>OX392463.1:59700315-60950315 GCA_947623515.1 Neoascia interrupta
AACCATGGAATGATAGTTTCCCCTGCTTTTTGGAGCATTATTGGTCGGATGTTATCCATCCCTGGTGCTTTAAAGGGATCGAAGGAGTTGATCACCCAGGCCAGCCTTTTTACATCGGTTATAGCCCTGATCTTTTCCTCCTTCATCTTCTTCCGAGAGCCTTGCGTAATCCTCATAGGTATCGGTGCACCCTGGGAAGTGAGTTTCCGCCAGTAAATCCAGCGTTTCCTTGTGTCGAGGTCCAATCGCCCTCAGTCTTCCTGAGTGAAGATAGCGGTATGGGCGCTTTGGATAAGACTTTTCTCAGTCGGGACGCTTCAGTTGTTGTTTCGATTGATTCGCAGAAATTCTTCCATGAATTCCTCTTGGCGAATCTGATCTCATTTTTCAGGATTCTAACGCTCTCCTAATAGGTCGTCCATTCGATGAGTCCCTCTTTTGCAAGGTTCCATCTAGATCTTGAGCTCTTGATGAGCTCCGCGATCTTGGAGTTCCACCAGGGAGGGCGTTGCTTCCCTCCTGTACTGCTGTTTGGGCAGGATTTTTCGAAAGAGCTGGAGATCACCCCGGTAATGTATTCGACTGTATCGTCGATCTCATGCGCGGTAGTAAGATCTCTGTCTGGGCAGGGGGAGATGGTCCTCCGCAGTTCTTTATTGAACTTCACCCAGTTTGCTCTTTTTGGGTTTTTGAAAACTTTCCTAGCCTGCGAGCCTACCTGTATCTAAAAGAGTATCCAGCAGTGATCTGATAGTGATGCCTGCTTAGATACTCTCCAGTTCGTTACTTGAACAGAGCTGTTCTGAGACACGAAAGTTACGTCCAAGACTTTCCTCCTATTCGCTGTAAAGAAGGTGGGATCATTTCCCCTGTTACATACTAAAAGGTTGGAGCTAAGGACAAAATCAAACAGAACCTCGCCTCTGGCGTTAATGTCTGAGCTTCCCCAGATCGTATGATGGGCATTGGCATCACAGCTTAAGACTAAGTTCTTCTTACCTTGTTCGGACGCTGTCACTAGCGTCTTCAGAGATTCCGGGGTGACCGAGGTACCGTCGTCAAATGGCATGTAGACCGACGCTACCGTGTAGTTCTCGTCCGTCCCTCTAACCTCCACCACCGTTAGGTCACCTGTGCAGAAATGAGATAACATTAATACATGAACGTTCTTATTTGCTACAATACAGGTTTTCGCCTTACCTTTATTTTTTACATTATAAGGTGAGAAATTTTTCGACCCTAATCCTAAAACCCTGTTCTTTTTGTCGATCCAGGGTTCTTGGATAAGGGCTAGGTCCAGCTGTTCCCTCTCGAGGAACAGCCTCAGGTTGGCGGTGGCAACCCTACTGTGATGGAGGTTTATTTGGATCACCTTCATCATTGTTCTCCACCTCCATCGCAGTGTCCGTCGCCTTCGTTGCTTCCGCAGTCCGCTTAATCAGCTTGAGGGTTACCTCGCTAGCTGCAAAGGACAACAGAAGCTGTTTTTCCGCCTTTAGGTTCCCGGGCAGGTCGCCGAAGGCAACAATATAGCCCCTGAAACCATTTCTCGGCTCTTCCTCGCTTATAATTTCCCAATCCTGCATCGGAATCTGGGAGTTTTGTGCTTGCAGCACGCGGAGGATGTCATCTTTAACTATTCCCATCTCCGGAATAGTTAGCCTACCCTTTGCCCTGTTTGGAACCTGGTCTATTGGAACGGCTTTAAGTTCCGCACCATCCCAAAGCTGTAGTCCTTCCACTACTGTCTTGGCAAAGTCATTTGAAGCTTGGTCCTTGCAGTCGATGTACGTAATGCCTTTAGACCATTTCATTCTGCCGTAGGTCGGGGCACTAGTACCCGTGTTTTTCAGAATGTGGCTGATGATAGCTGCCCCGAGGGCTTGCTCAATTTTCCTGCCACACTCAACACTGTACTGCCCGCTTGGTTTCTTGGAGTCTACTGCAGCAAGCTGTAGTGGATTCCTTGTCACCTCGCTATACTGGCCCGCCCGGCTCGTACTTGGCTTGCTGGGACTTACCACTGTGGTGGCGCCCCATTTCGCTTTCTTCGGCGTTCTTGAAGTGTCCTCAGAAGATCGTGTTCTCTTCGAGGCGAATGCTTCTCTTCTATGCCCCCCGACACTGCCTTTCCGCAACCCGCTTGGGCCCGGTTTGTCACTGGGTCCTTGGGTAGCAGTTCCTCTTCCGGTAACAGGCTTTCTGTTGGTTCCGAGGGATGTCCTAGTAGCGGCATCGTCCCTCGGCCTTCCAGATTTTCCCGATTTACCACCCGTACCTTTAGCTGAACGAGCTGCCTTAGGCGTAGGCCTCGTGGCAACGTCGTTAGCTATGGTCTCCCGGGCCCACTCAAGGGAAGATAGTTCTTTCTGAGTGAGGGAAGATTTTTTTTTAGCTGTTAAGATGCCATAAATATGCTTGACCTTCTTAAACCGCTTCTTTCTCTCCAGGCCGGGAGTAGTCCTTCTGGACTTGCTCCCGCGCTTGGTCTCCTTTTTTTGGCCGGATTTCTCTTCGGAATCATCGGAGTGTTCAGCGAGTAGCTCTTCCTCTTTGTCCATTGAGATATCCTCAGTTTCGATCAAACAGGCGGGTAGTACCACGTTTGGATCGCACGGAACCACCGGTATGGTGTCGTCCGTGTTTTTGGCACATAGCGTGCCCTTCCACTCATCCTTATTTGTTTTAATTAGTTCGGCTATTTTGGTCCCACGAGAATGGCCGGAAAGGGTGGTCCACCCCGGCAGAGCCGCCATACCGGGGTAAGGCTATGGTTTATCTGCAGGTCTTCGCCTAGGCACCTGAGAGAGCTCGTTAGAGGCTGGTTTAACCCCCAGTCTTGCATCCTTCGGCACGGTTTGCAATATGCTCACACCACCACTGGAGTCAGGTTTGGCAGGACTTAGTTCGTCGCTCCTCAGCCGACCAACGCCGAAAATCCGCAACTTAAGCCCCCACACCGGCGTCATAGTAGATGACGCACTCGACAAGGCGCCTGCCACGCGGGGGAAGAAGGCTTACTTACATCTTACCATATTAGATCTTTAAAAACCCGATTTCTCGGTAAATTTAGTGCAAATTGGAAAAAAATATAAAACAAATATTAAAGATATTACTATTTGCTAGGTTTGCTGTATACAAAGTTTTGAGCTCCGCCCACTTTTAAGGGGCGTGTTTAAGAAAAAACGTTTTTTTTTGCAATAATTTTCGGGTTCAGCGCATATTGTCATGATCCTAACGAAATCACAATTAATTGATTTTAATTTTTAGTCCAGACCCACTTTTGAGGGTGTGGCCTATACAAATAATATATAAATTCGGGACAAAAAAATTAAGATTTGGTGTTACATGGTATATAGCCGCGGTTCCCAAAGGGTGGTCCGTTCAATCGGGTCAGCTTCAATCGCATGGAAACGCGATTTGAGTCGAAACGACTATGCTTTGCGAGTCGAGTCGGAATTATGCATGGAAACGAAAATATGTTCAAGGAGCCGAGGAGTCAGATATTGGCGTTTCTGGGCACATTTGGATGTCATGCTTGAGGCTCATTGGTAAATCTCGGATAAGTTTACCAGTTCCAAACAATTTTGCTTATTGCCAGGTACACATATTTCCAAAATTTTACTTTATCAGAAAAGATAAAATTCGATAGCAAATGTTACTTTAACTGGTCACTCTTTTTCGTAGTAAGATTACTAAATAGTAATACTTTGTTTCCACCGGACACAATTCCGTAATTTACACAAATCTTCAACTAATCTCCAACAAACCTAGATTTTCCATACAAATTTTAACCCTCGGCGAGCAATTAAAAATAATTCTCTTCGTAAATCTCCTCCTTTGATTTGATTAAATCTCCTCCACCCTTGCCACTTTTTACTTCTTTCGCACATATTTAAACTAAGACTAAAGGGAGAAAACAGAAACTTATCACGTATGATAGATCTGTCTCAAACATGATTTTATTGGAAGGCTTACAACAAAATAACTTTTTTGCCCCTGGTAAATGTAATTATTTTTCACTGTCTTTGGAGAACCAAAACGACGACAAAAGAGTGCTCGTATTAAGTTAGTCTCATGTTTGTCCACTGGACCAACTACGGGATTTTTCTTGAATCGTCTCCAGGGAATTGGAGTTTTGAAAAAACTCTCTCTACGTCTCCCGCAAATAAAATTTAAAAAAAGTGCTACTAGAGATTTGAAACAAATATTAAAATCTGTTTTCACTTAACAGCCACACCATCTGTTGATTCATCTTTGAAATTTGTGCATCAGGCTCTGTGATCTGCTTTCGCACAAAATAAAAATATGCATAGGTTTCGTCCGTCAATATGCGATGCAGGAAAAGAAGCACACATTTTCGGTAGCAGATGTCTCAATCTAAACTTCAACACCAGCAAACCGCATTGTACCGATTAAAACAGTTGCATCACCAATAAAATAGAGTGGCGCGACAGCTCGAGGTGAACCAGGGCCAAAGTTGCATACCTTCTGAAATAAGTTGCCTTACTTATAGCAATGCGTTGTTATATTTTTTTTTTGTCATGTCGCTTTTTTATAATGAACAATTCATAATTTTGTATCATATAAAAAATCATTTTGGTGTTCGGCCGTCGAGATCTCCTTTTAAAAGTGCTCCGCGGCCGAAAAAGATTGCGAACCGCTGGTACATAGGGTCGGCTATATGGAAGTTTGTCACAGACGAACTCTTGCACTTACGACTTCGTCTGTGACAAACTCGGGTTTTTAGGCCGAAATGTATGCAAATACCTAGTGTAGGCCATGCAACAGTTATATTTTTATATCCTGCCCACTTTTTGGAGGCGTGGCGTGGCAGTTTCCTATTTTGGTAGAGTAGGGTATTTTGCAGTCCGTCACAGAAGGACTGAAGTTTTTACATACGCACTGTTGCACTGTTGTTTTTATACAAATGGTCATGGCAATGTTAAGAGCTCGGACGATCTGGGGCCCATTTTTAATTTTGTGTAAAATTCAAAATTCAATTAAGAGTTATGTCGTGAATTATTTCACAGAAGTAACAACAAGCAAATCTCCCTAGGCTGTACTGGTTTTATGTGCCGAAACTCAAAACCTCTGTTCTATTTGAAACCATTAAGCTCTCTACAAATTCATCCAGTTTTAATGCATAATGACCACAAGCATGATTATCGTGTCAAAACGCACACAGCCTACTTGATCCTGTAAAATATTCCCCACGCTATAAAATATTAAAACTTCTGCTGTAGTATTTTTATTCGTGGCTTAATTCGACGGAAAGTGTTAAAATATTCCCGCGCTAATTAACCCTAACACCATATCTGCATAGATAACCAAGCTAAGGACATGTCCAAAAACCATTGGAACTTTTCCATTTTTATCCTCGCTTGTTCGTGGTACCGAACTCAATGAAGTGTGCATGCCACTGGTAAACAGATGTTTTACGATACGAGCACTATAATAAATGCCGATTATAGAAGTGGTTTTCGGAAAATCCAAAATTAAGCACGTCCCACCATGCTGAAAGGATTTTATCCTTAATTCCTTTGAATGGCATCAGTGTAGTGTAAAGCTTTCCTGGGAAACTGCAAATGAACACGAATGTTGGGTGCCACAACATTCGAGAGATTCTAATTAAAATTGCACATGGTGTACACTTTTCACAAAGAGCATGTGTAAGTTGAGACCTAAGCCCTCAAGGTTTACATGTTTACGTTTTTATGCAGCTAGTTTTATTTCAAGTGAAAAAATGGGGAAATCATTTCGACACGCACAAGAGCACAGATATCTACGTGAATGAAATACATCAATGGGTTGCAAACACGAAGGATTTACAAGATGCTGCTGAGAAGGGGCTAATGAGCATTTTAGAAAAGCTATGGACCCATTTGAGTAAAAGATTTTTTTTCATAAGCTCCGCCATTCAAAGGACCTTTTCTAGTTCAAATCTTATCGTACGTTTAAACATTTCATACTACAATACCCCAAGGCGTTAAATGAAAATATGTCTTCATTCCAATCTCATCCTTCAAAGGACATGTTATACGATGTAACAAAACCTAAAGAGCATACCGTCACACAAGAAAAGAACCACCGTCACTTGCAATATTAATTTAATTGGCCACATTCGCATTTTATGCCTGAGGTTAAACTTTTTATTGGTGTCGAGACATTTAACTAAATCGCCATTGTCCATTTTATGTTTATGTCGGGTTGTGCAAGTTGCATAAGGTCTAAGGTAATATCATAAAATTTCATTTAATATCACATGGCGGCAAGAAGCCAATTCAGTTTCATGTCCTTCTCAATTCTTTGGGATAACAAAATGGCGTAATGACTAAAAGCTATAGACCATCTAAAAGCCTGAAAAGCAAGGTTTTAAAAGGAAAAACTTTTTGGAGAAACAATTTAGTATCTACCCCAGGTGTTTCACCACAGGCGTGATGGGTAGATCATCAAACACAACCTAAAGAAACCTCAACAGAAATCTAATATGAAGTTTAAGGATCAGCAAAACTTTTTCTGAAAACCGTTTAGGATTGTAGGAAAGTCCAGTTTTCTTATATTGGGAGATTTTTCTAAAAGTTTTCCTTTAATTTTTATACCCTACCCAGGGTATATTAAGTTTTTTGTTTAGTTTGCAACGTAGTGAAATAATCATCCATAAGACCTTTTAGAGATATGAATGGGACCGACAGGAGAATCAATTAAGGCATTTCCGTCCGTCTGCCCGTATGTAAACAACTTTTAGACCTTAAATTTTAAGCGAGAGAGCTGAAAGTTGGTGATTAGTCCAACAAGCCCAACAAGATTTCAGACAAATTAGCTGAATCCGCCTACATACACGCCCACACAGGCCTGTATGTGCGTCCATCTCTAATTTTAAAATAAAATATTTTTTTTTGCAAATTTTAGCTGTGTTACAATGGTGCTAGCGCACTCATTTTTGGTATGCGGCATTGCCTTGTAATTTTCTTAAAAGAAGTCAAAAACGTTTGGCCTTTTCATAGACTACATCTAAACTTTAGACTTTATCTAAAATTCCTGTTTTTAATAAATATATATGAAATTTGACTAAAAATTCTGTGACAAAAGTTGTAGATATTAGCATTTTCAAACTTTTTCGTGTATAAAGTATAATGTCTCCGTCCACTTTTGTAAAGTTGGCGTTAAAAAAAGTGATTTTTTGAGTAAAAAAGGGGAATTTTAGGCCGAAATGTATGCAACCACCTAGTGTAAAGCATTAAAGATAGTTTTATCTTTCTATACCGCCCACTTTTTGGAGGCCTGGCAGTTTCCTTCACAGGCGGATTGAAGTTTTAACATGCGCACTGATGCACTTTCGCACTTGTTTTTATTTCAAAAGATGGACTACGTTCGGTGATTTGAAATAAATCAAAATGTTGCCTCTTACCGTTTCGAAAATAGAAGGAAGGCATTTTTTGGGCCTTTTTTGTCCAATTATAACCCATAAAACAGCAATTTAAATTTTTTTTAATTACCGTTAGGCTTTTTTTTCAATTTTACAATCAGCTGCGTTCCATTGGCCAGTTTCCATAAATTCTACGGACATGGATTTCTGAGAAAACGATAAAAAATGTTGCTTTCTATTTCGTTTGTTGAAATAGTTTTTGTTTTTGAAACGGCAATATTGAAGCTTTTTAAATGCTGTAAACTTGCGTTGTAAACGCTTCACACTTTAGTCAAATTTTAATTAAATCGTCATTAAAGTTGGCAGACTAGCAGCTTTTAATAAATCGTTTTTGAACATATTCTTACGTTTTTGAGTCAAATGTTCGAAGTTTTTGAACATTCGAAGTTTGCTTTGGCTTTACATGAAATGTCAATAAATGGACTATGCCCGTTATTTATTTCAAAGCTATATACTTCTTACCGTTTGGCAGCTAGCGGGGGAGACATACCTTCCATGGATCTTTTTTATTATTTTTCACATATATAAAACAACTTTTTTGAATTTTTTTTTCTTCAGTTCCCGTTAGACTCAATTATCTAGCATTATTGGATGTTTTTTTTTTTTTTTAATTTAATGGCCAAAAGTTTTTGCAAAAACCGTAAAACAATCCCCTTTTTTATTTCGTTTTTTAAATAGGCTTCGAAAAACGTAGGTAAAAAAACTGCAATTTTAAGTTTTTTTACTGAGTTTGCATTCCTTTTGTACGCTTTGTACTTGAACTAAATCTGAACAAGAGCGCTTTTACCGTTAAGATACTAAAATATTTTAAAAAATAGTTTTTGAAAATGCTTTTCTGTTTTCGAGTCAAATCTCAGAAGGTTTTGTAACTTGTTCCTATCTTACGGTGGTCGTTGGATAGGAAAAAATGGACCAGTTCACTGGCCTGCAAGATCTCCGGACCTTACTATTATGGATTTCTTTGTATAGGGGAAATGAAATCACTTGTTTACTCTACCGAAATATCAACTTTAAATGATTTAGAAGAGCGAATTCTCCAAGCCTCGTCACAAGTGAGGCAGCAGTTAGCTTCAATAAACGTTGACAGCGCAATCCAAAAACGGCCTCTAGCATGCATACAAAATGGAGGCGGACACTTTGAGCACCTGATTTGATTGCTTGGTCACCTTAATAAAAAAACAAATTATAAACCAAACACAGAACTTTTATTCCGAATAAAGGGAATTGAAAATTATGAATCGACAGTTTCTTAATTTTCCCTGCTACGGCTTTTCCCAAGTATCGTAAAATCCTTCCCTGTTGTAGGTTTGGTTCCTGTTGTAGGTTTTAGCGGAGATATATGTGTTAGTATGGGCCAAGGTACCTCAAAGTAGGTGTTTTCTTAAATTCCCAATAAATGATATCAAAATTAGAGATAGGCCCATACTGTGGCAAGATTTTTGTCTTCAATTAAACCCAAGAATCATATACCAAAGTATTGGCATCGAATTAGGAAGCGCTCTGTATATTTTTCCTTAAAATTTTGAATAATTTCTGATACGTGTGATTTTTTTCATATGATTTGTCCAAATAGGACGGTAAATAAAGTGGCGGACACGCTTTTTCATTAATTTTTGCATTTTTTTTGAAAATGCGTTAAAACGGCGGTATTAAAACTTTTTCTTGCTCTTCTTCTTATCAAAATCTTCGACTCTCGAAGTTATTTACTCTCCCAGCTCTCATTTCACATAGAAAAACACAGGAAAAAAAGTTCGAATTATTCTCAAATGTCATTTTTCACAGCAACGCGCAAATCAACTGATATTCCAGACAGAAAAACATTCAAAGAAGTTCATACTGTTCTCCAGAGATGATCCGAGATCAACTCACCCAATTTGGTGTGTTAAGCCGAGGTTAACCCCAGATCTTAATTCACTGAAAAACTCATTTCTGGGGTTAATCTCACTTTAACTCGGAAAGTCGGTTGATCTCGCACTGAAAAACTGGCCCTAAGCGGTTTAAAAGTTATGGCCTTAAACACTTTAAAAAACGGCAACCAATTTTAACTCTTAATTTCTCAAAAAACTTTTCAATATTTTGGAAAATTTAGTTTTTTCATTAAAGAAAAAAGCACACCCAATTTTGTTTTTCGACTTTTAGCTCAGAAGTTATAGCACGATTGGAAGTACGAACTGACAACGCAGCAAAATATTCTTCTTCCATTTTTGGACGGACCGCTTAAAAGGAACTGATACAAGAACATTTTTATTATAGGCACATAACGGTTTTATTACAGTTGGAATTTTGTTGTAAGCTTTACAGAAAAAATAAAGGAAATCAAAACACACACTAAACAAATAATGGATTCTCATAATTTTTAGAAAATACTGAAAAGTTCTTGCGAAATAAGGAATGAAAAATATGTGCCCGTTTTCAACGGGCACATATCATGTCATAACTTCATAATTACTTCATTAAAAAAGCTAATATTGGGCAAACATAAATAATAACCGCAGCTTAAGCAAAGGCTAAAATCAATTTTTCGTTTAACCGTCATAAAACTGCGGCTTTGACGTATTTTCGAAAAAAAAAGCATGAAAAAAATTTTGTCCCAAAAGGATTTGAAAAAAATCACGCAAATCAAGAATTGTTTTTAGTTTCAGAAGAACTACTTAAAGGATTTCTTGAATATCTAGCCGATTCTGATATTCAGCTCAAAAATTTAAAAAAAAAACTTTTAAAAATTATTTTTCAAAATATTCTGGTACTTTAACAGTAGTACCGGTTATGTGATATGATATTATTTTACAAATAAGACGCATGAAGAGAATTCTAAAATTTTTAAGATCTTTCAAAAATTACGTTTCCAACTTAAAACTTTCTGGAACGGTTGGAAAAACCGAACGTAACAACCAATATTTAAAACCGATAAATAAACAAGTGAATAAGTGCAGGAGTTCGTCTGTAATGAACTTCTTGTGCTGTATGTTAACTTTTTGTGTTGGCCACGCCCCTTAAATTGGGTTTGGGCAAAAAATTAAAACCAATTAATTTTAATCTCGTTGAATTCTTGAGAGAATGCGTTAAAAGCGAAAATTATTGCTTAATAACAGTTTTTGCCTAAAAACGCCCCCTTAAAGTGGGCGGAGCTCAATACTTTGTATTTTGTATAATTTGCAAAATCCTTGTGTAATTTTTTTTTTCGATTTGGAGTGAACTTTCTGATGAAAAAATAAATCAGAAAAAAATCTAAAAAAAACCCGTGTTTCCACCGCGTGTTCTACATGTTGCAACGTCTGCCCTTTCACAATTACATGTATACCAAGCTTAGGCTCTTATATTCATTAAATGAATTTAAGCCTTCTTAGCAGTCATGGTCTGATATCTTAAGCCACTTAAGCCTTTATTTGCATAGCATTTTTCGATCACTTTTGTTGTTTTATATAAAGTCAAATATATGAGATTGCTTGGTCCTCATTTATTGCCTGAAGGAGTCTTTCCAAATAACTTAACAATTGATTAAATTTACTTTCCTGCAACAAGCACACAAAAGCGTAGAATATTTTAAGATATTTTTAGTTTTAACAACTATAGATAAATCGAATTTCCAACATAATAACTCATCTTGCTTTTGGACAATAGAAAACTCAGACATATAATATAAAATGCGAAAACTTTCTCTCACTGTCCCTGCATTACAGCAAACCGTATCCTGCATCGAATCAGTTCTAGCTATTCAGAGAAACACCCCCTTTCATTTGGTTTACCTTTATTTCTCTACGAAGACGGAACAATACATTTCACTGCCATCAGTTGAGTTGGGGCCTTGAAATTCATTTGAAACTTCTGCTAGGTGACCTGCACCTAGATGAAAATAGTTGGCCTTGGTCTCTGCTCCTTGCTTGCTCGGAGGTCTGCTCGGTTTGTTTGCACGACCGGAAAATGAGAATGTCTATCTTGTGACCACTTGTTGGGCGTTGGGTGGCAAAAAAATCTCTAAAGTCTATTGTAGCTACCTAATGGACAGAATAACGGAAATAAAGTGGTGCTTTTAAAATGAGGATTAATTGTGTGATTATAGCAGCTGTGTTGTGAAATTGGATCGTAATTGTGGTTGCACAGGATAACGAAAACAAAATTTGCGATTGGAAAATAATAAACTCGGTTTTGCGTTTACGCAGGAAAAGGTATCAGGTCAATAGAAAAAAAGAATATATTACATATTTTGAGGATTCAGTTGTTAAATCAGGCCTACTGTTGCAGCTATGCGCCATGTTCAACGTTTACATCCTAAAATATTTTGTACAACGCAAAATAGAAGAGAACCCCTCCAACTTTTGTTTATTTTATTTGTAGCTTTTCTCCCTCACAAGGTGCTCAACTTCAGCAGCCGCAAACAAAAACTCTCAAACAACCTTTGTAACATGAATTTTAAAAATTCAGAAACAAAAGTAAATCCCCATAACCCGCAACTATTTTATCCCTAACCGTATCCGCATCCCTGCGTTCACTTGGCGCAATGACAAAATATTTTCCTTTTTGTTATGACGCGAGACTTAGGAGACGTATCTTTTTTATTATTGAGTTAAAATACTCTTGTGTGATAAAATACTTCCTTTAAAAGTAGGTGAAACGAAAGCAGAGTTAGTTTTTTACGGCACCAAAGACCTTTTTCTGTCTCAAGGTGTTAAAGTTCGCAAAAGGAGAGTCAGGAATCTAAAAATTATTGTGGGTTTTTATCTTTTTCTATATATCGGAATGATTTCGAATTACCAATATTCAAAGGAAATTCACTATCTTTCGTGGCATTTGAATATTCCCTTATGCTAAATTTAAAAAGGGCCTTTAGTACAATCATTGTCGTTCTTATTATTTGGTGAAGATTAATTCGTAATTACCCCCCCTGACACAAAAAACTAACACTCCTCAACACACACCGTTTTTTACTTCTGTCCTACTGTTCTTGATATCAAACCAGGCATACTTCATTTATCACAAAATTTAACAGGTTAGACTCTTGGGTCCTTTCAGCTATAGAAAAACATTCCTCATTGTCAAAACCAATTGGCTTGCATGAGCCCTCTACAGATCCTAAACGTTAGTAAGTGTGGGTGCTTCCGCCACCGTATTTTTTATAAATACGAAACAAAATACATATTAGACAAAATTTTCGTAGTTCATACATATTTCATACATATTCCGTGCAGCTACGGGTGAAAATATGGCTGCAGTGGCCCCCGAAACGAAAAGAAAATGCCTGTCGTAAAAAGGGACTAAGGAGTCTAGGCCACTTTAATACCTAAGTGAGCCTAGCGACACATTCAACATCTTAAACTTTCTCACAAGTGTGCATTATATAAGTCCATGGGCTAACATGACTGGGGGACCACCGGTGTCGGAAAAGGACGTTCAAACAACAATAAGGACTATGCACGTGTCGAACAAAACAAGTCGTTTAGAAAAGAGCATTATGGAAAGGTACACTACGAATGGAACTACCAAGGCACTGCTTATGGCTTACATGGTAACGATCCTGGGACGAGTAGTAATGTTCCGGTCAGAGCTAGTCGGTTTCCTGGGGAAGGCAAAATAATGCAACTGCCTTAGCGCAAGGTTGTGGAACATGGTTAGTGCATATGGTCCCCATAAGTTTGGTGTGAGCTGAGGGAAAAAGATGCATTCTGGATAGATTTTCATATCATCATCAAGGCGATCCCAAGGAAGAGCTTTTGTTTCGAACTCTTGAATGAACATGTCGGAAAATCTAACGAGGCCTTCATAGCCCTTCCCCCAGATTTTCCCCAGCCCATGAAGGCTGCCATGGTTGACTTAGGCATGGCACTAGGAACTCTTCTGAAGATATCCTAAACGTTTGCAAGTCATACGGTCTTATCATGCTTAATACCATGTTCGTCAAGGAACGCAGGCACCTGGTCACTTTCAGCAGCGGTGGGAATGAGACCCAGATTAACTATAATTTGATTGACAGCTCCCTAAGGCCGCGAGATTTTAAGTGAGGTGATAACAACACAACACCCCCTGCTGGTGACCGTAATTTTAATGGAACCGTCAAAAAAGAAAATTAAACAAGCAAAGGTATCTGGGAGAATCAACTGGTACAGTTTAGATAAGGAAAAAGGCAAAGCATTTTTAAACGCGATGCAATACTACCTCCGTAACATCATTAACGAAAACGAAGATGTAGAGTGCAGAGCACAAGATATGTGGGATGACCTACAGCGAACGTGCATAGAGAAGGCCAAATCACTTCTAGGGACTTCAAAAGGCCATTGCAAACAGGTCAATTAAACATGGTGGTGGTCAGATGAGGTTAAACTAGTGAAAAGAAAGCGGCATTCAAGGCATGGAAGAAGTGCTCCTCGAACAACAGAAATGAAATGTTTCGCCTAGAATTGGTATAGTATAGACACCTCAAGAATTCTGATAAGAAGAAGTGCACCCAGGTTCAAGCAAAGAGAATGGAGGGCCTGTATTAGGAATTGGAGGAAATTTCTTCTTCCACAGCTAAAACACGTCAAGCCACACAGGATCTTCGACAATGCACCTTGAATAAAAAGTCATAATCTTCAAAATTGGCTTTCAGAGGAGGAGAAACACCCAGGAGATTCGTTCGCCAAAGTTCATCAACAATGCTCAGGGACAGTTTCTTGTGGATGACGAAAAAATTCTTTACAGGTGGCAGCAGTGATGTGAGGGATTTTTGAATGAACAGTTTTCCAGGCACCGAAACTCCTCCGGACTTAGAAGAAGTACCGGACATCTCAGTCGAAGAGATTGGGAAGGCGGTTGGCTACTCCAAAAAGCGAAAAGCATTTGGGCCGGATCAGATACAACTCAAGCACTTCCGATAATTAAATTTTGAAGTTCAACTCGGATCAGATACCCTCAGAGTTTTGAAAGAAAATAGAAGACAGCGGGTCCAGATGGCTCACGACCTTAATTTTCGAACTAATAGCAGGGGATCCAATGCAATGTTTAAAAGAAAAGGTGAATAAAAGGCCAAGAAGATGTGAAAACTACCGTTCTACCAAGGTGATGGACCCACAAAATGAAATCGAGCGGGTACTAGGTAGTCGACTGCGGCAAAAAATAAAGCTATCTGAGGACCAGTGCGGCATTGTCACGGCTAAATCAACCATTGATGCATTCCAAAATATAAGGATATAAGGATATTGGAAAAACAGCGTGATGAACTTAAAGACCTGCATATGGTGCTGGTTGATTTTGCAAATGCTTTCGATAGACTACAACGATATATGATATTGGTGGCGCTAAGAAAACGAGGAGTTCCAGAAGCCTACGTGTGGACGTATGATGGAGCAAATACAAGAGTAAGGTGTCCTTCTGGAGTCACTGATGAGTTCCCAATTAAAGTCGGTGTACACCAGGAAAGCGTCCTAAGTCCTTTGCTTTTCATTGTAGTGATTATCTTGATTATCTTAATTATCTGATTGAAGGAAAACTTACGAACCCGAAAGTACATCAGTTATTCTTCGCTGACGATGGGGCCATCATAAGAATAGATCATACATGCCTGCAGAGAGCCTCCGCTTAAGAGAACCTATCTTCAGAAAAATGGAGCACGACCGGCTCAGTTGATATTGTCACGTTTGAAGATCGATTCGAGAGATCCTACGAACCCCGTCAAAAAGGCAATATCAATCAACATTCCACCTCAACCGCGAAAGAGAGGAAGGCAACGACAACAGCATTTATATCTTCGGCCTCAGTGAGGAAGATATCTAAAACTGGGTGGTGGTGAAACAACCTTCCAAAGCACCTTCCGTAGGCGTTAATAATACCTAACTAACAAGTGAGTAAGTGCAAAAGTTTGTCTGTGACAAACTTATATACACCCGACCCTAAATACCATGTAACACCAAATCTTAAAGTCTCTTGGACCGGATTTATATATTATTTGTATAGGCCACGCCCCTAAAAGTGGGCATGGGCTTAAAATTTTAATCAATTTATTGTAATTTCGTAAAAATCATGAGAAAATTCAGTAAAAGCGAAAATTATTTCAGAAAAAAACAGTTTTTTCCTAAAAACTCCCCTTAAAAGTGGGCGGAGATCAAAACTTTGTAGGAGCAAATTTTTTTCGATTTGGAGTCAACTTTCCGAGAAATCGGGTTTTTAAATATCTAACATGTTAAAAGTGGGCATGGTCGATATTGTGGGTGGTCCAATTTTTGCCTTGCTAAAGGACTTAGGCCAATATTGCTCAGTACCAAAATTTAAGTTCCTATGCATTGCCTAACTTGACTAAAAGGCATTTTGAAAAAAAAATGTGAAATAGAGGTTGTCTCACATTAAAGCCAGTAGTGGGCATGGCCGTTGACGGATTGAGCCAATTTGGAAGCCCCGTACGAAATAAGTGGAATAAAAAAAAACTACAAAAATAGAATTTGTTTAAAGTGTAATTAACATAAAGTATAATTAAAATGTCGCCAACCCAACCCCACTACAGACCCCTGTGCAAAACAATGCACAGAAGGGCAGTTTCCGAAAAAATTATTAATTATAAAAAAAATTTGATTCATATTTTTCAACCGATCCGAACCATTAAGTATGCCCGACGAATGGAACCCCAGCATTGTTTGCCCGATCCTAAAGAAAGGAGACCTCTGATGTCATAAAAGGATTTAGACAAGGCGACGCGCTGTCATGCGACTTCTTTAACATCATACTTGAGAGAATTGTGCAGAACTCTCGCGCCAACACCAGAGGTACAATCTTTCAAAAGTCCGTTCAACTACTCGCATACGCAGACGACACTGACATAATCGGTAGAACAAAGCGTGATGTCAGTGAAGCCTTCGTGAGTATTGGGACGGAAGCGGCGAATATGGGTTTAGCAGTCAATGAGGGCAAAACCAAGTATATGCTGTCATCAAGAAAAGACACCCAACATCGACATCTTGGCCAAAACATTACCATCGACAGCTATAATTTTGAGGTAGTTAGGGACTTTGCCTACCTGGGTTCCGCTATAAATTCAGACAATGACACCAGCGTTGAAATCAAACGAAGGATAACTCTTGCCAATCGCTGTTTCTTTGGGCTTAGGAGGCAATTGAGTAGCAAAGCCCTCTCTCGAGCAACTAAAGTGTCCATGTAAAAGACCCTCATCATCCCAGTCCTGCTTTACGGTGCAAAAGCATGGACCCTGTCAAAAGCGGATGAAAACACTTTAGGCTGCTTCGAGAGGGAAATTCTTCGGACGATTTACGGTCCCGTCTGCATAGACGGAGAGTGGAGGAGGAGATATAACATCGAACTGTACGGGCTGTACTGCGATACCGACCTAGCCAAAAGAGTCAAAACACAACGTCTACGATGGTTGGGTCATCTAGAGTGGATGGACACCAACGCCCGGCCCGGAAAATCTTCGAATCCACACCGCAAGGACGGCGTCCGCCACCACGGCGGTAGAGGAGCACCGAGACTCAGGTGGCGCACGCAAGTGGAAGGGGACCTCAGCCAACTTCGCGTGCGAAACTGGAGACGGCTAGCTCGAGACAGAGCTGGCTGGCGAAGCTTGTTGGCTGAGGCCCAGGTCCACCCCGGACTGTAGCGCCACCTTAAGTAAGTAAGTAAGACCCAATAAGTTGTTGGTTAAAATTAAACCCCCGAAAATTGACGTGTTTTAAAATTTCTGTCTAAGTAAAATCGAAGGGACGGGTCCTAGTGACTTGTCAAAAAGCTAGATTTTCCTTTTATTCTTTTCAAAATTAGTTTTGAACGCAGCTACTGTTTTTGCTAAAATTCATTTTTTCATGGCGTATGCCATTCTATCATGTGATTTTTTCCAGTTTCGAATAAAAATATTAAATAAAATGCATTTGAAAAATTACCATTTAAGTGGATGTCACGCCCACAGGGCGTAATATAGGGATTTTATTTTTTCTGTATATATTACAATCACTAGTACAAAAATATGTTATTTGTCAGATTTCAGCCTCTTACGACGTCTTTTCAAAAGCACTGAAGTTAGTTGCACATTAAGACCTACTGTGGGCGTGTCCTTAGAGGAAATAGAAAAACGTTCATACTTAAACTGGCTCAACTACTTACACTAGCTCCCTTGCTCAAAATGAAAGGCCCAAAACATGTGACATATAGACGGACGGACAGACGGACTGACAAGGTTTATTCGAGTAACGATTCGGTCTTGATCATATGCCCTTAAGGTCTGATTTGTGAACCTATAAACAATAAATCAAAAAGTAACGTCTTATATAGCTAAGATAACCTAAATACTACAAACTTGTTTGCAACAAGGATTTTTGTTGCTTTTTATTGTTAAACGTTAGAGTTTAGACAGTTAAATATTAACAATCTCCTTCAGATCCAGCCAAGTTCTATAAGATCTGCTATTGTGTCGCGTACTTTTAGCTTCAAAGCAGAATCCATGTTCTTAATTGTCTCCAAGAAAATTGTTTCAAATTTTTCATCAAATGTTGTACTTATCTTGTCTGCATTTGCAGTATTGAGAGCTAAAATTGTTACAATAAACAAAACCCAAATGCCAAATGCACCGAATCTCTTCAGTTGCTCTTTGAATGCACTGTAAGGAAAGGCTACTTCCGGATCTGTGCCAAGTCTACAATAGAAAATAGATCGTAAAATTTATGAATCTAAGTAAATTTATGGAACAAATTACCTCTGCAGAAATTCTGAAAGTTCGCTGTAGTATGCTTTCAGCACTTCTTCAAAATGCTCAGCACGCATCGCCTTAGTAGTGCAACAGAAAACCAAGTAAACCAAATCGCACACGGGTGACGCAAATCTAGTGATTTGCCAATCGACCATTCTAACATCTGTTGGCCTTCCATTCTGCAAAGATTTGCATCAGAAACTGTGTCTCCGATCGTCGGCAAATACAAACCTCATATTTGAATAAAATATTATTGGTCCAACAATCGCCATGAGACAAAACGGCATACGGTTCTGCCTTAGAGCCATTCACAAGCTCCAATACACGTTCATATATTGGCTTGGATTCGGCAAATGCTCTAAAGTGTTTCAAATATTTCTCGTCGCCTTTTTTAGACAGACACTCATATCCAACTAAACATAAGGCATTTACGAATTTCCTTGCATGACTGTCGTAAATTTCTAGCACCTCCTCAAGGTTCTTGTGTTTGGCAAACCTTTGTGGCCACTGACTCTTAATGGCAAAGGAAAGAGCATGAAGTTTACCAAGGGCACGCACCGCAACCTTCACCGAGTCCACCGTTGGGCATTCTAGACCTTTGTTCATGACGAAGCCCTGCAGGCTTAAGTCTTCCATAAAGACAGTTTCTTCAGGAGCACGGGTTATACTGCTGTAACACTTTGCATACTCCTTGAATCCATTCACTGTGGGAATGATTCCTTTACTTTTCTGAAACTCTACGAAAGTAGGAACAATCTAAGGTGAAATAAATATAATGTTAGTAAATCTTTAACAGCCAAATCACTTGTGGCTTACTTCACTGTAGAAAGTGGCTTCTCTGAGAAAACATAAGCTCACAAGGAATTTATTCCTTCTTTCGGCATCTTCTGGTGCACTTTTGACAAATAATCCAAGTTTCTGAGATTCCTTTTGATTTTTTCCTCTAAAAACCACGCTAAGGCGGTAGACATTGGCCATAAAATTATCCCCTTTTGCTGCACCCGATTCCAGCTGAAGGCAGTAGTCCGTAGTTGGAACATTATTTTCAATAATTTTAAGCAAAGTCTTTCGAACAGTATCGTTGGGAAGATCACTAAGCACTTTATTGTTTGCCAACATATCGAAAGTTAAAGTTATTAGACGAAATCCTTAATTAGAGAGAATTTAAATATATTTTAAAATCCCCAAACGTCTACTAATTTTCAGTCAAATGGTAAGTTTTTCTTGACGTCGACTTCAATGTAGAAAGGTTAAAACGTTGACTAAATAACTCGATTCCCAAGTCCAAAATTAACGCTTCATTCTGTTGAAAAGTATATTATCTTTGTTAGATCATTTCATCAGCTGGCAATCAAACTCCCACAACCTATATTTTGCTTAACATTTTTAATGATACAAAACCATTAAGTCGCGCGTTAACCAACTCTGTAAATGGTTCCGTATTAAGCTCCATTGCTAAAATTTTTCGTTAGGTATTTAAAAAACGAAGCAACTACTATAAGCTTAGCAGCAATCAAATTAAAAAGTCTGGCTAGAACAATGCCTTATTTTGGCTTAACAATCTATTAAGTAAAACTTTAAAGCCAAATAAATTTAATTTGTGTTATAACATCAATTAAATAATTAAATTATTGTAATACGCCCACTGGTCTATTAACCTTGATTTTCTTGCATAATAGGCACACACTGAGCACAACGCCACGGCATAGCACCCCAAAATAGAAGATGCTTTGTCAAATTTCTGCCTTTAACGAAGTCTTATACTTTTCAAAGCATAGAAAGTATTTGCTTATTAAAACATATTGTGGGCGTGCCTTTGGGCAGATGTTAAAATTTCAACAATTTAATTGCTTTGGATGTCAAAAGGATTACGTACAAAATTTCAGCACTCTAGCTTCAAATCTGAGGCCTGAAAATTGGTGGCATACAGGCGTCGTATCGAGGGAAACAGCTCATTACCAAGAATTTGATATGACCTAAGGGCTTTGGAGTGTCTATGCATTTCCATTTTTTTGCCCTTATCAGATTAAATGTAGCCCCTTTTCTGTAAAATAGGGTTTAAATAGAAGAAAGGATTTACTTGGTATACGAATGCTGATCATAAAAGCAGCAAGAAGCCTAACAACGCAAGAAAAAAGTAAAAGAAAAACGCGTCCTGTTTCTATCTCAGTCTAGGAAAATTATAGCGGTGGTTTTATAGTCTTAAACCACTAAAGGGTTTCGAGATACGCAATCATTAAATTTGGTTCATTGAAATAGAGTGCTAGTAAAACGCCTATATGTGTGGCTGTTCGATAAGTCAGTAACTTTTTATACCCGACCGAGGGTATATTAATTTTTATGCAGAGTTTGTAACACAGTGAAATAACCACCGTAGACCCGAAAGACCTTTTAGAGATATGATCGAGACCAACAGGTAAGTCGATTAAGCCATGTCCGTCCGTCCGTCTGTCCATATGTATGCAGTTTTGAGGTCTTTATAATTGAGCTAGGAAACTGAAACTCGCAGCGTTGCTTTGTTCTCATTTTGTACAGCCAAAGTATTTAAATTGAGAATATCCGCCCACAGCCACGCCCACAATTGGCTTGAATGTCAGACAACCTCAAATTTACATTTTTTTCAAAATGCCTTTTGGTGAAGATAGACAAAGCATATGAACTCAACTTTTGGTGGAAAACAACATCGACCAGAAGCCTTAATTTAGACAAAAATTGGACCGCCCACTCTATTGACCATTCCCTCTTTTAACATCTGAATTCTGAATTGAAAAAAAATTTTATGACAAATATTAAATTTGCTAAGTTTGTTGCATATAAAGCATTGAGCTCCGCCCACTTTTAAGGGACGTTTTTGGGGAAAAAAAAACTGTTTTTTTAAGTAAATATTCGCTTTTAACGCATTTTCTCGTGATTCCAACGATATTAGAGTTAATTGATTTTAATTGTCAGCCTACGCCCTTTTTTAGGGGCGTGGCCAATACAAACAATTCACATTCAGTAAGCAAGTAAGTAAGAAAGTAAGTAATTTATTTAGTTCAAATATACAAATATACATAAGTTTATATTTTAAATATTAATAAATTAAATGTGGCCTTGGTTTATAACCGTCTGCCAGATGCCAACTTTCTAATGTTCTTTTATTATAATATATTCAATAGTGATTGATATTTTAATGTTTACAAAACTTAAAGTATACAATGGAAATTTACTTCGGTGAGTAGAGATTGTAGTTAAAAAAAAAAAAAAACATTTTAACAATAGGCCAATTATTTTTAATTATTCTTACAATGATTAAAGATTTATTTGCTTCGACAAATGTGGAGTTTTATTCGGTAAAACGTAGTGTAGCTATAAGCTTTTTGGGTATAATCCGCTTCAATGTAGTATTTGGCAAGAAGCTTCCAATTTCTTCCATTTAAAACATTTATAGAGTCTTCTTCGCTTAATTTTGTCTTTTTGAAGTACACGTATCTTAATTCCTGTAGAATCGGACACACAGAAAGGAAGTGATAAGAGGTTTCCTGTTCTTGCATGTTGCATAATGAGCATATAGTATTTCGGTCCCTTAAATATGGCCTATAGTTCAGCTCGAGGAGCTCACCCCTTATTCTAAAAATTTGCGAGATTTCATACCAGCTCCGGTCATCAGAAAAATAGTTCAGGTCACACAGATTATGTTCCAGTTTCGGGTACATAGATCTACGTGACGAGCCTCTAGCTTCCTCTATTAGGTCTGATCTTATTTTCTCGTCCAGCAATCTAAGAACGGTTGACAGACTTTCACTTAGAAACTCAATTCGCCAGTCTAAAGTTTGAACATTGCAACCAATTAACGTAAATGTGTCTTCCCATTTCCTAAACCAGCTTACATTTTTTTCTATACTGTGCCTGGCAAGCAGTTTGGGAAGGCGATTTTCGCCGTATGAAAGTATTCTGATGACGTACTCGAAGTGCATTTTCAGAGTGAATAAGTATATAGGCGGAAGACCCGTTTCCAAGAGGAGCATGTAATTGGGGGTCGAATTTGGTAGCCTGAAAGTTTTTTTGAGAAAGACACGTTGCAGTTTCTCAACCTCATCGTGCTCTTGATACCCCCATACTTGCGAGCCATATGACATGATTGATCTTAAGGCGGCTTCAAAAACTTTAAATTTGACGCTATGTGCAACGTTTCTGTTTAACGCAACGTTAGGTTTAACAATTAGTATTTGAAACAGACCAAAAAATTTTAAAATTGGTGTTAATGGGTAAAGAGGGTCGGGTATTTAGAAGTCCGTTACAGACGAACTCTTGCACTAACTTACTTGTTAATCATGTGCATGATTTTAGCGGCCCGTCCAAAACTGGAAAAATGACCTCTTATGGTCACTACGTTGTCCGTCCATCCGTCCGTCCCATCGCGTTGTAACTTCTGAATGGTAAGTCATAAAAAGACTTAATTTGGTGTGCTTTTAAACTGCGAAAATAGTCAGACTTTTTTTTAAAGAATTTCAGCAGGCCAGACTTACAAAAAGAGAACTTAGATGCTAAACTTTAATGAAAAAATTGAATTATTTGAAAATACGGAACTTTTAGAGAGGAGATTTTGAAAATGGCAAAACACATAAAAAAACGTTTACTTCTAAAAATCTGTTTGAGATTGGAGGATTTTTGAATTATGTTCCAGTTTTATAAGGGCAACTTGGCCAATACGTCTTTTCTCCGGTGTAAAAAATGCCGATTAAACCGAACCGCTCGTATGGTGTTCATCTTTCGGCGTCGGTGTTGGGGCTCCGATGGTCGTTTTAAAATGGTGAGTGTGGTAGGAATCTGCTTCAGATGGTTCAGTGTTCAGCATCCCCACTTAAAATCACTTTCGCGCCAGGCCGCCTGCCTTCAATTAGGCTCTAGACTTTTTGGGGTTTTAACTATAGCTTTACACTTCCACACTCTTTTTTTGTCGAATTTACTTGGTTGACATGCCATTCACGCAACTAGGTCTAAAGAAGATCAGATAAGGAAAGACCGGAAGACGACCGTGTGGATACTTAAATATATGGGTAAGTAACGTAGCCGAAATTTGACAACAAGCAGCAAAATGTGTGACCTCTCACCGTAAGCTTGGGTTCCCCTCGGAATTTATGACGACTAAGGGTGCGTTGCAAGATTCGCACGTTACACAGTCTGCCTGCGACGGGCTGAAAAATACCCTACCCTATCTAAAAAAGAAATTACCATGCCTCTAAACAGTGGGCGGGATAAAAAAAAAATTTAAAATTTTTTCTTAAAAAATTTTTCTTAAAAAATTTTCCTTTAAATTTTTTTCTTGAATGCTATAAAAAATAAACTACTGAATATTTTCTCAAATTTCTTTTGTTTTATTGAAAGTTCAATCCTTCCGGTTAATAATGGAAAATAATTTCATTCAAATGGCTGCCTCGGCTGGCCATGCAGCAGCCTACACGATCGGTCCAATTTTTAAGCATATTATCAATTGTGTGCAGCTGTATTTCACCAATAGCTTCACGAATATTGTGCTTTAAAGCGTCAATTGTCTCTGTCTTGTTGGCGTAACACTTGACTTTTCCGGCACTCCACAAATAGTAGCCCAACGGTGTCAAATTGCAGCTCCGAGGTGGCCAAACGACATCAGCTCTGCGGCTGATAATGCGATCTTCGGCTGTGTGGCACGTAGCGCCGTCCTGTTGAAACCAGATGTTGCCAATATCCTCCTCATTAATTTTTGTGAACAAAAATTCGTTCAACCTGGCCCGATAACAACCGCCATTGGCTGTAACGGCCACTCCTTGCTCACTTTCGATGAAAAATGGCCCAATTATGCCTCTAGACTAAAATCCGCACCAAACAGTGACTCGTTTTGGTTGGATCGGCTTTTCAATGCCCCAAATGCGTCAATTTTGCTTGCTTACATACCCCCCAAGATCAAAATGAGCTTCATCTGAAAAGATGATTTTTTTTGGCAAAATCGGCTTCTTCTCTTTCGCACACATTCTGCAACATTTCCATGATTTTCAAAGTAATGTCGCAATATCTCCCAGCGTTGTTATACACAACCATATTCGTTTAGCGGAACGATAAAACTAATTACCTGTCAAATCAGACATGAGCTAAGTGTTACCATTCGCAAATAAATACTAATTGAAAAAAAAAAAAACGTTAGATCTAGATGAGCTATCGGACTCCATCAATAGAATTGTATCCCGTCATCCTGGTACTGAAATCGTTGTTGCAGGCGATTTTAATATACACAATTCTACTAGCAGCTCATTTAGCTGCCAGCTCCTCGCTCCCTGATAGTGCCTTGTCTCCACCTGTACTCGAGAGCGTAGAACATTCCATGGGACAAAGTCATTTTCGCACTCGTACAGTAGCAGGAGTCCTTTAAAAGCCTCAACATACACAAATCCGCAGGTCCAGATGGCATTTCCCCATAGTTCTGAAGGGGTGTTCTTCCACGCTGGCAAAACCACTGAGTAGGTTTTTCTTTCTGTCCTACTCTTCTGGTCCCTTCCCCAGCAGATGAAAAACTGCATTTGTTCAGCCGGCCCAAAAAAAAGGCGATTCAACTTCTCCGACCAGTTACCGACCAATTGCACTTACATCCATTCTTTCCAAGGTCTTGGAAACGCTGAAGAATAGTCAGCTTATGAAATATCTAGAATCACGGAACTTCTCAATGACCGTCAATACGGCTTTCGTGGTAAAAGGTCCACTGGTGATCTGATATCTTATCTCACCGAAAAGTGGAACCGCTCCTTGCACTTTCATGGTAAAAGCAAGGTTTTTGCGCTTGACATTTCTAAAGCATTTGACAGAGTCTGGCACTAGGCTCTCTTGCAAGTGCGTGCACTTGAAATCGATGTGTCTTTTATTCATTGGATTAGAAATTTTCTTTTGCACCGATTAATCCAAGTGGTTTTGGACGGTTTCAAGTCTGATATCCATCATATTACATATCAACTGAGCTGGTGTTCCCCAGGGCTCAGTTTTATCTCCAACACTCTTTTTGATCCTTATAAATGATCTCTTGTCTGCCACATCTAATCCAATTCATTCTTTTGCTGATGAGTAATCTTAGTTTTTCATGTTCGTTTCCTTGCAAACGCCCCAGTCCTTCGGACGTCGAAAGGGAACGGTTAAGTATGTTGAACTCATTAAATTCCGACTTAAACAGCATTTCAACATGGGAGCTTTTAAACAGAGTGGAATTTAATACATCTAAAACGCAATGCTGTTTACTGTCATCCAAGCTGAATAGAAATCTTCAGCCGTTATCCATTAACGGCACTTGCATCACTGAAACCGTAAAGCTTTCTATCCTCGGTATGTGTGTTAATGACAACTGACGTTAAAATGACCACATTTTCGACGTCGCCAAGAACGCAGCGAAATGCTTAGGATTCCTTAGTGGATGCAAGAAATACTTACACCTTCTGATCTGGCTCTCATCTATAAATCGCTCATACGAACAAAACTGGAGTATAACTCTCATGTCTGGGCAGGAGATCCTAAGACAAATTTACGCCTACTCGATCCGATATAAAAAAGAGCATCGAAATTGATAGGAGACTCAAACATTGCGAAGTCAATCGACTCTTTGCGACATCGTCGCAATGTCTTGTCTTTCATTGTTTTATCGTTTCTTCCATAAAGAGTGCTCCAGTGAAATAGCCAGTTGCATTCCACCCCTTAAAGAATTCAACTGCAATACTCGCGCAAGAAGGAATGCTCATCAATACACCCTTGAGCCCAATTTCGGACGAACCCGCATTGTATTGGAGAACAGGAACAGGCTTCCGATGGAGGTTTTTCCTCGTCACTACAGTCCACGACAGTTCAAAACCAAAGTGCATCAGTTTCTCTCTTCTTTTTCCTTTGATCCTTTCCATTGGCGTTTTATGTTAACTCAGTATAAGGGTTGCCATAACTCCTTGAACGCGGATGAATTCTAAAAAAAAAAAAAACGGATGGCGGACCCTTTAGTTAGTTTGTCGGAGCAAATTTGTTTTTTGTCATAAAATATTTTTCCAACTTTCATAAATAATTAAAAAAAAGTTGAATTTTTATTTAAAACTTGTTAAAATGTGGGCGTGGTTAATGCATCAAATTTTTTTTTATCGGTTAAAAGATAATTTTTCAAAGCAGTACCTTTTGCCAAAAATTGTAGTTCTAACGCAAAAGTAATTTAGCTAAAACCTGATGTAAGTGATTTTTATACCCCATTCCAAACATAGTGAAATAATAATGGTAGACCCACAAGACCTTAAGTATATATGATTCCGACCGAATTCGGAGTCGAATAAGCCATGTCCATCCATTCGTCCGTCTGTCTGTCTGTATGCCACACGTTTTTAAGCCTTAAATTTAAAGCTAAAAGGCTGGAATTTGGCGCATAAATTCATTGTTATCAGAAGCAGAACAAGTGTAGAGAAAATTTTAAAATCCGCCTATAGACACGCCCACCATTTGTGCAATTATGCAACTACCTCCTGAGTTTCCAAATCTGTAAGACGCATTACAAGCCTGAAATTTAATTTTTATTATCTCCTGCTTATTGTAAAATACACAAAATAAAAATTGAATCACTGTTCAATGTGGAACCTAAAACGGCAAAAGAATTTATGGCAGTTATTGGAAATATCATGTTTGTAAAATAATATTTTTCATTCACTAATATCTAAAAAAAAAAAAAAAATATTTCCAAAAAATTGTAACACCGAATTGAGGCACCGACAATTCACAAAAAAGCTACAAGTCTACTTTCTATGTGCGCTTGCGCCCAGCTAAATCATGTAGAACAGTTATTTAGGAAGGTACTAAAAACTGCAAACAGACAAGAATGATATTTTTAAAGTATACGAAGAATTAATAGTTTGTCGGTTTGAGAGACCGACTTGAGAGTATAGGAGGTAAAAGGTTAAGGAGAAGGTTAAAAGGTAATTTTTAATGATAAAAATTTTTTAAATGATAAAAAATCGTATAGGCCCATATCGCTTCGCTTCTGCCAATAATATCGAAAGTATTCGAGAAACTTCTGCTAAAGCGATAACAACCAATAATTGCAGAAAGACGCTTGATCCCGGGTCATCAATTCGGTTTCAGAACTAACCATTCCACAATAGATCAAGTCTGCAGAATAACGCATGAAATTGAAAAAGCCTTAGAAGGGAAAAAAATATGTTCAAGTGCTTTCCTCGACGTATCGCAAGCCTTCGATAAGGTATGGCACGAAGGCTTGAAATATAAGCTGCGGCAAAACTTGCCGGAAGACATGTTTAAAATATTGGAAAATTATCTTGAAAGTAGACTCTTTCGTGTTAGGTGTAGTAGTGAATACTCGAGTTTCAAGCAAATTCGGGCTGGCGTACCCCAGGAAAGCGTCCTCGGTCCGACCCTGTTCCTGCTCTACACGAGAGACATACCTCTAGATGACGAGACTGTCGTGGCCACGTTTGCGGACGATACGGCAATCCTGGCAACAAGTGAATCAGTCGAGTTATCAACAAGAAACCTCCGACGAACATTGGACAGAATTTGTGTCTGGACGAAGACTTGGCGAATCGCTCTTAACGAGAACAAGTCTACGCATGTGAATTTCACTTACAGAAGGGTTAACAATTTACCTCTGTTCATAAATTCTGCACAAATACCTTACGCAAATGAAGCGAAATATCTAGGGATGACACTGGACGCTAAACTAAGGTGGAAACCACACGTAAAGAAGAAGCGTGACGAGCTCGAGATAAGGCTCAGGGAAATGTATTGGCTTATTGGAAGATTTTCGAAACTAAGCACATATAACAAACTGCTCTTGTACAGGCAGGTGTTAAAGCCGTCCTGGACATACGGTATACAACTTTGGGGTTGTACCAAGCCGAGCAACATGTCCATGTTGCAGACTTTCCAAAACAAGACACTTAGAGCAATTGTGAATGCTCCATGGTATATTAGGAATAGTGATATTCACAGAGATTTAGGAATAGCTACCGTGGGCGAAGAAGTAACAAACTTCGCTCGAAAGCTAAATGCTCGCCTTCATGTTCATTGCAACAATGAAATGATCCATACTCTAAACGAGACTCTGAACGATGTAAATAACGAGGGACGACTACAAAGAATAAGACCCTTCGATCTTGCGACTTAGGGTGAAGCCGCACGAATGAACGGCTTAAGTAGGTGCATTCACTGGATAGCAACCTACCCAATGCGATAAACACTACGGAAGCGTAAACTACTTGTTAAGTTAACTTAGTTGTAGTCAAGAAGTATTATGAGAGAGCGAAAATTTACTACTATGAAGTGCGTTCTGGCAGTTTCATAGTGTCTCTCATAAATGGGTGTTTTTTTAGCACGTGGAAATCGGGCATAACCAATATTGGCTACTTCGGTATTATACAGGGTGTTTCCAAATTCGATGCAAATATTTTGACACAAGATTCTTGGGTATATTTGAAGAAAAAAATTGTTCTACAGAATGGGCCTATCTCAAATTTTGATACCACTTATTGGGAATTTAAGAAAACACCTACTTTGAGGTACCTTGACCCATACTAACACAAATATCTCCGCTAACACTTACAACAGGTACTTTATTTAGGACTTAAATTTTAGAAGAAAAAGTACTTCTTTTAACTGCATTAAAATAAAATTGATGACTTTTTTCGAGATATTTGCTTTTAAGTCGGATCCTTTTTCCCAGCCCATGACATTTTTTTGACTTTCAAGACACATTTCTGCGAAAAATGCGTAATAAACATATCGGTAATTTTTTTTTCTAGTGCACCTAACAATACTTAATAAAAATTGCTAAGACAAGTTACCCGAAAAACCCACAGATTTTATGATACTTGGGAAATTCCATAGCAGGTAAAATTATGAAAAACTCGATTCATAGTGTTCAATTCCTATTATTCTGAATAAAAATGTTTGTGTTTGGTTTATGTTTTTTTTTATTTCATTAAGTTAACTTTACAATCAAATAAGGTGTTCAAAGTGTCCTCCTCCATTTTGTATGCATGCTAGAGCCCGTTTTTGGATTGCGCTGTCTACGTTTATTGAGGATAACTCCTGCCTCACTTGTGACGAGGCTTGGAGAATGCGATCTTCTAAATCATTTAGAGTTGATATTTCTGTAGAATAAACAAGTTCTTTCATTCTCCCCCATACAAAAAAATCCATAATTGTAAGGTCTGGAGATCTTGCAGGCCAGTGAACTGGTCCATTTCTTCCTATCCAACGACCAGCGTACTTTTCATCCAGCCAATTCTTAACCTCGCGACCAAATTGGGCTGGGGCTCCATCCTGTTGAAAATATGACGAAGCTCGTTGAGTTACCGGAACATCCTCCAATAGATCTGTTAAATCATTGCGCAAAAATTCCAGATAGTTTGCAGAATTCAGTGTGGGAGGCAGTTTGAAGGGACCGATTAAGTTGTTTCCAATAACACCTGCCCACAAATCGACGCTAAATCTGTGTTGAAATGATGACTCTCTCCTCATGTGTGGGTTTTCCGCAGCCCATGTGTGTAGATTGTGAAAATTTGTAATCCCATCTCTAGTAAATTGAGACTCGTCCGTCCATAGGATTCTACTTATAAAACCGTTGTCATCCAAGTTCCACTCTAACAACCAGTTGCAAAACTCAAGTCTCGGCTCCAAATCACTCGGAAGCAGTTCCTGCACAGGTGTATGGTGGTATGGATACAAGTTTTCCGTATGCAGGAGACGAACAATTTTATGTGTTGAAACATTAAATCGCAAGGATAAGCGCCTGATGCTGATTGATGGATCATTTGCAACCGCTTCCAGTATTCTTTCATCAACTGCAATTCTTCCTGGTGAAGCTCCTGCGTTAGGTCGTCTTGTTGAAACAGATCCCGTTTCCCGAAGTCTTCGAAACGAATTTGTAAATACGCGGGGATTAGGTACTCTTCGGTTAGGATAAAGCTGATGGTATCTTTGTTGTGCTCTAATAGAACTTCCGTTGCACATCCCATAAACGTAGATAATATCGGCGTATTCTTCGTTTGTAAAAGATGCCATTTCAAGTAGGGTTTCTTAACAACTGTTGTGTCACCTCGGCTTCAAAAATGACTTTGATGGATTTGATTTTGTTTTCTAACCTTTTATACAATTTACATTAGGTAAATTTTCCAACTAGGCGACCAACCTCAAACTTAATCCTTTTTGGGATTTAACAGAAAAATGATAGGGAAATTACCTTTTTTATCAGGTAGTCTAATAAAAATGCATGCTCTAAAACCTACGTAAATTATTAATACATAGTCAAAAAATCGTTCTTGTTGTCAATCGCGGTTATAAAAGTAGGTAACAAATCATATTTCCACCTTATACCTGTCGCGGCTTCGTGAAAAGAGTTTTTCATAATTTTACCTGCTATGGAATTTCCCAAGTATCATAATATCTGTGGGTTTTTCGAGTAACTTGTCTTAGCAATTTTTATTAAGTATTGTTAGGTGCACTAGAAAAAAAAATACCGATATGTTTATTACGCATTTTTCGCAGAAATGTGTCTTGAAAGTCAAAAAAATGTCATGAGCAGGGCAAAAGGATCCGACTTAAAAGCAAATATCTCGAAAGTTAAATGTCATCAATTTATTTTAATGCAGTTAAAAGGAGTACTATTTCTTCTAAAATCTAAGTCCTAAATGAAGTACCTGTTGTAAGTGTTAGCGGAGATTTTTGTGTTAGTATGGGTCAAGGAACCTCAAAGTAGGTGTTTTCTTAAAATCCCAATAAGTGGTATCAAAATTTGAGATAGGCCCATACTGTAGAACAATTTTTTTCTTCAAATATACCCAAGAATCTTGTGTCAAAATATTTGCATCGAATTTGGAAACACCCTGTATACCTGCTATAGTGGGCGTATTGGTATCTTTGAAAGATTTTGGAGTTTTAACCTCCATCCACAAAAAAAAAGTAATTTTTCAAATGAATTTTATTAAATATTTTTGTTCCAAATCAAAAAGTTTAAAGTAGAAAGTTTAAGTAGAAAGCACTTAGCTCTCTTAGGCCACGCCCACAGTTGGTGGCAAAAAAAAATTGTTTGTAAGGGGCGGTTGGACCACGACCCTTTTCGAAGTTTGCAATGCTTACAAAATGTCAAAAAATAACAACAACATCAGCATTTTATAATGTCGGATAGGATAGGGTTTGCAACGGTCCGTGTTACGGACTGTTACATCTGCGTACACACTTTTGCACTTACTCACTGTTTTTTTATAATTTTGTTTTCTTATCGAAAACCGTAGGAAGAGTTATTTAACGTCACTCAATGTTAGCCTAATTATAACATAAAGGTGCCTGACGATGTTCGCCTGACAGAAGATTTTTTTTGTAATTTTTCACTTTTCGATATTAAATTTAATTTTATATTGATTTGCCATAGGGGCCGCTCCATTTAAGCAACGATACGTTCAGTTAACTTTTTTAGTAAAATTTATTTTTAATTTTTTTAAGGCATTTCACACAATTTTATTATAACTTATAAAATCTCTCATGCTGCTCACCTAAACTTAATTTGTTTTCCATTGTCTTATATTATAAAAAATATTGAGAAATAATAAATAAACGAAGCTATACTTAAACTAAACACAAACGAACATGCACTAACAAATCCTTGCATGGGTGTCGATATAATTACTTGCTCCCTCAGTCTCGTGATGAAATCTTTTACTATGTATCATCCGTAAACCAGGACTAAAAATCTTCTAGCGCAACTATAAGTGCCATTCACTTGCATGTCTTTTTGGGGTTAGTGTTAGCTCCAAGTAATTTTATATAAAGATTACCCTCCTATTGGGGGCATGAAGGCTTAACCAATAAATTATTATAATTTTTTCCTGGTCCTCATAACCGTCGTATTTTTGATGACCCCTTCGGAAATATAAAGCGCCTTTCTTAAGATAGATATTTAATATTATATTTAACTTATTTTCAATATTTATACAATCGCTTACGTGAATTCATACTACTCCAGTGAACCGCAGAAGTTTATTAAAGTCTTATTCTTGTGTTTATTTTCATAAACAAACATGATTTCACACTTACCCGAAAAGGATCAACAGCTTTATCCGTCGTCAAAAAATATTACGGCATGTAACGAAAGAACCTTGTGCGGAAGGATATGAAACTATAAACAACAGTAGCACCGCCACAGCGAAGCACACCTAAATGATTCGAGTAAGTACGATACTCCCAGGAGCCATTTTATCGCAGTCGACCCAACAAAAAGGTCATAAGAGTTTACGACCGGGTCATGGGATAAGCGAAAGAAAATTTCCCCAATTCCTGAAGGAATAATTTGAAAGGTGAATCGATACGGAGAGATATGAAAACCAAAGTGGGATCCATCCATAATGATTGCTGGTGCTAATAATGTGAATTAGGTTTGCATTTACCTATATTTTATGTACCTTAAGTGGTACTCCCTGGAATTTTGTTCATATTCTTATTTGACCTTTTCAATTTTAAATATTTAAAAAATGACATAGTGTTTCTCAATTTTTTAAATATACTTTTATTTCTTTTTTTTAAATATTCATAAAATCATTAAAGTATGAGTTTATTAATATCGCCGGGTAATTGCTACTTAAAAGACGTCGGGGACTAAAATAAATTGCCATTTTAGGTCATGAACAGCGTCGTTATCCCCACTTAAAGGAATGCTTTTTATTCATAATGAGCCAATAAAGATTATTTATTCGATATAAAGCATCTTTACATGTTACATCACCCCTGGAAAGTAATGTCAATTAGTCCTTAGAATTACCTTTTACTTTTCCTATCATGCTCCCTAGAGTTTGTAGATAATGTAAAGGAGTCTTTCATGTATCCGATATTAAAGAATCGGGTTGATTGCTTGAAATTTTAGACTTTCAGTAGAGCACACAAGGACAACTCTTATTTTCATAGAGCACACGGGCAACTATTTTCGTCAATGAACTAAAATGCTTTTCAAAGGGCGGGAACTTGTTGCAACGGAATGAAATTATCCGTTTGTGAGGTAAATTTTTATTATCGAAATTTGGTTTTTTTATGAATTTATATTTTTATATTTTGTTTGTTAACACAGACCCACATATTTGATCACTAAATCACCTCATCAATAATTTTTCAGCTGAAATTGGGGCCGTCTTTTGACTTTAATTTTCTTAACGTTCTTATTTCTTAGAACTTGCCGCTCATCAAGCTGGAATGATGCACAAACTCGAGTCTTACGGCAATTCATCACTGTTAAGCCAAGAATCAAGAAAGCGTTGCTTTGCCAAGTTTCTTGCCGGAAAAAGTCTTAGAAAGTAGCTTAATCTTTTAAAGTACTTCTTATTTTTTACTTTTTATACCCGACCCAGGGTATATTAAGTTTGATGTTTAGTTTGTAACACAGTGAAATAATCACACTAGACCCCTAAGACCTTTTAGAGATGTGAATGGGACCGACAGGAGAATCGATTAAGCCATGTCCGCCCGTCCGTATGTAAACAACGTTTAGGCCTTAAATTTTAAGGCAGAGATCTGAAATTTTGTGGGTTGGTTGGAAGTCCAGTCCTTCAGATCAAGTTTGAAAATAAGCTGAATCCGCCCACAGACACGCCCACTACTGTATGTGCGACCATCTCTAATTTAAAAAAATAGATTTTGCAAATTTTAGCTATGTTACAATGGCGCTAGCGCATTCATTTTTGGTACGTAACATTGACTTATAATTGACTTATAAATTTTAGCTTTTTCATTGACCACGCCCACTTTTTAAGGGATTTTAGCTTAAAATGACTGTTTTTCAATAAATATATATGAAATTTGACAAAAAATTATATGACAAAAGCTCAAGATATTAGCATTTTCTAACTTTTATGTATTTCTATGTATTTTATGTATTTCGTTCTATGTGCCTCCGCCCACTTTTGTGGGCGTGGCGTTAAAAAAGTGTTTTTTTTTTTAGTTAAAAAGGCGGAGTTTTAGGCCGAAATGTATGCAACCACCTAGTATAAAGCATTCAACAGTTATATTTTTATATCCCGCCCAATTTTTGGAGGCGTGGCAGTTTTCTTTTTGGTATGGTCGGGTATTTTGCAGTCCGTCGTAGATGGATTGAAACTTTTGCATACCCACTGTTGCACTTTCCCACTTGTTACTTTTTACTTTTTCCTTTTTATACCCCATCCCATAGGATAGGAGGTATATTAAGTTTGTCACATAGTTTGTAACATGGTGAAATAATAATGGTGGACCCCCAAGACTTTAAGGGCATATGATCGAGACCGAATTCTGAATCGAATGAGCCATGTCCGTCCGTCCGTCCGTCTGTATGTCACATGTTTTTAGGCCTTAAATTTTGAGCTAGGGTGCTGAAACTTCGTACGTAAGGTGCACGTCATGTGAAGCAGTACAAGTGTAAACTTTTTTGAAATCCGCCCAAAGACACGCCCACAATCGGTCTAAATGTGCAACTACCTCCAGAGTTTTCAATGCTGTAAGACGTTCTAAAAGGCTGACATTTGACATTTAGCATCTCTTAGTGAACGTAAGACACAAAAAAGACAAATTTAATTGGTAAACCTCCTCTAGTGGGCGTGGCATCTATTTTAAGGGTAAAGTTTCAAATGCAGTTTACTCAATAATTTTCCTCGAAATTTAAAAAAATTCACTTAATATTTTATGTAGGAAACGCTTAGTTCCACATTTTGTTTATACAATACTTTTTGCCCCGCCCACATTTGGAGGCAGAATTAAAGAAAAATCTAAAATTTTCCAAAAAAACTTAATTTCGACTGCCCTTGAGCCTAATTTAGGAAAGTATAAAACAAAAAAAGTAGCGGGTTAGGTAAACGAGACTTCAGTCCAGATTTCGTTCATATAAAGTTCTTAGCCACGCCCTCTTCTAGGTGTCGATTTTTCAAAAATATTGAATTTGAACCAAAAAATTGCATTTTTACGTACAATTAGATGTAACTTGGAAACATCTGTGGAAATATCTTATAATTAATAGTTTGTAATTAGGGGCGGTTGGACCACGCCCCTTTTTGAAGTTTGCATTACTTATAAAATGTCAAAAAATAACTTTGCCATCATCATTTTACTTTTAACTTTTTACTTTTTACTTTTTACTTTTTACTTTTTACTTTTTACTTTTTACTTTTTACTTTTTACTTTTTACTTTTTACTTTTTACTTTTTACTTTTTACTTTTTACTTTTTACTTTTTACTTTTTACTTTTTACTTTTTACTTTTTACTTTTTACTTTTTACTTTTTACTTTTTACTTTTTACTTTTTACTTTTTACTTTTTACTTTTTACTTTTTACTTTTTACTTTTTACTTTTTACTTTTTACTTTTTACTTTTTACTTTTTACTTTTTACTTTTTACTTTTTACTTTTTACTTTTTACTTTTTACTTTTTACTTTTTACTTTTTACTTTTTACTTTTTACTTTTTACTTTTTACTTTTTACTTTTTACTTTTTTCTTTTTACTTTTTACTTTTTACTTTTTACTTTTTACTTTTTACTTTTTACTTTTTACTTTTTACTTTTTACTTTTTACTTTTTACTTTTTACTTTTTACTTTTTACTTTTTACTTTTTACTTTTTACTTTTTACTTTTTACTTTTTACTTTTTACTTTTTACTTTTTACTTTTTACTTTTTACTTTTTACTTTTTACTTTTTACTTTTTACTTTTTACTTTTTACTTTTTACTTTTTACTTTTTACTTTTTACTTTTTACTTTTTACTTTTTACTTTTTACTTTTTACTTTTTACTTTTTACTTTTTACTTTTTACTTTTTACTTTTTACTTTTTACTTTTTACTTTTTACTTTTTACTTTTTACTTTTTACTTTTTACTTTTTACTTTTTACTTTTTACTTTTTACTTTTTACTTTTTACTTTTTACTTTTTACTTTTTACTTTTTACTTTTTACTTTTTACTTTTTACTTTTTACTTTTTACTTTTTACTTTTTACTTTTTACTTTTTACTTTTTACTTTTTACTTTTTACTTTTTACTTTTTACTTTTTACTTTTTACTTTTTACTTTTTACTTTTTACTTTTTACTTTTTACTTTTTACTTTTTACTTTTTACTTTTTACTTTTTACTTTTTACTTTTTACTTTTTACTTTTTACTTTTTACTTTTTACTTTTTACTTTTTACTTTTTACTTTTTACTTTTTACTTTTTACTTTTTACTTTTTACTTTTTACTTTTTACTTTTTACTTTTTACTTTTTACTTTTTACTTTTTACTTTTTACTTTTTACTTTTTACTTTTTACTTTTTACTTTTTACTTTTTACTTTTTACTTTTTACTTTTTACTTTTTACTTTTTACTTTTTACTTTTTACTTTTTACTTTTTACTTTTTACTTTTTACTTTTTACTTTTTACTTTTTACTTTTTACTTTTTACTTTTTACTTTTTACTTTTTACTTTTTACTTTTTACTTTTTACTTTTTACTTTTTACTTTTTACTTTTTACTTTTTACTTTTTACTTTTTACTTTTTACTTTTTACTTTTTACTTTTTACTTTTTACTTTTTACTTTTTACTTTTTACTTTTTACTTTTTACTTTTTACTTTTTACTTTTTACTTTTTACTTTTTACTTTTTACTTTTTACTTTTTACTTTTTACTTTTTACTTTTTACTTTTTACTTTTTACTTTTTACTTTTTACTTTTTGCTTTTTACTTTTTCCTTTTTACTTTTTACTTTTTACTTTTTACTTTTTACTTTTTACTTTTTACTTTTTGCTTTTTATTTTTTACTTTTTCTGTTTACCAACTTTTTACTGTTTACCAACTATGAAAACAGTATATTTCTATGAATCAACCTTAATATGCCTCCCATTTTATGGGATGGGGTATAAAAATCAAATTTGTATAGGTAGCGGCAAATCAAAGGATTAGGACAAAATATTTTTCAAATAAATACAGACCAATTTCCAAAGAATATACCCTTGCTGCCTTGCTTGATATTGAGGGTGCCTTTAATAATGTTAAAACCTGTGCAATTAAACAAAATTTAGAAAATCTAAACGTTGACCAAGCCCTTATTGATCTGATTATAAATCTGCTTAAGAATAGGGTGATCAATGCATCCATAGGCGATAGTATTGTTAAGGTGACTGCCTCCAGAGGCACCCCACAAGGGGGAGTCATCTCACCACTTCTATGGGTACTGGTAGTCAATGAGATACTTATAAGACTGCGCGTCGGAGGGATTCGCGTGGTGGCTTATGCCGATGACCTTGTTTTAATGGTCAAAAGAAAAATCCTACCCACTATCAGCGAACTATTAGAGAAGCTCTAGAGAAACTTAGCTCTTGGGCAAAGCAGTGCGGTTTGGGTGTTAGCCCACAAAAAAAACGTCCTCGTGCTGTTGACAAACAAAAGAAATATACCACAATTCCCTCTACCGGCGATTGAGGGAACCTGTCTTCAATTCTCCGATAGAGCATGCTACTTAGGGGTGATTCTTGACAGGAAACTAAGCTGGAAACTCAATGTTGAGGAAAGAGTAAGTAAAGCCTCAACCGCATTCTATCAGTCAGTCACCTGAATGGATCCCAAGCTCATTTGGTCATGCACAGATTTTTCACAGCGTTATAGGAACCGACACCTCCTCCATCTAACTTACCCCCTACCTTGACGTTAATAAATTTATCCATAGCCATATACACAGATGGGTCGAAAATGAGCATAGGCACGGGTGCAGGTCTCTACTCTGAGAATCAATAAAATTGCCCGATTCTTGCAGCGTCTTCCAAGCGGAGGTCCTTGCAGTCAAGGAAGCAGCCAGCCAACTGTCAATAAGGGCAATACCACAGGATGTTATCACCATATTTATAGACAGCCAGGCAGCCATAAAGGCAATAGCTGCGACTGAAATCAAATCCGAACTTGTTAAGTGCTGTCGCAAAGAGCTAAAGGATCTCGGCTCAAAGCACAATGTAAGACTCTGCTGGGTTCCTGGCCACAGGAACTTTCGTGGCAAAGAAAAACCCGATGAGCTTGCACAACATGGATCAACGTTGGATCCTCATCAAGCCCTTCAATGGATCAAACCTCCACTCTGTGACCTTAGAAGGCGGGTGTAAAACAAGATTCGGATGAAAACAAATACAAGATGGACATCCTTGTCCACCTGTGAAATCTCAAGACAAATGTGGCCTAAATATGATAAGTCCCGAACTAACGCGCAACAGGAAGACTCTGTCGTTACTAGTAGGTATACTCACTGGCCACAATCTTTTGAGACACCATGCTATGAAACTAAATCTCGACAATGACGACATCTGCAGAGGACGTGGCGATACGGATTGCTGCGAGGACACACCTCACTTTCTGTGCAACTGTCCCAGTCAAAGTCAGTTGAGGAAAAGAACTTAAGGAAGCTACTTCTTCCACGACATCTCAAAACTTTCAAACGCACCACTAACATCTCTTTCCAGGTATGTCAAATCAACAAGGTGGCTTTCCAGGTATGTTAAATCAACAAGGTGGACTCAACACGGCGTAAGAAGGAAGCGGAACATCCACACAACTAGGATTACCCCCATTGGGTATCACAATGTGTCTAAATAGACCTAAGTGCGATGAGGCGCTGGTCACCTCGCTCCATCAGCCCAACAACCTAACCTAACCTAATTTCCAAAGGACAAAAGCCTAGACTCCTATCGATTTAAGCAAATTGAACTTCTTTTTGCCGAAATTAAGCACAAATCGCAATTTTCTCCTCAGGTATGTTTTACAGTAGTTGTCTTTTAGCCTTGTAAAATGTTTCGACACTGCCCGGTGTGTTTCTAACATTCTTTCGTTATGAAGACTGACGGTGAGTTATAAAATCGGTTTCGATTGTCCTTTGTCAAGTTGTCGTCTAAATGTAGAACACTTACCTCTAAAAATAAATCTTTTTACCGAAGTGATGAGTTCGAAATGGCGATTCACAGATTGGTTTGTTGAAATGTGACTCAAATTTTCTAAACCTGCAACATATTTTTTTTTTTTTTTTTTTTTTTTTTTTCCGTGGGTAGGAAAAACCTTCATAGGCACTACGAGGACCGGCCGCGCGTGCTCATAGTAGTGTGAGATTCTTACTCACTAAAAAACCTCCCATTTTCCGTCAGACTACGACTAAGTTTCCTTAACAAGTAGTTCAAGCTTCTGTAGTAATCGCGTGTGGCAGGCTGCCTTCCAACGAAGGCACCTACAATACCGTCAATTTATGCGGTTTCATCTTATGCTGCTAGATCTAACGGTCTCATTCGTTGTAGTCGGCGCGTAAGATTTGTCTGATCCAAAGTTCGGATAATTTCATTGTTGCAGTGTCCGCGAAGACGAGTACTAAGTTTGCGAGCAAAGTTTGTTACCTCGTCAGACACGGTTGCGATTCCTAGATCTCGGTGTAGATCGCTATTTCTTATATACCATGGAGCATTAACGATTGCTCTGAGTGTCTTATTTTGAAAAGTTTCTAAAATAGATATATTGCTTGGTTTAGTACAACCCCAGAGTTGTATACCGTACGTACAAGATGGTTTTAGCACTTGCTTATACAAAAGCAGTTTGTTATATATGCTTAGTTTCGAAAATCTTCCGATAAGCCAATTCATTTCTCTTAACTTGATTTCGAGCTCGTCGCGTTTCTTTTTAACGTGCGGTTTCCATTTAAGTTTTGCGTCTAGAGTCATTCCTAGATATTTCGCTTCATTTGAGTACGGGATTTGTACCGAGTTAATGAATAAAGGTTTGTTGTTTATCTTTTTATAAGTAAAGTTAACATGCGTTGACTTAGTCTCGTTAAGGACAACTCGCCAGCTCTTCGTCCAGTCGCATATTTTGTCTAAAGCGCGCTGGAGTTTCCCTGTTGATAATTCAACTGTCGTATCAATAGCGAGAATAGCAGTGTCGTCTGCGAACGTAGCTAAAATTGTTCCCTCATCGTGGGGTATGTCTCTTGTATAGAGCAAAAATAATATTGGGCCGAGAACGCTTCCTTGCGGGACACCGGCATTTATCTCTTTGAATTCCGAGTACTCATTTTCGTACCTTACGCGAAAGATTCTGTCTTTAAGGTAAGACTCTAAGATTCTATAGAGTTTTTCTGGTAAGCAAAGCCTTAATTTGTACTTCAGGCCTTCGTGCCATACCTTGTCGAAGGCTTGCGATACGTCGAGAAAAGCGCTAGTACATATCTTTTTCGCTTCCAGAGCTTTTTCGATTTCGTTTGTTATACGATAGACCTGGTCGATTGTTGAATGTTTTTTTCTAAATCCGAATTGGTGATCCGGAATCAATCGTCTTTCTTCAATGATTGGTTGCAACCTTTTAAGCAATAGTTTCTCGAACACCTTAGCTATTATCGGCAGTAGCGAAATAGGTCTGTATGACTTTTTGTCGTTCGGACATTTTCCTGGTTTCGGAACCATTATGACCTCGGCCACTTTCCATTGCCTTGGAACGTATAAAACTCTCATGGAAGCGTTAATGATATAGAGTAGCTTGACCAAAGCTTTTTTCGGTAGTTCCTTTAGAATTTCGCTAGTAATTAAGTCGTAGCCAGGGGCTTTGTTGTTTTTCAGATTATTTATCGTTTGACGAAGCTCAGCCAATGACACGGTTTTTATTCTATAATTATCTTGTACCGCATAAGGATTGAGCTCCTCGACCAACGGTTCCCCGTCAAACGGTTTAAATGTTTCTTCTAGGTAATCTGCAAATAAATCCGCTTTTTCTTTGTCTTCTCTTGCCCATTCGCCGTTGGCTTTTCTTAATGGCGCAGAGTGTGCTATAGGCTTCTTAACGGACTTGACTGCTTTCCAAAGAGAGTAGTTCGAACCTTTATTGGCAGTCAAACTTTCGAGGTAAGCAGTAGTCTCGCGACTTTTAAAATCTTGTAGTTCGTGCTTAAGTTTGTTAGAAAGGTGGTTCAAGATTGTCTTATCCGGAGTGCTCGCGAACGTTGCCATCTCTTGCGCGCTCTCCTCTTTTCGCATATTAGCTCTTCTATTTCTCGCGGATATATTGTTCCGCTGTTCGATAATTCGGACCTCCGAAAAGAAGTGTTATTCCACGCAGCGCTCTGAATAACTCTCACGAGTTTATCTAATTCTTCTTCTATTTCAAGTGGCGTTTTGAGCGGTACATTTAAGGCTATGTTTTCTTTGCAGTATTTTCTAAAGCCGTCCCAGTCGGTGTTGTTGTTAGTTAATCTAGGCGCTCTATTCTTTTTCGCTAGGCTTCCGCCGATTTTCAAAAGAACTGCCGAGTGATCTGAACAGAGATCAAAGCGTTCTTCTACGTTCGTAAGGTAACGAGGTACCCCCTTGGCGATAAAGAAGTCGACGAGATCAGGTATTTTATTTCTGTCGGTTGGCCAATATGTTGGCTTTCCCGTCGATAAGAAGATCACGCCGCGTTTTGTACTTGCTTTAAAGAGGGCTCTGCCTCTTGTTGAATTGCACCGTGAGCCCCAAAAAGTATTTTTCGCGTTAAAGTCCCCGCCGATGATAAAGTTTGACCCAAGTGAATCAAAGAGCAGAGCAAGATTTTCATCTGCCAGCCGATACTGCGGAGGAAAATAGCTCGTCGCGATGTTGTAATTTATGTGACTTAATTTTACTGAGACTGAGGTTATTTGCATAGAGTCAAGTTCTATTTCTTCGTTTTTGGAGTGCTTTATGCAGTCTTTAATGTAGAGAGAGGATCCACCTCTCGAATTTTCTGAAGGATGATGCGCGTGATAGTCAATGTAACCTTTTATTTTGCGTTCTGAACCCTTTTTTAAGTGGGTTTCCGAAATCAGGCATATGTCTACATTATTCTTCCGTAGGAATACTTCTAGTATTCCTGCAACATATTAATGAAAAATTAAAAAATAAAAACTCCATGCAGAACGCGAATTCATTTATAAAAATGAATGCAAAACAATCTGGATGGATATAACGGCAAACTTAAGGTACCTAAAGATTGTAGCAACTTGCCTGACTATCGGTTTGAAAAACATGCAATCTACTTAAAATGCAAATTAGGTACAGATAAGACAAACAAGGAATCGAGACTAAGATGTAACATTTAAACTCGTGTAATCTTAAGGCACAAGAGGATTGTCTGCGTCAAACAAACTATGGTAAGGGTGTATTCGTTGTAAGCAGGATTAAGGATTTGCGTTGCTTTTCTGTTTTTTCAAGGTAAAACTAACTAAGCTGAAGTTGATTGATTAAATTAAAAACAAGTTCGTTGCGATTAAGAAAAATGAGGCAAGAATCCTTTGTTTTTTCTGTCCTTGAACAAGAATTACAGGAGAACAAGGTAGTCCTGTTAAATGTTTTCAGGAAAGTCATTATGTTACAAGATGTAAGCTTTTATTGAAAAATTTGCCGTTTATAAAATCCATGCACACTTGCCAGGTCCATGTGCGTATGCCATTGCCTAACATAAAATAATTAATGCTATGTTCAAGCTATTTTATTGGTTTTCCGCCAGAGGAGAGGAGTTTCTACAAACGTTACTCCTAAGCTTGCAGTGAATGGAAATCTGTAAAATCTGTAAGAAAAGAATAAGGATATTTTTTTTATTGACGCTAATGATGCAATCCTGACTTAATTCCTTTTCTGTTTTTTTGTTCTAAACGGCACATTATAAGCAAGTCTAAACTACCCTCTGACTAAAAAAAAATCTTAAAATTAAGATGAGCTACCTAACAATACTTATTAAGGACTCATTATTATAATTTTTGACTTCTTTGTGCCATTCACTTCAAAACGCCTGGGGAATTCATTGGAAAAAGTAAGATTTTTCATAACGAATCGGGGGGAAACCAAAAAGTTCATGATTAGGGGTTGTAATAGCAACACTAACATCGCACACCTGCCACCACTTGGGATGTCCCTATACCGAGAGCATCCTAATTTACTTTTACTTCTGTGGTTTTAACATAATGTCCAAACTCATTTTAGGGGCAAACTTTATCAGCTGAAAAAAACAAGCAGATAATGAAAGGGTATTCCCATTGGCGTGCCTAAAAAGAAAATTCAATTCCGCTGCTCTTAGTTTGTTCAGGACTTTTGATTCAAATTCCGCACATAACTTTGCCGGTCAATCGGAAAAGGTTCTGGCTTTAGCTTGCGTACTTTGTTATCTTTGTCAATCAATAAGTTGATTTTTTGTTTAAATTGCGAATACTTACTATGCTGAATAAATACAAGTCAAATTAAAGCTACCTTGTCCTTATCAGGGCTGTCTAGTCCTAGGCGCATCCGACGCATTTGCAATTCTCAATTTGCGATGCCTTTTCGTTCGAATACTGTTAAAAAAATGTTGTCATAGACAAAGGATCTAAAGCAAACACAAAGAAAAATGTTTTGACTTTGTTTCTGAAGTGAAAAAAATAATTTTTGTTCATAAGGAAAACAGTAACAGAATATTAAAGCTTAATAGGAATCGAATTCCAGAATGGAAAATGAAATGGGATGTTCAGTTTGTGTTATGTAGGACGTACCTTCCTTTCCCGACTTGGCTTGAATATAAAAAGGAAGATCTTACATTATGAAACTAATTTTTGGTCCAAAAAATCGTGCATTTCTCACAAAAAGAGAGAAAATAGGTTTGATATTAATAATATTAAAAAACTTAGTCCCCGCAAATGTAATTCTGGGGTATATTATCCCCAATTATCTAAGCGTCCCCCGGGATGGTGAAATGGTAAGCCCAGATAAAATATGGAGGGTACTGACATAAAAATTAAACGGTTGGAACCAAACGTGTCCCAAAACGAGCTGTCTTATTGTTTTAGCTCGCTAGATTCTTTTGTAGCGTGGAAATTCGATTAATTAATAAATAAACGACATTCCTTTTTATTTGTAATGAAATAGGAATATTTATTAAAAACCAGGATGTACATAATGTTAAAAAATTCCTGATACAGAAGCCGAACGTTTTAAAGTGATAAAAAATGGGTGGAAATTCAATTATGAACATTAATGCAGCTATTAGGGGTTATTCAAAATGTCGATGAATTTTTCATCATCATCATTTTCGCATGCCGCTTATCCTTTAAAAGGGTCGCGGAGCGAGGGTGGCTAAATGGTCTTTCCATCGTTCTCGATCCTCCGCCACCAACTCAAGAGACTCCGGCGCAATCCCCAGGCGGGACTCAGAGAGGTTCTTTACCTGATCCCACCACCTGTTTCTTGGCGTACCAGGGGGGCGACGCGCTCGCATCTCGGCTAGCATGACCTATCTAGGAAGTCTCTCAGGGGCATGCGAACAACGTGTCCAAACCATCGAAGAATCGATCGCTCAAGTAGCTCAAGTCGCTCAAGTAGCTGCTCAACATTAAGATTCCTACGAATACTGACGTTTCTCACTCTGTCCCTTAGAGTAACACCAGCAACGGACCTCAGGAAACTAATTTCGGCAGCTTGTACCCGCGATCTATTTCTTTCGGTCATTACCCAAATTTCATGACCATTGATGAGGGTCGGAACGAACACTGAATTAAAAACTGAGATCATTGCTTTCACTCCAAGCTCAGCTTTCCTGATGACCGGCCGGCGCAGTTCCTTTACTATTGCTCTAGCTTGGCCAATTCTACAGGGCAACTCAGTATCACTTCTCCCATCTTTCGTGAAAAAGACCCCGAGATACTTAAACTTCTCCACCTGTTTTAATGGTACTCCATTTATGTGCAGGGTACACTGCACAGAAGCTCGGGAAACAACCATCACTTCCGATTTGTTCACGTTTACTTTCATCCCAGCATCACCACAGACGCAAACCTATCCAGTGCTCGTTGAAGTTCCTCTTTGGATGATGCAAGGATGGCCAAATCATCTGCAAAAAGCAGATGGCTCATCTTGATGCCAGCCAATTCGAAACATTGCTCGCCAAGACAGCGCTTCACCATCCAGTCCATATATGCTATGAAAAGGAGCGGCGACAGAGCACAGACCTGGCACAGACGCGCACATCAAAAGGACGGGATTTGACGCCATTTATCCGCACACAGCTTCTGCAGTTTCCATACAAAGACTGGATGGCTCTCAGAAGAGGCCCACTCAGTGCATAGTCCTGCAAAACTCTCCACAGTGTATCCCGAGGGACTCGGTCATACGCCTTTTCCAGATCTACAAAACACGCATAGACCGGTATGGCATATTCTCAGGCCTTCTCAAGAATAACCTTCAGAGTAAAAAGCTGGTCGGTTGTGCCTCTGCCAGGCCGAAAGCCGCACTGTTCTTCCCGTAACAAAGGCTCGATTACAGCTCTGGAACGCGTTTCCAACACCTTCGCGAATACTTTTCCCGGAAGATTCAAGAGAGATATGCCCCTAGTTGGCGCAATCTCTCCTGTTCCCTTTTTTGAAAATGGGCACTATAACTCCCATTTGCCAATCGCTAGGTGCCTTCCCGCTATCCTAGGCCACCTTAATGACACGTGTTAGCCATTTAACACCTTCTTCACCCATTGCCTTGAGCATTTCTGGCCGGATTTCATCAACTCCAGCAGACTTGCCAACTTTCAGCTACTATGGGACTATTCTCCGCCCTTATCTCGTCAGCAGTGGAAATGCCATCTTCAGCGGCCTGTTGGGGGTTGAGCAACTCCGAAAAGCGCTCTCTCCATCAGCGCAAGACATCGCTCTCATTTGAAAGAAGTGTACCGTCCTTGGATTTAACCCCTTGAATGATACTTAACTTCCTTCCTCTGAGCCGGCGAAAGGTTTGCCAAAATATCTTGTTTGCAGATCTGTAATCGTGCTCCAAATTCTCGCCGAACTTTCTCCATGACTGTTCCTTGGCTGTTCTGGAAGTCCTTCGCGCCTCATTGCACCGGGCTCGAGAAGTTGAGTTTCTACATTGGATCCACGCAATGTAGGCTCTCTTCTTCTCTCTGATGGCTTCTTGAACTCCAGGCGTTTTAAACCAAGCAGTTCTTTTCTCACCACCAGCTGCTACCCCAAGCCGCTTCACTCCACAAACATTTCCTGCAGAGGCAATGACTGCCGATAAAAACAGCTGCCATTCCTCCTCTACATTCAAAAGGTCAGTTGGAATTTGTTCAAACTTCTCCGAAACATGCTGTGCAAAACGCTCTCTGAAATCAGAGTCAGCATCCTGCAACCTTTCCCACCGGGTCATCAGTCTTGGTTTTCGCCTGGGTGCAAAGGAATGCTGTCACTGCAAAACAATTTACACAGCACTTAGTGGTGATCAGTTGATCAGTTGACAACTCAGCTCCCCTGAAATGTCGAACATCACAAATCATTCTTTAAACACACGATGGTACAACAAAGAAATCAATCAGTGACCTCTGTATTTGTGAATGTATTGTGGATGTAATGTTTGTGAATGCATTGAAGTCACCCATCAGGAAAAGAAGTCCATTTCTGCCACTCTGTCCAGGGCAGCATCAACTTCGTTCAAGAAGGACTCCCCTAACACCCCTCAGGCCTAGCCCCAAAGGGTGCCCTGGATTACCAGGATCAGCAAATATCCGAGGCTGTTTTCGTTTTCTTTTCATGGTTGGGGGGGGGGTGTATTTTATACCTAGCTGCCAGGTTTAAATTCGGCCGATCCTAACCCGGACAACAGACGCCGCTCCTGTATTTCTGTTATTTGAAGTTCAGCCGTCCCTCTGGGATCAGACGCTGACCAACAAGCTGCACAATATGTAACAGACGCTGCTGGATTTTATTTAAACCTTCGGTTTCATCTTTTTCAGTTATAACTTTACTGCCAAGGGTGGCCCCACAAGGAGGAGGAGTTATACTCCTGGACAGCATCACTTATGCCTGAAGATTACTTCCTCCAGTGGATTTCAGTCGGCTCTTACGACAGGCATACCTTACCTCAAGGCTATTCTTAAACCCGACCTTGCAGGGTGCGATGAATTTTTTATTTTCCAAATAACATATGGGTCTTCTTTTATTTTCTAGTGCAAAACGAGAGAGTTTGGCATTGATATGAAACGGCATTTAAGCCTTTAAAAGGGCGACTGGCGACCAAGCCTCTTAAGGCTGATCAACTTGGTCAATTTGTCTGCCATGAGGGTTTTTCGCAAATTTTCGATGGAGTAAAGGCCTATACGTTGAGCTGCCACTTCATAACTTCCAAAATTCTTTGCAAAAATAACTATTTTGCGGACGTGTCAAAGTTGTTGTTTTGAATGACTCGGAAACAGTTTGCTCACGATCATGAAACACCCTTCATGCCTGCTGCAAAACAAAAACCCAACGAAAAGTTGCGAAACACGTTAAAAGAATTACTTCATTGACTTTGCTTCTTAAGCAGGGATCTCATGGTGGCTCAAATTGAACACCACACGGCTGGGAGCTGCATAAATACGTAGGCGCGTCGGCCTACTTCGCAGGAGATACGGATAAAGTACCTCCCACACAAGTGCAGGAACTCATCTAGTACTGCGATAAGGTACAAGTACACATTAGCATCTGTTCCGCCGACAATGCACTCAACACAATTTGAGGCAGTCGAGATACCAAAAAAAATAGGTAAGTCACTTCTGGATTTTGTTTATAGTAATAATCTCCATATTCTACACAAAGGTAACAAATCCACTTTTAGAAACCCTGTAAGAGAAGAAGTTTTAGACCTTACGCTCTCGGCTCCTTTTTTTAAAGAGCTTCGTAGAAGATTGGCACGTATCCGATGAGGCATTTTTGTCTGACTGCATGCTATAAAGTTCATCATAAGATGCAGCACAGAGCATGCGCGCGCCGGTTCGATATTATAAAAGTGTGCGTACCATGGTGGAATGTAAACCGACCGAAAATTTACCATGACAATTTAAGCTGTTGCTTCAAATTCATTTTCCAGGGTCCTTAACTGCAGACAGCTCACACGAGCAGGCCTTAAAGATTTCTCCTCAGAGAAACCTCAACAGAATCAATAGATTGTCGGGGAAACTCTTTACCTCAGACAAGGTTAAATGGGGCTATCAACTCATTTAAATCATACAAGGCATCAGGCAAGAACAGCATCTTTCCAGGCCTCCTACACAAAAAGGCTTAGATCTTCTAAAGATCTTCTAAGGACTTCTTAGAATAGGTTTCAACTGGGGCTACATACCACAAACTTGGGGGGAGGGGGGTCAATGTAGAGTTTATTCCCAAACCAGGCAACAAGCCTAGTGAACTACCTAATTTGTACCGTAATAGGCTTGACAGTGTTTTTCTTAAAAACAATGGAGAACATGATTGACGTTCACATCAGAAATTATGCTTAAAAATAGCGTACCTCTACACCTCTGTCAATATGCATGTAAAAAAGGAAAATCCATTGAAGGCGCTCTGCTTAAGTTTACAGCAGAGATCGAAAACGGATCAAAGCGATGCTCGAATGTTGGAAAATCTCTTCTATATAACTGACTTGGTTATCAGTTTCAGCCGTAAGAGGCTGCTCACAAGTAGGTGTGCTGTCATCCCTCCTGTGTTTTTTGATCAATGATGAGCTACTTCATAAATTAAATAACGTAGGCCTTAACATAATTGGTAACGGTCGGCGTAACCTAGTCAACATCATTAGGGGTGAAAAGTCAAACGAAGTAACGTCACGTGCGCAAAACGTCCTTAAGACAGCCATAGACTATTGTACTAGTCCTCTGAGGTTTAAAACCTCTCAACAAACCCAAGTAAGCATGTCATTGTTCCTTTAACTAAAAGAAGCAATATCAACTTAGCTCAATCTCTCTCTCCATCTGAATCTCTCCATCTGGAAGTTGTTCTAGACCAAGGACTCACCTAGAACTCACACCTTAACAGATTTACGATTTTTTTTTTGCTTGTATATATTTACTTATACTTTATTAAGCCATTTAACTGTCTTAAATAAGACTTATCCTTCATTTAACATTCATTTAACAGCAAAATCACTAAAGCATCCAACGCTTTATAGGCCTGCTGACGCATGTATGGCACCATATGTGAAGTGTCTCCAAAGATTGCTCATTGGATTTATATAATGATGGTCAGGCCTATCTTAACATTTGCTTCTATAGTATGTCCTTAAGCTCAAAAAGATACACTGTCCGCGCGCGTGCCCCGCACTGCTTCAATAGGCTACAGAAGCTTAGCTCAAGGAACAAAACCAAACTGTGGTGGGTTCCTGGTCTCGTCGGTATTCATGGCAATGAGAAAGCCGACGAACTCGGCAGAAAAGGCTCGGAAGCCCTTTCTAGGGACCTGAACATTTCTGCCCCACCCCCAAATCAGCGATAAACGAAGTTACAAAAATCTGGGGAGCATGCTAAATGCATCTCATATTGGGTTATTGGGTGGATACCCCAGGCTTAATACAGCCCTTCACCAAAAATGCCAAAAGTAGCTTAAATCTAAACAGGCATAATTAGTTTGTTAAAAACCTTGTAGGAAACTTTACAGTACACCACGCTTATGATATCACCTTTTTTAAATCAAAATCGTCGACTCTTCTGAATGTCTTCTTTGTCTTGAAGAAGACGAAAGTGCTGAACATATCCTATAATTGAGTACGGAAGAGATTAAGATTTCCTCTGCAGCAGTGTTATTAAATTCGCACAGAAAGTGGGCAACCTAGCCCAGCTAGGCCTGTAAATGCACGCAAAAATGCAGTTTTTGATGCAAATTAAATTTTGTGTAAAATCGACCCCTAAAAATGGGCGTGGCCAAAAAATTTATATGGATGAAATGTAGATTGGAGCCTATTTCAACTTAGGTGGTAAATTTTATTTCTTATCCTTTCCTAAGAAAGGCCTTAATTAATAGTTTTTCTTAAAAGTTAAAGGTTTTCTTTAAATTCCGCCTCCAAATGGCCTAAAAGTTTGTATAAAAAACTGTAGAACTAGGTGTTTTCTTCATCATATATTAAGTAAATTTTTTTTTAATTTTGAACAAAAATATTCAATAAAATGCATTTGAAAAATTATTTTTTTAATCTATGCCACGCCCACTACGAGAGTCTACCAATAAGATTTTTTTTGTATGCCTTGCATTCGTTATGAGATGCTAAATACGAAATCTCAGCTTCTTATGACAACTTACTATGGGTTTACTTTCTTAGTTTTGTGTGCAACTTTAGGTCGTTGCATCTCCCAGAGGCCCCGGGTACCAGGCGGCAGAATGTGATTTTTGTGATCTTTTCACTCAGGACAACAAATTTATGAAGGTTAGAAAGTTGTTGAAATCAGTGAAAAAAATGTTCATCAGCTCTCCGACTAGTATGAGTTAACAGCCTCAGAGTCGAACATAATTGCTTTGTCAAGGGAAACCCCTTTTAGCCAATATAAATACAAATAAAGCACGCATAGACAGACAATAATGCAATACCGAATCGTATTACTTTGTCCAACGTTTCCCAATCAAGTTTACTGAAGTGTCCTATTGGCACCAAAACAACAACATGTTGTCAACACTTGTTTGGAAGAAGTTAAAACTTTTCCAAACTTTTCTTTGGAATGAAAGTTTTCGGACATAAAGCCGAAACATAAGTGTTATTGGGGCATGTAAAGGATAAACATGCGAAAATAAAATGTTATTCTCTTATTGGACCAAAGGTAGGCAGTATTATCTAATCCAGTTAAGCTAAGGAGAAAGACGTCAGAAAACTAAAGTTTCATTTATTGCTCAGAAGTTGATTGTTGATTAAATTGAATTACGTGTCAGTCGATTACTATTTGATTTCGAAAAGAAAAAACCACAAAAAAATAAGTTAAGAAACAAGTAGACAAGTAAACCAATGACGAAATATTACATCTGTTCATGGCAGAGTTTGCATCATATGAAGATTAAAAGCCTTTATAATTTCCAATTTTCCTTTTTCATGCGGGATATACCTCTGTAGCCGAGAAAGAATGGTAGTAAGAATTTGTCTTGTTTTGCCTGATTTATTTCTGGCAATCCCTTTCCCATTATAACTTTCTATTCCTTTTACGGCGATTCTGCCAAGCGCCAAAAATATTTGTTATTGATTTATCTTCAGGGTTTAGAAAAGCACGTTTCCACAAGTTTTAGTTTTTATCTTATTTGGAGCATGTTCGACATAACACTCACAAATTAAGTTTATCCACAGATTGCTATAATTAACAGTCATTATCGCGAAGGATGCAGTAATTACTAAAAGTGGTCGAATCTGTGATTTTATATCGGAGAGATAGAAATAAATAAGAGATGATTGAAGTTTTGGTTTTGTTAGTTTTTCCCGGATGTTGAAATAGTTTTTGAATTGGGTTATCAAGTTTGAGGTTGTTTCACGGGAAATTCACGTGAATCAAAACTTATCTCTGACAGAACAAAAATTTTTTTCACAATCAATGATTTCCCTGTTTGCCTAATACATGTTTGCCTCATGAATTTGAGGGAACAAGGAATTATTTTTCTTATGCCCAATTAAAGATCGCAAGTAGTGAATAAGGAAGATCAAGTCGAAGTTATATTTATCTGCGTGTAGATTTCACAAGAAGGATCAAATATCACAATTTGATAATACAGAAATAGGAAGGATAAGAAGGATAAGTGTTGTGGTTTGTCTGCACGCATCGCATGTGACATAAAAGAAAGGGGCAGTACCTTGGGAGTTATATGCAATCCGGATAAGCCTTTGCTGAACAAAAACGAATCGAAAATGGTTTACTCTCTGGCATGGCAATAACAGGTCCACCTGAGACCTTCACAGGGCCTTAACCGTTCTGTGGAACAGATGAGCACACCCTCAAAGGCGAATGCAGGGAGCTAAAGAAAACTAGAGGTAGGGTTACAATCCGCTTAGGCGAATCGTTGGATACCCCATTCCAATTGACCAATTTCAAGCTCCGAATTGTGTCATAAATCTTGATTGTTAAATTTCAGTTTCTATTATTCTACTTCAACCGTATTTAGAATTTCTCAGTTAAAGAATCTTCTCACTTAACAAGGGGCGTGGCGTCCACCCCTTTTCCATTACATCTTTTTTTTGTTTTCATTTTTTAACAGAAGTGATATACACGTCTTGATTGCATTTTCACAATAAAAATTTGGTTTATACTTAAAAACGCCCCCAAAAGTGGGCGTGGCAAAAAAAATTATTTTTTTGATTTGATAGCTTACGTACGTATCTGAAGATTTTATGGTCCAAGTTTTTTGGATTTAAAGCAAATATATCAAATAAAAACCGTTTATTAACATGCATATTATATAAGACCACGCCAACAAGGGGGCGGTTTTCGCTTTTTTCTTAAATGCCAATCCCAATATTTTTAAGCGAGGATAACGCGTACCAAATTTCAGCTTCCTACGAAAACTTTGAATTTTCATGCTAATAGGTAAAGTGGGCGTGTCAGTGGGCGGATTTTGAAAATGTTTACACTTGTACTGCTTCGGAACCTAGAAAGAACAGCTATTAAGTTTCAAGTTCCTAGCTCAAAATTTAAGGCCTAAGAACTACCGACACACGGACGGACGGACATGGCTCATTCGACTAACAATTCGGTCTCGATCATATGCCCTTAAGGTGTTGGGGGTCTACGGTGATTATTTCTCTATATTACAAACTAAGAATCAAACTTAATATACCTCCTATCCTATGGGATGGGGTATAAAAACAAGATTGGACCCGAGAACAACGCTTAAGCACGAGGCAAGCTAAGAAACTTCCACGCCAACGCAACCAAATAAGATTCAGCATATGCAAAAACAACTAGCGTATCCCAGCTTCTAAGGCATCTACATATAAGTGCTCTTTAACAATTGAGTAATTGCAAGAGTTCTTCTGTGACAAACTTCTATATACCCGACCCTATAGACCGTGTAACACAAAATCTTAAAGTTTTTTGGCCCACATTCATATCTTCTTCTGAAGTGATAGATCATAACCCTCCCACCCTACTGCATTCCTAATGGTCCGCTTGTGGGGTACGCCGATTTGACCTTAGAATATACCGGCAGACCATCCGGTTTTTTATCTCTTCGTCAGTGAGGCCAAATAAATGCTGTTATCGTTGCATTAGTGTAATCCATGTATGTTAAGGCCTTCCTCCCCTTCACGATTCATGCACAAGCGCTGGAATGTTGATTGACATTGCCTTTTTGACGGGGTTCGTAGGATCTCTTCTTTGAACGAGGCAATACCAACTGAGCCGGTCGTGCACCATTTTCCTGGAGATAGATTCTTTAACATGGAGGCTTCCTCGGATCTTCGTACTTCTTATTCTATCTCGCGTTGTTACCCCTACTGTCATCCGAAGCATCTTCATCTCAGCTGCCGTTAATTTGCTCTCATATTTCTTATATGTTGTTCAACATTGTGTACTATATGTAAGCGCCGGAACATTTTTCGGTCACAGGAGATGGCGGAGTCTTCTCGCCATTTCATCCACGCCACGCTGACGCGATGATCGATGTTGTCATCACAGTTTGCCTTGCTATTGATCAGGTACTTAAACTTTTCACACTAATGAAGCACTTGGGTGGGTCAGAAAATGGGCAGCATAGGTTCTCTGTCTTCTTTCTACCCATTCGCCTCCAAAACATCCACCCATATATCAAGTGCTCTCTGCAGGGATGTATGATCTATAGGTATGATGGCCTCATCGTCAACGAAGAATAACTGATGTACTTACGGGTCCGTCAGTTTTCCTTCAAGCAGATAATCAAGGACTACAATGAAAAGCAAAGGACTTAGGACGCTTCCCTGGTGTACACCGACTTTAATTGAGAACTCATCAGTGACTCCAGAAGGACATCTTGCTCTTGGATTTGCTCCATCATACATGGTCATGATCATAAGCATGCAAGCTTCTGGAACTCCTCGTTTTCTTAGCGCCACCCATATCAGATATCGTGGTAGTCTATCGAAAGCATTTTCAAAATCAACCAGCAATATGCAGGTCTTTAAGGGCATCCCGATGTTTTTCCATTCTAATCTTTAAGTTTTGGATTTCATCTGTGGTTGATTTTCCCTTGATAAACCCGCACTGGTTCTTAGATAGCCTTATTATTTTCCGCAGTCTACTATCAAGTACCCGCTCGACGATCTTCATTGTGTGAGACATCAGCTTTATAGAACGGTAATTGTCACAGCTTCGTTTATCACCTTTTCCTTTAAACAAAGGAAGGAGATAACTTTTCCTCCACTGATTAGGCATTGGATCCCCTCTAAATAGTTTGGAGATGAAGGTCGTGAGCCATCTGGACCCGCTGTCTCCTATTCTCTTCCAGAACTCTGGGGGTATTTGATCTGGCCCAACCGCTTTTCGCTTTTTGGAGTGGTTAACCGCCTTCCCAACCTCCTCGACTGTCATGTCTGGTACTGCTTCTCGGTTGGGAGTAGTTTCCTCTGGAAAGTGGTGCCTGGGAAACTGTTTGTTCAAAAGTTCCTCACAATACTGATGCCACCTGTGAAGAATTTAGTCGTCATCCACAAGAAGCTGTCCCTGAGCATTGTTGATGAACCTTGGCGAACGAATCTCCTGGGCGTTTTGCCTCCTCTGAGCGGCAATTTTGAAGATTTTGGCCCCCTTATTCAAGGTGCTCTGTCAAAGATCCTGTATGGCCTGATGTGTATTAGCCGTGGAAGAAGAAACTTCCTCCAATTCCTGATACAGGCCCTTTATTCTCACTTTTTCTTAGCAAGACTCTTGAGGCGTCTATATTCCAATTCCAGGCGCAGCATTTCCTCCTGTTGTTCGAGGAACACTTTTTCCATGGCTTGAATTCCGTTTTCTTTTCACTGATCACTAGTTTTACATCATCTGACCACGACCATGTTTCATTGACCTGTTCGCGGTGGCCTTTTGAAGTCCCTAGGAGTGATTTAGCCTTCTCTATGCACGTTCGATGTAGGTTATCCCACATATCTTCTGCTTTGCATTCTACATCTTCGTTTTCGTCAATGATGTTACAGAGGTAGTTTTGCCGAGTATTTAAAAATGCTTCGCCTTTTTCTTTATCCAAATTATACCAGCTGATTCTCCCAGATAGCTTTGCTTGCTTAATTTTCTTTTTCTGCCAGCAGCAGGCGGTGTTGTGTTGTAATCGCCTCACCTAAAATCACTTTACAATCTTTGACCCGCGGTTTTAGGGAACTGTGAACCAAATGATAGTCAATCTGGGTCTCATTCCCACCGCTACTATAAGTAATCAGGTGCATGCTTTCCTTGACGAACATGGTATGAAGCACAATAAGACCGTATGACTTGCAAACGTTAAGGATATCTTCACCAGAAAGTTCCTAGTGACATACCCCAGTCCACCATGGCAGTCCTCATAGTCCTCGTTAGATTTCCCGACATGTCCGTTCAAGTCTCCGCCTACATACAAAAGCTCTTCCTTTGGGATCGCCTTGATGAGATTATCAAAATCTATCCAGAATGTATCTTTTTCCCTCTGCTCACACCCAACTTGGGGAGCATACACACTCCTCACCTTGCATTACCAGCTTGAGAGACGTCAACCCGTCACTTGGCTTTGAAATATTCAAGACGGCATCAAGTAGCTCTGCCGTTCCTACCTTGCTGTTCCGTAGTAGTACATCTTGTAAGCTTTTGTTTTTACATCCAAGAAACGAGCCCGATTTCCGGTGTTCCGCCATTTCGTCTCTTGGACACACAAGATGTCCACTCGCCTTCTTATCATCATCTCTTCAAGTTCGTAGCTACGACCAGTCATGCTTCCAACATTCCAACTCGCGACCCTGAGCTTGCGCTTAGGCAGTTGCATTATTTTGGTATCCCCCAACACCGACTGGATCTCACCCGAGCAATACCGCACGTCCGCTCGGTCGTGGATCACTACCGTGTAAGCCATAAGCAGTGCTTGGCGGGGTAGTTCCATTCTTAGAGTACCTTTCCATAATGCTCTTTTCTAAACGACTTGTTTTGCTCGACATGTGCATAGTCCTTATTGTTGTTTGAACGTCCTTTTCCGACATCGGTAGTCCCCCCTCATGTCAACCCACGGACTTACATAATGCACACTTGTGAGAAAAATTAAGATGTTGAATATGTCGCTAGGCTCTCTTAGGTATTACAGTGGCCGAGACTCCTTAGTCGCTTTTTACGACAAGCGCTATCTTTTCGTTTCGGGAGCGCTGCAGCCATATTCTCACCCGTAGCTGCCCGGCAGTTTGGCCCACATTCATATATTATTTTTATAGGCCACGCCTCCTAAAATGGGCGTGGGCTAAAAATTAAAATTAATTAATTGTAATTTCGATATAGCTAATCAGGAAAAAATCCGTTAAAAGCAAAAGTTATTTCGAAAAAAAAGTTTTTTCCTAAAAACGCCCCCTTAAAGTGTGCTGAGCTCAAAACTTTGTATGGGACAAACTTCGGAAATAGTAATATCTTTATTATTTGTCATATTTTTTTTCGATTTGGAGTGAACTTTCCGGGTTTTTAAAGATCAACATTTAAAGATTAACACGTTAAAAGCGGGCTTCGTCGACATTGTGGGCGGTCCAATTTTTGTCTTCTTAAAGATTTTGGGTCATTATTGCTCTATACCAAAATGTTTGGGAAGGAGAAAATTTTGAGCAAACCAATGAACACAGCGCTTGAAGTGGTCAAATTGCTGATCAATGTCCGGGACCGAACAATTAATCGTGAGCGAATCGAAGTAGAGAAAATTTAAGTACAGAAGTGTGAGTCAGCATGTTTTCGCTCTTGAAGAGCGTATGTACAGCAAAGCAGAAAAAAGGACGAAATTTTTCGTTCATGATTTCGTTGAGTCATTTTTGTATGGGAATTTTAGTTTCACTTCAGCTGTATACCTTTATTCTCTAAATTCCGAATGTATTTCGGAAGGCAATAGCCACCATCTTGAGCGGAATACGCGTGACAACTTAACGTGTCGAAATTCCTTAAGAGAATAAAGAACAACTGCATTAATCTTTCTATTTCTATGTGCATTTTATTTCTCTTAAAAATCCTTTCTCCTTTCTTCCAAAATACGAGCTATTAGTAGAAATAGAAATAAATCTCTGCAAAACACGATTCATTTCATTACAAATGAGTCCTTTTCTGTATTTTATTTCTATAAAAAGAAACATTAAATATCAAAACCTTTACTGGGCTGAAAATCCTAACAAGCAACTCTGAGTAAAAACTCAATAGACCCACATTTGCCCCATAGCCAGGACCTTCATTAATTGTTTTAAATGAACAATTAAAATTGACTGGGTAATTTCCTGTGCTTCAGGGTTGCAAGTATTCTATTTTGATGGAAAAAGTTATTTGGCTTGACGATACAATCTACCGGGGGTAAGGAAGTTAAATGATTTGGTGAGCCTGAGGCATCACATTTTATTACAGGGAACACACGAGGAATTTTAATTACCAGTTGCTTAGAGTAAGCCTGTGTTAAATTAAAAATCTACTAGGACTGCAATGGTGTTTTAATGTGAATGATTTACTTTAGGTTTTATGATGAACGAGTTAATTTAGAGATTATTTAAGGACTTCGGAGGCAAGAGAAACACCCGAGTCCGAAGATATTACAAGAAAAAAAATCAATTTATCATAGGACGAATAAATGGAGAGGTAAAAAGATATCGTTTCTAACATTTCGCCCTTGTTGAAAAGCAAAATGTTGCTTCGTGCATACTAATCAAAATGGGATCGAAAAAATTTCAATACAAGGAACGTATGATGTGATACCGTTGTCGGTTACCATTGTGATAACCTTGGCAACATCGGTTATGTGATTATGACTGCCTTTTCCCTATATAAAACAAGTGAAACAGGCAAGTGAAAGAATTTAAGTCGAATCAGATTCAAATATGACATACTTTGCAGCGAACTACGACACTAACGACACATGATGATCAATCAAATCCTATGTTTTATTGTTATAAGTAAGTTTTCTCTATGTCATATTGAATATTTTTTTTTTTTTTTTTTTTTTTTTCATACTAGGATGGACGGAGGCTAAAACTTCAAAATCTTTCAAAGATACCAATACGCCCACTATAGCAGGTATATAATACCGAAGTAGCCGATATTGGTTATGCCCGATTTCCACGTGCTAAAAAACCACCCATTTATGAGAGACACTATGAAACTGCCAGAACGCACTTCATAGTAGTAAATTTTCGCTCTCTCATAATACTTCTTGACTACAACTAAGTTAACTTAACAAGTAGTTTACGCTTCCATAGTGTTGATCGCATTGGATAGGTTGCTTTCCAGTGAATGCACCTACTAAGCCGTTCATTCATGCGGCTTCACCCTACGTCGCTAGATCGAAGGGTCTTGTTCTTTGTAGTCGTCGCTCGTTGTTAACATCGTTAAGAGTCTCGTTTAGAGTACGGATCATTTCATTGCTGCAATTAACATGAAGGCGAGCATTTAGCTTTCGAGCGAAGTTTCTTACTTCTTCGCCCACGGTAGCTATTCCTAAATCTCTGTGAATATCGCTATTCCTAATATACCATGGAGCATTCACAATTGCTCTTAGTGTCTTGTTTTGGAAAGTCTGCAACATGGACATGTTGCTCGGCTTGATACAACCCCAATGTTGTATACCGTATGTCCAGGACGGCTTTAACACCTGCCTGTACAAGAGCAGTTTGTTATATGTGCTTAATTTCGAAAATCTTCCAATAAGCCAATACATTTCCCTGAGCCTAATCTCAAGCTCGTCACGCTTCTTCTTTACGTGTGGTTTCCACCTTAGTTTAGCGTCCAGTGTCATCCCTAGATACTTCGCTTCATTTGCATAAGGTATTTGTGCAGAATTTATGAACAGAGGTAAATTGTTAACCCTTCTGTAAGTGAAATTCACATGCGTAGACTTGTTCTCGTTAAGAGCGATTCGCCAAGTCTTCGTCCAGACACAAATTCTGTCCAATGCTCGTTGGAGGTTTCTCGTTGATGACTCGACTGATTCACCTGTTGCCAGGATGGCCGTATCGTCCGCAAACGTGCCCACGACTGTCTCGTCATCTAGAGGTATGTCTCTTGTGTAGAGCAGGAACAGGGTCGGACCGAGGACGCTTCCCTGGGGTACGCCAGCCCGAATTTGCTTGAAACTCGAGTATTCACTACTACACCTAACACGAAAGAGTCTGCTTTCAAGATAATTTTCCGGCAAATTTTGCCGTAGCTCATATTTCAAGCCCTCGTGCCATACCTTGTCGAAGGCTTGCGATACGTCGAGGAAAGCACTTGAACATATTTTTTTCCCTTCTAAGGCTTTTTCAATTTCATGCGTTATTCTGTAGACTTGATCTATTGTGGAATGATTAGGTCTGAAACCGAATTGATGATCCGGGATCAAGCGTCTTTCTGCAATTATTGGTTGTAATCGCTTCAGCAGAAGTTTCTCAAATACTTTCGATATTATCGGCAGAAGCGATATGGGCCTATAAGATTTTTTATCATTTGCGCATTTCCCCGGTTTAGGAACCATAATGACTTCAGCAACTTTCCATTGTCTTGGAACGTATAGAAGTCTAAGAGAAGCGTTTATCATATAAAGTAGCTTGACTAATGCCTTTTTTGGTAGCTCTTTTAATATTTCGCCAGTAATCAGGTCGTAACCCGGGGCCTTATTATTTTTAATTTTGCTTATTGTCTGTCGGAGTTCAACTAATGAAACTCTTTTCATTCTAAAGCTCTCAGGTTCCCCGTGGTTGTGTAGAACGTCAGCCAACGGCGGACCGTCGAAAGGCTTGAATGTTTCTTCTAAATGTTCAGCAAACAAATTCGCTTTTTCTTTGTCTTCTCTTGCCCATTCGCCGTTAGCTTTTTTTATTGGTGCCGAGTGGATTATAGGTTTCTTGATAGACTTAACTGCTTTCCACAGCGAGTAGTTTGAGCTCCTATCCGCCGACAAACCTTCAAGGTATTCAGTGGTCTCACGATTTTTAAGATCTTGCAACATTCCTTTCAGTTTGTTAGAGAGGTGGTTCAATAGGGTTTTGTCTGGGGGGGCCCTCGTGCCTTGCCATCTCCTACGCGCTCTTCTCTTTTCTCGAATCAATTCTTCGATTTCGAGCGGATATGTTTTACGTACATGCCCGTCGGTGCTAACTGCGTTCTTTTGGGACGAATTGTTGTTCCAAGCAGCGCTCTGAATTGCTTCAATGAATTTGTCAACTGCGGTTTCTAACTCGAAAGGAGTTTTCAATGGCACATTCAAGCCAACACCCTCCTTACAGTCCTTTCTGAAAGCGTCCCAGTTCATGTTTTTGCTAGCTAATCTAGGAGTTCTTTCTATTTTCGCCAGTCTTCCACCCATCTTCAAGATAACTCCTGAGTGGTCTGAGCAAAGATCATAACACTCTTCAATTCGCGTAAGGTATATGGGGTACCCTTTAGCGATGAAAAAATCGACAAGGTCAGGCTTTTTTTCCTATCGGTTGGCCAATATGTTGGCTTACCCGTGGAGAAAAAGTCCACCCCACGCTTCATACTATTTTTGTACAGTAATCTGCCTCTTGTTGAATTGCATCGTTTCTATTGAATAAATAGAAATTGAAATTGAAATTTATTATTATTATTATTTATTACCATAAAAATAAATTCTTATGCTAATACAAAAACATGAGCACTAGCTGCAGAGGCTTTCAGCTCTTATAACGGGTGATTTTTTAAGAGGTTGAGAACTTTTTTTAAAAAAAAAACACAAAAAATTCGAAAAAATTAATGAAATATTTATTTGAATCGATAGTTTGAACCTTGCAATTTAATGTTTAAAGATAATTTCATGCAAATGTTGACCGCGGCTGCGTCTCGGGTAGCCCATCCGCTGAGTCCAATTTTGGCATACTCTTTCACACATATCGGCCGGTATCTCACGAATGAATGCATGGATGTTGGCTTCCAGTGCGTCAATCGAAGCGGGCTTGTCCCTATAGACATTAGCCTTGACATACCCCCACAAAAAATAATCTAATGGTGTCAAATCGCACGATCTAGGCGGCCAATTGACCGGCCCGAAACGTGAAATTAATTGTTCACCAAACTCGCCTCGCAATTGCGCCATTGTTTCGCGTGCTGTGTGGCATGTGGCACCGTCTTGTTGAAACCACATATCATGCAAGTCAAGAACTTCCATTTCGGGCAAAAAAAAATTTGTTATCATCGCTCGGTAGCGTTCACCATTGACAGTAACGCTGCGACTCGCATCATCTTCGAAGAAATATGGCCCAATAATGCCGCCGGCCCATAAACCGCACCAAACAGTGGCTTTTTCGGGATGCATTGGTAGCTGTTGCAATGCTTCTGGCTGATCTTCACTCCAAATGCGGCAATTTTGCTTATTTACGTACCCATTCAACCAAAAATGAGCCTCATCGCTGAATACAATTTTTCGATAAAAAAGCGGATCTTCGGCCAGCTTTCCAAGAGCCCATTCACCAAAAATTCGGCGTTGTGGTAGGTCGGCTGGCTTTAGTTCTTGCACCAGCTGTATTTTAAAAGGCTTTACGCCCAAATCCTTCCGCAAAATTTTCCACGTAGTGCTGTAACAAAGGCCTAACTGCTGGGAACGGCGCCGAATCGACATTTCGCGGTCTTCTGTCACACTAGCTGATACGGCCGCAATATTTTCTTCACTACGCACAGTACGTAAACGTGTTGGTGGTTTAATGTCCAACAAAGTAAATTTGGTGCGAAATTTGGTCACAATCTTCCGAATAGACTGCTCAGAAGGTCGAGAATGCCGACCATAAAATGGAAGCAGCGCGCGATGAACATTTCGAACCGAGCACGAATTTTGATAGTAAAATTCAATAATTTGCAAGCGTTGTTCATTTGTAAGACGATCCATGGTTAAATTGCAAAGCAAACTGAAGCTGTTTGACAGTGACACAAGGTACTAAAAACACGTCAGCTGTCAAAACCAGTGTTGCCAAAACCAAACCAGCTAGAAAATCACCCGTTATAAGATATATTAAATTAATAAATTGGCGTTATGGATGAAATTGTGTACATTTTTTATGTTATCGTAGCTTATATTGTTGAGGTAGGAGTAAACTGTTTGACTTTCGGGTAAAATTATATTAAATGATTCGGAGATGTGGCAATGTATTTGTCCAAGGATGTGCGCTATATTGATGGTGTTGAAATTGAAATTTGAATTGAAATTGAAATCGAAATTGAAATTGAAATTGAAATTGAAATTGAAATTGAAATTGAAATTGAAATTGAAACTGAAACTGAAATTGAAATTGAAATTGAAGTTGAAATTGAAATTGAAATTGAAATTGAAACTGAAATTGAAATTGAAATTGAAACTGAAATTGAAATTGAAATTGAAATTGACATTAAAATTGAAATTGAAATTGAACCATGTTGGAGAAACAATTAGGCTGCGCGCAACAACTTTCCCTATAAAGTACAAGGAAATTAACCTCAGTTTAAGGCAACCCAGGGGGTAACTGGGGACACAAGAAAATTCTTGTATAATAATAAAAAATAAGATAGTAAATGTAATAAAGAATCCTTACATGACAGTAGAATTTCATAACATCGTAATTTTTAGGACGTTCAAACTTCTGAACATCTGTTAAAGTATATCAGTACAGGTAAAAAAATAACCTACCGGAATGTATGAATTCGCTTCTGAGAACTCAGTTATTTAAGAACTACATTGACAAGCTCAATACTATTTACCAACTAATGTAACTTTGTAAGGTTTTAATGAAAATTTCCCAGTTACTTTATTCACCCTCCTTAACTTCGAGCAGTTTATTTATTTTCATTGTAGCTGCTTCCTATAAAACGTGTCAGACAGAATATTGACCACAATGATCCCTGTCCTTAAATACACAAAGCATCCAATGACCAAGGATAATGATTCGACAACCAAAAGAATAGGATACGCAATGATACGGTTCGATGAGCAGATATACCAAATTGTATCCTGTCAATGGGCGTATCGAGCTGATAATGATTGGAACTCAACACTCGACAACTCCCCCTTTTAATGAAATCGATTAATAGGCTTTTGTTTTTCTTTCTTGTGGAAAAATAATCAAGGACTGGGAAGAGTGTTCATTTGCTTGTAGTCATGGGAGAATAATATTTGCAATGTAGTTGGTTCTGATAAAATAACAAGATTTTTATTATTAACAATTCCCGAACATTGATCTTTGCCTTGTGCGTTAAAGATAATATATGAAGGGGACCGAACATTGTGAATGGTTTTCGGAACCTAAAGTATGAAGGTCTCATATGTTTTACGTCCTAAGAAAAATATCTTTTCCTCTTACATACACTGAGGGAAAAAGTGCAATTTAAATATAAAAAAAATATTTTTAAATTTAAAAGTTTGCAAATCTAAAGTGTTTCGTTGGAAAAAAAATATTTTGCTCATATTAGGAAGAAACACTTTTGCTTTTAATATTTTCAATTTACTTTTAAAAATGCAGGCCCTTGATCTTAAAGTACTCGTTTTTAATTTAAAAATTTATTCCTCCGAGAAAGAATTTCAAATGGAATAACTTTGTATCAGAAGTGATCACTTTAAATTTGAAAGTCCCAAATCTGAATTTTTAACGATTTTACTCTTAATATCAAAGTACATTTTGAATAGTAGGTAGTTAGTATAGTGTTTACTTTTGTAGTGTGAGAATCGGTTCGATAGTTTTTCGGTTTTAAATCGTTTTCATTGATATAACTAAAAAAGATTATTTCCAAATTGTGATTAGCAATTACAATATAAATTAAAGATCCGTATTATGTAACCAGTTCTACGAAGTGCTTAAAAGATCCGTGAAAAAAAGAAATTATATGAAGAATTGTGCGCCGGCATCAAAACTACAAACAGATTCTACAATGGACATTTGGTTTCGCAGATATTTGAGATATTTGCATTTAACGCTACAACGTGCCAACAAAAGCGACATACTAAATTTTATTTTCAATTAACCAAAAAATCTGCTTAAGTTTTTTTTCAATAAAGTGGTTTAATCTGTTTTTTTATGCTTTCCTTTAAAAAATTAAGCAATTTAATAAACTGTTTTTATCTTTTAAAATTGGCGTAAGATAAAATTGTTTAAAATTAATAGATTTAAATTAAAACTGGGAAAACATATTCTAGAAAAAAATTTTGTATATCATAAAGTAAGGTTATAATATGTATGTAATAAAATACGAGATAAAAAGACGAATTTATGTTGTTTTATTTAATTGTTGTGTTGACTTTTATCTTCAGACTCAAGATTTTTGAAAAGTAAGTATGATGAGTATTAGCCAAGACAGCTAATTCAAGCCAGAAGATCTTTAATTCGCACTCAAAACCTTAACCTTCTTTTTAAAAGAAAAATCTTAATTAGAAGGTATTGAAATTTTCGCTTGAAGTCAATCTGAATATTTTCAATCAAGCACACTACTTAAAAGATTACATTCGAAATGATTTCAAAAACTGTAACTTTAAGATCAATATATTTATTTTTTAGTTTTACATTGAGCATTTCAAAATAGCTTTAAAACTCCGTTTTTTACATTTAAAAATTTTGCTTTAAATTTTAATGTGAACGTTTTAAAAGTCATTTAAATTAAAAGTATTTCCTTTGAACTTAAAAGAAATACTTTTACCTGCAGCTAAAAAGAACATTTTTGAATTAAACGCTATCACTTTAAAATTTAAAGTGCTTCGTTTTAAAATGGTATAAATTAAAGTTAGCACTTTTAAATCAAGAGTATACAAACACGGTGGTGTTTCATACATGAAAACTTTTAAATTTAAAGTCTTTTGTTCAGAGATTTAAAGTGGTTTTTTCTCAGTGTATGTACACATTATGATGGCCCAGTACAACAGCCGAATGTCTTACGTTGGGTTCAAAGCAGAACTAGATAAGCAAGGCTCATTTTTGTGCGAATTGGAACCTACATTTCTTTAGTTATTTGGTGTTCTAAAAGCAGTTTATGGGCTCAGATCAGAAACCTTAAAAGAGTCACGTCTTTAGGCCCGATGCACACTTGCGACCTTTGACGCTCGTTACAATTTGCAATTCAAGGTGACGCTGCGGTCATGCAGAAATTTGCGAGATTTTTTTAACCCCAAGAAACACGCGCGGTAACGCAGCGTGTGCATTACTTAGTATGTTCGCAAGTACTGTATGACGCAAAAGCAGTGACGTCAAAATGATGCATACTTGCGTCAAAGTTATGCAAGTATGCATCGGTCCAAAATCGATGGAAATAAACAAAATGGCGCAACAGCTCAAGGTGAACAAGGGCCAGTTTCTCAACCATTGTGTGCTGTGTGTGTTGCGTTCTTGATTCTTCCCACAATTTTTGCCGAATCTGAGCGGCTCTTTGAGGAGTTCTTTGCGACAAATGTTACATTTCCGGGTGTTTATAAAACCCTCGCGAGGGGTGGTGACCGTAAAAATTACGAGTCCTTTTTGTTTCGCGTAGCAGAGGATGGAAGCGAGCTCAGATCTTCCGCGTAGTAAGTAAACAAACTATTCTACGGCACCCCACTGTTGATGGAAAGCAGCTTACCGAATATTGCAGAAAGTTTAAAGCTGCAGCGTCAACGCTCCATGAATCGCGAGCTCACCAAGTTCCCAAATAAGCGAGCATAATTCAAGAGTGAATCAAAGATAATTAGCTCTGCTACTGATACGAGGTACAAAATTGAAAAATTAAAGAATTTCTCAGTACATACGAAGAAGTTCCTAGCTTAAAATTTAAGTCCAAAAAACTGCCGACAGACAGGCGGATGGACGTTAATGCCTCATTGAACTCACAAATCGGTCTCGATTTTATGCCTTTAAGGTTTTGGGGGTCTACGATAATTTTTTCTTTATGTTCAAAACTATAAATCAAACGGATATACCTCCTATTGTGATGGAGTTTAAAAAACGTACATAATCAAGAACCAGGAAAACTAAAAAAAAATGATTCTGAAATTCGAGCTTTAACAAAACTCCAAAAAATATTTTTCAAAATATTCTGGTATCTTAACCGTAATACCGGTGGTAATGATATGAATTGTAAATAGCGTTAAACATGTAAAGGTAATTCTAAAATTTTTAAGATTTCTCAGAAATGCCATTTGTAACTTAAATTTTATTAATAATACTTTAAGAAGTAAATTCATCAAACCGATTGCCGTTGTTACTTTAAAATTCTGCACTTGTCGTAGAGGGCACAAAGCAAATCTGTAAAAAAAACCAGTGAGTAAGTGCTACAGTGTGAAACGGTAAAACGGACCGTTGAATACCCCATCCTATACCACATTGTAAAATGCTGATGGCATAGTTATTTTTTGACATTTTATAAGTAATGCAAACTTCGAAAAGGGGCGTGCTCCAACCGCTCCTAATTACAAATTATTAATTTTAAGATATTTCCACAGATATTTCCAAGTTACGCTTAAATGTACGTAAAAATGCAATTTTTTTGTTTAAATTTAATATTTTTGAAAAATTGACCCCTAAAAGGGGGCGTGGCTAAAAACTTTATGCGAACTAAATCTGGACTGAAGTCTAGTTTACCTAAACTGCTAGTTTTTTTGTTTCGGGCTTTCCTAAATTAGGCTCAAGGCCAGTCGAAATTAAGTTTTTCTGGAAAGTTTTAGGTTTTTCTTCAATTCTGCCTCCTTCAATCCTTCTGCAAAAATATTGAATAAACTGCATTTGAAAATTTACCCTTAAAATAGATGCCACGCCCAATAGAAGAGGCTTACCAATAAATTTGTCTTTTTTGTATCTAACATTCATCAGGAAATGCTAAATGTCAAATTTCAGCCTTTTAGAACGTCTTACAGTTTTGAAAACTTAGGAGGTAGTTGCACATTTAGACCGATTGTGTGCGTGTCTTTGGGCGGATTTCGAAAATTTTTACACTTGTACTGCTTTGCATGACGTAGACCTCACGTACGAAGTTTCAGCACCCTAGCTCAAAGTTAAGGCCTAGGAACATGTGACATACAGACGGACGGCTCATTCGATTCAGAATTCGGTCTCGATCATATGCCCTTAAGGTCGTGGGAGTCTACCATTATTATTTCACCGTGTTTCAAGCTATTTGACAAACTTAATATACCTCCTATCCTATGGGATGGGGTATAAAAATGTCTACCATTTCTCTTTAGGTGACTGGAGGCCAAACAAAATAGCACATATCAGGACAAACAGCGCGAATCTGGACAAAGAATCAATCGTGTTCACTGTAGCACAACTGATAGAGCATTACTCGCAACAAGTAAGGGTTGCAGGATCGTACCCTGCCGATAAACCGCACAAGGTTTTTTCTTTCGACATTTCCGTCCGCTAAAATTTCACCTCCACTCTACACAAAACATTTACGACAAAACAGCGCATCGTTTACTATGTAATCGTGCAAAATTCATAGGGACGCAAACAGAAAAGTGTAATTTTAAAAGAAATCAATTCTAAATATTTTACTGCTGGTTGTGCAAGCCTATACAATTTCTCACAGTATCTGCAGAGAATTCGCACAATAAATTTGTAAAATAAATTTCTAAAGAGCGCAGAACATTAGGGCAGATTCCAACTCAAATACTGTACCTACTCACTTGTGTGGAGCTTTATCTCATAGGTAGACTCGGGAGCTGCAAATTAAGAACCTGGCCATGGACGTTGACAGCCCAACCTAAGTGTAGGTACCACATTAGTTTTGTTCACCGTTTGTGAATACTGCCTTTCCCAGCCTACTTTCAACGATGTTAATGCCTTTAAGATTCTGAGGGTATGTTTTGTTATAATTGAAAAAAATGCCAATGGTCAACGTTGATTTCTTTAAAGACTATCAATTTACCAGCAGTTTTCCCAGCATTGCAGGAGGAAAGATTTTTATTACAAACCGACAGAATCTCTCTTTACATATACATACATATATTCTGTATATAAAGAGCTCGCTTATCGGGAAAAGTTCTTAAAAGACCCAATATTGATCAAGATATAACCGATGTTATTGGTTCAGGTTATGATTCGCTCAAACTTATGCCTCCCGTCAAGCAATGATTGCTTGACCTCGAAAGTGTTTTTTTTTCACACAACTGTCATCTGTCAAAAAGTATAAGGCGCTATTCAGAAAAATTAGCCGATGCCAGCGCAAAGTACCTATGGATCGGAGAAAAATATAACGGCCTTAGAAAATAGTTTCCAAAAAGACGTTTTATGGATTGTAAGTCTAGCAAATATTATCAATTATGACGACATACGCGGAGCGGTCCTTCGGCTTTTGTCTAAGGCTAAGCTTATCTTTATTTGTGTTAAATTTTTCTTGCTTATTAAAGTTATATCTGAAGTTTACATGCTGTTATATGAAGTGCAGCCTACTGTTCTTTAGGTGATTTTTTAGTTTTAGTTTTTTCTCTTTAAAAAATGTCGGCAAAAAACGTGTCCTATCATATTTTTTATATTTTTTTCTTACAAATCATACATAAGTTAATTGTTAAGTTAACTGTTATAAGTTTAAGTGTTTTTCAAAGCTGTTGCGCTAGTTAACATTTATGTGGTCAGGCTCGCGTCAAATTTTGGTTGATGAATAATATATGGCCCATATTCTACCATTAAATTATGTTAAGCCTTCTTTCAATATAACAACCACCTGCGCTAGCATTGGCCAATTTTGCGGCCATGGATTTTTTGAGAAAACGGCAAAATAAGCTGCTTATACCCTACCCAGGGTATACTAAATTTAATGTATAGATTGTAACGCAGTCAAATAATCAACGTAGACCCCTAAGACCTTTAAGAGATATGAATGGCAAAAACAGGAGAATCGATTGAGCCATGTCTATCCATCCGTTTGTCTGTATGTAAACAATAATTAGGCCTTAAGTTTAAGCTAGAGAGCTGAAAGTTGGGGTGGTCAAAGGATAGATGTGTGCACTCAAGAGGATACAAGCATCCACAGGCTTTCTTAACCAACCTCTATCAACTCCTAATTTCAACTCCCCGTGGTGAACACCGGGTGCCTAGTACCTCAACTGGAGATTGGGTTCCAACCCCCTTGGAAGGTTGTTTGGGGTAGCAGACGAGAGAGGGAGAGGAGTGTTCCCACTAAGGCACTTCTCTTTGCATCCGGATGGCAGCGGAGGAGTTCCCCAGATGGAATCAACTTTGGCATCCATAGTTCCAGTCAGGCCGAACTACTTAGTGAACACCTTATATGGGCTACTACGACGTATTCGGAGCTCAGGCCTATAAGGAGCGGGCTATCCGGCTCTCCGTCCTTAGACCTAAACAAAGGATCTGGTCCTCCAGGTTGGGGGGTCGTGCCGTCGGGGTGACTTCCCGGCCACGTAAAGAAACACCAGTTACGAAGCAGAAACAAGCGTCGGATTCGGACGGATTTACTGTTGACGACCAATGCAAATGACAAAAGGACAACTAGCTCCGGATCTGTTAGGTCCCTTAACAGACCACGTGCAGCCGAGCAACTAGCGAAGGCCCTCAACGACTGCAAGGCAGACATTACTGCCATCCAAGAAATGCGGTGGGACGGGCCGGGCAAAAGAAGGATGAAAAACTGCGACCTCTACTACGGCGACTGCTATCGGCATCAAAGACAGCGCCAATATAGATGTGGTTTCGTTGTTGAAGGCAGACTTAGGCAAAAATTTTTGAGCTTCAACCCTGTAACCGAGCGCCTCGCGACGATCCGCATCAAGGCTAAATTCACCAACATTAGCCTCATATGCGTGCATGCCCCCACAGAGGAGAAAGATGGCGAAACCAAAGATATGTTCTACGAGCGCCTGGACAAAACTTATGAGCAGTGCCCTAGCTACGACATTAAGATTTCCCTAGGCGATTTTAATAGGAAGGGAGGGCATCTTTGGTCGTACAGTCGGAAAGCACGACACGTCCTCCGATAACGGATTCAGGCTGATCGACTTTGCTGCGGGGCGACACGTTGTGGTAGCTAGTACACAGTTCCCGCATCTCAATATTTACAAAGGGACATGGAGATCTCCCGATCAATTAACCGTCAACCAGATTAACCACATTGCGATCAATGCAAGGCATTCCTCAAGTTACATGGATGTCCGAACTTTCCGAGGGGCCAACATTGACTCGGATCACTACCTTGTTGTAGCCAAGGTACGGCTGCGGATATCCCGACCAGCGCCAAGTAATAGAAATACTGTGAAGAAGTTTGACGTCGGCCGACTACAATCGCAAGAGATCGCCAGGTGCTTCTCCAACCGAGTCTCTCAAAACCTTCTACGAAGTCCTATGCAGCCAGCATCAAATATTGATAGCCAGTGGCAACATTGCCAAAATGCCATCAGAGACGCCGCCTCTGAAGTGCTGGGTTTCACACGGCGACCACAACGAAACCCCTGGTTTGACGATGAATGCCGACAAGCACATGCAGCTAAACAGGAAGCATACAAAGCGGCGCTGCAAGGACTAGAGCTGCTTTCGAGCTCTACGAGCAGAGTAGGAGAGAGAAACACCGGCTTCTCCGAAGGAAAAAGAGAGAGCACGAGAAGCACGTGGTTGAAGAGATAGAGAGATGTTACAACAGGAATGAGGTTAGAAAGTTTTACCAAAGGATCAAAGGTCCTGCCAAGGGTATAAGCTTAGAACTGAAGCCTGTTAGGACCATCAAGGGAACATCGTTGTAGAATCGCAGTCGGTGCTGACGATTTGGAAGGACCATTTCTGCAGACTGTATAATGGCGAGGACGAACCAAATACCGCTATCAGGCAGAACGAACCATTCAACCCGGGCGAAGACGTTACCGACGAAGCATAAGCTCAAGTGCAACAAAGCAGCCGGAGCAGACGGCCTAGCTGCCGAACTTTCTAAATCCGCTGGCGATGAGCTGGTTATGAGCATGCACCAGCTCATCTGCAAGATATGGTCGGAAGAAAGCATGCCCGACGAATGGAACCTCAGCATTGTTTGCCCGATCCTGAAGAAAGGAGACCCTCTGAGTTGTGCCAACTACGGGGGCATAAGTCTTCTTAACATCGCATACAAGATCTTTTCTGCTGTACTGTGTGAGCGCCTGAAGCCGTTTGTCAAGGCCAGGAAAGTCCACCATCGATCAAATATTCACACTGCGGCAGATCTTGGAGAAAACCCAGGAATTCGAAATCGATACACACCACCTCTTCATCGATTTCAAGGCCGCGTATGACAGCATCTATAGAGACGAGCTATATAGCGCAATGTCTAGTTTTGGCATCCCTGCCAAACTCGTCAGTCTGTGCAGGATGACGATGGAAAACTCACGCTTTTCCGTCAAGGTAACAGCGTGAGTTTTCACGCATCAAAGGGGTCGGTGAGGTCTTTGCCTGTCAAAAAAGGATTTAGACAAGCCGACGCGCATAACATCATACTTGAGAGAATTGGGCAGAGCTCTCGCGCCAACACCAGAGGTACAATCTTTCAAAAGTCTGTCAACTACTCGCATACGCAGACGACATTGACATAATCGGTAGAACAAAGCGCGATGTCAGTGAAGCCTTCGTGAGTAATGGGACGGAAGCGGCCAATATGGGCTAAGCAGTCAATGAGGGCAAAACCAAGTAAAGCAGGACTGGAATTTCCTACCTAAAATAGAATAATTAAAATGTTTCCTCCAATTTGAATTTGGTTAATGTGAATAACATGAGGTCGGACAGTACGAGTATATAATTTATTGCAGACGTCAAAAAATAAGTCCTAACATTATAAGGTAGTGCAAATAGGACACACGTAGCGTGCAAACTTGAAACTAACTTTAAATTTACCAGGAAGCTTATGCAAACTACCTGAATACGTATTAGTGCTAACTATGTGAAAAGTTCAATTAATGCAAATTGACTTTGTCGAGAAAAGTTTCACTGCACGACCTTTGCAATTCCTTCGTTTTTTGCTAAAACTGATAAAAGAGGATGCCATGCATTCTCCTTCTTCAAAAGCAGTAGTACTCGAGAGGTTTGATCTTGGATGCACTGAAAAGGCACCTGCTAACATCCAAGTAATTTATTAACATTTTATTGCTGGAGTTTAAAAAAATAAAAATACAAAAATAACTTCCCTAAAAGAGTTGCCTGAAAAAGGACTATCGTGATAAGCCACAAACTGGTTTAGTAAACTTTTCTTTTATGTTTCCAACCTTAAATTTGTTGTACATTACGACCTTAAACTATCAAAGGTGATATCGTACGGCAATTTTTTACCTTTTTGTTGCTAAAATATATAAAACGGTAAGAGCCGGAGAGTTTAAAAAGCAAGGAAAAAATACTTCACAACTTCTTTAACATAAAGAGTCACACGAAGACCTCTCACATTATGTGGCGTATGGTAATAAGAAAGTACCGTTTCTAAGGTAATTATGAATAAATTTATCTGATTGCCGTTTAATCTTAACCTCATTCGTGGTTAACAGCAAAGCTGATGTCTGCCTCAGTCTTCTGTCGTAAAATAACACAGGGACAGATTAAAAAGGGGACTATAATTGTTACGCATACGCCACAGTCACCGAGAAGAGGTGACTGTGGCGTTAAATTTATAGGTGACTATGGTTTAATTATTAAATTAATTTAACTTCTTCTCGGTGACTGTGGAGAGTGTGTGTACAAAGAAAAAATTGTTGTTATTTAATGCGCAGTATGATGGCGCATGAGCTTTATTATTCTTTTCTCCTCAAAGAGAACTACATTTCTTGTGTGTATGTGGAATGAAAGGAGTGTGTTCTTCTCCTTCTCTCTTTCTTGTGTGTACTATGCTTTTGGTACCCATTGTACTGGCATAGAGCGTAGCGCAAATCCATACGGACGTGTAGCCGTAACCCTTTTATTCTGCGCATGCTATAGTCTCATTTGGTGTGCCGATCAGGTTCGTGTGTGTATGGCGTGGTGGAGACGGATATGTCTCTCACCCATAATGTCGGGAAAACTTGGAACTTTTGTTCAGCGTGTTTAGCAAATTATTGCTTCGCGTTTGAGTCCCATGGCTTAGGTTGTCTTGTGCGATTCCCTTGAGCTAAGGAAAGTTATCTCCAATATCTCGGGAATGTATGGGATGAGATTTGTCCGTGTTGGCTCCCTAATTAGATTGGGCGTAGAGTTTGGTTCTTGCTCAATATTGGTGAACTCAGGCCTTGCGTAGGTAGTCCCGCTTGGAAGACTAAGCGGGACTACCGGGACTACCGGGCAATAAGCCCGGGCATTGCGATGTGTGCTGGTTGGAGTGGAGTTGAGCATGGAGTATATGGATTTTGGCTCACTCACTCTGCTAATGATCCAGGCTCGGCGATGGTTTTACCCATTGGCCTGATGGGAGACGGGTGTGGAGAATGTTCTCGCACTCTTTAAAGTGGTATGGCGATGATAGTCCCGCCTACCATGATTGGATTGGACCCTGGAGAGTGGAGTCTTCATGCTTAGTGTTCCCTATTCCAGACCAATGGCAGGTCGAGGGATGTTTTCTGGGCGGTCGCAGTACACAGAGCTGTGATGATGGCTTTAATTGAATATTTGTAGCCATCATACTCTGACATGCTGAGGTAAATTGAGAGATGTAAGCTGTCAGAGTATGACATGCCGAGGTATAAGTTGTTGAAGGCTGTCATAGGCTGACAGGCCAATATAAATAAATTCCACAAACTTGACTTGGTAGATAAGACCTATCGTCTTATGGTTGTAGCTAAACGATTTATTGTGTAGTGGCTTGCTGCGAATATAATTTGTGCTCTGCACTTTCCTTATGGTTGTCTTCCTCATGTATGTCTCTTTTGCTGACAACAGCCATTCATGTGTTGTTTTCTTTTGTTTCAATTTCAGAGCATTCAGCCTCCAGGTCGCATCGCCAGCCTCTGCAGAAATATTGTTTTTGTAATTTCACGGTTTTCCGTTTGTTTAAAAAAATAAAAATATATAAAATAAAATTTCATACCTTCCCTACACTAAATTAATTATTAAACACCAAACAAATTAAATAAAATATCCAGTTCATCTCATTAAAGATCGATTCTACATTGTTTTCTTCTGTTTTCAATTCAAAATTTAATATACCTTAACACTTAACAAAAAAATAAGGCGTCTCAACTTTTTGATATTTCCCAAGTAAAAGAAGTATTTAAGGGGTAATATAAGAAATAAATATTAAATGTAAGTAAATATTACAACACAAGTCAAGCATGAAAGAGGAGTACTTATCAGATACGTCATCGGGTAACCAAATGGAATTGACGTCCAATTTTCTTCAACACTTTAAGCTGTGTTTCGAGTTCAACCGACTCTGCAGATCTACTGCTTATTTTCTTGAGTTCTGTCTTCAGAGAACGGTCGCTATGTAAAGCTGTTCTTAAGAGTAATAGAATGATAGTTGTCACTTGCTAGCAACTGCTGCCTTACAGTAAAGCTTCAATATAGCAACATCTGCTTGTTTCTTTTATTTTTTTGTTAACTTCATAAATTTAAATAGTATTAATAATCTCGAATTTTTCAGATTAAAATTTTAAAGCACTTGAAGATTTTATTTTGCTAAGGTTAGGTTGGGTTAGTTTAGTGGGTTGATGTGGGCGAAATCATACGCGCCTCATCACACTTAGGTCTAAGAATACCCATTTTGATACCCATTCGAGAAAACTGCCTGTTCCTTGTTGTTAGGTGGATGATCCATTTCCTTTTTATGAGGTGTGGAGTTCCTTTAGCTAACTTGATGATTTATTAGGATGTATCGGCTAAGGTGATCTATGATGAGTGATGTCACAAATCACAAACATTCGTCTGCGTAAACTGTGATCATCACAATTTGCTTGAGACAGCTCCCGATCAATCAAAATCAGCTGGTCACCAGTTTTCAAACTTTCCGGTAAGTTGGTGTTTTTGCCTACTCTTAGGCTGACTTTCTGCATGTTCAAATATAAATCAGTGTTCTTACATCACACGCCTAAATAAAGCAACGATTCGGAACAATATTTTTGTGATCACCTTACGCAGACGGATTATTTTGTTTGTCACAAAATGTGAAAATCACAGATCACCATAGCCGATTCCACCCCTGGTGTATTTAAAAGTAATTAAAAGAAGTTACTTCCTCAGGATCTTTTTCCTATCTGAATGACAGAAATTGAAAATTGCAAAAGTCTATATCGGCTCAGTAAGTTTAATACCTGGTTTAATACCGGGCAAAACAGTGTCTTTCTGTCACTCTGAGTTGGTAAGTTCGGGCTGTAATCTTTGCTTTGAAATCTATTCAATGAAAAAGAGATTGCAACTTTAATAACCGAGATAAACACATAAATATGTACCTAAACCAAGTACAATTTATACCAGACATAAGACTCCACACACCTTTTACTCTTAAATCCTTTAATCTCTCAACAACATCTCAAAACAAAGCACTAAAGCCAAAAAACATTTGTTGTATCACCTTTTCCAAAGAACAATCGATCTCGAAAGCTATATGCCAAACAAAGAACTTTTTTCAAGTTTTCACAGGCAAGAAATGCTTCATCAAAACTTTAAATCCCCTACAATAAATATCCTGGTAGACCATAGATACAGTTTGGTTCTAGCCCATATCCCGTGATTTTGTAGTGTCAAAGTTATAATTCGACCAGAAACCACTAGATATCCTCATGGAATACAAATACCGTCATAAATTAGACAGGATAGCAGCATAAACTACTCGGAAAAGTATTTCTGTGCACAACTTCATCCAAAAGTTAATTTCTTGCTTGGATGTGCTTCTACTCGTAGTTGGGGTGGAGCTCACCGCTCATGAAGCTGTTTTGTAATAAGGTCCATTGTTACCTGTCCTTAAGGACAATTTTTGTTTTTGCAGACATCTTGTACCCTGTATTCTTTTGTTTGTGGTTGGTCATGACCTGCATGTACCTACTCGTATTTTTTTTTTACATACAAGTTCAAACGAGTTCAAAAGGGCGAGTAATTTTGTGTTGACAACTTTTTTTATAATCTGAATCTGGAGCTCTTCAAGGGAATGAACCACATTGGTGCTGTTGAAATCACAAGATACTCGAAAATCTAAGCACGAAGATAAATAAAGACAGCGGGAGGCTGGATGTGCCATGGCTTACAACAGCGTAGGACTGTGCGTTCTTACAAAAAAATGCCCTGGCAATGCGCTACGAGTCGTTTGCGAGTTGATGAGCATTCAATCGCATTTCGCAAGCAGCTATTCCAATTGCAAATCAATTCTTTAAATGTTTCGAATAAAAACACTGATAAAAAATTAAAAAACAAGAAGTTACACACTGCGAAATTAAGGGAAGCAGTTAGAATGTGTTCATCAAATTATTAATGAGCGAATGGGTGCGAGTAATCTTAAAAAACTCTCCAAAATAACTCCCTGCATGAAGGTATTTGACATAAAGTTATTACCCTGCGTGGTCTTTTAAAAATTTTCAGGATGTGTGGACCTTAAAAAATAATGAGCGCTCAAAAGCTCTGCTAGGTCCATAAATATGGACCCCAAGACATAGGACGGTTAAAATAAGCATGTTAAAGGCGGCGTTTTTATGGCTATTTGCTTACACTGCCACTGATTTTCAACACTTAGCACAGGTGCGGTAGGATGCATGTACATATAACAAGCTGCTTTTGGATAAGTGCTAAAACCATCTTGGACGTATTGGTATACAACTTTGGGGTTATACTAAACCAAGCAACAAGAATATCTATTTTAGAAACTCTTCAAAATAAGACACTCAGAGCAATCGTTAATGCTCCATGGTATACAAGAAATAGGGATCTACACCTAGATCTAGGAATCGCAGCCATGACTGACGAGGTAACAAACTTCAGTCAGTGTGGGGACATTTGACTCCAACATTGGGAAGCTATTTTTCAGTAGCTAGCTCGTCCAGATTTTCGATCTCGTCGACCAAGTCAATTCACAGCAGGTTACGAAACCAGCAGCAACTAAGTGAAATTGAGGAGATAAGGCTTAAACACGCTCTGGACTCCCTTGCAAGCGTGTCGACGGGAGATGACATGCCTACTTCCCGTCTCTCACTAAAGACTAGCCGAAAAGAAAAGGAGAGCATGGGGCATTTGATAAATCTATCAAAGTCTGTGACATGCCATAGCCTGTTATGACTTGGATCGGAGGCGTCAACACCTGATCAAAAGCCAACGGGGGCAACACTTGAGCCGGTGTTGACTCTCCCAAAACCCGGCAGACAATGCCGAAAGCCATTTTCTACTCCTTGATAAAAAACTTCTTTGGTCCAAACATGTTGAATCCAAAACCGAAAAAGCATTGTCCACCTTCTGGCAGTGCAGAGGCGCTTTTGGCAAAGACATGGGGCTTATCTCCGAAAAGGGTCATCTGGATCCACTCCTCTCATACGCATCGGTTGTTTGGCGGAACAGGCTTTCGCGGAAACGTTTTACTGCCTCTTTTGCCAAACTCGAAAGAACGGCTTGTCTTGGCTGCACAGGGGCCTTCAGCCGGGCTCTGCTCTAGATGCTTTGATGAACCTCCTCCCTCTTGATATATTTATCGTGGGGTGTACGCTGAAAACCATCTTTCGCTTAAAGAGAGGCGGTTTTGGTACCACGCGCATTGGACTTTTGAAGAACTTGTTCGAGAATTCTACTTCGACCTCTGCCTTATGGACATGCCCTCTGACGCAATGACCCCAGAAATCCTTTGCGACAAAACTACCAAGTCAACTTTCCTCAGGAAATGGAATGGCTTCGGCCAGACTATGAGCCAGGGAAAGAATACCATTGTATTTTCACGCATGGCTCCAAGACCGGACAGGGTTCTGGTGCTGGAGTTTTGTGGTAAGCGAGAACTTAAGGCTCCACTAACCCTTAAGTAAATATGCGTCTGTCGTCCAAATGAAGATTTTCGCTATCCTAATGGCTACGTGGAGGTGGAGGGCAAGAAGCATATGTGTTTGCAGTGAGAGCCAAGCCGCTCTAAGTGCGTTGCTCAACCTTCTTACGACTTTCAAGACAGTGCTCGAACTCAAGAATTTGTTGAACTTAGTCGGAAGGCTAAATGCAATGAATCTTGTTTGGGTTCCAGGTCACACTGGTATCCAGGGAAATGAGATCTCTGATGAGCTTGCCAGACTAGGCTCAGAAGAGGTTTTCTCAGGACCTGAATCTGCTTTAGGCCTGCCTGTATCTGTTGTCACATCCGCCAATGATACTTGGGTTTCTCGTGAGCACAGGTCTCGTTTGCGTGACTGCAATGGGTGCAGATAGACTGAACGACTACGCCCAGACATCTGCGAGGGGTCAGCATCTTTTCTTGTATCTCTTTGGAGAATCGATTGCAGACTGTAGGCATCCTTACCGACCACCAAGCTTTTGCTAGACACTTGAATGTGATAGGCTTAAGCGAAAACACCACCTGTCCTTCCTATGGAGTGGACGATGATACAGCGGAACACTTCCTCTGTAGTTGCCCTGCCTTTGCTCGCATCAGGTGGTGGATCTTTGAGGCTGACGTGGTGAGTGCCGAACACCTAAGCTCTTCATCATTGAAGCTCCTTTTCATCTTTCTTCGAAAGACGGGTAAACTAAATACATTAATGTAAGGTGTCTGCATGGGTAGTACAATGGACCAGTAGTTGTGTCTGAGTGCTCCGTCGGATAGTAGCAACCTCCAACAAAAACGTAAGCCATTTTCTAGTACTTTTCTGACCAAGAAGGAGGAAGATGCAGCACATGATGCGCACGAGTAGACTGTAGAAACTGCGATAAGCTCAAAGGATTCTCATTCATCGAGCGCGACTTTGGAGTCGGAGGCTTGCGGGAGCAAGAGTGCTACCCCTTACAGCAAAATGTAATACTCTGCTGGGTTCTTGGCCACAGGTGCTTTCTTGACAACGAAAAAGCCGAAAAGCTTGCAGGACATGGATCAGCATTAGAACCTCAGTAATCCTTTCAATGGATCATACCCCCACTCTGTGACCCAAAAAGGCGGGTGGAAAACAAGATCCGTATAAAAGGAAACACAAGATGGACATCCTTGTCCACCAATGAAATCTCAAGACAAATGTGGACTGTATGATAGTTCCCGAATTAACGCGCCCATCAAGAGCAATAGGAAAACTTTGCCGTTACTTGTAGGTATACTTACTGGTCACAATCTTTTGAGACATTATGCTATAAAACTAGATCTCGCCAATGACGACATCTGCCGAGAATGCGGCGACACGGATTGCTGCCAGGACACACCTCACTTTCTGTGCCACTGTACCAGTCTTAGTCAGATGAGGAAAAGAATTTTAGGAAAAACCTTCTTCCACGAAATTTCTCTTTCCAGGTGTGTTAAATCAACAAGGTGCCTCAAGGAACTTAACACGACGTTAGAAAGAAGCGTAATCATCAAATCAAGCAGGACCATCACTCACGAGTATCACGATGGGTCTCAATAGGCCTAAGTGCAATGAGGCGCAGGTAACATCGCTTCATCAACCCAACAACCTAACCTAACCAGCAGCGAAAGTCGCCCAAAATATTAAACTTTTAGGCCTGAAACTACTAACATGCTCTTAAAACTTCTATGTTTAACAAAAACCTGTCCTTAAAGGTTAGGAAGAACCTGCAATCGACGTGCAACGCCATTTACAGAGGTGTTAAAGAATCTTACTAACAAATTTCTAGCCCTTTGAAAATACTCGAAGTACCCATGTACTTGGGTAATATACCCCTGTTCATCTTTTTTACGAAAATTTGTTCAGGGGCAAATTTTCAAGGAACATAAATAGGTTTTTGTATGTCATTTTTTTTTGAGTTACAGTGTATCCTCTGTAGACTAAAGAATTTTGAAAGAGATATACATTTCACAACATTTATCAACGCAACAGCCTTATATTAAATAGAGGAATTTGTCGATCAATACGTACTTACGAATCTAAAAAAATTGAATGTAACAAACTAAATATTTACAAAAGATTCTTTTTTAATTTCTGCAAGTTAAAAAGCTTCCGAGTGGATATACGAATTTATGTTATATTTGAGCACTTTCAGCGGGTATAGTTAGTTTTTTTTATCCTTTTCTCGCTTCTTTCAAAATAGGTATACTTTGTAGTTTGAATCCATAGAAGGATAAAACTTCTTCACAAAGACATCCTGATTAGCATAATTCACCTTGGAGCTGAATAAATTTGGATCTGCCACACAGCATGTGCTGAAGTGTGATTCAAATTGAATGTTTATAGTTGACGAGCTTCGCACATTGTCTTCGTCGTTATCTTTTTGGGATTTCGTAAACAAAGAACTCTCAAGATATATTTGTTTAGTTTTCTGATGATATGCAAACTACTTATGGAAACACTTTTTCAAACGCCAGCGGCAAAAGTTATTTTTAAGTTAGGTTAAGGATAGGTTCATCATAAGCCGGGATAAGGCAGATTAGATGATGAAGATAAAAAACACCGTTGCTTTTTTTATCAAGTTCATTGTGTTTGTACAGCAAATCTTTAAACTGACAAAAAGGGTCCAGTCTAAAGGTATTGGAATCAATCGATAAACAAAAATCTTAACATTAAATCCACCTTAGAGCTAATATTCGTGTTTCGCTTGAATATAACTATTTTTTTATTTTATTGTTACATACACGTGCATATAATTTTTTTTTGTTATTTTCCTGTTTTTGTTTTTAGGTAAAGTAAATAAATAAATAAATAGAGTGGCGCAACAGCTCGAGGTGAACCAGGGCGAACCTCTCAACAATGTATGCTGGTGTGTTAATATCTTTACGTACAAGGGGACCTACAATTTTTTGCCGCATTCGAACGGCATTTTGAGAAGTTTTTCAAGGCAAATGATACTCTCGGAGGACTTGTCAGACCCTCGCGGAGCTGGGGACCGTTAAAAAGAACAAGTTTTTTTTTCAGGTGACGATGGCAGGATTCGAGCCCAGACCTCCGGCGTAGTAAGCACACACACTAACCACTACGCCAAGGCACCCCACCGTTTTGTTTTTAGGTGGTTTCGTTAAAAACCATGGCGAACTTCATGACCACGAGTACCATGTGGCTTTGAGATTTTTAAATGAAATATTTAAACAATGTAACTTCTACCTTAACTCTGTTTGGATACAAACATCTGCGAACTTCCCTTCAAAATTCCTGTCGTAAGAGCCGTCTTAGATAAATTGGAGGATGTAGTCTTCAGCATTTAATAAGTGATGCAGTCAGAAGTATACAACCCTGGTGGGGTCACTCTTGGCAGTAAAGCTATAACCAAAATATGAATCTGAAAGTCTTAATAAATTTCATTGGTGTCTGAGTAATATTATGCTACTCACTAGTAAGCGTTTAATCCTAGAGGGGTGGCTAAACTTTGAACGATAGAAATCCAGGAGCGTATGTCTCGGCTTCTGTTGACCACGTTAGGAACGGCTGAATGCAAACCTTGCAGCTAGGTATAAAATGCACTTCCCTCCCCATAATGAAGAGAAAGAAGTATAAAGGCTCGTTATGTGCTTATCCTGATAATTCAGGACAACGCTAAAGATACCTGATGACGCTTGAAGATGGTCATTCTAGAATTCGGCATGACAATGGCATCTACTTAAAATTGAAACATGTCTTATCGTTAACGAAAAAGGAAACGGAACTGGTCGAATAGGCTATAAAGTATTAACTCGATTCTAATTGCATTTCCTCAAATAAGTGAAAAGGTTCCGGAACCAGAGACATAGTTGATCGATGAAGGCTCTTTTAGTCTGGCGTCGATGACTGTACAGGCGAATATGGGGATACTCAGAAGCGCTCAATTGTCGAAAAATGTAGTGGAGCTTATTCCGTTAGCGGAATCAACTTCCTTCAAGAATGCGACCTTCTTGAAGGAAGTTGAGGCCGTCCTGGATAGAGTAGCAGAAATGCACTTTAACGCTTAGACCCGGACTAAAACATGAACCTAGAGAACTTGTTAAAGTAATGGCTGTGCTTATGACTTGTGGACAACTTCTTCCTACACTAAGACATCCACAAATACACTTGTTACCGGCATAGTTTGAATTAAAGATATTTGATTGCTTCCTTCGTGGTAAGGCATTAATTTTCGATTTTGGGAAGCTTTTTTTCTAGAAAGACCTCTATAACACTTATGCCGATCGTTTCCGATGCAAACATTTCAGACACATTTTGTATAAGACGTTAAAGACGCTACAACGAAGTCTTAATGAGGGTTGTGTTAATCTTTTCTGTAATTTTGTAGGAGGCCTGCAAGAGGAAGCTTTATATAAGTCTAAGCCTCTATAAGGCTTGCAACAGGAAATCTTAAACAAGTAACGGCCGCTATAAGGCCTATCAGGAAGTCTTATACAAGTAGCAGCCTCTATAAGGCCTGCAACAGGAAGTCTTATACAAGCAAAAGCCTCTATAAAGCCTGCAGCAGGAAGCCTTATACCAGCAATAGCCTCTATAAAGCCTGCAACCGGAAGCCTTATACAAGTAATAGCCTCTATAAAGCCTGCAACAGGAAGTCTTATACAAGCAATAGCCTCTATAAAGCCTGCAGCAGGAAGCCTTATACCAGCAATAGCCTCTATAAAGCCTGCAACCGGAAGCCTTATACAAGTAATAGCCTCTATAAAGCCTGCAACAGGAAGTCTTATACAAGCAATAGCCTCTATAAAGCCTGCAGCAGGAAGCCTTATACAAGCAATAGCCTCTATAAAGCCTGCAACCGGAAGCCTTATACAAGTAATAGCCTCTATAAAGCCTGCAACAGGAAGTCTTATACAAGCAATAGCCTCTATAAAGCCTGCAGCAGGAAGCCTTATACAAGCAATAGCCTCTATAAAGCCTGCAACAGGAAGCCTTATACAAGTAATAGCCTCTATAAAGCCTGCAACAGGAAGTCTTATACCAGCAATAGCCTCTATAAAGCCTGCAACCGGAAGCCTTATACAAGTAATAGCCTCTATAAAGCCTGCAACAGGAAGTCTTATACAAGCAATAGCCTCTATAAAGCCTGCAGCAGGAAGCCTTATACAAGCAATAGCCTCTATAAAGCCTGCAACCGGAAGCCTTATACAAGTAATAGCCTCTATAAAGCCTGCAACAGGAAGTCTTATACAAGCAATAGCCTCTATAAAGCCTGCAGCAGGAAGCCTTATACAAGCAATAGCCTCTATAAAGCCTGCAACCGGAAGCCTTATACAAGTAATAGCCTCTATAAAGCCTGCAACAGGAAGTCTTATACAAGCAATAGCCTCTATAAAGCCTGCAGCAGGATATCGCCTCGCCATTTATATTCGTGATGATATTGTCTACCATATTCCTCCACAACTCAACACCTGCTCCAACCCGGAATTCAATTTCATGTGGATAAATTTCACCGTCCGTAGACAAACAATTCATTACTGTTTCGTGTACAGAAGCCCTAACTTGGGCAGTGCATTAACTTGTAATGAGTTTGATGCTCTGTCCGACTCCATCTTAAAAATTGTTTCCTTGAATCCCAATAATGAAATCGTGATTACGGGCGATTTCAATATTCACAATTCTAGTTGGCTTCGACATTCTGGTCAGACAACACCCGAAGGAAGGTATGTTGAAATCTTTAGTGCTCTAAACAATCTGACCCAACTTGTAGACGAGCCCACACGGATACCTGACATTGCCGATCATACCGCCAACACACTGGACTTGTTTTTGACCTCCCATCCCGACAAATACACCGTCGATGTTCTATCTCCTCTAGGCTCGCCAGACCACTGAGTCATTTCGGCAAATTTTTTCGTTGGCAACCAACCTACCAAAGTTCCAATTCCCAAGAGAACTGTTTGGCGATACGAGGATGCAAATTGGGACGGCCTTAACAACTTTTTAGAAAGTTTTAACTGGTCGCTTTGCTTTCTCGACAACAATGTAAACGCCGCTGCCGATATGATCACAAATATAATTCTTCTAGGAATGAGATCTTTTATCCCCCACAGGGTTAAGAGTATCAAACCGAAGGAGAACTCGTGGTTTGACCTTAGCTGTAAAGAGGCAATAAATTTAAAGGAATCTTACTTTCGGTCTTACAAGGACAATCCCTCTCTAGTAAACCGAAATAAGTTCAAACAAGCCAGAAATGCCTGCAATGCTCATATCCGTCGTGTGAAATTCATGTACGACCAAAAGTTGAGGCAGAAAATACTACATTGTCCCAAAGGTAGTAAAAACTTTTGGTCTTTCGTCAAAAATGTGAAAAATTGTGCCTCATCCTCCATCCCAACGCTCGTCTGCAATGGCATTCCAGCTGTCAGTTCCCTAGACAAAGCCAATCCCCTCGCAGCACATTTTGCTGCCAGCTCCACGCTACCAGATTGCGTATTGCCTCCGCCTGTACCTGAGCGCGTTGAATGCAATGTGGGACACATTCACTTTCGCACTCGTACAGTCAAAAAAGTACTTAAGGATCTCAACATTCACAAATCCGCTGGTCCAGATGGTATACCCCCGATTGTTCTGAAGAGGTGTCACGCTGGCAAAACCATTGTGTAAGCTTTTTCATCGGTCCTACTCCTCTGGCCTCTTTCCGAGTAGATGGAAAACAGCATTTGTCCAGCCCGTCCCTAAAAAAGGCGATTCTTCTTCTCCCTCTAGCTATCGTCCAATTGCACTAACTTCCCTTCTTTCTAAGGTCATGGAAACGCTGATTAACTTCCAGCTCATGAAATATCTCGAATCACGAAAACTACTTAATGACCGGCAATATGGTTTTCGTAGCAAAAGGTCCACTGGTGATCTGATGGCATATCTCACCGAAAAGTGGAACCATTCCTTGCATCTTCTTGGTGAAAGCAAGATTGTTGCGCTTGATATTTCAAAAGCATTTGACAGAGTTTGGCACCAAGCTCTTTTGTCGAAAATGCGTGCATTTGGAATCGACGAATCTCTTATTCAGTGGATTAGTAATTACCTTTCGAACCGTTCAATTCAAGTTGTTTTGGACGGCTTCAAGTCTGCAGTTCAAAAAATAAATGCTGGGGTTCCCCAGGGCTCTGTTTTGTCTCCCACTCTCTTCCTCGTTCTCATAAACGATCTCTTGTCTGCTACTACTAATCCAATTCACTCCTTTGCCGATGACAGTAACCTCAGTTTCTCATATTCGTTCTCGGTTCCTCGCCCCTGCTCTTCGGACGTAGAACTGGAACGGCAGCGTATGTCAAACTCATTAAACTTTGATCTTAACAGCATTGTATCATGGGGATCTCTTAACAGAGTAGAGTTTAATGCTTCTAAAACTCAATGCTGTCTTCTGTCATTGAAGCAAAACCGAAACACTCAGCCATTATCCATAAATGGCACTTGCATCCACGAAACCGAAACGCTTTCCATTCTAGGTATGTGTGTTAATAAAAACCTTAGTTGGAATGACCACATATTCGACGTCGCCAAGAACGCTGCGAAATGCCTAGGTTTTCTCAAAAGATGTAAGAAATATTTCACCCCTTCTGATTTGGCTATTTTATATAAGGCCTACATCCGCCCCAAGCTGGAATATAATTCCCACGTCTGGGCTGGTGCTCCAAAAACAGCATTGCACCTGCTAGACAGGATACAAAAACGGGCGATAAAACTATTTGGAGACAGAAATATTGCGCAGTCAATTGACTCATTAGAACATCGACGCAATGTCTCTTGCCTTTCACTGTTCTATCGCTTTTTCCACAAACAGTGTTCCATCGAAATAGCCAATTGCATTCCGCCCCTTAAGACTTTCAACCGTGATACTCGCCAAAGATCGAATGCACATCAGTTTACCCTCGAGCCCACTTTCGGACGTACAGTCAAGCTTAGAAGTTCCTTCATAAGCCGCTCAACGCGAATGTGGAATGTTCTCCCACGTTCAGTCTTTCCGTCACATTACAACCCGCAACTGTTCAAAACAAGAGTGCATCGGTACCTCTCCTCCTTTTCCTCTTTTTCTAATCCTTCCCGCTCGTGAGATGTGTAACATTAAAAGGGTAGCCAATCCCTTTATTCGCGAGTAAATTATAAAAAAAAAAAAAAAAAACCACTTACTTCAAATGGACTGACTTCCAGCTTAGTTACCAACTTTCAGTTCTCTAGCTTAAAATTTAAGGCCTTTAGGTTGCTTACATATGGACAGATTTGGTCCTATTCATATCTCTAAAAGGTCGGTCTACGGTGATTATTTCAGTGCGTTACAAGCTACGCATCAAACTTTATATACCCTGGGTAGGGTGTACATAATTATAAGACAAAAGTTGTTGATATTAAAATTTTCTAACTTTTTTGTGTTATATAGTATATGCCTCAGCCCACAATTATATTTTTCAACAATTATATTTTCACATCCCGCTTTTTTTTTGTTATTTAAAATATATAGAAATATATTAGGAGCTTCGAAACATATTTTAAATTCTCAAGCATTTAAAGCATTTTTAAGAATAATTAATTTTTCAGACCTGTCATCATTTTGCTTCAAAGTTAAAAAATTGTCTATGACTGAGATTTTTTTCGTATTATTACTTGTTTACCGTTACTAAAACAAAAAGACTCGCACAGGGTTATTTGTTTTTTTTTCTGCATTTTTTGAATTTTAAATCTATAAAACTTCTTCGTATTAATTTGGCCTTCGAATGCTGCTTTAATATAATATTTTGAAATTTAAGATAACGGAAGGAAATATGAATTTTACTCTGTTTTGGGCTTTTTCAGAAAAATGTAATTTTGAAAATGTTTCAAAATGTTTGCTATTCTCTTGCAAAGGTACACGTTTTTAGCTTTCAAGCCAAATTTCATTATAATCATTATCACCGTTAAGACACCAGAATATTTAAAACAAAAAACGTTTTTGAAATATTTGTCGTAAATGAATTTTACGAATCGAATCTTGGATTCTGTTGACCATTCAAATATATAGTTTTCCTAAAGAATTAAAATAGTTTTTTTTGCAAATTATTTGCCCCAATAGCATTGGAGAAAGCCGACCAATCTTTTTGAATTTTTTTGTTACGTCATTACTTTAAGCCTTTACATACATTTTCATCCCTTCAAAGTGGTCCTTTCTTACTTACAACGTAACACATGTTTTTGGATAGCAAACACTGGTGCCATAACCTACTTGAATGTGTTTTCATACTTATGTCGTGAGCTTATAACCACATCAAGTTACTATCGCAAAAGTGTAGACATAAAACAAACTCATAAGACCCTAATAAAAATATTGAGGTTCATGTCACGTAGCCATAAATACCTGCATACCATATAGAGTTTCATCCACATGATGTTAAGGCTGTTATCCTTTTCATTGTATGAACTCGTGTGAAATCTGTTTTCCAAAATCTAAAGCTCTTTGACATAGAAAGACATGCAGCAGGGTGTGCGTGTGGTAATTTTCCAACAAATTGCTCGATTTGAATCTACACATCACAATTCAGAAATCAATGGACAGAATAATGACAGTATGTTCTCAGGATGACAGGATTGACAATGATTGATCACTTCTTGTATTGATACTGTCGCAGGATTTGATGTGCTATTGTTCCGTCAAATACGCTTTCACTTACCGTGGTAATGTCGATGCAGCCCATTCTATGGATCTTGGTCACTGTCGAACGGTTTTTGACTCTGCATACGTTGTCCTTGCGATCAAACCACCCGGTTTCTTCACATGTGGACTTAGGTTAGGTTAGGTTAGGAAGGACTGCTGGCAGCAAAAGCCACCAGCTTGCATAGGCCTACGAGGGCCCTTAGCGTCACCCCGTGGAGACAACCTGTAAGGAGTAAAGATGATACTTAGTCAGTTAAACTATCCTGAGCTTTGAAGAGAAACGTGTCCCAGCCGGACATCCTAATGAAATTTACAATATTCGCTACCGCTGTACTTGCAAGCTCGTTCAGTTCCTCGAAGAAATATTGGCCCAGAAGTCGAAAACGTTGTCTGCTGCCACTTGGACACTTCCGCTTCTGGATCATGGCATCCCCTGCAAATATAGTAGTGTTACTAATTCCCAGTTTTGCTGAGTGTTTTTCCAACAGGTTATGGCCTGTTATCACGCTTGTGGCTATGGCCAGTGATGTCCTTTTTAATGCTTTAAGCTTTTTTGATTTGCTGCCATCTATAGATGGCCATAGCGCCTTTGTGTGGTCGCAGCTTAGCAAATTTTCCCATCTGTTTTGGGCTATATTAGGTGTGTTCCCGTACCTGTCCTAAACTACACAAAACGACCCAAAGCTACGAAAAATAGCCAAAAACGGTTTTTGTGTAGCTTTGGACAGGAGAGAGAGCAAAAATGAGAGTTTGAAATTTCCCCTCCCTACGAAATTTAGCCCAACAAATTTCTTTGGGCAAAATTATGAACAGTGTCATAGCGGCGGCAATTGAGTTGGACAACAGCAATGGACATTTAGGTGGACACTTAGGTGTTAGCTATAGCGACTCGTGAAATTTTTACTTTTGAACAACTTTTGCTGTTTCTATGATTTTAGTCCTTTTTATGTGAAGTTTCGAATGTTAAAGAATGTTCTCATCAACTTTAAACATAAAAAACCTAAATTCAGTGAATATTATGCTGCAGACAATCATACAAATATTTCAAGTACGTCTTATTGCATGCATATTTTATCAATCGCTATAACTTTTCCTTAACATTGGCTTTGACGTTCAAAATGTGGGCAGTTTTTGGTTTTGGTGATGAGTTTAGCAGTCTTCTGCTTGTTAGGATACCGAGTTTGTCAGAGCATACACCTGCTCCAGTACCCTCACTTGATTTGGAACCATCTATGTAGATTAACATGTGGACGTAAGAAAGGATTGAATCTTTCTAGAACAATTGGATTGCTTTCATTCATTTAATTAAAATTTTTTGAAGAAAAGCACTTGTTACATCAATAAGTAAAATAATGCATTTCCAACCCAACAAACATACTCTCGAGAGATGTGCTCTGCAAACCTAGAAAATGCTCCTATAAGACGCTCGTAAGACTCTTGAATACTCTCAGAACATAATCTTTTTTGAATAAATTTAATTTTACTCTCATAGTACTCTCATTAAAAGGGTTAAAGGCTACCAGAGTAAAAAAGACATGAACTCCCATTATGAGACAATATTTGATTCTTGTTATGTGAGTTTAACTCTCGTGTTACTCTCAAAGAGTTAAAGTATTATAAGAAGAATCATAATGAGAGTCAAAGTATCGAAGCACTCATAAAAATACTCTTTTCAGCCTAACACTCTTGTTATGAGACCGGATGGCTGCTAAAAATACCTATTTAAGTCAATTCAAAATAATTGCGTCCCACCATCCGTCAAAAGTAATTTTGCCAGTATGTAGTGTGCTTGCGGTGACAGAAGTTTTTTAATTAATTTAGTTAATGCATTTCTTTATGAAGAAAACAGTGAAGGTATCTCTGCAGCACAAATCGTCATCGAAAATGGATTGACTGACTTTTTTCTACACGCAAACAAACTCACAGTCAACTCCGATGACGTCAGATTTATATTAACTTTAGCGAGCAAATGTCATAATATGCGTATGCCGTAATATTCTTTCATTCATGTGCATGCGGCAAAATTCTGGTAAAAACAGAAATGCGTCTTTAAATAGTACGAAACCACGTCATTTCTAAATTCTTAAAAAAAGTTTATTTACTCTGATTCGGGAAGACAAAGGCAATTTTACTCGGGTTAAAAGGGTAAAACTCTGCAAAACAGCCAATATGCTCGCACGAGGAGAGCTAATCTCTGTTAAAAAAGCTTAATCGCTTACAAAAAGTGAATTACTCTTATTAGAAAACTATTTTTTCCGCCATTTAATTTCTTACCTCTTAGAGTTACCAACGTCAAGGTATACGCATCTAGTTGATTTGCATCCGTTTGTTATAAATAAAATTAAAAAAAATTAATGCCGAAAAGATTTTATGAATGTACGAAGAAATGTTAATTATTTTTTTTGTAGGATGGTAGGAGCTATATTTTGGTTCTTATTATGCCCAAAAACTAGGATATATTTTGAAACGTATAGTTTGTAACAGTAAATTATCACCGCGTTATCGCATACTTAGCATTTTTATTGATTGAGACCGAATACATAATCGACCATGTACCTAAATACGGACGGACATGGCTCATTTGACTCACATTTTGGCCGCGATCATATCCTCTTACATCCTATTTTACTCTTACCCTGTAAGTTGACGTAAAAACACATTTTAAACAGAGAAAATGCGGCAACCCTTCTGCGATGAGCTATCTTTTAAAATTTATTTTTTAAATTCATTATTTTTGAGGCGCTTTGTTTTTATCGAAGTAAAATGTTAACTTTATCAGATAAATTTTCAGTTGCACTTAGTTTTTGCATAAATAACCTCAGAAAAAGTATTATTAAAGTCATTATTATTGATGACAATGGTGTACCATCAAACAGCGCATTGAAAATAACAATTTCTTTTAGAAGTATATCTTGTTCTCTTTTTCACTTCATGTCCTTATGAAAAATTAAAGCATTTTTGGCACACAACATGATAAAGATGGCACGAAAATTGTTTGTTATATGCTTCTCTCTCTTTCAAACAAGACTAACTCTTCATATCCCATAAGAAGAACTTATTGTCTTATTATGAGACCGAATAACTCTTGCAAGTAGAGTTTAAGACTTTTTATCAGATCAAACAACTCCTATAAGTGGGGCCATTTAACTCCCTTAAGACTCTCTTAAGCGCTCTCGTAGTACTCTATGAGAGGCAAATTCCAAGAGGCAAGGACTTGGAGAATACCCTCATAAGACTCTCGTAGAGTGTTATGGGAGGAAAAAAGTTAGTTGGGAAGCCTTTCAAGTTTGCATGAAATCAACACGCTCAAATCCTTAAATAAAACGTTCTTCATCGCAAAATAACTAGTTCGAGTTTTTCGCAATTTTCTTGAAGTTCTTGCGAAGGACTTCCATCAAACATTTTTTTTTTAAATATGACATGAAATCACATTTACATAACGAAGCAGACAACAAAGCACATAAAGAATCTTTTTCTAGGTCCACATTTAAAGCTAAAGACAACGCATTCGCTCTTTTATGCAAATTTTGAACTTGCCTTGAATGCGTCCTTTGTTAAGATGAGACCCATTTTAAAGCAACTGCCATTACCTTCTACTCGGCTCATAGCACCATTACTTATTTTACATATCTAATGTAGGCAAGAAAATTCGGTGAAACTCACACGGGCTTTTTTCAAGGACTTTTCACAAAATTCACAGGCACTCATAAATGAATATATTTAACATGCATTAGACATTCATTCTTGCTTCAGGTAAATGTGCTATTCAAGAAATGTTTCTGAATACTGACCTTTAAAGGTTAATACATAACTAATTTTTCTGAGTCCCGTGATAGTCTAGCATTGCGGATTTAATGAACTCTTATATAAGGAACAAAAATGGGATTTAAGAAACGCATGTGGCAACATTGTGTCTTTTTGTAAAGAGGAAAAAATCGCCTTTAAAACGCTTAGACGATGCGAACCGAAGAATTAAAACAAGATCTCTCTGCGAAGAAGAAAGAAGAGTGGGTCGTCACGAGAAAGTGAGTTACTCTAGATGGCACAGATTTAAAAAAAAGCGCCAACACTTCAGTGGACGCAGTGTTATTCAGGTTCTAGAGGAAATGACGATTGAGAAAGCTAAAGAGTTGTGCCGGACTTCTTGCTCCAACAGAAAAGCGCCCTAGTTACCAATAAGATAAACATGACTCACGAATGACCACTTCGAAACCACGATTTGAATCCAATGCAGAAAATTTTTGTAGATATTAATTAATGCTATTTTAATATGCAAGATTTGGGAGAGGGCATAACTGGGCAATTGACTTCGATAACCTACCTGCACTAAAGAAATAAAAAATCTCTTTCAATGCCAATGTGAATGCTGGTCATTTGGTTCTTTGGTCGTTTGGTGGTAAGGTATATGAGCCTGAAAAAATAGGTTATTAGGCAAGAACCTTTGTTCATCAAACCTCAGCCTCAGGGTAAATAAAGAACCACTTAACTTTTCCACTCAGCAATCTTTTTAATTAGACAAAAATATTTTTTAAATATAGTAGATTGATTAATTTAGTTGGGTCCCTATGGAAATCCCCAAAAATCGTACCTATACATGTCTTTACATTGCTCCACAATATTATTCTTTTCTTCCTTAAACTTAAAAAAAAGTTAAACATTTTCAACTTCTTAAATTGCTTAAAATTGCCAAGGCATCTTGTTGTGTTTAATGTACTTACTTTTCCACTCTAATCTTTCCATCCCGTACTTGCAATACTTTCCAAATTGTAATATACACCCACTTTAAAAACATTTTCTTTTATAAAAAAAAACCAATGGAAACCCATAGCGCTGCATTTGCATTTATGGCTCCACTCTCAGAATTTTCACTCCATTTGTAGCGACTTGTCGTCCCTCCCATGTAACGTGCCTCCTAAAATTGGGTTAATTGCATACCAAATGCAAATCCTTTACTGCTGTTGAAACTTTTTCAATTAACTGCAAGATTTTGACTTTGAAACTTTAATTCTTTCTCGTTAACTTGTATATAGGTATAGAAAGTGTTGGAAGAGAAATTTGTAACAATGTGCGAGAGTGATTTCGAAAGGGAAATGCTTATGTATTTTACGAATTCAACAACGCGACTTTTGAATTCAACGATATTGCTTCTTTTTTTCCCTGAAAAAATTTAAACCTGAGCTCCTCGGAAAAATTCAATAGTTTTTATTAGTTATCACTCAAAACTACTAAGAGAAGATGGTAATTAAAACCTCCCATTTCATCGTGCAGTGTCTTGCGAATGTTTGTATATTGAGCCTTTGCATCTGTCATCTCAAATGTGTCAATGGAGTTTCAACTTTGTTAGAAAAAACTACGCAGTCTCTGGTATGACGCTGTTCATTTAATGATGTTTTTTTTAACAATTGAGGTACTCTGAAAATTGAAAATTTCATACGAAAATAGGTTCAAACTAGTTTTCAAATACTTTGTTTCGATGTTCGTCACTTGGCCCTAGGTTCGAACATCGAATAGCCTTTCCTTTTTTTCATAGTTTTATTGAATTAGAAAAAAGACCGTCAAGTATGAAGACATACGCGGAGCGGTCCGTCGGCTTTTGTTGAAGGTTATAGTTATCTATATTGCGCAGTTTGTGTAACATTCTATTTATTTATTAAAATTATTTCGGATATATTTTTTCAGTCTGTAATATACTTTTTTCGTAGTGCTGTCTACTGTTCTTATGGGTGATTCTATATAATCATCACCCAATATAATAATCTATATATTATATTGGGTGATTTTATATTGGGTTTCGTTACTCTAAAAAAAGCTGGCAAAAAGCAAAAAGGGAAGGACACACTCTTTCTTGGCCTTTTTTGGGATTTTTATGATTTGAAACCCATAAAACAGCAATTTCGATTATTTTTAATTACCGCTAGACTTTTTGATAAATTTTACAACCGCCTGTGCTTGCATTTGCCACTTTTCTCAAATTCTGCGGACATGGATTTCTGAGAAAACGGTAGAATTATGCTGTTTCTTATTTCGCTTGTTTGAATGGGCTTAAAAATTTAGGGTCAAAAACGGCAATTTTGAAACGTTTTTGATGCAGTTCGCTTGCGTTTTAACATTACGTACTTCAGCCAAATTAAAACAAGGTCATAACAGTAAAGGAACAAGAAATCTTTAAAAAATATTTTGCGAAAATGTTTTTACGTTTTTCGAAACATTATCTTCGAAGTATTTGAATATTCGAAGTCTGCTATAGTTTTGTAAAAATGGACTATAGATAAATAAATAAATAGAGTGGCGCAACAGCTCGAGGTGAACCAGGGTTAACTTCTTAACAATGTATGCTGGTGTGTTAATCTCTTAACATACAAGGGGACCTACAATTTTTTGCCGAATCCGAACGGCATTTCGAGAAGTTTTTCAAGACAAATGATACTCTCGGAGGGCTTGTCAAACCCTCGCGGAGGTGGGGACCGTGAAAAAGAACAAGTCTTGTTTTTTAGGTGACGATTGCAGGATTCGAACCCAGACCTCCCGCGTAGTATGCACACACACTAACCACGGCACCCCAGAAGATGGACTATGCCCGGTGTTAATTTTATAACTATACTTTATACCGTTTTGGGAGACATGAGTTCTTTTGATCTCCTTTATAATTTTCCAAACTTCAAATCCATAAAACAAATATTTTGAAATTTTTCCGGTTCCCGTTAGACTTTTTTCCAATAGCAAAACCAGCAGCACTAGCCTTGGATGTTTTTTTTAATTATATGGCCACCGGTTTATGCCCAAACGGTAAAAGCAAGCTCCTTTTTTATTTCGTTTTTTAGATAGGCTTTTAAGAACTTAGGTTAAAAACGGCAATTTAAAAAAATTTTAACGCAGCCATCCTTCTTTTTGTAAGCTTTGTACTTTAACCGAATCTGAAAAAGATCGCTTATACCGTTAAGCTTCAAAAAATTTTTTTTTGAAATTGCTTTTATGTTTTTCAGTTAAATCTCAAACGATTTTGAAATTTCAAAATCCGCTATAATTTTCGTTAAAATCTTGAATTATTTCTGATACGTGAGATTTTTTTCATGGAATTCCACCAAACAGCACCGGAGATAAGGGAGGTCGGACACACGTATTTTCATGCATTTTTGCGATTTTTTTTCGAAAATTTGTCAAAACTGCAGTACTCAAACTGTTTTTGAAAAATATGACCCAAGCACTTGGTTTAATTTGAGTTGCTTTATACGTGTGTTAAATATTGATTTTGAGCGATAAGCCGTTCAAAAGTTATGGCCGCCAACACTTTTAAAAACGTCATGCATTTTCGATTCTTCATTTCTCAAAAACGTTTTGATATTTTCGAAGAGTTTTAGTTTTTAATTAAAGCTTAGTGTTTCTTATACGACGACTAGCAATGGTCTGAGTGTTAATGCACAAAAGACCGAAATTGTCCTCTTCACTAAAAAATACAAAATCCCCCGCATTGATCCTCCCACCTTGAATGGCACCAGCCTATCGTTTTCAAATAAGGCAAAGTACCTTGGCCTTATTTTGGACAATAGACTAAGCTGGAAGCTCAATACAGCCGAAAGAGCAAGGAAAGCCATCACGGCCCTTTATATGAGCAAAAAAGCCATTGGACACAAATGGGGACTACAACCTCACATGACGCATTGGCTCTTTACAGCTGTGATTAGACCAATCCTTCTATACGGCGTAGCAGTATGGTGGCCCATACTCAACGTCGGCACACATCTCAATGTTTTAAGAAAGGTACAAAGGCAAGGATGTATCTGTATTGGTGGTGCCCTGAGAACCACTCCTACGGATGCGCTCGAAATCCTATTGAACCTAACCCCCTTAGACTTTTTTGGTAAGCAAACAGCTACCAACTGCGCAATTCGACTTAAAGCATGCTCCCAATGGCGTGATTACGTTTACGGACATGCCAATATTCTAAACGAACAGCATCTCACCTCCACAAACCTGGATTACACTTCACCTTCATATTTCCCCAAGAAAAACGGCGGTAATATACCTTTTGGTAACGCCATACACTTTTGCACAGACGGATCCAAGACGGAAGACGGTGTAGGAAGTGGCGTGGTTTCACTGGTTTCTCTGAGTGCCTTAACTTAAATAAATACCTTCGCCTACCCAGCCAATGCAGCGTCTTCCAAGCAGAAATAATGGCAATTAGTGAAGCCCTGTCCTGGCTAAAGTGGAACGTGATATCCGCCCGTGATATCTGTATCTTTACGGATAGCCAGGCTGCCATCAAATCCCTAACATCGATCTCTATAAACTCTTAAAATAGTTATTAACTGTCGCACATATCTTGATGAGATATCCGAACAGTTTCACATCTGCCTGTGCTGGGTGCCAGGTCATAGAGACATCATGGGAAACTGTGAGGCTGATAAACTCGCTAAGTACGCCACTAGACTGGCTGAAGATGAAATCTCCTGTAATATAGGTATTCCTCTAGCTACCTTCAAATTACAGCTCAAAAATCACAGCATACAAGAAACTAACGCCAGATGGAGGACAGGCACCACTTGTTTAACCTCCAAGCAAATCTGGCCTTGCCTCGATCCAAAAAGATCAGATAGCTTGATCTCCTTAAAGAGATCCAAAATTAGCACTGTAGTGGGAATTATCACCGGACACTGCCTAATAGGTCTTCACGCAAAAAGACTAGGTCTATTCTCAAATTACTTCTGTAGAAGCTGCCTAGATGAGGAAGAGGAAGAAAGTGTACAACACCTTCTCTGTTGCTGCCCGGCACTCGCGTCGTACAGGAAATCCATACTAGGCTGCTACTTCTACGACTAGCTAAGCGACCTTAGTAAAACACCGGTCAAAAAGCTATAAAAATTCATTGAAAAGACTGGCTGGCTGGCATAGAATTCACGCCAACCTACTCCCTTGGTAATATACCCACGTGGCGGTACAATGGGCCTACTTTTTGGCCTAAGTGCATGTAAAAAGCCACTTTCCTACCTACCTACCTAGTATTTCTTTAACCTAAGAAAAAAACACTAAAAAACATTAAGTCCATTTTCGCATGAAATTTCAAACTGTAACTAAACCGTTATTTGTGCTTAAAAAAAATTGCCCTCTTTGGATTCTCTGACACACCAAATTTTATCTTTCTACGACTAACGATGCTGTGACACTACTTCTTTACACCTAATTGGCGAATTTCAGTTTAAGGAAGGATTAACCAAGGTATCGGTTGAGGAGCCTCATTTTGAAAGTGCGACTCTCGGAGGATTTTTAAGTCCCTAATTTTTTTGTAACCCATCCCATAGGTACGAGGTATATTGAGGTTTTTAAAACAATTTTATTGAAAATTGATTGATGCAACTCCGTTTTTAGAGGTCCTTCTTTAAATGAAAAAAAAAAAACATTTCAGGTATTGCAGCGGACGTTATTCGTCCGTTCGTCTGATCATCCGTCAAAACGCTTTGTATAGGGTAAGTGGTAGAAAGGCCAAAGAAGTTGTGCTTCTTAACTGCGAAAAATGAAAAAAAAAAAAAAAAAACGCATACAAGCAGAATTTTTTAATACTTACATAACGTTTAAATTACAGTTTGAAATTTCATCTGAATACCTACCGTTAAAACGATTTTTGGTACATATTTCCAAAAGTTGTGTATACAAGGACTGCAAAAAATGAAACTAAGGTTAATCAAATCTTGAGTTTTTGTAGAAAAATTTTGTTTTTTCGAAAACACTGCGAGATTTTTACGAAAAATTTATAGTTGAAAAAATATGCCGTTAGGCCATAACCTTTGATCCACTTGCTCCCCGAAGCTGATATTGAAAACACGTATAAAGCGACTCAAGGTTAACAAGTTTGGAACATATTTTTCTGACTGCATCTGGCTTTTTGATGGACTTTACGGCTTTCCAAAGTGAGTAATTGCAGTGAATAATGCCGATCCTTTACCGGCAATCAAACTTTCGAGGAAAACAGTTAATCTCGTGACTTTTAAAGTCTTGAATTTTGTGCTTCAGTTTATTTAAAAGGTGGTTCAAGGTGGTTTTATCCGGGGGAGCTCGCGAACATTGCCATCTTTTGCCATCTTTCTTTTCTGTTTCGCGCAGACATATTGTTCATATATTGTTCATCATATTATTCCACGCAGCGCTCTGAATAACTTTCTCGAGTTTATCTATTTCGTCTTCTTTTTCGCGCGGCGGCGTTTTGAGTGGTTCATTCAAAGCTATGCTTTCTTTGCCGTATTTTGTAAGGCCATCCCAGTCCAGTCGGTAATGTTGTTGGCTAGTCTAGGCACTCTTTCCTTTTTCGTTAGGCTTCCGCCGATTTTCAAAAAACTGCCGAGTATTCTGAGCAGAGATCAAAGCGTTTTTCTACGATCTAAAGGTAACGGGGTACCCCTTTTGTTATGAAAAAGTCGACGAGGTCAAGGATAATATTTCTGTCTTTGACCACGTTGGCTTCCCCATCGATAAGAAAAACTAGTGGGAGGGTTACAATCCGCTTAGGCGAATCGTTGGATACCCCATCCCAATTGACCACTGTCAAGCTCCGAATTGTGTCATAAATCTTGGTTGTTAAATTTCAGTAAAGAATCTTCTAAAAATTTGGTTTATACTTAAAAACGCCCACAAAAGTGGGCGTGGCGAAAATTATTTCACTTGAGTTGATAGCTTACGCACATATCTGAACATTTGATGGTGCAAGTTTTTTGAATTTATAGCAAATATATCAAACAAAAACCGTTTATTAGAATGCATATTAAGTATGACCACGCCTACAAGGGGGCGGTATTCGCTTTTTTTTAATTGCCAATCACAATACACTTAAGCGAGGATATCGCATACCAAATTTCAGCTTCCTGCGACAACTTTGATTTTTTATGGTATTAAGTAAAGTGGGCGTGTCAGTGGGCGTATTTCAAAAATGTTTACACTTGCACTGCTTCGGGACCGAGGAAGAACAGATATCAAGTTTCAAGTTCCTAGCTCGATTGTCATTTGAAACCCTGAAACCCCAGTATAAACGGTAAAATTGGATTTCGAAATTTTTTCACTAAATTCAGAATTAAGGTGTTGGTGTAAATGTAGTATTATAGGCCTTAGGAGCTTTAAGGCTTGGACTCTTATTTTCAATATTTTTCTTTGGAGCTTGATGCCGTTTCGCATCCTCAGTAGCTCACTGGGTGACTTCCCCTACAATTGGCGCAGACCGCTGGTTGGAGCGTAACTGCTGGCAAACTGTCGAGAGATGTTCACAGGCGCATTTTACGCATCGCGCTTGTTTTTGGCAGCACGTGCGTCAGAAACCTTGGCATCGCTTGCACTGAGGTACTAGTCTGTTGCCCTTCCACTTGGGCTCGACTTTGGACTTGACGTTAAGGATTGCTTTAATTATGTAAATTTCGCTAATGTTCTCAGCTCTATCTAAAAAAGGCATGAAAATTAGCAGGCCGCGCCTGACAACAGCGGAATCTTTTCCATCATCCGTACGTTATTTCTCTCTCTATTTTATGTTCACGTCAAGAATTTTAAAAGCCTTGGCCTTGAACTTCTTCAATTAGTTCTTCCTGGGGGATGGGTCTTGTCCGCTCGCGATAGCCCGCAGCGGCTTTTCGAGTTGATTTTTTTGAATCATTGGACTTTCCCTATCTTCAACTTTTGTTACAATGACCGTTAGGCGCCAGAGTCATCGATGTTAATTTTCCATACGTTGTTCTGAAGCGATGTTAAGTTATATTTCGTCCCAAGAGTATTTTTAAGGATATAACGCAACTTTCCGTAGTTCGCGATCCCAAAGACATTTATTGCAGGTCGTCGGTGGTTTTTTTTTTGGGTTTTTGCTGTCACTTTTTTGGCACGACTGATGTTTCTTCTTTGAGCTGAATGGTTTCTACTTCGGGCGAATAAGTGGCCTTTTGTTTCTTGGTAAGCCATTTCTTAAAAACCGGATTCATTTCGCGTGCAAAGTCGTCCGTCTGGTATTCGTATTGGCGTTTCGGTGTTTCCTGGCATTGTATAATACCACGGGGACTGCTAAATTATTCGTTTTCTTTACGTTACGAATATTCTTCGCTTTAAAGTTCGTAATAGAGACGTTCCATTTCATTGAGCTAAGTGCGGAGTTGGTTGTTTTCCGCTTCGGAGCATTTAATTTTCGCTGAGTCCTAATTAACCGGCAGACTTTCATTCCCAGAGACATTCCATTAAACTGGTGGAGATCGAGGTACCCTTGATCTTTTCAAAAAGGATTTATAAGAAATAAATGGCTCTCCCCAGAATCGATAAAACCTACCTCCGAAGAGGATTTGCCAGTGAAACAAGATTGCCACCTGGGGTAATATTATCTTTTGTTTTGTCAATTGCATAGTTTGTATGCGCTACACGCTCGGCATACCAGGGGTGCAATTTAGCGACCTCTTACGGCATGCATGCCTAACCTCGGGTATATTCTGACCCCTACCCGAGGGGGCATTTTTATACCCGACCCAGGGTATTAATTTTAATTTTAATGCATAGTTTGAACACAGATGATGCACAGTGAAATAATCATCGTAGACCCGCAACAGCTCGAGGTGAATCCGGGCCAACTTCTCAACAATGTATTCTGTATGTTTTAACATAAAAGGGAACCTACAATTTATTGCCGAATCCAAACGGCACTTTGGAAAGTTTTTCAAGACAAAGGATACCCTCGGAGGGCTTGTCAGACCCTTGCAAGGGTGGGGACCGTGAAAAAGAACGAGTCTTTTTTCAGGTGGCGATGGAAGAATTCGAACCCAGACCTTCGGCGTAGTAAGCACAAACACTAACCACTACGCCACGGCTCACCATGAACTTTATGATGATCGACCAACAGGTTAATCGATTAAGCCATCTCCGTCCGTCCGTCCGTCTGTATTTGTGAAGGTTTAAGGTCTTGAAAATCAAGCTAGAGAGCTGAAAATTGGTAAACGGCTTGGTTGCACAGACAAAGTATGAAAATTGACTCAATTCGCAACGGCCACGCCTACAAACTGGCTTTAATAATTATTTACATAAAATATTTAAGGGGCGTTTTTAGGAAAAAGTGGATTTTTTCTGAAATAATTATCGCTTTTACCGTATTTTCTCATGATTCTACGCAAATTACAATTAATTGATTTTAACCAAAATACACTCCGAACAAACTCACGGACGAACGAACGGACATTGCTTAACTGATTCACTAAAAGGTCCAAGGAGTCTACGGTCATTGTTTCGCTGTTTTGCAAACTATGAATTTTAATTAATATAACCTGGGTCGGGTATGAAAAACAGTATTTTCCACAAACTGCATCATAAGGATGGGTATAACTTTCAAAACAAGCCGGAGAACGCTCCTTGACTTCATACTTCACGGTCTTTTTTATTTGCGAAGTGCCACCTCGAAGATATTCTTACTCCGCAACAGTAGCTGACCTTAATTTGCCCACCTGTCTAGGTACTTTTGGCGACATTGTTTTACCAGAGATCGTTGGAGAAAAGTCTGGTCCTGTAGCTCCCATTGCTTGAAACACCCGATTGGGATAGATTATTTTAGGAGAACCTCTACTAAAACCGTTTGAGTTCATCTGCAGACGTTGGATGTAGATAAATATATCTAAAAGTTTTGGGAAATCGAGGAGTCCAACATTCAGTGCGATAAGAATAAGCTAATTTTTAATTTTATAACTTAAGTTCGACCTCTTTATTTAAACACTGCACACAACAGGTACGTTAAACATAAATTCAAGAGCCTTTGGCCACTAGAGCTCTTATGTTTTGCCTAGCAGGTAGGTAGATATATTGTAAAGATAGTCAAATGTTTTCAGAGGCATAAATTGTGGTCAAATCATCCCTGAATCCAAACCAATCCATCCATCAATTACTTAAATTAAGTCAGTTAAACTAACCAAAAGCGTAAAATCACACTAAATAAATTTATGTTTACTTAAATGACATTTAAATGATTTAACTGCAATTAAGTGCCCTGCCTGACTATAGTCAGTGCAAAATACATCAAAAGGAAAAAAAAATTGAGTGGCGAATAAACGAACCAGAGTCCAGTGGAATTGTAAGAACTCTTTTAGGCAGAGATAAGAAATAAAAAGAAAAACAATTTTAAAAAATAATTGTGTCCTTATCTCATGGCTTTCATCATTTTAAAATTGAATGGACCTAGTTAAAACGTCAATCAAAGTAACACAAATCTCTCAAAGGAAAGGAAACGTAATGAGTCGGTTCAATAGGCCTTTCAAAAAACGAAATTCGTTCACTTAAGAGGTCCAGCAAACTGGAAGACTAATACTTAATTGGTTTAGAAATGCTTTCACTAATAAGGAAGTGCGTGCAAAGGTGTCTGTCAAGAATTTTCTGATAACAATGTGTATCTTATGGAATCCTTGTCCAGAAATTGGAAAATTCATTGAATAATTATTTTATCCACTTTCCTTTTATCACCTTCATACAACTCGAGAAGCTTAACTAATTCAGGAACAAGTCACAAGTCATATGGATGTTTTTAAAAGTCTCAGTTAAGAGTAACCAGTACTTTTATCTTTCTTTTTTGGTACCAGTGTCGACTGGAGCTTACAAATTAATGACACTCAAATATATTCTCGACCTCTAAAACAACCTATAGGCTCATTAGTGGGAGATTGCCACTGAGTTGGCTTGTTGTTTAACTTTGTGGGATATAAAATGCATCATCCCATTTCGATCTATAGCAAAGGATTATTGTTCTCTAAACCCTAAGTCATTGCCGAGGTCCTGTAAAAGGAAGTTCAAAAGTAATATCTTCGAAAACCATTACAAGTGGAATATTCATTTCGGATTTAAACTTTTCAATAACGCAAATCGATTTCTCTAAAGTCATTCGGTCGGTCAACTGGCAAAGTTGATTAAATAAGAATATTCCAATATTCTCTCGTTTAAATGTCAATTTTCATGCATTAAAACTATTCAGTGAAGGAGAATACAGAATGCATAACAGATCGATTTTACATTTTTACTCTTGTGTAAGCGCATAGAGAAAATAAATGGAAAACAAATATAGACGAGGGCGAAAAATAAAAATATAAAACTAAGGATTTTAGCAAGGAGCAACGATATTAATTCTTTATTGAATTTATATCAAAAGTCATTGACAAGACGTTTGTTGGGGAAATAAGTAATTCTGCAACCATTTTCCTTTTATTGGTTCTGGTGATATTCTGGTGATATGGGGTACAGCAGTGGGTTTTATGCGGATACAGAAGATCTGAAGTACAAACCCTACTTGGTCCAAGCGTCTTAGTTCTCTTAATAAGCGACAAAACAATAATGAAAGACGATGCTCTAAGGAGTCGATTGATCTCAATATGGTACCGTCTCCATAAGTTTTAGCGCACGTTTTTTAATCCTGTCGAGTAGGAGAACCCAAGGACGTCTTAGTAGGTGCACCTACTCAGGCGTGAGAATCGTACTCAAGTTTTGGTCGTATTTACGCTTTTTAGAAGTTAGCCAGGTCAGACGATGTAAAATATTTCCTGCATGTCTCAAGAAATCCTGGGCATTTCGCAATGTTCTTATGCTAGGATTACACGATTGACGGTTACCGTTAATACTTGCGAGTTTTTGATGATCAATCGGCAGCAATCGTGCAAAGGCGCAATTTTCTTACATCAATCTACCCCAATTGTGTTCGCATCCGAATTTGTCGTAGATTTGCGTCAACCAAAATTTATGTTAAACAGTTTCAATCGTGTAATCGTACCTTTTTGGAACACATCTTCCAATCGACAGCCCGATTGCGCCAAGCAATGGTAAAAATCTCTAGCTTTAACCATAGACGTCAATTTAAACCGATTTCGTTGGAAAACTATAACAGATTACACGTTAGCAGAGCGCTGGCCAATATGGCGTTTCATAATGTAAAGTGAAATGGGCAAATGTAAAAACAGCGTAAAAAAAATCCACATGCTACCACCTAAGACACGCATTTTGCCAAACGTCAAAGATAATAATCTAAAAAATATGCGCAAAACTTTGGATATACTTCAGCCTTCAGCCCAATGAATCCGTTGCGTCCGTCACGTAGAAGGATACAGCTGACAACTGAGTTAAATATACACGTTCTTATGAAAAGCGTCCCATAGAAGAACTCCGTGACGTACGTCGCTTTCCACAAGAACTATAAAATAAATAGAGTGGCGCAACAGCTCGAGCCGAACCAGGGCCAACTTCAACCATGTATGCTGCGTGTGCTATATTTTTTTTCACATACAAGGGGACCTACAATTTTTTGCCGAATCCGAACGGCACTTTGAGAAGTTTTTCAAGACAAATGTTACTCTCGGAGGGTTTGTCAGACCCTCGCGGAGGTGGGAGCCGTGAAAAAGAACAAGTCTTTTTTTTCAGGTGGCAGAGGCGGGATTCGAACCCAGACCTCCGGCGTCAGAGGCACACACACTAACCACTGCGCCACGGCACCCACTTTCCACAAGAACGTGTGTACCTATTTCACTGACTTGTCAGTTGTGTACTTCGACATAACGGATGCAACGGATTTATTGGGCTGAAGGCTTTAGTCTTTTTAGCACTTTCGAATTTCTTCAGAATTTTTGTGTAAAAATGACAGAATGAATGAAAATGAGTGAAAGTGACAAAAATTTCATTTTCAAAAAAAAAAATGAAAAAAAAAACTGTTTTTAAGCCAATTTGGGAAAAATGATTTATTTGTGAGCGATTGAAAAGCAACCGGTTAAAAAATCTATTTTCGCTTCTGTCATAATTTCATAGATCGCGCGTAAAATTGTTGATGAAGCAGATTTACGCTTTGACGTCAATCGTATAATCTTAACTTTAGCGACGTCGAATATGTGGTCATTCCAATGGAGGTTATCATTTATACACACATACCGACTACAAAAAACTTTTCGGCTACAGTGAAGTTTGTTTTTCGCATACATTGCATGTAAGCAGTCAGTATTGTGTTTTGGAAGCATTAAATTCAACTCTATCCCTCACGTTGTAATGCTGTCAAGATGTGAATTGATGAATTTAATGAATTCACCTACGCTACAGTTCTACTTTAAAATCCGAAGGGCTGTGACGTTTTTCAGGAAACGAGTAAAAACCAGTGCAACAGTGTGTACGCAGATATTACAGTCGGTAAAATGGACCGTTGAATAACCCATCCTATCCCACATTGTAAAATGCTGATTTTATTGTTATTTTTTGACATTTTATAAGTAGTGCAAACTTTGAAAAGGCGCATGGTCCAACCGTTTTTCTTCAATTCTGCCTCCAAATATGGACATGGCCCAAAGTCTTGTATGAACAAATTGAAGAACTAAGTGTTATCTACATAAAATATTAAGCAAATTTTTCTCAATTTTGAGCAAATATATTGAGTAAAGTGCATTTGAAAATCGACCCTTCAAATAGATGCCACGCCCACTGGACGAGGTTTACCCAATAAATCTTTCTTCTTTGTGTCTTATATTCATTAGGAGATGCTAAAGTCAAATTTCAGCCTTGTAAGAGGTCTTACTGTTTTGAAAGCTCTGGAGGTAGTTGCACATTAAGACTGATTGTGCGCGTGTCTTTGGGCAGATTTTAACACCATATTTCAGCACCATAGTTTAAAATTTAAGGCCTGAGAACATGTGCCATACAGACGGACGGACGGACATGGTTTATTCTATTCAGAATTCGGTCTCGATCGTGTTACAAACTATGTGACAAACTTAATATACCTCCTATGGGACGGGCTATAAAAATTAAGAGTACCGTCATCAGCGAAAAAATTAATTGGATTAGATCTGGCAGACAGGAGATCACTGATGAAGATCAAGAAGAGCGTCAGAGATAAAACTCAACCTTGGGGCACACCAGCATTTATACGGTGGATCACAGACTTGAAACCCTCCAGAACCACTTGGATTGAACGTTTTAAAATGGAATTTTTAATCCAAAGAACACGACACTCATCGATTTTAAATGCACGCATTTTCGACAGGAGAGTCTGATGCCACCTCTGTCATATGCTTTTTAAATATTAAGCGCAACAGCCTTACTTTCACCATGTAGAAGTTAAGCGTGGTTCCACTTTTCAGCCAGATTGGCCATCAGATCACCAGTGGATCTTTTGCTATGGAAGCCGCATTGCCGGTTATTAAGAAAGTTCCTTGATTCAAGGTAACTCATTAGCTACTGATTTACCAGAGTTTCCTTGACTTTGGAAAGAATGGACGTTAGTGCAATTGGTCGGGAACTGGTCGGAGAAGAAGAATCGCCTTTTTTCCGGATGGGCTTTTTACCTGCGACCTTGTGTATGTTGAGATTTTTAAGAAATTCTTCAACTGTACGAGTACGAAAGTGGAATGGTGCCATAGGGCATATTCGACGCACTCAAGTACATGCCGAGAGTACATGAACAAACAGGAAACGTAGAGGCAGCAAGATGAGCTACAAGCAGTTTAGCTTGGTCGTAGTAGCTCATGTTATTGCAAATAAACGTTGGGATAGGATGATGAGGCGCATAATTTTTTATGTTTTCAACGAAGGACTAAACATTTTTAACGCCTTTGGGACATTGTAGAATTTTTCACTTCAATTTTTGGTCGTCTTAATTAGTAGTAATTAGTACGTAATTAGTAGAAATCCAACAGTAATTGCCATTCTCCCCATCTTTAACCTCTATAACTCATCCTTGGGTCTTCCCTTACAGGGCTTGACCGGTGTGGGCTTATACCGCTTCGGTTGCGCTTACCCCTCCTACCCCTTGGGATCGCCAGTACATAATTCCCATGGGTACGGGTTTATACTGTTTCGGTTACCCTTACGCTCCTGTTCCATGCCTTCCCCACCATAGCATAGAAGCAATTAGCACGGAGTTATACCGAAATCGGTTGCTTCTGCCGGGCTTTTTTCGCATGGAAACCATTCCTCATTTACCACATCAAGGTCGCCCCCCAATGTTCAGCAGTTACGAGACCACCCTCTCTTCAGAAAATCTCTCACTGAACCCCCCCCCCCCCCCCCGCCCTCAATCCTGCTGACAGTGGTTCACACCGTATCGGTTACCCCCAGCCCCCATTACACTCGGGTAAGTCTTCAACCAATCAATAATTGATTGGTGACCTTTGGTACAGGTTTACACCGTCATTGGTTGCCTAGACCACTCCCACCGGGCTGGTAGCTCCTGTCTTATAAATGGTATGACAATGGACCTCTCTTGGTCTAAGTGTGCCCCTGTCTAGCGGGGGCAGCCACCCAACAGAACCTAACCTTTGGTCGTGTTAAACTATAACTCGACGAATAAATAAATAAATTTTTGGGTCGTTTGAATATCTTACGGGTTTCCTCATTTGGGAAAGCCAAAGCCAATTTGTGTGATTGTAAACTCACTTTCTTCAACTTAGTGGCCTCTTTGATGGCCGTTTTCGAAATAAACCCTTAGTTTTCTTCGGTCTGATACTTTTAATTGGGTTTGGAATAAAAGATTTTATACCAAGGAGGACTATTTTAGTGAGAATATCAGCTGCGGTGAAGGAAGAAAATTCTGTTGTTCACTCGCCTTTGCTTGAGTTAGATCGAAATTTTTTCACTGATAGAGTAAATGCCGAAAAGAAGGAAGCAAGCAAAAGAGACGAGAACATCCTTCAAGTCATTTAAGGATGTTCTCGTCTTAATTTGTTAGTCCAGCAAATAAACAGGAAAGTACGAGTCTTTTCGCCAATAGATGAGTCTGTTATAGTTGACGCACATGAAACGCCCTGTAGATACAGGATAATTTTCATCACTTCATCAAAAGCATCCTTATAGCTTAACTCTAAAAATTAATTGCCCTCAAAAATATCCGATAGATGTTACCAATTGTAAAGCAACTGTATCTAGTTAGGGGGCTGCGGACTACGAAGTTTTTATCATTGAGTGTTCAGGAAAACTCAGAGCCTATCTTGTAAAGATCATAAATTTGTCATTCCAAATCTTGAACGTACCAGCCTGGATCCAGAATGCGTTTATAAGTTCGATAAAGCCGAGAATGTTAAAGTTTAGGCACTACTATAACACTATGACTATGATGCACCACATTCCTGGTAGTTTTTATATTCTCACTCATAAAAGAGGTGGTTTTTGAACACTTAGGCATAAGAAAATTGATCCCTGGCTTTTTTTCCGCCATTCCAGTGCTTAAAAAAAAGCTATAAGGAAGTTTGGTTCTCGTCGCGCCGTGGTCTGTGATGCCAATGGTCATCAGTGACACTACCAACTGTGGTTATAAAGGATCAGATCTACTTTTTTTTACAACAGCCAAAAAGTAATTGATGTGTCCCTTGTGGCAATTTGCTTCAATATACATAAGCGTCAACATCCGGGGGATGTGTCGTTATCCTATCATCGCTTTGTATTATATACCGTAAAACCTTTTATCCTGCAAAGTATTCAACTACTCAACTGTTAAACTAGTCGAATTCGGGCCGCAACCCGCATAGCGCAGCGATTTCCATACATAATTAAATTTTATATAATTAGGACAAACATCCCTTTTTAAATTTTTAATTTAATTTTTCAGGTGTATTTAGCACACAATACCGCGGCAAAAATCGATGGAGTAATCCTATTCTATACTGCCTACTTCCGTGCGGTAATTCGAAGCAACTGGCAATTAAAATTCACTTTGTTCCCTCAAACGAAACGTGATGTCTAAAGTTCGTAAAACAATTTCGAACGTAGAAAGCGAATGGAGCGGGTAAATTATTTCATCAAGTCGAACGACTTTCGTTATCAAAACAGGAAGTTTGGAATTCAAAACGGAAGCACAAGCGCCCAGGCAGTTTTAATTGTTTTTTTTTTCACAGCATCAAATGAAGGTCATGTGGACTGTTAGCAAAAGAGGGATCTGTTGATGTCTACTTTGCGGTTACGTTTTTCTACTTTCTAACCGCTGATTTAAAAAAAAAAAGAAATTAAAATATATTTTCATTCTTAAATAACAAGGCAAAAGGAATTATCTATTTCTCCAGAGCAATCATCCCAACTTTAAAAAGTGTTTTCTAAGAGCTGATGAGCATTTTTTTACTCATTTTAGCAACTTTCTAGCCTTTAAAAATTTTTTATCTACAGTAAGAAGGTGATCAAAATAACATTCTGCCGCCTGATACGCGGGGCCTCTGGGCCTAACCAATCAATTCTTGATTTTTAACTTCGGAACAGGCTTATACCGTTTATGATTGCCTCGACCTTTCTCACCCTAATCGGATGGTAATCATTTAGGTATACTCAGGCTGGTAATTCCGGTCTTACAAAAAGTGATATCACATTGAACGACATAAGGTCTGATTGTATCCATGCATGCGACGACAGCGACCTGACCTAACCTAACCTTAGATGTCGCACGAACCTAAATCTGACTTCGAGCAACTCATAGCGTTTGTAGGGCATACAGAAAGAATTCATAGGACCTCTTATAGTGGGCGTGGCATTCATCATCATCATCATTAACCAGATCATTAACATCATCTTTAACCAAACTCCATTACACATCTTCATCATCAACATCATTTTCGAATGCCGCTCATCCTTTAAAAGGGTCGCGGAGCGTGGGTGGCTAAATGGTCTTTCTATAGTTCTCGATCCTCCGCCGCCAACTCAAGAGACTCCGGCGCAATCCCCAGGCGGGACTCAGAGAGGTTCTTTACCTGATCCCACCACCTGTTCCTTGGCCTACCAGGAGGGCGACGCGCTCGCATCTCGGCTAGCATGACCTGTCTAGGAAGTCTGTCAGGGGCATGCGAACAACGTGTCCAAACCATCGAAGAATCGATCCCTCCACTCGGAGAAGTAGCTGCTCAACATTAGGATTCCTACGAATACTGGCGTTTCTCACTCTGGCTCTTAGAGCAACACCAGAAACGCACCTCAGGAATCTCATTTCGGCAGCTTGTACCCGCGATCTTATTCTTTCGGTCATTACCCAAATTTCATGACCATAGATGAGGGTCGGAACGAACACTGAATTAAAAACTGAGATCTTTGTTTTCACTCCAAGCTCAGCTTTCCTGATTACCGGCCAGCACAGTTCCTTTACTATTGCTCCAGCTTGGCCAATTCTACAGGACAACTCAGTATCACTCCTCCCATCTTTCGTAAAAAAGACCCCGAGATACTAAAACTTCGCCACCTGTTTTAATGGAACTCCATTTATGTACAGGGTACACTGCACAGGAGTTCGGGAAACAACCATCACTTCCGATTTGTTCACGTTTACTTTCATCCCAGCACCACCACAGACGGCTGCAAACCTATCCAGTGCTCGTTGAAGTTCCTCTTTGGATGATGCAAGGATGGCCAAATCATCTGCGAAAAGCAGATGGCTCATCCTGATGCCAGCCGATTCGAAACATTGCTCGACAAGACTGCGCTTCACCATCCAGTCCATATATGCTATGAAAAGGAGCGGCGACAGAACACAGCCCTGGCGAAGTCCAACGCGCACATCAACAGGATGGGATTTGAAGCCATTTATCCGTACAAAGACTGGATGGCTCTCAGAAGAGGCCCACTCAACGCATAGTCCTGCAAAACTCTCCACAGTGTATCCCGAGGGACTCGGTCATACGCCTTTTCCAGATCTACAAAACACGCATAGACCGGTATGGCATATTCTCAGGCCTTCTCAAGAATAACCTTCAGAGTAAAAAGCTGGTCGGTTGTGCCTCTGCCAGGCCGAAAGCCGCACTGTTCTTCCCGTAACAAAGGCTCGATTACAGCTCTTTCCAACACCTTCGCGAATACTTTTCCCGGAAAACTCAAGAGAGATATGCCCCTATAGTTGGCGCGATCTCTCCTGTTCCCTTTTTTGAAAATGGGCACTATAACTCCCGTTTGCCAATCGCTAGGTGCCTTCCCGCTATCCTAGGCCACCTTAATGACACGTGTTATCCATTTAACACCTTCTTCACCCATTGCCTTGAGCATTTCTGGCCGGATTTCATCAACTTCAGCAGACTTGCCAACTTTCAGCTACTATGGAACTATTCACCGCCCTTATCTCGTCAGCAGTGGGAATGCCATCTTCAGTGCCCTGTTGGGGGTTGAGCAACTCCGAAAAGTGCTCTCTCCATCTGCGCAGGACATCGCTCTCATTTGAAAGAAGTGTATTGGTATTGGGCGTGGCATTAACAAATTTAAAAAATAATTTTTTAAATGAGCTTAGTTTAATATTTTTGTTCAATATCGCAAAAAAAAATTACTGAATATATCTTTTGTTTTTAGAAAACCCCCTGTCTCACAGTTCCCTTACACAATCTTTTGACCCAACTAATATACTACTCTAACCCTCTTAAAATGCTCTTGATATCCTTCGGGCTAAACATCTTGTTTAAGATCTAAAGAAGTCTAAGGGAGTCGTATCACTCAACCTTCATTACAAGAGAAAATGTAGTCCTTAAAGTTTTGTTAATAAGAGTCTTATAGCTCTTATAAGACTCTTGTTTTAAGACTTCAACTCATTTAGAGTTTAATTTTTGTATTAAGAGTCTTATAGCTCTTATAAACTCTTGTAATAAGACTTCAACTCTATTAGAGATTAAGTTTTATAAGAGTTTAAATCTTGTAATAGGAGTGCAACTAAAAATAAATAAATAAATAAAAAAAGAAAAGATTTACTCTGATAATAAAATCTTAAGTCTTATAACACAAGTTAATTTCTTCGGCCATTGCCGACCGCATAAGTAAGACAATTATCACTATTTAATTTTCCACAAAAATAACATTATTTACAACTAATTGCTGGTGGCATGGCAAACAATGTTCGTGGGGTCTTTCAATAATATCCAATATTTTTGATGCCCTTTATTTTTTCAGAAGCAAAATGCTTACTTTAGCTGATATACTTTTAACCGCACCAAGCTTTAGTCCACCATAATTTAAGAAAAACCGTTTCGAGAAGTTAAAAATATAATGATGTCTTAAAAAGAGATATACAAGGCCAAAGTACAAATCGATTTTAATTTTTTTAATGTAGGTATCTTGTTCTCTTTTCGTTTCTATTTTCTTATGAAAATAAGAACTCTCTCTAAGAAATCTCTCTTTTCGGTAGAGGTAGCAATGAGAATAGAGCTCTTACAACAAAAGTTTTAGTTCACTTATCAAAGTTTAATAACTCTCATAAGAAGGGGGTTTAACGCTTGTAAGGCTCTTATTAGACTCCTATAATAACACTCTGCAAGAGTGAAATTCTAAGAGCCTTACTCTTGAACATAACTCTTTTAAGGTAAGTGTCTTAACCGAGATAAAATGTTAGTTGGGGAGCAGCAGCTTCCCACATTTGTAAGCAGAATTTAAGGAAAACCTAAATTTCTTTAGAAAAACATATAATTTAAGCCTCTCTATGAGGTCAGGATATACATTAACATTATGAAGGCAATAAAAAGGCCGGAATGAAGGCAAATGAGGAACAGAAACTCTTTTAATCGGTCTTTATTATCTTCCCCGTTTCGATTTTACTAGGTGTAGCTTACCATCACTTTACTAGCTTGACCATTGACACCTTAGGGTATAGGAGGATATAAGGACACCTAAGGACACCTTAGGAGGGTATAAGCCCTTTAACAAATGTTTTCAACTTCAACCTCAAAAGGACAAAAGAAGCTCGAGAACTATATGGATCCAATCTCAGGCGGGTATGCGGAGGAGTTTACTAGTCATGTTGTATGTAACTGCCACCTCTGCAAGTTTGGTAATAGTACCGGTAGTAGTACAACTAGGTAAGGTACCTTTCTCAACTACACACAAAACAGAACTGTCTATGAACCACACGTAGTTCAATTAACTGAATAATAGAGTCCTCAAAGCTTAAACCACATGGGTATACCTAAGCCCACAGGCCTTGACCTTGGATTTCAACTCTTGTCCTCACCATAGCCTTACCAAATGCAATACTTTTTTAATTGTCTGATGATTCACGAACCCAACGCTTGAAAAACGTTATATCGATAAACCTTCGAAAAACGTTATACAGAAATCCGAAAAAACTGACTGAATAGAACCAAGCTGAATCGGTTTACAATTTCTTCATTTAGGCAAGTTTGAGTTCCGCTGAATTGTTATTAAACGAGATATCCTTAGGCTCTTATATTCGTTTCGGCCAACAAAAGTTGCTTTGCATTGGATAGCTTGCTTCCTTTAAGCTGGCTCTTTGCTTAAACCACCTAATGGCTCCTGGATTGATTCCCTGCTGTACATATGAGTATTACTACATGTATCCTGTATATTCATAAGCCAACATGAAAATATATGTGCTATGCGTATGATTTCTCCCAATATGAATTGTAGCACGTTTGTACAACTGAATGGTCTTTTGTTTCGAAATTGAAATGCACCAAAATATCCCTAGGGAGTACTTCATGATATATTATGGAAACGTGTAGCCACAGATAGAATAATATAGGAAGATGCTTGTGCTTTATACTGGGTTACTTTGGCTATGGCTTTTTATTCAGGGATAACATCATTCGACATGGAATTCCACTTGTAAAACATCACAGGTCCTGCTAAACATGCTTGTAAAACAAAAAAAAATCAGGAGGGTGTGTTTAAAAATGAGTGGCTTCCTGGATGGCTTCTGCTGTCCAGGTTAAAACAGGTCAAATACAACCTGGCAGCTTGTCATCAAATGGCACCCTGTGTTATACCTTTACTAAGTTAGCTCAGGGTTCGTAACTAGACCTTAAATATATCAGTGTGCAAAACCTTGGCGATTTGCGTGTGCCGCTTTTCAACTTCGCCCAGAGAAATACGGACAACCCGGAAACTGTGACACCAGCAACTGCAGGAGAGCGCAGTCGACGATATAGTCTTTCAAAATAGCACATTTAAAACTTATCATACTCGATAATGGCATAAATTAAGCAGGCACGTTCTTCAGGACAAACACGTCAAAATGGTTAACCTAAATTAACAATAAATTAAAATGGTTAACCTGGAACCTAAGACGTGTCGGGGTAAAACTGCAACATCTTCATGTCTGTTTCACAACAAGAGCGAGAGAGCGAGCGAGTGTCTCGGGCGAGTTGTCAAATAAATTTCAATCAATGGCAATGAATGGGTTGGTTCACAAGACAGGCGTTATCGCTGTCTCACATGACGGCCTTTTCGAAAAATTTAAAAAGCGTCGCAGTGGGCGACGATTATAATGTCATTCGATGTTGTGAGTTGTCACATGCTGTTGAATAGTTTTTTTTTGGAAGCTAATAGTTGTTGTGAAGAATAAAGTCGACAAAATTTAACAAATATCTCAGGTTTTTTCACTTTGCAGTCAAAACAGTCGTCGCATTTTTATACGCCATCCCATAGGATAGGAGGTATACTAAGTTTGTCACATAGTTTGTAGCACGATGAAATAATAACGGTAGACCCCCAAGACCTTAAGGGCATATGATCGAAACCGAATTCTGAATCGAATGAGCTATGTCCGTCCGTCCGTCCGTCCGTCTGTATGTCACATGTTTTTAGGCCTTAAATTTTGAGCTAGGGTGCTGAAACTTCGTACGTAAGGTCCGCGTCATGCAAAACAGTACAGGTGTAAAAAATTTTAAAATCCGCCCAAAGACACGCCCACAATCGGTCTAAATGTGCAACTACCTCCAGAGGTTTCAAAACTGTAAGACGTTCTAAAAGGCTGAAATTTGACATTTAGCATCTCCTTATGAATGTAAGACACAAAAAAGACAAATTTATTTGGTAAACCTCCTCTAGTGGGCGTGGCATATATTTTAAGGGTAAATTTTCAAATGCAGTTTTCTCAATATTTTTGCTCGAAATTGAAAAAAATTTGCTTAATATTTTATGTAGAAAACGCTTAGATCAACATTTTGTTTGCACAAAACTTTGGGCCACGCTCACAATTGGAGGCAGAATTGAAGAAAAACCTAAAGTTTTCCAGAAAAACTTAATTTCGACTGACCTTGAGCCTGATTAAGGAAAGCATGAAACAAAAAAGTGCCAGGTTAGGTAAACGAGACTTTAGTCCAGATTTCTTTCATATAAAGTTTTTAGCCACGCCTCTTTTAGGGGTCGATTTTTCAAAAATATTGACTTTGAACCAAAAAATTGCATTTTTACGTACATTTAAGAGTAACTTGGAAATATCTGTGGAAATCTTATAACTAATTGCTTACTTACTTAAGGTGGCGCTACAGTCCGGGGTGGACCTGGTCCTCAGCCAACAAGCTTCGCCAGCCAGCTCTGTCTCCAGCTAGCCGTCTCCAGTTTCGCCAGATTTTTTGGGCCGAGGTGTTGGTGTCTATCCGCTCTAGATGACCCAGCCATCGTAGAGGTTGTGTTTTGACTCTTTTGGCTAGGTCGGTTTGGCTGTACAGCCCGTACAGTTCGATGTTATATCTCCTCCTCCACTCTCCGTCTATGCAGACGGGACCGTATATCGCCCGAAGAATTTTCCTCTCGAAGCAGCCTAAAGTGTTTTCATCCGCCTTTGACAGGGTTCATGCTTCTGCACCGTAAAGCAGGACTGGGATGATGAGGGTCTTATACATGGACACTTAAGTTGCTCTAGAGAGGGCTTTGCTACTCAATTGCCTCCTTAGCACAAAGATTGGCAAGAGTTATCCTTCGTTTGATTTCAGCGCTGGTGTCATTGTGTGAATTGATAGCGGAACCCAGGTAGACAAAGTCTTTAACTACCTCAAAGTTATAGCTGTCGATGGTGATGTTTTGTCCAAGACGTCGGTGTTGGGTTTATTTTCTTGATGACAGCATATACTTGGTTTTGCTCTCGTTGACTGCTAAACCCATATTCGCCGCTTCCGTCCCAATACTCACGAAGGCTTCACTGACATCACGCTTTGTTCTACCGATTATGTCAATGTCATCTGCGCATGCGAGTAGTTGAACGGACTTTTGAAAGATTGTTCCTCTGGTGTTGGCGCGAGAGTTCTGCGCAATTCTCTCAAGTATGATGTTAAAGAAGTCACATGACAGCGCGTCGCCTTGTCTAAATCCTTTTTTGACATCAAAGGTGTCGGTGAGGTCTTTGCCGACCTTGACGGAATAGCGTGATTTTTCCATCGTCATCCTGCACAGACTAACGAGTTTGGCAGGGATGCCAAAACTAGGCATTGCGCTATATAGCTGGTCTCTATAGATGCTGTTATACGCGGCCTTGAAGTCGATGAAGAGGTGGTGTGTATCGATTTGGAATTCCTGGGTTTTCTCCAAGATCTGCCGCAGTGTGAATATGTGATCGATGGTGGACTTTCCTGGCCTAAGGCCACACTGATATGTGCCTATCAGATTGTTGACGAACGGCTTCAGGCGTTCACACAGTACAGCAGAAAAGATCTTGTATGCGATGTTGAGAAGACTAATGCCTCTGTAGTTCGCACAACTCAGAGGGTCTCCCTTCTTCAGGATCCATTCCCATCCTTTCTTCCATTCATCGGGCATGCTTTCTGTCGACCATATCTTGCAGATAAACTGATGCATGCTCCTAACCAGCTCATCGCCAGCGGATTTAAAAAGTTCGGCAGCTAGGAACTCTGCTCCGGCTGCTTTGGTGCACTTAAGCTTAGACATAGCTACTTTCACCTCCTCCCGGTCGGGTGGGCGGTATCGTTCGTATGCTTCGTCGGTAACGTCTTCGCCCGGGTTGAAATATCTTATAATCAATAGTTTGTAATTAGGGGCGATTCCACGCCCCTTTTCAAACTTTGCATTACTCATTAAATGTCAAAAAATAACTATGCCATCAGCATTTTACAATGTGTGATAGGATGGGGTATTCAACGGTCCGTTTTACGGACTGTAACTTCTGCGTACACACTGTAGCACTTACTCACTGGTTTTTACACTTTTCTAGTCTCGCATGGTGAAACAGCCATCATCCTATTGTGGAGAATCCGACATCCAAAATTAATATGACGCGTGATTTATTGTCCATTTTATGTCCATTTAGCAAATTTGTAGAATTCCGTTAAAGCGAGTGTGGCGAAATAGTCTTTTAAATACTCATTACGTGACTCGTGTTTAAGGTGTTTAAGGCGTAACCGCGATACTAACAAGCAATAGGGCATAAACTCGGCTACACCGAGAGAATGGACGACTACAATAGCTGAGAGAGTCTAACAAGTCAACTAGTTTGGAAATTCAAGGAAGAGAACTCTTAAGACTTTAATGTCTCCGAATGTAAGCAGCGCTTTAGGAACCGATACGGATTGAAGAGGATGCGCGCTCAGGATCAGATCTTCAAAGAAGCAGAAGTCACCACATAGGTTAGGTTAAGTTAAAGTGGCAGTCGGCTCCAAGAAACCGACACACTCAGACCTAAATAGGTCTATTGTAAAACCACTGGATCTGGCAATACCTCCTACTCGTTCAACCATTTTGAATGCAGCGTGAGAGATGTTTTGGTGCTACCACCCGTCCATCTAAGATTTGTTCTTTCTATTTGATCCAGTTATTATTATTATTTAAGTTAGGTTTCGCACTGCGACCTGTTGGTCTAAGCCTCGGAGAAGTTTATGCCTCAAAATAGCTTCCCTAGCACTATAATTATAATTTCTAAATTATATCAAGGGTATGTGCTCATGTTTGGACTTGGCTTAACCTAGAGCACTTTCTCTAATCCAGTTTCACGTATAGGAATCAAAGAATGAGAAGTTTGTCAAGGTGGATATCTCTCTGTCTGGTATCCAAGCTTAGCGAGTTTGTCGGCCTTGCAGTTACCCGCAATGTCACTATGCTCAGGCACTTAGCGCAGGTAATTGCTGCTCCGACATCTCCTTCTGAGAAGATCGGCAGTCTAGGGCTACTTTAGAGTTAATAGAGACTGTTTCCAGGCAGAGCTTGTCCTAAACTATGGTCACGGACGTTTAATGAAGTGATCATCTAGAAGTGACCTTCACGGTTGCCAAGCTCCACCAGAAGCTATATTCTGGTACCATGGGAGGCAGATTGCCCATTAACTAGGTCGATTTATGCTGGTGCTTCGTCTCCAGTCGGCCTAGATAATTTCTGTCTAAAAAAGGTAGGCCCTCTAGTGGAAGCTTCATGGTGGCTGTGGGAGCGTTTGCTGATCAAGAAGTCCTGCCTTTGGGCTCCGGGCTTCCAGATTGGAAGAGGTGTTGATAGGCCTCGGTCTAGCAAGGAGGAAGATCACGCCTTAAACGTGACTTCATATTGCACTAGTGATCTCTTGTGCTATATAGTACAAGAAAGCTCCCGGGGCGGGAAAACGCTTCTCTTTACCATCACTTCGTGGAATTGCCCACCGTGAGATTAAGCCTAAGGGTGCTCACGTTAAGCGTTTTCATTTCTTTCTGCCTGAAAACATTTGTATATCCTTGGAAGATATAACGTTATTCTTAAGCAAGGACAAGACTTGCTTTATCGCAATTATTCCAGATTGAAAAATACTACAATGATCAGGAAGACGGAAAGAGAGACTAAGCAAAAACTGGAGAGACATATAAACAAAAACTTTTCGTTTGATATTGATTATTATTTTTACTACAATCAGCTCGGCCATGCAGTCCTCTCTCTGATAGTAAAACTTCCTTCAAGATAAAATTCTTATTAAATATGCAATGAATTCAATAGTTTATTTTTAAATTAACTTTATTAACATACTATTGTAACAAAGTTTCAAACATCATTTTAGTCAAAGCTCTATCCACATAAAACTTTACAAAACAAGTTCAAATCTTGTCGCTTTTTCAAACATTCTACCTTCAATGGACTGGATAATGTACTTGATGCGACCTCAAGCCAACAATAGGGCATTCCCGAAAGTTGTTCCTTTGGGTGCAGTATAATAAGCTCGTTCTGTGTACCTGTGGAAAAAGTTGGGCGAGCATTTACGGCTTGTTATGTAAACTTTTTCTGCAGGAGTAAAAGTTTTTCTCATCGAGCTACTTTGGAAGAGGATTTCTGTTGAATTGAAAATTGTACGCTGTGGGTCGGTCGGTTTCGTGTGCTCCCAGTCGTGTTTTAGCTAGTTAAAGAGTTTGAATAACATTTTTTGTAGTGCTAATGAGTTCTTCTACATGATTTCTTAAGAATTACACCTTTTAATCTTCATCAAAACCTAATGCTGATTGCTAATCGTAAATTTGGAAGGTTTAAAGAATTTAGTCCTGAGAGTGAAGACAGTGAAACTTATAGCCAGCATTATTAAAGTAGAAATTTTCTTCTATGTAGAAAAATAACTGACCACTAGTGAGAAAAGAATACTGCTTATTTAAAAGAATAACAAGCTTCTTCTAACAGCGGAGTCTTAAATTCATTCTTCTCTTCGGGGAAAGCGTCAGTAAAAAAAACGATGGACATAAACTTTTAGGTAGTTAAAGACTCTGTTTAGGACTCAGTCTGTCACTTTGGCCTCTTACAATACCTCTTCATAGATCAAACAAAGATTATAGCTGGTAGCAGCTGTCTTATTGAGTCTAAGAAAGTTAAGCAATCTTAGGCGACACTTGTAACCAGTCTTATTCATTGCAGTGATGCTAAAGCCAGTGCAGGGTCTCTTTTTAATGCCGATGATGAATTTAAAGGTGAGACAAATCAAGACGTGCGCGATATGCGAGTTATAGCTATAAATGGATTTTCACTCCCAGAAATTAGTTTTTTTTTTGTCGAATTTAATCCAGGACTAACTCAGTTTAACTCACCAAAATTAGCCCTGAAAAACAATTTGTGTTCTTTTATGTACTGTGCAAAATGACGTTTGAAAAGACTCTGGAGCCCAATTTGAACTTCTTTTGTTAACATTTTTATACGAAAATATTCAGTAGTGATGATTTAATCGTATACAGAGTTAATAATTTCGATAACATCGGTGAAATCGATATCGGCGAAATTGATTCTGCTCAAGAAAATTGCGCCCTGGATTAAAACAAGTCTTTGTACATATATTCCGGAAACAACAACTCTTTGTTTAACTAATTGTCAAGTAAGGTTAAGTCAGGTCCATTTTGAAACCTCTTGAAGGACCGGAGTTACCAGCGCCAGCGAGGGCAGAATAAACCCTGGAGGGAATGGGAAAGGTAGGGGTAAGCGAAGCGGTATGAAACCGTACCAGGGGAAATATATACTGGTGTTCCCGTAAGGGTGGGAAGGTGAAGGAAGCCGAAACGCTATAAGCACGTACTACCCAATCCTCTAAGGGAAGACCTTGGGATGTGGTGGGGGGGGGAATAATGAAGGGGATATGGCGTTTACTGTAGGTATTCTACTACTGAGCCCCCGGTCAGTATGAGGGACAGATTGGGTGGTTTACCATTCGCCCAATTTACCATTCGCCCAGTTTAACCCAATTGACCCAGAGATCAAGGTCAGTATCCTCTTAAAGTCGAGTCATCTACCAATTGGCCCTCAAGTAAGAGTTTGCCTCAAGCAACTCAAGCCAGAATGAAACCTTGCGGTATGAACTCGTACAAGGGGGTAATATGTACGGTGTTCCCATACGGGCGGAGAGGTGAATGCAACCAAAGCTGTATGAGCCCGTGTCAGGCCATAGTCCTGTAGGGAAAACCTTGGTGGCGTAGTGGGCGGTATGAGGAGTGATGGGAGGACTTGGCGTTTACTGTAGGTATTCTACAATTGGGTTCACTAATTTGGCGTTTAGCGAATTTGACCTAGAGATAAAGCTCATTATCCTCTTTGAGTCTAGCCTTGCTAGGTCTTTTAGATCTTCAAAGAAGTATTCACCTAGAACTTTCCTTCTCAAGTCGATAGGATGGGATATTAACATAGGAGGATAACCATGGTCTCTACCTCTTTCACGTCTCTGAAACTTCCACAGAAAGTCTTCTGGCATGTCGCCCTTCTAGACAATGGCCTGTGAGGTCCCCAAGTAGCTTTTTTTTGTCGTAGATTGCTACTATCCGATGGAGCACTCAAACGCAATTAATGGTCCATTGTACTAGACCATAAACCCCTTTCTAAATTAAAGTAAGATGTCTTACTTTAAGAGCTTCGATGTCCGGCATTCACCACATCAGCCAGAGAAGCTGCTTGCTTCTTGTGTCGTGCTTGTTGAGCAGAAGAAAAGGCAGTGCCCGTTATAAGGGACTGGTTTGTTTTAGTTGGTGAGACTTCCACTGCGCTGTCCCATTTCATAGGCACCGCTGAAAGGTTGACCGGAGTGCTTTGCGCCTTCAGCCAGTAAGGCCCATTTCACACATAACCGGTTGCCGGCTAACCGGCACCAGCTACCCGGTCGTTGGGAATACGTTCTTATGGACGCGTATAAATCTGCAAACGCGGTTGCCCATACAAACGACCGGGTAGACGGTACCGGTAAGCCGGCTGCCCGGTATATGTGAAAAGAGCCTTTAATCACGCTCAATTTGCCGATAAAATCGAACAAAGATCCGCAAGAGTAGCTTTTTTTTATAAATGAATGTTGGGGCCTCCAGACGCCATGCCCCGACCGTAGTCATAGCGACTATGAGTGGAATCTTAGGTTCTCTACTCATTAATGCTTTTGGATGGGACGGGGAATGAGTGGAAGCGGGATGATTTCGGTCTTTGGGGTTGATCCCCGAAAAGAAACTAGGGTAAGCTGGGTCGTCAATCCCGTCACCTCACCTAAGTGAAGCGCCTTTGCAGGCCCCCATGTATCTTTCTCATATTCGTTGGCTCGTATTCCAAGGCTTTTATTGCAGCTTGGCTATCTATCGGCTTTAGTGAACTAACAGTGAACCCATTGTTAACTCCGCTGTAAGCAACTAGCCCCAAATCTCCAACCAACGTATTGAGTCTGTCGACCGCCTAAAGACATTTGGTGATAAGACAGATATGCATGGATCTGAGACTCATCATTTCTGATTTCTGCAGCTTAAGTTTATGCATCTCATTGCTGCTGGCTCAAAGACTTGGTTAAAAGTCCAAAGTTGGAAAGTCTTCGATCAGTATACAATCCGTTTCTTTTCCCGTTTAAGTGATCCAAGAGATTCTCGTTTAAAAAAAATGCTATGTGATCACCAGGAGCCCTTTTCCGACTCTGACTTGACAGTTTTCCAATAATAAGTAAGAAGCTTAGGATTCTCCGTCTGAAACGTGAAAAGAATGTCCTTAGTTTCGATGAGTTCCATACAGCGCTGGTGAAGAAATGGAAATGGATTCCAGCAGGATTAGTAGCACATCCTGGTGGAATACTGAATGGAATCAGAATAGCGGAGTGGCCAATGTCACAACCAGTTCACGTGAGGTCAGTTGCAGGTTTTTGTCAATTGAAGATGTCAAGGCGTATAAGATGCAAAAAAATATCATACATAAGCAAGCTGATCTTTGAACTTTGTTCAGATTGTCTCGGTTCGCCATACTGTATTTAAGGCAGACCACAAGACGATTAGGCTGTTGCCCTTAATTAAGGGGTATACGTTCTATGAGCGTATTCACCGACACGAAAATTGTAAGATTTATAAAAGCTTTGAAGGCTTCATAAGAAGCAAACTTTTAAGATATTTAGAAAGATATTTTTCTAAAATAGCAATCAGAAAGGCCAAATTAAAGGGTAATGGAGGAGTCTACAAAAATTATTCCGTCCCATCGTCTTATCTCTGAACCTTCGAAATCATAATCCGCTTAATAAATAAGTCTTTTAATAATGTCAAGCCGAAAATGATAAAAACCCTTCAGAGAAATGCCAAACAAAGCTTATTCAAGTAAAGGTTATGCCTTATTTCCACAATGCTTAAAGTGTTATCAGAAGCAGAGAGCATCATGTATATAATGCGCTATTTAAGTCCTATCAAGACATATTGACGATACAGAATCCTTAAGTTTGTACCACAGACTTTTTTTAATTTAAGTATTTTCATTAGTAGCACGATAATTCAGATGTCAAAGTAACGACATAATGAAGTTTCATATAAAGGGAAAAACTACAAGAAAACCCTTATACAAATCAATCTTAAAACTTATATTGCTCCTTTCTCAGTTTACAATTTAAAGAACTAGATTTGGGTAACATTAAAGCTTGAGAGCGTACGACAGAGATTCCGCAACTGACGAATAAAGATAAATTAGACTAAATCAGCCCAACACTTAAGGCTCAAAGAGAATTCATACAATTCAAGACGGTCGTTATCGTTATGCGAATTTAATCCCCCTCCTACTTTGTTATCTCCGAATCTTTTACACTAAAATTAAGTTGGATATCAATCATTGCTACCCACTTCTTTTTTCATTCAAGACTCGGAGCGAATTATCCTTATTCGGGTGGTTTTGTATCTGAATGAAATTTGCCTTCCATGCTCGTTAGTCGCTTTGTTGTGGTAAGCTGTGTACATTTAGATACAGATTTGATTTATTATTTGAGGTGATATTTTTTTGTCTTGTTTTAGATGCAACAAAAAAGTGGTAGCCTTGCTGATTGGCTAAATGTGAAACTCACCGAATGTAACTGGCACAATGTGCTCTTCTAATCTCATCGGTTTGGGAATTATGGCTCCTACAAGAACTGCGAAAGTCTTAAGAACATATGGCGGCATATGTGGTTCGAATTTCTCTACCCTTTTGAGGCTTACTATCAGAGAAGAAATTAACTTTCCTCGTTGACAGACGACAGAATGAAGCGTATAATACCACAGAAGACACGCTCATTCGGTCCTTTCAGTACGCATCAGAAGAAATGGTTATACGTGATGTTCTTTTGCCAGCTCCAAGTAGGTTTCTTCGCTGACATAGGAAATGCTTTTTATTGGAGTTTCCGTCAACAGATGCATTTGCACTCGATTCACGTACAAAACCCAGGAAATAATGACACCGATGAGGACACTACTATTGGCAATGATAATGGTTCCCATGTCAAATGTCATCATCCTATTTATTATTTCCGTCTGCCAAATCGTTTGCTTGATAAGTATCTACATCGATTCCCCGGGGAGTCCCGGTCTTTTCTTTTTTATCACTTGTTGGTCCGTAACATGTTAAAGTCCTTTTGTTGCTTTTAAGTATAGGATATAAGAAAGCCATTCTTCTTGTCTCATGTGGCAGATAAGAAGAAGCCGTTTATATTTCTTTTGTGTATCTACGACTTTGAGCTCTTGTTGGTATATGTGTTTTTGTTTTAATACACCTTTTGATACGTGTAAGTCCACAATCTTGGGCTGGTCATTTCTCGCGTGGGATACTTTTTTGATTATCATAGGGTGAAGGTTCTCTTAACGTCTATGAAATGGTGAATTTGGAAAGATAAATTCAAAGTCTATCGGTCACGTATGCATTTTTATTTTGCCATATCCTTGAAAGTCATTTGAAAATGTAAGGACAGGCTAGAAAATAATTACCAATGACGATAGGGGAAGTCCCTAACTACATTCACATACAGGACTACTTTAGCAGTGGATGAAACTACAATTTGGTATTCAATAATTGCGCCTATATTCGATCATTTATAGATTCACCTTTTTGATGAATTGAATCTTTACAACGCACCTTTTTTTACAAATTGAGTCATTTCAATGTCAAGAAAAGCACAAAAAACCATTTAAAACAACTCATCTCAATCTTTCTTAGGATTAGTTTACAAAAGAAGCCCCATCTACGCACCACAGGTGTGTGAAGATTGGGTAACATAAAGAAAGCTTGATCACTGTCTGGGCAACGAAACGTCCTGAACTGGTTGGTGTTACGGAAACACCAACACTAAGATTAGCACAACATTATTTAAAATCAGAGGAGAACTTTTTCCTCTCAGCTTTATACCACATCGCAGCGATGTTCATATCCTGCGTAGTCTATGCAATCGTAGGGAGGGAGAAGGAGTGTTGCACTTTCTGCCGCGGCGCCTAATTTTAAGAGATCTTCGTATACAGTTTTTTGGAATTGATACACTCGTCTTGGATGAAGCAATAAGCAGTTTAAACGGTATCAGAGGTTGGGATCCTCCTCTACAATTTTATTTCACAGAACATGTATATTCAATGAAACCTTTTAACTTACTTTATGCTGTCGTTGTGGAATAATCTTCCCGACCTAGGTCTTGGTCAGCAAAGGAATAATGATATTGATGATGTTGATCTCAACGGAATGAAATGGTGGCCCTGAATCCATCCCGGCCCACCAAAGTCAACCCCTAGTTTCGGCACATATATCTATTCAGGCTAACACAAGTGAAAGTTTTACTTTTCAAAAGCTTAAAGAGTCCGACGTCGTGAGTGTCTTTTTTGAATAAAATTTTTATTACAAGTCTTGTTAAAAGAAGTATGTAAGGAAGTATGTATCATGTACCTCGAGGGAAGAAACGTTCTAAGTGCTTAACAGTCTGGCCTTAGAGCTAACCATGACTGTGTCTCAGCTAAGCTGTGTCTCTACTAAAGGTAACGGATGACATAAGAAACGTCCTTGACTTTTCGCAGGCGTTTGACACTGATGATCACAAGATCTTAGTTAACAAACTGATAACTTCTGACTCTGCTGCAAAACTAATGCTCTCCAACCTCATTAACAGAACCCATTGCTGTAGGCGTAAAGACCTCGAATTTTCTTGTGTTTTAATTAAGTATCAGAGAAGAATTCCTTCTTGAGTCTTGGCCCTCTTTTACTTATAAAAGTCGAAAAATTACAGGATGCTGACTCCGATTACAGAGAACGATTTGCAGGTTTAACAGAAGCTAGAACAAATTCCATCTAGGGCAGATGTAGAATAAGGATAAATTGGGGGGATTCATGGCGCACGTTTTGATCAGCAGCCATTGCCTCTGCAAAAAAAAAAAAGTTTGTGGAGTGAAGCGGCTTGGTGTGGCTGCTGGCGGTGAGAAAAGATCTGCGTGGTTATAAGAAGACAGCTTATATTGTGTGAAATCAATGTAGGAATTCAACTTCTCGATCCCGGTAAAATGAGGCGCGAAGAACTTCCAATCAGCAGTGAGAACAGCAGCTTTGCAAGACTATGCGCTGAGTAGGCCTCTTCTGGGAGCCGTTCCATCTTTGTATGGGAACTTCAGAAGATGTGTAGGAATAAATGGCGTCAAATCCCGTCTTTCGGATGTGGGTATTGGACTTCGCCAGGGCGCCTGTTCTATTGTCTCTCCTCTTCATAGCATATATATGGACTGTATGGTGAACCGCAGTCTGCGGCGGAAAATGCTTTGAGAAGGCATCAGGATAATCGGAAAAGTCATCAGGATAAGCAGAGAAGGCATTAGAAAAAGCCCTCTGTCCTTGCATCAACCGAGCAGGAACTACAGCAAGCACTGGATATTTTTGCAGCCGTCTATGGTGATGCTGAGATGAAGGTAAACATGAGCAGGTCGGAATCGATAGTTGTTTCCCGAACCCCTATGCAGTGAACCGTGCACATAAATGGAGTCCGATTAAAGCAGGTAGAGAAGTTTAAGTTCCTCGGGGTCTTTTTTGCGAAAGATGGGAGGAGTGATACTGAGTTATCCTGCAGGATTGATCAAGTTGAAGCAATATTAAAGGAACTGCGCCAGCCGATCATCAGGAAAACTGAGCTTGGCAACTGAGCAAGCAAAGATCTCAGTTTTTAATTCCATGTTCGTAGTCACAAGCTGCCGAAATGAGTTTTTTGAGGTAAGTTTCTAGTGTTACCCTTAGGAATAGAGTAAGAAACGTCGGTATTCGTAGAAATCTAAATGTTGAGCAGCTACTTCTTCGAGTAGAGCGATCAATTCTTCGATGGTTTGGACACGTCGTGCGCATGCCAAACGAAAGACTTCCTAGACAGGTTATGTTTGCTGAGATGCGAGCGCGTCGTCCGCCTGGTAGGCCAAGAAACAGGTGGTGAAATCAGGTAAAGGACATCCCCGAGACCCGTCTGGGGATCACGCCTGTGTCTCTTGAGTTGGTGGTTTGCAACCCTTCTTAGGAAAACTGGAAAAGAAAATGATGATGATGATGATGATGACGATTAGGGAATGATATTGTATATGTTGAAGCGTGAAAAATTTGGCAATCTGCTTTGACTACAATCTCAGTTAGAATCATTAGGTTCAAGCCATAGCTGCCAAGGTATTAGTAAGCTTTACTTTCACTTATTTTATGACAGTTAAACTAAATTAAAATTATTTAAAACTTTAATAAGAGTAATGCCGCTTATTACTTATGGTTGCGAAGTGTTTTGTTAATTTAGTGCAAAAACAAACTACGGGTTGGTTACAGCATTCAGATTATTAAAAGCAGGCTTATGACTCGCTCCCTTACTACAAATGCTTTTAAAACAATAATCATGACTTGCGTATTTCATACCTTTTGGGGACTTATTTCAAACTTTTTCCATGGTTTTATGGGTTTATGACTACGCTTAAGATGCGTAGCACATCTTCAGGCAAAAGTAGTTCTTCATCCAACACTCAAATGCTGATGAGCCAGTACGGAACATGAAAACTCTGCACAGAAACACCAAAGCTTACCCCCGCAAGTGTTATGCCCTTACGGCGAAAAGCGATTATATAACTGGCAGAGTATTTCATAAATGCATCTGGCATATATCTAATTGTTGTTCAATCTATTTGCATATTGGAAGTGAAAGATATGTTTAATATTCGGCCGACCCTAACCTTTGCCCCCGGATATTTTCCATACCGGTAACCACCGTATTTTGTGAGCTATCCCCTAACCGCTATCTGGGGAGGCGCCCTATGGGGGACCCCCAGGTAATTGAAATAACCCCAGAAGGGTTATTTCATACCTTTTTGTTGATTTTTTCATTTTTGATCTGGGGAATAATTTCACAGTGAGGGCCGAGGGGCTAGTTCATTAGGCGGTTATATCCTGAAGGCGGTTATTTCCTTCCGGGCCAGGCTGCTCTAACCCACAGATAGAGAGGCTAGTTTAGAGAAAAGCTAGTTTAGAGACGGTGTGATAATGTCACGCTAAGAAGTATTAAAAAAACGACCTTCTACATATTTTATTTCGAAAGGATCCTTTTTCACAGGGGAACCTGGGCACGTAGCTCACCAAGGTCCTTTGGAGTGGTTTGTCTATAAAATCTATTGTGCCTACATTATTTTATGTCAACATTAAAATAAGGGTCACATATGATGGGAAGTTATCCATTTGTTTGCCCAAGCGGAATGTAACTATTTCCCTATTACATATGCATACGTGCTAGCTTCTCAATCAATTGTAACCAGTAATTACATGGGACCTTCTCAGCTAAGTCTCACATTTCATCACCCATTTGCCTCAAAGTGATGAGCAAAGTCTTAATTTTGCTACCGGCAAATGGTTGTCGATGCTAAACATGTTTTCTCTGATCTTCCACTGTCTGGTATTGAAATTTATTGTGGGAAAAACTCAGTATCCTGTACGTCCATTTAAGATTCTGAAATCGTAACCCAACGTATAAAGCCGTCCGCCAAATTGATATTAAGGTAAGGGATAATGGAAAACCTTCGGATTTTATTACCATAACTTTGCACACACCGGTGTGCAAAGAGGTTTTTGGTCCTTTGTCTTATTGACTTCAAGTTTCTTATTAACCCCAATCGGGAATTTGTCTCAATTTGTGTTCTTGTTTTATGACCGTGTTTAGTTCAAAATAAATATGTACTCTACGTGGGGGTCGCAATTTTTTACAACAAATTTTCGTAGCTCCTTTTAGCCTTGGGATGAAGGATTCTGTTATACCTTACCAAAATTGTTTAATAGCTATAGTGAGGTATTTTATAGTATTCGTTTTATGAGGAAAATGTAACCAGGGATAAAAATTTGCATTGGAGATTCATTGTCAGAAAGGGGTGTTATCACGGTTGGTTTAATAATCTGTGGCTATAATAAGGAAGGATTCCAAAGTCGATCAAAAGCGTTTCACGTATGGAAATGCACAATTAAATGCTTTAAAGGGTCAGTCCTCTAAATTGACTTTTCTATGCCATGTCCTGTCAATGTGCATTTTCACCAGCCAAATGACAAAATATCTTTATGGCATATTCCATAGCTTTTACTATTTAAAATAACTTTAGTAATTCGACTTCTTAAACCTTCAATAATAACAGCAGAAGAACTGTTACAAAAAAGTGACGTATTGTATTTGAGCTCTTGCTTAGAGACCTCTGAGCAAAGGTGTAGAGAGCTATGTACTGTAAAGTATATTGACGGATGGTACAAGGCAAAAGTTTATTAAAATCGGAATCAATATTCGTGCTCCTAATGCATCAAAGCTTGAATTTGTTCATAAATGCAGTGAAGATGATAACATAAGGGCTCAACCATTAACTCATCTACGAAGGACCGGAATAAATATCACATGATATACCTACATCAGATGGCAAGCAAGTAACAGCAAGTAACGAAGAAAGACGTTCGTATCTTAATCTTCTTCTTTTTCTTTTATGCGCGAGGTTATGATCTGAACCTGAAGTGATGGATCATATCATAACCCTCCCACTCTATTGCATTCCTAATGGTCCGCTTGTGGGGTACGCCGATTTGACCTCAGAATATACCGGCAGGCCCGGTATATTCTGAGGTCACCCGGTTTTGAATCTCTTCGTCACCGAGGCCAAATAAATGCTGTTGTCGTTGCATTTGTGTGATCCAGGAATGTTTAGGTCTTCCTTTTTTCGCGATTGTGTTGGAATCTGGTTGGCATTGCCTCCTTTTTGCCAGGGCTCGTGGGATCTCTCCTTTGAACAGCCAGTCATACTCCATTTTCCTGGAGATAGGTTTTTTTACATGGAGGCTTCCTCGGATTTTCGTACTTCTAATAAAGACGTTTATGCATACATTCTCGCGTGTCAAACTGAAGGTGGATGAACAAAGTACTTCGAAACCTATCTGGCATTTAAATTCGGCAGTGATTCTTTAAAAGGTGTGGTTCTCCCACATTAATTTTTATACCCCAATTCAAAGGATAGGAGGTATATTAGGTTTGATTCATGATTTGTAAAGGCATATTATCGAGACCGATTTGTGAGTCGAATGAGTCTTGTCCGTCCGTTTGCCTGTCAGTAGTTTTTAGGCCTTAAATTTTGAGCTAGGAACTTTAAACCTCATATCTGAGCGTCTTGGGTCCCGAAGCAGTACAAGTGTAAAAATTTCTCAAATCCGCCCACTGACACGCCCTCTTTACCTAATAGCATGAAAAATCTAAATTGACACAGAATATTTGCGTAAGTGTATTGTGATAGGCATTCAAAAAAAAAAACGAAAAACGCCCCCATTTTGGGCGTGGTTGCTTTTATTTTTTCGTTTTTCAAACCTTATTTGTATGCAATATGTTTGCTTGTAAACGAGAAATACTTGCTTTATGCACATATCTTGCTGTATACAATCTATTGTGGAAAAGTTTCAACCACTACCCATTTAGAGGGCGTAGGTACGCCTTGAATAAAAACCTAATTTTTCGTAAAAAATTTATTTAACATAACATGAAGGTGATCTTAATTGTAAGCATAGGCATTGGGGGTGCAGCAGAGCTAATGCATGGGGAAATATTTTGACAAGTGTTTTGAACTCTTTTCCGTTTTCTGTAGTTTTCCCGTCATGTCCCACTTACATTCCGTCTGGATCTCGTGGCTCTCCATCTGTTTTAGATTTGTTCGTTGCAAATGTTTCAAGCTCACTGTCCCGTCCTATTGCAATCGAAAAGCTTAGTTCTGATCACAACCCTGTCTTCTGCAAATTTCTGGTGTCGTATGTTAAGAGAGAACTTTATTTCTTGTTTGAAAAGTTTGAAATAAAAACAAAATTCAGAAACTCCTTAGCTACATAAGATAACATTACCTGCAATGAACAAATTGACACCCAAGTTTTAGAATTTTCGAATACCTAAAGTTTCCTGCAAAAATGACTTTGCATACCTACTTAAATCTTCCAGACCATGTTTCAAAATACATTCGAACGACAGTGGCAAAGATATTGTTTACCAATGCATCGATTATTGACAAAATAGCTACTTTGATAAAAAATTTTCGGCCGAACAGGAAACTGAGGACTTTGGATAAAAATGCCAAGCCATTCTGAAACATTGTTCGCTTAGTCAATAACAAAAAGAGGTCAATTCCTAGTCTTTCTTATCTTGGTCAAATTATTAATACCTATAAAGAAAAAGCTGAAGTTTTGGCGTCTACATTTATGAAAAACCACGGATTAACGGAAAATCTAGGAAATCCCACAACGTCCATACTTGTAAATGATTTAGTATCCGGTTTCCTTCGATAAAATATCCAAACGCCAGATAACGTTTTTGTCTCTAAATGTGAAATTAGAGGTATTTTAAAAAATTAAAGTCAAGAAAATTCGATGGGCCGGATCGAATTAAGAATATTTTTCTTAAAAATCTTCCGAAGTTGGGATGCCGAGTAAGCCCCGCAAAGACTGAACTAGTACTGTTCACAAGAAAGTATAAAATACCACCCATAATTCCACCATCACTGAAAGGCGTTGAACTGTCACTTGCAGATCACGCTAGATACCAAGGAGTTATTTTAGATAAGAAACTCAGTTGGAAACTGAATATACAAGACCGTGCAAGGAAGGCCTCTATTGCCCTGTATTCATGCAGGAAAATCCTAGGCCCAAACTGGGGACGCCAACCCAGGATTGTGCACTGGATATACACGGCAGTCGTTAGGCCCATACTTATGAACGGAGTATTAGTCTGGTGGAAGGCACTAGACAATAGTAGCAACATTGCTATATTAGAGAAAGCTCGAAAGTTCAAAGACTATCCTGTATTTACATCACAGGTGCTCTTAGAACAACTCCCTCGGCTGCGCTCGACACAATGCTCCATCTTCTTCCCGTTGACATCTTCGGTAAAGGGATGGCAGCGAAAGCAGCACTAAGGCTTAGGGAATCCTCGCAACTGACTTGTGACAACATGGGACATGCTAGCATCCTGAATGTCCACGACACCATCCCTCGCAACTTCAATGTCAAATTCAAGACCAAATTTCCAAGCAGAGCCGCCTGGGAGTCTTGTGAGGTCTTAAATGCATCTGCAATAGAAATCTACGCTGACGGAACGAAAACAGCACTTGGAGTAGGATCAGGAGTCTTTGCCAGTACTCTAGACCTATGTATCTTCAAGCGCCTGCCAGATCACTGCAGTGTGTTTCAAGCAGAAATCACAGCCATTCGTGAGGCCGCGGCCTGGTTTTCAATTAACTCAGTAGACTGCAGCGCTATTGTTTTCTATATAGACAGCTAAGCTGCAATAAAAGCTTTGGAATCGCCAACGATACGTTCCAAGTTGGTAAAGCAATGCCGCGAATCTCTCAACGAGATTGCTGTCAGGTGCGACGTATCCCTGTGCTGGGTTCCCGGCCACAGGGATATTCCAGGCAACTGCAGAGCCGACGAACTAGCTAGAGAAGGTGCTAATGCCAACCCGACTCATACAACGGAACCGGCAGCATCCATAAACTCGATAAAGTTCCACCTGGACGTCGAAGCCATCACAATGGCAAACAATAGGTGGAATAACATCAGCACATGTCTCTGCTCCAAACAAATCTGGCCAGAGCTCGATCGTAGGAAAACAAAGAGACTCATCTCCTTCAATAGGCTGAATCTTAGAAAGATAATTGGGGCCCTCACAGGCCACTGTCTAGTAGGGCGACATGCCAGAAGACTTGGTGCTCCTTTTAACGATTTCTGCAGAAGTTGCAGGGATGAAGAGGAAGAAGAGACCATGGTTCATCTTCTGTGCAACTGTACCGCCCTATCGGCACTGAGAAGGAAAACTTTAGGTGAATACTTCTTTGATGACCTAAATGATCTAGCGCGACTCGATCTAAAGAGGATAATGAACTTTATCTCCGGGTCAAACTGGCTAAACGCATAAGGGTGTATCACAAAACCCATCCCTCCTACATATGGAAATTCTACAGGCGAGCAAACTCCTTACAGTGCAGCGCCAAATATACCCCACTAACACATCCCCCAAGTTGTCCCCAACAGGACCGGCCTGGTAAGGGCTCATACCAATTCGGTTGTCCTCACCTCTCCGCTCTTGTGGGAACACTGGTACATATTCCCCCTGGTACGGGTTCATACCGCTTCGGTTACCCCTACCTCTTCCGTTTACACCAAAGACGGTTACCCTACATCAGCTTCTTGCGTGTGAATTCCCCCCTGCAGGGGTTCACACCGAATCGGTTATCCCTGCACTTTCCCATCCCCGAGGAAAATCCTTAGCAGAGAAGCAACAGGTTCGGACTTATACCGAAATCAGTTGTCCCTGCCGGGCTTTCTCTCATATAGGAACTATCCCTCACTGACCCCCCCCCCCACCTCCTCCTCGGCCTCAAGCAACCCCCCCCCCCACCCCTTCCCCCAATCCTTATCAACAAGGCAAATTCCCATCTGGAGTCCAACAGTTACGAGATCTCCCTTCCTTCTGAAAGTCTCTGACTGGCCCCCTCAACTCTGCTGACAGCGGTTCACACCGAAACGGTTACCCCTCCAGCCTTCATTACCTTCGGGTATGTCTCAACCAATCAAACCTTGATCGGTGACCCTCGGTACAGGTTTATACCTTCACTGTAATCATCATTAAGGTCCTCGGGCTGGTAACTCCGGTCCTACAAGTGGTATCACAATGGACCTCCTTTGGTCTAAGTGTGTCCCTGCCCAGTGGGGACAGCCACCCAACCTAACCTAACCTAACCTGGGATGCCGATACTTATCTGGTTAAATAAACTGTTGCTTTAAGTTTCAGCACTTCCCAAGCAGTTGGAAACTATTTCTATTCTCAAGCCAGACAAACAACCTGTGGAGCCAAATAATCATAGACCAATAAGTCTTCTCAGTAATCTAAGCAAAGTCTATGAAAAATGTATTAAATCCAGGTTAGGTACTAGCAGTAATTGAAGATAAAAACATATATCAAAATGAACAATTCGGATTAAGACCCAATCATAGTTGTGAGAATCAGGTTGGAAGGCAAGTCTATTGGGTTTGTTCTTCTAGACATTGAAAAGGCCTTCGACTCAGTTTGGCATTGGGGTCTTATATACATGATATATATTATAAATATATCTGATATATATATACTTATATAATCCTTATATCCTTTATATTGTCAAAATTGTGCATTAGTTTTTATCAAATAGAAAATTTTTGGTTTTTGTCAACTGCTGTTCTTCCCTAGTCAAATTCCCCAATTCAAGTTTGCCTCAGGGCTCAGTACTCGGCCAGATTTTGTATTTAACTTTCACGTCCGATTTTCTATGTGTGATGTTGCTAACTTCATGTGTGAAGTTGCTAACTTCGCAGACGATACAGGCTTATTCTCTTCTCATGAGCTCGGTCTCTCAGTTGAGACTTCTTTGCAGAATGCGATAGAGATAGTCTTAAATTACTCCAATAAATGGAAAATTAAAGTAAATACAGCGAAAACTCAGGCAATCTTTTTTACAAGAAAAAGAAAACCCTGCTTTCTTCCGGAATTTTCCCGGAACTGTGATATTCCAAGAAACCATCTTATTACTCAGCTAAATGCTTAAGCTTTGTATATAATATATTTGTTATCTTTGAATCTAGTCACTCATTTATTTATTTATTTATTTATTTATCATATATCTGTTATTTATTGATATATTTATTTATAAATTATTTATTTATTCTTTTACTATGATATTATTATAAGTAATTAAAATTTGTAATTATTTATTATAATTACTATAAGTTATTATTACTATTTACCTATTTATTATATTTTATTTATTTATTTTTTTTTTCTCTAATTAAATTAAAGGTTTTGTTTCGTTTTTCCTTTAAAAGCATTTATGTTTATAAAAAATACAAATATTTATATTTCTAAGTAGACAAAGCTTCAGTAGAAAGATATATGAAAGTATCAAATCTCTGTAATGCAAATTGTGCGACTTTACATTTTGTAACCAGTGAGTAAGTGCTACAGTGTGTACGCAGAAGTTTTCCTAATCCTATCCCACATTGTAAAATGCTGATGACATGGTTATTTTTTGACATTTTATAAGTAATGCAAACTTTGAAAAGGGGCATGGTCCAACCGCCCCTAATGAGAAACAACATATACATCCAAGTTACACTTAAATATACGTAAAAATGCAATTTTTTGGTCCAAATTCAATATTTTTGAAAAATCGACCCCTAAAAGGGGGCGTGGCTAAAAACTTTATATTAACAAAATCTGGACTGATGTCTCGTTTACCTAACCTGCTACTTTTTTTGTTTCATGCTTTCCTAAATTAGCCTCAAGGCTAGTCAAAATTAAGTATTTCAGGCAAATTTTAGGCTTTTCTTCAATTCTGCCTCCAAATATAGGCGTGGCCCAAAGTCTTGTATGAACAAAATGTAGAACTAGCGTTTTCTACATATGCAAAATTAAGCAAATTTTTTTTTAATTTTGAGCAAAAATATTGAGTAAACTGCATTTGAAAATTTACTATTAAAATTCATGCCACGCCCACTGGAGGAGGTTTACCAATTAAATTTGTCCATTTTGTGTCTTATATTCAATAAGAGATGCTAAATGTCAAATTTCAGCCTTTTAGAACGTCTTACAGTTTTGAAAATTCTGGAGGTAGTTGCATATTTAGACCGATTGTGGGCGTGTCTTTGCGCGGATTTCAAAAATTTTTACACTTGTACTGCACCTGACGTACGAAGTTTCAGCCCCCTAGCTCAAAATTTAGGGCCTAAAAACATGTGACATACAGACGGACGGACGGACGGACATGGCTCATTCGATTCAGAATTCGGTCTCAATATTATGCCCTTAAGGTCTTGGGGGCCTACTATTATTATTCCAACGTGTAACAAACTATGTGACAAACTTAATATACCTCCTATCCTATGGGATGGGGTATAAAAACATTCAAAGAAGTTCATACTGTTCACGAGAGTTGATCCGAGATTAATTCATCAAATTTGGCGAGTTAAGCCGAGATTAATCCCGGATCAATTGAAAACTCATTTTTGGGGTTAATCTCAGTTTCTAAATGACTTCGAAACTCGGATGATCTCGCACTGAAAACTGGCCCATAATAGCAGAACTCCGGTCTGAGTTCAGCTACCTCAAAATTATAGCTGTCTTTTGGGATGTTGATACTGGGTGCTGTTCTTGAAGACCACATTCACCCTCATGAACTGCTACACCCATATTCGCCACCTCTGTGCAACGCTCTGTAGAGAGCACAACAAAAGCCATCACAGATTCGTTATAAGCAAGCTGCCCAATAAGCAGAAATGTCAGCGGAAATAAGGTTCCATGGTGGAGCACCAATTTGTCAAACCTTCGATCGAAAACGCGAAAACTGTTTAACGCAGCAAAGTGCACTGGAGACTGTCAGAGCTACAGAATAGCCTTGACCTCTTATCACAAAGAATCAAGGAAAGCTAAAGGAGAAAGCTTTAGGAAGTTCTGTGAAATTACAAATAATTACAAATACAAATTACAGTACAATTACAAATAATCCTACTGCGGCTAGGTTATACAAGGCACTGGAATTTAAACAGAAGGAATTTAAACGTCTCTGAGAAAACTGGATGGTAGCTTCACAGAAAATAAATCACAGAATGCACGACTTCTATTAGAAACTTACTTTTCTGGAAGTCTTCCATGTGCACAGATATGAGCAGGACCAATTCAATAAGACCCCGGAAAGAGGACTGGAAAACAGCAATAGAAATCTTTTCGTAAGGGCGGTTAGATTGAGCAGTCAGCTCCTTTGAGTCCTTTAAGTCACCCGGTGTAGACGGGATAGGACCAATCCTATTACAGAAGAGTCAAGGTAAATTACTCCCGCATCTGGCAAAAGTATTCAAAAGCACTCTAGCACTGGGCTATAAACCAAACCAGTGGAGACGGGAAAATGTAGAAGTCATTCCGAAAATGGGGAAGAAAAACCCAAGTCTACCGAAGTCCTACAGACCAATAAGCCAAACATTTTCGTTTCTGCTCAAAAACGATGGAAAAAGCTGTGGATAATTATCGGAGGGAAGATATTTAGATTTTAACTCACCAACTTTTCAAATGTCAGACATACGCAAATGACATAGCCATCATTGCCAGGGGTGAATTTGAAGAGGCCCCCTGTGATATTATACAAAGAGGGCTTGAGTGAACTTTCCAAGAAATCAGGTTTTTAAAGATTCAACATGTTAAAAGTTGGCATGGTCAATATTGCTCAGTACCATAATTTGACTTCCTACGCCTTGTCTAACTTGACCAAAAACTTACTTACTTACTTAAGGTGGCGCTACAGTCCGGGGTGGGCCTGGGCCTCAGCCAACAAGCTTCGCCAGCCAGCTCTGTCTCTAGCTAGCCGTCTCCAGTTTCGCACGCGAAGTTGGCTGAGGTCCCCTTCCACTTGCGTGCGCCACCTGAGTCTCGGTGCTCCTCTACCGCGTCGTCCCTGCGGTGTGGATTCGAAGATTTTCCGGGCCGGGGCGTTGGTGTCCATCCGCTCTAGATGACCCAGCCATCGTAGACGTTGTGTTTTGACTCTTTTGGCTAGGTCGGTATCGCTGTACAGCCCGTACAGTTCGATGTTATATCTCCTCCTCCACTCTCCGTTTATGCAGACGGGACCGTAAATCGTCCGAAGAATTTTCCTCTCGAAGCAGCCTAAAGTGTTTTCATCCGCCTTTGACATGGTCCATGCTTCTGCACCGTAAAGCAGGACTGGGATGATGAGGGTCTTATACATGGACACTTTAGTTGCTCGAGAGAGGGCTTTGCTACTCAATTGCCTTCTTAGCCCAAAGAAACAGCGATTGGCAAGAGTTATCCTCCGTTTGATTTCAGCGCTGGTGTCATTGTCTGAATTGATAGCGGAACCCAGGTAGACAAAGTCCCTAACTACCTCAAAGTTATAGCTGTCGATGGTGATGTTTTGTCCAAGACGTCGGTGTTGGGTGTCTTTTCTTGATGACAGCATATACTTGGTTTTGCCCTCATTGACTGCTAAACCCATATTCGCCGCTTCCGTCCCAATACTCACGAAGGCTTCACTGACATCACGCTTTGTTCTACCGATTATGTCAATGTCGTCTGCGTATGCAAGTAGTTGAACGGACTTTTGAAAGATTGTACCTCTGGTGTTGGCGCGAGAGTTCTGCACAATTCTCTCAAGTATGATGTTAAAGAAGAAAGAACTTCTTTAACTTGACCAAAAAGGCATTTTGAAAAAAATGTCAAATAGAGGTTTTCTTACATTGAAGCCATTATGGGGCGTGGCCGTTGACGGATTGAGTCAAAACTTTGCCTGTGCAACAAAAGAACCAACTTTCAGCTCTGGAGCTTGATTTTGAAGACCTTAAACCTTCACACATACAGACGGACGGACGGACGGACATGGCTTAATCGATTCGCCTATCGGTCTCGATAATATCTCTAAAAGGTCTTAAGGGTCCACGATGATTATTCCACTGGGTTACAAACTATGCACTAAAATGAATATACCCTGCGTCAGGTGTTAAAATCGCACCGAAAAGATAATCAGGAAAGTGACGCGAGCTGTAATGATTTGTCGAAGTTAAGCGGGTAAATCCTGGGGAGGCTGCCCCATAATCCTTAGGTGGATGTATTTTGCTATTTTGGGACCAATAGACACATATGGAGCAAGTGCGCAGTCAAAAAGAACTAGTCTAGCCATCAAGAGGAAGACACTTAACCAGGTACCGCCTGCCTCTGCATAACAGGGACTATCAGATCCGCAGTCATGGAGATGATGTTGGAGCTGACTCCTCTACATCGTATAGTTGAGAAGTATTCAAGCAAAACAGTTCTAAGAATTGCCAGAGAAGGAATAGGAAGAGACGGTGCATTACATCAAAGCAATTCGATGCACTTTACGTAATAAACTACCACCCCTGGCCCTTACAAGGGATGACACTATTAAAACGTTCGACTTCCAAAAGAACTTTGTTATTAGGCTTATTAACTCATTCATTGCTCCAGTTAAGGCTAGAGCTGGAGCAAAGATTGCACAACTTATAACCTGAGCAACGAAACAACAAAATTGGATACAGATGAGCCAACAACTGCCCAAACAGCAGGACAAGGGGTGTTCGAGCATAGAACCAAATACTTTGAACCCATGGACAAAGTACCAACATCTTTCAGGCTGAGATCTACACCAAAGACTGATGTGCCCAAGTTAATCTTGACAGAAACCTCACTTGCTGTGACATATCAATAATGTCAGATAGTCAGGATGCCATAGTGGTACTTAATTCCTTTGTCATTTAGTCCAAACTTGTCTGGCAATGCCTCCAAAAACTGAATGAATTAGGTAGAAGAAACTTTTAATTACCCTCTGCTGGATTCCTGGCCATGTAGGGCTAGAGCATGATGAAATGGTGACTCTCTGGCAAGAAAGAAAGGATTTTGAAGCCTTCATAGGTCCTGAAACGTTCTGTGGAATAGAGGATCTCTAAAGGACGAATTCAGAATAGAGAGAAAAAAAACAGCGCAAGAACCTCAAACAATCCTCAAAGTATGATGCAGGCTGATGTTCATAACCATAGAAGATTCAAAGCATGCATCAGCATGAGCAACAATAGCCTCCGTATCCTATTGACGAGGCACTCTTAGCTTAAAGAGCATCTAAGGAAAATTGGCGTAACTGAGGAAGGTGTTTGCAGATTCTGCAATGAGACTGGAGAAAGCCCGGAACATCTGCAGGGTTCCTGTGGCGCACTTACCCATAAAAAACATAAATATTTTGGCAAGCACCAATTATTATACCAGTTGAGAAAATACAACCGCTAGAGTCATTTCTCATCTTTCGATTCTTTAAATAAACAGGATTAGAGAGAGTGCTCTAAGATTTCTTAGAGCCCTAAGAATGATTCCGATAGGAACTCCAATGGGAGAAGAACTCTTTTAAGGGCATGGACCAAAAAGTCGCAGTGCAAGATACTCCTTTACCAAATAATAATAATAAACTCCCAAGACTCATGAAGGCTACTCAGACATCACCTTGGTTCTTGCAATTCTCCGCTGTTGCTGGTGCCGCAGTTCTTTTATAAGAGTTATGTCACCTCATAAGGCCTTGTCTTAATCCGTTTTTAACTGAACAAAGTTTCGGTGAGGTCTTTACTGATCTTGATGGTGCAGCGTAGCTTTTGCGTCGTCGTCCTACTGTAACTGTTGAGCTTGGTAGCGATGTCAAAACTAGACATTGTCGCATATAGCTCTATAGGTGCTAATGCAGTCTTAAAATGATGGAAGTTGATGGGTATCAATTTAAATTCTGGGTTATTTCCAAGGCCTACCGTTGTGTGGATATTTGATCGATGGTGGACTCTCCTGCCTTAAAGCTGATATGGTCCTATAAAGCTATTCCCAAATCGCCTTGGGCGTTCGCACATTAGGGACTGCAGAAAAGATCTTGATCGCGAAGTTAGCGTGTCGGATGACTCTATAGTTAACACAATTTATAGGCGCCCCTTTCTTGAGGATCAGGCAAACAACGCTGAGGTTCCATTGATTGAGCCTCTTGTTTCTTCCTGCCTTAAATGTTCAAGGCCAGATCATCTCCAGCGGGTTTCCGAGACTCCTCCAGGGAAACTGTCAGCTCCGGTAGCTTTGTTGATCTAAAGTTTGGACACAGCTATTTTCACTTCATACAGGTCGAGTGGGCAGATTGGTTGTACTCATTGTGTTCTTCGCATCGTGTTGTGTTCAGTATCTACCTTTCTTATCAATTTTATTATATTTCGAGTCGCATGGTGAAACTTTATGAGGCCTTCCATCTTTATCGATCCTCTACTATAGCGATTCCAGCTCTTCAGGTATAGCATCTGCTGATATTTTTCAAAAAATGAAAATACCTCAACACTTAAACTTAAAAATGCATTTATCAAAACAAGTCCGCAAATATTTGCTAATAGATAACTGGCGCCCGACAGGAATCATTTATGACTCCCCACACCACCCGATCTATTTAGAATTCATATTTTAATAATTTCACATCAAATTCAATACATTTATGAGGCACTTAAAGTGCATGCTCGGCACAGTTCCTTATCCTTATACTCAAGCAATAAAAATTACGCCATAAAAAAATAATAATTTCAAAACCGAATCCACAAGAAAGAGCTTCACATAATAGCCAATAATTCAGTGGAGTTTAATTGCGTTACTCTTGACAGTAGCCAGAATAAAAAAAAACACGAGATATTTTCGAGTTCGTGAATTCTTAAGGATTGGCGGAAGTGGCGTCCTTTGCGTGGAGGACTCCACTTGTTCAACGATGAAGTTTCAGGAAACGACGAAAGTTATTTTAAGACGGGAGTGGGTGGGACTCGTTTAAGTGGAACCTAACTTATAAGTGGTATTAGAGGAAGTCGAGTGTAGTGTACAAACAGCTTGAAAATTTCCTCTATCTTGAGCAATCCATGATAGAGGCGACTTGCTTCAATTGCTTATGCTCTGTTGCGCGTGTAAAATATTGAACACGCAATCACTTGCTACCGCAGAACGTTGTTCAAGTAGCGGAAGTCTTAGAGGATTTATGGTTGGATCGATAGTTTTTGATAAGTAAAATTGAGTAATGATTTGAAATTTTATGCTCCCCATATATTCCTTAGGATTGTGCCCCTTACATTTTTATATGAAACTGAATGATTAGAAACATTAAGAGTTTAAGTTTCAACTGAACCAACTGTTATTACAAGATGTAGACATACAAAAAGCAAACGTCAGAATTCAAAGCACAGAGTCAAAGAGTAAAAGAGCAGGACAACAATTTGCAAATAATCAGCAGCCCAAGAAGGCCCGTAGATAAGGGGAGCATTTAGGGCAATGCCCTTAAAAAATGCCATCAATTATTGAAACAATTTTTCTAATCTCTTTTATTCATTAAACAAAACAGGTCCCTTTCTTGGAATTTCCTTCCTTACCTAATCTATCGTTTTAGTTCTAGGTCTAAAATGTGAAGAGCTTAGTAGAAACATTAGGAAGGCTCTATAGCTGAGCTACTGCTGGGAACGAACAATCAATGCACAACCTGCGGCTGCAGATCACTCTGGGCATCCAAGATTCCTGCACGAGAACAGACCGATCAAAACGTTCCCACTACACTTAAAAATATTTCCTGGTTCTGGTTTTCTGGTACATTCTACCAGGAGATAAATGCCATCAGAATTCTGATACATAGAATCAGATTTCGTGTTAAACGAAATGTTATCCTTTTTACTGATAAATAGAACCAGAAACTGGTAAGATACATTTTACCAGGGATTTCTGATAAATAGAACCAGAATACCCGCTAGGGTATAACATCTGTAGAATACGTATAGATATGCGGATTGAAAGCGGCTAAGTGTAGGCAATTGAATAACACTCGCTGGCATGATATGTGCGTGATTCGGATCGTTCGAATACGAACTCGATGTTTTCTATTTCCTTGTAAGTTTAATTAAAGTTAACGCTAATGAGTGTATAATTACCTGTTGTTTTTTGTTTAAAATACTCGCCTCAATTTTTTAGTTAAAATTCAATTATTTCATCACAATTCAGTATTTTTTCACAGGGGCCCTAAAAGAGGGCGCGGCCGAAACCAAAGATGAATGGAATGTAGAATGTATGAATGGAAGGTATGAATGGACTGTATAATTGATTTTTTGTAGAATTGATTTTTTTGATATTTTTGTTTTTCTTTTAATCAGAATAATGTGCCTTTTGTGACGTCTAACAGTTTTGAAAGCACTGAAGGTAGTTGCACATTTACACCGATTCTGAGCGTGTCTGTTGGCGGATTCGAAGTTTTTTTTCCTTTCGTACCAAAATCGGTGACATACGGATGGTCGGACGGACATGGTTTAATTGACAGATTTCGGTTTCAATCATATGCCCTAAGGTCTTGGAGATTTATTGTTATTATTTCTCTAGGTTACTTTTTCGCTTGTTTCAAACTTTTTTTACAGCATTCCTGTGGGGTAAATTCCTGGGTATAAAATCTTCAAACACGCGGAAAGACGGATGGTCTCGTTATATCGAGATATATTCCATTTCGACATACGCTCATCGTATGTCGAAATGGAAGCAACTGGTGAATACTTTCAGATTCCCGAAACACTTAACAATACCAAAATAAAACTGGGATGCCAAAACAAGTCATTCTGCTACAAGGCTCGTCTCTATAGCTGCTGTCATACGCGACCTTGAAATCAATAAAAAAGTGGTGAGTATCGATTCCAGGGTTTTCTTCAAGATCTGCCGCAGTGTGAATATTTGAACGATGGTAGACTTTCCGGGTCTAAGGCCGCCCTGATATATGCCTATAAGATTGTTGACCAACAGCTTCAGGCGTTCACACAGTACAGTAGTAAAGAACTTGAGGATTGTTAATAAGACTGTTGCCTCTGTAGCTGGCACAGTTAAGGCGGTCTCCTTTCTTGAGGATCAGGGAAACAATGTTGAGGTTCCATTCATCGGGCATGCTTTCCTCCAACCATATCTTGCAGATAAGATTATGCTTTCTCCTAACCAGATCTTAGCCATTGTACAAAAATTCAAAGCAAAGTAAAAAAGTAGCCATTGGTACAAAAGTTCACACTGTATAGGTTGACCACGCTCCTTCACTGTGGTATGAAGTGTGTGCACACAGTTAAGGATAAGTCTAATTCAAGACGGTTAAAAATGGCTCAATAAAGTACAAGTAAATATATGCATAAAGTAAACAAATATCGTAAGAAGAAAAAGATCATAGCCAGTGGTTTTCAAAAGTTCGTCAGCAAGACCGTCAGCTCTGCCTGCTTTGTTGCAGTTAAGCTTAGACGTTTACTTCATCATCCAAGTCTTCAGCGAAGCTACATTTGCTTATCGGTATTCATCCTCAAATTAGGGGCTTCACTGTGGTGGCCGTGTTAGACCCAGCAATTCAGTAGCAGCATCTCTGGTGGCATTTTGGCAATATTGCCACTGGCTATCAACCCTTAATACTGACTGCATTGAACTTCGTAGAAGGTTTTAAGAGACTCAATGGGAGAAGGACCCGGCAAGGCGATCTCTTGCGATTGTAGCCTTCCGAAGTCAAATTTCCTCACAGTCCTTCTTAGCATTGCTCGGGATATCCGCAGCTGTACTTACCTTGGCAATGACGAGGATGTTTTTTTTACAGAATTTTATTTGCAACTTATATGTTTGCACCTTTGAAACCAGAGATAGAATTGGTTGGCGCATTCTCGAAAGAAAAGTGAAACCATGTCAGTGGGTGGTTGACTTGTAGTTTACTTGCCATGCTACGTTTTACCATTTTTTGTATGTGAAGGGTTGTATAATTAAAATTATAGCTGCTTTGGGGCCTGGTCGAGTTCCTGGTACTGCTGTGGGAAGTGCTTCGTTCCCACAGTGAAAAACGCCGACGCACATACGAATTTATGCAGCTCCCGGCGCTTGTGGCGTTCTATTTGAAACGCCACCAGGTTCCTGCTTAAGAAACCTAGAATTGGAGAGAAATTTATATCTTTCGAAATGGAAAGAGTTGCCCTAAAAGTCTGACTCTCCTTTTTTGCTATGTAAACAAAAAATCATATCAATATTAGCCCATCGCTCTTGTATAGGCCCAATAGCAATACTCCCTTGAGCGTATCGCTGGCTAAAGGTGTCCGAGGCATCCATATCCCGGTGAGGGTTTGTCTGCAGTACGTTTAAAAAATGTGTCATTTTCGTGCATATTCAGGGTTGCGTATCCTATAAGGCTTGTTGTCACCTCTACGTCGTACGACACTCTGTTGAGAGGTACCACTTCTCTTGCCCCTCAGATCCCTGTTTATGGGAGGCCCACTTCCTTTCTTGCCTCCAGCCTGATCTTCATTCAGTTTCGGCCTAAATCGATTCGGGAGGTATTTTCAGCTCTATTCTTGGTTTGCTGCTGAGCTGTCTATTTTGTGGTCTCGGCGGCCGCGTATTCAGCTCTGGTTGTTCCCGCTTCCTTGTTTGTTGTTGTTTTGCCATTACTTACCACCGTTGAGGTTTAAGCTGCGCTTTGGGGGGCGGTATTTGCACTTTTGGACACTACTTTGTCTGAGTTTTGGAGGATAAGCTTGATGATACCGAATCGTAATTCTTTCGTGCCCTTCACCTCAATGAGTCGCTTCATAGTGCTTTTATTAATGGTTAACATCACATGAGCAGTGTCTTTGACATCCGATCTTTGCATAACTCTCCACGTTCTTGTGTAGAGGTCTTTTTTCCAGCCGTCGAGTATTGCCAGATTTCTCTCGCTGGCTATCTCGGTACTTTGTGGGAAGAAACCTCTGATGACATGAGGTTTCAGAAATTTTTCCTCCCCTACGGGTTTCACGTCTAACCCAAATTTCTCCTTTGGCTTGGCGAAGTTTGTTTTCATCCACTTAGCAGTGGATGTGTCCGCACAGACTGATATTAGCCATCCGGCTTTGAAAGTTGCACCGCTGAACGCTGGCTTAACTTCTTCATCACGCAACTCAATTGTAATGTACAGACATCCTCTCTTGAATTTGGACCATTTGTACATTCGCGATAGAGATCCGACGGTAAGACGACCAGTCTGACAAAGCTAGCTATATTGCTATATTTTATATCCTTCCCACTTTTTAGAGGCGTGGCATTTTCCTTACTAGGTAAGGTAGGGAAATTTGCGATCCGCCGCAGACGGACTAAAATTTTTACATACGCACTGTTGGACTTCCTACTTGTTTTAGTATTCGTTCGGTGATTCATTCAATCTATGAGCGCAGGGATACCTGCATGTTTTTTTATTAACACAAAACATCCCCTGAAAGCTGTCCAATCCTGTCAGCCACATTACAATTTTCAACATATATTTCAACCTGAGTTCGACATTTTGGATGGAGGTCTCTTATAACACCAGGGGTGGATTAAGGAAAAGTGCCGCCCAAGACCTCACATTTTTGCCGCCCCTGGGAACATACATACCAAAAATTACACCTTAAAAACGTGGCCAGGTAAGCATGTCAGTGGGCGGATTTCTAAAACTTTACGCTTGTACTACATCGTGACCTAAAAAATCCAGATACATCTATGGTTTCAGAATGTCTTCCTCGCAATTTAAAGCCTTTGAAAACATGAGGCACAAAAACAGCCGGACGAAAAAATATGGCTTTTTCGACTCACATTTTCGTCTCGATCATATTTCCGGTCTTGAAATATTGACGCTATAGTTTATAAGTTTAAGTTCTTATTGAACCCATTAGATGGTAAAAGGCCTTTTCGAGAGTTAAAACAAGACTGTCTGACATGACAGAGGCGACGCGGTTATGCCCAAGGTCATGCTAAAACTTTGTTTATTCGATAATCTAGAAAAATCAAGGTCTTCTTCTAGGAGTTAAAAAAATAAATATTGAAAATGTAAATATTGAAATGTTTGCTATATAAAATTGTATTTTTACATGTAAATTAGCAGTTGATTATTTGCTCTTAATTCTGTCTTCTTAATTTGCCGCCCCCAAAACTGGCCGCTCTGGGCCCAGGCCCCCCCTCAATATGTCCCTGCTTAACACCACAGATAAATGTCCAATTATAGCGCTGTTATCGTAAACTTAAAACACCCTTACGACTTTATCTTTTATACCAAGAATAAATAACTGTCTAAGAAGAGGGCTACGTTACTATTACGATACCATAAGTTTAGGGCTCTCATGCTGTAGGTAGGTACTCCTAATTAAAATCGCATCCAATTCTTACTGCACCTGAAAACATTTGTATTCCTGTGTATGGGAAAAACGAACGAAGCTCCTGATGTGCGACTGCAATTTTAAAAAACCCATAAAGAATGCATAAATCTTTTTCAGTAAAATTTGAATGCTGCTTCGCTATTGTTCTGAGAATACTGTAAGTCTGAAGTTGCTATACTTACAACTTCACGTTTAACGAAGCAATAAAGATGTGATATCAAATGTTTGTTTTGGGATTACAGAATCGTAGGTACCCGACACACGAACCAAATACGTTTTTGAAAGGTTCTTTATGGTTATAGACCTATTGGAAATAACTTTTGGAACTGTTTTATCAATATCTAGTTACAAGCAAACTTATCTACATTGAACTTAAATTAAAGCTTCAATGCAGTGGATGTAATTTCGTGAAACCGCGAATCCCATTTCAAAAGTATCTACTTCAAATTTAGACTTTCGTCATAAAATTTTATTCTTTCCAACTGAATATAAAAGAGTAAAGCGCTCCATATCACTAGGCGCTCTGGTTCATATGAAATCCATCAAGTTCTGAATGTGTGTAAAAAGCAACAGCCCAAAGGCAAAACCCTCTCTCACAATGTATGCGAAGCGAATATTCAGATAAGGGCTGTGATTACAGTGATAGGCTCAGACATTTATGGATCACAAATTGCTACAGCTTGTTGGCATATAGCATCGTTTAACTTTTATGAAGAGTCCTTTACAAAATTATTTCAGTTGATTTACTATCCTCTTATCCGATTGAAAAATCGCAAACTAGGTTTGACTTTTGCTGTGTCTGTGTTGTTCCTATCGCTAAGTTTTAGCTTATGGAAGCATGGAAGTTAACCCTAATAGCCGTAATTAACCATTGACCATATGCCACATTTTTTCTTGTTCTACGGAATCGAGAACTAGTATCATCATAATTAACATAACTGGCTTCAAGCAGGAAGCAATTTATAAAATTTAGTGCCATTAATATCAAGGGGACTCCAGTTAAGGGGATGTAGATACTACTCAGATTTTAACTGAGTTGTTTTGATATTGTTTTAATAGATATAATTGTAACGGCTAGTTCAAGACTGCCATAACGCTTCGACAATGTTTTCAATATTTTTATTGTACCTGTTTTCTTGTCGGACATTGCTGCTATCCGATGGAGTACTCAGACACAACTACTGGTCCATTACACTGCCATGCAGACACCTTACCTTAATGTATTTAGTTTGCGCGTCTTTCGAAGAAAAACGAGAAGAAGCTTCAGTGTTGAAAGCTTAAGTGTTCGGCACTCACCACGTCAGCCTCAAAGATGCGCCACCTTATGCGAGCAAAGGCAGGAAGAGGAAGTGTTTCGCTGGTATCGTCGTCCTCTCCACTGGCAGGATAGGTGGTGGTTTCGCTCAAGCCTAAAACATTCAGGTGTTTATCGAAAGCTTGGTGGCCTTTAAGGACGTAAGGACTTATCTTAGTGGCCCGTAGCGTAAGGACGCCTACAAGAAGTCTGCAGTCAATTCTCCTGAGGGATAGAAGGAAAGACGCAGACCTCTTTCAGATGTCCGGGCGTAGCCGTTTAGTCTGTCTACACCCATCGCAGTCACGCTAACGAGCCTTGTTTTTACGCGAAGACCAAGTATCAATGGCAGACATAGCAATAGATGCTGGCCTAGCGCGGGTTCGGGTCCTGCAGAAACCTCTTCTGAACCTTGTTAAGCAAGCTCATCAGAGATCGCATTTCCCTGTGATACATTCAACTAAGTCTTACAAACAAAATTCCAGTTCTAAGTCTTGAGGTTATAACATCGATAAGGGAAATAAGAGGAAAGCAGAGTGAAATAGGCACAAGAAGAGGAATTTAAAAGTTTCCTTCAATTATGCGATACCTGTAGCACAGAGCACTGGATGAGTATTTATGCAAAAGAGTCCAAACCTGGCTTCCATTAAGAATGTTTAAGACTTGTTCAATCTCCAAAGTAGGTACCCCGAAGTACAGCATGCGGGGTTCTTTTAAAATAGGGCAGACTGCTAAGAAATGAAATATATCCTCCCTCTCTCTAAGATTGCACAGGTCGCACAGGTATTGGTAGCTCAGGACGATGTGGCATATAAAATAGGTTCAGTATTTCTCCTCGCATTTTAAAAATACAACCTTTTTTTCGACGGAGTTGCTATTTGTTAAATATGTACTATTTTCTAGTCTGTAATTTAATCTGCTGTAGTAGCTTCTGTAAAGAGACTGTTGAGCTTCGGAGTATGCTTAAGCTCATGCCATAGTTGCCAGCAAGATCTTCCCATTCACGAAAAAGGTTCCCTTTTTTGCAAGGATATGCATTAAAATAAGTTTTGGTAGTCTTTCGTCATTGCCATAACTTTGAGTATGTAGTTTACATGCAGCTTCAACGTTTCGAGGAACATAGGCGGGGTTCCGGTCTCCAAATGCAGCATGTAGTTGGGAGAGTTATTCGGGAGTCTGAACATTCCTTTTAAGAAATGACGCCTGAATTTATCTACCGAATCAAATCTTTGATACCCCATACTTGTGCCCCATACAGGAGAATCAAAGATGCTGTTGTCTGGAAAATTTTTTGCTTTGCTGAGTGCGACACATTTTTATTACTGAGGCAACGACTCCAGATACTCCCGATTTCGCGTTAAGTTCCTGCCGCCTTAACTTTAAGATGTCTGCTCAAGTATATGTTTGGTGTAAATAGAACTCCGAGGTACTTGTATTCACGAACCACTTCAACGGATTCTCCACCATAAGACCATTTTTTATTTCGTGAGTGTCCACCGCCTCCATCTCTGAATATCATAACCTTGGATTTAGGTTTTACAATACGTCTCTAGTCTGTTGACCATTAACTGCAATCCATCTACTGTATCGGCCGAACTCGATTCCACCTCATACATTGCTACCATCTCATGTTAGTTATATCAAGCCGTCGTATTCCAGAAATATCCTCTAGAATATCGCGGCTTAATATAACATCATATATATAAGAGCGGCTTTTTCTGCTTCCGATCAAATATAATACCTTGGGTGGAATCAACTAAGGTGATCTGAAATAAGTGATGTCACAGTGACGTTCAGTGTCAATCACAAAAATTTGTCAGCGTAAACTGTGCACTTATGACATTGATTTTTCTCACCAGAATAGCTCAATGATTTTCGAATTTAAAGACCTTAATTCAATTGAAATTGATGCTCTACGACTTGCTGCAGAAACGACAATACCCTTTGCAGTCAGTATTCTGACCCTAATGAGAAGATAAACAGCTTTCAAATGTGTGTTGCCCAGTTGTATGAAAATTTTGTGCCAACTAAAACTGTTTCTGTCCGTAATAAAACCTGTCCTTGGTTTACGTCGGAAGTCGTAAACGCACTAAAGGCCAGAAATGAGTTGTACACTAAATGGAAGCGAAATCGTTCTTCATACATATTACTTACTTACTTACTTAAGGTGGCGATACAGTCCGGGGTGGACCTGGGCCTCAGCCAACAAGCTTCGCCAGCCAGCTCTGTCTCTAGCTAGCCGTCTCCAGTTTCGCACGCGAAGTTGGCTGAGGTCCCCTTCCACTTGCGTGCGCCACCTGAGTCTCGGTGCTCCTCTACCGCGCCGTCCCTGCGGTGTGGATTCGAAGATTTTCCGGGCCGGGGCGTTGGTGTCCATCCGCTCTAGATGACCCAGCCATCGTAGACGTTGTGTTTTGACTCTTTTGGTTAGGTCGGTATCGCTGTACAGCCCGTACAGTTCGATGTTATATCTCCTCCTCCACTCTCCGTCTATGCAGACGGGACCGTAAATCGTCCGAAGAATTTTTCTCTCGAAGCAGCCTAAAGTGTTTTCATCCGCCTTTGAATCCATCCTCATACATATTAGCAGCTTACAAAAACTCGCGCAACATTGCAACTAGTATTGTTCGCAACTCAAAACGAAATTATTACTCCTCAAAGCTTAGTTCGTCATTGCCACCCAAAGAATTGTGGAAAAATCTTCAACAAATTGGTCTCAGCAAAGGAGGAAACCAAAATTGCTCCTTAGATCCGAATGAACTTAACGCTCATTTCGTTGATAATGCCATGGCAGATTCTTTGTTTGATTTTTCATCAAACACTGCAAACCTTGTGGAGAGGGAAGCTGAGTTTGAATTCACAATGGAGAGTGAAGTTATTTCGATCGTTGCGTCTATCAAATCAAATGCTTTAGGTGAAGATGGTATACCGCTTAAATTTTTAAAGATTCTCTTGCCCTATGTATTAAGTCATATAACACACATAATAAATTCATGCATTATGAAATCTACCTTTCCCCTCGCTTGGAAACATGCCAAAGTAATTCCGATTGCTAAAAAGTCTAACACCAACACTGTCAACGATTACAGGCCCATCAGCATTTTACCGTGTCTATCAAAAATTTTTGAGAGAGTACTGGCACGCCAAATCAAAGATCACTTAGCACGTAACTCCTTATTAAATCCTCTACAATCAGGCTTTAGGGAAAGCCACAGTTGCTCGTCTGCTATGGTGAAGATTTTGGATGACATCAGGCTAGAATTTGATAAAGGTTCTACAACTTTACTTTGTTTGTTGGATTTTTCAAAAGCGTTTGATAAAGTAAATCGCAAAATACTTCTGTGGAAGCTTAAGAATCTTTTTGGTTTTAGCGTAAGAGTAACTGTGAATCTATTGAAAAGTTATTTGACAGACCGTTTCTGTCTGTCAAATAGTCATTGTTGGAAATAAAGCATCATATTTGCCTTTGTTGCAAGGTGTTGCTCAAGGTCAATACTGGGTCCAATTTTGTTTTCAATGTTTATAAATGATCTTCCTCTTGTTTGCACCCACGTTTCTGTTCACTTGTATGCTGACGATGTCCAGTTGTATATTTCCTTGCCTATGAATCTACGAATCTACTAAATGTATTGACAGTTCGCTTAAATGAAGATTTATCAGCTATAAATGAGTGGGCTAACAGAAATGGGCTGCATCTAAATCCATCCAAATGCCAGGTATTGCCTATTTCAAAAAGGTATTTCAATTCATGCCTTATACCCGATTTGTATGTGTCAGGCTCGAAATTGGCCATAGTAGAGTCTGTAACCACCCTCGGCATCGTATTAAACCGCGGTCTCTCATGCTGTAATCATGCAAATTATGTCATAGGACGTATCTATGGCTGCTTGCGAAGGCTTTAGTTGACTGCGAATTTTACTCCTCTTGTAACTCGTAAGCGACTAGTTCAAATGCTTAAGATCCCTATAATAACATATGCCGATGTTGTTTTTTGCAGTCTTGATACTGTTTCTAGAAACAAGCTACAAGTAGCTTTCAACGATTCAGTGCGGTACATACATGGGTTAGGCAGATACGAACATATATCGAGATATGCGAATGATCTTCTGGGTTGTACATTACAGCAGTTTATGCAAATAAGAAATTGTATATTTATGCACAAGCTTATAACGACCAGAAAACCAAATTATCTATATTCGAAGCTCGATTTTTCTCATTCTCGTCGAACATTTAACATTTTTTTTTTTTTTTTTGAATACTAGGATGGACGGAGGCTAAAACTCCAAAATCTTTCAAAGATACCAATACGCCCTCTATAGCAGGTACATAATACCGAAGTAGCCGATATTGGTTATGCCCGATTTCCACGTGCTAAAAAACCACCCATTTATGAGAGACACTATGAAACTGCCAGAACGCACTTCATAGTAGTAAATTTTCGCTCTCTCATAATACTTCTTGACTACAACTAAGTTATTATTATTATTATTATTTATTATTATCAAGCAATTTAAATTACATGGTAATACTTAATAGTTAGTGAGCTTAGCTGCGAGGACTATTAGCTCTAAGGTAAGGAATACTTAGGTTTTGGTATTAGTTGCTAACAGAAATTCATTTATTTTATTAATATTTGTGGCGTTTGGTGTTTTCAGTACGTTGTAGATGCTTTCGTTTTTAAATATTTTGAGGATGGCTGGTTTGGTAGCGCTGCACTCTTCTAGGATATGGTGTAAGTCAAGTCTGACGTTGCAGGTAGGGCAAATTGGCGGTGGGTTGGAAGTAAGAAGGTGTTGGTGGGTTGCAGTGGTGTGTCCAAGTCTTAGCCGAACGTAGTTTGTAATTTTGGCTTTGGTTACATCAGCGGGATATTGCGGTTGTGATCTATTGGGGTTGAACTGGGTGTAGTGGTGATTATATGAGCTCCATTCAAGAAGTTCATTGCAGTGGATGATTTTATGTATCCTTTTCCTAATATCGGCTCTGGTATAGATGTTGAAGCTGTGTACAGGAGTCATTGCGGTTGAATTGGCTGCCTGATCGGCAAGTTCATTTCCTACTATCCCAGTGTGTCCAGGGATCCACATAAGTTTAAGCTTATTTGGGGACTTGACCAGTTGGTTGCGTATGTCCATAACAAGCTCTGTGTTGTTGTTGGGGTTTTTAACAGCTTCGAGGACGGATTTACTGTCGGAGCAGATTGTATATTTACCCCGTCGTTTCATGGCTTCCTTTAAGGCTAATATGATGGCAAAAGCCTCGGCTGTAAAAATGGAGGCGAATTCAGGTAGGAGTCCAATATAAAGGATAGTGCCGTTTTCCATTGTAACTGCGAAAGAGGTGTGTTCAAGGGTTTTTGACCCATCAGTGAATAGGAGATTCCATCCATCAGATCTGAGGTCAGACGCAATGCTGGAAAATACCGTTCGGTATGTTGAGTTGCTGGTGCTATTTTTGTTGTAGACAGCAAGTGCCATTAGCGTTGAGCCCGGTTTTATGGCCCATGGAGGAAAGACTGTTGAGACGGTATAAGGACGCCTGGTTGGGATCTCTAGTTGCATGGCTTTTTCATGGCTTAACAACTAAGTTAACTTAACAAGTAGTTTACTCTTCCATAGTGTTAATCGCATTGGATAGGTTGCTTTCCAGTGAATGCACCTACTAAGCCGTTCATTCATGCGGCTTCACCCTACGTCGCTAGATCGAAGGGTCTGGTTCTTTGTAGTCGTCGCTCGTTGTTAACATCGTTTCAATCGTTTTCAATCATCGTTTCATCGTTTCATCAAGAGTCTCGTTTAGAGTACGGATCATTTCATTGTTGCAATGAACATGAAGGCGAGCATTTAGCTTTCGAGCGAAGTTTGTTACTTCTTCGCCCACGGTAGCTATTCCTAAATTTCTGTGAATATCGCTATTCCTAATATACCATGGAGCATTCACAATTGCTCTTAGTGTCTTGTTTTGGAAAGTCTGCAACATGGACATGTTGCTCGGCTTGGTACAACCCCAAAGTTGTATACCGTATGTCCAGGACGGCTTTAACACCTGCCTGTACAAGAGCAGTTTGTTATATGTGCTGAATTTCGAAATTTTCCAATAAGCCAATACATTTCCCTGAGCCTAATATCGAGCTCGTCACGCTTCTTCTTTACGTGTGGTTTCCACCTTAGTTTAGCGTCCAGTGTCATCCCTAGATACTTCGCTTCATTTGCATAAGGTATTTGTGCAGAATTTATGAACAGAGGCAAATTGTTAACCCTTCTGTAAGTGAAATTCACATGCGTAGACTTGTTCTCGTTAAGAGCGATTCGCCAAGTCTTCGTCCAGACACAAATTCTGTCCAATGCTCGTTGGAGGTTTCTCGTTGATGACTCGACTGATTCACCTGTTGCCAGGATGGCCGTATCGTCCGCAAACGTGGCCACGACTGTCTCGTCATCTAGAGGTATGTCTCTTGTGCAGAGCAGGAACAGGGTCGGACCGAGGACGCTTCCCTGGGGTACGCCAGCCCGAATTTGCTTGAAACTCGAGTATTCACTACTACACCTAACATGAAAGAGTCTGCTTTCAAGATAATTTTCCAATATTTTAAACATGTCTTCCGGCAAGTTTTGCCGTAGCTTATATTTCAAGCCTTCGTGCCATACCTCGTCGAAGGCTTGCGATACGTCGAGGAAAGCACTTGAACATATTTTTTTCCCTTCTAAGGCTTTTTCAATTTCATGCGTTATTCTGTAGACTTGATCTATTGTGGAATGGTTGGGTCTGAAACCGAATTGATGATCCGGGATCAAGCGTCTTTCTGCAATTATTGGTTGTAATCGCTTCAGCAGAAGTTTCTCGAACACTTTCGATATTATCGGCAGAAGCGATATGGGCCTATAAGATTTTTTATCATTTGCGCATTTACCCGGTTTTGGAACCATAATGACTTCAGCAACTTTCCATTGTCTTGGAACGTATAGAAGTCTAAGAGAAGTGTTTATCATATAAAGTAGCTTGACTAATGCCTTTTTTGGTAGCTCTTTTAATATTTCGCCAGTGATCAGGTCGTAACCCGGGGCCTTATTATTTTTAAGTTTGCTTATTGTCTGTCGGAGTTCAACTAATAAAACTTTTTTCATTCTAAAGCTATCAGGTTCCGCGTTGTTGTTTAGAACGTCAGCCAACGGCGGACCGTCGAAAGGCTTGAATGTTTCTTCTAAATGTTCAGCAAACAAATTCGCTTTCTCTTTGTCTTCTCTTGCCCATTCGCCGTTAGCTTTTTTTATTGGTGCCGAGTGGATTATAGGTTTCTTGAAAGACTTAACTGCTTTCCACAGCGAGTAGTTTGAGCTCCTATCCGACGACAAGCCTTCAAGGTATTCAGTGGTCTCACGATTTTTAAGATCTTGCAACATTCCTTTCAGTTTGTTAGAGAGATGGTTCAATAGGGTTTTGTCTGGGGAGCCCTCGTGCCTTGCCATCTCCTAAGCGCTCTTCTCTTTTCACGAATCAATTCTTCGATTTCGAGCGGATATGTTTTACGTACATGCCCGTCGGTGCTAACTGCGTTCTTTTGGGACGAATTGTTGTTCCAAGCAGCGCTCTGAATTGCTTCAATGAATTTGTCAACTGCGGTTTCTAACTCGAAAGGAGTTTTCAATAGCACATTCAAGCCAATACCCTCCTTACAGTCCTTTCAGAAAGCGTCCCAGTTCATGTTTTTGCTAGCTTATCTAGGAGCTCTTTCTATTTTCGCAAGTCTTCCACCCATCTTCAAGATAACTCCTGAGTGGTCTGAGCAAAGATCATAACACTCTTCAATTCGCGTAAGGTATTTGGGGTACCCTTTAGCGATGAAAAAATCGACAAGGTCAGGTTTTTTATTCCTATCGGTTGGCCAATATGTTGGCTTACCCGTGGAGAAAAAGTCCACCCCACGCTTCATACTATTTTTGTACAGTAATCTGCCTCTTGTTGAATTGCATCGTGAGCCCCAAAAAGTATGCTTCGCGTTAAAGTCACCCCCAATGATAAAATTGGACCCAATGAAGTCATACATACGATCAAGATCGTCTTCCACCAGTCTATATCCTGGCGGGAAATAACAAGATGCAATGTTATAATCTAAGCAGTCAATTTTTACAGAAACTGAACTGATCTGCATAGAGTCTAGCTCAACTTCTGTGTTCTTGAAGTGCTTTATGCAGTTCTTAATGTAGAGGGAGGATCCTCCTCTCGAATTTTGCGAAGGGTGATGTGCGTGATAGTCATTGTAACCTTTAAGTTTGGGTGTAGACCCGTTTTTAAGGTGAGTTTCCGTAATCATGCAAATATCAATATTGTTTTTCCGTAGAAATACTTCTAGTTCGTCTATTTTATTCAGAAGGCCGTTTGCATTCCATGTTAGTATTTTAAATAACTGTTTCATATTCATGTTCTCTTATAATTTTTTCGAGGCTTAAACTCGAGCTTGCTCAGTTTGTCAAATATAACTTTGTTGATTTTAGTCTGATCCTCAAGTTTCTCCAAGATTACAGCGAGGATCTGAGACACTGCATCTGTTGTGGGCGATCTTGCCTTGTTTTCGTTTGCCGCAACCTGTGCGTATGATTTCGGTCCGACCAGTGGTGGTTTCTCCGCTGCACTTGAACTGGCGCCGCTCTTTCGTGGAGCTTTTACGCCTTTTGTCGACGCCTCCTTTGCCAATCTTCCACTTTTGATCGGCTTTGGCGTCTTTGGAGTCTTTGGCTTAGGAGTTTCAGCAGGTTTTGGGCGTCCTAGGCTTTGATTCTGACCTCTAGTATTTTCCTTAAGAGGTTCTCGTCCCTTTTGCAGCTCTATGGCTACTTCGCATCCTCGATAGTTCGCGGGGTGGTTTCCTTGGCAATTGGCGCAAACTGCTGGAGCCTTTATGTCAACTTTGCACTCTGTTGACAGGTGTTTTCCGGCACATTTCACGCAACGTGGTTCTTTTTGGCAGTAGGCACTTGTGTGCCTGAATTCTTGGCATCGCTTACACTGTGGTATCAGTCTATTGCCCTTTCGCATGGGTTCGATTTTAACCCTGATGTTAAGTATCATTTTTATTTTATAAATATCGTTTATGCTCTCAGTTCTTTCAAAGGAGAGCATAAAAATTGGAAGGCCGCGTCTGATCACAGTGTCTCTTTCTCCTTCCGTGCGTTGCTTTTTCCTTTTTAATGATATTGGTGGCATCAATATATTTAAGGCCTTTAGTTTTTACGTCTTTTACAACACTTCTTTTGTGCATGATGGGTGGAGCCCCCTTACAATGACTCGCAAGTATACCACTCGATTCTTTCTGCATTCAGTCTAAGAGACAGTGCGCGATAGGAACCGGCGTTGTCAACATTTACTTTCCACACGTTATTTCGGTGCGAAGTAAGCTTATAGTTTTCTGTTCTCACCGTGTTTGCAAGAAGGTTGCACAATCTCCCGAAGTCTACCATCCCGACGATGTTTATTGCGGGAGGTGGACGAATTTTCGCCTCTGGTTTAACCTTGTTTGAGCCAGAGGGCTTATCTTCTTTTTGTATTACTTCGGGAGAGGAATTCGCCTTTCGCTGCTTGCTAGACCTTTTCCTTTAGACTGAATCGGTCTCAAGTGCAAGTTCGTCCTCGTCCGTGAAGTATTCGACTGCTGGTCGGTTCGGTGTTACACACTCTTTCGTTACCTCACAGTCTTTCGTTAAACGAGTATTTTTAATATCCTCGTTTTCTTTTCGCAGAGAGTCAACTTCCATTTTTAGATCTTGGAAGAGTCGCTCCATTTCAATAAGCTTAGCTCGGAGTTCATTATTCTCCTTTTCTAAGCTCTTAATTTTCAGATATGTTCGATCTAGGTGGTGGTGATCGATTTAGTTTTGTCCTTTTCTCATAAGGATTTATAAGCAATAAAAGGCTCTCCCCAGAATCCGTAGAGCCTGCCTCCGAAGAGGGTGGATTTTCCAGCATAGCTGGGCTGCCACCTGGGGTAATCAAATCTTTCGTTTTGTTCATTGCCATTTTTTTTTTTAACTTGTCGTTTTTATGAGAAATATGTAAGTCACTTCTATTTTATTTTTTTTAAATACAGCCGCCCCTTTGGAGACAGACGCCGACCAGTGAGCCGCACAATGTGTAACAGACGCTTCTGGATTTTAAATTAACCTTTAGATTCATCTATAAGTTAAAACCTTACTGCCAAAAGTTGCCCCAACTGGAGCAGCATTGACAGCATCCGTTGAAACATTAAGGAATATTTCTTCCGATGGATTTTAGTCGGCTCTTACGACAGGCATACCTTACCTCAAGGCTATTCTAACCCCGACCTTGCAGGGGGTCGCAATTAACGCAATTGCATAGTTAATTTAACATTAACTATGCAATTGCGGTCGAATCATCGGCGGACTCCGCAATTGCACTGTCCGTATGCGAATGTTCCTCAGTGGTCACCGAGGTCTTATAATTTTTTCTCTATCGAGAAAACTCAAATTATAAAATTAAAAACATTTTAACAATGCTTTTTGTTGTTGCCCAGGACTAAGCATAATTACAATCAAAAATATAAACATTCAATTTGTTTATTGGTTACCAATTATTTTGTTTATTGGTTGCCAATTACTATGTTGTTAACTTAGTACTATAAGATACTCAAGTCTTAATGTACATACCAATTTTATATTAATAAACTAAACTAAACTAAACTTAACTGGGATCATCACAATTATTTTCTAGTGACAGCTCTCGATCAATCACCGTCAAAGCCAGCTGGTCCCCAGTTTTCAAACTTCCTGGTTAGTTGTTTTTTGCATACACTTAGGCTGACTTTCTACATGCATGAATAAAAACAAATGTTCTCACATCACAAGTCTCAACGATTCGGAACAATATTTTCTTACCACCCTAAGCAAAAGGATTATTAAGTTTGATCACATTGACTGTCAAGAAATGTGAAAATCACAGATCTTTTTCACAGAATCACAGAAGATTGTTAGCTTCTTGGTCATAATTAAATGCAAAAATTGTACTACAAACAAATTCATCAGCTATCTCTGGCTCAAATCTACAGCTCGCATCCCTATTCGCGAATTGCATTGCAATTAATCTACGAACCTAACTTCAAGTTGCTTTCAAAATTATGGCAACAACCCTGTCGCAATATTTAAATTGACTTGAGCCAAATTTCTGAGTGAAGAGAATTGAATTTAATCTTCGCTTAATTAACTTACCACTAATTCAATAAACCAAATGAATAAGCCCAAAGGCGATGAACTGAAACTTTAACACCAATGAAAAAGGAATTATCTGTAAAGTTTATATCCCCCCAAAGAAAGTTTCCAAGCTCGCGAGGATTTTCCAAATTAGAATTTTGTGTAATGAAATGCGCTGCAGCTAATCTTTGGAATTTCATTAAGGGAGCGGTGTGCTTTAGCAAACGAAAGCACACAAAGTCTGTGCAAGTTGCATAATTGTGTGGGATTTCAGGAAAGGTAACATACGTGGGTTTAATGTTACACACTTTCATATAGATTTGGGCTTCAAGAAAGTAGCGGAGTAAGTTTAAGAGTTAACAACAAATCGTTTTGTATAACTTTAAGTCAAACTTGCGCAAACAATAATTTGGACAGTTTAACGAAACGCAGATTTACATAAGGGGGTTTGCCTTCAAAAAACAAAAAGAAAACATACTAGCTATGCTTTATGATTTTAATACAATTTACAGGGTTTAAGAGTTAGTTTTAGTTTCAAAGAATATCTGTATATCCCCAGAAAGAATATACAACTACAGCTACCATTGCGTTTTCCTAAACCCGTACCAGACACGCAAAGTCTCATAAATATGAGGACCAGGAAGAATATACCTGAACACACTCGCTTGATTCACTAAACAAACACACCCAACTATTATTCCAGTCAGCTGACAGCAAAATTATATTCCAAGTTCGAATTTCGATATCGAAAATTTCCCCTCCACGGAATTCAGCGGAAGAGTACCAATGGAAAATTACGAAAAGGGGAAGATGGAACGTACTAAGAGGTACTTAATTTTGTATAAATACACGGGTGCCAGGCTCGCACGAGACAGTTATACTTATTTTAAACGTTGATTTTTTGAAAATCGATAGTAAAGTAAAAAGTAGTTGAATTGAAATAAAGTGTTGAAATCTAAATAGCGAAGTTGAATTAAGTATGATTTGAAGTTAAATAAATATTGTTTGATAAATAAAGTGTTTCATTGTGAAATTAAAAAAGTGAAATTGAGTTTAATTCGACGAACCCTAGGCCCAAACATTAGACTACATTTTTCTACTGAACAATTATTTTTAAATAGAACCAGTGGGCGGCAGTGTTAGCGATGGACAATTTGAAAATGTCACCAAAAAAAGTCGCCCGAGCCAAAAAATGCGTCCCACTTGAAAAAATTCTCAAATGCTTAAATTTTACAAAAAAAAAAAAAATCGTGACACGATAGGAAAAAAATACTGTTTGTAGTCTCAAACCCGCCGCTCACTTAATGCCCAAAATAATAAAAGAGTTAAATGTGGAATAAAAACTTACTTGTTGCAAAATCTTTTAATAGCGACCTTTAATTTCTACACACATATTAAAATATTGAGTTGAGAATCAGACAAGACATGATCATCCCTAACATAACATGACGTAGGCGGCTCACCTGCTATTAGCAGGAAAAACTGAGAGCTACATGGCAGAGTTAGCTCCGTCAGTAAAGTTGTCAAAATCTTCGACTCACGGAATAATTAACTCTCCCAAATCTTACTTCACATAGAAAAACACAGAAAACGAAGTTCGAGTTGGTCTTAGATGTCATCTTTCATAGTAAGTCTCACTTTAACTCGGAAACTCTGATGATCTCGAACTGAAAAACCGGCCCTAGGAAGAGGTTATCCCGCTCTCCGCCAGGCAGGGGGTCGTCCCGTCGGGGTAACCTCCCGGCTACGCAAAGAAAACACTAGACGGATTTACTGCTGAGTAGAAAATTTATTCGACTCATTTATTTCGTTTTGTGAAATTGGTTTAGCAAGAGGCAGATGCAATAAAATTTTTCAATTTGTGCCTGTTGTATGCATAACTGACTTGAAAATAAAAAATGCGTCCCAATGTCGCCTGTTTTTAAGAAAAGTGTCCAAAAACCGCTTATTGCAAAATGTGGTCGCCTAGTGTCCCGATATAAGAAAAGTCGAAATTTGGCGACTAATGTTGCCCTTCGGTAACCCTGGTGGGCTTCGAATCACCAAATGTCAAAAATGTATTTTTTTCCTTAACTTAAATCGCATTTATCAGTTGAGAATCTCCTTCAGTAAAAAAAGGGCGTGGTTCATGCCACGCATATGCATTTTCAATAGCAATATAGTTTTTGTTCAGATGTGGTTTGCATGTGTAAAGTATTTTCTTTTAACATCGAAAATTGGGTTTTATTCCAGTAGGTACGCCCCTAAAAGAGGGCGTGGTAAAAATGTTCCAATGAGTTGATAGTATACAGAAATTTGTTAATATAATACACGATTTTCTTGATTGTAAGTAAGCATATTGCATATTATGTAAGTACCGCTTGTAAGATTGTAAATGAAACGCCGTGATGACCATATGTTGCCATTTCACACTACAGGACGTCAAGTTAATCTTCTCGTTTCCGGTGGAAGCACTTTGGGACCTACTTTTAATCTTAATATATTAATAACTTTAATCTGAATCCATTTGCCTCTCATAGTTCGGCCATAAATCTTAAACCATTTCCGAATTATTTGTTATAATATCATGTTTCCACTGGGCACTTATCCGCGATTAATATAAATCTTCATTAAATCCTCTACATTTTACGCGAATAACAATAAATTCTTAAATCCCCTCGGCAAGTGATTTAAGATAAATCCTCTTATAAATCTTATTTACACTTTTCAATTCGGAACAACTTTCAACCAACTTAAAACAACTTTTTAACAGCTTGAGAATCGAAAAGGACACTGAAACTGTCCACGTATGACAATCGAATAGGGCCACTGAAACTGTCCACGATAGATCTGTCGGAACCACGATTTCTATTGGGATGTTTACAACGGAAATCTTTTTTCGGAACTGAAAATTTACATTGCCACTCTCTTTTGAGAGCCAAAATGACAGAAAAAGAGTAAAATAAATAAGTAAATAGAGTGGCACAACAGCTCAAAGTTGACCAGGTCCAACTTCTCAACAATGTATGCTGTGGGTGTTAATTTCTTCACATAGAAAGGAAAACCTACAATTTTTCGCAGAATCCGAACGGCGGCGCTTTGAGAAGTTTTTCAAGACAAATGATACTCGGGCTTGTAAGACCCTCGCGGTGGTGCGGATCGTGAAAGAGAACGATTCTGTCTGGTGGAACCGATAGAACAAATATAGGTCGATCCTATATTTTGTCTGGTGGAACCATTTTGGGATTTATTATTCATCGGCTCCCGCTAATCCTCGTGTTATTGCCAGTGGAAACACAGAATAAGTCTATTATGGGCATCGCAAGCGTTTTGCTCAACTTGAGTGGGATTTTCGATGTATTTTTACATTAGGTTAGTTGTCCCACTTAAGGTTTTTATGGTTCGGCCAAAGGGAGCTACGGAAACAGTATTTCAGTACAGTAACACTTTCGATATTTCTGCATTATTTTTATCATAAATTACTGAACAACTACATATTCAACTTGCGTCCCTCTTGTTCTCCAACATCCATTTTTTGTTTACATTTTTTATAAAGCCTTCAAGGCTTTTATAAAGTTTTAAATTTCCGTGTCGGTGAATACGTGTAAGAAGATACAACAACAATTTTCTTTACGCGATCAACTGACGTAAAAACTCCAAAACGGCATTGCATGGAAATGACGAATTAATGAATTTACTCAAATTTGTAAACAAATGTCAGAGTATGGGGGAATTCATCAATTTCAGCTTGTGAGCAAAGCTTTTACATGTCCGAAGTTGAAGCTCTAGTTATTCAGTATCTTATGATTCTTATGCCATCTTAACCTCGGCCAAAAACCGTGTGATCTCGAACACGCCCAAATCTCAATTAAAAACAAGTCAGTAAGTGCGAGAGTTCGTCTGTGACAAACTTATATATACCCGACCCTATATACCATGTAACACCAAATCTTAAAAAGTTTCTTGGCCCGAATTCCCCCCGCCCCCAAAAGTGGGCATGGGCTATAATTTAAAATCAATTAGTTGTAATTGTATTTCGTCAGAATCATGAGAAAATACGGTAAAAACGAAAATTATTCCAGGAAAAAAAAACAGTTTTTTTCTGAAAACGCCCCTTAAGAGTGGGCGGAGCTCAAAACTTTGTATGGAGCAAACTTAGCAAATAGTTATATCTTTAATATTTGTCATAATTTTTTTTCGATTTTGGGTAAGCTTTCTGAGAAATCAGGCTTTTAAAGATCTAACATGTTAAAAGTAGGCATGGTCGATATTGTGGGCAACTTGACATATTGTCTAAATTGAGCAAAAGGCATTTTGAAAGAAAATGTGAAATAGAGGTTGCTTTACATTGAGGCCAGTAAGGGGAATGACAGTTGACTTTCACACATACAGACGGACGGACGCACTTGGCTTAATGTCGGTCTCGATCATTTCTCTAAAAGGTCTAAAGGGTCTATTATTTCACTGTGTTACAAACTATGCATTAAAATTAATATAACTACTCTCTGTCGGGTGTAAACATGACTTTTCAGATTACATATTTGGAAATTTTCTGTTTAGGTTAAGTCCCAATGCTACTACCGTATTTTTTATGAAAAGTACTGTGAAGTACCCATAGGTACTTGGGTACTGAGTTCCATTCAGCATATCTTCCTGCACCTCCTGAGGGTTTTTTGCTTCTCCGTTGTCTTGTTCATTTAATTTGGATGAAATAAATAATAAACTAAGTTTTGTATTTCAGTATAATATTCCGATACAAAACATAATTGCTTTTTCGCTTTTCCTTTTAAAACGTAAGCAAACTGCAATGCTTAAAATAAGGAGTTGTTAAACCAGTACGCTAGAAACGCTTGTGCTTCAAGTCGGACTGCAACTAGCCGCGCGTTTTTCTGTCGCCGTGTGTCCCTAGCCTTAAAACGAATAGTAAAAAAAAAATAACACGAAATGTTTTAAAAGCAAATTATATGTGATGTACCTTTCTCATTTATTAAAAACAAGGAAGGTCTCTCGTAGATGACCTTAGAAGTTTTAAATTTTTTAAAAATTCGTAAATTCGTCTGCAAAGTCCACCAGACAGACATAAGACTAAAATCTTCACTCTCAAAAGGGATTGAAGATGACATTAATTTCCCTCGATCGGAAAAGCAATTTTTTTGCAAAAAAAAAAATACCAATAGGAAAGGTATTTGTGACAGATCTATTATACGTGGGCAATGGTCAAATGTTTAATTAAATGTTTAATTAATGGAAAGATTCTTTTGTTTGCATTTATAAAGCAAAATGATTTTTTGCGCCTTTAATTTTCAATTTGATTCTATTGAGGTCGAAAATCCCAGGAAAAGAATTTTCTCCCGGACCCGTGAACACGATCAAACTTTAATCGGAACCTGTCAAAAAAATAGCTGAAAAATTAAAAACTTTTTACTTTTTTCATCTGCGAGCCCATTTGTAGCCCGCTTTTTTCGACACGTTCCGATATTTTGGGACCATTGTGTATCCACTTGATCTAAAGCCGCGTGTGACTACACTGAATTACCAGATATTCAACTTTGGACACGTAAAAGTTTTGCCCACAAGCTGAAATTGATGAATTTACCATCAATTCGTCGATTCGTCATTTCCGTGCAATTTCGTTTTGAAGCTTTTGCATCAGCTGATCGCGTAAGGTAAATTGTTGTTATATCTTCTCACACGTATTCACCGACACGGAATTTTAAAGCTTTCTACAAGCTTTTAAGGCTTTATAAAAAACGTAAACAAATGGGTGTTGGAGGGTAAGAAGGACGCAAGTTGAATATCTAGCTATTCAGTAATTTATGCTTATTATAACATCACCTTTTGTGGCGGCATAAATTACTGAATAACTAGATATTCAACTTGCGTCCCTCTTACCCACCCTCGAACACCCATTTGTTTACGTTTTTTATAAAGCCTTTAAAGCTTTAAATTTCTGTGTGGGTGAATACGTGTAAGAAGATACAACAACAGTTAACCTTACGCGATCAGCTGATTTAAAAGCTGCAAAACGAAATTGCATCAGTGTGGTGCCGTGGCGCAGTGGGGTGCCGTGGCGTAGTGGTTAGTGTGTGTGCTTACTACGCCGGAGATCTGGGTTCGAATCCTGCCATCGTCACCTGAAGAAAAGGACTTGTTCTTTTTCACGGTCCCCACCTCCGCGAGGGTCTGACAAGCCCTCCGAGAGTATCATTTGTCTTGAAAAACTTCTCAATTGCATGGAAATGACGAATTCATAAATTTACTCACATTTGTAAACATATGTCGGAGAATGGGTTAATTCATCAATTTCAGCTTGTGGGCAAAGCTTTTACATGTCTGAAGTTGAATATCTAGTAATTCAGTAATTTATTGTGGCGGTAAGATTTGGGCCCTCATTGCGTAACTTTACAGAGAGACAGTCGACCGCGCGATAGCACTAAACGCTATCGTCAACAGTTGTTTGCTTCACGGAACACTATCGCTATCGTGTCGTCATCGCTCTCACTTCGGTAAGTTTCTATAAGTTTTCTACTGTCAGAATAATGAATGGCGATATGAAGAATAATAAGCTGCGATATACGCATGTTGTGACATTTGTTCGGCTAAAGTAAATTCAAATCTGATGCCATAGGTTTGTTTGGTACATATTTTTTTCTCCATTATGTCATAATTATGTTTTTTGATTTGTGTGTCAGACTATTATTGTCATTTAGTAGTTTTGTGTGTTTATTACCGGGTGAACAAAACAAATTCGTATGGTAACATTTTATCATGAAAATGTGAGTACCAATAAAAATAATACATTAAGGGCGGTGTTCACGAAGCAATCTTAAATCGATTTTAAGTTTAAGTAGCTCTTTTTTTAAAAATTTTTGCTCCGCATTCACCAAACGCCAATAGGTTGCTGTCTATGACATTTCGAATTATGCGAGAGGTTTTCGAAATCTTTTTCGAACTTGTTTGTTGTCAAATAATGTTAAAAAATTTGAACAGAATATTTTTGACTGTTTTCGTTGTCATTATTTAGTTTCAAAAGGAATAAGTAACCAGTGAGTAAGTGCAACAGTGCGTATATAATAGCTTCGGCCCGTCTATAACGGACCTATTCCGATTCCTATTCTCCTTTTCATTCCTTTTCATTTCTATTCTCCTTTCGATTCCTTTTCTCCTTTCCATTCCTGATCTTCTTTCCATTCGTTTATTTTAAATAAAAAAAAAGTTTTATTTAAAATAAACTCTTCCTTTTAAGTTTTTTTCACTCTTTTTTAATGCAGGCAAGCAGGAACACCATGGTGAATGCACTCAATGCTTCATTCAGTCCTTTGTCCGCCGGCAGCAGCCTCTGATGAAAACGAAAGATCAGCCTACCTTTTTGCAAAAGACAAAATGTAAAATAAAAAAAAAAATATTAAACGAGAAATCTCAATTCTTTCTATTTAAAAACTTTTTGCATCCTGGCAGTCGTGAAGTGAAACCAAATGAGAACTAGATTGAAATATTTGTGTCACAAGTCACGGTTGATTTCAAATTTTCGAACATAGTACCGCTCTCAACTTAAAACTGTTGACTAGTGGGTATGACTACTTTAGTTTTACTACTAGTTTTATGAGCGCTCATAAACTGACGCTAAAAACCGGTGGTGCATAGAATTACGAGCTCATAGTTTAAGACTGCTTCGTGAATTAGAAATTTCATAAAAATATTGTTTAAGGTCTGCAACGCCTCGTATCTAGATAAATATGCTATTAACTGCTCAAGTTCAAAAAGAGTATCCCAATATTGACAAAAACTATGTGAAAAAAAAACTCGGGGATAGGTGGAAATTTAAAAACTTTCGTCAGAATTGGCTCGAAAGAGGAAAGTAAGTGACGATTGAGTTGGGTGGAATTTATTGAATTTATTTTAAATTAATTTATTTTCACTTTCAATAAAAACAAATACGCTTCACCAGAACATTCCTTTAATTTTTTTTTAATAATTTGCAATATGTTTGTAGCTTTTTAGAATTGAACCCAAATCAAAGCAACATAATTAATGCAAAATGCAAGGGAAACGATACCAATTTTGCTGTCGTTCTATCGCCATCGACAAGACGATAGTACCTACTTGACAGATTTTTCCCTTACGGCCCTCGCTTCACAATGAGGGCCCTGTTTTACTCTGTATTGCTTTAAGATTCTAGTGAGTTTGTCAGTGACGTCTTAAGCCGCGTTGTCACAAGCAACGTTAAAACAGGAACAGAAACAGAATCCCAGACATTGGCAACTGAAACCTAAATTCGCTGAAAGCTTTTTGCGTTGCTTATGAATGAAATTCTGTTTCTGTTTCTGTTCCTTGTGACAGCGCGACTTAAGCAAATGTCAGAGTATTTTATTATTTTAAGCCTATCCAAGTACCTATTAGTAATTTTATCATGCACAAGAGATGACTTTTCTCCTCGCAGAACTGTCAACTCACATGCGCACTGTCAACACTGGCTTTCACAATCAAACATACCCAAGCAAAATGGCGTGAAACGCCACCCAAAAATATTCATTCAGCAAAAGTACGCACGCTGACATTTGCCCTGCTTTCGCATTTTCATTTGGCTCTGTGTGGTTCTAATTTTACTTGGACGCGCGTTTTTTTTCAATTAATTTGGAGCGTTGAACAGTATTTTTCGTTGAATCTACTTTTTTTCAATTTGTCAACAAACAATAACAATGGACTACAGTTTGGAGCTGGATCCTGCAAGCGTTTGCCGAGTCTGCCTCGAGCCCCAGGAGCATCCTCAGACGATTTTCACGAAGCACATTATCGAGGGCAACATTAAAACATTGCCCGAACTAATTCTTAACTGTTTCGCTGTTGATGTGAGCTTTGATTTCATAGATTGTGTTAATTTTACTTGGCTAACGTGGTGTGTTTCCAGGTTATCGCGAATCCCGATTTTCCAAAAAACATTTGCGACGCTTGTAAGTCGTCCGTCATACAGTTCTACAAGTTCCGGGAAAAGGTTATCGGCACCGAAAAGCTTCTCAATGAGATATTCAAAACGGAAGTTACTTACAAGCAGGAGGAAATCGAGTTCGACGAATATAATGACGCGAGTATGGACAAAACCATGGTGGAAGAAGAGGTCGAACTCGAAGATGAGTTGATTGAAGACACCCAGCCAATGGCAGTGTTGTGTGAAGAAGTCATGACTAGCGAGGAGGAAGATGACGCACAACCAACCCAATTTGAGGTCTTCGAGTTGGAGAACGCCGATTTGGGCGAGCAAGAGATTACAAGTGAGGAACTAATTGACGAACCTACCTTCTACGGGGAGTTCGACGATGAGACCTACGCAGACGAAAATGCCCAAGATGACGAGGACGAGGATAAGAAATCTTTGAAACTGTCCATGGTTAAGCCCGACTACGATGAAGACGAAAAAATTGAAATTATTCCAAAGAAAAGGCGCTACCGGCGCAGTGGCAAGGATGGCGAATCCAAAGCAACCGCCACCCTTATGTGTAAGATCTGCAACAAGCGCATCAAAGTCGAAGACGAAAACCATGACAAGCTGCACGAGTGCTACGGCCAGATTATGGCGAGTGAAACCTTCCTACAATGCTACCGCTGCGATCAGATATTCATCTGTGCCGAAGAACTACACACTCATCTCTTGCAGATGCACTACGAAAACGTCGAACAATCTGTTGCCGAAGAGGCTATTATTGGTGAACTCCACGTGCTTGACGAGGATGTGGCGCGAACTGTTTGGGTCTGCGGCTATTGTAGTTTTGACTTTTCGAATTTGAGTGACTTAAAGATGCACATGGTGACACATGTGGCCAATATTGCGTGCCCCATAGACGATTGTGGCTTTCAGTATGGCAATTTCCATTACTTTTATCAGCATATTAGAAGGAATCACTTAACAACGAAGCTTCTATCTTGCAAGTATTGTGGAAAGACAAACATCACAGACTTTCGAACCATGCAGAACCACTACAGATCCGAGTGCACAGCTAAAAAGTACAAATGCGATTTCTGCAGTAAGTATTCTTTGATTCTACAAATTATTGATTTATATTGAAGAAGCATAAGATTTTTTTAGTATTTTCTAGTTTCCTTAAAAAAGCAACTGTTTAGATGTTTTGTCTTGTTGATATGGCCGACTTAAAAAAGCTATTTGACTAACAAAGTCGTCTCCAGTTTCCCACGCGAAGTTGGCTGAGGTCCCCTTCAACTTGCGGGCACCACCTGAGTCTCGGTGCTCATTTACTGCGCTGCCCCTGCGGTGTGGATTCGAAGATCTTGCGGGGCGTTGCTGTCCATCAGCTTTAGGTGACCCAGCCATTGCAGTCGTTGTATTCTGTGTTGCTGTATAGTTCGCACAATGCTGCGGTCTATGCGTCCCTACGAGTAATAATAATAATTGTAATCAAGCAGATCAATAATAATAGTGATCTGCTAGCCTCGCACTTAAAAAATCTTCCACTCCCAGAACCGAACCAAAAAATAATAAGTTTTGCTTCCGTGCTTGACTGCTTTTGAAATGGTGGAGTTATTAACAGCGCTAAAAAAAATTAAAAACCGCAAATCGCCTGGACCTGATGCTGAGTTTTATAAAAATTCAACTGCTGAATTTCTAAACTACATTTTAGAACTTTGCAATGAAGGTTAGGTTAGGTTAGGTTGATGGATGCCCTTTTGACAATAGTCACGGCTTCACTTAGACCAGCAGTTGGGTCCATTGTGTCCATTGGGAACCTTCTTAATACCTGGAACGAAAACAGAAATAGACCGCTGTTAGAAGCTCAGAGTTCCGCCCTCTTGGACCCATCCGGATTTGTATACAAATCTTAGGAGGTCCTTTAGATCTACATTATTTAGATCTTCGAGCTCGTTGAAGAAGTAGCTGCCGAGGATACTACGCCTGATGCTGTTTAGGGCTGGGCATTCGCAGAGCAGATGACGAACAGATTCAATTTCTTCAACGTCCCTGCAGCTTCTGCAGTAATCGTTATGCGGTATGCTTAGCCGCTCAGCGAGTAGACCCACAGCGCAGTGCCCCGTGAGGATTCCCGTGAGTACTCGGATGTTCCTGCGGGCTAGTCCGATCAAAAATAGTAATCTCTTTTTGTTTACCGCTGGCCATAGCTCCCTTGTGTGTCTGCACGTATCAAGTTCTGTCCAACGTAGATTAGTTCTACTCAAGGATTCAGTTTCTAACCTACGTGCTATCGAACTCAGCGGGACTCTTATGGATTTGAGGGCTAGAGATGCATTCATTCCAGACCCAAATCTCGCAAGCTTGTCCGCTTCTTCGTTTCCCGATATATCGGTGTGACCTGGCACCCAACACACAGTTACAGTGTTGCCAAGTGATAACTCGTCCAGAATTTCCCTGCATAGTTTCACAGCCCTTGACTTTACCACGTCTGATTCCAAGGCTTTAATTGCCGCTTGGCTATCAGAGTATATGGTGATGGTCTTGTTTGCGGGGCCGTATTTCTTCAGCTCGGAGGCAGCTTCGATTATGGCTGCCAGCTCCGCCTGAAAAATGCTGCAGTCGTCATTGATTCGGAAAGATTTACCTAGACCCAAATCTCCACAGAAAATGCCCGCACCGGTTCCGACGTCCATCTTAGAGCCGTCGGTATATACGGCGATCTCGTCGTCTCCTGTAATGGTTTTATCTTCCCATTCACCTCTTTCAGGTATTCTGGTAGCGAATCTCCTGTTGGAGGCGAATGTCATAGGTAGGTAATCTGTGACTGGGGTGTTTGTGGAGGCAGCCCCTAGAACTTTGCAATGAAATTCTCCGTAAGGAAATTGTCTCTAAAAGCTTCTTGTGCTCAAAAATCTTCGGGATTTTCAAAAAGGGATCCTAACTTACCACAGAATTATAGGGGCATATCTGTGCTAAGCTCGCTTAGAAAAGTTCTTACACAAATGCTTTATCACAGGCTTGTTAGTTTGGTGGCAGCAAATAATGTATTAAGCCCCTTTCAGTAGGTTTTCGTCCTGTGATCTGTCAACCATAATCCAAATTTTAACGTGAACAACTATAGCGAAACGCTATATAAATAAAAAAAGAAAGTTTCACACTTTTTATGTTAACTTAAAAGCAGCCTTTGACACTGTAGATAGAAGATTGCTCCTTTTTAATTTAACAAATCTAGGACTATGATCCAAATTTATTAGAATTTATAAAAACCTCTTGTCCGATAATTCTGGTGCAATCTGAGAAGGCAAAAAGACAAAATCCTTAGCCTTTTGTATGTACTCTGGTGTTCCACAAGGTTGTATTTTGAGCCCAATCCTTTTTGCCCTGTTTATGGATGATGTAAATTTCTTACAGGGTGGCATATATTTTGGAGAGACTTAAACAAAAGTTCTAAGGGAATGGAGTGTAGTCTAATGAGGGCGAATGCGAGTGTTCGATGTTTCTGGACTGGAGTGCGAAAAGTCGTATGAAATAATCTTCACTCCCCTCATGAGTGATCACTTACCTAGAATGAGGGCACTCAATTGTCATATAAATTTATTCCTTCAAATATGAGAAAAAATCGAAAATTATGCTAATCAAATCTTTCTTGGGTACTAAACAAAAGAAACTATTCTGTTATAAATCGAAAATGTTGCTATTTCAGTTCCTTGAGGGAGCTTCGTAGCTGCCTCAAGTTTTTGACTCTTCACTCCATTTTTATTAATATAAGAGAGAGAAAATTTAGAGAGTTCACTAAAATGTCACAGAATCTGGAGTGGAGTATATTTTTTTAAATATGCCCTATTCATATAAAATACACTTCTCTCAAGTAAAGCTGAGTTCACTCGGCTTCACTCATTTTATTCTGATGATCTTGTTGTCGTGTCAGATAACCCGCTTTCTCTTCAACCTATCATCAATAAACTTAAGCACACTGCGATCTTTAGGACCTGAAAATCAATGCTTTAAAATCCAAAATCACGATTTTTAGATATCGCCATCAATAGCCTAGGAGCGAAAGCTGGAGCTTGGACAGTGAAAATATTGAAGCCGTGAACTAAAATTAAATCTGGATTTCCGCCCCCATCTTAAAGAGACATAAAGTCTTAAGAAGAAGTGTGAAGACCAGGATAACGTCAATTGTATACCTTTACTATATAGGATCGCTCCAACGGGCTTACTGGTCCGCTGCTAAAATGCGAATGAAGAAAAACCTCAATCCAGCTTTACCCAACGTTTCGATGGCCTTTTCCATCATTATCAAGGTTGCATAAATTTATTGAATTTTATCTGTTGGCACATATTGATTGAACAAAAAAACAAAGAAGCGTATTGCTAATTAAATTTTTAACTGACACTACGGTAATAAATAAATAAATTAAGGTTTGAACTACATGAACATTAAGATCACAGTATTTAAAACTTATTTTACTAGGTCGATATCACGGGGCTGCAGTGTACGTAGTAAAGACGTTGACTTGTTATATAAATTTGAGGTTTTCGATGCTGTAATAAACAACTGTTTTTGTTACGCCTACGTGAAGTTTACGCCCACAAAAAGATCGTTGAGGTAGAAGCTATGCAGCGCTTCATCAAGAGAATTTTTCGGCTTCCACGTTCACCACCCAATTACGCGATTTACATGGAGTCAGGCTTAGCCCAGGTTTTCTTGAGAAATGCAAAATCAAACGCGGACTATTTAGCCAAAGTTATGCTCAGACCTACAAATAACCTGCAACGAAAAGTCCTCTTGGTTGCTCTTCAAGCAGATATGCCGCCATTCAAGTAGTGGCGTGAGCTTACTATCTACTATAACTGTCAATCATATCTGAATCTGACAGTAGAAAAGTCTCACGAATGGCGCAACGTGTTTTATGACTGCCTTACTGTTATCGACGAAAAGCTTTTCCAAGAATCCCTTAATTCTCGTGGAGCAACCTCTAGTGGAGCGAGAGGTTGCTTCCCGAGATCGGTTTATAGTCGTCTGAATTATACATTGAATGAGGATAACTATTTTTATGACATGAACTTAACTCTTTGCAATTATTGCAACCTCAATCAAAATGAAGACATCAGGATGTGACAAAGTGCTATATGAGGTGTATAGCACTTTGTCCTATCCTTTATGAGTTTTGAAGACTATTTTTTGATAAAAGCTTTCTTTCCCTCGAGAAATGCCTCTCTTTATTTAATGGCGGGTATTGTTGAAACTTGCAAATCTGTCTTTTGAGAGAAGCAATCGCGTTTCGCAATATTTACCAGCACAGGCGCGGATACAGGGGGGGGGGGGGCAATTGCACCCCCCCTGAGCTACGAACTATTAATATAACAAGTTGCTATTGAATCAAAAACAATCAAAGAAAAATCGTTTATAATGTACGTTTTAATAAATAAACTTTTAAATGAAAACGCAAACAACAGTGTTGTATACGACATTGTTAGAGTGGCCGTTTCGCGGGTTTAATGGATTTAATCTCTACTTTCTGCAGGCCTTAACCGCTCACGTGACTTAATCGCTCTTCTAAGGGCAGACGCCTGTGTTCTAGTAGGGGCATTTAAAAAGTGTTCTGTTTACAAAACCATGAATGCATCTTATTGCCTGCATATACGATAGTTATATTTTGTGAGCGTATAGTTTAGGTTTCCTTTGGAATAATTTGGAAAAATTCTTCTCAAGTTCCCCGTCATGGTGAATATGTCATGGTCAGCAATGACTGGAAATCGCATCCGCAAAATCTCTATCGTCATTGAAAAATATATCACAAGACTTTCAAAAACCGGCCACAAGAAGACATTGAAATTTAATATTAAAGAGCTAAAATCAAGAGCTTGAAGTATCAAATTTTAACCATGTATCTAGCTAGTAATTAACCTTTCGTTCTCTCCTCAAGGTGTGAGTACTTTTATTTTAAGCTTAAATCAAATTTCTTGCGACAGACAACCGGAGAATTCTTGCTCTGACTCGCATTTCGCCTTATTCTATTTCGCAAAACTCTGCTTCGCCAAATGATAAGCAGCCAATAATGTCAAATGTATTTCAGCGTCCTGACTCTTAATATGTTTCGAAAAATTGTCGGACTCAATTGGCTTTTAAGTTATGGGAAACAAGTAAGTAAGTGCAAGAGCTCGACCGTAAGGAACTTCTAAATACCCGAACCTATTTACCCAGCAACACCAAATCCTAAAGATTTTTGGCCCGACTTTATTCATTGAAGTTCAAACATGTGTATGGGCCACGCTCTTAAAAATGGGCGTGGATTTAGAAGAAAGTCTTTTAGACTTATTTCGTTAAAACCTTCGAGAACCTCTATTTCTATAGAATCTCACTTCGTTGAAATTAATAACTAATATATGCGTGAAAAAAACGAAGATTTTGCCAAAAAAGAACAGTTTTCTAAAAACGTTCCTTAAAGTGGGCGGTGCTCAAAACATTGTATAAAGCAAACCTAGAGAATTCCAATATCTTCAATATTTTTTCTACAATAATTTTTCGATTTAGAGTGAATTTTCAGAAAACCTGTTTTTAAAGACATTTAAACACAGTGAAGGTGAGCATGGTCGATCGGGGAAGCGGTTCAGTTTTCGTCGTGTTAAAGGCTTTTAGACGCATTTTCTATACACCAAAATTTGAGTTCCTATGCATTATTTAACTTGGTCGAAAGGTCTTTGTAAGAGGTTGTCTTACATTAAAGCCAATAGTAAGCGTGGCCGTCGGCGGATTTAAATAATTTTTGCACTTTGTCTAAAACTTTGACATAAGCTTAATTTTAAGCTCTCCAGCTTAATTTTGAAGACCTTTAACCTTCACACATACAGGCGGACAGACATGCCAAAATCATTTCACTTGCCAGTTTTGAACATATCTCTGAAAGGTCTTTGGGGTCTACAGTGATTATTTCGCTGTGTTAAAAACTATGCATTCAAATTAATAAAGGTACCCTGGGTCATATGAAAAAGCTCAAAATGACTTTGGCTTAAAACACATCGTTTTTCATTCTATTTGGCGAAGAGGGCCTTTGCGAAATGAAATTTGGCGAAATGGGGTAAAACCAAATGGAGATGGACGGGAAACTAATATATTTGAGATTTTTTTGCAACACTATTAAGATTGCCCCCTGAAAGAATTCCTGGATCCGCGCCTGTGCCAGCAGCTATCTGAATAAAACCAGATCCTCTACGATAAGCTCAGATTCCTCCATATTACATTTCTCTTTTAAGCGGTTCGTTCAAAAATGGAAAACGTATTTCTTATGGTATCGCCACGTTCAATCTTGTTATAAGCTCTGAATGGTGACTCGTAGAAAGCCAAATTTGTGTGCTTTTAAACTGCGGAAATAGTCAGAGAATCCAACGAGGGAAATTTCTTTTAAGCAGAAATAACGGTTGAATTACAGTTTGAAATTTCATGGGAAAATAGATTGAATGTTTTTCAATACTTTTTTTAAGAAGATAAACAGCCAAGAACATGAAAAGCGAAACTTAAGTTAAGTGGGTACCAAACTTTAATGAAAAATTAAATTTTTTGAAAATATTGAAAAGTTTCTGAGAAATGAAGAGTTGAAAAGGGGTGATGTTTTTCAAAGTGTTTGAGGCCATAACTTTTAAAGCGCTTAGTGCACAAAGACAATATTGAATACACGTATAAAACAACACAAATTAAACTAAATGCTGGAGTTATATTTTTCATAAAAAGTTTTAATACTGCCGTTTTAATGCATTTTCGAAAAAAATCACAAAAATTCATGAAAAAACGTGTAAGCTTTGAATATTCAGAAACTTCTAAAATTTGACTCTAAAACGTACATAGAAATATTTTCGAAAATGATTTTTTAAAGGTTCCTAGTCTGAAGTATGAAGCGTTAACAAAGCAAGCTCACATTTAAAAAGTTTTAAAAAAGTTTCAAAATTGCCGTTTCCAACCTCAAGTTTTTAAACTTATTCAAACAAGCTGTTACACTTTTTACCGAGTTAGAATAAATAAACAGAAGGTGTGCCGACGATGCGCTTGCGAATGTAAACAATTTGCGAAAACTAAAAAAAACTAGCGGCGAAAATAGTCTTCGAATAGTCAGTCACAACGCAGCAAGTTGTTGCTGTGCGTCGTGACTGCTCAGCAAGGGAGTGGTGATTTTGGTACGTAGATTTGAATGGGCGGCAGCTGTTTTATAAATAAAACAACAAAACTGTGGGTAGCTGAAAATGATTTGGTCCGATAAAAAGAATAACACTATCGTTTTAGGTCGTTATAACCGTTCAGAGATGAACGAAGGCGATTTATTAACAAGACTGAAACTAAAAGATTTGGCCGATGAATTACTCGAGACAAAAGAAATCGCCGAATGAAACAAAGTTTAACAATTGTAGAAATATCGCCACAAGGGTAGAATGGCTCACTACATTAACACGTCGCGAATGCTAAAAAGGTGAAAACTAAAAGGGTCGCGCGTCCCGTCTTTTCCTAGGGATTTTTCCGAAACAAAAGTCTACCAGTCAAAACTATTTTCTTTCTCACAAAACACAAATGCAATCATAAAACACTCTACTTAGCTTTTCCTCTTTCGCCTTTTCGTTCTTTTTTCCTTTTCCTTTCTATTACTCGTACTGCGTCCCTTTTCCTGGATCTTTTTGCTTCCTCAATCTTTTGTCTGGATCTTTTTCCCAAAATTAAATCTTTTCCTCCAGCTCTGTTTTGCTTTCAACCTCCACCAAACTTGCTAGGTAAACCAAAAGTGATTCACCCAAGCTTGGGTTTGTTTTTTATGTAAACAAATCATGACTCACTGACTGAACCAATCCTCTCACACCGGTACAGTGGTTATCGGGCACGGCGTTTCAAGCCACGCTCAGCTCTTTGCTGAGCATGCTTGCCGTTATTGAACCCCAGCTGCATTCCGCTCACACAAGAATTCGTACTAATTCGCCCCACTGCGAATTCTCGGGTAGGATTCAAGCCGGGCCGAAAAGAGCATTCAGTGATCCATCACATTTAACCCTATTCTCAGAAGGAGAATAGTGTTATACATTTAAATAAGGAGAACGAGGAAGGAACCACCATACTCAACATGCGATGTACTTATTTACCCTAGTTGACTTTCGCGCAGATTTGGGGGAAGAGACTCTACCTACAATGTGCCATTTCTTACAATAATATAGTTTCTGTTAGGGTGGACTCTCGGCCATCGATGATCTGCATTCTCTGGGCACCGTAGCTCTGGTTGAAACTGGTGATGGTTCGTAGGTATAATTGGACGAAAGCTTTGGTTTTTGTTAGCCTACGATTTATCGCTGGGCCATGTGTGTCCTGGCCAGTCCTCTGGGTCATTGGCACATCAGCCATCTGTTGAAGCGCCATCTGTTGTACGTGTGGCTCCGAACTAAGTCGTAAGTTGGAAGCGTCCTGACCGTTCGTCTTGCTTCAGGGAACCTGTTTGGAAGAAAAGAGGGAACACAAGTGGGAAAGAAAGACGGGGAAACCCAAAAAGTGAATAGGAAGGAGGGGACCAAGGGCACAGACAAAAGAGCTTTTTTGTTGCGCGATTTTTGACCGCAACAAAGCGAAATGTAAAGCAGCATAATTTCTTGTTTTCTCAGATATCCATGACCGCAAAATTAAATGCCCAATGCAACGCAGCTGGTTGTAAAATTGAAAAAGAAGCCTCACGATAGTGGAAAAAAATCTACATTGCTGTTTTATGGATTTTAGGAATGGTAAAAAAGTCAAGAAAATATATATCCCAAGCCCAACGCTCTATTTTTGAAACGGTAAGAGGCGAAAATTTTAAATAAATAACGAACGTAGTCCATCTTTTAAAATTAAACGTTAAACCACATCTTGTCACTGCTTTTCTCGACAATGGCAACGGGAAAATTTTTAAATTTGCCTTTATTTTTAAAATCCTACATTTGATTCACTGTTTTTTCCAAGCTAAATTTAAAAATCATATAATTGGTTCTACACTTGCACCAAAAGGTTTCAATTAAAATTAGGTAGTTGTAATTTTTGAATCGTAAAAAATTAAAACACTTTTAAAAAATTTGAATTTTGACTCATGGCAGTCAAAGTGTCAAAGTAAAGCAGTATCATGCATTGATAAAGCTTTATTTTCTGTCCGTCCGCGTCCATTTTGTTATTAAATAAATAAAAAAAAATCTTACTAGGAACGACTGTCGTAAATATTTTACAGCAAACAAGTTATTGCTAATAAATTTATGATTCATGACTCATGAGTGCGAGCAATATTGCTGTTAAGTTTAGTTGCTGTTAATTTAAGTTGATATTTTGAAAATGTGTCTAATAGTTTGGTTTGGAGGACATTTGAAATAGTCGAACCTAACTGAGTTTCGTGTAGTACCTTATAATCTGTTGGCATTTCATCGAAGCATTTCAGAACGGTAAAAATCACTAAGCCTTAATTTATTTATTTTCTTAGGTCGAACATTCTTCACGGATAAGTCTTGGAAAACACACATGGACATTCGTCACATAGAAAAGAAATTTATTTGCGAATTATGCGGAAAATCATTTGCCCAAATAACCGAACTAAGGATTCACACAAGAATGCACACCGGCGAGCGTCCGTTCGCGTGCACAATATGCAAGAAGGCTTATAAAACCGCAAGTGGTCGGGCATGTCACATGGATTCACATTCAAATAAGGTGTACCCGGTAAGTTATAATTATTCTATTCGCATCCTTTGTTCAAAACCAATTGACTTTGTTAACTTGTCTATTTTTCAGTGTGAAAAGTGTGGAAAACAAATGAACTCGAGGCGAAATCTAGTATCACACATACGCCGACATACCGAAGAGAAGAAACTCAAATGCGAGGTCTGCAGCAAGAAGTTCTTCACCAAGTGGCACTTAAATTTGCACGCCTCAAAGATGCATAATAACATTAAGTAGATTTTAAACCTTACTTAATTTTATTTCCTTATCGGAACTACCTTTACAGTTTTCTGAGTTATTCAAATAAACACATTTTAAGGCTTAAAAAAACACTTTCAATTGTTAAGCTACGACTAAACGGCCATTATTTTGCGTCATTTAAATGACTCTGTGACTCAAAATTCGCGCGAAAAGACCGTCATTTAAATGTCGCTCTGTGTCATCGACATTTTCAGCGTCATTTAAATGACTAGAAAAATGGCAGGGGAAATGGTGCGAATTTGAAGTCAAAAAATGGCACAAAAAAATTACCGTGTGATCGCCATTAAATGACGGTTTAAAAAAATGTCAAAGTTTTTTCGTTTTGAGTCATTTAAATGACAGTATCCCAAAAATGACTTCTCACGAAATTCGTAGCATGCCATTTTTCTGTGCAAATAATAAATGACGGAGTATTTAAAAAATTGTTTGGGAAGCTGGGAAGCTGTTGCACAAGAGCTGGCCATTGACGCAGTCGATGTAACCGAAGCCCGAGAGAAATGGAACAGCATGCGCAGCAAATTCAAGGCATTCTGTACTAAACAGCGTAAGGCAAAGTCCGGCCAAGGTGCAATCGATGCGAAAGAAGTTAAATATCGACACTTCCGAGAGTTGTTGTTTATTGAGTTGACTGAAGTGGAGCAATCCACCCAGTCTCTATATTTCTATACTAGAAATCGAAATACTTGAATAGGAGTCATTTGCCACTTTAATGAAGTAGTCACTATGGTGTAGTTGCCATTTTTTCGCTCGTCATTTAATAGCACCCTAACAAAACAATTTTATTGACGCGGAATAAGCGTCATTTAATTTTGGGACAAAAATGGCCCTGCCACCAGTCATTTGGTGTGATCGCCATTTTTTCACAAATAACAAATTCAGAAATTTAGGTTTAATGTTGCTCTAATGCGACATTTTTTCCTGACGTCACTGCAATGGCCGTGTAAGCTTTAGAATGATGCCTTCTATAAATTATTACAATTACAATTGGTAAGTAGAATTATAGTTCTCTGACATTTAGGTAATAAGGGCTTGAGTCAGAAATTGCATTTTTCCGTAAATTAAATTGTTAAATTTTTTGCAAAACTGATCTAAATTCTTTCTAATAACTAATGAATAACTGATTTGGTATCCATATTTCCGCTTTGAATCAAGAAAAAGTTGCAACATAAAATGTTAAGATACTATGAACTTAAACGAAAAAAACTAGTGGGAGGGTAACTCCGCCTAGGCGAATCGTTGGATACCCCGTCCCAATTGACCACTATCAAGCTCCAAAATGCGTCAAAAATCTTGGTTGCTAAATTTCAGTTTCTATTAACTTTAATTGTGTTAAGAATTTGTCAGTTAAGAATCTTCTTTCTTAAAAAAGGGGCGTGGCATCAACCCCTTTTCAATAACATAATTTTTTATGCCCTATTCCACAGGAATGGAGTATATTAAGTTTAATACAGGCGAAAATGTAACATAGAGAAATAATGACGATAGACACTTAATACCTTAAGGGCATATGATCGAGACCGACTTCTGAGTCGAATGAGCCATGTCCGTCCGTCCGTCCGTCTGTCTGTCCGTATGTCACCAATTTTTAGGCCTTAAATTTTGAGCAAGGAAGCTGAAATTTTGTACGTAAGCTCTCTGTCATCCGAAGCAATGTTAAAATTTTTGAAATCCGCTTACAGACACGCCCACAATCGGTCTAAATATGCAACAACCTCCGTTGCTTACAAGACTGTTAGACGTCGTGAAAAGCTGACATTTATTATTTAGCATCTTTTAATGATTACAAGTCATAAAAAATAAAAATAAAGTCCACAAGCCGCCGCTTGTGGGCGTGGCATCGTTTGAAAGTGTAATCTTTTAAATGCAATTCATTCAATATTTTTGTTCCAAATCAAAAATTTTTACTTATTATATTATGTAGAAAGCGCTTTTTTCTAAGTTTCCTTCATACAAAGTTTCGAACCACGCCAACATTTGGAGGCAGAATTTAAGAAAAACCTCTAGTTTTCCAGAAAACATGGATTTCGATTACTTTTTAGCCTTACTTAAGTAAGAATAACAAATAAAATTTAGCACATTAGCTTCAACGTGCTGTATACTAGATTTCGTTCCTACAAAGTTTTTGGCCACGCCCATTTTTGAAGGTAGATATTACGAAATTGTTGAATTTTAACCAAAAAATTACATTTTTGGCATCGAATTAAAGAGTAATTGTTCAAATGCAACTTATTCAATATTTTTGTTCCAGATCGAAAAATTTCTACTTAATATGTTTAGTAGAAAATACTCTACATTTTGTGCACACAAAGTTTTGGGCCACGCCCACATTTAGAGGCAGAATTCCATAAAAACCTACGACCTGGGCGTGGCCATCCTTAGAGGTCGATTTCATAAAATTATTGAATTTGAACCAAAAAATTACAAACTTGGATATTTTTATGCTTATATTAATTTTCGGTTAAAGGGGCTGGGCATGCCACCCACAGCCCTTTAAAAAAAAAAATTTAAACAAAAACTTATAAGGAATTTTTTTTTTCTACTTAAAATGATGCAAATGGTAACGGGACGGGTATAGAAAACAAGCAAATTTAAATCAGGAAAGGAAAATAGGAATGGAAAGGAGAAAAGGAATGGAAAGGAGAATAGGAATGGAAAGGAGAAAAAGAATGGAAGGGAGAATAGGAATGGAAAGGAGAAAAGGAATGGAAAGGAGAAAAGGAATGGAAAGGAGAATAGGAATAGGGTATACCGCAATAATAGTAATAGCTTCGGTTAAAAACGGACCGAAGCTATTACATACGCACTGTTGCACTTACTCACTGGTTTTATTATATTTTTTATCAGATGTGGTATACATGTGTTGATCCCAGTTTTATATTAAAAACTTGATTTTTTACTTAAAAACGCCCCCAAAAGTGGGCGTGGCGAAAATTTATTCAGTTGAGTTTATAGCTTACGCACATATCTGAACATTTTATAGTGCAAGTTTTTTGGATTTAAAGCAAATAATCAAATAAAAACCGTTCATTAGAATTCATATTAAGTAACACCACGCTTACAAGGGGGCGGTCTTGGCTTTTTTTAAACGCCATTCAAAACACACTTGGACGAGGATATCGCATACCAAATTTCAAATTAAGTAAAGTGGGCGTGTCATTGAGCGGATTTCAAAAATTTTTCCACTTGTACTGCTTCGGGACCTAGAAAGAACAGATGTCAAGTTTCAAGTTCCTGGCTCAAAATTTAAGGCCTAAAAACTACCGACAGACGGACGGACGGACGGACATGGCTCATTCGAGCTACAATTCGGTCTCGATATTATGCCCGTAGGTCTTGGGGGTCTACGGTGATTATTTCTCTATGTTACAAACTATGAATCAAACTTAATATATCTCCTATCCTATGGGATGGTGTGTAATTAACAACGCCTGTTTTTGGGCAATAAAACAAATAAAAAATTTCAATAAAGCATGTAATGTTGTTCAAAACAGGTTGATGTCACGCCTTTTTTGCGGACTGAGCCTTACAACTGACAACTTTAAAACACAATGAAGGTTCCTATAAGTAATTTTTTGGCACAAATATTTTATAGCGCATTTCGGAGCTTGACCGGGTCAATTTGGGTGGGGTATCCAACGATTAGCCTAGCGGATTGTTTTTCAAATCTTTCACTGTAAATCGATTTTGGTTTTGTATTCAAGCTTTGTTTGATAATGGTTTTTCACTATCAGTAGCCCATCCAGGTTAAATTTGTTCTCTGAGGAACAGCGAATGTTGCGAAAGTTCAAACGGCATGGTCGATCAGAACTTCGAGAAGTAGCACAATCTTAACCTTAATTTTTTTGAAATACATACAGATAACGCAAATAGATCACCTTATTTTCATCACATTTAAGCCGTTTGGTATGCTGTGCTCTTTGTGTTTTACAAAAATTGCACTTTTTCTTTCGGTATCATATGATTTCTGCGACGCGATGCTTAGTAAGCAATTTTTATCATCGTTTTAAGTTGTTAACGTTTTAACACTTTTAACTTAAAAATTAAGAAAAAAAATAAAAATTGTGTTTTAGGAATAGTTAGCGGGGAACGTCGTTGATGAAAGAAAACGCATCAATGTATGCGTTGATCAAAATTATTTTGAGTTTGATGGGTAAAATCTATATCCAATCATCAGGCTTAGCTTTGGGTTCGTCGTATTTCCTTTCGGAACTGAATTTTTTATGGAAAAATTTGAGAGATTGCTCTTTGCTTCCAAGAGTCCACTGCTGCAATATATTCGAATATGACTTCAGTATGTGAATGAGGTTTTCTGCATCTAGGTTGGTTAACAACGGAATCTATATAAAATCCTGAATGAGGTATTAAAGAAAATCGAACCAACCATCCAGTTCACTTTGGAATATGGACCGGATTTACTCAATTTCCTGGATCTGACAGTCTGAACCTCTGGAGAAAAATTAACTTTTGATATCTTCCGGAAACAGACCATCAAGGATATGGTGATACCAAGTTCTTTAGCGCACCCCTGGAACACTAAGCTATCCGCCTTTAAAAGAGAGTTTCATATTATCGTACGAATAGCAAGAAACAACGGTTATGAGAAGAGTGCTGTATACAATCTCCTACGAATGAAAATCCAAAAACCTTGCCTTTAACTCAATTTTCCCAAAACCTCAAGATGTTAACGATCTTGTCTGGTGGAAGATCCCGTTTATCCCTGGTGTTTCGGAACGGCTATCAAAACCGCTTTCACAGGCTAACATCAAGCCAGCCTATTTCAACAACAAAACATGTTATCTATTTTCTGTAATGTTGTTCCACCAAGTGCCAAACAAAAACTCAATTGAGTTTATAAAGGGATGATGACGATATCTCGAACGACAAAAATCTCGAATGACAAAAATTAGCAATCATATAATAATTTACTAATACATATCGATATCAGCAAAGCAGGCTGTATCATTTTAGTCAGTCAAATGCTTGAAAACGCACATCTAGAAAACCATAAACTATTTCAAAACTGCTTCAGTTTTTCTTTTGTTTCAAAAGATGGACTACGTTCGGTATTTATTTCAATTCACGGTTTTTCATGAATTTTTGCGATTTGTTTTTCAAAATACGTTAAAATGGCAGCATTTAAACTTTTTCTGAAAAATATGACTTAAGCACTTGGTTTAGTTTGTGTTGCTTCTATACGTGTGTATTCAATATTGTCTTTGTGCAAAGCCTTTGGACTCAAAAACTTTGAAAAACGTCACGCATTTTCAACTCTTCGTTTCTCAAAAACTTTTCAATATTTTCAAAAAAATTTAATTCTTTCAATAAAGTTTAGTATTTTCTTAACTACAGTTTCACTTTTCTTGTTCTTGCCTGCTCATTTGCTTAAAAAAAAGTGTTGAAAAACATTTAATCAATTTTCCTATGAAATTTCAAACTGTAATTAAGCCGTTATTACTGCTTTAAAAAAAATTACACCCGCTGTCTTCTCTGACTATTTTCCCAGTTTAAAAGCACACCAATTTTTGTCTTTCTACGACTTACCGTTCAGAAGTTATAACATGATTTGACGGAAGGACGGACAACGTAGTTATACCATAAGAGGTCCTCTTTCCATTTTTGGACGTACCGCTAAAAATTTGACGGACGTGTTCTTATGACGAAGTTCGTTGTTTTTATACCCGACCGAGGGCATAGTAATTTTAATGCATAGCTTGTAACACAGTGAAATAATCACCGTAGACCCCTAAGACCTTTTAGAGATATGATCGAGACCGGCAGGTAAGTCTATTTAGCCATGTCCATCCGTCCGTCCGTCTGTCTGTCTGTCCGTATGTAACGGGTGATTTTTTAAGAGGCTGAGAACTTTTTAAAAAAAAAAAAAACACAAAAAATTCGAAAAAATTAATGAAATATTTATTTGAATCGATAGTTTGAACCTTGCAATTTAATGTTTAAAGATAATTTCATGCAAATGTTGACCGCGGCTGCGTCTCAGGTAGCCCATCCGCTGAGTCCAATTTTGGCATACTCTTTCACACATATCGGCCGGTATCTCACGAATGAATGCATGGATGTTGGCTTCCAGTGCGTCAATCGAAGCGGGCTTGTCCCTATAAACATAAGCCTTGACATACCCCCACAAAAAATAATCTAATGGTGTCAAATCGCACGATCTAGGCGGCCAATTGACCGGCCCGAAACGTGAAATTAACTGTTCACCAAACTCGCCGACCATAAAATGGAAGCAGCGCGCGATGAACATTTCGAACCGACCACGAATTTTGATAGTAAAATTCAATAATTTGCAAGCGTTGTTCATTTGTAAGACGATCCATGGTTAAATTGCAAACCAAACTGAAGCTGTTTGACAGTGACACAAGGTACTAAACAAACGTCAGCTGTCAAAACCAGTGTTGCCAAAACCAAACCAGCTAAAAAATCACCCTTTATGCAGTTTTGAGGTCTTTAAAATTGAGCGAGGAAACTGAAACTTGCAGCATTGCTTGGACTTGCATTTTGTACATTTGCATTTGGATTGCATTTTGTACAGACAAGGTATGAAAATTAAGAAAATCTGCCCACAGCCATGCCCACAATTGGCTGGAATGTCAGACAACCTCAAATTTACATTTTATTTCAAAATGCGTTTTGGTCAAGATAGACAAAACATGAACTCAAATTTTGGTGAAAAACAATATCGACCAGAAGCCTTTAATTAGACAAAAATTGGACCGCCCACTCTATTGACCATGCCCACTTTTAACATTTGAAATCTTTGAAAACCTGATTTCTCGGGAAATTCGTTCTAAATTGAAAAAAAAAAATTCTACGACAATTATTAAAGATATTACCATTTGGTAAGTTTGTTGCATACAAAGCATTGAGCTCCGCCCACTTTTAGGGGGTATTTTTGGGAAAAAACTGATAATTGATTTTAATTTTCAGCCTACGCCCTTTTTTAGGGGCGTGGCCATTCAGTATATGAAACAGACCAAAAAAAAATTAAATTTGGTGTTAATGGGTAAAGAGCGTCAGGTATTTAGAAGTTCGTTACAGACGAACTCTTGCACTTACTTTCTTGTTTGTACATAAAAAATACAGATTCACAAAAATTCATTTGTCTGCCATCTTCATTTTGTTTCTTACATGTTTTGCTACCTTTTCCACCTATTTCGAAATAGTTGTGGGAGCTCGGACTACAACACAAAAGCTTAAAAAAACAATAAACCTAATAATAGTTTATTTTTAATAAAAAAAAAAAACATTAAACGAAAATTTTTATTCCACCTTTTTTTTAAATGACATTACTAAAAAAATTTCCCGATATACTTACTCCACTACGAAAAAAGGAAATAACAGAAACTAAAACATATTCAGAAATAATAATAACCAAATAAAATTTTGCACAAACTGCGCAGTAAATGTAAGCTTAAAGCCGAGGGACCGCTCCGCGTATGACTGACATACTTGACGGTCTTTTTCCACTATGTTACAAACTATGATTTAAAACTAATTTACCATGGGCCGGGTGTAAAAAAGCCAGACAGCTCGCACAGTCCACAAACTGGAGGCACAGTTGTATAGCCCGGTGGACAGGTCAGGCCATTGATTATACGATGGCGCCAATTACTTGTTGTAGGTATTACATATATTGTTAAGTATGGTAAGCCTTAAGAACGGTAAGAACGTTCCAAACGTTAACATAATTAAAATGAAGCTCTTTATTGAAATGATAACTACAAAGTATAACAGTGTTTTTTTAACAGACAATAAAGTTTACAAATAACTTAACACTATTTTTAATAACACATAATGTATAAAATTAACAACATATTGTAAATATTTAAATTTCTTTCAAGTGTTTTATAAGATTTACGCAAATTAACACAGCAGCCGTTTTAGTTTTTAATTTTCAATCAAAACGTTGTCCCTCTTCGTTTGCATCGCTAATAGCAGTATTCCAATTGTTCAGTGGCTTGCAAGCTTTAATAAAAGCCCTTAAACCTGCAGCATCAATATAATTTAATATCTTTTCCGAGCAGTAATGAGGTAATGCAGATTCGAAAAACGAATCGAAAAGTGTAGTTCCTTGTTCTATCAGCTGCTTCCTCTCTATCGCTTTACTAAATTTAAACTTTAACATATTAGCGTATTTTGGAAATTTAGTCTTATAATCGTCGCGTTCGAAGGCCTCTTTTATATTCTTGTTTCTAGCATATATTGTTAACTGGTATATATTGTTTGTTATGATGTCATAAAAAGAGATCTTGGTGTCGTTGATCTTCTCGCCCTTCATAGCTTCTACTTCTGTCTCATAGGCATTTACGCGGTCAATGTGTCTTTGTCTTATAAATTGTAGATGATCTTCATTTATGTATAAACCCAAAGTTTGCAATTTAACTATATGCGTTTTAACGATATTTAAAATGTCTGAACTTCCAACGCACGATGTTATATAAATCATCGAAATCATATTGATATCAGCACCGTTTTCTAAAAGAGCCTTGATAGCTTTTTTGCTATTTTTCATAAATGCATAATGAAGGGGTGTATTGACTGCCAAATCTGTAGAGTTAGCATCAGCAGAAAAGGTTAAAAGCATCTCAATAATACGTTCGAAACCACTTCGCGCAGCAATAAGAAGAGGTGTTAAATTCTCGTTATCCCTGGGATCAATCTCGGCACCGTGCTTGAGTAGAATTTCCACTTCTTTTTCGTAACAAAGAGAACAAGCGTAATGAAGCGCTGTTCTGCCTTTTACATCTCTCGAGCCAATATCAGCAGAAAAGTTTAGAAGAGACTTGATAATATTTTGAAAACCTTTTTGCGCGGCAATATGAAGAGGTGTTAGATCTTTTGTATCTCTAGGACTACTGTTGGCACCGTGCCTAAGCAGGGTTTCCACTACTTGATCACGACCACGAAAACTAGCAAAATGAAGTGCAGTGAATTTGTTAAACTTCTGGTGTGATAGTAATTGGCGTATGCCCTCAATTATTGTTTTGTAAAAATAAGGATGATTGGGCGCCGTGTTCCTTTCTTTTGCACAGTTAACATCCGCATTGTATTTCAAAAGAGTTTGGACGGTTTTCAGATGTCCTCTATAAGCAGCAACCTGAAGTGTTGTAACACCATGTATTGTTTTAGCGTTAGCATTAGCCCATTACTCAGAAGCAATTCAGCCATTTCACATTGTTCCTCAGCATAACTATTATAATTCCTTAGAACTATGCAGTGTAACGCAGTTATTCCAAACTTATCGTACGCGTTAATATCAACATAATATTGTAAAATATTCTTAACAACTTCTTTCATATCCAACGAAACAGCAAAATTAAAAAGTTTAGTGTTATTTTTTAAATCTGCACCATTTTCTAAAAGCACTTGGGTGAGTTTCACATTTCTGCTTTGAATAGCATAATATATTGGATTCTTTTGAGCGTGATCCTTAGCGTTGATATTAGCTCCATGGACTATCAAGAGTTTGGCAACATCACCTTGGTTGTTTGTTGCAGCTGTGTGTAAAGGTGTAAAGCCTTCTTTCGGCCTCGAAATGTCTAAAACATCGACATCAGTTCCATAACTCAGCAGATCTTCGACTATTTTTAAATATCCTTTTTCGACGGCAGCATGTAAGAGTGCAGAGTTTCTCGCTCCTTCAGAACCAATAGTCACACCATAATGTAGGAAAGTGTCAACGATATCTTTGTACCCTTTCCAAGAGCCGAGAATTGCGGCTACAAAAGCGCTTTTGTTGCTTTGGACGTTCATATCTGGGCAGTGCTTCAAAATCTGCCTTACAATCCTTGAATTTTTATTTTCGACTGCAAGTTGCAAAATGGTTTTTCCATTCCTGTCCTCGGCATCTACCTGCGCTCCATGTTCGAGTAGCAGCATCACTACTTGATTGCTCAGTTTAGCTGCAATATGTAGTGGCGTGAATCCCTCCTCCCCCAAGTAAGAACACACGCACTGAAGGTTGGCGCCATGATTAAGTAGTTCTTCAGCGATCTCCTCATTTCCCTTTAAAGCAGCAATGTGTAGTGGGGTCATACCTCGTTGTGTTGTGCAGTTAACGTTAGCCTTGCACCCAAGAAGCAATATAACGAAATGTTCATCCTCCCGCTCAACAGCAAAATGAAGTGGCGTGTAGCCTGTCCTGAAATCAACTCGGTCGATATCAGCTCCATGGTTCAATAGGCTCTGAGCAATTTGCAGGCGCCCCCTCATAGAAGCAATATGAAGCGCAGTTTTGCCATTATTGTTGGTAAGATTAACCTCTGATCCTGCTTTCAAAAGCAAATCAACGATGTTTTCGCAATCCTTTGCAGTGGCTAAGTGAAGTGGAGTGTGATTACACTGGTTTTTGACGTTAGGATCAGTACCTTTGTCTATTAGCATTTTAACTATTTCGATACAATTTATCTCAACGGCATAGTGAAGGGGAGCATTAGCAAATTCTACTGGGTTCATTTGAATGTTTACTTCAGCTTTATATCTCAAAAGTAACCATACCATCTCTGTGTGTCCCCTTTTACTAGCTTCGAGTAGTAACAGGTACCCCCCACGTGACCATTCTGGTGGATAGGATTCTCCATAAGAATTAATCAGCTCCTCTGCTGCTTCTACTCTCCCTTGACGAACTGCTACCAACAGACTGTTCCTCATCTCAAGATCCTTTGACATATTTGCTTCTGTGTTAAGTAACTTTCCTGGTGAAGATAACTGGTAATTTATTTTAAGAAAACTTACATATAAAACTATAGAGTATGGCTCCAATACAGATGCTCATTAAATCCAAATGGGCATAGGCAAAAGGCAAATAAAACTTAAAACTTCCTTTAACCAAGCGTGACTCGTAGAAATTAGTTTCCTCTGTTTGGTACAGTTTTTAACTGAAATGTAAGCTTGTAGTAAACGGCTACAAGGCCTCTAAATTAAAATATGTTACCTTTTAAAGAAAGTCAGCCTTGTCTGCTTTATTACTAGATAGAATAAAATATATGTATGTACATAATTTCTTATCAAGTCTTGATGTTCTTGTCAATTGCACCCGCACATCAGTTCGCTCCTTCGGTAATTAGTGCAAGGCGTTCCAAATTGGTGAATCAGCAATCTCAGTTTTTGTTGTTGTGAATTCGCCAATCGAAGAACTGGTTGGATGTTAGAGAATAGTTTTCAAATATTGATTTTTAAATTTGCAATTCGGATAATAGATTTTTACTGGCAAAAACTTGTGTTTTGACACTAAAATCAGAGTCTGTTTGCGAGCCAGAGGTAACGAATTATTACGAGATGAGGTAATAATTCGTTGACTTGAATTGAATCTATACAGTGCGAGTATAAATATCCACTTGTAGGGAATATGGCCAATACCTTCTTCACTCCATTTCCGCGATACTCGATAACAGCCAGCTGCTAATAAAATTGGCACAAGACAAGTACCATATCACGTTTCCGTGCCCAATCACTGCGATACAACGACAACGAGTGGTCTGGCATTCACAACCACTGATCAGATTATAAGGAAACTAAAATCCACTGAGCGATGAATCTGAAGGTCTAAATAAAACCAAGTAGCGTCTGATACATAGTGTGCGGCAAACTGGTCAGCGTCTGATCCCAGGGGGGCGGCTGAACTCTAAACAGTTAAACTTCAAGAGCGTCTGTCTCGGGGTGAGCGGCTTCTTGGTCGGCGGCGTCTGTTGTCCATGTTAGGATCGGCCGGATAGAAACCTGGCAGGTAGGTATAAAATCGAATAAAGAGAAAAAAGAAGAAGCCTCGGATTTGTGCTGATCCTGGTAACCCTGAGGATCTGAGGGTTGTCAGCATGCGATCGCTTGGTGGTCGGAACGTCCCGCTGGTCTTCCGACCGGGTTCAACCCGAAGAAGCTACGAGCAGCCCGGCAATGGTGACGCTATCCATTACGGGGGGCGAAGAAGAGGGCAGCGCTTAGCCAAAATAAGGGTCTAGATGGTCAGTCTACAAATCGACAACGGCACCAACTTAAAATTGGCACATGGAATGTCTCATCGCTATAACGGAGAAGGAACTTGAACCTATCAGAGAAACCTTTCCACTTAGTTTAAGAGATGCCAGTATCAGCTCGATGCTACTGGCATCTCTTAAACTAAGTGGAAAGGTTTCGGAACCAGAGACTTCGCTGATGGATGGAGATTATTCTGGTCTGGCGTCAAACATAACAGGTGGGTGTGGGGATAATCACAAGCCCCCGGCTTTCGGGAAACGTATTGGAGTTTATTCCATTAGGAGGGAAGGTTTTGATCTTGATCTTAAACTTGTGCGATCGACTTTGGCTTAAGTGCAGGTGTACGCACCCAGCCTAGAGTCAGAGTATCCGGCCTTGTTGAACGAAGTTGATGCTGCACTGGATAGAGCGACAGAAATGGACTTCTTTTCCTGATGGGTGACTTCAATGCTCATGTGAGTGAGTACGGACGATAGTACTTGGGGAAGTGTGTTTGTTAGGCACAGTGACCCGGATCAAAACAGGAACGGAGGGAACTTGGTGGACTTTTGCTGTGCTTATGGCTTGTCCATCATGAACACCTTTTTACCACACAAAGACATTCACAAATACACTTGACTTGGTACCGGCACAGTTTAACAGAGATTTTTGATTGATTTCTTTGTGGTTCCATCGTGTGTTGAAAAAATGATTTGTGATGTTCGCGTTTTGAGAGCAGCTGGAGCTGTTAACTGATCACCACCTAGTGCTGTGCAAAATGCGCTTTAGCGACAGTATTCCTTTGCCATCCAGACGAAATCCAAGACGGGTGACCCGCATACGGTGGGAAAGGTTGCAGGATGCTGAATCTGATTACAGGGAGCGACTTGCACGGCACGTTTCGGAGAAGTTTGAACAAATTTCAACTGTCCTTTCAAATGTAGAGGAAGAATGGCAGCTGTTTTGTTCGGCAGTCATGGCCTCTGCAAGAAATGTTTGTCGAGTAAAGAGGCTTGGTGTGGCGGCTGGTGGTAAGAAAAGAACTGCGTGGTTTAAGACTCCTGGAGTTCAAAAAGCCATCAGAGAGAAGGAGAGAGCCTATATTGTGTGGAATCAATGTAGGAACTCTGTTTCTCGAGCCTGGTACACTGAGGCGCGAAGAACTTGCAAAAGGGGGTTCACATGGTACAAAATGCTGTACAATTTGTTGGACAACATCCGATATTGTATCGTAGGAACGAAGGAAACAACCGCTTGACAAGCCGCTTGATGGTTTTCAAAAAATTTTGATTTTTCTGCTGGCTTGTCAAGCCATACAACCCGTGTGAACAGAAGTTGGTCAAACTTCCTTTGTGTTTGCCATTCGGAAAAAAATTTTCGTGTGGTGAAGATGGCAGCAATATCAAATAAAGCGTTTCTGGGGGGATTTTCCACGGGAATTTAGCGGGGGGGGGGGGATTTTAGCGGGAAAAAAAAACTAAAAAAAACTGAAATTGCACAACTTGCTTGATGAATGTGAACGCAAGGCTCATTTAACTGTAATTTTTTTACCAAGCAATGTTGTACAACATGTTGCACTGTTGGAACTCCCCTAATATGGCGGTAGGAACAACCAAAGAAAAGGCATGGAAAAAGTTCGGCGAGAGGTCGGAGCACGATTAAAGATCTCCAAACAAGACATTTTGGCAGACTATTCGCCGGCTCAGAGGAAGGAAGTTGAATTTCGTTCAAGGGGTTAAATCCAAAGAGGATACACTTCTTTCAAATGAGAACGCAGATGGAGCGAGCACTTTTCGAAGCTGCTCAATCCTCAAGAGCGCACTGAAGATGGCTATCCTATTGGCGACGAGATTAGGGCGGAGAAAAGTTCTATAGTAGATGAAGTCACTGCCGCGATTAAATCGGTTAAAGCTGGTAAGTCTGCTGGAGTTGATAAAATCCGGCCAGAAATGCTCAAGGCAATGGGTAAAGAGGGTGTTAAGTGGCTAACACGTATCATCAAGGTGGCCTGGGAAAGCGGAAAAGCACCAAGCGATTGGGAAACAGGAGTTATGGTAAACATTTTCAAAAAAGTCGACAAGAGAGATTGCTCTACTAAAGGGGTATGTCTCTCTTAAGTCTTCCTGGAAAAGTATTCGCAAAGGTGTTGTAAGCGCGTTCCAGAGCCGTAATCGAGCCTTTGTTGCGGGAAACACAATGCGGCTTTCGGCCTGGCAGAGGCACAATCAGCCTTCAGCTTTTTACTCCTAAGGTTATTCTTGAAAAGGCCAATATGCAAAACCGGTCTACACGTGTTTTGTAGATTTGGAAATAGTCTATGACCGGGTTCCTCGGGATAAACTCTGGAGAGTTTTGCAGGACTATGCACTGGGTGGACTAGGTGCACTGGGTGAACTTCAGCGCCATATGTGTTGAGGCTGGGATGAAGAAGCCTGTATCTCTTGAGTTGGTGCGGGACGACCAGGAATGATGGAAGGACCATTTAGCCGCCCTGGCTTCGAAACCCTTCTAAGGATAAACGGTCACCGAAAATGATGATGATGATGATGACCAGCATAAGCTTATGCCAAGTAAGAATTAAATTAAAGACTTACCTGCTGAATTGTAGCTGATTCTGGCCCAAAGTAGATATACACATGCGCGTAGATACACAACGAGGCAGGTTTTGCTAGAGTTTTTTTTGAAGACATGAGCAGCAGTATTGGACGAGTCATTCTTTAATCCTCGCAGTAGGCTAAGGTAAGTGCTACCTCCACACTTCTTCGCCAGGAGTATTCAGATGAAATTGCTGGCCGTGGCCTCTTTCTTATAAAGCACATTTTTTATCATTTTTAACTTTGACTCCATGAGCAGCTTAGGCCCGTTTGATGATACTCATCATAACTACGTATGTTCTACATACATAGAGACATAAGGCCTTACCATAATAGATTCAGGTGAGCTAAAGTCAGCTTTCATAAATGTTCCATTGCATGCGATTCGTATACCACGACCGTTATAGCCCGGTTTCGTTAACTTTTGCTCCCTTAGTTAGTACCATTCAAGTGAGAAGTTCGACGCGGAAATTCGACAGCTGGGTAGATACACACAAAGTTCATGCGATTTTCAAATTGTTCATCATTAGTCGGAGGTTGCTACTATCCGATGGAGCACTCAGACACAACTAATGGTCCATTGTACTATCACGCGGACACCTTACTTTAATGTATTTAGTTTACCCGTCTTTCGAAGAAAAACGAGAAGGAGCTTCAGTGATGAAGAGCTTAGGTGTTCGGCACTCACCACGTCAATCCCAAAGTTCCGCCACCTGATGCGAGCAAAGGAAGCAAAGGCAGGACAACTGCATAGGAAATGTTCCGCTGTATCGTCGTCCTCTCCACAGGCAGGAGAGGTGGTGGTTTTGCTAAAGCCTAGCACATTCAAGTGCTTGGCGAAAGCTTGGTGGCCCGTGAGGACGCCTACAAGAAGTCTGCAATAAAGGTCTGCATGAATGTACTCATTTAGTCATTTTAATCATGTGCAGTATTTCATTGCACTCTATTCAGCATAATCATACGATCAAGAGTAGTGTTTGAATTATACCCGCATCAAAAGAGACAGCTACTGTACACTACTCTGGCAGCCTCTGCTAAAATGAGAACACTGTTTGGTTTCATTCGCTCACGTGGGTGCTTGCTTTTAACAAAATGCACCACTTTAACTGTTACAAAGACAGTGAGCGCACCGTTTAAATGGATGCTCTCATTTGTATTAGTGCACCCATTTAAATTAATTATTCATCGGTTTATCATTCGCGTTATTCTTTCGGAGCTGTAAGGTTGGAAAAATAAAATTTGTTGCTAAAATTGGGTGTTTATTTTTTTTTTTATTAAAATGGAGGAGTACGATGTAAGAAAAAAAATCAATTAAATAAACTCTATGTACTAAAAGAATTATTTCTTAAAGGATTCAACAAACGACTCAAATGTTTCGATAGGAAGCAACATTGCGTTGCTAAACAGTTCAGCCATTAAAGCCAATATTCTCAACGGAAACATAAAAATTGCAAATAAAAGAGGCAGAAGCAAAGTTTGGAATATTTTCGGGGAACTAGAAAAAGAAAACGGTGAACGCATTCAAAATTTAGTGGCGTGCAAAAAGTGCTTTAATGTGTTTAAGTTTAATGTAAGAAGCACATCGAATCTAGTGAAACATAAATAACTAAGCACAGTTTAAAATAATTGTAGACCCGAAAAAATTGAAATTGGAATTGATGACAAAAAAAAATGTTTTCGTGTTGTCACAGAGTGGGTAATAGAAAGTTGTCGGGCGTTTAAAATTATCCCAGATTCTGGATTGAGAAATTTTGTTTAATTTTTAATATCGGTAGGCGCAAAATACGGTAAAAATGTTGACATTGACAAGTTGCTACCGCACCCAACGACAATTTCGCAAAATATTCAATCACTCAATGATAAATACTTTAAAATTATAAAAGATGAAATTATGTCGATTCAACATCATGGCTATGGATTAACATCCGACATTTGGACAGACAACAACTTAAGAACATCATTCTTATCACTTACAATTCATTACGTTAAAGAAGGACAACTAATAACCCGCCTTCTGGGCTTAAAATCTATGAAGGGCGCAAAATGTACGGGTATAAAAATAAAATAGTTAAATTACTAGTTTTCTACTAGAAAAACTTTTAAAAGGAAGATTAATGTCATCACCAAGAAAAAAGATTGTGTTGTCATATACAGGGTGTTTCAGTTAAGGTGTGACAAAAAGCTAGGGTGTCTGTATAGGTTTGGTCGAGACAAGAAAAAAGTTTTACGTAGAGGGGTCTATTCACCACCCTTTAGCCGGGAGGAGCGATTTTCTAAAAATATGACTTAAAACAGAAAAAATATATTAAAAAACAATGGTAACACTGACATTTTCAAGATATACCTTTCTGTAAAGCCAGAAATCTCTTCTTTTATTTTAATTTTTAATACAGGTGTTTTAGTGTACAGTTTATGAAAAATAAATTTTTAAACTAAAAATTTTGAAAAAAAAAATTAAAAAAGTTAATTTTTTTCAAAATTAAAGTAATAGTCAAAGAAAAAGACATATGAACATGCGGTTTCTGTTTTTAATAACTAATTTATAAGAGCATCAAATTTTGAAATAAATTAAACTAACAATTTGAAAAAATTAACTTCAAAAATTTTTTTTTGATTTTTTTTCAAAATTTTTAGTTTAAAAATTAATTTTTCATAAACTGTGGCCCCCGCAACCTGTACTGTAATTAGGTTGCGGGGGCCAATGAATAATGCCTTATTCGAGAGTTAGTATTTTGCGAAAAATTCAAAAAAATGCTGAAGATTTTAAGATTAAAATCAAGGTTCAACAATATCGCTATCATGATAATGAGATATGTTGTGTTTTGTGTTGATCATTAATAAGAAAAGATAACTTTTATTGCTATACATTTAATATTTGTTCTTCCAAAAATAACATAACATTTAATAAAAATTAGTGGTCCGCCCAGAAATGGAAAAAGGATCTCTTATGCTATCGCTCCGTTGTCAGTCCGTCCGTCCCCACCTGTTGTAACTTTTGGTGCAATTTGCTACACTTGTAAGGTCCGTGCAAAAATGAGAGCGCATAAAAAGGATTTTTTTACTCACGTAATAGTTTAGTAACAGTTTGTTTCTTGTTAATAAAAAAGAGAAAAAGTTCTTTGGCACTTGTCTTTACAGTTTTACGGGCAGAAAGTAGGAGAATGGTAATGTTGGATATAGAAAAAAATCCTTTTTGAACTTGAGCATATGTGCCCGTTGACAACAAGGCCCTTTTAGGCCTAATTACAATAAACTTATGCAAAATACTTACAATAAAGTTTTAAGGGAAGGATAGGCCTTTCACTATCCTTTTTACGAGTAAGTCATGAATCTCTTATGCAAAAATTCTTCTAAAGGGTGAGCCAACAGCCAGTTGAAGGATTCCACTTTCTTTGGGAAAAAAGACCTTACAAAATTTGATATGATGACTCATTGGCGACCGCAACATAATCAGCTATTTATGCTTGTACCTAGTTCATTTGCTAAAAAAAATAACATAATAATAATAAATAATATAATAATAAAAATTATAAAAAAAAAATAATAAAACAATAAAAAATAACAAACTGTTTTGTTCCACTTTTAGGTCAAAATATAAGGGTGAAAGTCAGGAGTATTTTACGAAACTTTGGATGCGAACTTTATGAGAAGTCTGTCATAGTCACCGACATGGGGGGCGAATTTTAACTGCTTATCAGTCGCTCAATCAAGTCTTTTGTATTAATCATCTCCTACACAATGCATTGGAAAAAAGTTTTAAAGAAGTTCCAGAAATGTCCGATTTGTGTATTTTCGTTAAATTTTTTAAAAAATCTGGTACAAATCCAAATTTAAGAACTTCTCTTAAAAGCTTTTCATGTACGCGCTGGAACACTATTTTTTATTCAATCGATTTTATAGAAAAGAACTGGGCTGAAATCACTAATATTTTACGGAAAAAAACGAGTTACATCGAATAAATAATATTAATTTAAATTGTTTTAAAATGTTAATGCAGTTATTAGAATTTTAAGACCTTTTGAAGAAACGTCAAAGAAATTAGAAGGGGAAAACTATGCAACCCTTCATTTAACAATCGTTCATATTCATAGGTTAAAAAAAGTTTGTGTGGTAAATGTTGAAGATTTAGACGTTGTTAAAATATTTAAGGAAAAGTTAAACCATTTTTTGGATTTAATTGTGCTGCGAAATTTATCAACAGCTCACAGAATACCCCTTTTTATTTCCACCTGCAAATAAATTGATTCAATTCAACGATGCCGAGAAAAACTGAATTAAAGACGAATGCAAGCTTTTGATGCAAAGTTATGGGAGTGATATGTCGGAGCGAAGTGAAGAACGATTGTTAAATGAAGACTTGCATAGATTTTTAGCAGATGGTAAAGACTTGTTCGAAGATTTTATTCAACCCGTGGAGACTATTAGTTTCACAAATAACGTATAAAATGAATTGCTGGCCTACGAAAACACAAATGTTCTCTACTGTGAAGACTTCGATGTTTTGCAGTGGTGGCACTTACATCAAGTTCAGTTCCCTCTTTTGTTCAAAGTAGCTTGTAAAATTTTATCCATCCCAGCAAGCAGTGCAGCTTCCGAGAGAACATTTTCCTCGGCTGGGCAACTAATATCAGAAAAACGCAGTTTAATTGGTTCGGACCCAGTTTTAATAGACCAAATAATGTTTTTGCACTCGAATATTAAGAAAACAGACATTTATAAAGATCTTGAGGAGAGCCTTACAACATTTTAAAAGATATAAATAAAGATATATATATATATATTATTAACAAATTGTGTACCTTTCTGTCTAATATTAAGTCCGCTGTTTCATCATTGAGGTAAGTTATTGGCATTTATGTGTGATAGTACGTCGTAGTGGGTGCACTGAGTGAACTGAGTGCACTAAGTGCACTCATTTCATTTAGTGCACTCAGTTCAGGGCACCCATTGTACGTGGGTGCACTGAACTAATTGTTTTGTTGTGAATGAGTACAATACGCATTAAGTAGTCAAATGGTAAGCTATTCATTCATTTGAGCTTTCAAAATATGAGTGCAATGAGTAAGATACCTGGAAAGAACTGAATGTCTTGGAAGCGATTTTAAGACATTCATTCCAGATGTTTTCTGCAATCGATTCTCCTGAGGGATAGAAGAAAATACGCTGCCCCTCGCAGATATCCGGGCGTAGTCGTTTAGTCTGTCTGCACTCATCGCAGTCACGCCAACGAGCCCTGTGATCACGAGAAACCCAAGTATCAATGGCAGACGTGACAACAGATACAGGCAGGCCTAAAGCAGGATCGGGCCCTTAGAAAACCTCTTCCGAGTCTAGTCTGGCAAGCTCATCAGAGATCTCATTTCCCTGGATACCAATGTGACCTGAAACCCAAACAAGATTCACTGCATTTAGCCTTCCGACTAAGTTCAACGAATACTTGAGCTCGAGCGCTATCTTGGACGAGGTAAGAGGGTTGAGCAACGCATTTAGAGCGGCTTGGCTGTCACTGCAAACGCATATGCTTCTCCTCCTCCACCTGTTAGTCACAATATAGCGCATAGCATAGGATACCGAAAATCTCCGCTTGAAAGACAGACGCATATCTACCCAAGGGGTAGTGAAGTCTAATGTTCTCGCTTTCCTCAAAGACTCAAGCACCAGACCCCTGTCCGGTTTTGGAGCCATCCGTGAAAATACGATGGCATTCTTTCCCTGGCTTAGAGTCTGGCCGAAGCCATTCCATTACGTGAGAAAAGTCGACTTGGTAGTTTTGTCGCAAAAGGATTTTTGGGGTCATTGCATCAGAGGCCATATCCATAAGACAGAGGTCGAAGGAAAATTCTCGAACAAGTTCTTCAAAATTCCAAGGAGTGTGGTACCAAAACCGCCTCTCTTTAAGCGAAATTGGTTTTCAGCGTGCACCCCTTGATAAATATATCAAAACAAGCCCTTTTTTGGAGTTTGGCAAAAGAGGCAGGAACACGTTTCCGCGAAAGCCTGCTCCACCAAACAACCGATGCGTACGAGAGGAGTGGTCTAACCATGGCCGTATAGATGCAAAGGACCTTTTTCGGAGATAAGCCCCATGTCTTGCCAAAAGCGCCTCTGCATTACCAGAAGGTGGACAATGCTTTTTCGGTTTTGGATTCAACATGTGGACCAAAGAAGTTTTCTATCAAGGATTACTCCCAAATATTTGACTTCATAGGATCTCGGGTTAATGACACCTTTAAACACGAGTTGAGTCAGACCAGTGACATTCCTCCTTCTCGTAAAGAGAACAACCGTAGTTTTAAGAGGATTCACTGAATGTCCACACGATGCCCATAATATACTTAAGTAAACATTTCAAATTGTTTACTTAAGTGTATTATGGGCATCGTAGGCGTTTGGCAGAACTTGAGTGGGATTTTCGATGTATTTTGACATTAGTCAAATCATCAATCATCAAATAGTCTATTCATCAATTATCGCAAAAAGACCGCTAACTTATATTTATGTGTCAGCAAACGAGGGTTAATCTTCGAAGAAATAGGAACATGAATTTCCTCTTTGAGTTTAAATAAATTTTTATTAACAATCATAATAACAGTTTAATGTAATTGATGAAATATTTTTTGTTTTATCAAGAATTCAGAAACAAAATTTCCAAAATTAAACAATAATTGTAAAGTTTTTAACAAAATACAAATAAAATAATATTGCGAAGAAAATATCAAATAATTTCATTTCGTATGTAATTTGTTTTCGTATAGCTAAAGTTACACAAAGAAGACGTCTTTAAATCTGTGTGTGTAATTTAAAAGAATTTTTTTTTTAGTTTTATAAATTTTATGCTTTCACACAGAAACGTCAACTCGTTTTTTTTTGACGAAGACTTAAAGTTGTCACAAACACAGAAAAACGTCGTCTCTATTCAATTTTTTGTTATTGTGGACTACAAAATGTATATATGAATTGTATAATAAAATATATATAATTTTTTTTGTATTTTCCCTATGTGATAAAATGTTAAACTTGACAAGTATATAACAGAAAACTAAACAGAAAAAAAAACACCTCGCATCCAAAATATTTATAGTTAAAGTTAAGTTAACAAACAAACAGAAAAATATTATAAAACTGCAATTCAATTGGTTTTTTTTATAAACAAATAATATAATACAAATCCATAAATATATTTATATATAATATTCTATATATGTTCTGTAATACTTTCTCATTTCACTTTACTGATTATACATTATTATTTAATATATAAATATGTATATGGTAGTATGCCGATTGCAATGCTGTTAAACTTGATGGTCTATTTGATGGTCGCGTCAGAAAATAAGAAAGATATAAACGAAGAATTGAAGGATGCCTTTACTTCGATGTATTTTAACATCCAGAAGTAGAAAGATTAGGTTTCCTAATCAATCGAGAAATTAATGTAAATTTCAATTGGTTACTACAACTTTTAGTGAGTTTTGAGATTTCTAAGCTCAGGTCTTTGCTTACTCAACAAGATTAAAATAATTATTGTCCTTCATGAGCCTTATTGAGTGTGACACGAAACCGTTAGTTCAATCTGTACTATTTGTTTAACGACATATTTATGATTCTTTATTATCAATGCAAGGTCGGATAAGACAATTTAGGTTCTTTTTGACAATAAAGTCGTAAAAGGATTCGCTAAAGACGCAAAATCTCCTGATGTGATATTCCAAATCTCACTAAGAAGTTCCCACAGCGTTGTTAAAGTGTTCACATATTTCAAGGTATATCCTTTCTTTTTCGTCAAATTTGGGAAAGAAATGTTTTCAAGGGATAGTTTCGCAGAGTTAACCCAGAATTAATTGATCCCGGATAAAAATTTACCTGGAGTTATGCCAACAATTACACTATATTTATGACTTGGCATTGTTTAAATTTGTCAGAAATAGGCCTGGTTTAGGAAATAAAAATAAGCAAACCAAACTCGCAAAATCTATGTAAGCTGTGTGAGTTATATTCTTCACATACGAGTCGAATCAAGTATGTGAATCAATCCTCAATCCAGGGTTAATCCATAAAATGTGTGGCGTAAATCCGAAAAAAACTTCTAAAGTCGTTAAATATTTTAGGCCCATTTCAGGACAAAATTTTTATCGGTATTTTTCTATGGTGCAAGTGCGAGAGGTCAGTTTAAAAGTACGAGGGAGAATGTGTTTACTTTTAAATATTGAAAGACAGATGTCGCTTTAGACGTAAATTTCTTGTTTCGGTGGGAACCACCATTCCTAAACTTTAAATTTTCCACCAAAATATTTCTCTTTTATTTCCTCAGCTCTCAAGTTTAACAGCGGAACCAATCAGGACCTGCCATATGTATCTCTAGTTTGTTTTCATTTACTTTTTTTATTTGCTTTAAATTATGCTAAGTATTTTTTTTTTTGCTTTGCACACTATTTATCTATTTGTTTATTTATCGTTCCATTTCTTGTTATTCACCATTCTTTTGCGGCATAACTTAGTTTTGAGGCGGTTAGGTAAATAGTTTATTTTTTATGTATAATGTATATATATTTATCTTTAATATAAGTACAACAAATTTTCGGTTATACTTTGTGCCTCTTCTCTTCATTATTATTTTCCTTCACTTCTTTTTCATATAATTATTCTTATATTCTCAACATTTGATTGCATTTCAACATTAAATTTGTTCACAGATAATTTAGATAAATTATTTAATTTAATGTGATAGTTAATAATATAATGTAATGTTTGTTTTGTTTTGTTTTATAGTTTTACCTAAGCTTCAATACTTCATAAGAGTTGATTTATTATTATATAATGTAGTTTTTTTGTTTTGTTTTTTTTTTTTTCAATTGGGGAACATGTATAGTTGTGTATAATAAAAAATGGAAAAGGTTAAAAATTACTGATTTCGAAAGATGTAATGTATATTGTTTGTTTTGGATAAAAGTTTTGGTTTTTTTTTATTCTTTTTTAGGAATTAACAAATTCAAACAGGAATAACGCGGAGATTTTGGTTTAAGATTTTTTTTTTTGGGAAATATACGAAATACAAGTAAAATTCACACGTAAATACATTTATATATAATAATGCAGACAAAATTAACATTTGTTTTTTGTTTATTTATTAGTTAATAACTTTGGTATTCGTTTTCAGTTTTCTCCCTTGTGTGGTAGTTAATGTACACCGCTCGTGTGCAGCTGAAAGAGACCTATAGGTGCAGTTAAATTAGGACGTGTCTGAAATATTACAAAAAAGAAAAAAATCAGCGTCGTTATTAATGCCAGATTCAATCAGTTTGTAAATTAAACAAAACATTTTTTGTTCGCGGTTTGCTTTGATGGTCTATTCTGTGGCGTTGTTTGAATATTTAATTAATAAATAAACCGCAGAAATTCACACTGACAGGGGTGCACGAGCATCGAAGTTGTAGACCAGTAGAGCTAAATAAGTTCAATGATTTCTGATAAGCTTTTCTCTAAATGAGTTCTTACGAATGGACAACCCGAAGAAAGTTTCACTTTTCCTGTCCTTTCCTACCTTCATACTCTCCTCTGTGCCGGACGAGCATGTTATGCGACCTGTGCTGAGTGTCATCCGAGCTTGGGTGTCTCCATGAGAGATTTAGAATCACTCGAAGAAACTTAAAAACGACCACGACAGTAAGAAAAGAAGCTTCGACTAGCTGTGCAACCAAGCTGATCAAAACACATAAGGCCTACTCAAGTTATGACGAAGTTAAAGGATGGCAGAGAACTCTGTTGTCCCCGTGGGCTGTCCTTTTTCTAGAGCAAGAGGGGATAAAGCAGACGGAGAGGAGTAACAAAAATATCAAGCAGAAAAAATTACCCGGTGTCGATGGAATCCCCAACATTGCATTAAAATCAGCAATCAATAGGCTCACGTAAGGATTTCCGTGAGTACTCGGATATCACGGCGGGCTAGTCCGATCATGAATAGTGATCTCGTTTTCCCTGCACGTACAGAGTTCTGTCCAACGTAGGTTAGTTCTACCCCAGAATTCAGTTTCTATCCTGCGTGCTATCGAACTCAGCGAAATTTTTATAGATTTGAGGGCTAGAGATGCATTCATCCCTGACCCAGTTCTCGCTAGCTTGTCCGCTTCTTCATTTCCCGGGATGTCGGTGCGAGTTACCCAACACATTGTAACAGTGTTGCCAAGTTATAACTCGTCTAGAATTTCCCTGCATAGTTTCACAGCCCTTGACTTCACCACATCTGATTCCATGGCTTTAGTGGCCGCTTGGTTCTCAGAGTGTATGGTAATGGTCTTGCTTACGAGGCTGTGTTTCTTCAGCCCAATGGCAGCTTGGATTATGGCTGCCAGCTCCGCCTTTCAGTCGTCATTGATCCGGAAGGATTTGCTTAGTGCCAGAGCTTCACAGAAGATGCCTGCGCGGGTTAAAGCGTCCATGTTAGAACCGTCAGTATAGACGGAGATCTCATCATCTCCTGTGATAGAATTTTCTTCCCATTCACATGTTTCAGGTATTGTAGTAGCGAATCTCCTGTTGAAAGCGAATGTCATTGGAAGGTCATCCGTGACTGGGGTATCTATGGAGGCAACCCATTGAGTTTCCATAGACACGTGCCCATAAAATCTTGAGCATAAAATCCGGATTTTCTTGGTCGGACAGCTGTTTTAGCTACCTTGCTGCTGCAGTATATGTCCAAGGGTGTGAGGTTGAGTAGTACCTCCAGTGCAGCGGTGGGTGTGGTCCTTAGGGACCCTCTTATTCCCTTGCAGGCTGCCCTTTGAACCTTGGTGAGGTTAGAGAGATAACAATTCTTTCTTTCTGTAGCCTTCCACCATAAAGCTGCGCCGTAAGTTAGTTAACAACCGCTGTATACATCCAGTGTACCATGTTTAGTTGCAGTCACTACATGCTGCGGCAGGCGTACAATGCCACGTATGCCCGCTTGACACGATCTTCTATATTATCCCTCCAGGTGAGTTTAGAGTCCGGTATGACGTCCAGGTATCTGACCGATTTGAAATCGGGAACTCCATTCCCCCCATTCTTGGTGTCCTAGAGGTTGGAATTGTCCTTTTCCTGGTAAACAACAGGACTTATTCCCAGTCCTCGACCCTCAACCCAGTTACCAACAATACGGAGTGCGTAGCCGAGTCGATCGCTTAGGATTGATGGGAATTTACCTGGGATCAGGATTGCCACATCGTCTGCGTATGCGCTAACAATGAAGCCTTCCCTCTACAGGGCTTTTAAGAATTCGTGTTTTCTTGGCAAAGCCAATAAACCGCAGTAGAATCCCTCATCATGCCTCTTTGCTTGGTGGACACAATGGATAAATTACTGGAACGTGATAAACTGCAGACTGCGATCGACAAAGCAGGTCGTTTCGCGGATCGCCGCAAGGCACGTTCTACGATCGACGCCATTGAAAAGTTCATGAAAAGGCCATAAAAGGAAGACGATGGAAGGATGCGAGAAGAATAAATAAATAAATAGAGTGGCGCAACAGCTCGAGGTGAACCAGGGCCAACTTTCAACAATGTATGCTGGTGTGTTAATTTCTTTTACATACAAAGGGACCTACAATTTTTTGCCGAATCCGAACGGCATTTTGAGAAGTTTTTCAAGACAAATGATACTCTCGGAGGGCTTGTCAGACCCTCGCGGAGGTGGGGACCGTGAAAAAGAACAAGTCTTTTTTTTCAGGTGACGATGGCAGGATTCGAACCCAGACCGAGTAAGGTGTAGGTGCGAGTAAGGTGTAGGTGCAATTACCACGCTGGATGCTAAAAACGCTTTCAACACCGGAAATTGGAACAAAACTCCCTGCGAACACTCCCCACGAAGAGAGTATCAGACTACTTACCTGACGAATATAATGACGGACTCTTTTGCAAGCAGAATGCTGTTCTACGACAACGAGAGGATGAGGCAGTATAACGTCACTGACGGAGACCCGCAAGGTACTGTACTAGGGCCAGTACTGTGAAATTTGTACCCACAACGTCACCCGGATACCCAAGTCCTTGAAAATAATAAGTTTCGTTGACGCGTACCGAGCGTTGAAGTGGGCACATTTCTTGAACAGCTATATGTTCCGTAATGAAGACCGTAATGAAGCGATCAGAATGGCACAAGACAGGCTAGTAAGCACGGATCTATATCTAGGAAAAGACAGAGGTGATACTCACGGCTACATGAAATTAGGCCCCAATGAAAAATGGCCCCAAACTGAAAATGAAAAACAGCCTCAATTGGAGAGAATTTTCATAATGAAAAATATCCCCAATTTTAAAAATTAAAAATCACCCCAAATTAATGAAAAATTGTCCCAAAAAGTGTTCATAAAATTTCATTTTAAAAAAAAACGAAACTAGACATTATGCCGGAGATCTAACAGTGTTTGGGTGATTTAAAAAAAAAGACTACGGGCGTCTCTTCGACTCATACGCCGGCCAACCTTCAGCCTCACATGCAAATGATCAAGGCGCCGCTACGCTGCATATGTCCAGTTTCAAATTTTTTTAAAATGTCCATCGTTCTTAAAAACTTCGAGAAATTTTTAATCTTTGGTTCGGAAAATGTTGCATTGGCGTGAGAATACATGTTGCCAAATTTGGGGCCATTTTCCATTTGGGCTTAATTTCATGTAGCCGATACTCACGAGCAGCAGACGAGTAATGGAAACGATTAAAGTGACCATGGGCGATCATGTAATAGTTTCTTAAGCAGAGTTGATGTACCTTGACGTAACTATTGATACGAGGGTAACTTTTAAGCAACATCTGCCAAGAAGGCGGCAGAACAACCGTCCAGAACTTTGCCGTCCTGTCAGCAAAGATCATGCTAACTAAAAGAGGAACTAAGTAGAAGAAGGACTTACTTCTGTTTAGTTCCTCTTTTAGAGAAGATACTCTATGGCTACCAAATAGAGGGCTTCTAAAATAAAAACGAAGTCATAAATAAATAAATAGAGTGGCGCAACAGCTCGAGGTGAACCAGGGCCAACTTCTCAACAATGTATGCTGGTGTGTTAATTTCTTTACATACAAGGGGATCTACAGTTTTTTGCCGAATCCGAACGGCACTTTGGGAAGTTTTTCAAGACAAATGATACTTTCGGAGGGCTTGTCAGACCCTCGCAGAGGTGGGGGCCGTGAAAAAGAACAAGTCTTTTTTTTTTTTAGGTGACGATGGCAGGATTCGAACCCAGACCTCCGGCGTAGTAAGCACACACACTAACGGCACCCCACAAAAAACGAAGTCATACAGTCGAAAAACATAGGCGGTATACAGAACCAATGCATTGAGAGTATAAAGCGCCTTCCGAGCAACCTCATACGACGCCGCATGCGTAGTAGCTAAAACGATGCCAATAGGTTAGGTTAGGTTGGAAAGGGTTGTTTGCAATTAGTGCAAGTTCACTCGGTGGCCAGATTGGCCCATTGTGATTACCCTTGTAAGGTAGACAAACATGTTTGGACATATGTCTTGCTAACTGAACCAGCCTGATCTTTTAATAAATCTTTTAGGTCTAGTAGTGATATTTCTGCCAGGTCATCCAGGCTATCAAAGAACTTGACTCCTAAAAAGGTTAGTCGTCGTTCTTGGAGAACTGGGCAGTGGGAGAAAAAGTGTTCTATAGACTCTATTTCTTCTTTATCCCTACAGATTCTGCAGAAGTCGTTGGCAAAGATTCCCATTCGTGTAGCCATGACACCAATGGTGCAGTGTCCCGTAACTACATCAACGAGTGTTGGCCATAAGCAGTGAGCTATAATAAATCTTTGGACTGTTGCCAACGTTCACCGGCTAGTTTGATCGTGTATAAATCTATTAGACTTTTGGCTGTGTTGAAAGGGAGATAAATTCCGGCCACGCCAACGTACCGGAATCTCTACGCAGTTTTGCATACTTGGTATAATGACTGAATCTTTTATCGAAGTCGAATTGAGGTTTCTTATAATCCGTACGGATTACAGACCCATTTTGATTTCCAGAGGCTGTTCTCTCTTAGTCTGAGAGCTGCCTTGCCGCCACATTTCTTGTGAAAAGCTCCAGAGGTTGGAGGTGCAGCATTGTTTCCAGACCTGTTTGAGGTGTGGATCTTAATGCACCTGTGATACCTAAACAAGCTAATCTTTTTACCTTCTTCAGATTATTGAGGTAAGATTTCGTTTTACACGCCTCCCACCATACCAATGATCCATAGGTAAGAATAGGTCTAACAATCGCTGTATAAGCCCAGTATGTTATTTTGGGTTGAAGACTCCACTTTCTCCCAATGGCTTGTTTACATGTGTACAGAGCAATGAGACCTTTCTTCATTCTCTCCTCCGTGTTCCGTTTCCAATTTAGTTTGGAGTCAAACAAAATGCCAAGGTATTTGGCTTCCAGGGAAAGTTTAAGATTGGTCTTATTTAATTTAGGAGTTTTCCACCCCTGCAATTTGCGCTTCCTTGTAAACAGGACCATATCTGTCTTGTACGAATTGACTTTAAGTCCACTGTTCTCTGCCCATCTTGATAAATCTGTTAACACAGATTCCATTAGTTCACTGATTGTTAGAAGAAATTTTCCTGTAATCAGTGTAACTATGTCACCTGCGTAAGCGACTACTTTTATTCTTCTTTTAACGAGAGAATTAAGAATTTTGTTGAGTGAGATGTTCCATAGAAGGGGTGAAAGCACCCCTTCTTGTGGGGTTCCCTTTCAAACGATGCCAATAACCATCCTCGTTAAAGATGCTGAAATATTACTTACTGCAGCTGGAGATATAATGAAGCCCCATTAAGAACAATCATACAAGATTGCTGGAACTGTTCAAGAGGTTGACCGACCATATAGACCGTTGGATAGGGAATATGAGGAGCTGAATTTCACCTGACATTACCTGCTGTGTCAGAGCCTATCTCCACAAACTTGGCCATGAAGACAACTCTGAATTTTAAATGTGCAGAGAAGCAGTTGAAAACGCGGAACATAAAATGTTTCACTATCCACGATATCATGAAGAGCTCCTCATGAAGCAACTAGCGTTACAGTGTCTAGCGGACAAAAGGGCTCCGCTCTCTTTTGAGACAGACAAAGTGTCTACAACTATTCAAAATATAACCTAAAATAGGTGGGAAAATCAGCAGAGTTGCGGCCATACAAAGGCGTTATGGCCATTGACCCACGGAAGCAAGTTAAAAAAAGCTTATAGCACTAAAAAGGCTATCACTGGCCATAGCCACAAAAGTTATAAAAGGCCACAACATGTTTGGAAAACACTCAGCAAAATTTAGAACAATCAACACTAACTATACAATATGCATATTATGCACGGGCTGTCACGACCCCGAAACCGGAAGCGGATGTGAACGGCAACAGGCAACGTTTTACACTTCTAGACAAATTCATGTTTGAGGAGCTGGACGAGGTTGCAAGAATACCGGTGGCGAATATCGTGAAGTTCAGCAAGGACTCCGGCTGGGCCGATACGGTACTTCAACTAACTGAGTATCATATTTAAACTAACATTTCTATCCCTTACAGAGTAATGTAAGTCATGTCATAAACAAACTAACATTTCTATCCCATAGAGTGACGCTAAGGGCTCTCGCAGGACCATGCTAGCTGGTGGCTTTGGCTGCTAGCATCCCTACCTAGCCTAACCCAACCTATGCTAATTTTGATAGTTCGTTATAAGGGCGGTCGCCAACACCCCTTTTTTAAAGTTTGCAGTAACCATGAATCGTCAAAAAATAACAATAATAGCAGTTATTTATTATTATGGTTTTACAATAATAACGCATTAAATCTATCTTATGCATTACACTCCGGTATTAGTTTTTAACTTCTCCATAAAACCAAAGAAAACTATTTCGTTAAAATGCCACAAAACCGTTGCGTCGTCATTACTTTTCCGAAACATTCCTTACTGACGAAACCGCTTTGCAGAGTTCCGCCTGCGTAAGGTTCTTATTTCTTGATTTTTCATATTGATTTATTGAAGATTCATCATTGGTTTCAAAACGCTTAAGAAATTCACTAGAAGACCAAATTAGGGCTTAAAATCTTTATCCAAATCTGTTTCTGATCCACTAAACTCATCAACCAAAGTTCTTTTTATCACGGTGTTCGATCGTGATCGTGAAGAAAAAATAGAAGAGCCAAGTGTTTGACCGATCTATCTATTTTTTTTATGCTCCAAAAAGGATATAAGAAAAAAAGTCCTTTGTGGAATCCAGAGTCATCTAGCATCAAAGTCACGCATCCTGACTTAATAAAATTACAACCGAGTCCTGAAATTCTGCTTCATATCTTTGCAGCAAGGAAAAAGTTCCATTCTGGAAAAAGCACAGCCCTTTAGAGTAGAGCAACCTTTAGCTAACCCCGCCGGCAGTAGGGAAAAAGGCCCCAATGAAATAAAGCCCCAAATTAAAAAATAAATAAGGCCCCAAAAGTGGGGCTTTATTTCATAATGAAATATGACCCCAAAATCAAAATGAAATAAGGCCCCAATATTGTTTAATATAAGGAAGCTTAAAGAAACAGCAAGCTGGCAAGCCCCATATACACAACCTCGGACCCCTCCGAATTCGATGAAAGAGCTGGTGGCCGGTCCTTCTTTCATAGTGAACAGTACAATGACGAGTTCTTTTTATATGAGATGGAGAGACAATAAAAAATAAATAAAAATAAATAAATAGGGTGGCGCAACAGCTCGAGGTGAACCAGGGCCAACTTCTCAACAATGTATGCTGGTGTGTTAGTTTCTTTACATACAAGGGGACCTACAATTTTTTGCCGAATCCGAACGGCACTTTGAGAAGTTTTTCAAGACAAATGATACTCTCGGAGGGCTTGTCAGACCCTCGCGGAGGTGGGGACCGTGAAAAAGAACAAGTCTTTTTTTTCAGGTGACGAGGCAGGATTCGAACCCAGCCCTCCGGTGTAGTAAGCACACACACTAACCACTACGCTACGGAACCCCACAGATGGAGAGACAATAAAAAAATTAAATAAGACCGCAAAAAAATGAAATAAGGCCCCAATATAAAAATTCCAAGTTGTTGTTGCATTTCGTGCTTCTTTTTGGGGCCTTATTTCTTTTTCAATTTGGGACTTTATTTCATTGGGGCCTTATTTCCTAGAGCCAGCCCCGCCCCGTGTCGTCCGGAAACGTTTTTATGAGGCAATCGTTAAATGTCGTGTTGTGTATCGAAGAGGCAACGCATTTCGTTGGATTAAATAAGTTTTCTCTCTCTAGATATTCTAAACTCCTTTACATAACGCAAAAAAAAATGTTTTAAAATGTTAAATACTACTTACCTCGTTGTTAGTATAGTGACTGCACAACAATATCCCTATCAGAAAGTTGTCTGACTTTCATCGAACCATCTGAACCACACGAAAATAGTCGACCCTGTGAGTCCAATTGCAATTGGCTAACACCTTGACCGATATGCTTAAAGAAACTGTTTTTAGCATGTTCTCCAGGAAACGCGTACAGTAACGCATGATGAGTTAAACTCCAAATCTAAACGGGTTTTTTATTTTAGTTTAAGTTCGGGAAAAAGGGGGCTAACCCAATTGTTTACCTTTATATCACCTTCTGCTGAGCCTGTCACAAAGAGTTCTTCGTGTGGATCCATTGCCATGCATTTAATCGCACTTTCGTGAGCCTTTGATATTTCAATGTAAAAGTTTAACAATGCATGCTATTGGAAATTAAATGTAAGTTTACCTGGAATCGATGTCTAAGCGTCCTTTGACGTACGTCAAAAATGCAAATGTCTCCCTTTTTGCCAGAAGAAATCAGAACCTGGTGCTGTGGCGCATAGATTAGACTTGAAGCTCCCTGATCATGACAAGTAAATGCTGAAAAAAATCATTTTGTATAGTTAAAGTTGCTAAATCTATTCGTTACTGAGATCAAAGCAGCATTTCAAATCAAGCTTTGTTTTATGAGATCTAGAGAAGCTAAAGATGAACTTACATGAGACTAGCGATTTTTTCTGCGGAAGCAGAGTATCCCATATTCCTACATTCTTGTTCTCCGAACTGTGTCCAGCTATAAAAAAATTATGTAAGTTTAAAATTGCAGCTTAAGAAAACATTATTTATCCTACCAGTTGCTACTAAACTACAAGATCCAAGGAACACAAAATCAGCAATAAGTTTGTTGTGGCATTGTTGTGTCTAGAAACGAAAGTTCCATTCAATATAAAGTGACTGTAACAGCACATTTTTTTTTTATTTTTACTTACGAAAAACGATCGATTACTCTGTGAAGCAATACCAGCTTGCCACAGACTTAGATTCCCATCGCCATCAGCAATGCCAAACTTATTGCCCTGCTGCGAGAATCGACATCGTGTTACTTTGGCAAATGTACCAGGCGGACGTGGTGTACAAACGACTTGCTGGTGACTCCATTCCCACAGTTGAACAGATCCATCTTGGCCTCCAGTGAGGTAGAGCGGCATTAGTGGATGAGCACTCATTCGCTTTACATTGTCCACTTTGTGCTTCATAACCTGTTTGGAAGGAAACCTTTCATTAGAATATTGCATCCATGACTTAGATTTTTGTATTAAACACAAATAACTCTGTGCACAAAGAGCACATTACTGCAATCTTTTTAACAAGTAACGTTTTTGCTACGAAAAACTTTACAAAGAATGAAAATAAATGGAAGCAATAATAAAAAGGATACTATTAATGTACTGTACAAAATCAGGACACAAATTTACTATACATTTTTTTTTTTTTTTGTGAAAAAGGAAAACGAGACGAGAACAAAAACTTAAAAACACATTTTTGCTGAATTGTAGAAAAGGAAACTGTACCGGCTTTAACAAGTGCTTAGAATGTTCTAAAACCATTTTGCAATACCATGGATCGTGACAACCTGGAAAATTGGCTCCTTTTATCTGCAGCGTACAACGAAAGACAGGAAAAACAAAAGCATTTTGTAAACATTTGTGAATGAGATGTATGAGATGTAAGAAATGTGCATGATTAGCGGTATTTTTTTCGAAGTTTTAGATACTTTTTATTGCGATAGAGTAGAAAAACTAGTTTGTGTTGGGCGCCATTTTTTCACAGCTTTTCGTTTTAAAAAAATGCAGTTAATGGGAAACGAGAGCTACCGAAGAGACCTACGCTGACGGCTTAAAGATCTCCATACTTTTCACACAACCTGAGAACTCCCACATACTTCAGTTCAACCTCGACGAATTTTTCCTCTCATACCAGAATAACTTCCTCGAACTCAATGTCAAAAAATGGCAGCCTTTCGTAAGCGTTGCACTTTTTTCTTCAGATCATATCTCGTAAACAGTGTGCTCATCGCTAGTTTTTCCTTGGTTCGTGAAACTCAATTTTCATAACCACATCTCTATTAATTATGCCGACATCATAATTAATAGAGCTAACTTTTCTCTTGACTTTATCAAATGTTGGTCCAAGGAGTTTCCTAATCCATATGTTACCAAAGCCCACTAACCTTTGTTAGACCTCTTCTTGAGAACGGCAGTCAAGTCTGGTTAGACCTACTGTCAGATCCAAATCCAAATAATTGAAGCCGTACAGCGGAGATTTATGCGTTTCACCCAGCGTGGTTTTAATTGAGATGCTCCTTTTAACCTATCCCCTTAGAAGTGCCGTCTTAAATTACTTAGCCTACAAACCGTTCACGTCTCAATGTTGCTGATATACTTTTTGTAAACCAGTTTGCTAGCTGGAAACATCGATAGTCCATACTTCCTTCAACAGACATGTCCATTTTTTCATCTTCCCTTCCATTGAACTGACTACGGAAAGAATAGACCCTCCACAGAATGCTAAGCACTTGCCTCTGGCGATTCGTAAGAACTTCAGGAAGCGTGCGCTTACCTTGTAATAGCCTTTTTTTTTTAAAAGAAACGTCAAGATTGAAGATTGAATCGGTACCAATTTATTTAAATATACATTGTTTAAGCTTCTTTTTCCCTCCTAGCGATTATATCTTAGGTAATAAATTTGTTGAATTTTTTCAAAATAATTCACTGGTTTTTGAGGTACTAAGATCCGAGAAAGCCTCCACGTAAAAGAAGCTGTCTCTAGGAAAATTCCAGCACAATCGCTAAAGATAGGAAGGCCTAAACTTTCATGGATCACGAAAAAAGGGTCTAATTGGACTCAGTGATGAAGTGATCGAAAACTGGGTGGCCTGCCGGTATATTCTGAGGTGCAATCGGTGTACCCCACAAGCGAATGCAGAAGGAACGGAAGGGGTTATGATCTCTCAATACAGATCATAACCGCGCGCCTAAATGAAAAGAAGAAGAAGAATACATTGGCTTTTGAAGCTGGATAACCAACGCAAACTTTTGGTCAAACATCCACAATGCATAAGGCTTTTTTATTAGTGAGCGTCTTAAGGGTATTCTTATTTTCTTACCAATACACGTAAAAACGTTTACTTGAGTTTGGACTTCGGCGCCGGGATAGACCTCCCCTTAGAGTTTTCGACGATGACGTAATGCTAATAAAGTACCTCAGGTATTTCGAAATGTTTATTTGGGTTTAATACGGTTCTTGTTTTACAGAACGTAAATAGTAGGTACTACTTTTTAGACAAAAGTAGGTATGACTTGACGGTCCTATTTTTTAACGCTTTTCATGATGACCTTGCAATATCAATTCCCAAAGCGAATTGTCGCAATTCTGCAAGCAAAGAAACAGTAAACCTCCAACAAAGTCGTTATCAGTTAAGCACAGCAAAAAAGACTGCGCCAATGTTAGAACGAAGATCTCTTCAATCTCAGGCAGATGACTAGACGGAATTTCAATATCTGCCTCAGACAATTCCAGGCAGCTTTAATGGGACTGCCTACGTCTGTATAAGAAAGCCATACCAATTCAAAAAGGAGGCTGGGATAGATTACTGCCATTTAATAGAAACCCTTAATGCCTCCGTTAGGCAAAGCTAAATTCTCTCCAAGGAACACTCCAATATCGGCTTTCAAAGAATGTCAAACGGAGGAGGGACAGAATTGTTCGCGGATCGTAGAGCTCCTAATCAATACACACTTTCCAGGTTGCAGTGATATTCGCATGGAGCCTGACAGGTCGCGGTATATACAACCTGCACCATATAAAAATATTTTTAATTTTTATGAATTCCTAAAAATTTCCTAAAAATCCTATTAATTTCTGTTAAAAATATTTTTATTAATTTTAATAAATAATAAAATTAATAATTTCCGAGGAAAAGATTTTCTGGTTTATTAGCAGCTTCTCACCGTTTAATTTTCCAGGCCCTGACGACTTACTGCCTGGCATGCTAAATAAGTGGGGTGCCTCGGTGTGGAGGTTAGTGTGGGTGCCTACTGCGTACCATAAAAAAAAATATCAGAGAGAAGAAGAGAGTCTCCATGGTGGGGGTGGGGCCATTGCTTCCCAAATCCGGAAGACTGAAGGGAGTCATTGAAAAAGTTCTGCAAGTGCTTGGAGCATGATTTACACAGAGTTGCCAATAAGATGTTCGGCCAGATAAATTGGACGCCACAGAGGAAGAAAGGAAGTTGAATATCGCACAAGGGGTTCAATCCACGGTATACTTCTTTGAAATAAATGTGTGGTGTTTTGCGCAAAGGATAGAACATTTTCGGAGTTGCTCAATCCCCAAAATCCCAAAATCCCACCAACAAACGATTAAATTAGGGCGGAAAATAGAAATTCAGCCAGAAATGCTCAAGGCGATGGGAGGAAGATGGGGTATTCGAATATTTATATATAGATCGAATATTTATGCTTAAAAAAAACAGTTTTTTCCCAAAAACGCCCCCAAAAAGTGGGCGGAGCTCAATGCTTTGTATGCAACAAACTTAGCAAATGGTAATATCTTTAATATTTGTCATATATTTTTTTTTTCAATTTAAAATGAATTTCCCGAGAAATCACGTTTTCAAAGATTTCAGATGTTAAAAGTGGTCATGGTCAATGGAGTGGGCGGTCCAATTTTTGCCTTATTAAAGGCTTCTGGTTGATATTGCTCTCCACCAAAATTTGAGTTCATATGTTTTGTCTATCTTGACCAAAAGGTATTTTGAAATAAAATGTAAATTTGAGGTTGTCTGACATTCACGCCAATTGTGGGCGTGGCTGTGGGCGGATTTTCTCAATTTTCATACTTTGTCTGTACAAAATGAGAACCAAGCAACGCTGCAAGTTTCAGCTTCCTAGCACAATTTTAAAGACCTCAAAACTGCATACATACGGACAGACGGACAGACGGACGGACGGACGGACATGGCTTAATCGACTTACCTGACGGTCTCGATTATATCTCTAAAAGGTCTTAGGGGTCTACGGTGATTATTTCACTGTGTTACAAACTATGCATTAAAATTAATATACCCTCGGTCGTATAAAAAGGCTAACGAAACGACAGGGACCGGAAATACAGTCTGAATTGTTCAATAGCTCTCTTTTGAACGATTCATCATTCAGTCTTTATTTAGAAACTGCAGCAGATCTGAATAGATTTTGTCAAATTTTGTCAAATCATAACTTTTGTGTGTTGGTCGCCAGGCCTGTGTTTTGTCAGATCTCCTTTTCAAGATATGAGTGGAGTAGATATTTAAGCGCAGTCCTGGCAGGGATAGCGGCCCTCTATGATGATGAAAATTAGAAGTAAAGCTTTTTTATTGAAATAAAACTTTTTTCCCAAACCCTATGCAGTACACTCTTTCCACGAAAGATAGAAAGAGTAATTTCAAATAATCCGGTAGGCTTGGCCTAGCTGGAGCAATATTAAAAGAATTATGCCGGAAAGCTGAACTTGGGGAGAATACTTTGCTAGTTTGGACACGTTGTTCGTGTACTGCCCAACGGACATTCTAGATTAGTCATGCTAGCCGGAAAACGGACCGCCCCCGTAGGAGGCCCTGGTCATCCAGGTAGTTGGACCAGGGTAAGGTTCAGATTTGCCAGGAAATCGCGAACAAGAACTAGAGGATCCTCACAAGAACGGAGTTTTATTCTTAAATGGCGCCCAACGGCACACTTCTTTGTAAAGCCGCATTAAGTTGCCTTCAAGCCGGCTAGGTCAAACACGTTTTAAACTTATCTTCAGCCGCGCACTTTGAAGAAGCTGGTTAAATATGTGTGACTTCTAGGTTGCGTCGAGTATAGAGATTACATTCCCTATTCTACAGACATTATAGCATTAAGCAAAATAACTTGTATTGTATTTATACAAGGTGTTGCATATCAACTATATTATATAAGTTAATGAACTGCATGCTCGCTATTTTTTTCGTGGTTTTTTTCATTATTTACCTACCATACAAGGAGAGATCGAAAAGCATGGTAAGATGAAGCATTGGGAAGTGTTTGGTTAAGCCTTCAAGGGTAAGGACATTAAGGAACTGCCCACTTCGACACACCGTATATTAAATGTCCGAAAGGAAGAATGGGAAAAAATTCAATAAAAAGCTACTTTCACAGGGGAAAAGGAACAGGTTCTTATATCTTTTCATAGCACGCAGAACTAAGTGTGTCTTTAAGACTATTAGACTGCATGCATCTTTTTATCAGAGGTTTTGGCTGTCTTATAAGTGCAACTAATTATATTAAGCTGGGTTAGCCTAGGAAATTAGTAGGAGTTTAACAGGACACTGTTCCTAAGACATGCAAGGAGGCTCAGACAGTCAGACACGGATATCACCAAATTCAGCAGTTATCTGTAAGCTTTTAAGGATAAAATAAATAAATAGAGTGGCGCAACAGCTCGAGGTGAACCAGGGCCAATTTCTCAACAATGTATGCTGGTGTGTTGATTTCTTTTACATACAAAGGGACCTACAATTTTTTGCCGAATCCGAACGGCAGCTTGAGAAGTTTTTCAAGACAATTGATACTCTCGGAGGGCTTGTCAGACCCTCACGGAGGGTCTGGATACAACAAGCTTTTAAGGATACAACACACAAACGTATTGTAGACATAAATACAGGAGAATAAATAAATAGACAGAAGTCGAAGAAAATTTCTGAGTAATAAAAAGGACTATTACAGTCGAATCGCTTGTTTCACCACGGAGCTCAGTTTCAGTTTGTTGTAAAGGGTGATTTTTTAGCTGGTTTGGTTTTGGCAACACTGGTTTTGACAGCTGACGTGTGTTTAGTACCTTGTGTCACTGTCAAACAGCTTCAGTTTGGTTTGCAATTTAACCATGGATCGTCTTACAAATGAACAACGCTTGCAAATTATTGAATTTTACTATCAAAATTCGTGCTCGGTTCGAAATGTTCATCGCGCGCTGCTTCCATTTTATGGTCGGCATTCTCGACCTTCTGAGCAGTCTATTCGGAAGATTGTGACCAAATTTCGCACCAAATTTACTTTGTTGGACATTAAACCACCAACACGTTTACGTACTGTGCGTAGTGAAGAAAATATTGCGGCCGTATCAGCTAGTGTGACAGAAGACCGCGAAATGTCGATTCGGCGCCGTTCCCAGCAGTTAGGCCTTTGTTACAGCACTACGTGGAAATTTTTTTGCGGAAGGATTTGGGCGTAAAGCCTTTTAAGATACAGCTGGTGCAAGAACTAAAGCCAGCCGACCTACCACAACGCCGAATTTTTGGTGAATGGGCTCTTGGAAAGCTGGCCGAGGATCCGCTTTTTTATCGAAAAATTGTGTTCAGCGATGAGGCTCATTTTTGGTTGAATGGGTACGTAAATAAGCAAAATTGCCGCATTTGGAGTGAAGATCAGCCAGAAGCATTGCAACAGCTACCAATGCATCCCGAAAAAGCCACTGTTTGGTGCGGTTTATGGGCCGGCGGCATTATTGGGCCATATTTCTTCAAAGATGATGCGAATCGCAGCGTTACTGTCAATGGTGAACGCTACCGAGCGATGATAACAAACTTTTTTTTTGCCCGAAATGGAAGTTCTTGACTTGCATGATATGTGGTTTCAACAAGACGGTGCCACATGCCACACAGCACGCGAAACAATGGCGCAATTGCGAGGCGAGTTTGGTGAACAGTTAATTTCACGTTTCGGGCCGGTCAATTGGCCTCCTAGATCGTGCGATTTGACACCATTAGATTATTTTTTGTGGGGTATGTCAAGGCTTATGTCTATAGGGACAAGCCAGCTTCGATTGACGCACTGGAAGCCAACATCCATGCATTCATTCGTGAGATACCGGCCGATATGTGTGAAAGAGTATGCCAAAATTGGACTCAGCGGATGGGCTACCTGAGACGCAGCCGCGGTCAACATTTGCATGAAATTATCTTCAAACATTAAATTGCAAGGTTCAAACTATCGATTCAAATAAATATTTCATTAATTTTTTCGAATTTTTTGTTTTTTTTTTTAAAAAAAGTTCTCAACCTCTTAAAAAATCACCCGTTAGTTTGTTCAGAAGATTCCCGAGCAAACGCAAGGTTCCTGATTTGGTGTCTTGTGCACAAAATAGCTGTTTGTTATTGTTTCCCGCGATCTCATGCTCTTTTTCGATTCATACTATCGTTTCCCGAAGCTTTTAATTTTTTTAATAAGATATGAACCACATTTTTGCAACTTCTGCTTCCGTTGCTCTCTAAATAGGTTGGAAAATCAGCGCATTGGATGAAACGATTCCCACGTGTTTTCTCTTTTACCGTTTTTTCTTCTTTTTTTGTGTAAAAACTACAGCGAGTCAAGCACCTGAAACTCATTGGTAACATTAATATCGGTTTTCCCAGTTTAATAGGTTAACAAACACCAATTTTTGTCTGTATTATGTACATATAGTGCGTATGTACAGATCTAGACGTACATTTCGTTATGTATACATCAAACAGCCACTATATGTACAATATGAAACGAGTGTATTACATAGAATCGCACTTTAAGGAAAAACTTAGAAAAAATGTGTGGAAATTTTCGGTGATTGTGAGTTAGTAAAAATGTACAAGTTAATAGCACAAAAAGACTGCTGCCATTGAAAGCGGTGACTTACCACGGATGTTCCGCGTCCCGATTGACTGCCAATAGTTGGTTGGTAGCTGGCAGACGATCCATAATTTTGGATATTAGGAGTAGCATTCACCGAATTTCTGTTTTAAGAAAAAAAAAAAAATAAACAGTCAATAGGTAAACGCAACTCATTAAACATTCTTCAACTTACTTGTCTGCCGCTGCTTGTATAACTAAAAATCCTGTTGCTGGAAGTGAATCAATGTCCTTTGACAAGTTTAGAATGTCGTACTCGCATTCGTCTTCACACCAATTCGGTGATTCCAACAGCAAGGAAATATCCATTTCCTGCACCTCTCGGGGTGTTGCTATCGCCATGAGACCAGGCGCGGCATTATTAATACAGAACGCTGAGATCGATTCTTGATCTTTGTGAATTATCCTAATGGGCTCGTGTTGTGGGCTTATATGTTCGCTTCCTAAAATTATGTGAAACAAATATGAGCATTAAACAAGTGAATAAAAATAATTTAAGTCAATCAAACCTGCATCAACATCGGAAGCGCCGCCGGAATCCGGTTTCGAGCATGCGTTCGAAGCTGCCTCCCAGTCCTTGGTGCGTTTCTTGCCAAATACTGCTCGAATAAATATGTCTTGTACTTGCTCCTGTCGTACAAGGTAGTTCCACAGGCGCCTTGCCGGTCCAGCCGAAGAGCTAGTCAAGAATGGTGTGTTGTGCTTTTCAAGTAACGATCTGTACTTGTGGATCGCCGGCCCCTTAGCTTCGTTTTCAACAAAGCAACCTTAAAAAATACATGTAGATTAGTAATACTCCCAGGCTATAGACTTCTTCTCTTGTACCAGGAATGAAATCAGCGGGTGCTGGTCCTTTCGCTAGCAATTCTTCTGTGACGATTTCTTGCCAGTGGTTAAGATTTCGCAATACTTCATGGGAGAGAGGACTTGCAACAGGGAGTTCTGAAAAGTTTTCAACCACATTAGTTTCGAAACAGTGTCTATGAGTATGTTAACTCACCTTGATTTTCAATTCCAGCGATGTTAATGACTTCTTGGAGTTTCATAGAGGTCAATTTGATGATGGCCAATCGCATTATATTCCATGAGTAAGACATGGGGTTTGAGTGCTCAATATTGTCCTTTCGTCGCTTGCTTATCACTGTCGGAGCTGTACTAAGGGCGTCACCGAAGACTTCCTCATCGTCCTCTACCTCTTCGTCTGATGCGTATGAGTCATCAGTATCGTATTCCCTTTCATTAGGTTCATCTACGAAAACAAAAATAGGTTTAATAAACACACTCGAAGAGGGCAGCCTTAAACTAACCCATTATAGTTGGTTTTAATAAGAAATACGACACCATTGACATCTCAGGCGAAACAAACTGCTCTCTGTACGTTGGCTTGTCCTCTTTCATAACAGCACTGCCGCTGGGATTACTAAACGTACCAAGCAGTTTCATATTCAATTTCACTCGCTGCTTTGTTATGGAAGTCCAGACACTACTCTCATCGGGTATATCGAGCGAACTTTGAGATTGAAAGCTTTGCGTGAGATGACTCTGCGAGGTTGCCTTTCGAAGAAGTTTCTTTATGCCACCGCCAAAGAGTGTGGCCCATGAGTAATTCGTAAACTTCTGTCCGATCAACCGGTAAAGAACATGGCAGTCACAAGAAGCTAGTGCGTACACCATCAACGACATGTAGGTGGCAACAAACGCCTCCAACAGTAAAACATTCAATCTTGGGATGTCTTCGTCTTTTTCTCGGGCCAGGAGCGCTCGCAAATTGGTCACACCAGGCCATTTCGAGGGTAGAGTACAAACTGCAGTCGGTTCATCGGTTGAATACTTTCGTTTTCGCTGGTAAATGTTAGCATTCACCATTAAGTGTGAACACTGGCAGGATGCATTCAATTTTGCTAGATTCTCGATGCCAGGACTTTGGTAGCCATTGGCGGCCAGCGATTGGCTGACAACGAAACTTTCCGAATCGCACAGTGATTGGTATATACACGAGGAAAGTGCGATTGCTAGATCACGCAGAACAAATATTTCGGAGTAGGTGTCCTCTTTAACGCCAATAAATGGCGAGCGCACATCTACGACAGTCTGAAGCATGTCCTGCGTGTGGGACTATAAAGAAAAAGGAAATAAGGCTCGTGCTATTCAACAACACAACAAGATTAAAGTGAGCATACCTGAAGATATTTGATTGGATCGGCTATAACAGTCTTATTGCCAGCAACGCATGCACTCAGCAGAGGCAACGTTGTGGGGAAGGGAAGTGGACTTAGTAGCTGCTGTTGTGTTTTCTCCTGTTGCAATTCCTGAAGTAAGAGCACAAGTTCCATTCGTACGGAAGCCAAGCCGCCTCCACTGGCGCCGTGAAGCGAACAGTAACTTAACAGAGTTCGCAAGAGAGTTTCATTGGCTAAAAAGAGAAATAAAAATTTATTTTGAAATAAAAAAAAATTATCCATTCGTTCCATAAATTTATTAGGACAAAAATTTTGAAAGAGTGTACCCGATTAAGCACAAACTCTGCGCAAAAAGGGCTGAACATAAAAACGTTAGTGTTATGCCGGAAGTGTTATGCCCTTACGGTTAAAAACAATGGTATAACCAGCAGAGTATTTAAATACAGACCGCCTAGAACTGAAGAAGAAGAACTTGAACGCGCTTCCAACACCTTTTCGAATGCTTTTCCCAGAAGCCTTAATAGAGATATACCTATAGTTAGACCAATCTCTCCTGTCCCCTTTATTGAAAATGGGCTCTATGACTCCTGTTTGCCAATCGCTAGGTGCCTTCCCGCTATCCCTGGCCACCTATGACACATGTTAGCCATGTAACACCTTCTTCACCCACTGCCTTGAGCATTTCTGGCCGGATTTCATCAACTCAAGCAGACATACCCACGTTTAGCGATTTAATCGCGGCAGTGACTTTATCTACTGTAGGACTATTCCCCGCGCTAATCTCGTCAACAGTGGGATTGCCGTCTTCAGTGCGCTGTTGAGGATTGAGTAGCTCCGAAAAGTGCTCGCTCCATCTGCGTAAGACGTCGTTCTCATTTGAAAGAAGTGTACCGTCTTTGGATTTAACCCCTTGTACGATATAATTTAACCTCTTCCCTCTGAGACGGCGAATAGCCTGTCTTGTCATCTTGTCATCTTGTTTGCAGATCTGTACTCGTGCTCTAACCTCTCGCCTAACTTTTTTCAAGTCTGTTCTTTGGCTGTTCTGACCGCCATATTAAAAGTTCTTCGCGACTCAATGTACCGGGCTCGCGAAATAGAGTTCCTACATTGATTCCACACAATATAAGCTCTATTCTTCTCTCTGATGGCGTGTTGAACTCCAGGAGTCTTAAACCGCGCAGTTCTTTCCTCCCCACCAGCCGCCACACCAAGCCCCTTTACTCCACAAACATTTCTTGCAGAGGCAATGACTGCCGATGAAAACAGCTGCCACTCTTCCTCTACATTTAAAAGTCAGTTGGAATTTGTTCAAACTTCTCCGAAACGTGCCGTGCAAATCGCTCCCTGTAATCAGATTCAGCAACCTGTAACTTTTTTCATCGTATGCGGTCACCCGTCTTGGATTTCGCCTGGGTGTAAAGAAATACTGTCGCTAAAGCGCAATTTGCACAACACTAGGTGGTGCTCAGCTGACAGCTCAGCTCCTCTCAAAACGGGAACATCACAAATAATTTTCTGAACACACGTACATACCTCAAAGAAATTATTCAAACATGAGATAAACTCTGATTTAAACTGTCCCGGTGCCAAGTGTATTTGTGAATGTCTTTGTGTGGGAAAAAGGTGTTCATGATGGAGAAGCCAGAAGCACAGCAAAAGTTCAACGAACAAGTTTCATCCGTTCTTGTTTATATCCGGGTCACCGTGCCTCCCAATCACACTTTCTAAGTAATGTTGTCCGTACCCACATGAGCATTGAAGTCATCCATTAGGAGAAAGAAGTCCATTTCTGCCACTCTATCAAGGTCAGCATCAACTTCGTTCGACCGAATCGAGAAGGCCGCATACTCTGACTTTCGATTCAGTGCATACAGCTGCACTAAATCTATGCGGTCATGACACGTCGGACGCCAGACCAGAAGAGCCTCCACCCATCAGCGAAGTCTCCGGTTTCGGAACCTTTTCACTTGGTTCAGAATTAGACTCGTAACTTCTTAAGTCTTGAAAAGGTTTATTTTTAGCAGGAATGTTAATCTGCCATTTCAGAATCTAGTCTTCCAAAAAGAAGTACAGTCAGTGTTGCTTCTAGTTAACCTAAGCACCCTATTTCCTTTTGCTAGACTTCCGCCGATTTCCAAAACTGCCAAGTGATCATAGCAGAAACGATAACATTCTTATTATTTCTGTCGGTTGGCCGCTTGTTGAATTGCACACTGAGCTCTAAAAAGAGTTTTTTCGGGCTGAAAAGCCAATTGGGCTGAAAAGGCAAATTAGATCGTCGTCTATATATCTCACGTCTATAGATCGTCTATACTGCGGAGGAAAATAACTCCGCAGTATGAATTTTACCGGGACTTAACTTATTTGAATCGACTGAAGTTCTATGTGCTTAGTGAAATTTTGATTTAGAGATGATCCGGCTTTTAAATTTTAGAAGGGATGATGCGTGTAAAAGTCGACGAATCTTTGATTCTGGTTTCAAATGCCTTCTTAAAGTGGGTTTCCGAAATCAGGCTTATGTCAATATTATTCTTCTATAGATATACTTAGTTTTTTTTCTAAGGGTACGAACAAAGAAATACTTCTTAAGCGTCAATTTTGAGCAAAGCGCCGTTTGGTTTTTTAAATCGTTTTTTTTAATCGGTCTTTTTTGCCATTAGTTTTTCGAGGTTTAAACAAGGGTTTAAGACAATTGAGCTCGCTCATTTTGTTCAGTATTACTTAATTTACTTTAGTTTGTCGCTTATTCTTTTCTAATAACCTTACAAACCGAATGCGTTTCGGCCTGCAACGGTTTATTTTTACGTGATATACGCTTTCGGGCCAAAGCGTTGATTTGCCCTTCGCAATTTAATCGGCGACAATTCCATTCCTTGTGTATTTTCTTATTATTTTGTCTATCAATCCTGTACTTTTGGCTGACTTTTGATTTTTATTGTTGATTCAGTACATCCCTTAGGAGTTTTATGTGGTTTTCGTAACTCATTGGCAAACAAGGTAATTCGCCCCCTTACGATTAGCGCAGATCGATAAAGCCTGATTGCTAATTTTTCGGATTTTAGAGACGTATTCGCCGGCGAATTTCAATAATTTTACTAATTTTTCAGACAGTGCGCGATAGGCGCCAGAATCGTCGATGTTGACTTTTCGTTCGTAGGCTTTGTGGCCTGATTCGTTTTTGAGGATATTACGCAGATTTCTGTAGCCCCGACCATAAAGACATGTACTGCTGATCGGAGATATTTTCTTGAGCTTTCGCTGTTGCTTTTTTTGGCACAGTTAAGAGTTCTTTCTAGTTGTTGTACAGCCTCCACATTGGGTAAACTGTTTTAAAAAAAAAAATACCTCTCGCTTCTTGAAACTTAGGGTGTAATAATTTTCGCTTGTTTTGTTCGAGATTCCGGATCTTTTGTATGCTATACGCGCCCAGCATAGCCAGTCGATTTTAACTACCTCCTATGACAGACTGGTCTTACATCAGGCATCAACCTCACCTCGTCCACACCACAACCCGAAGGAAAATTACAAAAAAAAATCGTATACTAACCTTTAAGCCATCTCTTTCGCCTAGCTGCTCGCTTCACCTTGGCTTCAAAGTCTTGTTTTTCTTGCATCAAAATCTCATGCAATGTTGGTTTATCGGTTGATTTTTGTGAGGTGAAATTATTGTCTTTATCCGTCTGCAAAAAGAAAATAACTTATTACCAGCCACATAATTCAATTCACTATAAAAAAAACCTACTTGAGTCATTTCGATCGTTTGATTGTTTTCTAAGGCATCATTTTCCGCATTGCAATAATTACAAAGCTGCTTCAGTGCATCCACTTCTCTTTCCAGCCAAATGTACAATTGATAGCGCAATTGACCGCCATCCACCTCGAAGCCTGTTGCCAGTGTTGACAACTCTTCCATTAAAATCTTCAAACAAGCAACGAATTTCAATTGCTGAGCCATAATATCGAGTTTCTCTTGTGGCTTATCTCCAGCAACTTCGACCTTCGCAGGTTCATTTATGACAACGGGTGTTGGTGTTTTGCGGTCATCCTCATCTTCATCTTCGCCGATTGCATCATCGTCACCCCACTCAATTTTAAATCCACCGTCGTCATTTAACGTAGACACAGGTGCACCCCAATCTAGATCAGCTGCCGATCCCCCAACTGAGGCAGCGGCTGGCTCATCTGAGACATAAGCACTTGCTTTATTCCCGCCCCAATCCAAAACGCCTGTGTTGATCAGTTCGTTCTTTACATTTTCCAACGGAGTCGCCGCTTCACTGTTTGCTGCCGATTCGATGACTTTGGTGGGAAGCTTGTTGAGAACTTCCAAGGCCAGCGCAGGACAACCGGCCTTGAAATGTGCATGCGCGGTTGTAAAGTATAGCTGTCGTTCGAGTGGTGTTATGGTGTCTTCCAGCTGCAGCTGCTTATCACTCATTCCAGCGCTACCTACATCACCAGTATAACTAAAGCCAGAGAGAACCACTTGCGTGAGCTTCTTCTCTTGTGCAGTCGATGCGATGTGCTGTCTTATCAGCAGTGGATGTGTGCGAAGATAGATGTAAAAGTTAAACACGTTCGGATTGGTCGACTGTGAGTTTTCATTTTTCAAACCGTCATCGTCTTTGTAGGCGTAGTGGTTTTGTCCAACGTTGTTCAAAAGCAGCGTGCTTAAGCTTGCCGAATAGTTCTTCAATATCCAGAACCCGATCGAACGTAAAAATGGATCGGGGTGCGCTTTACTCACGTCCTGACCCAAGCTGTCATTCTCGTCGATTCCCAGAAGATGCTCGTTGATCAGTTTCTTGTACGTCGATGGAATACTCAGGTCCAGTTCGCCTTCGTACAAGCGCGTAATGATGAGCGCCAGTTGGAAATCTTCCAACTTATTCAAGCACACTTCGATGGCATCGTGCAATGAATTTGCGAGCAAAAAGAATGCAACTGCGTGCTCGAATCGCTGCTTACCCAGCAACACAAAAGCGTTCTTAAGAGCTGCTTTCCTCCAGCGGTCATCGTTGAAGTTGTTTTGGAAAAACGTCGTCATCTTTTCGTCTCTCTTCGATCGGAACAGACCCCAAACGATAGATTTCTTCTTCATAGCCAGATAATACAAAGCAGCATCAAGTGGATCCTGCTTTGATTGGTAAGCCGACTTGGCCAGCTTCTCAATGCACTGCTTAAGGATTGTTACGTTCTTCAACCAATAACCCACTCCCAGCTCTTTGAGTGTGGACCACTTAAGCTCACCCTTGGTGTAAGACGGAATCAAATTGAGAAGCTCCTCTTCGCTTTCCGAGTGGAATGCCCACACAATGTTGGAGGTACCCACACCCTGTTTCTGGAAATGTGAGCGCTGATTAAGTGGTAAGCACCGCATCAAGTAGGCAAAGTGCTTCATAGCCAGCAAAAATCGAAGACCGCAATCATCCAGCGACTCCGATGAGACAGTGTGACCAGCCTCGGCGGTGTTATTAAGATTTTCCCTTGCAATAGCACTCTTCGCGGCATCAATGGCGAATTTTTCTGAGAAGTCCGTGTTGCAGGTGGCAACAGTATCAGCCAGAGCCAGCAAATGCATCTGATCCAATGACGAAAGTCCTGGTAGATGTGTGTGCGTTAGCAGGCGGGACAGCAGCTGCCCTTGACGTGGCCCGAAGTGTGCGATGCCTTGCTTCTCTGGAATCGAAGGCCTTCGGTCATTACGACGCGGCTCCGATTCATCATCAAGGAGATCATCTAGATTATCTTCTTCAGCGTTCATATCAAAGAGTTCGTCGTAGTCCTTGACTTCTTCTTTTTGTTGCTTGCCTTGACCGGAACCTTCTTTGTCGGCTGACAAGAGAACCCACAGGGGTAATGGAGGAATCGAAGTGATCTCATTGTAGTCTAGAGTAAGTTCTTCGGGAATCTAGAAGAAATCAAGGCCTGTAGTAACGAAAGTGTAAAAGAGAGCTGGAAGCGTACCTGTGTGGTTGATCCACGCTGTTCATTGGGACTGTTTGCACCGCCCACATAGCTTATAGATAGAGTTCTAGATCTCGACCAAGCGCGCTAAAAGACAAACATTTGTAAACCATAAATAAACACAAGAGATTTTACCTATAGGCCAACCAACCTGTCTTTGCATACTCTCATCATCACCACCAGCGTTGTTTCCCTGCAAGTACGGTCGACTCATGCAACGAACCAAATGCGCCAAAATAGCCTTCACCCATCGAATCTTGCCCGAATTGAGAAGTTCCATCAATTGTTTAGGATGATATTGTGGCAATACCGGGCACGCAATACGCGACGCTTGAAACAGTCCATAGTCGGTCATGTAGTCGTGAAACTGCTGTGCATCTGAACCGGACTGAATGTTTGCGGTGCTCAGGTTGGTGAACTTCTTCTTTTTGTCAGCGGACAACAGCTGTAAGTTGACTGTACTGGCCTTGCTCATCAGCGGCATCGATTGCACATTATTCAGCCTTCGCTGTGTCGTTTCGTTGGCAAGTGAGCGCAAGTCTTCATCGCGCAGGTTCCTTGTATCCATTAGATCTTCAACACTGAGTGCTTGTACATAGCGTGGCTTCCATTGCGAGTAAACGTGCATTTCTGAATCCATTCCAACTACAAGTATACCGTCACGCACCCAAGAGATTTGCATGGGGAGTGGTGGCAGGCCATCCGCCGTTTGCAAGTCAATTTGCCGTAACTTCATCCAACGAATCTCATCGTTGAAATGAGGCTGTGCTAAAGAACTTGCTTTTCGTAGGATCGGACGGTTGGCCGATCGTGATTCCTTCATGGCTTTCATGTTGGCCTGTGCCAAGTCGCTGGATACTGGGGTGTAGAGAAGAATCTTACTACCCACGGCAACGGTAAGAATGTGTGAGCCATCTTCCTTTGACACCCAATCGAGCTGCACCAAATGTTTTTGGGTTAGGGGGCAAGTGTTTCCGTTTTCTGTGATGCTCTTTCTTAGGGACTGAAGGGTACTGAAGCTGGGAACTGCCAGCAGCCCGGAGCTTGGTTTAACACCCAATTCAGGGGTTATCTCCCCGCTACGGGGCGACCTAGCGTCGTCGTGCGTGAATGTCTGAATGACTTGATTGAGTCGTTGTTTCTTCTGCAGATACCTATTGTCGTGTAGATAACTCAGGTCGAGGCTATGATCAATGTTGATGCGTGGCAAATGGACGTTTCTCAAATGGATAGTGTCCTCGAGAACCCACTCGCTGCCGCCAGTGCTTTCGCATTCGTAGATTGCCACGCATAAGTTGATATACCTCGAATCTGGGTCACCTTTATGTGGCCGGGTGAAAGACTTGCCATATTTGTAGGCGCACGCCACTCGACCCGAATAAGCAGCACTTATGTTCAGTGGCTGCCCTGATATCTCAATCGCTGAATCTTGCTGCCGGCTAAACATTTTCCACTCGGACCACTCGTATTTGGTTGTCTCCAGGTCGCCAACACCACCTGCGCCAGCGATGACATCGCACTTCCAAAACCGCGAAATAGAGTCCGAGCACGCTGTAACTATGATGTAAGGAGCAAAACATGCCGGGTAGATCGAAGACGAGCTCAGGTGACCAGCCGAGGGCGAAGCGTGAATCACATCGACACCATCGGGCATTGGAAGCTCTTGGGTGCACACCTTCTTGGTGACTATCGAAATGTGCGGAGCTTCCAGCTCGGGCTCACCTTCTCCACCGGCGAGTCCATTGTCAATCGACATGCGACGCGTGATTTCGGGATCATCTAGCTCCTGTGTAAGGTTGCTGTCAGGAACATACATTGCTGACTCGGAGAGAAACGACTGCTGTGGCTTCGATGCTATCACTATGCGCCACATGTGTATGGTGCTACCCTTTAGGGTCTTTTCGATAATTACAATATAGAATGGCTCCTCGAACACCGAATTTCTTTGCAAGTCAACCATTGCACTCAGTTGGGACTCCATGAAGCCTGGTTGGTTGGTTGCTTCGTCGTCGCTTTTCTGCTTATCGGTACGTTCGCCGGTAATAAGCTGTTCTTGGAATACATGCAGGAACTGTGTGTTCTGCCAATCGTGTTTGGCATCTGAAAGAGCATCGAGTTGAATAATGCAGCCAGGACGTGCAGTGGATTGCTGTGACACTATTTTGATCTTATCGTGCAGAGAAGTTTTATGATAGAAATTCTCTGACGATGCCTCTGAGCATAGTGAAGTTAGCGATCCGTTCTTCTTGCAGATACTCTCCGAAGAAGATATTTCAGCGAGCAGTGTTCGGGCATCAATAACCGCTTGATAGACTCGTAAGTTCTCTCCGTCACTCGCCACGAAACATGCCGATGGTGAATTACTGTAGCTTCCTAGTGTTGTGCTGGGTAGTAGTGTAGGAATCCAAGCAACATTACTAAACGCTGATATTTCTGGTGAATTTATACGCGCCAATTCGCTAACTCCACCCGAATGACATAATGGACCGACTGCGTCTACTCGCCAAAGTATCAACTCCGAGCAGAAGCCGGAGGGAGCAAAAATGTCCTTGTTAAAGTTATGGTGTTTCTCTAGTGGACTCATAACACTGCTGTTGGCATCGGGAATGTTATGATGGGAGGTGGACACCTGCAAGACAAAGTAAAAAAATAAGTCAACGATGGAATTGACGGAAGTCTTCATGGTTCCTAAGAACAAATAATCTTTCACGTCAAGCTCAAAGTAACTTTGAATAAAGAATATTTCTTTGATGTGAACGCATTGAAGCAACTGATGGACTGATCGATTGATCAATCATATATTGGACTAACAGGTAAATTGGAATTGGTGAAGAGTATTCCCTTCAAGAGAACGGGGGAAGGACTTTGCGGGTTAGAAGACAAACCGTGAAAAACTGAGCAAGGTGCAAACATCAGCTTGCTGGTGCATGAGCGAAGCACTTCAGAAACCTCCCTCTCCAGCTACACATTCTTTTTTCTCACATTCATTAGAGTCCTTATAGGCTATCAAAACTTTGGAAAACGTAAAATTGGTCTTAACAACATAGAATTATTTATCAAGCCATGCCTCACAAAAATATTCAGCGATAGAAGAAGATTCAATAATTGCAACACGCAAGGAGCACGGCTTAATCAACCTGTTTGCGTTGCGTATAATATTTAGCGGTCCGTCCAAAATTGGAAAAAGGACGTCTTATGATCACTACGACGGACAGTCCATTCAATCGTGTTATAACTTCTGAGCGAAAAGCTGTAGAAAGACTAAATTATTTTTTTAAGCATAAATAACGGTTTAATTACAGCTTGGATCTCAAAAATGCATGAAAAAACGTCTGCCGAAACGAAATAAAAAGGAAGCTTGTTTCACCTTTTACGCAAAAACCGGTGGCCATAGAATTTAAAAAAAAAACATCCAATGCTAGCGCAGATGGTTATGCTATTGGAAAAAGTCTAACGGGAACTGAGAAAAATTCAACATGGTTGTGTTATGGATCTTAAATTTAAAAAATTAAAAGAAATGTCAAAAGAAAGAATGTCTCCCTGTCTAGCTCGGTACTTTATACTTTAATGCCCCGTTTTACAGTGCAAGTTTAAACTCCGTTTAGCTACATTCAAAATTTAAACTGACGTTTAAAACAAAAAAGTGTTTTTCAGTGCCAGTTTAAACATAAACGAGAGTTTATATGGCAGTTTAACTTAAACGCCCACCGTTGATGGTTCAAACTGTTATAGTTGGGTTTAACGTTTAAACCGACGTTTGAAACGACGTTTGATGAATACGTGAATGAAGTTTTGTTCAAAAATTCTGTGAACGTCACGTTGCCTTGAGAATTTCAAATTAAATTTGCGAAGAATGTCACATTTGTCTAAACTTTGGATGCAAATATCTCCGAAATAGAATACCCGATCCGAAATCGGCTTGTAGTCTTAAGAACACCGTACAATTCTTAGTATTTTCCTTCTTTTCACGGATTCTTTAAACCAATTTGAAAAATAAATATGCTGCGCTGAGATATGACAATTGATGTTTAAAGTGGCCTACAAAACTAAAGGCCCAACTATAACAGGCTTAAGCTGGATTAATCTAATGTCGAAATATAACGAAAATCCCACTCAAGTTCGATTTCCCACTCAAGTTCGACCACAAACATAGTCCATCTTTTGAAATTAAAAAAAAAACTGAAGCAGTTTTAAAATAGTTTATGGTTTCCTAGATATGCTTGAAAACGCTTTGGTTGATTGACTGCAATGATGCTGCCAGCAAATATGTATACCGTAACTTCTGGGACACTTATATTACATCAACCAAATTTGACGCAGGCACCACCACATGAACGTTAACCAACACAAAAGCTTTGAAAAATAAGAAATAAACTTATAACAATTCATTTTTAAGAAAAATATACAAAAAAATTAAGGAAAAGTTTTATGCCACCTTTTTTTTAAGAGACAAAACTAAAAAATCAACCAAGTGCAAGAAAAACTTGACGGTTTTTTTTTTCTTAAAACAATGAATTACTTTTACTAAAAAGAACGATTCGTACTTGGAAAATATTGCGGTTTTTAACTTGAAATCAAAGCTGTCTGTTTAACCCAGCCACTCACATACCTGGAATTTTTGTGACACTTTTCGGCGACAGAAATCCGTTATAAAAAAAATACGAATGGAACCCACGTCCCGATTTGGATTTCCATATATATTATGCTAAGAAATTCTGGCCGAAATTTGATCGGTATTACCTTGTTCCCATGCAAGAATTGACTAATCGAGTGGAAATAAAGTCGAATCAGAACCAGCGCCAGTCTTCGCGCACACCGATTTAAATAGTCGAGAAGGTTTAAAATGTTCAACTGACAGATGACAGATACTAACCCACACAACAACGCTTTTACATACTTCAAACACACAGAAGCTACTAACACAGCGCAACATCTGTCACTCTCTGAACTCAAGTTTCCATGTTGACCAAAACCCTCTGCATGGAAACGTGTTATCTACTGGTGGGTTTTTGGCGTACGTTTGTTTTGACATTTCAGTGAACGTGTATTGAACACTTCTATGAAACACTTAAAAATATTAAGTTTTGGGTATTTATTTTAAAATGCCTTATGTTAGAGAAAACAAAAATAGCCTATGTCATAGGCGTTTATGTCTTTCTTAAGAAAGTGTATTCTTTTTTCTTGTATCTTTAGTGTTTTCTGAGCCTATTCCGGACAAAGAAACGCACAAAAAAAAGAAAATGTGCAATTTAGTTACTCTTTCACAAATTTTTCGGACAGTTTGAAAGACATCATAATTATTTAAGTTACAGATTTTAGGCCTTAATTTCCCTCATGAATGTGTACAAAATAAAGAAAATACAGTCACCAGCTTATTACATTTTGCCATTTGACGAAAAGCTGATTTTTTCTGCTTTTGTCAAACAGAACTAGTCCAATTTTGTTTATATCATCTTTATGATGATTTTATTGCAAAATCTAATAACTTCTTTTTTTCGTTCTTATTTTTTTTTTGAAAATTCTTTAAACTACCCTTGTAAGCTTCCCCTTTTCTGTATTCGATCTTTAGCTTTAGCAATTTTTTTGTTTGCAATTTACCTTAGTCTGGAATTTTAACTTACGACTAATAGGAGTTAACTACGAGTATTGATGGGGCATGTTCAAACGCTTTTTTCGTTTGAATATAAATCTCCTTACAGTAAGAGAAGTGGAGCAAGTGTTGGAGGCAAAAGACGATGGAATAATTCTTGAATACAAAAACATGCAGGGAAGCAAAAATCGGTTTGGCCTTTGGTTTCACGGAAGAATCCCTGAATAAATGACGAAACCCAAAATCAATGACGAAAAATACAAGGAGACGACAAAATTTTGAGGTAAAACTCGTTTCAGCATTTTGATTCTACTTACAAAATTTTTATCTACTGTATGTAGGTAAATATGTTACGCATACGCCATGTTTTCCAAAAGAAATAAATAATACTAACAATGGCCGATAAAATCTCCTGTTTCCAGTGCAGACCATTGAATAAAGATACAAGGAAGTGGTGTTTTGGGGGAAAAGTGAAGCATCAGTTTTAGTTGTGTGAGTGCGGACTACTTATATGTTCAACCAGGCATGTCATGAGAGACGGCCCGAGGTTCATACGTTTCTGGGAGCTGGCTCTACTTTTGTTTAACATTCCGGAGTTAAGGTGACATTGTCACCTTAACTCTCTTTAATCAATGGTCTCTTTAATCAATGGTGCAGACCAACTGAGATGCATCGTAGTAGTTTCATGCCAAACTTTACGCGTGTCTAAGACTAATAGGTCTTTTCCGAAAGGCATAACTAATTTTTAAAGAAAGCGGGAATCTGACAGAAATACTAACAGATTAAAAAGTTCAGAAAACTGCCAGTCAGAATCAAAAATAATAACTTGAGGAAAAAACAAAGGCGATAAACATTCTTAGTAAATAAATTAACTTACCAACAGTGGTAGCACCGGATGACAGGTGATATCATTCACCCGGAAACGATGGCCAGACGCACGACATACGTGTCCGATGCTCAAAACTTGCGTGAACTTAGTCTTGTAGGAGAAAGTTAGTTGCCACAGATTGAGTGTGCCATTCGAGTGTTTCGTAACCATGGACACTGTCGGTGATGGGGTAGTGGACACCATATCATCTGCTCCACTGCCCTTCGCCTGTTCCTCGCCGTCTTCTTCTTTTTTCTCATCGTCCTCTTCATTCCCATCGTTGTCTTCATCTTCGTCAACTTCTTGTTCCTCTGAAACAATCGACAAACTTTGCGGATCTTTTCCGTTTTCATCGGGTATATTCTCGTTCTTTTTCACCGATTTGACCATCTCTCGGAAATTCAATGGACTAGCACCGGTATTGTACAAGCTGACCATTGTTGACATTGACATTGCGTCGCCCAGAGGGAACGCACCTGGAATTCGGGTGGAAAATGACACTTGAGCCTGACGAAACGACCCAGGATAATAGTCGTCCAACCACTCGATCACCCAAATCAAATAACTTCCATCAATAGGATGAATTGAGTACAGCAAATCCGGACTATGATGCCAATCTCTCAGCAAGCAGTCGATTTTCATGTCCAGCGAGTCGATTATATGCGCTCCAGCGGGATTATTATCGGGTGCCAAAGAGTTTAGTGAAGTTGTGTTCGAAATCGAATTTAAATTAGAAACGCCGCCATGGGGACCATGCGGACCGGAATGTTTACTACTGGAATGCTCGTCACTATTACTCTCCTCAATTGAAAAGGACTTGTGAACGGACTTCACGAATTTCTTTTTAGCGTCTTCGCGCCGCTCGGCGTCCGCTGGTGTCTCGTCCATGTGCATTTGACTGTCGGGACCGTTTAGATTTGTGGTAGTTTTATTATTATTGTCTTCTCTGTCGATTATTTTTCGTGTCAGCTCCTGAAGTATGGCCTCAGCTTGAAGGGAAAAATGCATCTCCTTGTTGTTCAGCCAGTGCAAAATGAATTTGTTCTGGTTCGATGGATCCGAGGTCTGCATTGATGGCACCAGGGGAATATCTGTTTCGGCGTTAATAGACGCAGCCAGGTGGAAATGCATTCCAGGGCTGACGCCAGTGCCATGGAAACCGTATGAATGAAAATCATGCACGCTGTACGATGATGGAAGCGACGGTATGGGGCCTTGTCGAAAGGGCGAATCACTAGCTGTCGTTGTTAGGTTACCTATTATGGCACCGTTCTTAGCATGCCGTCGGATGTGAAAACATGTTTTCATGTGCTTCAGACGTTGCATGAATCGATGCTTGTGACGGTGTGTTCGGAATTTAGGATTTTGTGAGGCCAACGGATCGAATTGCGTCATATTGACCAAGCCGTCATCGGGTAGAACTGTCTCTATCCATATGCGACAGATATTGTCCAGGCATGACGTTACCAGCATATTGGACACCGATCCTTTCGGCATATACTTGCTAGTCTTACGCCATGAAATATTAGTTACAGCTCTAGGATGAGCGATGTATACGTAGGTGTAGTTTAAATCGGAATCATCAAAGGTCCCCGAACGAAATTGCGAGGAGTCGAAGCTTTTTGTTGGAAAGAGCACTGAAATAGTGGAAAAAATGTAAGCAGTGATAGCTTATGCTTCTATGTGATTGCCTTACCATGCTTGTTCTCGTACCAGATTTTCACTAATCTATCATTTCGGCCTGATGTTGCAAACAATGTCCCATCCGGACTGAACGCCATATGATAGACGGGAATAGCAGTTTGGCAGCTCCAAACGGATTCCCAAGCCGTCTCGTCAGAGTTGGACTCATTGGTAGGAGTCTTAACATCTCTGTCTCCACCACCGATTTCAAACTTGACCCCTAAAAGAGTGAAATGTATTAGTTAATTGAAGGAATCAATTGGCCAGGAGGTGCTTTGTGCCTTTTCGATTTCTGCGCTGTTTTGACACTTTGCATTAGCAAGTTATCCAAAAAAGCTTTTTGCTATACAAACTTTTGGGTTTCACCGCAACCTTTTGTCAGAAACTTGAAGGAGTTCAGATTGAAGGGTTTCTTGTTTCATACTTGACATATTGTTAGAAAATTGCTTTTTATGTATGAGCAATGATTGTTATGTTAAAGAGGGAGAAAGCAAGTACAGTAAAAAGTTTACCTGCCACACTAAAAAAAGATTTAGACAGCCCATGTAAGAGCAAAGATTAAAACACTTTTAAAACAAAATGAAGAACAATTAGGAACATAGTATTCGACGGAAGGCGTGGCAAAATCGAACCGTTATGCAGCTCAATATTTTAAGGACAAACTCGCAAACCCTTGAACTTCCTCAGGTAAAATAAATAATAATAAATAAGTAGAGTGGCGCAACAGCTCGAGGTGAACAAGGGCCAACTTCTCAACAATGTATAAATAAATAAATAAAATAAATAGAGTGGCGCAACAGCTCGAGGTGAACCAGGGCCAACTTCTCAGCAATGTATGCTGGTGTGTTAATTTTTTTACCTACAAGAAGACCTACAATTTTTTGCCGAATCCGAACGGTACTTTGAGAAGTTTTTCAAGACGGTTGATACTCTCGGAGGGCTTGTCAAACCCTCGCGGAGGTGGGGACCGTGAAAAAGAATAAGTCTTTTTTTTCAGGTGACGATGGCAGGATTCGAACTCAGACATCCGGCGTAGTAAGCACACACACTAACCACTAAGCCACGGCACCCCACTTCCTCAGTCACTTACCTAAAATTGTACCGCTCATTTTCTGCAATACCGTTATAGCTCAAAAATTGCAATTTTTCAGGAGAAAAAGTACCAAACACAAATTGTGCTCGCTTTTAGCAAATTACGAAAGCTGAGAAATTGCGTTCTATAGGACGAAAGCTCTCTTTATTTGCGAAACTTTTGTAATCAAAACTTAAAATTCATGAATTCATGAATATAAGATGAGCGATATATTCTTCACATTTTTATACAAACAAAACTAAGATTGCAAAAGGAAGCCAAGATAAAACTACCACATGCCTCAAGATTTAAAAAGGAATAATTTTGTTAAATGGCAACCTTCAGCCAGCATACGAAGTCTGCATCTGCAGAAATACGCCAAAAGCGTATAGAAAAACCCTGAAGTAACGGAGGTCTAATAAAAGAAACCTCGGTCGTGCAAAAGCTTAGAAAAACGGTCAGGGAAGAGTTCAAAAGCGCCAAAAGACCGCCGTGACAGGGATAAGAACAATATATCACATAAAATAAAGAACTGAAGAAATCTAAACGGAGAACGTGAAAAACTTAAATGAGAACCGTCAAGTATGACCGGAGCTTTGTCAGAATTGGCTTGCTCAAGAACTCTGAAAGAAATTACGCTCAACTTCAAAAAGCCCTTAAACTAACGCCCTTACTCGTTGAACTATTTTGAGGTACTAATAAAGAGCGAGAGACATTTCGGGTCGTTCGTGTTTAGATCGGTTATTATAGAAGAAAGGTGTAAAGTGATCTCTTTTCCCCCATATTCATAGAGCTCCGGCAAAATTCGTTGGAATAAACACCAAGCCTTGTTGCAGGCTTGCCTATTAGACAGTGCCCTGTAATGACACCGATTGTAGCACTAATGTGCGATCCATTAAGATCTAGCTTTTGTCAAATCTGTTTCCCTAGACAGATAGTACACCACCATAGGTTTGTTATTTCTATTGCATCCAGTTTTTAGCATATTCTGCAAAACGGCAAAAGCAACGTCATCCGCATAAGCCATCACTCTGCATCCTTCTCTTTTCAGAATAACTAGCAGTTCGTTCAATGATAGATTCCAGACTTGCCCTGTTGAAAGATCTTCTGGCAGAGGTCACGATTAGCTTTGTGTTTTTTATCCTACTCGTTAAAAGTTTGTTAATTAACTCACTAAGTGTTCCACCATCGACATTCAAGAGCCGACAGTGCAACTAGGATCGCTGATGATCTGCCATTGTTAAAAACGAGGAATGCTGCTATTATGTCCTCCTTGTGGTGAAAAAATTATTCAATAGAACGTATTAGAATAGAACGTATTATATTATAGACTAATGGGTCTGAGATCTTTTGAAGTAACATGGGAATATTAGCCAACTTTTGGGTATGATAACCACTTTTACTTCTCTCCATAACAGCGGAATATGGACTAGATCTACGCAACTTTTCAGAATTATCCCCAGTACAGGGAGAATAATATGTGATATCTTTTGTAGTTCGGCTGTTATTATGCCGTCTGGTCCTGCCAATTTGTAGGGCTTAAAGCTGTTTAGTTCCATCCTTTAGTTCCAGCTGTTTAGTTCCAATTGGTTTATTGGTTATATGTGCCACCAGCATAACTTGGGAGCTACCCGGAATGTGGGTAGGAGATTCAGCGATTCTTCTCTAGAAGAAGTACAGGAGCAATCTTCTTTTGTAAGACAGCTGGGCATCATGAGATTAGTTGAGAGGATGTTTCTTAGCCTAGTGGCTTCGGACGTGTCTTCTATTTTGCTACAGAAGAGTCTCTAAGTTACTTGTTTGGCTTTCATCAGTTCTTTTTTTGTAAGATTTGAGGCATGTTTTGTAGGCGTCCCAATCTATCTATTCTCGTGGCCTTAGCCTTGTTGAACAGTTTTTTGCATTCATTTCTAAGAAGGCCCAGTTCTGAGGTCCACCAATGCGGTTTCCTCTTGTTTCTTGGAAATATGAGAGGACAGGAGGTTGATAGTGCTTTACTGAGGGCCAGAGTGAGTTCATTGACCCTGTGATCAAACTCATTGTGTCACAAGGAGGAATTAAGAGAGAAGAGATTATCGAACGATATAAAAGCCAATTCGTTCTCCTGCGATTTCTGAAGGTTGAAACTGAATAAAATGTGAATATGGTCAGAGAAATAATTTCCAACTATGATCAATCAATTCAGCAATAGAATAATAGACAAGAGTGATATCTTAAACCTCTTGTCGACTTCTGCTTATGAAGGTAGGTTGGTTGGTTGATAAATCGTATTGCAAACATTAAGGTTCATTTTCGGATTATAATGAAAAGGGGTGTAAACTTTGTTTGCACGAAATAAAGAATGATGCTAATTCTAAACAATATATCCCATGTGATTTTTTTTTACAGTTTGAAATAAAAATATTAAATAAAATATATTTGAAAAATTACCCATTAAATCGAAACCACCCCCACTACGGGAGTGAAACGACTTTATTTTTCTTGATGCTAAATCTCAAATTTCAGCCTCCTACGAAGTATTGCAGTTTTGAAAGCACTGGAGATAGTTTCAAATTTAGACTGATTGCGACATGCGATGTCTGATTGTGGGCGCATTTAAAGAATTTTAAGCAGCAATGGCTTTCTTATGGCTTCGCCGCATGCATTCATGAAGGGAAAATCCACAGAAACGGCCTTGCATGAAGTGGTAGGGAAAATAGAGAGAAGTCTACACTCTAATGAGTTTACGATGGCTGCTTTCCTCGATATTGAAGGGGCCTTCAATAACGTGGAGAGTAGTGCCATTGAAAGCGCTCTAGTAGACGTTAGCATTGAACAGGGCATTATAAACTGGGTTTGCAACATGCTTGCAAATAGAAAAATTAACTGTGCGATTGGGCAAGGCTCGATTAGAATGCCTGTAACCAGGGGTACACCTCAGGGTGGAGTTTTATCTCCACTTCTGTGGGTTCTGTTTATAAACAAAATTCTAAAGAAGCTAAGTGCTATGGGTATCAGCGTCACGGCATACGCAGATGACGTGGTGGTAATGGTGCATGGAAAGTACTTAAATATCTTAAGTGAAATCATGGAGGGTGCTCTGAGGTCGATCAGCATCTGGACCAAAAGCTGTGGTCTCAGTGTTAACCCTTCTAAAACGGAACTGGTTCTTTTTACCAGGAAGTACAAGATACCGCAATTCAAAACCCCCAAGCCAAATGGAGTGGAATTATCGCTGTCCGTTAGCGCGAACTATCTGGGTGTAATCCTGGACAAAAAACTGAATTGGAATCTTAACGTAGGGGAAAGAATCAAGAAGGCATACAATGCGCTTTTTATTTGTAAGAGAACGGAAGGGAAAACTTGGGGCTTAAAACCTGCCATGGCCCACTGGTTGTATACTGTGGTGGTAAGACCCATACTTACTTCCGGTGCCTTGGTCTGGTGGAAAGCAACAAACAGAAAAACAGTTTATGGAAAATTATTAGCGGTTCAAAGAACGGCTTGTATAGCCATCACCTGTGCGCTCCGTACTACACCGACGGAAGCTTTGAACACTCTGCTACACCTAACACCGCTTGATCTACAGATAAAAAAAACTTGCTGGCAATAGTGCGATACGGCTCACAAACTCAAACTATTTCAAGGGCAGCAGCTACGGACACGGCTCGATCCTGTCGGAGCTAATGCAAGCCAATCCAACTCTAACGGATGAAATTCCCTCATTGGTCGACTTCGACACACCATAGGAAGTCATTTATCCAGCAAGAGAGGAATGGGAAAATAGTGCAATTGTCAGACCTAATGAAATTGCAATTTATACAGATGGTTCGAAAACAGGGGAAGGAACAGGTTCCGGTATCTTCTCAAAAAACCTGGAACTAAAAGTATCCTTAAAACTACCGGATATATGCAGTGTCTTCCAATCAGAGGTTCTGGCTGTACTTAGGGCGGCCGAGCTTATGCAGATGAGATCGATATCCGGCAGAGATATCGCCATTTACATCGATAGCCAGGCTACGCTCAAGGCAATGGAATCGATCAACATCAAATCTGATATAGTCAGGGGCTGTCGCACAATGCTCAAAGCATTGTGCAGTCAGAACCGGGTGAGACTGTGCTGGGTGCCAGGACACTGCGGTATAGAGAAAAACGAACAGGCTGATGAGCTTGCAAGAAGAGGAGGGATCCTCGGAAACAGTGAGGTTTCTCACATTAAACCACCCCTCTGCGTAGTAAGAGGCACTATTGAGGAGAAAATTAAAACGATGGCCAACCAAAGGTGGTCTCGTCTGACTGGACACGGGGTATCTAGAGCTCTCTGGCCACGACTAGACGAAAAAGGATCGAAGGGACTATTAAAACTGAGCAGGGACAAGCTAAGGGCTTTAGTAGGAATTCTGACAGGACACTGCCTCCTGCGTTAACACGCAAAGAGGCTCAGGCTTTCTGATACGGATATTTGTCGCTTCTGCAGTGATATACAGGCGGTTGAGGATATAGCACACATTCTGTGCGAATGTGAGGCAATTTCGCGTATGCGCAGGAAATTTTTAGGGGAATATTTCTTCGAAAGCTTAGAAGAAGTAGACGGCACAAACTTTAAAGGCCTCCTTGGCTTTAACAGGGAAATTGGCTGTGTCACGAGGGATAATGTTTAGGTTGTTTTGAATATTAAGTTCCTTTTGAATATTAAGTTCAACTGGTTCCCCAGGGATCGCGATGGGCCCGTATTTGGTGCCTAGTGTTTGTGTGGTCCTTTTCACCACACCCCTGTTTAACCTAACCTAACTTTAAGAATTTTAAAACTTGTACTGCTTTGCTTTACTTTTGTACTGAGCTTATGTACAAAATTTCAGTTCTCTAGCTCTGATTAAATTTGGTCATTTCAATGATCATGAATGGTCAGAGTAATGGGAAAAGGCTTAAGCAAAAGGTGAAATATGTGGCGCTAAGGGCGCGTAACAGGAGGTTGACGTTAGGAAGAAACGATGAAAACTTAAGGACGCTAACAAAAATGTTAAAATGGCAAGGCCTTCAAATTATACCGCTATAAGGTCAACTTACATGACAAGAAACTTTTCGGATTAACCGCGTTAATAACTATTTTTAATGAGTACTAAACGTGGTCACAGGGAAACTTTCCTGGTGACCACGCTCAATGCAACTTGAGCGAAACGTTCGGGGTGAGTCTAGTATTGTACTCATTAAAAACAGTTATTAACGCGGTTAATCCGAAAAGTTTCTTGTCACGTCAATTAACAACCGCGGAAGCCTTAAAACTTATAAGGTCCACTTAGTTTTTTTTATGGGGTAAACTAAAGCCCAGCAAAGTTTTTCTACGCACAAGCCTAGGTTTCTAGGTCACCGATAGTTCTAGTTATTATGATGATATTTGGGCGTAAACGTAGAGTAATTCGGAATTAACATAGCTAAATCTTCTAATTTCTATTCAGATAAATCCTAAATTAATACAGCAAAAAAAAAAACACTTTGAAAACTGTCAGCCACTCAAGCGTAGAAAATAAATGTCAGCTGGTTATTCATTGAGCTTTTGGTTAATTTTGAAATCATGAGCATGAAAAGATATCAAGGTGCAGTCGTTAAAAGTAAAATATTGTGATTTGTTTTAAAGTAAATTGTTAATTTGTACGTGGTTAAGATTAGAGCGTTAAGCGAAACTTTACTTTTCTAATAATTGATTCAGTTAAAGAAAACAGTATTAGAAGCATAATTTAATTTAAAAAACAAGTTGGTTTTCCACGAAACGTTAGTACTAATATACACACAAAAAGGTGTCCTTTCTAGGTTTAGGACATTTTTTGTTTCACCATAAAACCAATGAAAGAAAACTAGAAAACGTTTATTTTTCACTTTTTTTCAACCAATTTTGTGCAATACCTGTATCAGTATCTATTGGGTAAATTTTTATTTCAGGCAATGTGATAATGTTCGAAAAAGAATCTAAAAAAAAATACATTTTGAAAAATTTATTTCAAATTTTGAATTTGGTATGTGCTTGGGTGTGTGTTTGTGTGTTTTGGTGTGTGTGTGTGTGTGCATTTTATAAGATAGAGCTTTAAGCCTTAGAGTGTTTACAAAGCAAAAGGTATATATTCAACTCTTTACTAACCTGCTGATTCGTTATCTTCTGAAACCTTTTCTCGCCACATTTGCAAGCAACCACCTCCGGTGAGAAGACGTGTCCCCTCTAGGTTCCATGACAGAGTGGTCACATGTGAATTGTTCGAAAACGAACCAGTTTGAACCCATCTATTCGAAGATATAAGCTTGTGTTATAAAAGTTTTCAAATCTATAAAAGTTTTGACAAAAATTTACCTATAATCTAGGTTATGAGTTGCTGGGCGTTCACTTTGAATAACAGGAGTAGGTTCAAAGATGCAGATTTTATCTTCATAGGCAGCAGCTATTTTTCCCGTGTCTGTGCTGCAATCTAATGCTGATATTTTAATATAACCATGTGTGGCTCCTGGAATAATTTGCACACGCTCAAATGTGCTTGCCAATATAACAATATTACACCCTGCCGCATATGCCTGTTAAAGAGAGAACATCAATTTTTATTACGTTTTAAAAAAGTTCAACCAAAGTTTTTTGATAATAAGTTAGCCACCAATAATTATCCGAAATCAATAATTGCACATCTTTTTACGTTTTTTAAGACTGTCAATACCTTACGAATTGCCACTTACACAAGAATCTCCTCTTTTTAAGTGGTTTCCATATCAAGTTCACTTTTACTTTCACAACTAGAGATACTAATCGCAAAAGTTTGAGAAATCTTAATAACCCATAAATGCCTGCCTAGCCATTTGATCCTGCCCTACCACTGATATGGAAGCAATTTGAGGACTAGCACCTCATTAACAAGTCTTAATGGCCACCCAGACCAAATTGCTGTTGGTCAAGATTTTTACATAATTCCCTTCTTCAATAAGCCACTGTCAGCGGAGATTCGCAACAGGCAAGAATGGAAAAGCAATGAAGATTTTTACGAATCTTGCCAGGGTTGAAATCGGCTATGAAGATTTGTGATGAAGAGTTTAAAGTTTGCGAGTAAAATGTACGCAAAAATTAAATCTTTTGGTTAAAATGCAATAATTATGTGAAATCAACCCTTTAGGGGTTGGGCGTGACCAAACACTTTGCATAAATGATATCTATAACAGTATCCGGTGTACCTTATGTGCGAAACTTAATTTCTTTTTCTTGCGTTAGTAGAGCAATCTATGTTTTTATGGAAAACTATAGGTTTACTTAAATTCTGCCTCTAAAAATTTTGTATGAACCAAAAGTATAGCCAAGTATTTTCTATACAGTATATTAAGTAAAAAATATTTGATTTGGAAAAATAACATAAAAATAAATTGCAATTGAAAGATTACTCCTTGCCACGCCCACTAGTGACGGTCTACCGATTTTATTTTTATTTTTATGTCTTATAATCATAAGGCGTTTAGGTTATGAAAGAACTGGAAGTAGGTGCACATTAAAACCAATTGTGGGCATGTCTGTAGGCGGATTTAAAAAATGTTTGCACTTGTATTGCTTCGGATGAAAGAGTGCTTACGTACGTATTTTTATTTTTATTTTTGCCCTTCAGGTCTTTGGGGTCTATCGCTATTATTACTTTATGTTTTATTTTCGCTTGTATCCAATTTATGCTACGTCTCCACCGGGCATTAATCCGCGTTTAGTATAAGTCTTTATTAAATCCTCTACAAATCACACGACCATACAAATTTAAATCCTCTTGCAAATCATATTCACCCTATTCACAAACCTATTTTCTGCACGTTTGTAAAAGTTTGAGAATCATAAAAGGAAACTGAAACTGTCCCTGTACGACAGATCTGTCACAAGTACGTTTTCTATTGTAATTTTTACAGCGGAAATTGTTTTTCGCTCCTGGGAAATGACATCGCCACTCTCTTTTGAGAGCAAAAATGGCAGAAACAGAGTGGATGGATATTTAATCCTATATTTGTCCCGTCGAGCCACTTTGGGATTTATTTTTAATCGTCTCCCGCTAATCCTCTTTTAATTGCCAGTGGAGACATAGTATTAATATACTTCATTCCTTACGGGAATCCTCAAGGGGCACTGCGCTGTGGGTCTACACGCCGAGCAGCTAGGCATACCGCATAACGATTACTGCCGAAGCTGCAGGGACGTTAAAGAAATTGAATCTGTTCGTCATCTGCTCTGCGAATGCCCAGCCCTAAACAGCATCAGACGTAGTTTCCTCGGCAGCTACTTCTTCAACGAGCTCGAAGATCTAAATAATGTAGATCTAAAGGACCTCCTAAGATTTGTATACAAATCCGGATGGGTCCAAGAGGGCGGAACTCTGAGCTTCTAACAGCGATCTATTTATGTTTTCGTTCCAGGTATTAAGAAGGTTCCCAATGGACACAATGGACCCAACTGCTGGTCTAAGTGAAGCCGTGACTATTGTCAAAAAAACATCCATCATTTTTGCGCTGACAAACCATCGCAGTCATTTCTTTGTTTTCCATTTGCCGTTTTCTTGCTCTCTTAAAATCACACACTACATCCACTATGCCAGATCCACCAAGCACCCGTGCGGCCTTGAAATCATCCCACAACAAACCGACAGGATCCCCACAAATAAGTTCACCATCCTTGAGGCAAAAAGATACCAAGCCTACATTCATCACGGTTGACATACTAGAAAACCGCCTCGAAAAGTTTTGCAAATTCATTAAAGCCAGTATCAAAGATGAATGCAGTAAAATCTGCGATAGTTTCCTACTGAAGTTTGAGGAAATGGAGAGAGACTGGAATGAACGTTTCTAAACAGTCAATACGGCAATAGAAAACATAACCAAGAGAATAGACAACATCGAAGCTGTTTCTTCATCTAAATCGCAAGAAACGTCATCGGTAAATAAAGAAATGTTCGCTCTGTAGAAACAAATTGGCAGCCTTGAACGTAAGGAAACAATGTGTGTTGCTGTTTTTTTGGTATTCCGAACTCAACTGAGGAAAACCTAAATATAATTTTCAACCGTTTTTCCCATACAATCGACTGCAAACCACCAACTCTAAAAAACACTTTCTGTACAAGGAACAACCCGAGCTTGAACAAAGAGTCACCATCACCGATCATACTAAAGTTTCATAATCCGCACGAGCGAAACCTTGTACTCAAGTCAGGTGCTCTGTATCGAAAAACCCAAAACAGAGAGCTGAATCTGACTGACATCGGTATGGATTCTGCCAACAAGTGTTTCCTCAACGAAAGTCTCACGAAGAGAGTTCGCTTGCTGTTGCATACCGCTACCCAAATGAAGAGGAAAAAGCAACTGTGTTTACAGTGTTTACAAAATCTGGCTCAGTCTTCGTAAAAAAAACACCAACTGGTAAAAGCTTTCTTGTCGAAAGCTCCGACGATTTACTCGCGGCTGCTGCTGCTACTGCTGACGGACGTTATGAAGACATCAACCTAACCTAACCTAACCTACTTCATTCCTGTGCAGTAGGGTATAAAAATAATTGTAATTAACTAATAGAATTTTACACAAACTGCGCAATAAAGATGAGCTCAACCTTCAACAAAATCCGACGGACCGCTCCGCATATGTTGTCAAGTTGTACGTACTTAATTTCATGTGGAAACTATTCACATTGTTTGCATTTGATAAGCTTTGATTTATTGTTGAGATGTAAGAGTTTTTAGAGAAAATCTCGGTAAGCAATTAAATCGGTGCTTCAATGCGTACGAAAAATTATTATACGGGTAGGTACCCGAAAAATGAGTACCCGAAAAGGAGCGGGTACCCGAAAAATCGGGTATTAGGGGTAACCCGATACCCGATTTCGGCTTACCCCTAACCGGGTGGTACCAAAATTTCGAGTACCCGAAATGTTGATACCCGGGAAATACCCGCAAATCACATATAAATTTGATCTTTTTGGGCTACCAGGGCCACATTTGGAATGTAGTTTTTGATAGAATGATTAGATTAGATTAGATTGTTTATTGATTTGCTTCCATTTTTAATTCAATAATATAAAAAAAACAATTTGAACAACAAAAATTTGAGTAACGCTATGGCGTTGCCGTCTGCCTTTGATTGAACATATGAAGAATAATATGCACAAAAAAATCTTATGTCACTTTGAGAAGTTTAAAGTTAGAGCACTTAAAAAGGACCCGACCTTTATCGACCCCAAATTTTTACTCCATACAGAAATCAAATAGAATCATAACAAATTATTCAAATTAATCTTAACACATTTATTCATAGCCAGCGTCAGCAGAAAACATTTTTCAAAACATAACGACAGCTAACAAATTTTGTGGGTAGGTACATGACTTTTATGACTACTTTTATGAGCATTGATTAGCGATCGTTTAAAATACACAAACAAGCAAACAATTCTATTGACGCAAGGGATTCTGTAGAGAAATAATATTCTATTCGTGTGCATTTAATGATTGAATTTTAACAGAACTATTCTAAATTGAAGATCTGTTAATTGTATTATATTTTTGTCACTCTTCATTATTTAAACTTTAAATTGGCAGTTTTTGAAAATCGGAGAAGCCTTTTCGGAATAATTGAGAAATATTAAAATTTATAGGTTTTTATTTGTTTCAGAGCAGCTATGAATATACGTTCAGCAGTGGAACGAGTGGAACGATCAATTCTTCGATGGTTTGGACACGTTGCTCGTATTTGCCCCCGAGAGATTTCCTAGACAGGTCAAGTTAGCCGAGATGCGAGCGCATCGCACCCCTGGCAGGCCAAGAAACTAGTGGTGGGATCAGGTGAAGATCATCTCCGGGACTGGTCTGGAGATCGCGCCTGTGTCTCTTGAGTTGGTGCCGGAGGATCGGGAACGATGGAAGGAGCAAGTGGTCCGCCCTAAATAGCCGCCCTTCTAAGAATAAGCTGTCACAGAAAATGATTGATTATCCGTTTCATGTTTCACATACGGCAATTGAAAATGGCGTCCCATTTAAAAACTAAAACTAAAATAATTTAGTTTCCAAAAATTTGCCATACGCATTAACTTTTGCTAGTCAATGCGCATGTGTGGTTTTTAGGGTTTCTTGATACCACAACAATTCAGGTGCCGTGAAATAAGACCAAGTGAAATAAGACCAACTTTTGAAAATTGGCCTTATTTTACAGTTGAAAAGTGTAATAAAGCCAACTTTATTCAGTTGGTCTTATTTCACTTTGGCAAAGTGCAACAACACCAATTTAATTTGGGAAATAACGGCAAGTTGGTTTTAAAGTTAGTGAAACCTAAACGATGGCATAAAAAATAACTGGCAGAGGGGTTGCAGGGGGTTGTAGGGGGGCAGCAAGCCATATTACACTGTTTCATAATTTTAAAGCGTAATAAGGCCAATTTGGTATGATTAAGATGCTTAGTGAAACCTAAGCGGTGGTAAAAAAAAAAATCCGACAGGGGGGTTGCAGGGGCAGCATGCCCCCATACATATTTCACTGTTTCATAATTTGAAAGCGTAATAAGGCCAATTTGGTATTATTTCACATTGACAAAGTGAAATAAGACCAACTGTATAAAGTTGGTTTTATTTCAGGTGACGTAAAATAACGCCGAACGAAATAAAGCCAAAAATTAAAAATTTTGCCTTAATTCGTTTTGAAAATGGAAATAACGCCAAATTTCCGATTCGGCTGTATTTCGCTTTAGGAAACGAAATAAGGCCAATTTGGCTTTAATTCGTTTTCCACTTAAACAGTAAAATATGTATAGGGGGGCGTGCCGCCCCCCTGCAACCCCCCTGTCTGTTTTTTTCTTTAACTGTCTTCACTTTTCGTTGTAAGGGCGTATATAAAAAATTTGGTCTTCTTTCTATTTTTCTTTTGGCTTTATTCCGCTTTGGCTTACGAAATAATACCAAATTGGCGTTATTTCGTTTTTGAAAACGAAATAAGACCAAATTTGAGATTTGGTGTTATTTCGTTTGGCGTTATTTCACGTCACCTTTATTTCACTTTTTAATAGCGATATAAGGCCAATTTTCGAAAGTTGGTCTCATTTCACTTGATCTTATTACACGGCACTATAGAATGGTCACGGCAGTAAATTCCTACACGAACAAAATGTTCGAATTGAACATTGGTGTAGGGCTTATAGTTATTTGCATTATTGCAGTGTAAGTTTTAAGTTTGGTTCGGCTTCGGCCTAAAAATCGTCTGTATGGGTAAGTAATCTTGGTGTTACCCACTGATGAGCATAAACCAAGATTGCGTGCGAAACAGACGGTCGTTACATTGCTAGAGTAAAGACCAAATTTGATCTTTTCTTAAAATTAATTTAAATTAAATCTAAAATTTGGTATTATTAATTTGGATAAAGTCAACATGCTCATTGAAAGATAGCTTCGTGTCTAAGATGGTCCCAAGATCATTAATGGCCTTTTCGGTTGGCGATAACGGATCAGGGCGTTCTTTTCCCGGATTGGGGCTTTCTCCCAACAGCCAAACACATTTTTCTTGAATTTGAAGTTTGTCTAGCGTTGTATTTGTGAAGCAAAAGCTATTCTACAGGGGACAAATGACATTTATCCAACTTGACATTGACACATGTATGATTGTGTGGGTGCTTCTGGTTTTGATTCTGGATTCAAAACGAGAAGCAAATTTCTCTTCTATCCAGAAGAGGAACTGTCAAACCAGTCCAAGAAAACAGTTTCAGGAGAGTCCAGAAGTCTCCCGGACGCTCCCGGACGACCAACCGAAAAGGCCATAACTGTTTGGACCAGAGTTGTCATAAATCTATCAAAGTAAACACTAATAGTGACTTGCATCAAGAAAAAGTAATAACAGAACACTGCTAATATGTGTTCTGTTATCACTTTTTCTTGTTGAAAGCCAGCTCTTCTTGCAGGACAAATAAAATTTGTGAAGATATAAACTAGGATGAACTTCATTGCCTGACATAAGCAATTTAAAGTCATCGGCAAGCATCAACAATAGGCATACGGACAAAATTTAACTATATCACTTAATATATAAATAAATAAATAGAGTGGCGCAAGAGCTCTAGGTATACCAGGGCCAACTTCTCAACAATGTATACTGTATGTGTCTTGATTCCTTCACATACGAGAGACCTACAATTTTTTGCCAAATCTAAACGGCACTTTGAGAAGTTTTTCAAACAAATGTTACTCTCGGAGTTTTTGTCAGACCCACGCAGAGATGGGGACCGTGAAAAAGAACGAGTTTTTTTTCAGGTGTCGACGGTAGTATTCAAACCCAGACCTCCGGCGTAATAAGCACACACACTGAGCACTACGCCACGGCATGCAGCTCATACACCCGAAGTGACAAAAATTTTTTTCGAATCTTTATTGTGGAGTTTGACAAACTGGTACCGATCTGCCAGAAGGGAAGAAAATGATCGCAGGAAATAAGTATGGAAACCGAGTCTTTCTAGTTTGTGGTCAACGCGATCGGAAAATTATCTAGTCTGCATAAATGGCATCGACTTGATTTCCTTTACCGATTTTGGTTATAACAAAGTTTGAAAACAAAAGGATGAAATTGAAAGATGGAAATTTGATAATTATTATTATGTAAGTTGGGTTTTGCACTGCGGCCTGTTGGTCTATTGTGCCTATTTTTATACCCCACCCAGGGTATATTAAGTTTGATATATAGTTTGTAATGCAGTGAAAAAATCACTGTAGACCCCTAAGACCTTTTAGAGATAAGAATGGGACCGACAGGAGAATCGATTAAGCCATGTCCGTCCGTCCGTCCGTATGTAAACAACTTTTTGGCCTTAAAATTTAAGGTAGAAAGCTGAAATTTGGTGGGTTGGCTGGATGTCCAGTCCTTCAGATCAAGTTTGAAACTGAGTTGAATCCTCATACCATCCTCATACAATACCTTTTCCAAATTTTAGCTATGTTACAATAGGGCTAGCGCTCTAGAGAAGTTGCCAAAAAAAAATTAGCCTTTTCATTGACCACGCCCACTTTTTAAGGGATTTTAGCTTAAAATGACTGTTTTTCAATAAAAATATAATCAAAATTTGACAAAAAATTATATGACAAAAGTTGTAGATATAAGCATTTTCTAACTTTTGTGTATATATTGTGGCGTTAAAAAAATGATTTTTTAAGTTAAAAAGACGGAGTTCTAGGCCTAAATGTATGCAACCACCTAGTACATAGCATTCAACAGTTTTATTTTTATATCCCGCCCACTTTTTGGAGGGGTGGCAGTTTCATTTTTTGGTTGGTCGGGTATTTTGCAATCCATCGTAGATGGACCGAAGCTTTTGCACTGGACCGGGGGCTTTTTACTCCGAATGATCTTCTCTGGAGAGATATCAGCTAGGTTTGCCGAAGGGAAAATTTTTTCGCCGATGATTTTTTTTTCTCAGACGCATGAGGGCCGGGCATTCCGTGTGTAGAGAGGACTCAACGCTCTCTAGACAAAGTCTGCATGTGGTGTCCGGTGAAAGGCCGATGCGATGGAGATGTTTTTCAGTTTGTAATGGCCGCTGAAAATTCCAGTGAGGATTTTTAATTTAGCCCTGTTAAGGTTAATCAGGTTATTAGACCTGCTGGGTGAGAATACGGGAAAGAATTTTTTGGAACAATGCTGTCCAGGTATGTTAAGCCAGATCTCGTTGGACTCAGCTCTAGCTAGTTTTTTTTATATACATAGTTCTTGAAGAGTCTATTACTGACTCCACAGAATGGTTCAGGCCCTATGAGTGGTAATGTTGCCCTGACACCGGGGACTATTACCAGACTATACCTATATATAGTCCAAAAATCATCGGTGTAAACAAAACACACAATACGAAGACTAAATTATTTAGGTCATTCCTCAAATTTAAGTGGCCTGGACTAAACAAACTGCTTTATCTTGTTATTTTCACCTAATGCCATGACAACGAGTATTTAATTCTATATCTACATAGATGCCTCTGAACATTTCATAAGAATGTCCCAGGAAAAGAACACTTTTGGAGTTTATTGAACGAAAGGTGTCGCTGGTATGAGTTTTGGTCCTATTCGGTGTGAATGAAAAATAACAAGACTAAAAAATATAGTCCTAGACGCAATATAGCCCTCGATTTAAACTAGACCTATGGAAGTACGCAATTATCTTATGATGTTCGGGCTGCATCCCCAATATTTACTCGCAAGGCTCATATGCAAGGCTCCTGCATGCTTTTCGTAATAGCACGAGTAGCTTTTTTGGAGATTTCTTCTGCATGTGTTTTCCAGATGAGTTTGGTGTATAGGAGTAAATCTAGATATTGAACCTGTTTAACTTGGATCAGTGTAATGCATGATTGTCTTATAGGTTTCATTTGAATATTCTTGCTCCTAGTAAATAGTACTTTAGTTGTCTTGGCCGAGTTTAGATTGAGCCCAGCTGTGTTGCACCATTCTTGGACTGCCTTGAGTGCTCTTTGAATAATTTCACAGAGCGTTCCTTCAAACTTTTGCCTAGCAATCAATACTATGTCATCGGCATAATGTCTGACAGTTGATGCCTATGTTAGTTATTGTTCCAAGTTTTGCATCAAGAACTTGGCTCCACATTAGGGGTGACAATACCCCTCCCCCCCTTGTGGACACTTTCTTGTTTTGCTGACCTTGATAGTTCCCTGTGATGAGTGCGTCTCCACTGATCTTGTGCTCAGCAGCTCATGTATCCATCTGGAAACTGTGCTTTTTAGTCCCTTCCTTTCTAGGGCTCGCCTAATGGCTTCGTATGACGGGTTGTTAAATGCGCCTTCAATACCCAGGAATGCACAGATTACTGTTTCTCTTCTAATTTCCGTCAGCTGATATAGAGCGGTCTCGGTAGATCTGCCCGCTCTGTATGCATGCTAGCACAGGTGAAGAGGGGAGTTGACTAGCACTTCTTCTCTTATGTAACAGCCCACAAAAACTTAAAGAAGCTAACCTCTACTATCAAAACGTAAGAGGTCTGAGAACTAAATGTCCAAATCTTTTACTAAATGTGTATAGCTGCTCACATGACGTTGTTATTCAGGACTTGTTGTGAAACAGGACTGGATAAAAACTTTTCCAATGCTGTTATTTTCCCCCCATATTTCAAAGTTAACCGGGGCTATCGGACACCGCATAACAGCATCCATAAACGATTTGGTGGTGTACTCATAGCCATACTAGAACACTTCAAACCTAAACAAGTGGATCTAAGTGATTATGTGGACATCGAAATTTGCTGCAGCAAAGTTGAACTCACTCCATCCTCTACAATTTACTTCGTTTGCATCTATATACCGGCTAGTGCTCAGATCAACACTGTAACCAGACACTTGGACGCCATAAGCTTCATTGTCAGTTTGCTAACTGCATCTGACATAATATATGTGCTTGGTGATTTTAACCAACCTCTTATTCAGTGGGCGTCTGGTAACGCGGATTGTACTTTTTTGAACCTAATCAACACTCTCTCTACAATTGGTGCAAAGATAGTGGATACTTTCCACTCGCTTGGCCTGCTTCAAATTAACCATGCAAGAAAGCATCTAAGCCGAACCTTAGATCTCATCTTTACCAACAACAGTGATAAAAGCATCGTATCACATTGTGACACACCACTCGTTCCTGAGAAGATGTGCATCACTCAAGTCTTTTTTGTTTTCTTGATTCAAATTCTGTTAACAGTTTTAGCTCTTTCAATTTTGATTGGAAAAACGCTGCATAATTTGTGAAGAGCTAGACAATTTTGACTGCAGACAAATCTTTAAAGATCAATGATTTGTGTTATGTTTTTTATCGTGTCATAAGCACCGTGTTTTTTTCAAATGCGCCAGTAGTCTGTGCTAAGGTAAATGGTGGACAGTCCTGTCCTTGGGATAATAATCTTACTCGTCATCTTAAGCATGCAATGAATCCGTTGCATCCGTCACGTTGAAGTACACAACTGACAACTAAGTTCAATACACATAAGAACCATAAGAACGTGTGTATTTCACTGAGTTGTCAGTCGTGTACTTCGACTTGGCTTAAAAGGACTATTTTATGTTTAGAAGGCTAAAATCAGAGTTTAAATCTTCACTCCTGGTTGCTTATCAGATTGACATAAGTGATATTTAATACAGCTTTAAATGCAGTCCTGAAAAGTTCTAGAATTTCATTAATTGAATGAGTAAATCTCATGGTTACCTAGCCTCGCTGTCTTACAATGGGCAACTAACTGATTCTTCCACTGTCATTTGTAGCTTTTTTAGTTCTTTTTTTTTCAATCAGTCTACTCAAGAAATGACTCACCCATCGATGAGGAATTTTACAGTTATCTTGGTGATACCTACGTCTACAACCCTGTTCAATAATAAAAAAAAAACTCCGAAGGTGATGTTCTTCAAGCTTTGAATAGTTTGGAATCGGACTGCGGACCAGGCCCCGATGGATTACCTTATGTTTTCCTTGAATTATGCGCAGTACCTCTGCATAAAATCATATGCCACCTATTTAACCATTCCTTAAATTCCAGCACTTTCCCATCCATTTGGAAAAATTGTTTCATAATTCCTATTTCCAAATCTGGTAGGAAAAATAAAGTTGAGAGTTATAGGAGGATCTGTAAGCATTCCTGTCTCCCTATGTTATTTGATATGCTGGTTACGGAAATCTCTACTTTCACTGTAAATACCTAATTTGTACCAATCAACATGGCTTTGTCAAGAAACGCTTGACCGTCACCAATTAACTTCTAACGGTGGCTATCTTTCTTTTTAAGTGAACGTTTCCAGTTTATGAAATTCCGTTGCAAAACTTCAAACAAAATCTGTATTTCCTCCGGGGTCCCCAAGGTAGTCATATCGGCCCTTTTCTGATTATTTGTTTGTTAATGACGTTGTTAAGTTTTTGCCTGAATGCCAACTGTTAATGTTTGCCGATGACTTTAAATTTTTCAAATCTGGTTAAAATGTTTAATGCTTTCATCTCCTGAATATGTATCTGCCAAACTTTCATTTGTGGTGCGATAACCACCGTATGCTAGTCAGTTAACCGATCCTTATGTTTTAATAACCTTCTATGTAAGTTTTGTAAGATCTATATCAGAGTACGCATCGGTAGATTGGTGGCCTTACTACATGGTGCACATTTCTAGAATTAAAGCGATCCAAAGAAGATTTTTGAGATTCGTTCTCAGAAGGCTTCTACAGTGTGACTTTAATTATCTTCCCCCCTACCTATCAAGGTTAAAACTGATTGGCCTAGTGTCCCTTGAATTAAGAAGTAAGGTCGCTAGAATCTTATTTCTCCACAGGATACTCACTAGTGAGATTGATTCTCCAGATATTTTACGTCTTCTGAGCATAAACATCCTATCCGCCAACCTACGACAGCAAAGATTTTTTAATATTGCACACTCGCGCACAAACTACGATCTTATGATCGCATACAACGGAAATGTTCGTTTGATTGATTTTAACCTGCCTGTAAGTTCCAAAAAAAGAAATCTACTGGACGGTTTCTCCTGTTTATTTGTTTGGCTCTACTTTTGTTTTTGATTCTACTTTTCTGTATACTTCATGTCTAAGAAAGAAACTATTCTTTGGTGGCTAAAAAAAATAAATAAATCAATAAAGCTTTGAACATTGTTTTCAGAAGAAAGGATGTTAAGCTAATCGGTCTAAAGCACTTCAGTTGCGCTGGGTCTTTTTTACCTACCTTCGGAATAAATACAACTTTTGCCCGTCGCCACTGATTCGGTATATATCCCAGAGCAAGACTGCCTTTTGCTATTGTTACCAAGTGTGGGACTAGCATTTCTTGCCCGTTCTGTAATAGGGCTGGTGAAAATGCCATCCACACTAGTTGACTTAAAAGGTTGAAACAAGCTTATTAACCATTCAAATCGGACTCTAGAGCGAATGGCTTTCGCTGTCTGCCAGTCTTCCCTCCGAGGTCTCGATGTGTTGTTCCTGCTCCAGACAATAGTATCAGGGGAGCTTCTGGGAAAGTTAGTTTCTAAGAGCAGCTGTGCTCTCTGTTGCTCATTCTCGGTGTAGCTGTCATCAACCTTCTTGAGAGACATAGGCACTGCACCTAATTTTGCAAGAGCCTTGCGAAGCGAAGCCGTGCTGCACAGGGAGTACTATACTGAAGCTACTTCTTTTAGCTTTCCTAATTTCTTTCTCGTATTATTATTATTATTATAAATTCTTTATTTCGTTTTAGAGTTTACAGAGCAATTTACAAGAATAATAGCATGGCAAAAACCTGCCGTCTGCCTGAAGAGACATTTCATTAATAACAACAATATAAACGCAAATGTATTTTTCCTTATTTAATAATACAATACATAATATACAATTTAAATAAAATTATTAGCTTAGACGCAAATGGAGAAGAAACCTAAAAAGTGGCATAGTGTGGCAATTTTAATGATTTGAAACATAAAATTAAAGAAGTTATACCACAGTAACTGAGTGAACAACTGATGTTATGACATAAAGCTTTTACAGGCTTAGCCATCCCTCGGTTCCATTCATAATATCGTAAAAGCGTGGCAAAGAAATCTGACTTTGTTGGAAAAATAAGCTTCGAATTTCCTGTAATATAGGAAAGATAACAATGAAGTGGTAGACATCTTCGTTTTCCCTTCTGTTGCATAAACTACACAATTTTGGCAAATAGTTTCGATGAGGTATAAAGTTCAGGTTCAGAATTTCGACTCTGGTTTTAAAGACAGTACTAATTACTTGGGATTAAAATTCTCTGCTAAAATAGTTAGCAACAGAAAGCTGGTGGTTTATGTTTTTGTAGACATTCCGAGATGTGGAAGAAGTTGCTTTGGAGAGGTTTTGAATATATAGCTTTTCGTCTACCATTGAAATCAAAGAAGAAAACTTGTCTTGCCATTGATCAACATTAGACTCTAACAAAGAAAGGACTGTGTCGTGGGATGCTGCAATCTGGTTCCATTCTTTAAAAGGCAAGGCATTAGTACGTAGAAGTTGCAGCATGATGGATCTATGTAGGCAACTGTTATTCCTTTTCATTACACTTGTTATATAGTTCGCGTTTGCTTTCAGACTTTGTATATAGATGGGCTTAATACCTCACTCAACGTAAATAGCGTAATTCGGTGTTGAGTTAGGGAGCTTGAACAGGCGCTTGAAAAAATGCCTGTGGACTACTTCAAAGGCTTCAAAGGCTGTAAATCCGAAAACTTGGACTCCATGACACATGCAGGCATTAACAGTCGCACTGAAGACTTGATATTTTTAGGCCAGATCAATATTTCATATAGGCCACATCATGTTCAGAGCAAGTTTGGCCTCATTACTTTTGTTAATAGAGTGCTTAACAAAGTTAAGGTTGTGTGTTAGTAAGACGCCCAGGTACTTAAACTCATGAACAACCTCAATGCGAGCGTTAATAAGAGACCAATTCTCTCCTGGTAGTCTACTTCTTTTCCGGGCCTCAAAGATAAGAATTTTCGTCTTTTGCGCATTTATCTGAAGTCCCGAAGTATCGCAGAACGAGACGAGTCTGTTAATTTGCAGTTGGAGCGTAGATGGATTGTCAGCGAGCAAAACCAAATCCTCAGCATAGAGCAATGCTTTCACCAATACGCTAGCAAAAGAAACTCCGCCAGGAATTAGTTGACTGATTTCATCAATGAACAGGGCAAAGATAAGAGGACTTAGGATACACCCTTGAGGAACACCTGCTGTTGTTTCGATCCAGTCAGAGAACTCGGAACCATCCCAAACACTTGCATTCGATAACGCCAGAAATTGGAATACATCATCAGAAACTTACGCGACACCCCTAAGCAAGACAGTTTGTTCATCAAAGCCTGCTTATTCGCTTTGTCAAAAGCAGCCTTGAAATCTACGAAACAAGTATACAACTTGCCTTTCTTCTACATATATTTTTTGGCTATGCTGGTTAGAGCGAAAATGTGATCGATCGTCGAAAAGCCTGGACGAAAACCGGCTTGGAAGCTGCTTAGAATAACTACCTAATACATTTTGTAGCTCTGCCAGTTTCCGTTCCGCTTTGCTGTGTTGAACAGCTTACGCGTCTCGGATCGCAGTTTTGACAGGTTGTTGCCCACCATGGCACTTCTTTACCTCTCATATTCGTACAAAGAGGACAGCTAGTTCCATAATTGTTTGTGATGGCTCTCGTAATGCCTTCTACTGCGTTTTCTAAGCCTAAACTATGTGCTCCAGATTGCTTTATAAGGTTTCTTTGAAAGCTTCCCAGTTTGTCTACCTCCGATTTCTTACCGGATTTCTTATAAAACCGGTGTTTTCAAGATCGAATAAAATTATTCTATAATCCGACAACGACGGCTCATTTGATAATCTCCAGTTTCTTATTAGCCTACTTATGCTCGGACTGTCGAGCGTGAGATCACGTACTTCCTGTCTTGCCCTAGTCACAAAAGTGGGTGCACTTCCCACATTGTAAATATTCCGGGAAGAACCAAGTATAAATTCTAGGAAGCATTTACCTCGATTGTTGATATTCGTGCTGCCCAAGACAGTATTGTGTGTGTTAAAAATTGGATGAAAATACGGAAGTCATGATTGGTGGTACGAGTTATCAATAAACAAACAAATACCGGGTAAACGCCAAGACGACACGGTTTTTAGCAGAGACCTCAAGGAAGTTAAGGGAATTCATCCACCTTGGAGTTAACATCAACACCACAAATGACCCCTTAGTAGAGATTCGTCTAAAAAAAAACCCCTAGGAAACCTCCGTTCCAACTCTGGGTTAGCCAAAACAAATTGGTTTAAGACTTTTTAAAAAAAAAAGTTTTAGCTCTAATAAACTGTTATTCAAACAGTTTTCCTTCATGGCGGCGTGTGCTGTACGATTTAAAGAGGAGGTTATGCTAGGTTCTTTCGAAAGAACAATTTTACGGCTAATTGATTGCTCTATGTGAATGAAGGAGAAAATACAGCCGCAAACTCTATGCGCTGTACCAAGATGTGGGTGTACATAGTTCAAAAAGCCAAAACACGAGGACTTCATTGCTTCAGTTATTGAAAGCTCCAGCCAAGTCTCTTCGAATCCAACCCCCAGGTTCGAGACGACCAGGAAGACAGAATCCTCGTTTTGAAGAGAAAGTCATTGTGGGTTCCAGGGCGCTTGGTCTAGACAACTCTAAAAATATATAAATATTTTTTTCACTAGTCATAAAATATTGGTAAGATGTTACTTTCCACCAGTCTCCCCTCATGCATTCAGATGGTTTTTTATCCTTTAGTCTGGTTTAAAATATCTTAAGAAATACGCTCTAAAATAATAATAAAAACTGCGCCTTTTTGCTGTATCTGTTACTAATTGCCTCTTAATGACAAACCAATCCAACCGTTAAACAAACATTTTGTTCTGGGTGTTTCCAATTTCACTAACGAGTCATAAATTGATTGCCCTAATTTTATTTTACTTATTGGGAGTCGCAATACCTACTCTAATTACGTAATCACTTGACATTCCAGACAAACCTACTCTTTTCACGGCCTAAAGATCAACAATCATGAGGTCCTTGCTCCCGATCACCTGCTCAATATGACCTTCAGATAAGAAAAAACAACACCATCAAAGTTTGACAATAAAACCTGCCACTCTCAACCTCGACAGTAAATTGGCTCTCACATGCCTTTATCCTAATTCAATTAGACATCTCTATCAATATGCATTTTAATAACTCCATACGCGAAGCCGATAGCCAAGAACAACAACCAAAGTCACATGCTAAACCTAAAGTAAACAAGTTTGTTGCCCATGAAAATTAAAAAAAAAAAAAATAAAAAATCCAAAATCGTATCGCACGCAGCAAATCCAACCGAGCTGTGAAAATGTCAAAATGCTGCCTCCTCTCCACCCCCAGAGGAGCGTGTGTGCTGCCGACTTTTGGTAAATTTAATAAAAGTCCTGCCCTTGGCCATCGAGGGAATCATATTGATCATTAATTTAGATACCAGAACGCGCAGAGTGTGCCGATAAAAGTGTGAAAATAATTTAAGAAAAAAGTTGCGTCATCAACAACAGAGTGGCGACTGGCGACAGCGACATATGTACACTCTCGGGGATCATTCTAATCAACGCGACATTTAGGAGAAAATAATAAAATATTTCGGGTACACTTGAGCAGACGTTTATGTCGCGTTTCGCCTTTTTCAACAAAGAAATCAGCGCCTCGCGCGCGTCTGTCCGCTCGCACGCCTCCATTTAAGGGGGACACGACCGACAGCCACATACAACGCGACGACGACACTGTTCAGCTGAGCTGTCTGCTTCAGAATAGAATTAAGGTGAACAGTTTTTATTTATTTTTCCTTAGGAGCAATATTAACTGCGAGGTATGGAATACAACATGACTGCACACTCGATAATAAACAATGTCATGTCGTACAAATGGTCTTGGGTTGACTGCCTGCCTGCCTTTGCCTTCCTGCTGGTCCCCTCCTCCTTGGGCGACCGACCCACTAATTGATTTAGGAGAAAAATTTTCTCTTCAAGTGGCAAGTTAATTGTCGTTGTCGCACTAATCGGGGGGCGACTTATTCGCTCTGTGGATTGGGTGGACTTTTAAGATTATCTTTTTTGCTTTTCGCTTAAGTTTATTGTTTTGATCGTGAAACTTACCGTGAAGGGGATTCCCTCGACCGATCCAACTGCATAACATCGATCTCCAGCATTACAGGCCCCACTCAGTACTTGATGACGATTCATTGCAATTTGATTTCACTATGTTCTTGGATAGATTTTTTTTGGTTTTTCTTATAACATGTTCACACTGCACACTTACGAAAGAAATTAAGTATTTATTATACGCGATACATTGCACTAATTTGCTAAAAATTCATTTTAAAAACTTTTCTCCTTCGTAGTAAAATTTTTTTCTTTCTCCTCTGACATATTTCTTTTTCAGAGATTTTGCTGTCAAAAAAATCAATACCTACAAAATGGAATAGATTGATGGTAATTTTGTAGTAGTTTGATGAGCGCATTCAGTAATTATTAAAGTTTTCTCATCGCATATTGTTTTAAGGGTTAGATTAGACTGTATGCCTAGAGGCGTTTTTACTGTCATTTTTAATGGCATTAATCAGCATACAGTGTGCTCGTATTTTTTTTTATTGCCTTTAAATGCGTGTCGGAATGAGACAAAATGAATGCATTTCTGACGGATAAAAATGCCAACTAAGGCATTCAATGTAATAGAGTATTCAAGCTACTTGGCTTTCTGGTGAAAATGGCGAACACTATGATGAATGTGCGGGGTATGCGTCGGCACAGAAAAAAACTGTATTTTTGCATATAAAAATTAGGGGCGAGCTCAAGATGAAGAAAAGTATTTGAATATATGTGATGGTGTTGACCTTCTTATTTTGTTTATGCAAACTTTTAATTTTAAGTGGGCTTTAGGTCAGAAATAACCTGTTGCGACGTTTCGCTCATGGATTTGAGCATCATCAGGCTTTTTATTAATAAGTCTATAAAAATATAGGCAGGTAAAAAGTGTAAGGAAAAGTATGGCTTGGCATTAGGAATTTTTGAAAATCGTGAAAAATTAGTAATCAGCATATAACTTGCTATTTATATAACATCGTCTGTGAAGTGAATTTTTTGGTTGATTTTAAAGTGTTTTGTTTACATTTAATGATTAAATTTACAGATAACAATTTTGCAGAAAAAAATACTACAAAAGAACTTGTACACGACTTTAGACAAAAGAAAAAGCAACAAAAAGAATATACATACAAGAATATACTGTTATGTGGCGACAAGAAATAAAACAACTCGCAGGAGTCCCTGAATGCACCCATCGATTCGCTCTACAGACGCACCCGCTCGATTCACTAAACGAACATACCCAACTGTCATTCCAGTCATCTGACAGCAGCTGTCATATTCGAAGTTCGAATTTCGATTTCCCCTCCTTGGAATTCAGCGGAGGAGTACCAGTGGAAAATTACCAAAGGGGGTATGGAACGTACTAGAAGGTGCTTAATTTTGTATAAATACACGGGTGGCAGGCTCGTACGAGACAGTTATATTTTAAACGTGGACTTGTGAAAATCGGTAATAAAGTAAAAAGTGATTGAGTTGAAATAAAGTGTTGAATTCTAAATAGTAAAGTTGAATAACAGTGTGATCTGAGTTTAAATAAGTTTGTTTGATAAATAAAGTGTTTCATTGTGTGATTATAAAAGTGAAATTGAGTTTTATTTGACGAGCCCCAGGCCGAAAATATTACAATACATATACAAATCAGCTGAGTCTCTCTCTTATTTAGCAGGTGCCTGTAGTGGGGGCTCACATTCTCTATGTCCGTTTTTTTGTTCATGGTGTTGTTGAAATTTCTGATGTATAGAGTTTCTATTGTATCCTTTTTCTGCAGTTCTGTTCCCCTTGTTGAATCTGGAACAGAACTGTTGTGTACAAGTTCTTTTGTAGTAATTTTTTCAGCTAAATTGTTATCTGTTAATTTAATCATTAAATGTAAACAAAAACTTTAAAATCAACCAAATACTTCACTTCGACGATGTTATATAAATAATAAGTTATATGCTGATTACTAGTTTTTCAGGCATACTGTAATAAGCACAACAGCTGGTATCTAGGTTATTTAAACCGCTGATTCGCTTGCCAGCATAAACTTTGTGACATCTGCCAGTTGACATACAAGACGTCAATTATTGTCAAGCAAAAGGCGGTTATATAATTTTCTACTTGTGTCAATTATGTCAAAATGGCATGCAGTCTAATTAAAGCTTAACGCTTCCGGCATAAGTTTATTGTAGGCATTCATTACTGAATAACTAGATATTAAATTTGCGTCCCTCTTCCACCCCAACACCTATCAGTTTTTTATAAAGCCTTCAAAGCTTTTAATTTGCGTTTTGGTGAATGCATTTGAGAAGGTGCAACAAATATTTACCATACGCGTTCGATGTTATGTCTCCTCCTCCACTCTCCGTCTAACGGGACCCTAAATCGTCCGAAGAATTTTCCTCCAGAAGCAGGGTAAAGTGTTTTCATCCGCCTTTGACAGGGTCGATGTTTCTGGGTAAAGCTTTTACATGTCCGAAGTTGATTGTCTAGTAACTAGTTATTGAGTAATTTATGCTCCAAAAGCAAGTTTTTTTACAGAGAAAGTTGTCAAATTATTTTGACTTTTATTTGAAAGGCAAAAATTTTATGTCTGCGGAGGTATTTTGTGTGGAAAAATTAAAACTTTGAATAAAAACATTGAACTAAATGGGACCGACAATTTTAAATAACATATTCGAATCAGGACACTCAAATGCATATTTTAGCATAAAAATAATATATAAGTTCCACTTGGACCTACGGTAGAATTGTTGATAAACCTCTAAGGGCCGATTTTTAGAGAACTTCACATAGAAAAACATAGGAAAAGGAGTTCGAGTTATTCTCAAATGCAATTTTTCGCAGAAACAAGCAAATCAACTGCCATTCCACACAAAAAAAAACACTCAAAAAGGTTCATACTATTCTCCAGAGCTAATCCGAGATTAACTCACAAAATTTGGTGAGTTAAGCCGATATTAACCCCAGATCTAAGTTCACTGAAAAACTCATTTCTAGGGCTAATCTCAGTTTAACTCGGTAGGTCGGATCCCCTAGGCCTGGTTTTTCAGTGCTGAGTTAAGCCCAGCTTAAATAAAGATCTGTTAGTCCCGTAAAAAAACGAATCTGGAGTTAGCCCAGCGAGCAGCTTTTCATTGTAGAGTTAACTCCGTCAGCAAAGTTGTCAAAATCTTCGACTGTCGAAATTATTGACTCTCCCAACTCTCACCTCACATAGAAAAACACAGGAAAAGAAGTTCGAGTTGTTCTCAGATGTCTTTTTCCATAGAAACACGCAAATCAACAGAAAAACAAACCAATCAAAGAAGTTCATACTGCTCTCCAGAGTTGATCCGGGATTAACTTACCAAATTTAGCGAGTTAGCCCAAGATTAATCCCGGCTCAATTTTCACTGAAAAATTTATTTCTGGGGTTAATCTCAGCTTAACTTTGAAACTCAGGTGATCTCGCAAAACTTTAAGTGGCACCGTCAATTTAGGCCCTACTAATATTTTTATTTAGTAAGAAGAGCAGCTGTCGTGAAAAAAATAGTTTGAAATAAGAAACGAAACCAATGTATTTTTCTAACAACAATATTTGCTCTATTGATAAAATTCTCTTACAAAGTTAAATTATTTGTATTAAAAAAACAATACAATAATGTAAAATTGTTAAATTTACAAAATTCATTCCATTGAAATGATATCCCATGTATTTGGGACATTTTTTGTACACAGGTCTAATTGTATGGTAGCGCCCTCATTCACTTCTGATGCTCTCATACAGGTTCCAGTTGCCATATTATATACAGGGCTGTTTTCCTGTTATAATATAATGATAAAATTGAATATTTAATGTCGCACCAAATAGAAAAGGACACCCGGACTTACAGAGCTTGTGTGTTTCCATTGTTGATCGCCTAACATCTCATGACATTTTCCCAAAAATGGATAGGCATAATTTGAACTTAGCGAAGCTTCCAGACAAAACAGTTTGTCTAGTATGATTTCTGATTTTTCTGTATCATACCTAAGAAAAAACAAAAAAATATTTGTAGTTTATAAAATATTTTCGAGTTTTTATATATAAAATATCTTTTATGCCGAAAAAAAAAATAAAATTGTAAAACATTTAACAATTCTATAAACATTGTAATAATGGCGGAAACTATGAACATTTCGAACGTAGTTCGTTTTTCACAGTAAAATTCCTATTTATTATAACGATGCTTGCATTAAGTGACAACTCTCTCCATGGTTACCCAGAAGAGACCAATTATTAAAAGTAAAAAATAAAAGCCAACTGACAGCATCTCGACTAAACATAAAACTGGTGTAATGCCATGTTTTCACCGGGATTAACGTAAATTTTCCACAAATCTCCGGTAAATATCAAGATTTACCATAAAATTTGACAATGCTTCATCGAACACAACAAATAACTGCAAACGAAAAGTACACACTGATAGTAAAATCGATCGATAGGCATAGGCCGTTCATTGAATGCACTCACACTTTTATACTATGTCTCCACCGGCAATTAAACGAGTATTAGCACAAGACGATTAAAAATCAATGCCAAAGTGGCTCCACCGGATAAATATAGGATTAATACGAACACTCTCATTCTGTCATTTTGGCTCTCAAAAGAGAGTGGCGATGTAGTTTCCTAGGAGCGAAAAACGATTTTCGCTGTAAAAATCACAATAGAAAACGTTCTTGTAACAGATCTGTTGTACAGGGACAGTTTCAGTTTCCTTCATTTATTCTCAAACTGTTATAAAAGTGCAGAAAATATGTTTGTGAATAGAGTAAATGGGATTTATGAGAGGATTTATTTTTATTAAGAGCTTGCCGAGAGGATTTAAATTTGTACGGTAAATCGCGTAATCGCGTGGGGTGCCGTGGCGTAGTGGTTAGTGTGTGTGCTTACTACGCCGGGGGCCTGGGTTCGAATCCTGCCATCGTCACCTGAAAAAAAAAAGACTTGTTCTTTTTCACGGTCCCCACCTCCGCGAGGGTCTGACAAGCCCTCCGAGAGTATCATTTGTCTTGAAAAACTTCTCAAAGTGCCGTTCGGATTCGGCAAAAAATTGTAGGTCCCCTTGTATGTGAAAAAAATATAGCACACACAGCATACGTGGTTGAGAAGTTGGCCCTGGTTCACCTCGAGCTGTTGCGCCACTCTATATTATTATTAAATCGCGTAATTTGTAGAGAATTTAACGAATATTAATTTTATTCGCACATTAGTGCCCAGTGGAGACATGGTGTTAGATAAGATTAGCTAGATGTCAAAAACCAAGTACTACCCTGAAAATTCAATTCGATGAAAACATCGAACACAAAAGGTCGTACCGCGCAAATCACAGAACATAAAATTACGCCGCTTGCGAAAAAAACATGGCTCATTCACAAATCAGGCTCGTCATCACGATTCCAAGCAAAACAGATTACTGGTCTGTGATTGGCCAGCCCAGATTGTTGTGTTAACAAACGGTTTTTATTACACGAGTACAAAATGACAGTTCAATCCGATGACATCAGATTTTCAGTCAAGTCTGTCGAGCAAATGTCATAACAAACGAGTGGCGTTTTCTTTATATTTTCATTCATAGTCGTGCCATTGAATAAAGAGACAAGTAAGTGGTGTTTTGGGGAAAAGTGAAGCATCAGTTTTAGTTGTGTGAGTGCGGACTACTTATGTGTTGAACCAGGCATGTCATGAGAGACGGCTCGAGGTGCATACGTTTCTGGGAGCTGGCTCTGCTTTTGTTTAACATTTCTGAGTTAAGGTGACAATTGTACCCCGATTCGTGATACATTCGATAGATTCACTTGCAAGTCGATACCCGACATCGGGCGACTAATGTCAAAATAAATGCTTCACTCGCACACACTGTATATGTAAAAAAGAGCTATTCCTTGTCTCTTTATTCAATGAGTCGTACCGGACTGCGGAATTCCACGCAAATGACAAAAAGCTGAAGCGTCAAATTTTTAAAGCAGTAAACTTTCTGCCCGAGGATTTTGTCATTTTAGTGCTGCCCTAGTGCACCACTGTGCTTGCATCGAATGCAGTTCGGGGCATGCTGCGTTATTGCCTTCGCTTCATCAAACATATGACTGCGAAAAAATCATAGGACAGGGTTGGCGAACCTTTTAATTTTAATAGCCCCGTGTCATTAACAAAAAATAAACAGTTTGCAGTGCATTTGGCGTTGTTTTCGAGTAGGGTGTTTCCATCACCCACGAAACAGAGATTAACGTAGAAAGATTTAAAGTTAATCCCTTAGTACTTTCACCGGAAAAGAGGAGATTGACTTCAATATGGAGGAGACATACTACATTTTAAAATACATACATTTTCTAATAGGCTGCCTATCCTCAAGGACAAGCAGAATCAAAGAAAAATCAACTCATATTTAATTCCCACCGATTTTTTAAGTCTACGAAACGAAATAACCCAAAAATAGAAAAACAAAACGTGATGTGTTTATGAATATGTTGATGGGATTTGGGTCCACGTTATAGTCCAAGTCGATAGTACCAACTTGATCAACATTAGCATTCGTCATTCTTTTGCAATGTGTACTCCTCAGTGCATTTGACTTTTTTAACAGGACCAACCACATACAAATCTACAGCAAAATCGAACGTTCTGCACATTTCTTAGCACAGCACAACAACCACAGCGGGACAAAGCCCTTTGCTTTGTCCCGTTATAAGGCCTTTGTTCTATAACCGCGTTAAAAAATTACCACTCGAAAAGTGACTGCAGAAAATAATAAAAATTCAACAAAAACACACACCACGGCGAAAGTCAACAATTTCAGCTCCACAGAAAGCTTTATTACGTAAAAAAAACGTATCGACGGATGATAGAAGTGTGTTTGAATTTAAGTTGTCAAATCAATGTGGGCGCAGCACAGCTTTGTGACATAGCATAATTACATAATTACGGATTAGTGTCAAGTCGAAACACTTTATAATCTCGACAAAGACAGTTTATGCTACCACTCAACGCTGCAATGGGGTTTCTCAGTTGATGTGCCGACAATATTTTGTCGTGTGCCAATGATTCGCCATCGCTGCACTAGGGCATTCATCGAGTGAACCTAGTGTGTACTATCGGGATTTATAGCAGCTGATAAATGTCATTGTTGCTGTCTATTTTTGTCCATTTTTAGTTTTAAATTTATGCAGTGGAACTACTTCGCAGTTTATTTTTTAATCTTCTTCAACTCCCTTCTACGACCGGTAAAGAGATAGCGAAATTCACCAATTTTTTAAGCTCCTTTTGTACAGTTTGAGTATTCAAAAAGGAAACAGAAACAGTTCGCGACACAGTGGAAAACTCTTCACTTACCTTTCCAGTCTTCTTTCACCTCTAATCCTTTCCTAATCTACTAGTTAAAAGTTAAAGTTATTGTTACTCACCATATTTGATTTTTCGTTTTCATACAAGTCTGGAGTGATATTTTGCTGCCTTTTTTATAGAACCCATTAACCTTGGGCCCGACTACCGAAGCACAAAGATTTGTGCCCGAAAGTCGCATCAAAAAGCTGCCAGTATATGTTCGTTTCCTGAAACGAAGAAAAATAGTTCGAATATCGAAAAAGTTAGACCACGTCTATGTTTACCTCGAATGCCATGGTTGGAATAAGGACTTAGAAGTTTTTGGTGTTTTCTTATGCTCTCCAGGTAGCTCTAGCTCAGGATAAACATTTTCCATGTACCACGAAAAGTTGGCACATTTTAGTCTCTCTCTTAGCTGTAAACGCTCATCTATGTTCCCGTAGTCAAATGTTCGTGTATAGTGATCTTGCTTTAAAAAGTGCTCCTAAAACCAATTTTAGGAAAGACAATAGTAGAAAAAGAGCAAAAGGAATGTGCACATACTAAGAGAGGGAAAAAAGTGCGAAAAGCTAGTACAGTGCATTTGTGACTTGCTTTTCTGGTGCTCATAAAAAAATCTCACCTTGTATTCATCCATCCAAACGTATGCCAGCCGCAACGAGTTCTTGAGCATCGTATCGGGGGCTTCTGGCGAAAAGTACGGCCTCCGCTTTCGAAATATATGGCCAACTCGCGAGCATGGCATAATTTTCAAGGCCCCACCACACTGCCAGACGCGAAATGATATTTCAAGATTCTCACCACCCCAAATATCCATTCCCATGTCGTATTCGCCAATGTCAATGAAGTACTTCCTGTTGATAGCAAATAAGCCGCCCGCCATTGTGGGCGTTTTGAATGGTCCCGCGAATGAGTCTTCGTCCTTCAGTGTTCCTTAAAATACGGTTTTATAAACACTGCACGTCCACTTGGCTATATTTACCATCTGGAAGGTTATCCCATTTAAAGTGCAGGCCCCAATTAAAGCCTCCCCGAACTAAGGGACTGGATGTATATTGAAAGGTATCTGCATTGACTATGTCTATAACAGGCACCGAAAGAGTTGAGTTTTCGTATTTTATGATATGCAACAGCGGCTGTATCCAATCTTTGTTCACCTCAATGTGGCTGTCCAAAAATACGAGAACATCACCAGACGCATTTCTCGCACCTAGTACTCGAGCTCTGATTAAGCCCTCTCTTTTCTTGTTCCTGATCAGTCTAACTTTGCCTTCAGTATCGAATTGGCCAATGTCATCCATTAGGCCATTAATGAGATCCGCGAAATCACTATTGTCGTCAACTAGAATAATTTCTTTCAGGTATTCGGCAGGAGTTCTTTGTAGAATTGAATTTATGGAACGTAACAGAGTCATCTTGTGTTCGTTGAAGAAGCACATAACAATCGAAGCAACTGGAAGGTCGGTATCGTATACCTGTTTTTGGCAGCTGAAAAAAATCATAATCAAAAGGTTTTGATTTAAGCTCATAATAAATGCCGTCCGTTCGCGTAATAACTTCTGAACGGTAAGTCGTAGAAAGACAAAACTTGCAGTGTGCTCTTAAACTGCGGAAATAGTCAGAGAATCCAAAGGGAGCTTATTTTTAGCACAAATAACGGTTTATATAGTTTGAAGTTTCATGGGACAATGGATAAAATGTTTTTCAATACTTTTTTAGGAATAGCTAATGTGAGCGGAGAAGTAACAAACTTTGCTCGGAAGTTAAGTGCTCGTCTTCATGTTCATTGCACCAATGAAATGATCCGTACTCTTAAAGATGTAAACAACGAGCGACGACTACAAAGAACAAGACCGTTCGATCGTGAAGCCGCACGAACTGACGGTTTAAGTAGGTGCATTCACTGGATAGCAACATAGCCAACGCGATAAACACTACGGAAGCGTAAACTACTTGTTAAGTTAACTTAGTTGTAGTCAAGAAGTATTATGAGAGAGCGAAAATTTACTACTATGAAGTGCGTTCTGGCAGTTTCATAGTGTCTCTCATAAATGGGTGGTTTTTTAGCACGTGGAAATCGGGCATAACCAATATCGGCTACTTCGGTATTATGTACCTGCTATAGAGGGCTTATTGGTATCTTTGAAAGATTTTGGAGTTTTAGCCTCCGTCCACCCTAGTATTCAAAGAAACCAGTGAGTAAGTGCTACAGTGTGTACGCAGAAGTTACAGTCCGTAAAACGGACCGTTAAATACCCCATCCTATCCCACATTGTAAAATGCTGATGACATAGTTATTTTATGACATTTTATAAGTAATGCAAACTTCGAAAAGGGGCGTGGTCCAACCGCCCCTAATTAGAAACCACATATATATCTAAATTACACTTAAATGTACGTAAAAATGCAATTTTTTGGTTCAAATTCAATATTTTTGAAAAATCGACCTTTAAAAGGGGGCGTGGCTAAAATTTTTATATGAACGAAATCTGAACTGAAGTCTCGTTTACCTAACCTGCTACTTTTTTTGTTTCATGCTTTCCTAAATTAGGCTCAAGGCTAGTCGAAATTAAGTTTTTCAGGCAAATTTTAGATTTTTCTTCAATTCTACCTCCAAATGTGGGCGTGGCCTAAAGTCTTGTATGAACTAAGCGTTTTCTACATAAAATATTAAGCAAATTTTTTTCAATTTTGAGCAAAAATATTGAGTAAACTGCATTTGAAAATGTACCCTTAAAATAGATGCCACGCCCACTAGAGGAGGTTTACCAATTAAATTTTTTTTTTTTGTGTCTTACATTTATTAGGAGATGCTAAATGTTAAATTACAGCCTTTTAGACCGTCTTACAGTTTTGAAAATTCTGGAGGTAGGTACACATTTAGACCGATTGTGGGCGTGTCTTTGGGCGGATTTCAAAATGTTTACACTTGTGCTGCTTTGCATGACGCGGACCTTACGTACTAAGTTTCAGCACCCTAGCTCAAAATGTAAGGCCTAAGAACATGTGACATACAGACGGACGGACGGACGGACATGGCTCATTCGATTCAGAATTCGGTCTCGATCATATGCCCCTAAGGTCTTGGGGGTCTACCATTATTATTTCACCGTGTTACAAACTATGTGACAAACTTAATATAACTCCTATCCTATGGGATGGTGTATAAAAGTTTAGCAGGCAAAAAACGAAGCTTAAGTTAAGTAAAAACTTAACTTTAACGAAAAAATCCAACGAATTTGCTTGAAACTCGAGGCGGAAAAATAACATAACAAAATGCAATGTTGTAATCTAAGCAGTCAATTTTTACAGAAACTGAACTTATCTGCGTAGAGCCTAGCTCGACTTTTGTGTTCTTGAAGTGCCCTATGCAGTTCTTGATGTAGAGGGAGTATCCTTCTCTCGAATTTGGCAAAGGGTGATGTGCGTGATAGTCATTGTAAACTTTTAGTTTGGGTCCAGACCCCTTTTTAAGGTGAGTTTCTGTAATCATGCAAATATCAATATTATTTTTCCGTAGAAAAACTTCTAGTTCGTCTATTTTGTTCGGGAGGCTGTTTGCATTCCATGTTTGTATTTTAAATATCTGTTTCATATTCATGTTCTCTTGCAATTTTTTCGATGCTTGAACTCGAGCTTGCTCAGTTTGTCAAACATAAGTTTGTTAATTTGCGAGGATCTGATAGTACGTTTACACAGAGCCTAATTTCAGCATTTAAGCTAAATTCCACATTTCATCCTAAATGTTCAGCATTTCGCCATTATATTTTCAGGATTTATAAATGTGGAATTTCAGGTAAATGCTGAATTTCGCCTCGGCATTTAGAAGTTTGTCGAATGGAACAAACCTCTCAAACTTCCGATTCTCTTATTTTTAAGAGAATTCAGGGCAGTTGACAGAAAATACCCAAACAAAACGCTTGTAATTTGACATAAGTCCATAAAAGTGCTCTGGGACGTATTTTAAACCAGAAAATAAGCAAGTAATAACGACAATTTTAGCTGTATGGAGCACTTGATATTTCAGATTTTGACTCTGATTGTCATTTGAAACGCTGAAACCAGTATAAACGACAAAATTGTATTTCGAAATTTTTTCACTAAATTCAGATTTAAGGGGTCGGTGTAAGTATAGTATGAGACACTGCAACTGTTTTGGGCGATCTTGCCTTGTTTTCATTTGACGCAACCTGTGCGTATGATTTCGGTCCGACCAGCGGCGGTTTCGCCGCTGCACTTGAACTGGCGACGCTATTTTGTGTAGCTTTTACGCCTTTTGTTGTCCCCTCCTTTGCCAATCTCGCACTCTTGATCGGCTTTGGCGTCCTTGGAGTCTTTGGCTGAGGAGTTTCAGCAGTTATTGGACGTCCAAGGCTTGGATTTTCACCTCGTGTATTTTCCTTAAGAGGTTCTCGTCCTTTTTGCAGCTCTATGGCGACTTCGCATTCTCGATGATTCGCGGGGTGGTTTCCGTTGCAACTGACGCAAACTGTTGAAACATGCATGTCAACTTTGTACTCTGTTAAGAGGTGTTTTTCGGCACATTTAACGCAACGTGGCTTTTTTGTGGCAGTAGGCACTTGTGTGCCTGAATTCTTGGCATCGCTTACACTGTGGTATCAGTCTGTTGCCCTTTCGCATGGGTTCGAAATTTTAACCCTTATGTTAAGTTCATTAAGTATCATTTCTATTTTTATAAATATCTTTTATGCTCTCAGTTTTTTCGAAGAAGAGCATAAAAATTGGAAGGCCGCGTCTGATCACAGTGTCTCTTTCTCCTTCCGTGCGTTGCTTTTCCTTTTTAATGATATTGACGGCATCAATAATTTTAAGGCCTTTTGTTTTTACGTCTTTTACAACGTCTTCTTTTGTGCATGATGGGTGGAGCCCCCTAGCAATGAGTCGCAGCGGTTTTTCGTCGGTTTTCGTTTTTTGTTCTTTTCTCAAAAGGATTTATAATAAGCAATAGTAGGCTCTCCCCAGAATCCGTAGAGCCTGCCTCCGAAGAGGGTGGATTTTCCAGCACAGCTGGAATGCCACCTGGGGTAATTAAATCTCTCGTTTTGTTCATTGCCATTTTTTTACCCTGTCGTTTTAATGAGAAATAGGTAAGTCACTTCTATTTCCCTTTTTTAGATACAGCCGCCCCTTTGGAGACAGACGCCGACCAGTGAGCCGCACAATGTGTGACAGATACTTCTGGATTTTAATTTAACCTTCTTTAACCTTCAGATTCATCTATGAGTTTAAATCTACTGCCAAAGGTTGCCCCAAAAAGAGCAGCATCGACAGCACCCGTTGAAACATTAAAGACTACTTCTTCCGGTGGATTATAGTCGGCTTTTTTGACAGGCATCCTTTACCTCAAGGTTGTTCTGACATCGACCTTGCAGGGGGTAAAAAAGGAGGAAGAGGGGGTAAAAAAAAGAACAATAAATGTGTTTTTGGGATTTTCTACTACATTTTAGACATTACAATTTGGATTAAAATGCGTACCCCACAAGCGGCCCATTGGGAATGCAGTAAAGTGGGAGGGCTATAATCCATCACTTCAGATTATAACCTCGCGCCTAAATGAAAAAGAAGAAGACAATTTGGATTAAAACAGACTTTTTGGTTATTTCGTAAAGTATATGATTTTACAAAGGACTTTGGTAAGAGCAATGCCAGGTATAATTTTATGCAATTTAACACCTTATTTTGACATCCCGTCACGTCGAGGTACAACACGGATAACTCTGTTCACTTTAAAAAGCGGAAAGTGCGTGACGTAAGCGTGTGTATTCCACTGAGCCGTCAGTTGTGTACTCCGCTGTGACGGACGCAACGGATTCATTGGGCTGGTGGCTTTATTCGTGTTACCTTCTCTTACCTTGTTACCATGCATTTTAGTGCATTTTCAGTACACTGCCTTTTTGGCTCTCTGAAAAACCAATGGAATTGGGTGCATTTGCGTTACCTATAATAATTATACAATTTAACGCATTATGGAAACAATTTCCTGGAAATTCTGCAACAAAGTGTGACGAAAAAAATCACTTAGTGAGTACAAGCGTGAAGTGTTGCAAAATATCAGAACACTATCAAGATGCTGGCTTGGCTTTTAAATTTGATGACTTGAAGATTAACTGATCGTAGTTGATCCAAACTTCGAGAAACTAGAATATTGGTTGCTTGTTGATACTGGGTCCAATCCCAGACCAACTGCAACTTGAATTTTTCTTCATGCGTTGTGTGCTGCTCAACTATAACGGTCTTCCTCGTTGAATTTTGATGCTGTTGCTCACGCAGCATATCTGGCCTTCCAATTTTGATATTACTTCTAGGCTCTTCTAGACTCTGATGTATGTCGCCGATTTCTTGTCCAAAATCTACCACGTATCGTTATCCTTTTCACAATTTTCGGGGTTCAATAGGAAATCCGAATTTTAGCTCGGTTTGTAGTGGGCGGTGCAGTAGTTAGACCCTTAACATCCAAGTTTTGCTTTCCACGAATGAAAACGCAGCTGTCGATGCTTCGAAAGAAAAATCCTCCGGGTGCTATTTGGTTACGTCTGCATAGACGGAGAGTGAAGGAGGAATATATACCATCTCTGTACGGGATAAGGAATATATACCATCTTCTACCCAAAGTTTCGTTGTTGAAGCGTACCTTCACTGCAACACCGTCTGTTGAACAGAGGCAAGGTTAATGTCTTCCTCATTTCGAGGTGTGCACATACTCCGTGGAAAATCTTCGACTTAAAGTTTCGTCCTTGATCGGAATGCAATTCCTTAGGCACAATTAATCTGGGCACCCTGTTGTCCAATACTTTTTCGACAGCGTCTTGAGTTTCCAGGTTTGTGATCGCATCTGACGGTCTGTAGACTTAGCTAAACTCCAGATGTTCTGGGACATCCAACACTGATTTTCCAAATGGAAATTTTCACGGATAATTTCCATCCATCCATAATTTGCTTCCTTTTCCCGTTTGATGGATGAGCTCTGAATCCGTTTGCCCCTTGGCTTATGTCGACCAACACAGTGTCTATTTTGTTGAGAATTCGATCGCTTAAGCCTTAACCGTCTAGATTCTAGTTACAGTGGGGGCGATAGTATGACAATATCAGACAATATCTTTCACTATAGTGTTTGCAGGGGGTTGCTTTTCTAGAATATTTAACTGATGGCCTAATCTTAGATACGAAGTAGGTACATCACCCACAGCAAAAAAAAACTAAACAATTTAAGATCTTCGAGACTATCTCATCCCATAGTGGCATACACGCACCCAATTGAATTAAGCACTTAATATCTTATTAGATTATCTGCTTCCTTAATAGACTCATTTGCATGCACTTAATCAAACCGCCTCCTACTCATCCCGCTAGCGCATAGACTTGTACACTCAAAACAAGCTAAATAAATCAGTTGTTTCGAAACCCAACTTACATTTTGTGCCTCGTATCTGGAATATCGCGAAACAGTCCAATATTATCGCTGACCAAAGCATTGAACGAATGATTCTTGTAGCCCATGTCACGAGTACGCTGATCGTTGTCGTTTCTTATCACTCCATACTTGTTGACATTACCTGTAAGCGAACAAAAACGGGATTGGTATTCAAATAGGAACCATCGCGAACCGGTTTGACTATTAGATCACACCGACACCAGTCGAAAGTAAAAGTTTTAGTTTTTACCTAAACTCTCCATAAATGCAGATTTGGATACTAATGGATTGCTGGAATGCTTGTCGGAACCGTCGTCCGATGTAATACTGGTGCCACGACCGTGCCGACGGTCGATTGGAATGTAAACCTTTGAGGACGCACCAAAAGGAAGTGCGGCACTACTATTGTACGGTACATATGGTAAATTCGAATTTCTGGTCAAGTGAAAGTATAGCAGTATTGTGATTAACCACGTTAGGGAGGCCACCACAATGCCCCTACAAAATGATTTTTCCAGCAAGCCTCGCGCGTACATAGCGAAAATATTTTTCATCTCATTTTCTTCCGGAGGCAGGCCTTTTATTTGGAATGTAAACAGTGCAGCTATGAGCTGCAGTTCACGCAAAACAATTCACAAAACACAAACACATACTAAGCACTTGGGTCGCGAAATTTTATTCTAGCTTCGCTAGACTTGAACTACTACTGCTAGAGCTGCGGGTTTTGGAATCACTGGACGGGAGGGAAGGGCAAACTGACAGTTGCCGAAAAATGTCACTGCCAGATTTGTCTATTTTGTGAAAAGGTTTCAAAGCCCTGTTCGCAACTGAAGAGAGCATAAGTGCTCCCACTTTCGAAGAACCTAATTATACAAAGTTACTGGATTCTCGACCATAACAACTAGATATTCAACCTCCGACATGAAAAAGCTTTTCCCACAAGCTGAAGTGCACGAATCTACCCATAGTCTGACTTTTGTTAATAAATCAATTAGTCCGCTCCATTCAATTTCTTTTTTAGTGTTTCTACAACAGCTGACCACGTAAGGTAAATTGTTGTTACATTCGCTCGCCAGTGAATGAGCTCAGGGACCGAGCATTGTTGGGGCAAGCTGGGAAAACGCACAGGACGGCAAAAGTGAGGAGCTGAAATTTTTCTACTAAAAGTTTCCTTTTATGAGTTTTGTTGTAAGGAACATTGCAGGGTATCTGCTCACTCAGAGTGGTACGCGTGTAATCGTATACACAATTGGTTCATTGATGTCGTATGAGCACTAAATATGCTGAGATCCAAGGACGTCCAAATGACGTCGGAAATAAGTAATCCACAACAAATTCAACAAGACAGTGATCATCCCACTGATCAAGGTTTGTGAAAAAGCTACGATTGGGACAATTTCAACTGATACCATTATACCATGTCTCCACTGGACTCTATTCCTCGATTAACACAGCAGTTCAACTAATTTCCCTTAAATCTCGAGATTTATAATACAAATCTATGCCATGTCTCCACCGAGCACTAATCCTCGATTTTTATTAAATCCTCTATAAATCGCGCGGTTTACCATACATATTTAAATCCTCTCGGCAAGCGATTAAAAATAGATCCTCTAATAAATCCCATTCACCCTATTCACAAACCTATTTTCTGCACCTTTGTAACAGTTGGAGAATCAAAAAAGGAAACTGAAACTGTCTCTGTGCAAAAGACCTGTCACAACTACGTTTTCTATTCTGACTTTTGCTAAGGAAATCGTTTTTCGCTCCTGGAAAATGACATTGTCACTCTCTTTTGAAAGCCAAAATGACAGAAACAGAGTTTTCGTGTCAAATTAATCCTATATTTGTCCGATGGAGCCACTTTACTTTGGATACTGTAATATTTTTGCCTGGGGTTCGTCGAATAAAACTCAACTTCACTCTTATAAATACACAACGGAACACTTTATTTATCAAACAAAACTTATCTAAATCCAAATCACACTTAATTCAACTTCGCTTCCTAGAATTCAACACTTTATTTCAATTCAATAACATTTTACTTAACTATCGATTTTCACAAGTTAAGCCGCGTTGTCACAAGAAACAGAAACCGGAACAGAAACAGCAACTTTACATTAGCAACTGAAACCTAAATTCGCTGAATGCTTTTTGCGTTGCTAATGTATGAAATTCTGTTTCTGTTTCTGTTCCTTTTGACACCGCGGCTTAACGCAAAAAGCATTGAGTGAATTTAGGTTTCAGTGTCTAATGTAAGGGATTCTGTTTCTGTTCCTGTTTTACGTTGCTTGTGACATCGCGGCTTAAGTTTTGTTCGCCCCGAACTAGTACGTCATCATTGCGGTGTACTCTTTTCTGGTGGAAAATTATGTTAACTTCCACGCAAAAAAATATACTCTTTTCTCCTACAAGGAGGTTTAATATGTTTGTCTGTGTGGAAATCAAATGGTATTTGTTTGCACTATCTTGGTTTTGTTTTTGTGTGCAAATAATTTTGTATTTCTTATTTTCATACTTTTTTTTTCCTGCATACACTGATCACTGATGCCCACTGCGTATTTCAATTTCAATTTTTTTAAATGGTGTAAGTACCATAACGAAGCAGAAATCACTTTGCTTCAGCCATCATCGCTCTAATTTTCGATGCTCTGAAAGCAATCAAATGGTTGTGAAGGACTACCTTTGTTTTCACATTATATGAAAATGAACAATATATTCCCTCTCAAAATTCCGAGATGGTATTTGTGTAAAATGCTTATTGGGTAGACTAAGTTTCGCGAGATGCCAGCGCGTCGCCCCCTGGTACAATGAGAAAAAGTTGGTGGGATCAGGTGAAGAATATCTAGACCCGCCTGCGAATCGCATGTGTGTTTCTTGAATTGGTGGCGAAAGATCGACAGAAAGGACAACAAGCCTTGCTAAAAATAATGATGAAATTGCAATCCAATTGGCAGATAAAATAAGCAGGTAACTGTGACTAAATAAAATTTATCATGTGAATGGAGTATCAAAACTAGCGAACATTATGTTCGTTCGCAAGTAACTGGTCGCTCTCATATTATAAAAAGTCTTTTACTGATAGAACTAAAAGCAAAGTGTCAGCACTTATCATAATACCTTGCTAGCCAAAATCAGCTGATTTTTAGAGTTTGAGAGACGCTGGCAAGAAAACTGACATATTGCTTTTCACAACACCAACAATACTTTCGTAACGATGAATTTTGTTCCCAATTTTGTTCGGAGGTAAGTTAAATAAAATACTAAATTGTTTAAAATGTAATTATTAATAAAAAATATATAACAGGTGCGCCAATTTATCGGTGCAGTTGATTTTCAGTCGTGAGGCTCATGCCTTCGACAGGGGCATTCTAAGAACCAAGGTTAGGTGCCACTTTCCTAAGCCGCGAGAAGTTAAAAGAGTGATGGTGCACGGTTGGGATACCCGGATGTCTACGCCCGAGGGTCGACGTGTGTTGATGAGACGAATCCTCAAGGGTCGTCATGTGTTGTCCCATTAAGATATACATTTTTTTTATAAGAACTTAGTAAAATAAAACTTCACACACAATTGTGCATTCTGGACAAAAATTAAATGAGGGGAGGTATAATGATCTTAACATCAATCACAGGTAAGAAAAAAAACAGCCTTTGCGTAACAAGGGACATTTTAAGTAGCCGAACTGCCATATGCTGTGCTCTTTTACACTGAATGCTGGCGAGGAGGGTTCATGCTCGGTTTAGTAACCTGCTACTCTGTCATCCTCGGCACGGTTCTAGTTATTTGTTCAGACAGACAAAGCGCTTTGGCATATACGATGGCTTAAACCCTGAAGCGGAGGTTCCTTATTCCTCATCTTGTCAAAGCTGGGGGCATAGATTCGAAGATCCTGCTGGCTGGTGGGTTGTTGTCCATCTGCTTGATATTGCCGATTAAATGTAAGCGTCGTGTCTTAGCTTTGTTTTTACCAAAATCCATATCTTAATATGGTCCAAAAACTGTTAAAAGGAATCAATGATTATGCAAAATCTTTCGGCTTCAGGGAAGCAGTGCCATTCACAGAACGACAGAGTAATGCGGTGTTGCCATAATGACCGCAGACATGGCAACATTTCTGCGAATCCATCAAGCTCTAGATGGAGTTCATCTAGGTTAACTTAAGGAGTTAGTCCTTTTGCATAATTCAAGCTGTTTATGCTTATTGCAAAATCATCACAATGCTTCCAGACTCTTAGTCTTACAGCATCTTTTTGGGTCAACTGAAAGGATATTAAACAAAAGTACTCACTTTCCAACTCACACATTGTTGTCATAATTTAACACTTCTTCAATACGTAAGAGTGTCCTTTAGTTTATTTAAAATATTAAAAGTTATACGTTAAGTAATATATGTAAAAAAAAAAACATTATGCGTGTGTATTGTCGTCTTCGACAAAGTCCTTTGCCTGTTCCTTAGTTACACAATCAATGTGACTGACCTTATTCCTAAACCGCACACCATAAAATTTATGAGCATTCTCCAGGAGCTCAGGCCTGAAGGTTGTCGTGATGAATTGCGCCTTGTCACTCAACTCGTGGATCATGTCTGCTACAGCTTTTCTGTGTTGTGCATCAAGAGCCTGAAATAGAACCTTTTTTGCAAGAGTCTTTAAAATACAAACAACCATAAATGACGTACCTGATCGATTTCATCAAACAAATAAAACGGTGCTGGATCACACTTCTGGATGGCGAAAATGAGAGCCAACGCAACTAGAGACTTTTGACCGCCCGACAATTGATTCATTTCTCGCATCTCAGCATCGACTCCGGTAAAGGAGACCCGAATTCCTATTCCTGTAAAGGCATCTGAATTGGCAACCTCTTGTTCGGCATCTTCGCCGTCGTTATCCTTTGTTTTCAAAAGCAAATAACCCGCACCTTGGGGTACCAATTTCTTGAATACTTTTGTAAAGTTCTGAGCCACTTGCTTAAAGGTAAACTGGATAGCTTCGACCTTTTCCATTTCTAAGGACTGCATTAGCTCGCGAATCTTTTGATCGCCAATATCGAGTTCTTCCTTGCGCTTGTAAAGCTTTTCCTTTTGCTCGGAAAAACTCAGAAACTGATCCAGAGCCTTCTTGTTGACGTGGTTGTATTTTTTCAAATGCTGATTGGCCTTTTCTAGTTCTTTGAATAGATTCTTTAGCGACATTCGCTGGTAGGCTGGATCAACTTGAGGAAGTGCACCCAAACTGGCGATTTTCTCCGTGCACTCGTCCACTTTCTGATGCAAAAGGTTTTCCTTGGCTGCCCATTTTTCTAGCTTCTTGGAGTCTTCACCAATTTTATCCTGAGCTTCTTTTTCTTTTTGCGTCCAAACTTCTAGCTCTTTTTGGAGGGTCTTCTGAGATTTTACAGCTTCCTGGACCCTAAAATTAGAAATGGTTGAAAAATAAAATTGGAACGGCCAACGGCAAAATAAGAAGAGCATTTAATCCAACAAAAAGGGTGACGTTTTTGCGGAAACCTTAAAAGTTTTATAGACGATGACGACTTGCCATAATATTCGGGATAAAGAACCAGAAATTAAAGGGGAGTTTCCGGGGTTTTTTGTTTTTCCTAGAGGCCGCTGAGGCCGACTCAGTAATAAGCAGTGGAGACGTGGCCACAACATACTGCATATCAGTACCGACGCTGTGCTAGACGAGGATCCCAATAGCGAACCATCTTCTGGCCAGCTTGACCACAGCAAGGGGCTCAGGGTCCTCTCGTGTGATAATGAGGGGACGCTTAACTGGCTAAAATCTAGAGTGGGCACAGTGTCCGATACTTGGAAGGCGCTGATCTTGGGAAGGCGCTGAAAAGAAAAGCTCTGCCGCCAGCACCGAGGCAGAGTACGGATAGTAGTGCCCAGACCAACCATTTCCAGGAAATGTTCAATAGGCTTAATCGCGACTTTCCGTCAGTGTCTTTGAACAACCAGGCAGTGGTAAAACTACAGGGGGTGAACAACATCCTAAAGGTAGGCTTAAGCTTTTTTAAGGTGCGGGTCATCGGGCAGACCCGGCGTGGTGCCGATCCTCCAGAGGTAATTTATGAACTTAAGTCCGATTCCTAAGATCTATTATAAGAAATTAAAGCATAAAAAAAATATTGACTCATACTTTCTATCCCAATACAGCGATCAAAAAACGGGAATTTTAGAAAAAGATGGCCTCCCGCCTATGCTTATCTTACATGGAAGGCAACTTCACTGCACCGCCACCACCGGACCCTTATCCGTTAAGGCGAAACCAAAGATTGGGACATCATCATCGAAGCAGAAGCGAACGTCCATCACTCAAACTGGGGTAGTAGCTATATCAACAGCCGGAATGAGTCTATTTTTAGCTCTCTTATAGGACATAACCTCTCATACATAGCCGGGGGCAAGAACACACTTTAATTGATAAAGATCGTTAAGAAGCTCTCTACCCTCTCTTTAAGCAACTCGAGAGTATCAAAATGTCATAGCTTTTCCGACCACCATTTTCTGGAATCCAAAGTATATACGGGCTATACGAAAACCTAAAATATTCCGCTACACAAGAAAAACCGACTAATATGAGTTCTCCAGCAAGATAAGAAATCACAACTTTTTAAATCTTGCGAGTCACCGATATTGACTTGATGTTGGAAGACATTAACTCGACCTTTAAAAAAGCATTTGAAGAAACTTGCCCGAATATTCGTAATAAACCTCGTCTTAAAAGCCCATGGCGGTCTTACAGACTAAACCAAAATTCGAATTAAGGATTTAAGGGAAGGAAAAGTTAAAGGATCCAACTCAGAAAAAGATTGGGAAACTTATAATTTTAAGAATTTTGTTCATAAGTTTTAGAAATTCGAATGGTTAAAAGCAATTCTACGATAACATAGAAAATATTGTAATATTTTTTGGGCCTGGGGTTCGTCGAATAAAACTCAATTTCACTTTTATAATTTCACAAAGAAACAGTTTATTTATCAAAAAAACTTATTTAAATTCAATTCACACTGTTATTCCACTTTACTACTTAGAATTCAACACTTTATTTCAATTTAATCACTTTTTCCTTTATTAAAAAGTGAAAAATATCACTGAATCGATGGGTGCATTCAGCGACTCCTGCGTGTTGTTTTATTTCTTGTCGGCACATAACAATATAAAAGGCGCAACGAGCGCAATTATGTCCAAAGAGCCAACCGTACCGAGTTTCATAAAAAAGCCGCCGCCGAGTTTCTGGCGGCCGCTTACAATGTGCGTAGCGTATCGCATCAAATCCGTCTTTTCATGTGCGAACGGCTTCGCATTAGGTTATTATGCAATACGAACAGAATCGCATCTAGGTGCCTTCCAGTTTGACAACTGTCAAACCTTCCAAGAAAATACAGAAAGCAGGCAAATCAGTCCGTGTTTCTGATTTTAAAAAAGGTGAAAACGAATGTGCAAATACTGAAAAATAAATATTACTACACTCCGCTTAATCTTCCCGTTGCAATTTCATTTCGTCGACCAAAACATCAAATTGTTGCGCATCAGAAAAAATCAAAATTCAATTTAACAAGTTTTAATATACTTCCGATTTGGTTCGCTTTTAATCGGCCACAAAAATACCTATTGCAATTGAATAGAGCCATGACACTTCGAATTCGCCTTCGCATTGCATGATTGGCAAATCCAGACGGGAAAGCGAAGTTATCGCAACCACATTCGACTCCGCTTGGCATAATTGAGCGCATTCGCAGCGAACCGATCGGAAATCGTAATACCAAATGCGAAATGCGATGACATTTTTGCGATTTGCTACGCACATCGCAATCGGCCGCCCCCTGGACAAAATCTACCTGTGAAACACTGGAACTATGCTCTGAAATGCTTGAGGAAGAAAAATTCTAGCCCCACCAGCTACATATATTGAAACAGTGAAGAACATCCTCGTGTGAGAAATATGGAATGAGCAGTAGACTCATTTAAACCATATAAGTCATCTGGACCTAACGTCATTCTTCCAACTATGCTGCAGGCGACAAAAACATTAATTAGCTCGAGGCTGATACAAATTTTTCGTGGATGTCTTATGCAGGGATACTTCCCCAAAACGTGGCGGGAAGTAAAAGTAATCCTTATTCCTAAGGAAGCCACAATCCGGCAAAACTATGGATCTACCATCCTTTCTCGAGAGGGTCCTCGACATCCAAATACGCAGCAAACTTAGTGAATCAATATGCCTTCAAACCAGCGCGCTTACCTAAAAGGCAGTTGGGTACACATAGCGCTACACGACATGGTTCTTAATATAGAAGCGTCACTGAGATTTAACGCCACTTGCAGCGTGCCTTGACATTGAGAATACGCTCAAAGATACTGGCGCCATCAAAGTGGTATGTGACTTTATAAACGCAATGCTAAAGGGCCGAATAATATCGTCTAAACAAGGTGACTGTATAAAAAGAATGTCTACCAGTAGAGGAACCGCGCAAGGTGGAGTGCTGTTACCTCTCATAACGCTTCTGGTATTGAATACATATTTAATGAAGCTCAGCAGCTCGCCGGTAAAGCCCATAGCTTATCATGACAATTTTGTGCTTGACTGGATCATGACGACCGACTGGATCATGAGGCCTTACCGTCAACTCGTCAAAACAGAGCTTGTTCTCTTAACTAACCGGAGGTCACTTTCCCGGATGAGCGTTTCAAGCTGCCAATATTCGAAAGCTCTGCTCTTGAACTATCTAAAAGTGTCAAATATCTGGGTATTATCCTAGACAGTAAGCTTAAGGAGTTAAAAAGCGTATACAGCTTTATATACGTGCAACCGAACTTGCGGGGAAAAATGGGGTCCCTCCCTTATTGGGAAAGAATTGGAAATAGCTAAGACACCCTGGAGACCTAATAAATGGAAGACGCCCTGCCTTTAAAAAATCCTTTGTAGTAAAACTAATTAAAGTAAAAACGAATTAGTTCTTAAAACTCCCCAAAAACTTACTTTTTTTCCATTTCCTCCAAGTCCTGGTTCACTTTCTTGATCCTCTTCTCGGTGGCCACCAGCTCGTTCTTACAGTTGTTCAACTTTCGTTTGCGGTCCTCCACGGAAATCTCTTGCAGCGCCTGTATCAACTCATCTCGTCTTCGGAACAAGTTGTTCGTCAGCAAATTATCCAGTTTGTTCTTGATGACTTCCAGCTGCATACGCTGAGTAAATGCTTCTTTGTTCTCCTGATTCAACCGCCGAATATCGTCGTTAAGTTGATCCACTTCGCGCTGATCTTGCGCCGACAAAGTTGACATTAGTTCTTGTTGGATTTCGGACTCCAGGCCGGTCTTGGTATTGTTCATGGCCTCCAAGCTGGCTTTGCACTGAGCGGCGGATCTTTCTTTGGGCGCCCGGTATTTTTCTATGCGCACCAGTTCCTCCTTCATCAAGCGAATGTCACCCTGAACCTTCTCGAAGACATCCTTCGATTTGCCCTGCTTCGTTTCGGTTCTCTGCATCTCGGTTACCACTTTGTTGATGCTCGCCTCGGTTTGCTTCAACTCGTTGCGCAACGTTGTTAGCTCCTCTTCGAAGCTTTTGATTGTTTCCGAGTACTCGGTGCGCTTTTTCTGCATTTCCAGGCGCGAACGAGATGTGTTGAAGTAGCCACCAGTCAGAGAGCCCTTCGAAGATACTTGATCACCGTCAAGTGTTACGCAGTCGAGGCCTGTGCTCTTGGCCAGCTCTGTGGCACGTTCCAGGTTACGACAGATGAGCGTCTTTCCGAATATGTACCGCAGAGCTTTGTCGTACTGTTCGTCGTACTTCAATTTAGAAATCATCGGAATGGAATCGGGATCGTCTGGATAATCGTGAACCTTCACTTGCAGGCGATTCAACGGCATGAATGTAACTTCTCCGGGAAGCTTCAGTTTGTTCATCTCCTTGAGAATTTGCGTACCCACGCGGTCCGACTCAACTATGTGATGGAATAGACGGTTACCAGCTGTGACCTCAACTGCTGTGTAGATGGTCTTGTCGCAGCTAAAGTTCTCAATCACTGGGCCGTAGTAAGCTCGCGCAATGTCAGCAAACTGACCTCCGCGTTCCAAGAAATTATCGAGCACCTTACGTACCGAGTCACGCCCGTTGAGAATCGGCTTTCCAGCCATGCTGCGCAACGCTTGATCTGCTTTGGAGAGCTCTTCTTTGTGGGCCTGCAGCTGTTGTGTCATTTGGGTCTCTTTGCGCCACAGCTCGTTGCGCGTCGCCTGATACTGGTCCTTTGTCTTCTTCAGTTCGTAGTACTGCTTGTTGTGTTCGTCGATTTGTAGGCGTAGCTGCTCGACTTCTGTGGTCTGCTCTTCGATCTTCTTTCCCAACTCTTTTTCGGCATTGGCGTCGCGCTTAAGATCGTCCAATAGCTTGTTGTTGTGATTGATTTTGTCCTTGATTTGCTTGTTAAGTGATTTCAGCTCTGTCTGAATCCACTTGTCTCGCTCATCTCGTGACGAAAATTGAGATCCACGACCTTGTTTGGCGTACAACTCTTTTCGTTTTTGCTCCTTCAGAGCCAGATCCCTGGAGCATTCTTCTTCCTTTCTCTTCATAGACTCATATTTGGGCTTAACGTCGTCGAGCTCCTTTTCCTTCTCGGCGATGGTGACCTTCAAACGCTTTAACTCGTGGTCAGCACGCTCCTTCGACTTGTTGTCGCCCTGAACTTCATCGTTCAAGTCGACGATGGTCAGATCAAGCTTGGTTTTCTCCCTCAGCAGCTGCTGTTGCTCGGTCAACAATACCGAACGGTCGTCCTTCGTCGTGGAGACATCTTTCTTGGCGTCTTTTAATGATTTTTGAATGGCCTTCACCTTTTCTTGTGCTTTTTGGATTTCCTGGTTATATTGTTTCTGCTTGTCCCCAGATGTTTTGCGTTGTTCTTGCAACTCCTCTAAAGCGCGTCGGGTTTCCTTGAGCTCGGTCTCGTGGATTATGTACTCCAGAGTACGCCGAGCCTTGTCCCACTTTTGATACTCCTTCAGCTCCTCCTTTTCCTCTTCGAGGGTTTGAAGGCGATCTTCTATGGTTCTCAGATACTCGGTGATCTTTTCCACTTTTCCCACAGCATCGCCTAGAATGTTCAGCGACTCTTCTTTGCGCTCATCGTACACTCTTGTGCCGGCTACTTCGCGCAGCAATTTTAGCCGGTACGAGTCCGCTGCGGTGGCCATTTGATTGATTTTGCCCTGTTTGACGATGTAGTATGGATTCGAATTGGAAAAGCCAGCCGATTCCAAAAGGTTGACCACTTCGGTGCGTGGCACGACTTTCTTGTTGAGGAAATATTGATCTTTCTTGGCCCCGATAACACGACGCAAGTAGATCTCGTCTTTGTCAATCTAGAGAATAAAATGATTCAAGGGATCAATTAACAGTTCTATTTCTAATAAGTTGGAAATATGTTTATGCTTACAGGAACTCGGTTGTCCGAGTTATCGAAAATGATTTCAACATATGCAGAGATCACTCTTGCGCCTGTGCCCTCATGAAGGAGTGCTTGGCGCTGTTCGGGCCGTAAATGTGTGAATTCATCACTCAAAACAAACTGGATCGCTGTAAATATAGAGGAATAGCAGTTCTTGTACACCTTTCACGCCTAGTCGATGAGAATACACTTGCCATAGAAGAAATTACTTTTTCCAGATCCATTACGCCCAACGACTACATTATGCCGTTTATCAAAGGGCTCCACGACGGTCTGGTCCTTATAGGACTTAAACCCTTGTATAATAATCTAAGAGGTATAAAAAGGGTTTTTTTTTATTTCTGGAAGGTATTTTCGGGGAAGCGTCAGATATGGCGCCCACAAAAAATGTACCCCATCGATCAAAATTTAGAAACGCTTTTATACCTGCTTTATGTGCATAGTTGTTAGCTTTTTCTTTCATTTGGAAATTGCTAATTATCTTTTCTTTTTAATTTCACTTTGCTCTGATCAACATTTACAAAAATCGCGCAAAATATAAACTAGGAATTCATAAACCAACCTCCCAGACGAAAATTCTTGTTTTTTGTGTTGTATCGAGCTGTCAATTATCGACATTTGTTTGACGTAGGCCCACATTACCGACGTCTTATAACAGTTTTGAAGAACATAAATAATTCAGGAGTACGGGGAGAAAAAAAAATAGTTTTTGTCGCTTGTTCTAATACCCTTTGCACAGCAAGCCCAGAATCATAAATTACTGAATAAGTAGATATTCAACTTGCGTCCCTCTTATACTAAGTTTCCACTTGTCGAATTTTAATTGGCAAACGACGTATTTTTAGGTTATATTGAGAAATTGGCAAGTAGAAATAGAGTGTCTTTGAATTGACATGTCAATTGGCTTACGCTTTGCCAATTGTGTCTTTGATTGACAAAGGGACAATCAAAGGACAATCAAACTTTGACAAGGGGACTGTCAAAGTTTGTCAATAAATCGACCAGTGGAAACTTAACATTATGCTAGGTTTCCACTTGTCTATGAATTGACAAACTTTGACAGTTCTCCTCTTTGTCAATTAAAAACACAATTGGCAAAGCGTAAGCCAATTCATGTCAATTCAAAGACACTCATTTTCCACATGTCAATTTTTCTATGTAACCTAAAAATACGTCGTTTGTCAATTGCAAATCGACAAGTGGAAACTTAACATTACCCATTTGTTTACGTTTTCTATAAAATTTTTAAAGCTTTTACAAAGCTTTAATTTCCGTGTCAATGAATACGTTAAAAGAAGATACAGAAATAGAAAATAGAAATCGCATGGAAATGCTGAATTGATGAATTTACTCACATTTGGAAACAAATGTCGGTGAATGGGTAGATAACTCAACAAGCACTGGATAATCATTAAAACCATCTCACTATTAAATTGTATAAAATAAAATATTTCTTGCATATATTTCGTAAACAAACTTCATCAGCTGTTTTGTCATCGGCAATTTATTCTCTATGGATGACTCCCACAAAATACAAGTTTAGTAAAATTGTATTCGATTTTGTGGGAATCTAGATTCTGATCTAGATTTTGAATTCCACAAATGTATGGGAAATCTTATAGATTTTAATTAGATTTGGGACTTTTTCACTCTGAATCTAGAATATGGCTCGGTGTGAAAACGGTATAAGATTTTAAATTATCTTAATTTGGTTTGATTTTGAAAAATGATGCCATGTTTCCGCGAGACTAACTAATTAAGATTGATCTAACTTTTTCGATAAGACCGAAATGAGCCCATTATAAAATTCAAGTAAAAATGTTTACATTTATTTATAGTTTTTGTATTAGCTTTGACAGGTTCCGGTCGCTGAACTGGAAGCAATGGATGAGGGAAAAAATTTATCATTTCGTTTTTATAAACGGAAATAATTTATTAAAGTACCAAAAGCAGACGAAGGCGCAAGCATTTGGAACAAGTTTACCGTAGGTCCAACTGGAATAGTTGTTATTTGTATGTTTATATATGTATTTTGGCGTCCTGATTACGAATATTTTATTAAAAATTGTCGGTCTCATTTAGTTTAAAAGTTATAGCTGTTCAAAGTTCAATTTTTCCATACAAAAGACTTCATTTTAAACTTTTAATTTCTGCCTAAAGCCGCGTTTTCACAAGCAACGTAAAACAGGAACAGAAACAGAATCCCATACATTAGCAACTGAAACCTAAATTGGCTGAATGCTTTTTGCGTTGCTAATGTATGAAATTCTGTTTCTGTTCATGTTCCTTGTGACATCGCGTCTTTAGCGTATGCTACAGAAATCTGACAAGATTCGCTGTAAAACAAATTTGCTTTTGGAGACAACAGTGTTCGGGTTTAAAGGATTTCAACTCTCTTTTTCGCAGGGTTTAGCCGCTCATGCGACTTCGTCGCTCCGCTAAGGGCAGGCGCCTATGGCCATTTACGGGTATGTTAAAGTTGCACTCTTTTTGAACTTCTTTGGCTTATAACTTCTACACTAATCGAGACCAACTATTTCAAATAGCATATTCGCAATCAAAACAAAAGAATCCAATACATTCCACTTGGACCTACGGTAAACTTATGCCAAGCATTTGAAATTACATTTAAACACCAGTGCCATAACCTAAAACGTCAAATATTGTGAGTTTGATCATAGATTTTTTGTGCTTACGACCTTTTCGGTTGGTCGTCTGGAAACGTCCGACAGCATTCTAGATTGTTCTATAACTGTTTTCTTGGCACTCGTTTGACAGTTCTTCTTCGCAAAGAAGATAAATTTGCTTCTGGCCGAGAACCCAGAATCAAAGGCCAAGGACATACGGCGACAGAAAAACAGTCGACAGTTGAAAAACAGCAGTCCGACTAGAAGCACAAGCGTTTAAATAGAAGGCAACACACAATTACGGCTACGACAATTAGTCGCAAAAATCGACTTGTGACTCTTTCAAGCCGCACGACAAAAATTGATTTGTTTTTTATTTATCGATAAAAATTGACGGTTTTCACCACAATTCACCGGAATTGCCCCGAAAATGAATGTTTGTGTGCTGAGTTTGCCTCAAAAAGCTTGTTAACTCTTTTTTAAACGATAAAAATTAAAATTTTCTTCAAAACTGACAGGAAACGCACGGAAATTATTGTTTGCGTAGGGAGTATGGTTGCTGCAGGAAATCGCGCTGTTTTCTGTCGCGCGTTTTTCTGTCGCCATGGGTCCTTGGCCAAAATCAGAAGCACGCACACTTGAATCACACAACGCATGTGTCAAGTTGAAAAAATGTCGCCAACCGATCGCCAAACGAAAGACCATGAACGATGCACGTCTTGACTATCTATAATCTATATTGAAATGACATTTACTGTTAGCTGAGGAGTACTTTTCTGTGACATATTCGTACAGTTCGCATAGTAATAGAATAAGCTAATTTAGTACAAAAGTTACTATTTATTATTGAAGCCAGCTGCTGACAGGTCATGTTTTACAAATAAATAAAAAGCAGCCCTTGCAATAAAAAAAATCCTAAAACTAGACACTGCAAAAGCTTGATAAAACTTCAGGGCAAACTGAGGCACAACCTCCACTGTTCAGACTGCCTTTTAGCACAAATTACTTAATGAATTAGATATTCAACTAGACTGGAAAGCCGGGGGGCCTACAAGCTGTTGCCTTGGTAATGCCTGGAAATCCATGCATACTCTCACATTTTGTCAATGTATTCCATACTTGAAGAGATTCACCACGAAGTTCAAGTGATTCACCACGAAATCATGGCGGAATCAGCTTTTTGCTCCGTCTACCGGAGAAAAATTGTAACGAATTCCAATATCTGGAAGTCGCAGTTTGGGGTCGTGTTACATGAATGTTGCTTTCCGTGAGAACTTAAAATAATTTTTACCGTAATCGGATTTGAGTTTTATGTACATTAAACCTCTAATTAATACAAACGAAACATAAAAAGTTCATATAAAATTAAGTATCAGCAATACTTAATTCCCTTTAGGGTTTATTCTTACGACAAGTTTAAGTTTTAAGTTATCACAACTTTGAAGGCAAAAAAAATCTTCCAGAAATAAATAAACGCAAAAGACCTGTATCAAAATACACAAGCGTGTGATTACCAATACTGCAAGCTACCGACTGCAAACTTAAGAAACAAGAAAGACAATGATAAAAGAATTTTATGAAAAATTAAAATAATGCTGCAGTTTTTTGGTCTTTCTCTCCATTTCTCTCCAGTTTAAAAAAAAAAAAACTAGAGGGAGGATTACAATCCGCCTAGGCGAATCATTGGATACCCCATCCCAATTGACCACTGTCAAGCTCCTAATTTGTCAGTGAAGAATCTTCTTTTTTTAAAAAGGGACGTGGAATCAACCCCTTTTCAATAACATAAACTTTTTTATCATATTTTTTATCAGATGCAGTATACACGTATTGATTGCAGTTTTATATTCAAAATTTGATTTTTTACTTAAAAACGCCCCAAAAAGTGGGCGTGGCAAAAATTTATTTATTTGAGTTGATAGCTTACGCACATACCTGAATATTTTATAGTGCAAGTTTTTTGGATTTAAAGCAAATATATCAAATAAAAGCCGTTTATTAGAATGCATATTAAATATGACCACGCTTACAAGAGGGCGGTTTTCGCTTTTTTTTTAAATGCCAATCACAATACACTTGAGTGAGGATATTGCATACCAAATTTCAGCTTGCTACAACAATTTTGATTTTTCATGCTATTAAGTAAAGTGGGCGGAAGTCAAAAAATTTTACACTTGTACTGCTTCGGGACCTAAAAGGAACAGATATCAAGTCTTACGTTCTTAGCTCAAAATTTAAGGCCTAAAACTACCGACAGACGGACGGACGGACATGGCTCATTCGACTTACAATTCGGTCTCGATCATATGCCCTTAAGGTCTTGGGGGTCTACGGTGATTATTTTTCTATGTTACAAACTATGAATCAAACTTAATATACCTCCTATCCTTTGGGATGGGGTATAAAAACAAAAAAAAAATCATAGGGCCAATTGTTGTTTAAGCACTTTCCTAAGAAAATTCTTACAAACACATTGATACAAGAAAAAGATCAGAACCGTTTTCGGACAAAATAACTTAAATAAATAAATAAAAGTCGAAAGCCTTTTCCTAAGATGGAAGTTTTCTCGATTGTTTCCTAACTGTTGCTCTTGTTTTGCTGAATAACTAATATTTTCTGCATTCCTACATAATTAAAAACTGAACATCAATAACACATGAACGATTCTGGAGAAAAGAAAAGCCCAACTGCGTAATAATAATAATAAGCGTCTCACACGCATTCACCGTCGCAAAACCGAAAAGCATAAACAACAAATAAACAAATAGGTTTTGGGGGAAAGGCGACGTACAAGTTGAATATTTAGTTATTAAGTAATTTGTGACCCGAACTATATTGAAAAAAAGACCAAATTCGTAAAAATATCCAATTACGTCATAGACATTCCAGTATTTCCAGGCACATTCAAATGAACTAAATTTTACGATTTTGTAGTCTCAATGTAGGCTCACCCCAAGTGTGGGCAAAATTAAAACAGAATTGTCATTTTGACTTTAATGACTTGTGTGTTATCTTTTATGACTTTTTTAAGATATGTATTTAAATTTTTCAAATGTCAGTGTGAAATTCACCTCGCTATTTTGGCGGGCTCTCAAATTTTTGTTTACTTTTCTCAGACGTTTTCACCCACACGGAACTCAAAACAACAACAACAAATAAACAAATGGGTTTTGGGGGGAAAGGGACGCTTTAGTTGAATATCTAGTTATTAAGTAATTTGTGCTTTTAGTTTGCCACTTCCAAGCAAAATTTCCAAAAAACCTTAATTTGAAATTTTTGATCAAAGCCGTCAAATCAACTACTTTGTAAGACTCCATGTCTAAAATCAATATTTCTTTTGTTTTTCCCAGCAATGTGACTTGGATCATATCGGAATTTCCGGACAAGGCGGCATTTTAAGATGATTTTAAGAAACGCAGTTGATGACAGTTAAATAAAGCGAATACTTAACAAGGCTTATAACATTTAAGAAAGTATTAAAAAACAAAAAAAAAAAAAACCAAGAATGTACAGCAAGTGCCATTTCACACAGAAAAAGCATACTAAGAAATTAGAGTTTTATTCAACGAGTTGTTGCACTCATAAAGAGGACAATTTTGGCAACTCACAAATAGCACATAGCTTATCAGAAACAGCAACTGTAATAAAGTAGGGTAGACTGTAATAAAGTCTGTTTCCGTTATTTGTATTTTATGAAATTTATGAAAAAAAAAATTGTTTCACTAATAGAAGATCTGAATGAATAAACCTTTGAACATCCCACAAAAATGCAACTTCCAACGGATCAGGGCGAATTTAGCCTTCAGTCCAATGAATCCGTTGCGTCCGTCACGTTAAGGTACACAACTGAAAGTGGAGTTAAATATACACGTTCTTATGGGAAGCGGCCCATACGAGAACTTCGTGACGTACGTCACTTCCCATAAGAATGTGTGTATTTCACTGAGTTGTCAGTTGTGTGCTTCGACGTAACGGATGCAATGAATTCATTGGCACAAATAACGGAACATAAGATAAAACCATTTTTAGAAAAAAAAAGTTCATACACAGCGCAGCCTCGTCATCGGAGTTTATGAAAAACAGATTCATGAGCTGTTGGCCAGCACAGATTGTTGTAAACAAACCGATTTTTTTTACCCGCGTACGAATTGAAAGTGAACTCTCATGACGTCAAATTTTCAGTTAGGTCTGGCCAACAAATGTCACAGCATGCATATAAGATAATATTTATATTCTTTTATTTATGATTCATTGGGCTTTAGCTGATAAGCGGTTAGATAAGGCGTCAGTTAGATCTTCCTAGCTCATGTTTCGCTTGTCATAGACACAACCAATGCTGTGAAGTATTGTGGAGGTCGCCTATAACAGAGATGAAGTGACTGAGCAAATGTGGTCCTTGTGGCAAAAGATATGCGAGAAAAAGTCTTATGCTAAGTCTCCACTTGTCGACTTGTAATTGACAAATGACGCATTTTTAGGTTATATTGAGAAATTGGCAAGAAGAAAAAGAGTTTATTTGAATTGACATATGAATTTGGCTTACGCTTTGCCAATTGTGTCCTTAATTGACAAAGAGGAGAACTGTCAAACTTTGTCAATAAATCGACAAATGGAAACTTAGCATTAGCAAGGGATTTAGCCAAAAAAAATAACGAAAATAGGCTACCAGAATGAAAGAATATTTTCAGATTCAGGCGAAAATCGTTTAATTATGTTTGAAAATCGGTAATTTTAACCAAGACGACGTTAAAATCGACCAAATGTCGACGTAATATCAAAAAAAAAGGACTAGGTTCAAATAAACAGAAACCAGCGAAATGAAACGAAAATGGTTGCTATAGCCAACTAGTCGTTTTAAGTCACGAATAAAACAACATAAATTTATGCCATTTGGAGACAAAATGTACATTTAGTCATCTACTACACAACTTGTCATCGAAAACATATTCGTGATCCGTGATTGGCCAGCACAGTTCCTTTGTAAACAGGCGGACTTTTATTGCACGCAAAAAAAATTACAGTAAACTCTGGCGACCGACGTCAGATTTACAGGTGTTCTTTTTTCGTACACTTGATCTGAATTGTGTTCATGTAAATTATCTTTTGAACTCCGAATTCGTTCGGTGTCGACACCGAGCTCGAAACTTCGCCACCAAAGTATTTTATGGTGGAGACTGGGTGTATAGCTTTGGTTGTTTATATGATGTGACGTTTAGACGCAATTTTCTGGGAATAGGGATTTTGGAATTTCATTTAAAAATATGGGTAAGATTAGAAAAACGGCAAATTAATCGCTTGAAGATTCTCTGGCAGAAGAATCTTTCTCTGAAGGCGCAGGGTCATAAAGTCCATGGGCCAAAAGTCCATAATGGACTTGTGACTCATTGGTTGCGTTAAAAGTTCAGAAAACATTTCAGAACTTATAACCCACCTATGAAGGATAGGGAAAATAGCGGCTCACGCGGGCTTACCAGAAATTCTTACAAATAAAATTAGGTTTTCCCCTTTCTGCCCTTGTTTTTAGAAAAGAAAAAGAAAAAAATAGATTTCCAGGTGAGAATTATTGGGCTGTAGTTCATACTTAGTACATATATTCTTATTTTAAACCTAATCTTAAACATAAAAAAAGTAATAAATTAAAAATTAAACCAATAAGGTCGTCATTTGGCCCGCAAATGCACTTGCGCTCCCTAATTTAGGCAAACGTCCTCATTATTAGTGTATTGAACCAATTGAAACACGTAGTTGGATTGTTTTCAATCAACGCCCTCCAAAGTTTGTACATTTTAAATGGATCTGGCTCATAAATTATTGCACGACTTCTGTTAATAAAAAAATTATAAATTAGGTTCAACAAAATGAAAAAACTAAATTACCGAATGATGCAATGGTTTTTAACTAATAACGGCTCCCAGTTGAACCGGGCATCCATTTTTCGCTCTAAAATATTGGAAGCAACGATTCCGGTGAAAAATGCATCCTCAATTGGTATCATTGGAAAGTGTGTGGATTCCGCCAAGATTTTGCTTACGCTGTGACCTGCGGGTTTGTTAAAATTAGCAATATGAAAAAGCATTAGAAAACTATTTATAGCCGATCACAAAAGCCTTACCTGATAGCAAATAACCCTTGCCTGATGCATAGGCTGGATATTTCTGATCCCTGAATAATGAATGCCCCACATAACATGAAGAACGGGAATTTCTTACAACTCGGCCATCCTGGATAATATACCCGACAATCTCTGAGGTGTTTACACCTCGAGATCCACTAACACTTTGTCGAACGATGTTCTCCACTAAGTTGGTGTTTACAAAAACATCATCTTCAGTTTTCATTAGGTACTTTCGCTCTGAACAAAAGTGCCTAAAGTGCCTTAGGGCACTAGCGGTTTTTAGAGTTGAATTATCCGGCGAGTCGATGAAGTTTTCTATAATAAGATCTTTATTCTCGTGGGCTTCGTTAACGGCAAGAATCTGCAAAAAAATTCTTCATTCACACCAAGATCTCTTGCTCTTAGTTTTCTTTTATCCTTTACCATGTCTGATGCCTCCGATGAAATACCCATAACAAATATAGGTCTTACTGCCATCTCTGAAGCACCCCATGACGCTCGAATCACATGTCTTCTTTTTGCGTTCCTTGCATGCGACATTACGAAATAGACCACTCTACTTGCATCCGAGTTGGTGCAAATATTTGTAGCATTTCTGCAGTGCTTACAATTACTTTGGTCACTGAACTGCAAGTAAGTCGAGATGTTTGGGTTACCAGCGTACCAAAGCTCTGTGTCAGCACTTCGCTCCAGAATCACAAATTGTCTTTTTATACAAGTAAGAAAAAGACTGAGGAGTAGAGCTATTAGGATCACAAAACCAAGCATCTTAAGAAATGCTGGCTGTCCTTAAATAAAATAAGGATAAAATTTAAATTAGTTGCAAGTCATAACGAAAAAATAAAAGTAATTTTATTAGGTTTTATAGATAAATTTAAGAGTTAAAAAACAAAATTACAACAATTAACAATTCAGCAAACATTAGAAAAATAATAGTGCTAGAATTAAGTAACAACTCTTCCTACGGGTTCTCTACAAATTTTTTTTCCTACGGGTTCTCTACAAATTTCTCTACAATTAAAATTTTCTGGCCTAGTAACAGCTGTTTCACAACAAGCGCGTCTATAACAGATTCATTCAAAATCTGCGAAAAAGATTAAGTAACTTGACAGCTTGGCTTCAGCTTATGCGCCATTGCTGGTAAAGTTGGTCACAGGGTTGGATATAAGAAGAGCTATGACTCTTATGTCAGCAAGGACCAGAAGTATCGTTGCTCATTTTCTTGGGTTTTCTCTTCGCTAAATGAGAAGAGAAATCCCAATTCCCAGAATTTTCTCTTGCCCGTTGCTATGAGCAAATATGGAATCATTTTACTAACGGGTGATTTTTTAGCTGGTTTGGTTTTGGCAACACTGGTTTTGACAGCTGACGTGTGTTTAGTACCTTGTGCCACTGTCAAACAGCTTCAGATTGGTTTGCAATTTAACCACGGATCGTCTTACAAATGAACAACGCTTGAAAATTATTGAATTTTACTATCAAAATTCGTGCTCGGTTCGAAATGTTCATCGCGCGCTGCTTCCATTTTATGGTCGGCATTCTCGACCTTCTGAGCAGTATCGTTAATTTCACGTTTCGGGCCGGTCAATTGGCCGCCTAGATCGTGCGATTTGACACCATTAGATTATTTTTTGTGGGGGTATGTCAAGGCTAATGTCTATAGGGACTAGCCCGCTTCGATTGACGCACTGGAAGCCAACATCCATGCATTCATTCGTGAGATACCGGTCGATATGTGTGAAAGAGTATGCCAAAATTGGACTCAGCGGATGGGCTACCTGAGACGCAGCCGCGGTCAACATTTGCATGAAATTATCTTTAAACATTAAATTGCAAGGTTCAATCTATCGATTCAAATAAATATTTCATTAATTTTTTCGAATTTTTTGTGTTTTTTTTTTAAAAAAAGTTCTCAACCTCTTAAAAAATCACCCGTTATTAAAGTTAGCAATAAAGTTACTTGTAAAATAGCTCCAAGAGCCCGAAATTTGGCCCGGGTTAAGCCAGGGGCATATATTGAATCTGGGCTAACACAGGGAACATTTTCTTAATGCAGGATTCAATTTGTGAATACAGATACAAAATACTCTACTCTCAAAATCTTGGACTTTCTCAACTGTAATTTCTTATAGAAAACAGGAAACAAATTCTAAGTTGTTGAACCTTGAGATTGAATCGAAATTGGCTGAAAAAACTCATTTCTGGGGTTTGTCACAGTTCAACTGCGAAACTCGAATGATCTCGCCAGAAAAACGAGGTCTTAGAGAGAAAAAAATCTAGATTCTTGCTGTCATATAAAATACTTTGAATGACAATGAGATATGCTTCTATTATATACTTTTATGTTTGAGCTAAAACAGCAACTCCATGCGTTAAGTAAGATATTAAACAGTCAATGTTACATTTTTAACTGTATTTACTAATCCAGAATTTACAATACGCCCCTTACTTCTTTTCCAATCACGACTTAAGGGCAGCTACGCATTTTAATCATCCCTTTATTGTGCCCCCTTTTACTGATTGTTTTAAAAACTTTTTCCACATAAGCGAGTGCACAAGTTCGCAAGACTTTTTTAAAAGTTTGTAACTTTTTCCTTGCCAATTCACAGTATTAAAAATAAAACTATGTATAACATATAGCCACGAGATACCCCCATAAAATTAAAGTCAATTTTTGAGTGGTTCGTTAATACCATGTTTCCACCGAGCACTAATCTGCGATTGATATAAATCTTTATTAAATCCTCTACAAATTATTCGATTAACCATAAAAATTTAGATCCTTTCGGCAAGCATTTAAAAATAAATCACCTCATTAATCTCATTCACCCTTTTCACGAACCACTTTCGACCCATTTCAAATACCATTTTAACAGTTTGAGGATCGAATAAGGACACTGAAACTGTCCACGTATGATAGATCTGTCAGAGTTACGATTACTATTGGGTTGTTTACAACGGAAATCATTTTTCGCTCGTGGAAAATGACACCGCCGCTCTCTTTTGAGAGCCAAAATTCAGAAAAAGAGTGCTTATGTCAATTTAATCCTTTATTTATCTGGTGGAACCGCTTTGGGATTTATTTTTAATCATCTCCCGCTAATCCTTGTATTATTGCCGGTGGAAACATAGTATAACGAAGCCTTCATAACGTACTAGGTAATTATCGTTTATCGTTACGAATAAACTTTTCCAAAAGCTATTTAGTCATGCTTATCAGATAAAACAAGATCGGCCGACGTATTTTTAACAAAAAAAAAATACAGGTAAAACCCGCTACAAAAATGAGTCAAATCATGCTTAAAGATTCCCAAATTTTCTATAGACTGCTGATAAAATGGTAATGATCGTAATGTTTATTGCCTGATAACGTCAATATATTCTCATGCGTCTACAATAAGATTAAAATAGCTTTATTTGGAAATATAGCCTTCCTATCTATTTGTGGAATATCTATATCTGCTTGTTAAGGCAGAAATATAGTATGGTCTACTATGTTATAAAGGTTAATATGTAGGTTCCTACTTCTGTTCAATCGACAAACATGTTTCTTAAGCTTATCTTTGCGGTAAAGGGCGAAAATGTATCAAGGCTGTTGGTTCTGAGTCAAAATTTGAAAATTTTAATCATTTTTTAGGCAACTTTTACGTCCGAATACCCAGAAATGACTTATCGATGATGGTTATTGAAAAAAATGAAGTATTCTGCAGATGACAGATCATTAATTGTTGCTTGTGGCCGATCGATCGATGTGGCAGTTGGCGATCCCAAATCAAGGCGTACTTCTACCGGTTGGGGGCTGTACATCCGAACAGCCAAGCAGGCTTTCCTTGATTTTAAAGTTTGCCTGACGTTGAAGGTAATTTTGAAGCAAAAAAGCTATTTTTCAGGGGACAAATGACATTTATCCAACTTGAGACATGTGTTGTATGATTGTGTGCGTGCTTCTGGTTTTGATTCTCGGCAAGAACAAAAAAAAATTTTTTTTGAGGGGAGGAACTGTCAAACGAGTGCCTAGAAAACAGGTTTCAGGAGAGTCCAGAATGTTCCCGGATGCTTCCGCCTTTTAGAAGACCAACCGAAAAAGTCATTGCTTTAGCTTTACTTTACTTTAGTCAACTGCCTGAATTTTGAAGAAAGTTTATTAGTTGTGCTATAAGACGATAAGCGAATAGCTTTTTTTTAAGTGGGGTGTAGGATGCAAAATTGCCTGTAGCAGCGTAAAGGTCTAGATCACGTTATAGCTACCTGCAGCAAATGGCAGTCATAGTTGTGGGTTCATCCATTTATTTATACTGTAAGAGATAAGGGACTCTACATTTCTATCTTTACTTCCTAGACATAACCTACAAGCCTTTCCCGGCTCATACCTAGGGACTGTCTGGTCTCTGTGCCTTTTCTTTGAACGAGTAGGAGGAAGGTCACTGGTCTGGCTCAGCAAGTGCTGAAAGCTGTCACTATCCTGATGTCCAACAAGTGGGAAAGTGCAACAGTGCGTATGTAAAAACTTCAGTCCGTCCGGTGGATTGCAAAATACCCTACCCTACCAAAAAGGAAACTGCGACGCCTCCAAAAAGTGGTTGCATACATTTTGGCCTAAAACTCTGCATTTTTAACTCAAAAACATACTTTTTTTAACGCCACGCCCACAATAGTGGCGTCAAATCAAAAAATGCTTATGATTATAACTTTTGTTATAAAATTTTTAGTCAAATTTCATATATATTTATTGAAAAACAGTCATTTTAAGCTGAAATTCCTTAAAAAAGTGGGCGTGGTCAATGAAAAAGCCAATTTTTTTCTGCAACTTCAAGAACAAATACAAGGCAACATACTAAAAATACCAAAAATGAGTACGCTTGCACCATTGTAACACAGCTAAAATTTCGAAAAAAAAAATTTAAATTCGAGATGGTCGCACGTAAAGGCCTGTACAGGGCGTGTCTGTGGGCGGATTCAACTAATTTTCAAACTTAATCTGAAGGACTGGACTTTCAGCCAACTCACCAACTTTCAGCTTTCTAGCTTACAATTTAAGGCCTTAAAGTTGTTTACATTAGGACGGACGAACATGGCTCAATCGATTCTCCTGTCGGTCCCCGTCATATCTCTAAGGGCCGGTTTATCAGTGCTGAGTTAAGCCCAGCTTAAACCAAGATCTGTTAATCCCGTAACAAAATGAATCTGGAGTTAACCCAGCCAGTGCGAGTTAACTCCGTCAGCAAAGTTGCAACGCGCAAACAACTGACATTCCACGCAGAAATAACATTCAAAGCAGTTCATACTGTTCTCCAGAGATGATCCGAGACTAACTCACCAAATTTGGCGAGTTAAGCCGAGATTAACCCCAGATCTTCACTGAAGAACTTAGGGATCTACGGTGATTATTTCACTGCGTTACAAACTAAACAACAAACTTAATATACTCTGGGAAAGGTATAATAAAGTCAAATATTTGGGAGTAAACCTTGATAGAAAACTTTTTTGGTCTTAGCATTTTAAATCCAAACCCGATAGCACTACACTGCCAGCACTTGCTGGTAGTGTACATGCTCTTTTGGCAGGGCATTCGAATTATCTTCGAAAAGGGTCCCCTGGATCTATATGACGACCAGGGTAAGGAGACTCCTCTCATGCTCGTTGTTTGCTGCATGCCTGGCTTTGTTCTAAACATTCTGGTGAAATCATTTTGCGACAAAGCTACGACAACGGCTTTTCTCAGGCAATGGAATGGCTTCGGTGAGATTCTGAGTCAAGGAAAGAACGAGTTCGTCATTTCACAGATGGCTCCAAAACTGGACGGGTCTTTTTAGACCCCATCCCATAGGATAGGAGGTATATTAAGTTAGATTCATAGTTTGTAACATAGAGAAATAATCACCGTAGACCCCCTAGGCCCCCTAGACCCCCTAGACTAAGGGCATATAATCGAGACCGAATTGTAAGCCGAATGAGCCATGTCCGTCCATCCATCCGTCCGTCCGTCTGTCGGTTGCTTTTAGTCCTTAAATTTTGAGCTAGGAACTTGAGACTTGATATCTGTTCTTTCTAGGTCCCGAAGCAGTACAAGTGTAAATTATTTTAAATCCGCCCACTGACACGCCCACTTTACTTAATAGCATGAAAAATCTAAGTTGTCCTAGGAAGTTGAAATTTGGTATGCAATATTCTCGCTAAATTGTATTGTGACTGGCATTTAAAAAAAAAGCAAAAACCGCCCCCTTGTACGCGTGGTCATATTTAATATGCATTTTAATAAACGGCTTTTATTTGACATATTTGCTTTAAATCCAAAAAAGCTTGCACTATAAAATGTTCAGATATGTGCGTAGGCTATCAACACAAACGAATAAATTTTTGCCACGTTGGGGGCGTTTTTAAGTAAAAAATCAAATGTTTAAAGTAAAACTGCGATCAACACGTGTATACTCCATCTGATGAAAAATATGATAAACAAGTGAGTAAGTGCAAGAGTTCGTCTGTGACAAACTTCTATATACCCGACAAACTTCTATATACCTGTCCCGAATTTATATATTATTTGTATAGGCCACGGCCCCAAAAGTTGGTCTGGGCTAAAAATTAAAATCAATTAATTGTATAGAATAGAATCATGACAAAATGCGCTGAACCCGAAATTTATTGCAAAAAAACCGGTTTTTTCACAAACACGCCCCTTAAAAGTGGGCGGAGCTCAAAACTTAGCTTTGTATGGAGCAAACCTAGCAAAAAGTAATATCTTGAATATTTGTTATATAATTTTTTTTTAAATTTGGAGTAAACTTTCCGAAAAATCGGGTTTTTAAGGATCTAACATGGTAAAAGTGGGCATGGCCGATACTGCGGGCGGTCCAATTTGTGCCCTATGAGGGGGTTCGGGCCATTATTGCTCTATACCAAAATTTGAGCTCCTACGCCTTGTTTAACTTGACCAAAAGACATTTTGAAAGAAAGTTTGAAATAGAGGTTGTCTTACATTGAAGCCAGTAGTGGGCGTGGCCGTCGGTGGATTTAACTAATTTTTGCACTTTGTCTGTACAAAAAAAGAACCAAGATATACTCCAAGTTTGAGCGTCCTAGCTCAATTTTAAAGACCTAAAAACTTCACACATACAGACAGACGGACGGACGGACATGGCTTAATCGACTCACCTGTCGGTCTCGATCATATCTCTAAAAGGTCTTAGGGGTCTACGGTGATTATTTCACTGTGTTACTGTGTTAATATACCCTCGGTCGGGTATAAAAAATTATATTATTGAAAAGGGGTTGATGCCACGTCCCTTTTTTAAAAAAGAAGATTCTTAACTAACAAATTCTTAACACAATTAAAGTTAATAGAAACTGAAATTTAACAACGAAGATATTTCACCCATTTTGGAGCTTGACAGTGGTCAATTGGGGTGCGGTATCCAACAATTCACCTAAGCGGATTGTTACCCTCCCAATAGTGTCTTTGAAGTTTACAGTAGCTTCCCAAATAAGTGTACTCCATGATTTAGCTGGACGCAAGCGCACGTACCAAGTAGACGTTTAGTTTTTTTTTGTGTTAATTGTTATTAGTGTTTATTGTTAGCATTGAGGTTAACATATTTTTTTGTTACCCGTAAACGTAGTTAATTTTGTGCTCGTTGATATAAAAAGCTTAAAAACTTCACACATATAATAAATTTTTTGTTATTAACCAATATTTGGACTGTGAATGGAGGAGGTTTTGACCTTTCATACAAGATTATCGTATATGAAGAGAACATATCTTTTTATTCCACGCTCTTAGTGGTCTAGCAGGCTCCATTGTGAAGTAATAGCATTAAGTTGGCCAACCAACCAACAGGTTTTTTATGTTTGAGGTTTGGCGGGAGTTCGAAAAAAACGTAAAAGCTCCCTAACCTATGGCAATTGACTTTTTATAACCCGAGTACCTGTAGTTAATCAGATCACAGTCAATAATACCACGTTAGAGAAACCACTTTACGGCCCCAATACTAACCTTTTTCTCAAATTTACATGATAAAACAGTTTTCTTATGAAATTATTGTTAACTATTGTATTATTGAAAACTCGAGGGTGACTGTGTGTTTGACTTAAGAAATTTATCTCCAACCAAAAATAAATAAACTTTTGTTTTTATGTTGGAAATAATGACATAATTGTTGGCAAATATTGGAAAATTATGGCTTCAACACTTTGACCATAAAATCTTATCATCTTCACACTTCCACTAATTACAGTTCATACTTTTATTTCCAACACATTTTGTTTTATTCGAAAATGTTTTCACTTGAAACTACGCACAGCCAGCTTATAACTCAGAAGATTTATATTTGAACTTATGGGAATATTCGAATTAAAACCGCCACCGTTAACAGAATTAATCGGAAAATTTTCGTATTTAAACATTAAAAAAACATACCAAGTTTTTTCACATAAAATAGGAGAAATTTTCGCATTGTTATGCCTTGACCGACGTTTTCACCTGATATGCCATGTTTGGAGTGAGGTCTTTTCTCTATATCCACAATGTTCACGTTTTGAAAAGAAACTTACGTAGAACGTTATCTAATCTTCTCATATCAACTTAAATAAGCAAAAAAAAAAAAACTTCGTTATTAATAGCTGCCACAACAAAAAATGTTTTGGGGGTTGGGAGCTATTGACCCAGTCGGGTCATGTATTGATACCAGACTGCATTTTCAAGGGTGACGAGTGCTATGAGTCACTCTATCTTTTAACAATCAGAACATCAATGAAGGGTTTTTAATAATGAGTCAGAACAATATAGAAGAAGAAGAATTCGTTAGGAAAAGCTATGATAGGGTCAACTATAATAGTCGAAAGCAAACTGAAGCTAATGTTGTAACCAGATGAAAAGTTCACCCGCAATTGCCTTTTGCAAAAATATAAATCTGTCAAGTCGAGTTTTTATTTATTTTGTTAATCGATATTTTGTTTGCCCGCATTTTTCTTCAAAGATAAAAAAAAAACAATAAAGAACCAGTGAGTAAGACTTATGCCCGGTTTCACTGTGAACGTTTAAACTTAGAACTAGTTAAACTTTCACGAAAGTTTCAACTCAGTGCTTGAACCATTGATTGAGCGTTTAACTAAACGTCCGGTTATTGTTTTTCGTTAGTTTTGTAGGCCACCTTAAACATCAATTGTCATATCTCAGCCCATATTTATTTTTCAAATTAGTTTAAGGAATCCGTGAAAAGAACTGAAATATCAAGAATTTACGGCGTTCCTAAAACTACGAGTCGATTTCGGATCGGGTATTATGGCTCGAAGATATTTGCAGCCAAAGTTTAGACAAATGTGACATTCCTTGCAAATTTAATTTGAAATTCTCAAGGCAACGTGATACCTGTGACGTTCACAGTATTTTTGAACAAAACTTCATTCCTGTTTTCATTAAACGTCGGTTTAAATGTTAAACGGTAGTTTAAACCATCAATGACGGGCGTTCAAGTTAAACTGCCATATAAACTCTCGTTTAGGTTTAAACTAGCAATGGAAAACATATTTTTGTTTAGAACGTCAGTTAAAACTTTGAATGTCGGTAAACGGAGTTTAAACTTGCACTGTGAAACATTAGTAAGCAAGAGTTCGTCTGTGACAAACTTCCCTTTATACCGTGTAACACCAAATCTCAAAGTGTTTTGTCCCGAATCATTATTTGTATAGACCACGCCCCCAAAAGTGGGGGCATGGTCTATCTGCACACATTTATATATTTTCTTATGTCTAATGTCAACATAATCTATATGGTGAGCGGGTCTTTTAAATTCTATTTTAAAATTTTAATTTTAACTCAAAATGCCGTGGGCTCTGCGAACCATCAGCTGCGGCAGTGGCTTTTTCTTTTGTCAAACACAAAAACGTCGCTCAAAGCGATGAGCTTAGTTCTGTTAGTTTCGATTTTCCTCATTAACAACCGAACTAAAAGCTAATTGTGTTGACAATGAGGTCTTTTTCATCCGGCTTCTGCCCAACTCGATGGAAAACAGCGTTTGTTCAGTCTGTTCCAAAAAAAGGAGATGCTTCTTCTCTTTCTAGTTACCATCCCATTGCACTTACATCCTTGCTTTCTAAGGTCTTGGAAACATTGATTAATCGACAACTAATGAAATATCTTGAATCACGGAAGCTCTTAAATGACCGTAATGACAGTAATGCTTCCGCAGCAAAAGGTCAACTGGTGATCTGTTGGCTTATCTCACCGAACAGTGGGACCACTCTTTGCATTGCTATGGTGAAAGCAAAGCTGTTGCACTCGATATTTCTTAAGCTTTAGGGGTATAGGGTATAGCTCTTTTATCAAAATTGTGTGCTTATGGGATTGACAAAACTCTTATAGAGTGGATTAATAACTTTCTTTTGGAATGTTCAATGCGTGTACCTCAGGGATCTGTTTTATCTCCAACACTCTTTCTGATCTTTATAAGCGACCTTTAGTTCACCACATCCAATACGATACACTTATTTGCTGATGACAGCACGCTTAGCTCATCATATACTCATTCCCAGAAAGATATCCAAGCCCCTTGGATTTTGAAATGGCAAAGCTGCGTATGTTAAACTCTCTAAATTCCGATATAACCATCATATTAAAGTGGGGCCTGTTAAACAGAGTGGAATTTTATGCATCTAAAACCAAGTGCTGCCTGCTATCATGCAAGTTTAACAGAAGCATTCAGCCATTACCTATGAATGGAACTTAAATCGCTGAGTCCGAAAAACTTTCTATCCTCGGTATGTGTGTGACTGTGACACCAGCGCTGAAATCAAACGAAGGATGACTCTTGCCAATCGCTGTTTCTTTGGGCTAAGAAGGCAATTGAGTAGCAAAGCCCTCTCTCGAGCAACTAAAGTGTCCATGTATAAGACCCTCATTATCCCAGTCCTGCTTTACGGTGCAGAAGCATGGACCCTGTCAAAGGCGGATGAAAACACTTTAGGCTGCTTCGAGAGGAAAATTCTTCGGACGATTTACGGTCCCGTCTGCATAGACGGAGAGTGGAGGAGGAGATAAAATATCAAACTGTACGGGCTGTACAGCAATACCGACCTAGCCAAAAGAGTCAAAACACAACGTCTACGATGGCTGGGTCATCGAGCGGATGGACACCAAACGCCCGGGCCCGGAAAATCTTCGAATCCACACCGCAGGGACGGCGCGGTACAGGAGCACCGAGACTCAGGTGGCGCACGCAAGTGGAAGAGGACCTAAGCCAACTTCGCGTGCGAAACTGGAGACGGCTAGCTAGAGACAGAGCTGGCTGGCGAAGCTTGTTGGCTGAGGCCCAGGTCCACCCCGGACTGTAGCGCCACCTTAAGTAATGTGTGTGACTGTCAACCTGCGTTGGAATGACCACATATTTAATGTTGCAAAAATGCTGCGAAATGCTTAGGATTCTTAAAGCGGTGTAAGAAGTACTTAACGTCATTGGATCTGGGCAACATCTACAAAGCGTTTATTCGTTCTAAACTTGAGTACAGTTCTCCTGTTTGGGCAAGTGCATCAAAAACATCGCTGCATTTATTTGAAAGGATCCAGAAACGAGCAATGAAACTCATAGGAGACCCTAATATAGCAAAGTAACTTGACTCACTAGAACATCGTTGCAATGTCTCCTACCATATTCCTTGCAATATTCTATCGCTTCTTCTACGGAGATTGTTCTAATGAAATAGCTGGCTGCATACCACCTCTTAAAGAATTCAGGCGCAATACACGTTTAAGAACGAATGCTCATGAATTCACCCTTGATATCGGCTTTGGACGTACGGCATTATACTGGAATTCTTTCTTTAGCAGAACATCACGGGTGTGGAACAGGCATACTCGCATTTTTTCCTCTTAAGGCGAATTCCTCTCCCGAAGTAATACAAAAAGAAGATAACCCCTCTGCCTCAAACAAATCTAAGCCAGAAGCGAAAACTCGTCCACCTCCCGCAATAAACATCGTTGGGATGGCAGACTTCGGGAGATTGCGCAACCTTCTTGCAAACACGGTGAGAACAGAAAACTATAAGCTTACTTCGCACCAAAATAACGTGTGGAAAGTAAATGTTGACAACGCCGATTCCTATCGCGCACTGTCTCTTAGACTGAATGCAGAAAGAGTCGAGTGGCATATGTACTTATCAAAATAAGTACGAAGAACCACTGCGAGTCATTGTAAGGGGCTCCACCCATCACTCACAAAAGAAGACGTTGTAAAAGACGTAAAAACTAAAGGCCTTAAAAATATTGATGCCGTTAATAGCATTAAAAAGTCAATAGCGTCCAATTTTTATGCTCTCCCTTGAAAGAATTGAGAGCATAAACGATATTTATAAAATAAAAATGATACTTAACATCAGGGTTAAAACGAACCCATGCGAAGGGACAACAGACTGATACCACAGTGTAAGCGATGCCAAGAATTCAGGCACACAAGTGCCTACTGCCAAAAAGAACCACGTTGCGTGAAATGTGCCGGAAAACACCTCTCAACAGAGTGCAAAGTTGACATGAAGGCTCCAGCAGTGTGCGCCAATTGCAACGGAAACCACCCCGCAAACTATCGAGGATGCGAAGTAGCCAGAGAGCTGCAAAAGGACGAGAACCTCTTAAGGAAAATATTCGAGGTCAGAGACCAAGCCCTGGCGTCCAAAAACTGCTGAATTTCCTAAGCCAAAGACTTCAAAGACGCCAAAGCCGATCAAAAGTGCGAGATTGGCTAAGGAGGCGTCGACAAAAGGCGTAAAAGCTCCACAAAAGAGCGGCGCCAGTTCAAGTGCAGCGGAGAAACCGCCACTGGTCGGACCGAAATCATACGCACAGGTTGCGGCAAACGAAATCAAGGCAAGATCGCCCACAACAGATGCAGTGTCTCGGATCCTCGCTGTAATCTTGGAAAAACGTGAGGATCAGACTAAAATCAACAAACTTTATTTGACAAACTGAGCAAGCTCGAGTTTAAGCCTCGAAAAAATTAGAAGAGAACATGAATATGAAACAGTTATTTAAGATACTAACATGGAATGCAAATGGCCTTCTGAATTAAATAGACGAACTAGAAGTATTTCTACGGAAAAATAATATTGATATTTGCATGATTACGGAGACTCACCATAAAAACTGGTCTAGACTCAAACTTAAAGGTTACAATGACTATCACGCACATCACCCTTTGCGAAATTCGAGAGGAGGATCCTCCCTCTACATTAAGAACTGCATAAAGCACTTCAAGAACACAGATGTTGAGCTAGACTCTATGCAGATCAGTTTAGTCTCTGTAAAAATTGACTGCTTAGATAACAATGAGTAAAATTGGTTTTTGTATTAGGCACGTGTATTATATTCTTGCAAGCTGTAAGATCATGAATGCACCATTTGTTTCTTCGTTTTTGTTTTGCTTTTACCAGTAACTTATGGTTATAGAACATAAGGTCTGCTTCTTATAGACCTTTTACCACGGCTGTCAAAATCTGACGTGTTTCACATTTATCGACCGCGTTATGCCATGCAAATCGCTTTCTTATATGAAACCAGTGAGTAAGTGCTACAGTGTGTACGCAGAAGTTACAGTCCATAAAACGGACCGTTGAATACCCCACCCTATCCCACATTGTAAAATGCTGATGACATGGTTATTTTTCGACATTTTATAAGTAATGCAAACTTCAAAAAGGGACGTGGTTTAACCGCCCCTAATGAGAAACCACATATATATCCAAGTTACACTTAAATGTACGTAAAAATGAAATTTTTTGGTCCAAATTCAATATTTTTGAAAAATCGACTTTTAAAAAGGGGCGTGGCTAAAAACTTTAAATGAGCGAAATCTGGACTGAAGTCTCGTTTACCTAACCTGCTACTTTTTTTGTTTCATGCTTTCCTAAATTAGGCTCAAGGCTGGTCGAAATTAAGTTTTTCAAGTAAATTTTTTTTAATTTTGAGCAAAAATATTGAGTAAACTGCATTTGAAAATTTACTATTAAAATAGATGCCACGTCCACTAGAAGAGGTTTACCGATTAAATTTGTCTTTTTTGTGGCTTACATTCATTAGATGCTAAGTGTCAAATTTCAGACTTTTAGAACGTACAGTTTTAAAAAACTCTGGAGGTAGTTGCACATTTAGACCGATTGTGGGCGTGTCTTTCGGAGGATTTCAAATTTTTACACTTATACTGCTTCGCATGACGTGGACCTTACGTACGAAGTTTCAGCACCCTACATCAAAATTTAAGGCCTAAAAACATGTGACATACAGACGGACGGACGGACATGACTCATTTGATTCAGAATTCGGTCTCGATCATATGCCCTTAAGGTGTTGGGGGTCTACCATTATTATTTCACCGTGTTACAAACTATGTGACAAACCTAATATACCTTCTATCCTATGGGATGGTATAAAAATTCAATAGTTTCTGTAGAAGTGCGAATTACTAATAAACTACTTAAATTGACCCAAAAATTATTTTAATAAAATATGTGGAAAGTATCGAAAAAGTGTTCCGAAATTATAATCTCCTTGAGTCCGTGTACCCTTTTATGGTCGTATACACTGTTTCTACAACACTTTTCTTATCGTTTCCGTGTTATATAATGAAAATATTTTTAGCATTACCTAAGAAACCTGATCAAGTCTACAACTTTTCTGTTCATCGAAACACAGGGTTGCATTTTTAAAATAGTTATTTACGTTTATGTGTAATTTTTATTCGTTTTCCATATAAAAAGGTACTTTGTTTGGCATCCCGCACTCGATAATGCCAGTAGACGTCAAACTGTTAAAAGCTCTATTGACGATTAGAAAAGTTATGGCCTTTTCGGTTGGGACCATCCGGGACCATTCTGGACTCTCCTGACACTGTTTTCTTGGATTCGTTTGACAGTCCTTCTTCTGGATAGAAGAGAAATTTGCTTCTTGTTTTGAACCCAGAAGCACTTACACAATCATACAATGCATGCGTCAAGATGAATAAAGTTTATTTGTCCCCTGTAGAATAACTTGTGTTTCACGAAAACAACGCCAGACAAACTTCCAAATCAAGACATTTATCCCCTGAATCGGGTTTCGAAATGTGAGTGCATGAGTCATGAGTCGGGGTACTTATGTCACTTTAACTCAGGAATGCGAAACAAAAGTAGAACCATTTTTAACTTTTAAATTGTTTTCGCGATTTAACATCACAATAATGTGGAACACATAGGTCATTTAAACAGACTTCACTTTTCTCCCAGAACACCACTTCCTTGTCTCTTTATTCATTGGAAGAAATGAAATGAAATGAAAAACCAAAAATGAAATTTTTTGGTCCAAATTCAATATTTTTGAAAAATCGACTTTTAAAAAGGGGCGTGGCTAAAAACTTTAAATGAGCGAAATCTGGACTGAAGTCTCGTTTACCTAACCTGCTACTTTTTTTGTTTCATGCTTTCCTAAATTAGGCTCAAGGCTGGTCGAAATTAAGTTTTTCAAGTAAATTTTTTTTAATTTTGAGCAAAAATATTGAGTAAACTGCATTTGAAAATTTACTATTAAAATAGATGCCACGTCCACTAGAAGAGGTTTACCGATTAAATTTGTCTTTTTTGTGGCTTACATTCATTAGATGCTAAGTGTCAAATTTCAGACTTTTAGAACGTACAGTTTTAAAAAACTCTGGAGGTAGTTGCACATTTAGACCGATTGTGGGCGTGTCTTTCGGAGGATTTCAAATTTTTACACTTATACTGCTTCGCATGACGTGGACCTTACGTACGAAGTTTCAGCACCCTACATCAAAATTTAAGGCCTAAAAACATGTGACATACAGACGGACGGACGGACATGACTCATTTGATTCAGAATTCGGTCTCGATCATATGCCCTTAAGGTGTTGGGGGTCTACCATTATTATTTCACCGTGTTACAAACTATGTGACAAACCTAATATACCTTCTATCCTATGGGATGGTATAAAAATTCAATAGTTTCTGTAGAAGTGCGAATTACTAATAAACTACTTAAATTGACCCAAAAATTATTTTAATAAAATATGTGGAAAGTATCGAAAAAGTGTTCCGAAATTATAATCTCCTTGAGTCCGTGTACCCTTTTATGGTCGTATACACTGTTTCTACAACACTTTTCTTATCGTTTCCGTGTTATATAATGAAAATATTTTTAGCATTACCTAAGAAACCTGATCAAGTCTACAACTTTTCTGTTCATCGAAACACAGGGTTGCATTTTTAAAATAGTTATTTACGTTTATGTGTAATTTTTATTCGTTTTCCATATAAAAAGGTACTTTGTTTGGCATCCCGCACTCGATAATGCCAGTAGACGTCAAACTGTTAAAAGCTCTATTGACGATTAGAAAAGTTATGGCCTTTTCGGTTGGGACCATCCGGGACCATTCTGGACTCTCCTGACACTGTTTTCTTGGATTCGTTTGACAGTCCTTCTTCTGGATAGAAGAGAAATTTGCTTCTTGTTTTGAACCCAGAAGCACTTACACAATCATACAATGCATGCGTAAAGATGAATAAAGTTTATTTGTCCCCTGTAGAATAACTTGTGTTTCACGAAAACAACGCCAGACAAACTTCCAAATCAAGACATTTATCCCCTGAATCGGGTTTCGAAATGTGAGTGCATGAGTCATGAGTCGGGGTACTTATGTCACTTTAACTCAGGAATGCGAAACAAAAGTAGAACCATTTTTAACTTTTAAATTGTTTTCGCGATTTAACATCACAATAATGTGGAACACATAGGTCATTTAAACAGACTTCACTTTTCTCCCAGAACACCACTTCTTTGTCTCTTTATTCATTGGAAGAATGAAATAGTTTGTGCAAAGCAAATGTCATCCTGAAGCGTGTAAATAAGAAAACATAAACAAACGTTTGACAATAGGACGATTTGAATATTGTAATGTTTTTGCCTGGGGTTCGTCGAATAAAACTCAATTTCACTTCTATAATTATTACACAATGAAACACTTAATTTATCAAACAAAACTTATTTAAATTCAAATCACACTGTTATTCAACTTTACTACTTAGAATTCAACACTTTATTTCAATTCAATCACTTTTCACTTTATAACCGATTTTCACAAGTCAGCGTTTAAAATATAACTGCTCCATACGAGTCTGTCACCCGTGTATTTATACAAAATTAAGCACTTTCTAGTACGTTCCATACTTCCCTTTTGGTAATTTTCCATTGATACTCTTCCGCTGAATTCCATGGAGGGAAAATCGAAATTCGAGCTTCGAATATGACAGCTACTGTCAGATGACTGGAATGACAGTTGGGTATGTTCGTTTAGTGAATTGAGGGTGCGTTTGTGGAGTGAATCGCTGGTTGCATTCAGCGACTCCTGCGTGTTGTTTTATTTCTTGTCGCCACATAACAATATAAATAACTTTAATTATTATAAATAAATATAAATGAATTTTTATCCAATCTCATTGTTTTATTAGGTCTAGCAGCTCATAGTCGAAGTGATAGCTACACGAAAATGAAAAAGAAGAAACAGTGACAACACGAGTTTTGAGGAAAGTAAAATATTTTCATTGACTTCGCTAGCGTTGAGATTGGATTTGTTCTGCTTTTGTTTGTCTTTATTGTGTTCCCGGAGTTCATATCAATTTCATCTTTGGGCATGAATTTATTGCTTTCTTCAAATTATTTACCAGAAAGCCTGTTGATCTTCTGGCCTTTTTGCCAAAGCGATTGCTTGGCTACAATTCGACATGAAATTTTCGGCTTATTTGCGGCGCTCTTTCATAAAGCAGCTATAAGGTTTTTCTGCGTAAAATTGGTTTTTTTGGAGTTCGACTCGTAAATTAGGCATGTGCATTTTATTCTTGCAAGTTGTAAGATTTGTTCTTCGTTTTTGTTTTGTTTTTACCAGTAATTTATGGTCATTGAACATTAAGTCTGCTTCTTATTGAGCGGATGATATTTCGATTAAGGACAGGCATCTTTGGTTCGGTCTCGGAATATGTGATCCCAAATTCTGTTTCGTTTTTTCGTTGACGTAATTATGTCATGATCCCAAATCTGCAAATTCCGTTCTCGAGTGCACTTTCACGGATTTCGTTATCTGCGCCGTCGAAATGTTTAAAGTGTTATACAAAAGTAAACTGGGGACTTGGCAGCACTCTTTCTTCCTACAATGACATTTGGTTGATTTCCTTTTTTTTATAATTTTTATAAAAACAATTGACCGACGTCGATTTTTATCCCGACATCGTATCGAGCGATATCAATTTTAGAAATAATTTATCAACGCTGTACGGAGTCCACTTAGCCATGACAACATATATAAATACAGCGCGACACTTTTTCGAAGCCTACAAGCAGTGGGTTGCACAGAATCCGCAGACAGTCACGGACGTAGAAACAACTGCGAAATGGGTTTCATACTTTGTTGCTGGTAAGTTTTTGCTCGAATGTCCTGAATGCACCCTGCAACTTAAACTCTAATTAAAGGACGAATTTCCAATTCATCGGTTGTTACCGAAATGATTTATTCCCTTTCGAATTTACTGGTGTTGTTCAATGATCGCATTATCGAAAAGTCGAGTGGTATCACACAAACGGTGACAGAGAAATCAGTCTACCGGTTAAAGGTTATTCTCACCACCTTGGAGTACTGCGAGGTGTTTTTGGAAACCTCGGCGAGAAAGATGTTTGGCGAAAAAGGCAAATGGATTCTGATTGTTACCGTGCAAACGATTAAGTAAGTAATTTAGATATGTAACTCCAAGTTTGGTATTAGAAAGAGCTTCAAAATTAAGGGTGGAACAAACAAAAGATAAGCTTTGTAGCTGCATCTATGCAGTAGTTTTAAGATATATGATTGCAATCAGCCTTACTCTTACCCAGACTTTGTGGAAAGACATTTTTATTATGGGAAAGACGACCGATAATGGATTTTTACGAACTATATGTACGTCAGGGGGAAACGGGCGCTACTTTGAGCACGGGCTTGTGTTTTTCGGAAGCACAAAGAATTAGACCAGACCCGACTAAGCTATCAGCCTCTTGCTCTATATCGATTCTAAGAACCTGGTCGGAAACCCTCGATATCAATCTTCGATGAGTGATTTTTATTGCTCATCGGGCTAGAAGTAATCGTATGTGCATAGAATTCAAGGCCGTTAATTGAAAAACAAAAACAACGTTACGACGAAGAAAAAAAAAATACCGTCGTCCACTGTGGTCCTACAATTTTTATGCTAACTTAAAATAGAGCCGAAAAAGCTACGAAAAATTAGAATAATCCTAACCATCGAGCCCAAGCTGAAGGACTAGAGACTATTACCTCTTTAAAAGTAGAAAATGCCGCCATGCCTAGAACGCGACATAGAATGTCTTTCAAATTTTGGAATCATAGACTTCAGGCCAGAACGGTTTGCTTGCAAACTCTAGAAAAATAAATAACCTAGAAAGAGAGATTATAAGTCATGAGAGAGAGATTATAAGTAAGCTTAATTTTGTCAACATCGTTTTTAAGGAAACCTATATCGCCAGCGTCTAGAGGTGTTACTTCTTCATCATTATTGTCTGCTGTTTGAATTTAGCATATGTTCTCCAAATTTGGACTCAAATAAAATTTTAAAATCAATATCACGCACAACATCATTTGCGGAATTCGAGAGGAGAATCCTTCCTCTACATCACAAACTACATGAAGCACTTCAAAAACGCAGCAGATGAGCGCTAGACTCTATTTCAATTAGTCCAATTTCTATAAAAAAAAAAGCTATTGAGACTACAACACCGCACCGTGTTATTTGCCGCAGGGAAATAGAACGGGTCAATTTAATGGCCCATGTATACCTGAAATACCTTCATGGATTTCTTACTATCTACAAAGGTGAAACTCTGATCACACAAGGAGTTATTATCAGCAAAAATAGAAACCATACTCTTAAACCTGCGTTCAGTCAATAAGTTCGAATAGGTCTGTATTTTTTGAAAACCTTAAAATAGGGGCCTTTTCGATCTAGCCACTCCGGTAAGGATTTAGTTTTTATTTTAAAGTTCTTGTTTTTTAGAGTAAAAACAGCTTTCTGATGCAGTTTTAAGGTTTCAACAAACAATTAAAGGCGAAAACTTGTCCAGCAACGTGAAGCATGAGAATCCAAAAGTATTAAACCGTTCTTATATTAACGGTTTAATACTTTTAAGTAAGTTAAATTGGCTCTATTTCTGTTCTCAAGTGACAGTGAATCTGGATTTTACCCTGTTGTCTGCGAGTCAAAAGTTATGAAAGAATAAGCACTTACTCTCATAAAAGTGTTTGAAGTCAACCTCCATAACATCATTATCTGCAAAACATCAAGAAATTTTTACTAGTACTGCTCTATTTCTCCTGTTTTGGAACATTTTGATGAAGAACACCGATGAAGAAGCTACTTACATCGTTTGAAGCAGCAATCGACAAACTAACTCTGCAACAAGTTAGTTTGTCGATTGAGTTATTGAGTTCATCAGTAGAAATTTATATTCGGCAATCTATTAAGTTTAACTACGTTACGGATTCGTTACGGATCCGTTCTAGACTTCAATATGGGTTCATCGAAATTTTAAATACCGCGGAGAAGTGCTTGTTTGGTGTCGTCTATAGAGCAAACCGAGGTATATTTTTCTGAGCTTTATGGAAACCTTGCGCTTCAGATCGCCTTGCTCTGATCCACATCAAAAGCATTTTCGAAAACATAAGCCTAAGATGTGCACATGCCCCTATCGAAGACGCTGAAGACCCTGACAGGGAGGAATTTCATGAGCTCATGGGTAGAGCATACAGAGCCTGTCCGGAGTACGATATCAAAGTTGTATTCGAGGACTTTAATGCAAATGACGGAAAGGAGAACATCTTCGGCGGATTAGTTGGAAAGCACAGCCTCCACGAAACAACATCAGATATTGTTAAGGCGTAACACTATTGTTAGACACCGAATGGGCATTATGCAGAAAGAGTGGAAGAGGTTCAAGGGAGAGAAGGAACTGTACCAGGAGAGAACGAGAGCCCAGTCGACCAAGAAGAAGTCCCACCCCCAAGTATTGAAGAAGTTAACCTAGCTATAAAGGCGCCTAAGAACAACAAGGCCGCCGGCTCTTATGGCTTACCTGTGGAGCTATTTAAATACGGAGGTGATATTTTGGTGGGGTGCATGAACCAAACCATTAACCAAGTGTGGGTGACAGAAAGCATGCCCGAAGACTAGACAATCAGTCTTCGGACAGTTCCATATGCCCCATCTTCAAGAAATGTGATCCTATGTCTTGCAAGAGCTATCGAGGCATATCCCTGTTAAATGTCGCATTCAATATCCTTTCAAACGCACTGCGTGAGCGTCTTAAGCCGTTCTGCGACACACTAATTGGCAACTACTAGTGTGGCTTCCGGCCCGGCAGATCGACCATAGACCAGATCTTCACACTAAAGCAAATCTTGAAAAAAAAAACAATGAATTTCAAGTCGAGACACACCATCTTTTCATCGACTTAAAGGCCGCATACGACAGCATTCATCGTCAACAGCTGATCGAAATTGTTCCAAACATGCACTGGATTCCGGCAAGGAAATGCATTGGCATGTACAATCTTGTTCTGGAGATGATAATGCGCAGGGTAAAGGTCAACATGGGTGGCACTATCTTCAACAGATCCTTGCAAATAGTGGGGCACACGGACGATATCGACATATTGTCCGCTCCAGCCGTGCCGTGATAGATGCTTTTACGGCGATTGTAGAGCAGGCGAATTTGGTTGGTCTGGAAGTAAATGAGGATAAGACTATGTATATGCAACAACAAACAAAGAAACTCCCGTCCGCCGCCTAGGACAAAACGTCACTGATGGTAGAAGCAACATCGAGGCATTTAAGGAATTCATCTACCTTCGAGTTAACACCAACTCCACAAACGACACCTTAGTGGAGATTCGTTGAAGATTGCACTGCTATTTCGGTTCGACAAAACAAATGGGTTCAAGACTCTTCTCGCGAAAGACAAAGTTCTGCTTTATGGAGAGAATTTACGATCCTGTGTGCGAGGAGGGCGAATGGAGAAAAAGATATAACCTCGAACTCTATGTGCTGTTTTTGGTCTGGACGATTGGAAGCAGCGTGCCCAGGATTGCAGAGCATAGAAGGCTACTGTGAATCGTAAAGCATCTCCATTGGGCGGGAGCCCTATAAGCAAGTTTTGTAAACCTTAAGCAATATTCTCCCCTTTACGACTGACTTGTGTGGTGACTCCAATAGGAACGACGACCGTTAACGAAAACATTTAATGTTTTGTCAACAAAAAAGCCCTTGGCTTAGTTTCGCTCAATTATCTGCATCCTACTGATTACGCAAAAGACGTTCCTCGAAATGATTAGAAGGTTATGGCCACGTTCGTGGACAACACTAGACGCTAAATTTAGGTGGAAGTGACACGTCAAGAAGAAGCGTGAAGAGCTCGAAGTCAGACTCAGAGAAATATATATTGGCTTATCGGAAAATCTTCGAAACAACGCATTATAACAAACTGCTTTGTACAAGCAGCTGCTAGTACGTCTAGGCAATGTTGCATGCTTCCCAAAACAAGACACTGAGAGCAACAGTAATATGGTAAATTAGGAACAATGTTATTCACAGAGATTTAGGAATATCTGCTGTAAGCTTAGAAGTAGCATACTTTGTTCGAAGGCTCGTGCTTGTTTTCTTGGAAAATAATCCGCACTCTTAGTAAATTAGGTACTCGTGCTTGTTTTTACGTTCCTTGCAATAATGATATGATCCGCACTCTAAACAACTAGACATCATTAGCGATGACTACGAAGAACAAGACCCTTTGACTGACGGGCTTAGTGCATTTACTGGAAAGCAACCTACCCAACGCGATAAACACGCTACAGAAGCGTAAACTACTTGTTAAGGTAACTTAGTTGTAGTCAAGAGTAATTAGAGGACGAAGCTGGCAGTTTTCAGTTAGTAACTGAACATGCATGCTGATACAACCTGTCGTTTGGCAAGCAAAAAGCATTGTTGTATTTTCTACTCTTATTTTCTTTTTTCATTCTTATCTAAGCTTTACTATTTTATCTAATTATCTTTTGTTCTGCAGGACAATTGGAAGATTCTTTCTCCTGCGTCAGTATTCAGAAAGTATTATTCGCTCGCCGCCAATTCAGTTGTTGAACAGAAAAACTCTTGGTCAGGAAACCCAAGCGAACCCAGACACCAAGGACCTCCAGAACGGCAACAATACTGTCTCTTTCAAACTTAAACGATCTGGCCGTGTAATCCGAAAAGTAGAAGGTGCTCCTCCGTTACACTACAGAAATTGGAAGTCGTTGGAGAATGACGAAGTACCTAAAAGCAACGCCGCCATCCTGCTTAAAGCCGAAGCCCTCTATGTTGCCAAACCCCTCATTCACCTTCTTTCAATGGGCGTCTTTGGTCGAAGAAGCTGGAAGAGTTACTCCATCGCCTTAGCAATGGATCTTATAAGGTATGTTTGGGGTTAAAATCATTTACTCGCTATTAATTCGATAATTTATTTTTCAAGCATTCGAACATATTACAATAATCAACATTTAATGTCCAAGGAACAAAAGGTCGAACTCTCGCGACGTTGTGTCAGCCTGTTACTCTTCCTGGTTAGATCGCCATTTTACGAGAATGTTAGCAAGCATCGGATAGAGCGTATTTTCCAATCCCTGGGTGAAAAGATTCCATTTGCAAAGGCCATTTGTAATCCAATTATTGAGTACATTCCACAATGGCAGAACACGTACTTCTACATGTGGTCGACATAAGGCGCTATTTGTTGTATAGCTAGAAATTGGTATGAGTTAAAGTTTGCCATAAGATACAAGTTTGCAACTGCAACTGTTTGGACGTTCTAAAAATTGTTTATCAATACTACAAACCTACTTCGACTGAAACCTTGCCACTAACATAAAAAATAGATCTGCACTATGAAAAAAATGAAGATCCTAGTTTCCAACAGATTTCAAACTGCGCTCGTCAAATCGATAATTGCATTACGAAGATCACTTTAAAAAATTAAATATAAAAGTGTTACTTGGGTCAGCATATCGTTGTCCCTTCAACTTGTCTTTAAAAAGTTCTCAAAGACCAGCCAAACGTTGTTAAGCTTGTATATTTAGCAAATTATTTTACTTATATCGTATCTTAGGTCGTATATGATTTTATTTTTTATTGTGTCTTAAGACATTGTATTCAATTATCAAAAAACATTTCTTTAATAGCCAATAAGTAATTTTAATCCAGTGGGGTGGGTGGTTGGTTCTATGGTGTGCTTTGATGGTATGTTCTTCCTAGACTGTAAGACTGTAAGTTAGTGCGTGGGTCAAATAAATTGTATTTTTTTAATTATACATAATATGAAGCAATTAATTTTTAAAACTCGCTGATAGAATCAGAATGCTTACAATAATTTATTAAAATCAAAAATTTCTATTTATAGGATCTGCAAAAGAATGCTCGGCACACAGAATGGGGTAGCAAAATTAAGTACCTACAGGCCACAGAACTGACTCGATGATTTATAGTCTGGATTGCAGATTTGGGTATTTGCAAAGCAACATAAGTTGAACGTCCGGAAAAGAGTTTACTTGTGTTCATAAAATTTAAGGGTTACTGAGGTACATTTCTGGTTTGGTTCGTACAAAAGAGTGAGAAAGGCCAGTATTCGCGGGAATCTCAATGTTGTGCAGTAACTTCTCTAATAGCTTGGACACGTTATTCGCATGGCTTTCGTGAAATCTACCCGTGAGTTATGTCAAGAATAAGAAACTTCTAAGAATCATCCGAAGTGTGCTCTAGTTGATGGAGCAGGGTCAGGAATAATGAAAAGGCCACCAAAATACAGCCTTTCTTCGCGACCAAATTAATGTGCACAAAATATGAAAATGGAATAAGGATTTAAAATATGTCAAATGCTTTTAAAATACAACAATCATTATTTTCAGCATATAGGAAGTGAAAAAATTTGTCGGTGAGGTGTGCCGTCAGTTCCGCAATGCACTTTTTGCTTTACCATTTCGTGTTTTAGAAAATTTGAGACAATTAGATCGTTCATTGGGTTCCAGATATGAAGACTCAAATTACAAGCACCAAAAATTGGCCATAAATAAAGCCTGAGCTTGCGCTGCGTTATAGAATACGTAAGCTGAAATAGGCTTAAAAAAGTAGCAAAACATTAGGTGCACACAATAAAGGTGGCAGACAAATGATTTTTATGAAACGTCAAATTTTTACAGCACTGACAAAATCATACAGTACTGGGGTACATATTGTCACAAATTACTTAATGAATTAGATATTCAACTAGACTGGAAAGCCGAGGGGCCTACAAGCTGTTGCCATGGATATACCTGGAAAACTACGCATACTCTCACATTTTGTCAATGTATTCCACACTTGAAGAGATTCACCACGAAGTTCAAGTGATTCACCACGAAAACATGGCGGAATCAGCTTTTTGCTCCGTCTACCGGACAAAAAATGTAACAAATTCCAATATCTGGAAGTCGCCACATAATGGGTCGTGCTACATTAATGTTGTTTTGCTAGAGACCTTAAATCATTTTTATCTTAATTGTATTCCAGTTATACATTATGTATTTCAAATGCCTTCTAAATATTTTCATATATAGTTAAAAACAAAACACAAAAAGCGCAAATGAAACTAATTCTTTACTGCCTAAATGCCTGTGCCTCTGATAAGTTTGTGTTTTATGTTACCGGATTAAAGCTTTAAAAAGCAAAATTTACGGTTAAGTACCAATAAAATGTTTTCTACATGTTTTGACGAAATCAATCGTTAGTATATTAAAAAGTAAAAGTCATTAGAAAGGTTCAAAGGCACTTTTATTATTTTTATTATAGCTATAATTTGAATTCATTATTCGAACAAATCCATATTATGATATAATTAACATCCTTATTCTTCCAAGTCGATATTATTGCATGCATTTAAGATTAGAGTTGAACATTATGTAATCTTTTCGGTCTGGGTTCGTCGAATAAAAACTCAATTTCACTTTTATAATCACACAATGAAACACTTTATTTATCAAACAAACTTATTTAAACTCAGATCACACTGTTATTCAACTTTACTATTTAGAATTCAACACTTTATTTCAACTCAATCACTTTTTACTTTATTACCGATTTTCACAAGTCCACGTTTAAAATTTAACTGTCCCGAACGAGCCTGCCACCCGTGTATTTATACAAAATTAAGCACCTTCTAGTACGTTCCATATTTCCCCTTTGGTAATTTTCCATTGGTACCCCTCCGCTGAATTCCAAGGAGGGGAAATCGAAATTCGAACTTCGAATATGACAGCTGCTGTCAGATGACTGGAATGACAGTTGGGTATGTTCGTTTAGTGAATCGAGCGGGTACGTTTGTAGAGTGAATCGATGGGTGCATTCAGCGACTCCTGCGTGTTGTTTTATTTCTTGTCGCCACATAACAATTAAAAGTCAAATTGGCAACTGAGAACAGAAGAATAATGCACTTTTGAGTGAACCCATTTCGTAAAAAAATCAGTAGCACATTGAAATTGATTTCTGTCAGTGAAATAGCAAAGTAGTCGAAAGAAAAATGTTTATGTATATTTTTGTAGGTAACAATAGAGATTGACACCAAAAGAAGCATTCATTAAACAAACAAATTTAATCACAAGCAAAAAAAAGTTATCAGTGATGCAATCCAATGAAAGCTATATTTAATGCTTCTAAACTTCTTCATTTTTCTTAAATTTGGGAACGCTTAATATTTTACGCAAGTAAAAATCAAAAGCCTTTTCCTTAAATGGAAGTTTTCTCGATTGTTTCCTAACTGTTGCTCTTGTTTTGCTGAATAACTAATATTTTCTGCATAATTCCTACATAATTAAAAACTGAACATCAATAACACATGAACGATTCTGAAGAAAAAAAAAGCCCAACTGCGTAATAATAATAATAATAAGCGTCTCACACGCATTCACCGTCACAAAACCGAAAAACATAAACAACAAATTAACAAATAGGTTTTGGGGGAAAGGGGACGCACAAGTTGAATATTTAGTTGTTAAGTAATTTGTGACCCGAACTATATTGAAAATAAAGACCAAATTCGTAAAAATATCCAATTCCGTCATAAACATTCCAGTATTTCCTGGCACATTCAAATGAACTAAATTTTACGATTTTGTAGTCTCAATGTAGGCTCACCCCAAGTGAAGGCAAAATTAAAACAGAATTGTCATTTTATGTGTGTTATCTTTTACGACTTTCTTAAGATATGTATTTAAATTTTTCAAATGTCAGTGTGAAATTCACAGACACGGAACTCAAAACAATAACAACAAATAAACAAATGGGTTTTGGGGGGAAGGGGACGCTTAAGTTGAATATCTAGTTATTAAGTAATTTGTGATATTGTCTACGCTTTATCCCATATTTTCACCGGGCTCTTAAGCCGCGTTGTCACAAGGAACAGAAACAGAATTTCATACATTAGCCACGCAAAAAGAATTCAGCGAATTTAGATTTCAGTTGCTGATGTATGGGTTTCTGTTCCTGTTTTAAGTTGCTTGTGACAACGCTGCTTAATCGGGGATTAATAAAACTCTTCATTAAATGCTCTACAAATTACACGATTAACCATGCAAATTTCAATCCTCTGCAAGCGATTAAAAATAAATCCCCTCTAAATCTGATTCAGCCTTTTCACAAACCACTTTCAACCATCTTCGAACACCTTTTGAACAGTTTGAGGATTGTAAAAGGACCCTGAAACTGTCAACGTATGACAGTGCTGTCAAAATTACGATTTCTGTTGGGATGTTGACAACGGAAATCTGTTCGCTCTTAGAAAATGACGTCGCCACTCTCTTTTGAGAACAAAAATGACCGAAAAAAACATATGAAAATAATCCGATATTTTTCCGGTGGAGCCACTATTTTTAATCTTTTCTCGCTAATCCTCGTATTATAACCGGTGGAAACATAGTATTATCGATCGTAGAATTGAGAAAATAGCGTGCTCTGATCTGCAAGTGCTAGTTAACTAAGTTTTTTTATATATAAATTTGTGACTGCAATACTTACTACGTCGCAATTAAAAGAGGATAAGCGGGAGACGATTTAAAATAAATCCCAAAGTGGCTCCATTGGACAAATATATAATTAATTTGACACGAACACTCTGTTTTCTTTTATTTTGGCTCTCAAAAGAGAATGGCGATTGCACTTCCCAGGAGCCCCTTATAAAAATCCCAATAGAAATCGTATTTGTGACAGATCTGTCATACAGGGACAGTTTCAGTTTCCTTTTTTGACTCTCAAACTGTTACAGAGGTGCATAAAATAAGTTCGTGAATAGGGTGAATGGTTTTTATGAGAGGATTTATTTGATCGCTTGCCGAGAAGATTTAAATTGTTAGGTGAATCGCGTTATTTGTAGAGGATCTAATAAAGATGATATAAGGGTAGATAAAGGGTCTGACAACCCCTTCTCAAAGTGCCGTTGGGACTCCGCAATAAATTGTAGGTCGCCTCATATGTGAAGATTACAACACACACAGCATACTGGCTCACCACAAGGTGTTGCGCCACTCTTATTTATATTATTTATTTATTTTCAACCCCTTGTCATGAGGATTTAAATTTGTTAAATCTCGAGATTTGCTTGAGACACAAGCATAAATTACTGAATAACTGTATATACAACTTCGGACATGTAAAAGCTTTGCCCACAGCTGAAATTGAGGAATCAACCCATCCGCTGACATTTATTTACAAATGTGAGTAAGTTTATCAATGCGTCTTTTCCATACAATTTCGTTTTGGAGCTTTTACATCAGTTGATCGCGTAAGGTAAAGTGTTGTTTTATATTTAAAATCTTTAAAGGCTTTATAAAAAAACGGAAACAAATAGGTGTTGAAGGGTAAGAGGGACGCAAGTTGCATATCTAGTTATTCAGTAATTTTTGGACACAAGTGAAACTCGTTTTTATATACAGAAGATAAAAGAGCAGACTATTCTAGTTGGCAACGCACACACAGTTACATTTATAAATCTCCTTGGACACACTCACCAGTCGTGACACAAAAATGACATTTCGTTGACTTGTTTTTCTGTCTTTCAAATTTATCACACGTGCCGAACGGTGGCACTTTATTTTGATAAAAAATAAATTTTCAATTTCACTGCGTAGTTATTAACAAAATAGTTTTGCAAGATGGGTATGGTACAGAAGCGAAAGAAAATGCATTATGGGGATACCCATTTGCAGAGAAGATGGCGTGTACGTAATCGTAAAAGGGATCTCGACCAAGTAAGTCCACTGTTTATAAATTCTGTGTTTATTTTGGTACAGGTGCTGTATTTTTAACTTTTTGCACTTGCAGATTGATGCCGACATCAAAACTGGCGGAGAAAAGCTTATTAACCAAGAGGTGGATCTTGAGAAGCCAGGATTTGCTCAATTCTACTGTGTTCACTGTGCAAAGTATTTTACAGATGACCACGCTATGCAAACTCATTTCAAAACAAAGGTAAGTTAAAGTTTGCCACATTCTATGTTGTCTAGTTTGTTTTTTAAATTCGTCTATTAAGTTAAGACAGAGTTAAATTCCACGAATAGACTGTAAGGTTAATTCGCGAGCAATTTCAGACAGAACTAATGCTTTGCCGCGACAGACTATAACTTGCACCATACTGCACTTTGTAGGGACATCCATTTCACGCTGGCAAACTTTTTGGTCTTGTTTGGAGTTCAGAGTTTGAAAGAACGGTTTTTGTCTATACTCTGAGTGAAGCTAGTTTTACTTTTCGATGTTGACCAAAAAATACGCCTGAGGTAAGAAGACATACTTAAAAGTTTTAGCTTAGCTTTGAATTTGAAATGAGAATATTTTGGAGAATTCTAAAAAGTCCATGAACGCACAGAATCTCCAACATAAAAGTTCTAAATTTCTGTTGTTTTAGTTTCGGTTGTCAATGTAAAAAATTTATGCAAAGCTTATTTTATTCACAAAGTGGAGTTGAAATACTAGGCGGACGAAATGTCGAAAGAAAAATAACGTGTGTGGTTCACCGGCAGGGTATAAAGGATAATCCTGTACCCATTACCTATCGCGGGTAATACTCTTCTTATATCCTTCTTTTTATTCCTTCAGGAATAGAATAATGAAATAAGTTTCCCAATAAATTTTTATATTGATCAGAAAAGCCGAAGTTGACAACCATCCTCGAAGAACAAAATGCTGTCATAGTTAATCGATTGCACTTCCTGATAAATTATAAAAAAAAAATTGAAAAGTTTTCAATTCTGAGTAGGTTGCTCTCAGGCCACTGTCTTGAGACTGAGCTTCTCGCAGTAGTTTTACTCTCAAATGAAAAAAAAGAGTGGCAAAAAACTTTTCCTTAAATTTCTTTAAATATAATTGTACCCACCCGACCCAGGGTATATTAAGTTTGATGTAAAGTTTGTAACGCAGTGAAATAATTGCCGTAGACCCCTAAGAGCTTTTAGATACATGAATATGACTGACAGGAGAATCGATTAAGCCATGTCCGTCCGTCCGGCCGCATGTAAACTACTTTTAGGCCTTAAATTTTAAGGTACAGTGCTAAAATTTTGTGGGTTAGCTGGAAGTCCGTTGGACCAGATCAAGTTTGAAAATTAGCCGAATCCGCCCACGGACACGCCCACTACAGGCCTGTATGTGCGACCATCTCTAATTTAAAAAAATACTTTTTCCAAATTTAAGCTGTGTTACAATGGTGCTAGCGCATTCATTTTTGGTATGTAACATTGCCTTGTAATTGTCTTTGAAGAAGCTAAAAAAGTTTGGCCTTTTCATTGACCACGCCCACTTTTTTAAGGGATTTTAGCTTAAAATTACTGTTTTTCAATAAATATATATAAAATTTGATTAAAATTTATATGACAAAAGTTGAAGACATTAGCATTTTCTATTTTTCATGTGCATAAAGTATGTGCCTCCGCCCACTTTTGTGGGTTTTTTTTTTTTTTTTTTTTTTTTTTTTCCGTGGGTAGGTAAAAACCTTCATAGGCACTATGAGAATCGAACGCGCGTGCTCATAGTAGTGTGAGATTCTTACTCACTAAAAAACCTCCCAATCTTTGTAAGACTACGACTAAGTTTCCTTAACAAGTAGTTCATGCTTCTGTATAGTAATCGCGTTTGGCAGGCTACCTTCCAACGAAAGCACCTGCAATACCGTCATTATGTGCGGTTTCCTCTTACGACGCTAGATCCAACGGTCTTGTTCGTTGTAGTCGGCGTGCAAGATTTGTCTGATCCAAAGTTCGGATTATTTCGTGGTTGCAATGGCCGTGAAGGCGAGTGTGAAGTTTGCGAGCAAAGTTTCTTACTTCGTCGGTCACGGTTGCGATGCCTAGATCTCGATGTAAATCGCTATTTCTTATATACCATGGAGCATTTACGATTGCTCTTAGTGTCTTATTCTGAAAAGTTTCTAAAATAGATATGTTGCTTGGTTTGGTACAACCCCAAAGTTGTATACCGTACGTCCAAGATGGTTTTAGCACTTGCTTATACAATAGCAGTTTGTTATATACGCTTAGTTTCGAATAACGTCCGATAAGCCAATTCAGTTCTCGTAGCTTGATTTCAAGTTCATCTCGTTTCTTTTTAACGTGTGGCTTCCACTTAAGTTTTGCGTCTAGGGTCATGCCTAAATATTTCGCCTCGTTTGCGTACGGAATTTGTACCGAGTTTATAAATAGAGGTAAGTTGATTACCCTCTTGTAAGTAAAATTTACATGCGTTGATTTTGTCTCATTTAGGAGGATTCGCCAGGCCTTTGTCCATTCGCATATTTTATTCAAAGCGCGTTGGAGTTTTCCCGTTGATTGTTCGACTGTCTTATCCGTAGCGAGGATAGCCGTGTCGTCAGCGAACGTGGCTATAGTCGTTGTCTCTACTTGAGGTACATCTCTTGTAAAAAGTAAAAACAGTGTTGGACCGAGGACGCTACCTTGTGGAACGCCGGCTTGTATTTCTTTGAATTCTGAGTATTCGCTCCCGTATCTCACTCGAAATAGTCTGTTGTCAAGATAAGACTCTAAGAGTTCATACATTTTTTCCGGCAAAACTTTCCGTAGCTTATATTTTAGGCCTTCGTGCCAAACTTTATCAAAGGCTTGGGATACGTCAAGAAAAGCGGTAGAACATATCATTTTCGCTTCTAAGGCTTTCTCAATTTCATTAGTTATTCGATAGACCTGGTCAAGTGTTGAATGTTTGACCCTAAAGCCGAATTGGTGATCCGGAATCAATCGTCTTTCTTCAATTATTGGTTGCAGTCGTTTGAGCACAAGTTTCTCGAAGACTTTAGATATAATCGGCAGAAGCGAAATCGGTCTATATGATTTTTTGTCGTTCGGGCATTTCCCTGGTTTCGGAACCATTATTACCTCTGCGACTTTCCATTGCCGTGGAACGTATGAAATTCTCATTGATGCGTTTATGATGTAGAGAAGCTTGACTAACGCTCTTTTCGGTAGCTCCTTCAAAATTTCCCCAGTAATTAGGTCATAGCCTGGAGCTTTGTTATTTTTCAAATTTCGGATTGTTTGACGAAGTTCAGACAGTGTCACGGTTTTCATTCGATAATTGTCTAATTCCGCATTGCGATACAGATCGTCAACCAACGGCTCCCCGTCAAACGGTTTGAATGTTTCTTCTAGATGTTCTGCAAATACATCTGCTTTCTCTTTGTCGCCTTTTACCCATTCACCGTTATCTTTTCTTATTGGCGCCGAGTGTACTATGGGCTTTTTAATGCACTTCACGGCTTTCCAAAGTGAATAGTTTGACCCTCTATCGGCAGTCAAGTTTTCGAGGTAGTTGGTAGTCTCGCGACTTTTAAAATCTTGAAGTAAGTGCTTTAATTTGTTAGATAGCCCATTCAGAATGGTTTTATCAGGAGGAGCTCGAGACAAATGCCACCTCTTTCGAGCCTTTCTCTTTTCGCGTATGAGCTCTTCAATTTCGCGCGGGTAAATTGATCCGCTTTTCCTTACTCCAGTCTTCCGGAAAGAAGTATTGTACCAAGCAGCGTCTTGGATAGTTCTAATGAGTTTATCGACTTCGTCTTCTATTTCGAAAGGGGTTGTAAGTGGTACATGTAGAGATACATTTTCTTTACAGTATTTCCTAAAGCCATCCCAGTCGGTGTTGTTATTCGTTAGCCTAGGCGCTCTCTCATTTTTTGCTAGACTTCCGCCGATTTTCAAAACGACTGCCGAGTGATCCGAACAGAGATCATAGCCTTCTTCTACATTTGTTAGGTGGCGGGGAACCCCTTTTGCGATAAAGAAGTCGACAAGGTCAGGTACTTTGTTTCTGTCGGTTGGCCAATACGTTGGCTTTCCCGTCGAAAGGAAAACCACGCCACGTTTCATGCTAGCTTTGAAGAGTACTCTACCTCTTGTTGAATTGCACCGTGATCCCCAAAAGGTGTTTTTCGCATTAAAGTCCCCGCCGATGATAAAATTCGACCCAAGTAAGTCAAAGAGGGGAGTAAGATCGTCGTCCGCTAGCCTATACTGTGGAGGAAAATAACTCGAGGCAATATTATAATCTAGGTGACCTATTTTTACCGATACTGAAGTTATTTGCATAGAGTCAAGCTCAATTTCTTCGTTTTTGTAATGCTTAATGCAGTCTTTGATGTAGAGAGAGGATTTTGTGGGTGTGGCGTTAAAAAAGTGTTTTTTTTTAGTTTAAAAGGCGGAGTCTTAGGCCAAAATATATGCAACCACCTAGTATAAAGCATTCAACAGTTATATTTTTCTATCCCGCCCACTTTTTGGAGGCGTGGCAGTTTTGTTTGGTATGGTCGGGTATTTTGCAATCCTTCGTAGATGGACTGAAGCTTTTGCATACGCACTGTTGCACTTTCCCGCTTTTTTTTTTAAGAAAACCGTATTAAGTTTATTGGTTTTCTATGCTTTATTTGTTGGCCGTTCATGAGGTTGTTCCTGCGAGAACCTGACAGGCACCCATCTTGGTTGTTAAATTTTAGTTTGTATTAACTTTAATTATATTTAGAATTTGTCATTTAAGAAACTCCTTCCCTGAAAAAGGGTCGTGGCATCAACCCCTTCTCAATAACAGCGTTTATTGACTGAAGCTTTTGCATACGCACTGTTGCACTTTCCCGCTTTTTTTTTTAAGAAAACCGTATTAAGTTTATTGGTTTTCTATGCTTTATTTGTTGGCCGTTCATGAGGTTGTTCCTGCGAGAACCTGACAGGCACCCATCTTGGTTGTTAAATTTTAGTTTGTATTAACTTTAATTATATTTAGAATTTGTCATTTAAGAAACTCCTTCCCTGAAAAAGGGTCGTGGCATCAACCCCTTCTCAATAACAGCGTTTATTTGCTCATATTTTCAATCAATAGTGGTATACACGTGTTGATTGCATTGTTATATTAAAAATGTGATTTATACTTAAAAACGCCCCCAAAAGAAAGTGCGCGTAGCAAAAAATTTACTCATTTAAGTTGATAGCTGAACATTTCATAGAGCATTTTTTGGATTTAAAACAAATATTTCGAACAAAAATCGTTTATTAGAAGGCAAATTAAATATGACCACGCCCACATGGAGCTGGTTTTCGTTTTTTTCAATCACAATACACTTAAGCGAGGATATCGCATACCAAATATTTATGGCTTTTTTGTTCATATCATTGTGGTCCTTTACCGGGGCAAATTTGGCTTCCACGTCCTTTCTTTTTTCTAATTCCTTTCAATTTTAAAATGTTATCGACAAAGGTTAATTCAGCGGCAAGATGTTCGGTATCACATATTCTGTGAGCGCGCTGTATTAACGTGGACACGCCGGGTTTTAAATTTGCCGGATGGTGGTGGGAGGTAGCGTTGAGGAATCTGTTCGTGTGTGTGTCTTTTCTGTATACGGTGTGTCCCAGCGTACCGTCCTGTTTCCGCATAAGACTTACGTCCAAGAAAGCAATGGAGCCATGCCGTTCCTGTTCCATTGTGAACATAGTTTTGGGGTGCTGTGAGTTCAGATGTTCTAGAAAACTAGTCACGGCAGAAACTTTTAGAATGCAGAAGGAATGCATCTCAACCAGACCTTTGGCTTTACGTTGCAGATGTTCTTTGCTTTTTTTTCAAAGTTTTGCATCTACAAATCGGCAACTAAGTGAGCTAACGGTAAACCCATCGCTGCACCATCTTTTTGTAGATAAACCTTGTTGTACAAGAACGTATAAGTGGAGGTCTTAGATGGGTTTTTAGCAAAAAGCAGATCAATACAGACAGAGACTGGGTTTAAGAGTGAATTTTCTACCGGCGGTTTCATCCGGTAATTACGAGGCTACTGTAAACGCTTTTATAATGTTATAAAAGACTCAGCAATATCAAGCTCACCCCGCGACTGTGTGGTATGATGCTGAATGTATCAAACTTCGGAAAAAATCGTTTGCTTCCTTGAACCTCTTTAGGAAAACAAACAACAGATGGTTTAAAAATCTTTATGTACTATCTAACAGGGTATACAAAGAAGTTTGCCAAAGCAAAAAAAAAATAAGTGTGTATCAAAAGGTCTGCCTCGAAGCTTCTGCTGTCTAAGGACTCCAAAACGTTCTGGAAAACCGTTCGTTCTGTTGCCGGCCTTGAAAATAAAACTTCTTCAGTAGTGAGCGTAGACCTTATTGCTTCACACTTTAAGAAACTATTGACTCCAGATGCCAGCCAAAAACACATACGTTTTGCGCTACCAAACTGTGACGCTTTTGTAATGTCTGAGTTACTAACAGCATTAAAAAAAAATGAAGAATTCAAAGCCTCCTGGACCTGACGGAATCCCTGCAGAGTTTTTCAAGAATGCGACCGCTGAATTCCTCAGCTACCTCTTGGAGCTCTGTTATAAGATTCTTTAAAATGAAATAGTTCCCGGAAGCAGCTTCTTGTGCTCAAAATTTTTTGGTATTTTTAAAAAAGGTGATCCGAGTGTCCCGGAAAATTACAGGAGTATTTCAGTCCTTAACTCACTCAGGAAAATATTTACTCAAATGCTTTACCACAGGCTTGTAAGCTGGGTTGAATCAAATAATTTACTCAGTAGAGCTGTGTCAATCGTTCATTTTCCCGGATCGAATCGATGCAGAATTGATTTGAAAAAGGACCCGACCTTTTCAGTCAATCATTCATTCGTTCCTTTTCGATTTCGTTCTTCTTTCAGTCATCGATCCAAAGTCAATCACCGTTCCTCCGTTCAATCCGGATTGGTTTAACACTTTGGCAGCAGCCAGAGCCAGCGTGTGCGCGGCAAATACACATGTTTCGAAATCTCGCAGCAGTTTCGCTACGTGAATCGATGTAGGAATGGAACGTGTTAATATTGTAAATGATTGAAATGACCCTTTCTCTTTCTTTTCGCTCATTTGACCAACGATAATAAAGAGAGAAAAGTATTGGTTCGTACCGATTTCATTGCTTTCGTTCATTTGAACGGGAAAGAGGATTGATATTAGGAACGATTGGTTTGCCCAACCGGGATTGCAATCACCAATACTTATAGAGGAACGGGTCCAAAGGATCGAATCAATCACGATTGATTCGATCTAGTACTCAGTGCTTTTCAAGCAGGTTTTCGTCCAGGTCTGTCAACAATTGACCAAATTTTCACCCTAACGACTATTGCGAGTCATTTTATTGGGAAGAAAAAGAAACTTTACTGTTTTTTCCTCGACCTAAAAGCAGCTTTTGACACAGTAAATAGAAATCAACTTCTTTATAAATTTTCAAACCTAGGTATATCCTCCAAATTCATTAGAATATATGAAAAACTGTTGGGATTGAAGTAGGAAATCTTCGGAGTTTCAAACTAACTCTGGAGTCCCACAAGGCTGTATTTTGAGTCCCCTGCTGTTTGCTTTGTTTATCGATGATGGAATAAATTTCTTGCCAGGTGGAGCTAGATATGGAGATACTCTCGTTTTTTATTATATACAAAAGCCACAGATCAGAGTTGTAAAGGAATTAAATCATTTAAGAATTTAACTCATTAGATTTATCTCCAGAAAAATGTAACTCATGAGTTGACTTAAAAACTTCAACTTTAAAATTTTAAATCACCATTAATTTTTAAGTCATTGATTAAGAATTCATTTTAATGAATTCAATTATTTCTTTCATATGAATGCAATCTTCTGTGATTTATGTGAAGTTTTAATAAATCGTAAATCACAGAAGATAGATGGTGATTGAAAATTTTAAAGTTGAAGAATGGTATTGAATTCATATGATCAAGTTTTTCCCTTGACCTCCAATGAACGCAATCTAAAATGATTGCATTCTTTTACAACCCTGCCACAGATAGGATAGTGTAAAGGCGGAATTAACTTTCTTCCGCTTCACTTCTTGACTAGTGACCTCGTCCGAATCGAAGCTGTCGAAATAGGTGTGTGAGCATTTATCGAAGAGTGTTAAAGTGTGTGTTTTTTTATAATCTGAACTAATTTTCTAATCAAATGACGAACTTATGTAAAGCTAAAATTAATAAAATAAACATATATTAAATTCCATGTTACCAAACACTTCTTAGGTCCATAAGCGTCGTCTAAAGGCTCTAGAAGCAGAACCCTACACAATAGAAGAGGCTGAACGCGCTGCTGGACACGGAAGCTATGTTAAACCGAAGACGCGTGTAATGAACACTCAGCCAACAAAAGCGGAGGTAGCAACAGGTAAAAGATTGAAATTGGAAGAAAAACCCGAGAAGAAGCAAAAGAAAGGAACGAAAAAAGCCGAAAAAATGGAAGAATAAATCTTTTGTTTGTTTTCCAATATTTTACCAATAAAAGATTACAATTTTGTTTTGTATATTGAAGTATATTTTATAATTCTTAAACATTATCGGTAATTAACTTTAATCTTAATGGATACACTAATATATAATAATTCTAAATACTTTTTTAATAATTATATTCTTTGTATGTGTAGCTTCGCCTCACGACTAGTTTTTCTTTTTATTATTATTTTCTTTTGTTGTTTTTAGTTAATTTTTAAAATTTAATTGTTATTGAATCACGTTATTAAACGAGGCGCATGCAATCCATGTACATTCTCTATGGGGGGACAATGTGTAGCACCCGGTGGACCCCAATCGTGGAGACCACGTGAATTCGCCAAACGATGTGTCAGCCGGTGGGCAATACTAAAACCCCCACTTCCTTCCAATTGGGTCAGAACTATTATCACTTGCCTTAAAAACAAAAGTATGTACATATTTAAATTGCATTTATTATTGAGGTAAGGGTCAGAATTACCTTTGCAATGGAGGCACGGAGTCGACAGTCTTCAATTCTCCCCTCGTTGAAACAACATTGTAGCTTTCCTGACAGTCACATTTCACGTGGATCCATTTATTTTCATGCCGATTCTCGACCATCACAACCAGACCAGCCCAACCCTGCAATAAATTTCGTGTGATTATGAATACTGGATCCAGTGTTTTAAAAGAATTTACCTTTGTCAAGTAATACGCCGTCATTCCCTCTCGTCCCTCGTGCCGCTGACCCTTTGTTAGAGTCAGACTGATGATGGCATCGGCCAACAGATGTGATGGTGGATTAATTTGTTCGACTAGAAGACGCTTAGAACTATGAATAGCCAGCACACATTGAGGATACTGCTGAGGATCTTCGATGCCAGTGTGCCAGTGATTGAAAGCCAGGCAGACCAATAAATACATATCGCGCTCCAGCATTTTATGGCATCCAACAAATCCGCGGACCTATACAGACATTGAACGAGCTCTTTGAAATGTTTGCCTCTGATAGAGAAGGGGGTTGTCATACCTGCCGCTTGCTGTGTTCCACCAGCCTGCCAACCTCAGGACTTGCTGGCGAACGTGTTCGAAATATCACCACACACAAGTCTAATTGGGATCGCTGCGACTTCTCTGAATTGCGTTGCCCTTCTTGGAAGAGTGTGAATTCAGCCTCGGTTGGTTCTAGGACTGTCAGCAGGACGCATGACAATGAACACAGTGGTTGAAGGGTTCCCTATCAAGTGGAAAAAAAATGTATTGACGCCTCTCCTTTAAGGAATATAATGTCTACTCACTTGCAGTCGCACCTCGTTCCATCCAGACCGAACTTTGCAAATATCAATACAATCGAAGTAATTGAGAAGATCCTCAAATGATATCCAAAAAACACCTTCCGATGCCCCATGGGGCATCAAGATCTCTCTAAGCTCATCGGTCCACACATCGGAGTCGTCCGACCAATCGCCACGCCAAGAATAATGACCCCATGGGTTCCTCAATTTCAACAGTCGATGTCCGTGAATATCCTTTACGTCGAGCACCGAGTACGCATGTCGTGGTCGCAGCCCCTTTCTTTGGTACTCGTCTTCGTCGACCTTCATATTGCCACCGCCACAACTGGCTCCCATGAGGAACTTAACACATCTCGAACTAAGCAGTTGTGCCCAAATAAGGTCCTTATCGAGTTCGTCCTCGCTTGGCATTGGCAACGAACTCGGCTGCAGTGGAACACTTTCGCAGGGGGCACCTGTGAGGGTTGCCAAGCCTTCTATCGCGCGTCCGGATACAAGAGCTTCGTAGCAGCCATGTATTTTCGCAACCGCCTTCTCAATTAGTGGCACCCACAGTTGTTTTCTCTTGGCTTGCGAATACACTAGATGACCTCTTTTATCACATGGCAGCAGATCGTCCACCAGCACCGTCGTCCATTTGCCATCCTTGCACAGCCGAACTTGATAAGCACCTTGAGGGCAAATTTCCTTAGTTACTAGTACCTCCTTGACTAGGTCCTCACGCTCGGCCAGCACAGCTAAGGCGCTGAGTAACCAGCAGTTGCCGAGCACTCCCTGGCATATGTCCGATGGCAGTGGAGTTCGGAACACAGCCCAGGGGGGAAACGCACCACCGTCACAATTTATTTCATGTGGTCGCCGCCACTGTACAACCGGATTACCATCGCCACCGGTAGCTGGATTGTAGTAAAGACTCTTCGGAGCCGGCGGGAATGAGTCATCGACGAAGAGCTCATTGTTCTCTCTGCAGTATTGGATAATGTTTTCCCATTTGTTGCGGGCTTCGCTCTCTTCGATCTGGCGCAAGTTTTCCATTAATTTACTCTCCTGGCGATTCATGTCCACTATTATGCCGCTGGTCGCTCTCGGTTCCGTTGTTTGAGTGGTGGCTAGGCCGCGCGGACTCGAACATATGTCACAGACAACGCTTGCTGAGGAGTTCTCGTACGTGCACGCAGGGCATTGCCAGGTTTTGATAGATGCCGACGAACCGCTACTACTGTGACGGTTCACATTAACAGCCGACGACGATGAGGAAGTTGGCCGTGTAACAACAGCCCCAGTACTGTGACGCTGAAAGCAATAAAAGAAGGCATAGTCAGTACTATTTCGAATTCTTCTCTATATTATCCCGAGGCATAAGCTCGTGCGTACTTACTTTGGGAATAGCACCTGAAGCAGCTCTATCGTGCCGTGGCGAAGGGCTCCTTGATGTGCGAGGCGTCGGTGGAACAAGACTTGAGGAAATCCCTGAAGTGTGTTGTTGCGGCGACAAAGCACCTATCTGATTACTACTTATAGAAGGTGATGCTGTAGACGGTGACACCGATCCGATATTGCTAGTACTTAACGACGCTAAGACATGCCGATTGTGTAGCGAGGCATGCGTCTTATTGTTTGGATGATGATGACCACTGTTACTGTTGTTTGCTGGAGTTGATGTGTAAGGACGAAAATTTGTTTGCTGTCCCGAGATAATTGGTATGGTTCGTACTGATTTGCATGCAATGCACACACTCGAATTCAAAGAGTTTTTCAAAGTACACTGATGGCACGACCAGAATTCGCCTTTCCGTAGTGTCATGTCCTCCACAGAAGTGATGCTTTTCAGTTTGGATCCACCACATACAACACAGGCCATTGATAGATGGGAATTCACGAGAGTGCATTTTTTGCATGTCCACTCCTGCTCGGGATGTGATGAAGTGTCTGAAAGCAAAGGAAATAGTTGTTAAAAAAGACACTTAAAAACATTCTTACACTTTATTCGTATGTCCGTATAATACCGTAATAACCAGTTATAACCACAACACTTGCTGTTTAAATCTCATTGAATTTCGTATAAAATAAAAGAAGATCTTTATTGCTAGAAGACACTGCTTGATTTCGCGCAGGTCAAACATGAGAAAAATTATTGCCTCGGTGATGATTCGAACCCGAAACCTCGTGAACAGCAACTCAACAAATTTAGCCATGATATAAACAAGTTTTACAACGTCTGTCCCGACATGGGGACTTAGCACATTGACAATGGTAAATTTAGTTCTTGGTATGGCTATGGACCACTTCTCTAAAGGTTTTCAAAATAGGTTAAGACTTTTCGCAAAGTTGAGCCAACGTTATCTAGTGTCACAAAGGATAAAATCTGTCCAAATTCAACCATTTTACTAGTTTTCACCCGACATGCTGAATATTTCCTCACTTAAAGATCCGGCATCACTAATGAGATTATCTTCTATTTTTTTACAATTCTTTTTTTTAAAAAAATGAAGGTATCAACGCATGTACATAATCAAATCAATTTAAAACTTTTCTTTTGAATAATTACAGTAAAGAAAACCTGACGGGTATGTTTTGAACTGCAAAAAAGCTAATGCTACCCGCTGCGTTCAAACTTTAATTCGTTTTTCTTTAAAAGAATAGAGCATACAACTAAAAAAGTGGTACCTTCAGAAAGTGCTTTTGATGTCAACTAAAATGCTATTAAACTTATTCTTGAGTTCCGTTAACTGACATTGTAATCAAGCAACAAACACGATGCTTTGTCTTGATTTCGCGATTGCCGTTTTTTTTTTTTTTGCAATGAGGTTAGTCGGTGTCTGTTATAATTTTTTTAGTCTTAGACCAATGTTTGCACAGCCACTTGTTTTTTTCGTTGTAAATCATGGATACGACACCTCAGGTAGCAGCTCAAGCTGTAGCACTACTTCAAGCAGGACTTGCGCAACGTGAGGCCGCTCGAAGACTTCAAATTAGCAGATCTTCGGTGCAACGAGTTTACAGAAGATACTTAGAGACTGGAACATTCGACCACCGACCTAGGGCTACAACAGCAGCAGATGATATATATAAATGCAGTTCAAGTTTATACATATCATCTGTACTGCCTAAATGCAGTTCAAGGCCAACAAAGTCTGCGGGACGAACACCAAGTGTTCATAAGCTCAGACTTGCGGATCAGAACCTGACTCCAAAGAGAGCTGCAACAGGCCCAGCATTAACGGTAATGTACTCTTTGCGGATGAGACCAGGGTAAGTCTACATGGAAGTGATCGACGTCAAAGAGTATATCGTCGCGTTGGTGAACGGTTTTCTCAAATTGACATCTCATCGCTATGTAACAGAAATCCTCGCAGAACTTGTACTACCTTACGCAGGATATATCGGGCAGGATATGCTGTTAATGCAAGATAATGCACGGCCTCATGCTGCCTCTGTGGTGACGTAATATTTAATGGACGTCGGCATTCGTACAATGGACTGGCTAGCTCGAAGCCCTGACTTGAATCCTATAGAACATTTATGGGATGAACTGAAACGTCGGGTTCGACCCCGGATTCCTGCTCCAACAAGGCTTTCAGAGCTGCGAATCGCACTTGAAGAGGAATGGAATTTTATTCCTCAAGATTTTATCGTCAGGCTCCTTAGGTCGATGAATGCAAGGATGCTGGCAGTTATCCAAGCAAGGGGAGGCAACACTAGGTATTGAACAACATTTTCTTTAAGTTTCTCTTTCTTATTGGATTACATTTATATTTTTTTTATTTTATTTATTAACACAACTGGAAAACGTTTTTTGTATAACCTTAAATAAACACTGAATAAACTGAATAATCCCAATGAGTTTCCATTCATTTTATTCAACATAAAACGCACTTTCTATTGCTACCACCTTTTTAGTTGTATGTTCTATACTTTAAAAAAAATCGAATCAAAGTTTGAACGAACTGCGTGGCCCGGTTTATTTGCTGTCGAGTGTAGATTACTTATGGAAACACCTTTAAGCAGAATGAGAACAATAATTGCTTGGCATAAATGACTCTCTCTCATAGGATGTGACACAAGTGTTCACCACACACAGTGGGGTAGTAGTAACATAAGCTCAACAGCCAGGACGACAATTACCTTTTATGATCTACACCAACTTATTTGGGGTTAAGGCCAGTTAGGGTTTCCAGTACTAGTCAGGCTACAGGAACACAGATGGTAGTGGATGAGCCCCTGAGTGGGTCAACGTCAGCTCTCAAATCCCCAATATGGGTTACTGACTCTGGTGCACCAGGCCTACTGCCCTAGGGGTAAAACATGGTCCTGGCCCTCCAAGTTCGGGGGTTGTGCCACGGTGTAACGTCCCGGCCATGTTAAAAATGACTTGCTATGAGAGCAAGTACAAGTAGTCTGGTATAATAATAATATTACCGCTCAATTAACAAGAAGACCCGGAACGTTTAACGACAACGATTAGACCGAACATCCGTTGAAAGGACCAACTTCTCGCGGACGCCAGAGAGCTGGGTCTGGACAATTGGAGGCAGCGTGCCCAGGATCGCAAATGATGGAAAGCTAATTTGAACTAGGTAGAGACTATCCATGGGTCGGGAGTCCTTTACGTAAGTAGGTGAGATGTACCGAGCATAAGACTTTCACAATCCCAGACCTGTTATATGACACCGAAAATTTCTCCGCAATGTGTTTGATTTCACTAACGTGGACAAACTATGGAGGATGAAATGTGACAATAATACAAGCTGTACAAGGACATTCGAGAAACTGTGCTTTGGGTGCACAAGAAACCAAGCATGATTAAAGTAAATAGGCGCCTACGCTCTAAACTGGCCAATTTTTTAACTCTATCTCGTAGGGACAGCGCCACAGAGGACAACCTCAACTTAATTGGCACACAACTCAAGCAGAATCTCCGCCAATTTCGAGTGCGCAACCGAATTCAGTTAGTAATTGAGAGGGGGCAAACTGGAAACGTATGCTGGCTGTGGACTAGATTCTGCCCAAGCTTTATCGGCACATAAAGAAAAAAAATCAAAGCCCACTGCTCTGGGGCAAAATAGATAACTAAAATCCGAGGTCTTCAGATTTACCTAATAAGGAATTTAAAAGGCGAAAGTTGCCCGAATTTTGGAAATGCTTGAAATATTCCAAAAATTGGAGTGAGTTGACAAATGATAAGTTTATGAATCTAATGGCATTTGCATTGGCAGAACTTAGCAGACTGTTGCTTACACTGCATATGTGAAAGAAATGACTTCTTATGAGCCTTAATGGCTCAGTGATTTCCAAGGGGAAAGGCATATTAAAAAAGTGGAACGAAACACAAATAGTAAGGCATATGTTAAAAGCTTAGACGAACTCAACACTGCCGTTGATTCCTCAAGGAAGCTGTGCAGATCAAAATTTCAAAGCATCGACAGCTCAATATCATCTAAGGAACCAGTTTCCAAGCCTGATCTGGATGACCTTTACCTAAACATCATAAATGGATTAAAGGATGAGCTTTCTTTCTTAAAGTTTCTTCTCTTAATGCAGCCAACACATCCAAAGTTGTTATCGACGAGTTAAAATCACAATAGTGGAAGAACATCGTGTATCTGATGCTGATTTGCTATCGCTCTCCTCTCTGTCTGTCAGTTCTATCCTTTCTCAAGCAGATATAGAAATAAGAGATAAGACGTCCGAACCTTAAATTACCGATGCAGCCACCTCACTCCCCTCTCCAACATCGCAATCTGTAACGCCCGACCCGATCGTAAAACTGGGAACATCCTGGGCACAAGCTGAATCTACCAGTGGCTTAACAGGATATCTAAAACTAACCCCCCAATCCCTTATGAGAGTACTTTTTACGTGATAAAGTGCGCCCCACGGCATGCGCATTCTGGTTATTCAAATTTTTCCGTCAGCGATTCTCGATTGTTATTCATCAATGCGAAAAATTTTAAAGAATCATATCATGTGTCAAATTTGCAATCCCATCTAAACATGACTGGCTTTTTACAAACCCCTCAAATGATGTGCTCACCCTAGGAAAGATGAAGATGGGTAAAAAACAAAAAATTAACAAAGAATCACATCCAAACTGGAGCTTCAAACAAGGAATCCTTCTTAACTTTAATTTTTCGCGACAATTAAACACCTGCCCTAAATCTTGCTCCAACATTGCAACAACCCCTGCAATTACTACTACCCGTCCCAGCCCTAATACTTGAGCACAGCGTCAGCGAGTATATTTTAATCTGACTCCTTATTCTTCAGCAAGAACTGATACCCTGTCATCTACTCCGTACTGCCCTAACTTTATTCGTTCGCATGTTCTCAGCCCCTATCCTGGATCTTCCATCATCCATTTATTTAAACCCTCGGGTTCATCTTTTTCAGCTATAACTTTACTGCCAAGGGTGGCCCCACAAGGAGTTTATACTCCTAGACAGCATCACTTGTTGATGCTGAAGATTTTTTCCTCCAGTGGATTTCAGTCGGCTCTTACGACAGGCGTACCTTACCTCAAGGCTATTCTATAACCCGACCTTGCAGGGTTTAAATCCGATGGTTGTTTCCCGAACTCCTGTGCAGTGTACCCTGCACATAAATGGAGTTCCATTAAAACAGGTGGAGAAGTTTAAGTATTCGGGGTCTTTTTCACGAAAGATGGGAGGAGTGATACTGAGTCGTCCTGCAGAATTGGCCAAGCTGGAGCAATAGTAAAGGAACTGCGCCGGCCGGTCATCAGGAAAGCTGAGCTTGGAGTGAAAGCAAAGATCTCAGTTTTTAATTCAGTGTTTGTTCCGACCCTCAAATTTGGAATAAGATCGCGGGTACAAGCTGCCGAAATGAGATTCCTGAGGTGCGTTGCTGGTGTTGCTCTAAGGGACAGAGTGAGAAACGTCAGTATTCGTAGGAATCTTAATGTTGAGCAGCTACTTCTCCGAGTGGAGCGATCGATTCTTCGATGGTTTGGACACGTTGTTCGCATGCCCCCTGACAGACTTCCTAGACAGGTCATGCTAGCCGAGATGCGAGCGCGTCGCCCCCCTGGTAGGCCAAGAAACAGGTGGTGGGATCAGGTAAAGAACCTCTCTGAGTCCCGCCTGGGGATTGTGCCGGAGTCTCTTGAGTTGGTGGCGGAGGATCGAGAAAGATGGAAGGACCATTTAGCCACCCTCGCTCCGCGACCCTTTTAAAGGATAAGCGGCATTTGAAAATGATGATGATGATGATGACATGAGCAGTACACCAGATCGGTATCGTGCTCATGTAAGTGTTCTTTTGAACTCCGAATTTGTTCGGTGTCGACACTGAGCTCGAAATTTCTCCACCGACTTATTTGACGGTGAAGGCCGGCTGTAGCTTTGATTTTTTATGTGAAGTGACGCTTCGATTCAATTTTCATTCGTGATTTTTTTACAATGCGACTAAAACTGTATGAAATGAAAATTAATTTTAAGTAAAAAGTTCAAAAAACTGACGCCAACAAAATAACGCTACGAAATGAAAAAAAAAAACAACCAAATGAAATCAATGCAATTGGACGCCCGATGCAGTATTTGTCGTTGTGTACACAATGAAACCGTTTGGACATCACACCAGAAATTGTCGCGAGCACCGAGTGTTATTGTAGTGCTCTGTGTGGCAGTTCGGTGTTCAAAAGAATACGCCATTAGCTCCATTATTTTAGTCCACGACGCTAAAACTAACCAAACAACTTGCTGATCAGAGTGCTGAAAGTCGTTAGGTTCTCTCTCGTTTAAGAGATTTCTGATGAAAGCAATTTCTGATGTCCCCCAAGGCAGTCATCTCGGTGCGATCATTTTCATCCTAGCAATCAACATCAACATGGGCCTGGCTCTTCTTCCAACACCTCTGTCTTCGCAAATGATATGCGAATCTTAAAAATCATTTCTGCGCCCTCTAATTTCCACGACTTGCAAAATGATCTAAATAAATTTGTAGTTTGGTGTAGTAAAAATTATTAACACCTCAACGTCAGCAAATGCAAGGCAATAACCTACTACCGCAGACGTTCCCCCCCCAAGTAATAAGAACCTACCTCATCAATGATGAACCTGTTCCAACAACTGAAATCCGTGATTTAAGTATTATTTATGATAAGAAACTGACCTTCCGTCCTCACATTGATAGCATCAAATATTATTTATGATATTGGAAAAGCTTGAGCAACAAACTAAAGTTAATCAAGTAATATTTGACAAACTGAGCGAGCTAGAGTTTAAACCTCGCAAAACCAATAACAAATCATGAATATGAAGCTCATTAACATACTTACATGGAATGCAAATGGTCTTTTAAAGAAAATCGACGAACTAGAAGTATTTCTACGGGAAAAAAATATTGACCTATGCCTGATTTCGGAAACACACTTTAAGAAGGGATCCGGACCCAAAATTAGAGGTTACATCGACTACCACGCGCATCATCCATCAGAAAATTCGAGAGGCGGATCCTCTCTCTACATCAAAGACTGCATTAAGCATTACAAAAACGAAGAAATTGAGCTTGACTCTATGCAAATAACTTCAGTATCGGTAAAAATAGGTCACCTAGATTATAATATTGCCTCGAGTTATTTTCCTCCACAGTATAGGCTAGCGGACGACGATCTTACTCCCCTCTTTGACTTACTTGGGTCGAATTTTATCATCGGCGGGGACTTTAATGCGAAAAACACCTTTTGGGGATCACGGTGCAATTCAACAAGAGGTAGAGTACTCTTCAAAGCTAGCATGAAACGTGGCGTGGTTTTCCTTTCGACGGGAAAGCCAACGTACTGGCCAACCGACAGAAACAAAGTACCTGACCTTGTCGACTTCTTTATCGCAAAAGGGGTTCCCCGCCACCTCACAAATGTAGAAGAAGGCTATGATCTCTGTTCGGATCACTCGGCAGTCGTTTTGAAAATCGGCGGAAGTCTAGCAAAAAATGAGAGAGCGCCTAGGCTAACGAATAACAACACCGACTGGGATGGCTTTAGGAAATACTGTAAAGAAAATGTATCTCTACATGTACCACTTACAACCCCTTTAGAAATAGAAGACGAAGTCGATAAACTCGTTAGAACTATCCAAGACGCTGCTTGGAACAATACTTCTTTCCGGAAGACTGGAGTAAGGAAAAGCGGATCAATTTACCCGCGCGAAATTGAAGAGCTCATACGCGAAAAGAGAAAGGCTCGAAAGAGGTGGCATTTGTCTCGAGCTCCTCCTGATAAAACCATTCTGAATGGGCTATCTAACAAATTAAAGCACTTACTTCAAGATTTTAAAAGTCGCGAGACTACCAACTACCTCGAAAACTTGACTGCCGATAGAGGGTCAAACTATTCACTTTGGAAAGCCGTGAAGTCCATTAAAAAGCCCATAGTACACTCGGCGCCAATAAGAAAAGATAACGGTGAATGGGTAAAAGGCGACAAAGAGAAAGCAGATGTATTTGCAGAACATCTAGAAGAAACATTCAAACCGTTTGACGGGGAGCCGTTGGTTGACGATCTGTATCGCAATGCGGAATTAGACAATTATCGAATGAAAACCGTGACACTGTCTGAACTTCGTCAAACAATCCGAAATTTGAAAAATAACAAAGCTCCAGGCTATGACCTAATTACTGGGGAAATTTTGAAGGAGCTACCGAAAAGAGCGTTAGTCAAGCTTCTCTACATCATAAACGCATCAATGAGAATTTCATACGTTCCACGGCAATGGAAAGTCGCAGAGGTAATAATGGTTCCGAAACCAGGGAAATGCCCGAACGACAAAAAATCATATAGACCGATTTCGCTTCTGCCGATTATATCTAAAGTCTTCGAGAAACTTGTGCTCAAACGACTGCAACCAATAATTGAAGAAAGACGATTGATTCCGGATCACCAATTCGGCTTTAGGGTCAAACATTCAACACTTGACCAGGTCTATCGAATAACTAATGAAATTGAGAAAGCCTTAGAAGCGAAATTGATATGTTCTACCGCTTTTCTTGACGTATCCCAAGCCTTTGATAAAGTTTGGCACGAAGGCCTAAAATATAAGCTACGGAAAGTTTTGCCGGAAAAAATGTATGAACTCTTAGAGTCTTATCTTGACAACAGACTATTTCGAGTGAGATACGGGAGCGAATACTCAGAATTCAAAGAAATACAAGCCGGCGTTCCACAAGGTAGCGTCCTCGGTCCAACACTGTTTTTACTTTTTACAAGAGATGTACCTCAAGTAGAGACAACGACTATAGCCACGTTCGCTGACGACACGGCTATCCTCGCTACGGATAAGACAGTCGAACAATCAACGGGAAAACTCCAACGCGCTTTGAATAAAATATGCGAATGGACAAAGGCCTGGCGAATCCTCCTAAATGAGACAAAATCAACGCATGTAAATTTTACTTACAAGAGGGTAATCAACTTACCTCTATTTATAAACTCGGTACAAATTCCGTACGCAAACGAGGCGAAATATTTAGGCATGACCCTAGACGCAAAACTTAAGTGGAAGCCACACGTTAAAAAGAAACGCGATGAACTTGAAATCAAGCTACGAGAACTGAATTGGCTTATCGGACGTTATTCGAAACTAAGCGTATATAACAAACTGCTATTGTATAAGCAAGTGCTAAAACCATCTTGGACGTACGGTATACAACTTTGGGGTTGTACCAAACCAAGCAATATATCTATTTTAGAAACTTTTCAGAATAAGACACTAAGAGCAATCGTAAATGCTCCATGGTATATAAGAAACAGCGATTTACATCGAGATCTAGGCATCGCAACCGTGACCGACGAAGTAAGAAACTTTGCTCGCAAACTTCATACTCGCCTTCACGGCCATTGCAACCACGAAATAATCCGAACTCTGGATCAGACAAATCTTGCACGCCGACTACAACGAACAAGACCGTTGGATCTAGCGTCGTAAGAGGAAACCGCACATAATGACGGTATTGCAGGTGCTTTCGTTGGAAGGTAGCCTGCCAAACGCGATTACTATACAGAAGCATGAACTACTTGTTAAGGAAACTTAGTCGTAGTCTTACAAAGATTGGGAGGTTTTTTAGTGAGTAAGAATCTCACACTACTATGAGCACGCGCGTTCGATTCTCATAGTGCCTATGAAGGTTTTTACCTACCCACGGGAAAAAAAAAAAAAAAAAAAAAAAAAAAAAAACATTGATAGCATCACAAGGCGCAAAAACTGTGTTCTAAGTTTCGTAAAGAGATGGTCAAAGTAGTTCTCTGATCCGTATGTCACCAAAACCCTCTATTAGTTTCGTTAGACCTCTTCGCGTATATGCTTGTCAGGTTGCCCTAGATACCAGCAAACCCGCATACAAGTTTCCGTTTCGCTCTTCGTGGTCTCGGCTGAGCCGATCCTTTCGTGGTGTCACCGTATGAACATCCACAAAACTTACTTGGCATGCAATCTTAAAAAAAAAAAACGTTTAGAGGTAGCCCGACATTTTCTTCATTCACCAGTTTTAAAACGGAAACATTGACAGCCCACAACTTCTCCAATTGATTTCCTTTTCACCTAATCCCCGCTATATCAGATCTGTTCCCTTGTTTCGCCTTGTTATCCACCGCACTAATTATGGTGATTTCGAGCCAATAACGAGAATGCTACGAATAACTAGTAGCTACGTTAAAGTTTTTAATTTTAACTGCCCCAAACCGCTGTTTAAAAAAATTCTCCTAAATTCTATCCATCCTTATTCAGCTACCTCTACTATCCTAGCTTTCACTTTTCCCTTCTTGCTTTAAGTAAAGTATAAGACCTTGTGCCTAGTTTTAAGTTTGCTTGTATTAAGCTGAATAAAATTGCCCCTTGTGGACACTAAACTAAAAAAAAAAGAACTAGAGAAATAAGGACTTCATCGATTTATATGCCGTCAGATTAGTTCTATCCGCGAAACATTGACCCAAAACAATTATGGACCAAGCTGTCCTTGGGCAATTTTAAAGAATTGAAAAACCCAAACTAATCCCATCCCAAAAGCATTGACTATCGAACGTAGACATGGGCAGTAAAAACAAAAATAAAATCCAATGCATAAAAAGTAGTTATACTATCTAAATCAAAGCCCCTAACTCACCATTAATATACTGAAAGTCGTCATCCAGATCCTGTTCGAAAGTTGCAATAGGTACCTCCACAATTGATGGCACCTCATCAAATGCATGGGATGATTTCGATTGTCCCATTTTCGTGCTGCACTTAAGCTCTTTGCGTGACTCTATAACAATTATGTGCCGTGAGCATTATTATTTATATACGCCTTCCTCGAACATTTTACTTACCTATCGATGGAGCTACTGTATCACCAATTTTTGTTACTGTAATCAAACTCGGCTGTGTCAATGATGGTTGACTCCGTGTCGATTCACAAATATCACATTGTTCCACCCAAATGCGATTGTATGCATATGAGCATTTTGTGCATGTCCACATTCTAGGAGGATTTGGCGATGGATTATTGCCGTTATTTGAATTTGTTGAATTCGTCAGAATACCCTTAGTAGATAGATGTGATGAGGAACTGTAAGAATTTTCAAAAATTTGTATCAGAGTAAGAAAAACAAAAAATGCAAAATAGGAAAAAAAAAATTATAAGCCTGAAAATTAATAAAATATAAACTGAATTGTTAGAAGGAAATATTTTATTAAAAAATTATAATTAACATGTTAAATAAATAGAAATCTTAAATAAATAGATTAAAATTAAAAATTATTAAATTAAATTATTGTAAGCACAATTCTTTTATCCAATTTGATTTTTTTCTTAAATAGTATTTTGTGTTTTTCATCCGTTCGTTTTGTATCTCAGCGCTTTTTAGCGCAGAGAGTAAGATGTTGTTAGAAAGTAGATAGTCTTTGGATGCTGTTATTTTAAAGCTTTAAGGTTTAATATGCCCCATGATAGTTGGTTAAGTAGTCACCAAATTAGAAGATGATATGTTAGGAATGGGTCGTATGTCGTCAAATGATTATCTATTGTTATTAATCCAACATAAAAGAATAAGCACAAGCACAAGAACAACAAAGACTAATTACCAAATAGCGAAGCATCGCCGCTTGTTACTTTGGCTAAATGGCTTAAGAATTTCCCTCTCAAAGAGCTCAATTTAAGAAACTTTTAACACAGCATCAAGAGTGCCAAAATAGAATTTTTTGACTTTTAATGAGATCTTGGCCTCAACTCCGAAAAATTAATCGTGAAGAATAATAAAAAAAATGTGTTTCGTCGCTTCCTCCACCATGACTTATCAATGAACGGGCGAAGGCAGTTGTTCAGACGCAATTCTCTTCATGGTGGCCGATGGTAACCGACTCATTAGAAGAGTTTCTCGATGAAAGGCATTTTTTAATTATTCTTCACGAATAAGTTTTTGGAGTTGAGGCCAAGATCTCATTAAAAATCGAAGTGCTCACTAGGAACTACGTTAGTGGGTGACAGCATTCTGTAGTTGTTTTCAAAATAGGCATTTCAAACCCTGTAACCATTGGTTATTAAATAGTTTTTTTGAATGATTATGTTTGTTAAAACTAGTACAGACAAAGAATTGTGACGATTACAATAAAAACCCATGCAAAACAAAAAATACATTTAAAACTATTCACTTGTTTTTTTTTTTTTTTTGGTCAATTAAAAGCACTTGTAACACAACACCGCTGCGTTAGAAAAAAAAGAACTCGTGCAACAACGAAAGAAGAAATCAGTCTATAGTCTCGAAACATCAAAGCACATACATTTTCGATTCGCTCGGTTTTTTGGGGCCCTTCCAAACCTTTGCGTATATAGAATACTCCTCGTTCTCGTTATTGGCATCAGCTCTATCGTCCGTCACTGTCGACTCTATTGATTGGCCACACGAAATCGAATCCATCGGGTCAGAGGCTGCAGCCGTCGAACTACTGTGACTAGTTGTGGTCTTCATGTTGCCCATTATTTCCGGTAGTTTACAAGCAAAGTTATTATTGTTATTGATATTACAGTTGCTGGTAGTGTTGATATTGTTTACATTGGTTAGCTTTCTGGCCGATGGTGAGCTGGTGAAGTCACTCATAGACGCGTACAGCGAGTCTCCGGTCTGCGGTTTCTGTGGCGTGGCATCAGATATTCCCACTGTGTGAGAGTGTTGTTTAACGTCTTCCATCAGTTGTGGATTCTTCGTTTTGTTCTTGGCCTTATTCAACTTGTTCACCACTGCATAGATGGGCTCCGTTGAATCGGAAGCAGCTGCATTGGCCGCGTTACAGCCAGTAACCAATTTAATTTTTTCCAAGTTCTGTTTAGCTCGTCGAATTATCGTGCTGTTCTCGTACATATGTTGGATATGGTGTCCTATCGGATGGTAATGCTTTCCACGTTCGGGATTGACAGCTGTGCCACCGCCACGACTGTTATTAAGCAATGTTTCATAGACCGTACTATCACCACCGATGGTGATTTTTGCTCGATTATTGTCGTTGGATTTCTTGGACCAATCTTTGACGGCGATTAGTACACCATTGCGCGGAAATGTCGAATGGGGTGTTGCGTTTGTCGAAGAGCGATTCGCATTAACACTATACGATCGGGACAAGGTTGTTATTGTCAGATTACTGTTTTCATTGCTGCGATTACAAACACCGCATATATCACATAGATGCTGATTAGAAATGCTACTATAAGGACTAGTATGCGAATCAGGAAATGATGATTGACGGGGATATTGATGGATGTGTTGTATTGGTTGTTCTCCTAAGATGAATGGAATATATTCGATAAATGAGATACATTTTTTTTTTAAATAAAAAACCACAACTAATAGAGATCATTTCATAGTTGAATGTGCTGAAGGTGTTAAAATGTAAATTAAAAAAAAAAAAAAAATAACAAAGAAAAGCTTGAGTGAGTAATGATATTTTAATCGCTTTTTTGAAAGCCATATCAACGGCGGGTCTTCTGAAGCGTAAACCGCCTCACTACAGTTAACAGAGTGAGTCATGTTTTATTAGGTGAATCATAATATTTACCTTAATACGAGATTAAATTGCTATCTATGTGAGGAATGCTGCAAGATTACATCGACAATGGGTTCACTTTCCCAGTATGTCTGCGATATAGGCTTCAAAAATTGTAAGTTCCTGTTCACCTCTGCAGCCTTAAACAATTGCAAAACGAACCGAAAAACTTATACCAAACCGATGAATGCCGAGATAATGCTAATCTTATCTTAACACATATTGGGCGAACAGGCGCCTGATATAAGTTTTTCGGGTATGTGCAAACTTTCAACTCGCTGTTTTGTCGTACAACCCAAGCTACATTGAGACTTATGACGCAGAATGTCTGGCCGATTCAGAACGTCGCGTCGAATTAAAAAGGTTGTAAAAAATGCACTTTATTTTTATCATAGTTTTCCTTGCCAGTTTTTCGAGTATGTATTGATTTGAAAATCATTTCATCATTTATCTTTGTTTGATTTTTTGTCATGAGAATCCTCTCAATCTTTCCATTCGAAATCAGCGAAAAATTGTTAGTCGCCTCCGTGTGTGTAAGAAATTTTCAAACGCTCACAGCATGCATCGCTGTGAAAGGTCAGGCGATGTCTCTTCTGACTTGCAGTTGCCAATTAGTTAGTTTTTTAGTTGATTTGAAAATGAATATTTTTTTAGAACGCAACGCATTCGGAAAATGACACAAATTGTCATGACTGAGGGTAATTTAAAGTGTGCACCCTTTTTTTTCTTCAGGGACCATCGGTAGCGGGTCATAATTTTGCTTTCGAAATTCAGCTTTTTCGAAAAAAAAAACGGTTTATCAAAAATCTGACTTAAACAATAAAATTAAGCTTATTCTGCTTTTTATATCCGACCCAGGTTATATTAAGTTTGAAGTGGTATTTTTTAACGCAGTGAAATAATCACCGTAGTCACCTAAGACCTTTTAAGGCTTTGTAGACTTTGATGAGCTTAAGTCAGCTTTCCGAAATGTCCCATGACACGCGAATCGTATGCCACGACCATAATAGCCTTATTCTGGGTTTCGTAAGGTTTTCGGTAACTTGTGTTGGCTTAAAGTTTTGTTTTTGCTTGTCATTAGTTCACTCATTGTCATAATTAAGCCCATATTTAATTTTAAACGTGCTTCAAAAAATCCGTAAAAGAAGGGAATATACCAAGAATTGTACGCTGACCTCAAAAGTTTAAACACATTTTAGATCCGGCAATCTGCTTCGGAGATACTAAAGTTGAAGAAAAGATGACATAATTTTCAAATTTGATTTTAAATTTTAAAGGCAATGTGATACTCGACACGTTCACAGCAAAATCGCATAAGATTTTCAAATCGTTTGCTTAAGTCTATTATGGACAACACAATTTTTTGGCAGAACTTGAGTGGGATTTTCGTTGTATTTCGACATAAAATTAATCCCGCTCAAGTCTGTTATGTTTGGGCCTTTAGAGATATGAATGGGACCGACAGGAGAATCGATTAAGCCATGTCCTTCCGTCCGTAGGTATACAACTTTTAGGCCTTAAATTTTAGAGAGCTGAAATTTGGTGGGTTGGCTGGAAGTCCATTGGACCAGATCAAGTTTGAAAATTAGCTGAATCCGCCCATATACAAGCCCACTACAGGTCTGTATGTGCGACCATCTCTAATTTCAAAAAATACTTTTTCCAATATTTAGGTATGTTACAATGGAGCTAGCGAATTCATTTTCGGTATGTAACATTGCCTTGTGATTGTCTTTGAAGTAGCCAAAAAAGTTTGGCCTTTTCATTTTTTAAGAAATTTTAGCTTAAAATGACTGTTTTCAATAAATATATATGTAAAATGGACTAAAAATTATATGACAAAAGTTGTAGATATTAGCATTTTCTAACTTTCATGTATATGTAGTATGTGCCTCCGCCCACTTTTGTAGGCGTGGCGTTAAAAAAAGTGTTTTTTTAGATAAAAAGGCGGAGTTTTAGGCCGAAATGTGAGCAACCACCTAGTACAAAGCATTCAACCGTTGTATTTTTATATCCCGCCCACTTTTTGAAGGCGTGGCAGTTTTTTTTTATATGGTCGGGTATTTCGCAATCCGTCGTAGATGGACTGAAGCTTTTTAACTAACCTTTTCACTTTTTTTAAGGCTACAATTACATGCTCTGACGTCACAATTGCGTTTCAAAACCGTCTTTAAATGACGCACCATGTGATCTCCATTTTCGTGACGTCGTTTTCTGTATCACGACGGAGAAAATGACGGCCTTTTTGAGTTCTTTAAACGACAGAGAATAATGACCGTGGGATCGCCATTTAATGGCACTGGGCAATTTTTTTTATTTTTCGGGTCATTTAAATTAAGGCGTCCTAAAAATGGCAGGTACGAGGGTGAAAAAAGCTATTCACTAAAAGCAGCTGCGACAGGTCACCGACAACGATTTCAAACCAGTATCTTAGTAACAGTTACTTTTAGAAAAACCTTATAGCACTAAATTATAGCTCTCAGAAGTTTTAAAAAAAAAATTATTAATGTCCATGGTACATTAGAAATAGCAGTCTAGGTCAAGAGATCTAGGAATCGCGACAGTGACTGACGAGGTAACAAACTTTTCTTGTACACTTAGTACTCGACTTTGCAGACATTGCAATTACGATATAATACGAGCTCTGGACCAGACATCTTGCAAACGAGATACATTTTTGTCTTTAATCTTATACAGAACACCTTCACAAATTTGGTTCTGATTCTAAGCATATTTCGCTTCGCCAATATGCAATACCGTCTTATTTTAAACCAAAAAAAATACTCGAAATCTTTAATTAATGTCATTAATAATGACTTATCATTATTATGAGGTACGTCACATTACCATGTGATTGCCATTTTTTGCGTGTCATTTAAATGACCTACGCCCAAAGATGACTCCTAAGTCATTTAATTTTTGGACAAAAATGGCGTAGGGGATCATTTAAAAGCCGCACCACGTGATCGCAATTATTTTAATGACAAGTAGTCACTTAAGTGGAGCACGTATTTGCCATTTTTCATGACGTTGCATGTCCTAAATTTAGTTAAACAGAATTTTAAAAGCAGGATATTGTAAAAAAAAATTTGAGCCCAACCCGGACTATCACCCTAAATTATATTCAATGAAGAAAATAACAACTCAACGAAATATGTTTGAAAATTTTACCCGAACTACCACACCTGTTCAATACCGCAGGCTTAGCACAATTTTGACGAGATCTGAAATATTTCTGGGCTCCTCTTTATTTCTTTCCGCTGCGGCAAAATTGGGACTATTTTAATTTCGTTAACAATAATTTAGATAACGGTTATTGTATATACTTTTTCCCCACCTAATGTCAGGGCAACAAGTCCTCAAAAAAGTACCAATTACTTGCGACCGAGACTTTTGTGGGAGTAGGCGCTCCACGTTTGGATAATTTCGTTTCGCTAATTACCTAGACGTACCAAAGTTGTGAATCAATAAAATATATTAATTTGTGATGAGAGCGTTCACCTTTGCAACCAATAACTCAATATCCACAAATAGAAACAAAAACTTTGTGTAAAATGAAACCGTTTTGTTAAATAAGTGAACAGCAAAAGAAAACTAAAACAAAAAGTTATCGTGTCTGTGTGTGCAGCAATTTTCAAATGAATAAGAATGAAAGTTTCTCACCAAATACTGTATCGGAAATGTTGCTCAGAGACTTATTGGTTTTTCGATTGCTATACATTGACAGGTTACCCGGACGAGTGTTTCGCTCATCGTAGTTGACACGCCGAGTTTGCGGGTCTGGTACGGCACCGCCTGGATACACCTGAATCGATGGCAGATGCAGGTTCGTTGCTGTTGCTCCTGTGGGCGTTGTGATTGTGGTCGTTGGATGTTTGCACTCCTTGGATTCGGGCAAATTGAAAATGTTCTTGCAGTTGTTAACGAAACAAATATGGCAGCTTTTTGTTAATAAATTCCGACACGACGAACCAGAGTCCATGCTCAGACTACGGGTGCGTCTTAGCAGTTTTGCTTTGTTTTTTCGTTCATTTTTCGCAGTTGGATCGTCCTCAAAGGAGACCTGATGCTTGTGACCACCAGTGGTGGTGGTCGTTTGGTTGGGTTGTGTTTGTTTTTGGTGATATTGTTGTTGCAGATGTTTCTGCTGTTGATGCTGTTGCTTGCGATAGACAAGGGTTTCTTTGTAGATTGGTGCCAAGTAACTGACGCTATCACACGTCACACAATGCCATGTTACCGAATTGTTTTCCAATTCACAGTCCTGGCAGATCCATCGACGATTCAAACTTGGATTGGAAAAGTGATGGAATAGTTCGATTGAGTTTTTTATATACTTTCGGGTATCCTCGCAGATAATACAATTGACTTGGGGTACATTTGGATGATGTCGTTGGGGCCTCTTCAAGCAGCCACGTAAAAGGGTTTTGTAAACACGTCTAGATTCGTTTCTGAAATATTCAATTGGTATTGTTGCTTTTTTAACATCTGTTTTTTAAAGTATGCAGAATGAAACAAAAACAGGGAAAATCCAAAATTATTAACAGCGAAGATTTTTTTTGTAGTTCTTCACTGTATTCTTTGAAAATGCAGTTAAGAGAGAAAGGTTAAAATGGCATTTAGTAAGGGAGCCTACGTATTTCTCTAGATCAAAGATTCGAAGACAAGTTTCTGGCAAGATCGTTTGAAGACTTCTCTGGTTCTTTACCAGGATCTAGGGGCTTAGTTGAAGTTTGATCAACCTTTAAATGTGGCGGTATGGACTGCAGATGTCGAGAACGAAAATACGGGTGTAAAAAAGGTGTCTTAATGATTGAGCTTTTGACTATAAAGTGCCGCTTCTTTAGAAACATAATCGCGAAGTTCTTGCGATCGCTCTTCTAGCTTTGTTACATCTTTAAAATTGCAAAGACGGATTTCAAGTCGAGACATATGCAATAAGGCCCTTCACAGTATAGCATTTAAAATCAACCATATAAGCAATGGTATAACGATAGTTGATTTAATTTATGATACAAAAGAATTTTCTGGTTTGGTTTGAAGAGTCTTCAACTTGTTTGCTTTCTGATTTTTCGACTCTGCTAAAGAATCAAATATGCAATTGAATCAAAGAAAGTTGAACTGCTTGGGCAACAGTCGAACTCGTAGTGAAATTTATTGACTTAATATTATGATGTTGGCGGTATTCAGTGAGCCGTTTGACTACAACTTAAAAATAGAGTGGCGCAACAGCTCGAGGTGAACCAGGGCCAACTTCTCAACCATGTATGCTGGTGTGTTAATTTCTTTACATACAAGGGGACCTACAATTTTTTGCCGAATCCGAACGGCACTTTGAGAAGTTTGTCAGACCCTCGCGGAGGCGGGGACCGTGAAAAAGAACGAGTCTTTTTTTTCAGGGGACGATGGCAGGATTCGAACCCAGACCTCCGGCGTAGTAAGCACACACACTAACCACTACGCTAAGGCACGCAACTTGACTACAACTTATGCCAGCAGAAAAGGGAGAAGCTTCTAAAACCGACACGTGTCGTAAGGAATAGGGACAAGCACTGAGACAGAAACGAAGCTGTATTTTAGTGAATAAATTTATAGTCAGCCCTTTATGTCTTGTATGGCAAATTAACCGCAAATGGTGTTGACATTAATATATAGAAATGGGTGTATGGACGCAAGTATTGGGGTCCAGATTTGTTTTTGTGTTTATTTAAGGAATAATTTTTCTTTAACCACATATTATATGCCTACTTGCGAACGTCTAGAATGTTTACTAAAACTAAAGTTCTAGACTTAAAATAAAAGGTAACGTTACGTTTTTAATGTAAATCGCCGAAGCTTTGCTTTAATTCAAAAACTACACTAACGCGTCAGGAAGTAATTTAACGAGAGGCAGTTTGTTCTCTTCTCTTCCTCTACTCCACCAAATTCAAACAAATCCCTAACCTAATTGGGATTTCAAATCAGGCTTAATAGGAATTTTTCAGGAAGAATGCGAACCGCAAGCAAAACAATGATCCTTTGAGGCACTTAAATATTGTCCTTGGTTCATCGGACCCTAGATGGGAACCAAGTCATCCAGCCCATTATGCGCCAGAACAAGATAGAGCCTCCCCTACGGCTTACTCTTTTACAAACTGTCTGTTGTTTTCGCCTTACTACCCTCGGCAAAATTACAAAAAAATTGTTTTATGATGAGTAAATGCCTTTGAACGACTGCATTCAAGAGCGAGTCATGGCTGCAAACAGATGCTTCTATAGACATGCCCAGATTTTCACGTCAAGGATTTCGTCCCGTAAAGCGAAACTAGGAGTATATAAGGCAACGATTAGACCCGTGCTATGCTATGTGCCGGAAACATGTACTCTATCATCGACAGATGAGCCCCAACGTAGAGTCTTTGAGAGAAAAATACTTCGTAGGATCTAGGGAGACGGACCTACACACATAGCAGACGGAGAGCTAAGATGGCGTACCAATGAAAAACTCCTTCAAATATATGATGGCGCGGATGTGGTCAAATTTGGGAAAGCACAACGACTTAGATGGGCCGGACATGTCATCCGAATGACATGTCCGGATGTCATTCGGACATGTCATTCGGAATGACATGTCCGAATGACATGTCCGAAGGCAGACCTCAAAAAGCAATTCTCAACTACACACCGTGCAACACTAGAACTACTGGGAGACCACGCTTAAGATAGCTGGATGACGTTATTGCTGACGTCAGGAATCAGGAACTGGATGGAGATTGCAAGAAACAAAGCGGAATTGAGAAAACTGGTTGATGCAGCTAAAGCTCACCCCGAGATGTAACGCTTATGATGATGATGATGAAATGCCTTTGACACTCAATGAAGCTTTCATCTATCTAAAGAACGCTTCTTCAGAACTCCTCCTTCTTGTAAGCTTGTTTGCATTTGATGTGCACGGTACGTCTTTAGATTTTATTGTCTTAAAATCTCTTCCATTTGAACGTCGTGGAACAGTATGCTCACTGATTGGATTCTTTGTCGTCAAATTCTATTGAACTGCACCACGCTTCAGGAAAATATTTTACTAAAATTCCCCTAAAAGGGCTCGGTTTTCACCTTCGGTACCTGATCGCGTTAAATTACCAATGTCATTATAGTTTTTAAGCTTATTAATTTGATAGTGCACAGTTTAACAAGACACAGAAATTTTGTATATTCAAAAAAGAATCATTTGCAATGTCTCGAATGCCGTTCCAGTGTTAAACTTAGTTGATATTGAAGATCTATGATAAGCAAACTAAACTCAGCCGTTTTACCCATGGTTTTAAATGTACATATAATATTTTTTAATTTTTTTAACGACGTTAAATATCAACTAAAGTTAAATACAAAAGCTATATACCGACGTATATACCGACGGTTCTAAGACGGACGTCGGAACCGGTGCGGGCATCTTCTGCGGAGATCTGGGACTAGGTAAATCTTTTCGAATTAATGACGACTGCAGCATTTTTCAGGCGGAGCTGAAAATGCTGCTAATCCAAGCTGCCTCCGAGCTGAAGAAACACGGCCCCGCAAACAAGAAACAGGAACTCTGAGCTTCTAACAGCGGTCTATTTCTGTTTTCGTTCCAGGTATTAAGAAGGTTCCCAATGAACACAATGGACCCAACTGCTGGTCCAAGTGAAGCCGTGACTATTGTCAAAAGGGCATCCATCAACCTAACCTAACCTATAATCCATTTAAATACAAAAGCTGTTAAAAAATGGATTAAGCCAAAATACTTATGCCATGCTAAAAATCGTTGTTCTTATCAGTCAAACGCATTCTTATTAAATTTGACATGTATAGAGGTGAAATTCTTTGTTCTCCGCATTACTTTCGAACCTTTATTTAACGGTACTAAGCAGAGCTAGGTTCAAAGCCACATAGGGGTTCCTTCCTGTTAAAAAAAAGTTTTTTTTTTGTATAACGGTGAACTCTTGTTTTGAAGAGTTGCAGGTTGTATTGGGTAGGAAAGACTGATCGTGGAAGGACATTCGACATTCGTGATGTACGGCTTATGAAAGAACCTCTAAACTTTACTGTACGTCCGAAGGTGGGGTCGAGGGTAAACTAAAGTGGCTCGATTTTTGGCGAGTATTACGGTAAAACATCTTCAGCGGCGGAATGGCTGTTTCGATGAAACATTGTTTGTGAAAAAAGCGATGAAACAGTGATAGGCAAGATACATTACGAACGTTATTCTACGTTACGAATACGAAAAAATTCATGTCACAAGCCTCGAACGAAATCGAAATTATAAGCTACACTTTTGTGTAGTAACGAGTGTAACGAGTTGGATAGATATATCAACACGACACAAGATCAGATGTTTTGAACGAAAGGGTTATTACAGCGCTCGATCTATGTTTTGCCTTATTTTTGTATTCGTTTCATGCCAAACTCGCCTTGTTCAAAAGCGATTTAAACTAAATGGTCCATAGAAATACACATCTGTGTAGCTTATTAGTTTAGACGTTAGCGCGGTTGACTTAGACGTCATCGGCCTAGATTCGTATTTCTAGACCTATACGACTTTTTTTAATATTTACTTCTGTTTGCCTTTTTGGGTAGTTATGCATTTCTGATTTAATTTTTGTAAAGAAAAAGGAAATTGTATGTATACAATGGCCTGTGCTGCTGGTAGTTGTTGTAAAACAAAATCAAATTCTCACTGTTTCATTCTAAATGCATTGGTGCTACTAATGAGTTCTTAGATAAAATTAACTTCTGCGATATTGCTTACTGGTTGTACAGCGACACCGACCTCGCCAGAAGAGTCAAAACACAAAGGTTACGACGGCTGGGTCATTAAGAGCGGATGGACCTCAGCAACCTTCGCGTGCGAAACTGGAGACGGGTAGCTGGAGACAGAGCTACCTGGCGAAGCATGTTGACTGAGGCCCAGGTCCACTGCAGACTGTAGCGCCGCCTTAAATAATATATTGCTTACTGGTATTGCCCTCTTTCCTTAAGCTCTCCCTTTCTCATATTGCTTTTAAATTGTCAGCTTTTAAATATTCCAAGCAAAAAAACTGTTCGTAGAAAAATCCTACAATCTTTCTACTCATTCGAAGCTTGTGGTATGGATGTCGAGAAACTTTTGTAAACTCCCAATTTCGTATATATTTTTTCCTTCAACGAAAGCTGTAATACATTTTTTCGTGGTTCGTAGCACGAATCGTCTACGAGGGGCCCTGTGATAGGGGTGAATGAGTCGAAAGACGTTGCAACGTTTCTGTCTCCAACAAGTTTTAATGCGCGTTTTTTAATCCTATCTTGCAAATGTAGTGCTTCCAGGTACACCAGCCCAGATGGAATTGTATCCCAACTTAGGGCGCATATAATATGCCTTATTTAAAATAGCCAAATCAGAGGGGGTGAAGCATTTCGTACAACTTTTAGGGAAACCGAGGCGTTTCGTTCATGGCGACGTCGAATAAGTGGTCATCTGTACTAACGTTGTTATTGACACATGTACCTAGAATGAAAAGCGTTTCCGTTTCGTCTATGCAAGTGCCATTCATGGATAATGGCTGGGTGTCTTGGCTTTGCTCCAATGACAGAAAACAGCATTGAGTTTCAGAAGCATTAAACTCTGCTATATTGGAATTAAACTATATTCAATTCAACAATTCAACTATAAGGAATTGAACTTTTTCGTTTTTCGGACTTACCGCGATCGTTTTTTAATTTATTCCAACGTTTTAAATGAATACACATTTCGTGGTCACGGATAGACGTCATTTCGATCGCGGTAAGTACGAAAAACGAAAAAGTTTATTTCCTTTAAAATGTGTACAAATCGCAAAGAAATCAATTTAAACGTTAAAATTTAGATTTAGTATCGAGAAGTGAAAAATTACAACAATTTACAGTTCTAAAAACATTATAATAATGGCTAGTCCTATGAACATTTCGAACGCCGCCAAGCGAACATCGTCTTGAACCTTTATATTATAATGATGCTGACATTAAGTGACAACTCTTCCTACGGTTTCCCATAAGAGAAAAAGTGTTTGAAAAACAAATAAAAGCAACAAACAAAGCAACAAAAATTTGAGAAGCTTTAGTATTCTCTTTCTTCTCACTGGTTGGAAAAATACTCCGTCTTGAGTTCTGAAGAGATAGAAATGGATCAAAGACCGAAAAAACTGCAGCAGTGTTATAATTTTTCATAAAATGCTTTCGTCATTGTCTCCCTTGTTTCTTAAGTTTGCAGTCGGTAGCTCGCAGTATTGGTAGCCACACATATGTGTTTTGATACTGAAGAGTTGTCACTATGACTGTGACGGCAGCATTTACGTCGTTGTCGAGAAAGCAAACTCTCGAAAAAGTTATTAAGGCCGTCTCTATTGCCTTTCTCATATCGTTAGACAGCTCTTTTGGGGATTATTTCTTTGTTATGATGACTTCCTTGATCCTTGACTGACTTTTACCAAAGGATCAAAAGGCCAAGGGTATAAATTTCGAACTGAAGCCTGTAAGGACCATCAAGGGAGCATCGTTGTAGAATCGCAGTCAGTGCTGAGGATTTAGAAAGACCACCACAAGACTGTATAACGGCGAGGACGAACCAAATACCGCTGTCAGGCAGAACGAACCATTCAAACCGGGCGAAGACGTTACCGACGAAGCATACGAATGATACCGCCCACCCGACCTGGAGGAGGTGAAAGTAGCTGTGTCTAAGCTCAAGTGCAACAAAGCAGTCGGAGCAGACGGCCTAGCTGCCGAACTTTTTAAATCCGCTGGCGATGAGCTAATTAGGAGCATGCACCAGCTCATCTGCAAGATATGGGCGGAAGAAAGCATGCCCGACGAATGGAACCTCAGCATTGTTTGCCCGATCCTGAAGAAAGGAGACCCTCTGAGTTGTGCCAACTACAGAGGCATAAGTCTTCTTAACATCGCATACAAGTTTTTTTCTGCTGTACTGTGTGAACGCCTGAAGCCGTTTGTCAAAAATCTGATAGGCACGTATTAGCGTGGCTTTAGGCCAGGAAAGTCCACCATCCAAATAAATACACACCACCTCTTCATCGATTTCAAGGCCGCATATGACAGCATCTATAGAGACGAGCTATATAGCGCAATGTCTAGTTTTGGCATCCCTGCCAAACTCGTCAGTCTGTGCAGGATGACGACGGAAAACTCACGCTGTTCCGTCAAGGTCGGCAAACACCTGACCGACCCCTTTGATGTCAAAAAAGGATCTAGACAAGGAACGCGCTGTCATGCGACTTCTTTAACGTCATACTTGAGAGAATTGTGCAGAACTCTCGCGCCAACACCAGAGGTACAATCTTTCAAAAGTCCGTTCAACTACTCGCATTCGCAGACGACATTGACATAATCGGTAGAACAAAGCGTGATGTCAGTGAAGCCTTCGTGAGTATTGGGACGGAAGCGGCGAATATGGGTTTAGCAGTCAATGAGGGCAAAACCAAGTATATGCTGTCATCAAGAAAAGACACCCAACACCGACGTCTTGGACAAAACATCACCATCGACAGCTATAACTTTGAGGTAGTTAGGGACTTTGTCTACCTGGGTTCCGCTATCAATTCAGACAATGACACCAGCGCTGAAATCAAACGATAACTCTTGCCAATCGCTGTTTCTTTGGGCTTAGAAGGCAATTGAGTAGCAAAGCCCTCTCTCGAGCAACTAAAGTGTCCATGTATAAGACCCTCATCATCCCAGTCCTGCTTTACGGTGCAGAAGCATGGACCCTGTCAAGGGCGGATGAAAACACTTTAGGCTGCTTCGAGAGGAAAATTCTTCGGACGATTTACGGTCCCGTCTGCATAGACGGAGAGTGGAGGAGGAGATATAATATCGAACTGTACGGGCTGTACAGCGATACCGACCTAGCCAAAAGAGTCAAAACACAACGTCTACGATCGCTGGGTCATCTAGAGCGGATGGACACCAACGCCCCGGCCCGGAAAATCGTCGAATCCATACTGCAGGGACGGCGCGGTAGAGGAGCACCGAGACTCAGGTGGCGCACGCAAGTGAAAGGGGACCTCAGCCAACTTCGCGTGCGAAACTGGAGACGGCTAGCTAGAGACAGAGCTAGCTGGCGAAGCTTGTTGGCTGAGGCCCAGGTCCACGCCTCTGACTTAATCTAATGCTGATTAAGTTCTCGTTTTTCCCTTTAGCACAAAACTCCCTGTGAAATATTTTATGCAATTTTTGTTGAGGGGATATGAAGCAGGCAGCTTTACAACAAACATTTGATCCGTTCAACAAGGGCTGCTAAAAAATTGACCCAATACTCCAGCCCGAAATCTTGGAATCTTACCTGGAACTGCAGCATAACAGTGGATGGCCTCAACTCAGTTGACCGGCACATGTCAAGCTAACTTCAACCAGCTTTTATGCAATTGAAAAGCAGTAAGCTAGGGATGGAATGGACAAATGCCAAAAAAGTATTAAGAGCTCAAACTTATGAGAGGGGGACACGATAGCAAACGGATGTTGCATTTGTACAAGTCATGGGACCAGCAAGAGAGTACACAACGCATCTTCTGTAGCAAATATAAAGGGAGAAACATTATTTTTGGAATAATAAAGAGATGATAAACTGAAGTACAGGAACTGCATAGAAAGCCTCCTAAGCCGAGGTGCAACAAAACCATTAGCCACTAAACAGAATTTTCTACAAAATCTATAATTTCAACGCACAAATCAAATGTCCCTATTCTGAAATGAAAAGTGCTCTATCATGTATCACAGGCTTGTAAACAACCGACTAATGGATCGATAGATAAGATCTTTACGTGTTAATGCAAAGAGCTTAAACTACATTACAGATTTAGGTGATCTATTAGTGGAAACAATTCAAAACAACCATGAACATTTACTGTATCCCTACGGGTATAAGATTCGTGATTACCTCAGGGGACAGAAACAAAAAACAAGGCGAACTTTCCAATGCTAATGAACGCTAATCAAATGAATGGCCTAATGAACCGATACACTTTCTGCTGAAACCAGCAGGTCCTTCCAAAAATGGATCAAGAAAAGCCCTCTGAGGTTGTAAATTCTCCGTTTTTTTACATAATTCGATGGCAAACAATCTTTTCTAGTTCACTCACTCTATCGTAACCACAATTTTCCTCTCCACCCCGATATAGAGGACAAACAACAGATAATATCACAGTAATGGAATGTTTAACCCATTTCCAAATGTTTCCCTAGCAACAACCAATGTTTTATTGCACTTTACTGCCATCAATTTAATTAGATTCGATTGTGTTATCGTTTTTTTTTCACATACCAGAACTAGGAATACCCATTTTTATACAGTACACACAACTCGATCTGACACATAGCTTCACAGCACACATGATCCAATTAAACTATTGTCCATGGCCCGATTGTGTGTCGAATCAATGAATCATTTTCGTTGATAAATTCTCTTTTTCTGTTAGGCTGACTCTATTGTCTGAACACGAAACACGACGACACGGTTAACAATCCTTTCTTTCTTCTCACCAACAAAGTTCAACACCAGCAGTTCTCTGTGCTGGGCTGACAGTTTTATGTGCGATTTTGAATAAATCAATATTTATAAACAGCAGTTGTCATTCGGAGAATCGATTTTTCACTGCACACACTGGGTTGAGCAGAGAAGAGGACAACAGAGGAGAAAAAAACAAAAGGAAACAAAGAAGTGTAACAACCTACCCATGAGAACTGATTTCGACATATCCCGGCAGAGTGGTATTCGAAGGAGATAGCTGGTGCTCCTCGCTAGAGCGCGACGATGGAAGGTGGCAAAGACCACTGGCAGAGCCTGCACCATTAAATGTGGCTCCTCCACTGGCGGCACTGGCTGGATCGTTTGCATTTGAAGACGCAGACTTGCCCAATGCACTGGCCGAACCAGACGACAATGAATGCGACAATGGCGTAGACGACGACGAGAGGATTCTTCGGATATTACCGCATTTTACACATTTCAAGCACTCGGTCGGGTTGATGATGTTACAATTAGTGCAGGTCCATTGTAGCACTGAAGCAATTGTACCCATTTTTTCGCGATACAAACATGGCTCTGCGTTTCCAAAATAATGTTCTCGACAATTTTTTCTTTCTTCTTGGGGGTTTTGGTTTTTTTTTTCTTTTTTCCTTTCTCTTAACTACACAGGGAGAATGAATGATTTTGTTTTGAGAGTTTTTACTTAGGGCGATGAATAGCGAGTTGGTGAAATAGATTTATTCATTGTACGGAGCGGAGGGTGGCTATCGAGATAAATAATTGCGGCCGCGACCGAGCAAAATTATCAAAAACATAAAATATTGTGGTAGACATCACTCCTAGAATCGAGATAAAAAATATCAAGCAGAAGAAGCAACATATCGAAGGGTGGCTGATGGCCGAACGAAAATTCGTCGAGTTGAAGTGTCATTCATGGGGTTGTGTGTTCAGCAAGGGTTCCTAAGTGCATTCAGAAGTCCAATCTAGTGGCTGCATTCCGGGAAGATTCTTTTTTATATTACTTTATTCCGTATTCGGTTAATTATTAAGGCATAGATTAGAAATGACTGCACGTCATTTTGGCATATTTGACGTAAGAAGAAAAATATTTGCAGCATTTTTCTTCTTAGGTATGTACTTGAAGTATGCCAAAACGTGCACATTTCCCTGAGATATCAGTTGTGTACTTTGAAGTGACGGCTGCACTGCGACGATTGTTTTGACTGCACAGTGACAAAACATAACATATTTATAAAATTTGTCGACTTTATGCCACATCAATAGTTCATATTTCACAACAAATATTAGTTTCGAGAAAAAAAAATGTCTATTCACTAGCGTGCCATAACCGTTGAATAAAGAGACAAGGAATAGCTCTTTTTCACATATACAGTGTGTGTGAGTGAAGCATTTAATTTGACATTAGTCGCCCGATGTCGGGTATCGACTTAATATATCGAATGTATCACGAATCGGGGTACAAATGTCACCTCAACTCAGGAATGTTAAACAAAAGTAGAGCCAGCTCCCAGAAACGTATGAACCTCGGGCCGTCTCTCATGACATGCCTGGTTCAACACATACGTAGTCCGCACTCACACAACTAAAACTGATGCTTCACTTTACTCCAAAAACACCACTTCCTTGTCTCTTTATTCAATGGCCATAACTAACAACAGCGAATGACAGAAGAACTAAATAAAATCGGTTTCGACTTACCCAGAAGCTCCACTTGCAATTGGCAAAGCAATCAATTGATTGTAATATTTCCATTGACTGTTTAATTAATAGTGTAGACGCTTTGGAAATTAGCTTTGCAATATTGATTTTTAGATGGCCATCAATGATTGATTTCCATTTGAAGAGCAATCATTGCCATAAATCTACGTGGCAATAAGTTTGAAAATGACATTTGAAACGTAAATTTGATATTTTCGGCTTCAACGGCTTTTATACAAATAAAAATATAAACTTCAAACCCGAAAACAACGTAGACATAGAAAATTTCAAACCTTTTATGATTTTCTTTTTTGTTTATATTTTGTATGTGTAGGCAATGAAATGCCCACATTAAAAATGATTGAAAATCTAATTGCCAGTTATTTTTTCATTGCAATTTTTTCAATTCAAATCAATAAAAAACTCAAAAATTATCAATACATAACTTAAAGCCGCGTTGTCACAAGCAACGTAAAAAATGAACAGGAACAGAATCCCATACATTAGCAACTGAATTTGCTGAATGCTTTTTCCGTTGCTAATGTATGAAATTCTGTTTCTGTTTCTGTTCCTGTTCCTTGTTACAACGCGGCTTAAGGCCCAACGATAATAAACTTTGATGAGCTTAAGTCGCCTTTCTGAAATGTTCCATTACACGCGATTCGTATACCACGACCATAATAGCCTTATGATGGGTTTCCCAAGGTTTTAGTTAACTTGTGTTAGCTTAAAGTTTTGCTTTTGCTTGTCATTAGTTCACTCATTGTCATATTTAAGCTCACATTTGTTTTGAAACGTGCTTCAAAAAATCCGTGAAAGAAGGGAATACACCAAGAATTGTACGCTTACCTCAAAAGTTCAAACGCATTTTAGATCTGACAATCGGTTTCGGAGATATTAACATCTAAACTTGAAGATAAAGTGACATTATTTTCAAATTTGATTTTAAGGGCGGTATTCACGAAGCAATCTTAAACTATGAGCTTCGTAATACTATGTCTCCACCGAAAATTAAAAGAAGATTAGTGGGAGACGATTAAAAATAAATCCCAAGGTGGCTCCATCGGACAAACCTAGGATTAATTTGCGAGAACTCTGTTTCTGTCAATACCGCCCTAAAACTTTAAGGCAATGTAGTACTCGAGAAGTTCACAGTGAAATCTCAGAAAATTTTCAAATCGTTTGCTTAAGTCTATTATGGGCAACACAATCTTTTGGCAGAACTTGAGTAAGATTTTCGTTATATTTTGACATAAGATTAATCCCGCTCAAGTCTATTATGTTTGGGCCTTAACATATATTCAAAAAAAAAATTAATTAATATCTGAATTTGTCAAATTGATCAAACCTCAATATTTGTCACTTAATTTCGTTTAAGTTTAACAGACGACTATTATGGGCGACTGTTTGTTTGAAGCAACTGAAGCCAACTTTTCGTCCAATTTTGACATTAGCTTCTATTTGTTTTTGACTACTAAAAAGGCCAACTGTTATTGACGAATGGAAAAGTCAAAATGCTATACCTGGCGGAGAATAGAGGAATTTGTAGAGACCTGCAACAACGTCAAGGCCGAAAATTTTGACTGTTTGTTGACTGACAAAAACTTCAATGCTATTTTCCTGCCTTAGTTTGATCGGTCAGTTTTTGTTTATTTTTCAACCAAGTGACAAGTAAAGACGCGTCGTCACAAGGAACAGAAACAGAAATAGAGTTTCATACATTAGCAACGCAAAAATCATTCAGCGAATTTAGGTTTCAGTTGCTAATGTATGGGATTCTGTTTCTGTTTTGCGTTCCCTGTGACAACGCGGCTTAAGTCAAAGCCGCATGTTAAACCTGGAAAACTTTTGAAAGTTGACGTCGTTGCAGGTCTCTACATATTCCTCTATTGTTCACCGGGGGGCTGCCTTCAATCGCCAATAGTCGAAAGCAGACTTAAGCTGTCTGTTTGACGAAACTGAAGCAAACTTTTCGTCTGCTGATGACATTAGCTTCTGTTTGCTTTCAACTATTATAGTTGTCCCTTTAGTTTTATTGGTCAGTTTTTGTTTATTTTTTGACTCTAATAACAAGTGAAGGCACGATATCACAAGGAACAGAAACAGGAACAGAAACAGAATTTCATACATTAGCAACGCCAAAAGCATTCAGCGAATTTAGGTTTCATTTGCTAATGTATGTGATTCTGTTTCTGTTCATGTTTTACGTTGCTTGTGACAACTCGGCTTAAATCAAAACCGGATGACAAACTTGGGCAGAAATTGGCATAGTTTATGTCGAAAAGTGTGCTCATCTGTTTAAGATGCTGTGCTGCCAGGAGTGATACGTGCAGACCAGCTGCAGATCTGTTTAGACTTTAGAGCCATTAACATATATCTTCTTTTTTTGTTATACACTATACATCGTTCTATATATCTTTAACTTTCTTTAACTCATCTTTAGATATATATCTTTATATAGCTCGTAATGTTGGCAATTGAAGGCAACCCCCCGGCGGAGAGAAGAGGAATGTGTTTGTGTAGAGACCTGCAACAACGTCAGTTTTCAAAAATTTATCAGACTTTCTCAAATTAATCATCCGGCTTTGATTTAGCTGTCAACTGGATGAAAAATTAAGCAAACACCAATTGACGAGTGGAAAAGTCCAAATGCGATACCTGGTGGACAGTAGAGGAATAAGTAGAGACCTGCAACAACGTCAAACAGAAAATTTTGACTGTTTGTTGACTGACAAAAACCAAAGCAATATGCAGCAGGTGAACGAATATGAGTTTGAGACACTATGTGTCAGTAAAAAACACAGCGAAACCGCTTACCTTGTACCACGTCTCCACCAGGCACTAATCCGCGATTTACATAGATCTTCATTTAATCCACTACATATCACACGATTTACCATACAAATTTAAATCCTCTCGCCAAGCGATTAAAAATAAATCCTCTCATAAATCCCATTCACCCTATTCACCAACCTTTTTTCTGCACGTTTGTAACATTTTGAGAATCAAAAATGGAAACTGAAACCATCCCTTTACGATAGATCTGTCACAAGTACGTTGTCTATTATAATTTTTGCAGCGAAAAACGTATTTGGTTTCCGGGAAATGACATCGCCACTCTCTTTTGAGAGCCAAAATGACAGAAACAGAGTGTTCGTGTCAAATTAATCTTATATTTGTCCGGTGGAGCCACTTTGGGATTTATTTTTAATTGTCTCCTACTATTCCTCTTTTAATTACTGGTGGATACATAGTGTTATCTTCACCAAACGATGCAATAAGTAAAGGGTTGGCTGAAATTTAAATTTAAGTTTAAGTTTAAATACTACTTTAAACGTTTCTTACAAGATGTGCCTGCTAGATATATATGTTTTACATAAATTAATATGATTTGGAAGACTGTTATAAAGTTGTATTCCTTTATAAAACAACATGTTTTGAGTCTTGTTATCTCTTTAAAAAGGTACATATAAGTAATTGTCGTTTCTTATTCTCTCTTTCGTGAAAGTTCACCCTTAAGATTGTTCGCCGAAGCAAACGTGCCATTTACATTCGCCTAGTGCCCAGGTGAGGGCGTTGTTCCAAACGTCAGAGAGCATTTTAGAATTTGACGAGCGAGGCAAGTGAAAAATGGCGACAAACGTGAAAATTTCCGTAGATCTTTTAAACTGAACTCAGATCGTTAAAAACCGATAAACTACTTCCAAAAACCATCCCATTCGCTTACTATTTTGCAGGAACAAGCAAAATATATAGAATATCGTAGTAAGTACCACATTTTTCACAGTAAAAACTGTTTTTCTTCAGTGCCGATTCCAACAAACTGCATCATCGTGTTTTTTTTCGTCGCTTCTTTTCCAGGCACACTTGATTTCTTGGCCAACTCATTCGTGGCAATATCAGAAAAACCGCTACAGGAAACCCTTACCAACGATGTCGTACACACCGCGTCCCCCAATGGTTCCAACTATGCCGCCGTACATGCCACCACCACCGATTCCTCCGCCTGTTATGCCACCCATGGGCACACACGTAGGTTCCAATAGAGAAATTCCCCATTCTTTACCTTGCTTCCTTATAGGCTTGCACAAATTTTTGTTTGAATTTAAACAAAAAAACATTAAAGATACACCAGCTATCTGAGAAACGATATTAGAACTTTATTTTTTTGTTCTTTTAGTGTGAAACCCCGATGGGTAAGTTTTGAAATTATTATTTTTTTTAAAAAAGTTCATTATTGTATCGAGAGGGCGTGCACATTTATATCGTATACGTAGCTCGAGGAGGTGCTTGTAGAAAGTTTATTAAATAAAACCGTGAGTCTTATTGATTATATTGTTACACGGGAGCTATACTCCCGCTCAATGTTGTCCTTTGAGGGGCACGATTATTTAGAAAAACTGATCTTTGTTAAACGATCTGTTCGTAGCATCCAGTCGTACTCAATCGTACTCGTTTGTATTGTATTTAAAGATAATGCCTCCGCTTTCACAACCACCACCCAACTCGAGACCATCGTTTCGTAACGCAGCCACTATAAGCTCGCAGCCGACCGTCTATTCGAGGATCAACCCAGATCCACATGCCCAGACTCAGTTCAAGGGCCCCATTATTACTGTGTTTGTGGGTGAGTACAGTTGTTTAATTATCTTTTGTTTTGTCCTGATGTAACCCCTTGCGTGCTGCTCTGCAGGTAACATCAGTGAAAGGGTGCCCGAAGGACTGATAAAACGAATTCTCAACGCATGTGGACCCGTTGTCAACTGGAAAAGGGTTTCGACTTTTGGCTTCTGCGAATACGAGTAAGTATAAGACGATCAAAAATGTTTTAAACTACAGAAGAGTGCATGACTTTGATCTAGATCAAAGATCTTTAATCCCGGAACAAAACAAATCTACAGTAAACCCAGTTTAACTCCGTAAAGTTGTCAAAATCTACGTTTCTCGAAATTATTGACTCTCCCAGCTCTCACTTCACATAGAAAAAACACAGGAAAAGAAGTTCAAGTCATTTTCAGTTGTCATTTTTCACAGAAACATGCCAAGCCAGTGTCTTTTCACACAGGAAAAACATTCAAAGAAAAAGATCATACTGTCCACCATAGTTGATCCGGGATTAACTCGTTCCAAATTTGGCAAGTTAAGCCGAGATTAATCCCAGAAAAATTCATTTCTGGGATTGAATCACTAAGGGCAAAATTGCCCTTAGTGATTCAATTACCCAGCTTCTTATGAGAAGGATCTCTGCCAGAAGACCCATTAGCAGGGAACATCGCAAGGTGGAGTCCTATTTTAATTCTACACCGCTGGATGGTGGAGGCGTTTTCACAGATAAACAAAATCTAAGTCTTTCTAAAAATAATCGTAGTGTTTGTTAAGCTGAAATCATGAGGGTGAGAAGAGAAGACAAGTAGGCTTGTACCAGCTCGTAATATCCCCCAAAAAAGTAAGAACCTTTTCAGTCTTTTCAATCTGCTGACAGTCATCCAGTGCCGGGAATCTGCCCCTATAAATTCGAAATTAGCTTCATCTCTCAGGGAGAAGTGAGAGTAGTTCAACATTCACCTGTGCTGGGTGTCAGGTCAATGAAATTCTAGAAAGCTGCAAGGCCGAAGGGTTTGCCATACTTGGTACTACTATCTGTCATGCCTTAAAAAGGCTCAGATTTATCCATTACTACGTGCAAACTCATGCTAAAGCTGTATGCAATGTTCGCCAACGCATTTGAAAAGCTTCGCAGCTACTTTTACTTCATCCAGTGCGGTATCGTTCGTCTTCTTCGTCCAGGTTGAATGTTAATTCTACCGACAGTGGGATTAGGTAGCGTCTTCGCCCGTTATACAGTCTGCAGAAAAGGTTCTTCCAAATCTCTTCGCATCAACTTCCAGCTCACAATGCTGTTATTAGGGTACCAATGTTTATGGAACCTTGTCTTACTCTTCTTTTGACTTCAAATTCGTCGGACAAATTGCCACTGTACAAAACGCGAAATCATAATTCTTCGTACCTTGATAAAAGCCTCTAAGGAACGTTTCTTCAATCCTCGAACACTTCTATTAAGTAGCTTTTGAATCACTTCAAAAACATTTACTTTTTTTAAATATAAATAAACTACAAAAATAGTAATGAGTCTTGCTTTCGAATAGGTTAATAGCCGAACTCCAACAATCAATCTTAATATTATTTTATAATTAAAACGGTATTAGCACCTTTCATACGAATTTAATACTGCTCGATTACCGGCGAGCCACATATTTAACGACAGTATTTTTAAAGAATTTTTCAATACGAAAAACAAACAATTTATTCTGGTGAACTTTTTAATTTTTCTGCCACTCCCAACTTTAATAAAAATAAATAGAGTGGCGCAACAGCTCGAGGTGAACCAGGGCCAACTTCTCAGCAATGTATGCTGTGTGTGTTAATTTCTTCACATACAAAGGGACCTACAATTTTTTGCCGAGTCCGAACGGCACTTTGAGAAGTTTTTCAAGACAATTATTACTCTCCTAGGGTTTGTCAGGCCCTCGCGGAGGTGGGGGCCGTGAAAAAGAACGAGTGTTTTTTTTCAGGTGACGATGGTAGGATTTGAACCCAGACCTCCGGCGTAGTCGGCACACACACTAACCACTACGCCACGGCACCCCACACCACTCCCAACTTATTATTTGTATGTACTGTATACGTCAGAAAAGCTTTTTAAGTTAACCTATCTTATGACTTGCTGCATTTTGAAACTCTCATTTGATGTATTTTGTTTTTTTGTTTAATTTTTAGTGGTCCAAATGCTGGTATGCGTGCTGTCCGTCTGCTCAGCGAAATGGAACTCGATGGTAAAAAGCTAGTGGCAAAAGTTGATGCAAAAAATAAACTCTTATTGGATAATTACAAGGAGGAAGAGATGAGAAGTGGCAGCAAAAAGATCGACATTGAAAGGGATGAAGACTCAAACGCTCTGCATGTGATGAGTTGCATTATGGATGAGTACAGGCATGAGCTTCCACCAACTAACGATGGTAACTACGATAAGCGAGATTACAATAAAAATTCTAAGAAAAAAATTACAGGAAGGCCAGATAATCCCGATCAAAAGGTGAGCAAATCGCTGGCCGAAGCTAATCTTGAAGAAGAGAAAAGAAACTTGATTAGCAGCGAGATCGGTAAATTCCGCAAGAAGGCCGAGGCGGATGATCATAGAAAAGAAAAGGAGAAGGATCGTAGGAAGCGCAACGATGAAAAGGAACGCGACAAAGAGGCAGAGAAGGAAAAGGAAAAAGAGAAGAGCGGTAAAGACAAAATTAAACAGGAGGACGATGAGGCAAATTGGGACGACGAGGCTTCACCACCGCCACCAACAAAAAAGGAAAAAGAACGTGAGTCCAAGGACAAGAGAAAGAGAAGCAAATCACGTTCGAAAGATCGTGAGCGTGACCGTGACAGGGAGAATAGGGAGCGCGAAAGGGAACGTGAGCGTGAAAGAGAACGGGAGAAAGAACGTGAACGGGAGCGTGAACGCGAACGAGAGCGAGAAAGGGAAAGAGAACGAGAGCGTGAAAACGTTCGTGAGCGCGAGAGAGAACGTGAAAGAGAGCGAGAACGTGAACGGGAACGCGACAGAGAAAGGGAACGGGAACGAGACAGGTAAGTCGAAAATTGAAAAAAAAATTTATTAAATTAATTAATTTTTATTAAATTAATTTTATTAAATTAATTTTTCAATTAAACTAAAAAAATTAATGCAGGGAACACAAAGCAACCTTGTCTTCGGCTTCGCCCCGTTACGATACTTCGGCTTTGAACCGACTTTGAAATCACATTGCGCTCACGGAGAGCGAGCTTTCATGAATTAAAAAATACGCACACATAGCCGAAAGCCATGACAGGTAGTACTGGTACATAATTATGTGGAACATTCATGTCCAACTCCCATGAAATGTAGACTCACTCATAATATAGGGCTCTATAGTATGTTGAATACTCGCGTCATCAATATATTATAGAGCCGTATAGGCAGACTGATTGACTTTATGTGTGCGCTCGAAATCAAGCCCCATTTGCTTGACACGAAGCAAAAATTCAGCAGATTTGAGCTCGGTCTAGGCTTGAGAGCCTTTTTCTCTTAACGCACTCTTTCTCTTTGCCAAACGAAAGTTTGAAGCCGAGCTCCATTGTGTTTACATGTTCAGCCATACGAGAACACTGAAATCGTATGGCTGAACATGTAAACGGTAGGTCGAGACGAAGACAAGGCTGCTTTGTGGTCCACGCTTAATATGGATAAATGATCGGTTGTACTGCTGGTACACAATTATTATTGTCTCACTGCGAATTTTATCGCTTTTCTAAAGAAAAACATAAAGTAAAGTTAGCATATATGTGAGTTTTTTTACGGAACGTATCATGGTCCAAAGATGTTTTTTGCTGAAGCAATTTGCTGAATTCTTATTGAAAAGCTAAAATATACCCTATAACTGTAAAAGCTATACGTAAAGTATGTTTTTCACCTTTTCTTAATTGGGGGAATAATCTCGTGTGATGCGTCTTTTAATAGGATAAGTAAGATAAGAACATAACTTTACATCAGCTCCCCAATAAATAGTGCTTGGCAATGAATTTATGAAACGTAACCTTAAGTTATTTCCCATACAAAAAAGCTTAATCGAAAAACAATTGGAACGAGCAAAACCAACCAACTTAAGAAATTTTCATATTAGACAGTCTGTTTCTCAAGCTGACCCTGTCGCTCTAGCTGAAGCTTGGAGTAGTAGTTTGTAGTTGAAGCTTCAGAATGCGACGCTGTAGCTGTGTAGAAGTTTGCCGTGATGTTTTTTGATAAGTTTTCATTATACTACAAGATTCCCATAAAATCAAATGTTTTTTGTTTATTTTTTCTTTTCTGTTTGCATTTGTATTATATTATGTTGATGGCTATACTCTGTCCGGAATTTATAGTCAGTACAGCGCTTAAGAGGAGCGAAAGCTCTTACCAGTGCGGTCACTACCTTCTCTAAGTGTACCACCATGAATGAAAAAATGGTGAAAAAAAAAAATACATTTGCCCCTGAAATGTAGACTTACTGACAAATTTTGCATCATGTCCCTGCGTAACCAACATACTATAGAGCCGAAGGCAGACCAGACTGGCTGACATTTTGTGTGCGCTCGATCGAAATCAAACCCCATTTGCAAGAGCGTTACCATTACCACATTCGTTTGGATCTTTCTTTTATTTTTTTTAAAAAGCTTTAGCAATTTGTGCTTTTTAAAACTTTAAAGAAAAGATTGTGAATGTTTGTACCATTTGTTTATTTTGCTTTTGGTTTGAATCATAAAACCATGTGCACGCGCTGACAAGAACATGAGGGTAGCCCAGTGGTTGTTTCTCTTACGATTTGTAAAGGTTTAAATTGTACTGGTGGCAGCCCTTAAAGAACTTTGAAGAGAGACAAGTTTATGCAAGGTGCTTAGGACAGAGGGAGAAGCAAACGTCCTATGTTGCCTGTACTGACTATTAATTCCGGACAGAGTATAGTAAAAATTCCTAAATTTATTACAAAAAATGTTATTTTCGTAACTTTCGAGAATAACGGATTAACGTTCATACGATAAACTTTAACGGAAAATGAAAACAGAAAGATAACAATGAATTCCCATAACAACACTAAAGTTTTTGTCAAAAATAAACCCGATATTAGTAAAAAACAAGTGGGGAAATCTAACAGTGAGTATGTAAAAACTTCAGTCCGTCTGCGACGGGTTGCAAAATACTCTACCCTACCAAAAAGGAAAGTGCCACGCCTCCAAAAAGTAGGCAGGAAATAAAGATACAACTGCTGAATGCTTTATGATAAAATTTTAGACTAAAACTCCGCCTTTTTAACTAAAAAAACACTTTTCTTAATGCCACGCCCACTAAAAAAGGCGGAGGAATGCACTACACATAAAAAAAGTTAGAAAATAATAATATCTAATATCTACAACTATGGTCGAATTTTTTGTCAAATTTCATAATAAATGTTTATATTTATTGAAAAACAGGAATTTTAAGTTAAAATCCTTTAAAATCTGGGAGTTGTCAATGTAAAGGCTAAACGTCGCACATACATAGGCCTGCAGTGGGCGTGTCTGTTGGCGAATTCAACTAATTTTCAAACTTGATCATTGGACCACCAATGGACTTCCAATCTACTCACAAATTTTCAGTTCTCTAGCTCTCCAGCTTAATCTATTAATATCTCCTCCCATGGATGTCCCCCATTAATATCTCTAAAAGGTCTTCGGGGTCAACGGTGATTATTTCACTGCGTTACAAACTAAACATCAAACTTAATCTTGGGTTGGGTATAAAAATCATACACACCAAGAATTATTTGTAATTTTCGAAAAAAAAACTATAGAAATTTTCGAAGATTCAGCAGATTCTGAGATTTAGCTCGAAAACTACAAAAGCATTTGAAAAATTATTTTTTAAAACATTCTGGTAGCTTAACGGTGGTACCGATGAAAATGAAATTTGGTGTGTATATAAAACAAATTAAGTGAATTCTAAAGTTTTTAAAATCTTTCAAAAATGGCGTTTATATGTTTAAATTTTCTGAAACGATTTAAAAACCAAATTAAAAAACTCGCTTTTATAACCGATAGCAAAAAAGTCCTTGCCCTGAGTATTAGAAAAACACTAAGCGTTGCTTGCACAAAGTATAGCAGAATCAAAAAAAAAATATAACGGTATTAAACAAAATATTTCGAATAGACGTTTTATGTATTTTAAATCAAAAAAATCCAGAAAAAAAGCTAAAAAAAAAAACGCGTGTCCCTCACACTATCTCGATAACGGTAACATAAATTCTGTTTTGAAAAAAATATCAGATATAGACAAGTTTTTGAGGCTCGAAAGAAAAATATAGAGGGGCTTGAAATATTAGGTGGTTTTTGAGATACGCTTAAAATCATTAAGGTATATACACTCAGCGGCAGGGAATCTTGGCCACTCTTTATTATTGCTGCAACTCGCACTAAATTATTATTTTTATATGATTTGATTGTATAAGGCGAAAAATCCATTATTAAATTGATTGCAACACATTTTAGGAAATTCAAAGTTTTACTGTACACTCTTAATAGCGTTAACTTAAAATTCTACATTTTCTTAGAATAAAAAGCTTAAACTTAAAACAGTAAAAAATTAAAAAGCATGTATATTTCTTAGTTTTTGGAACGGGTCAGTATCGTGTGTACCCTCCTCTCGCCCTTATTACAGCTTGCATTCGATCTGGCATACTCTGGACGATGTTTTTGATATTAACTTGCGACAAACTCTCCCAGGTGGTCAGTGCAGCGTTTCCGAGCTCGTCTAGTGTTTGTTGGGGTTGGGATGAGCACTTTATTCTTCTTTTCACCATATCCCAGATATGCTCTATTGGATTTAAGTCCGGAATCCGAGCGGGCCATTGTAGTTTTTGAATACCGGTGACTTGAGGGAATTCATCTACGCAACTTGCTACATGTGGTCTTGCATTATCCTGCATGAAAAGAAACTGGTCGTATCCTATGAACCCCATATAGGGCAATACGTGTTCCTGAAGGATCAGCTCAACGTATCGCGTTGCATTCAATCGATTATTACCGATAACCAATTCTGTATGTCCTTCAGAACTTATTCTTCCCCATACCATAATAGATCCTCCATGGAAAGCTTCAGTTTCTGTAGTGGTGATGGGTAGAAACCGCTCTTCTTGTTCTCTCCATACACGTTGTCGACCATCTGATGCACGTAAAGCGATTCTGCATTCATCTGTGAACAAAACGTTGGCCCATTGCTCTTGAGTCCAATTTGCATGGTCTTAATCGAAACCGTGCTACTCGGTGCTGTCTGAGCAGTTTTGGACCGCGTGCTGGCCTTCTTCCCTACGTCTTTTTATCGTTCGCTCGCTAACGTTGACATCTCTTGTGATTTGAAGCCTCATCGGCGGTGAGGAACCGGTTTCTTCAAATTTCCAATTTAATTAATCGGTCATCGATGGTAGCTACCAGTCTCCTGAAGCCTTTTCAATGCATACTGCATGGATGAACGTTGTACTCCGAGCGTAGAAGCCACTTCACGTTGTGTCAGCCCTTGACTGATCAACGCTTCAGATTGTGCTACCTGTCTTTTATGCTTACAAAAAATGCTTAAGCTCTTGAAAAAAACCGCGATAACACAAAAGTTTAACAAAGTAACGGTGCACTTCACAGAACACAATAAACTTGTTTGACTGATAATGTACCAATGACATCATTTGACTAAACCTCTCCAATAATCGTTACTTCAGGGGACTCCAACGTTATGAATAACGGAATTAAAGAAAAGAGATAAGCTCTTTCCTGGCCGAACAACATATGTGACATTACAAAGGATGATAACAGCTTGGCCAAGATTCCGTGCCGCTGAGTTTATTTTGCATTTCATTAAAAATTTGAGTACCTAAACCTAAGATTTGGCTGAAATAAGTACAGTAAACTTGTTAAAAAAATATTAACAGCCAAGTTGCCTTGTGGATCCTGAGCCTTGGAAACCTAGTGCTACTTACAAGTGTTACGAGCTGCTGCGCAATTCGGTAGCCCAAATCTGATGTTGTTTCGCGGAGACAGTGCTTACCAACTGATCTGCCGAAGATGTTCTCCTTTCCGACCTTTGCATTTAAGTCCCCGAGCATAACTTTGGCATCGTGCTCCGGACAGGCTCCGTAGGCTTTATTCAGGAGGTCATGAAATTCCTCCTTGTCGGGGTCTTCAGCGTCTTGGGTAGGGGCGTGTGCACATATTAGGCTGATGTTTTGGACAGTGCCTTTGATGCGGATCACAGCAAAACGATCACTTACCGGCTTAGGTTAGGTTAGGTTGATGGATGCCTTTTTGACAATAGTCACGGCTTCACTTAGACCAGCAGTTGGGTCCATTGTGTCCATTGGGAACCTTCTTAATACCTGGAACGAAAACAGAAATAGACCGCTGTTAGAAGCTCAGAGTTCCGCCCTCTTGGACCCATCCGGATTTGTATACAAATCTTAGGAGGTCCTTTAGATCTACATTATTTAGATCTTCGAGCTCGTTGAAGAAGTAGCTGCCGAGGATACTACACCTGATGCTGTTTAGGGCTAGGCATTCGCAGAGCAGGTGACGAACAGATTCAATTTCTTCAACGTCCCTGCAGCTTCTGCAGTAATGGTTATGCGGTATGCCTAGCCGCTCAGCGTGTAGACCCACAGCGCAGTGCCCCGTGAGGATTCCCGTGAGTACTCGGATGTTCCTGCGGAATAGTCCGATCAAAAATAGTGATCTCTTTTTGCTTACCGCTGGCCATAGCGCCCTTTTTGTCTGCACGTATCAAGTTCTGTCCAACGTAGGTTGGTTCTACTCAAGGATTCAGTTTCTATCCTACGTGCTATCGAACTCAGCGGGACTCTTATAGATTTGAGGGCTAGAGACTTACCGGCTTGAAGTCAATGACTTTTGAACTCAGTCGATTCCCCACGACGAATCCGCGTCCTATTATCTGCAGTCTTTTATGGCAGCTGTAGTAAATGTCTAGGTCTTTTCTTTTTTATCCATCGTATCGTTTTTATCAATCGTATCTCCTAGATTTCAGTAATATCCGCTCTATACCGCAGGAGGACAGACTCAATCTTATGAGTTACACCTGGTGTGTAGAGTGTTCTTACGTTCCAGGTTCCATCTCTGAAATCGTGGCCCTATGTTTATGTTATCCGAGGCTACTTGTTCCCCTCCCATAACTACACTTTTCTTACTTGACCGGGAAGTTACCCCTGCGGCATAACCCCCGAATCTTGGAGGGCCAGGTCCATGCTTAAGCCTGGATAGCGGGCATGGTACACCAGAGTCAGTAACCGACTTCGGGGATGTGAGAGCTGCCGTTGACCCACTCAGGGGCTCATCCGCCACCATACCTGTTCCAGTACCCTGATTAGTACTGGAAATACTTATCGATCTTAGCCACAAAAAAGACGGGGTTGTTGATTGCACCGTCGATTCTTATTTGGGAATTCCTCCGCTGCACGTCCTTCTTCTGAGGCCTTCAAAATTGACTTCTGAGACTCGATCAGCCAGTCATTTTGAACAAATGAGTGTTGCTATTCTCTTCTTGCTCAACACTGGCACTTAGGAGTTCAGCAAGCCAAGTCCAAGGGCGTCCAAGGCCAGTAGCCGGTGGTTACCACGCGGAGGTATCATAAGCACTTGATGTGTAGGAACAGTTACAACACTGGCCGTCACCAGGTTGAGGCCGATCAAAACGCGTAACCCCCGCATTTTTCAGGCTCAAAATACATAACGTCTATTTAGAATCTTTTTTTAATAATGCTCTTTTTATTTGTGATCCCTAAGTACTTATGCTAGTACCGACTATTTTTTCCTAATACTCACAGAATTTTAAGATAGTAGCGTTAAAAAATATTGGCCTTTTACTTTGTTTTTTAAGATATCATAGATTTGTAGCATTGTAGCTAACCGACCGCTCCACGTATGCCTTCATACTTGACATTATTTTTTTCAAGTTATCTGAATTTATCTATTTTTGACTGCTCTAATTCTTATAAATCTTCCTTAACTTTTGTAGGGAAAGAGAAGAAAAAATAATCAAAAATGTCCGTGACATCCAGCGGGACAAGGAAATCGAAGAAGAAATGCGTGAACGCAAAAAAGCTGAAAAGAAGGCACGCGAGAAAGAAGCTGCATATCAAGAAAGACTGCATAATTGGGAATTACGGGAGCGGCGTAGAATGAAAGAATATGAAAAGGTTAACATGAGCCTACCTCCTGGGCATTGTTGCTTATCTTCTTCTTTTCTTCGTTTTAGCAAAAACTCAAGGAAAGTCTCAAACAAGAGGAAAGGGAAAAAGAAGCAAAACGTCTTAAGGAATTCGTCGAGGATTACGATGACGACCGAGATGATCCGAAATACTACAAGTAAATCGTCTTTATTACATTTGATCTCCCGAATTAATGCGTTTTCTATTTAAAAACATCTATAGGGGCCGAGAACTGCAACGACGCCTGGCCGAGCGAGTCCGTGAAGCAGATCTTGACGCCAAGGATCGCAACAGGGAACAAGAAGAACTCGATGAGCTGAAAAATAAGATATTCAGCGGAGAATACGACAATCCAACACAAGAGTTCGAACGGGCGAAGAAGGAACGTGAGAACCTATACAAGCCTCAAATTCTAATTGACGTTAATTTAGAAGCACAACTACGCAAGGAGCGCGAACTCGAAAAGGAGCGAGAGCGCGAAATTGAAAGAGCAAAACGTCTTAGGGAGAAGGAAAAACTTGCGGCTGCCAAGGAGAAATATCTGCAGGAGCAAGAGGCACAACAGGCGGCCATTGCAGCAACTGTGATGCATGCGGAACCAATTGATTCGGATTCAAATGATGGTCCGCTGCCGCCGCCGCCGCCACGTCGCGGATCAAATTCAAATCCATTGCCCAGTCGACAAGACTCCGAGTCGCGAGACAGTGGATCAAATCATTTCCAAGACGAGGACACACAGGGATCTCCGATATCGTCTAGTCACGGTTTCAGTCCTGTTAATAGTCATAACAATGTAACAACTCCTGGTACTCCTCCTATTTCCGCTCCACTTATAAGTCTCAATTTAGGAGCTAACGCTAAGAAGAAAAAAATCGAGGTTACTTCGGATGTTTTTAACAACGAAGAAGACAACGATGACGCTAGCAATCCGAAAAAGAGGAAGTTAGTGCCGCTGGGTAAGTTATCTAACCAAACATCGTGTGAATTTGTGTCCATGTGAATCTTATATAATAATGGTTGATTGGTAAAAGAAAATAGTCGTATTGGTGAACTTGCCCTGAACGAGCGTTTTCGTGTCGTAAAATTTGCATTTGCTTGCGTACTAAGGTGTGTTTCTGCATTCTTAATACCGTACTCTTTGGCGTGCGATTGTGTTTGGTGACTCCACTATTTTAGTCATTCATCTAACACGTATTCACAATTCACTTTTTTGTTACCGAAAATTTTGAAATTACCAAAATACGGTCTGTTTTTTAGCCACAGTTCAGAGGGCGTTTCCCCCCAGAGCTTTTAACTCATTTCTCTTGAATGCATCATCGATCTAGCGTGTAAAAAACAGTACGCACGTCTCGTTCCGCTCCGCCTATGTCCTCTGGTGTATAAAAAAGGGACACAACACGCTTTCTGAAGATCGGTTTGACCTCATCGCAAATACACTCCATCCGTCTTGATTCCAAACACTCCATCCTGCTGTGGACTTGCACTGTTTTAACACTTAAGCCTGTGTCTTTAAACACTTGGTTTAAAATGTGCTCAACACAATTTCTTGATGTCATGCAGTACACCCTGCAAAAATTTGAAGATTTATCTTGAAATTGAAATGCTATTATAGCATTAACCTCTAAATGAACGTGTTCACTGGGAGTCTTGGCTCTGTTATTGCTAGACGAAAATAGTTTTATGGTGTTTTCCGAGAACGCAAGCCTTGCAAAAAGAACCTCGACCGCCTTTGGGTGGTGCCTTGTGGTCTTTTAGGGCTAAATAGGTATTAAATACCTTGAATTCAAGCCGAGAGAGTTTGTCCCCGTCATGTTAGTTTCAAGTCCGTTATTAGCTGCTTGTGCTAAAAAATTAATTTCTGAAAGCGACCAACTAAAAAATCAGATTTAAAAGTTGCCACAAACTGGTTTCGTGTCGGTAGCGCACGTGTGCGCATTCCCAAACAGCCCCTGGACGCAAAAAAGGAATCACCATTGCGTGACGTTTAAATCGATGCATCGTTATATTATATCGATCGCAAGTTTCGATTCAGTACACACTGGTTACATGGCAAACAAGATCTTCCTGTGATAATCACATAAACACCCTACGAATGGTTATCGAAAAATGTGGTAAATTCAAGTTACCACTTCACCTGCTTTTGATAAACTTCGAGAAAGCTTTAGACACCACTAACAGAGGGTTTGTTTGGCATGTTCTTCGTAGGAAAATTCCAAAAAAGCTTACAACTCTCATTAAGACTACTTACATTAGGTCCAAGTGTCGCGAGCTTTGTTAATTTTACCATACTAGCCTGAGTTGCAGGCTGTAACGCCATACCTGTGACTACATCCCGCAGATCACTTGCTTTCAGCAGAACTTTCATCATGAATTTCCATGATGACCAATCTTCAATGCTACAAAGTTTTTTGCTGTCTTTCCTTGATGGATTCTAAACAAAACAAAAAAGTCGTCATCATCACTTCTCCATTTTCCGTGACCGCTTATCCCTAGAAGCTTCGCGGAGCGGGGTGACTAAATGGTCCCTCCATCTTTCCCGATCTTCCGCCACCAACTCAAGACACACAGGCGCGATCCCCAGACGGGTCTCCTTACCTTATCCTTACCTGATCCCACCACCTGTTTCTTGACCTACCAGGTGGGTGACGCGCTTGCATTTCAACTAACATAACCTGTCTAGGAAGTCTGTCGGGGGGCATGCGAACAATGCGAAGAATTGATCGTTCCACTCGGAGAAGCGGCTGCTCAACACCAAGATTCCTACGAATACTGACGTTTCTCACTCTATCCCTAAGAGTAACACCAGCAACGCACCTCAGAAATCTCATTTCGGCAGCTTGTACCCGCGATCTGATTTTTTCGGTCATTACCCAAATTTCATGACCATAGATGAGGGTTGGAACGAACACTGTATTAAAAACTGAGGTCTTTGCTCTCAGTCCAAGCTCCGCTTTCCTGATAAACGGCCGGCGCAGTTCTCTTACTATTGCTGCAGCTTGGCCAATCCTACAGGATAACTCAGTATCATTCCTTCCATCTTTCGTGAAAAAGACCCCGAGAAAAAAAAGTTAAATAATAAAACTCCAAAATTTAATGGCGTATTCTTTTCAACACCGAATCGCGAAACTGGTGTGGAATACAGAAACAAATCGTCCTTTTCTCGTACACCTGAACGGAATCGCGCTCATGCAAGTGTTCTTTTGAACCCCGAATTTGTTCGGTGTCGACTAGGAAACTTGAAATTTCGCCACCGACTTATTTGACGGTGGAGGCTGGGTGTAGGTTTGATTGTTTATGTGAAGTGACGTTTCGACTCAAATTTCATTCGTGATTTTTTACAATGCGACTGAAATTGTATGAAATCGATAAAAACTTCTTAAAATATCTCAAATGAAAAAAAGTAAACAAAATGAAGTCAAAGTAATTGGACACTTAACGTGATGACTGCACCGGTGTAGCATTTGTCGTTCTGTACGCAATTAAACCTAGTGTACACCACGCTGGAATTGTCGCAAACACCGAGTATTACTTGACAGCTCGGTGTGGCAGTTAGAATAAAAAGAATACGCCATAAAACCCAGAATATAAAACTCAGCCATAAAATTTGCTCTTAAACGATCTGCTTTCCACTTCTTTCACCTGGGTTAAAGCCATTCACAAACGCAAGTCACTACAATTTTCTTTCTTATTCTCTATTCCGCCTACAGACTACGATGAAAACCAGTTTCCGAACTCCCAATCTCAAAACCGTGGCTCTCAGCAGTCGAACGCAAATAATGCGTCGCATGGTACAACACACAGTCAGTCCAAGTCCAGCTCGAAAAAGCGAGACAAACACGACAGCAACAATGCTTCTGGTGGTGGCAATAACAACAAGGATGACAACACCTCTAAACTGCAAGAGGAGAAACGACGTCATATCAAGAGCATAATCGACAGGATTCCCACACAAAAGAGTGATCTCTTCAACTACAAGCTGGATCGCAGTGAAATCGACAACACTCTGATGGAGAAGAAGATTCGGCCGTGGATCAACAAGAAGATCATCGAATACATTGGAGAGCCCGAACCAACCTTAGTGGACTTTATATGCTCCAAGGTCCTGGCCGGTAGTTCACCTCAAAGTATTTTAGATGATGTCCAAATGGTAAATTTATCATTATTCCATTACCGGTAAACAGCCGTTTTGAAGAAAGACCTTCCTATCCCTCACCCACAGGTACTCGACGAAGAGGCTGAAGTCTTTGTGGTCAAAATGTGGCGGTTGCTCATCTACGAAGTCGATGCGAAGAAAATTGGTCTGGGTAAATAAATTGTTTTCTTTGTTTGTAATTTCCTCAAAAAAAAATAATAACGAAACGCAACTCCAGTATAAATACAAATGGTTATACTTAAATGAGAAACATGTCTTTTGGGCCCCCCCAAACCGAACCGAACACGGAAGCTTCTGCGCATTGCCAGATAATGTTTGTTTGTTTATGTTTTCCTTTATTTCCCTTATTATTTTTATTTATACATTTATCTATACTATAAGATTGAATTTTACTATTATTTTCTAAATGCAGCCAATATGATAAACGAAGAAATTAAATATAAATAAAATTTTAAGTGACCCAAGGGTTTCTGAAGTGCAAGAGATAAAAAAAATCCATAAAACATTTGTTTTCTTTACACTGGGACTATTCAAAAAAGGTACGGGACGCGAGTTTTTGTATTGCTTGAGTGATTCTAACACCTCACCATACTAGATTTCATAGTTGTGCTTTCGACATCACTTGACTACACCTCAGTGAACTCAACCGAGCACTTATAAGGGACTTAACCAAAAAAGTTATGCGTAAGTAGTGATCGTCACAAAAATCACTTTCGCCAATATGCTGTTGTTTCTTTAGGTTAGTTTCAAATTAGCTTCAGGGTGCTTTGATAAAATATAGAAGTGCCACCAGCAACAGATTACTGTCCTGCATCTCCTTGGAGTTGAAATTTAATTGATCAAAGTTCGATACCCTTCTGTACCAGGAGGTAATCAACACTCAGGTAAGCATTCCACGAACCCCACAATCGAACCATTAGAAATCCAATAAAAGTAAAAAGGTCATTATTCCTCTTGTCAGACCGCACCTAAATGCAGGAACAAGATGCCATACTCTGGTAAGTCACGTTATGATTAAAGCTTTAAAAATTAAATAAAATAGACCGCATTAAAATTAAGAAAACTATATTGTTTCACTTCTAAATACATCCGAACCCTTCGAGTTGGTTTAACTGAACTTGCTTCTTCTTGTTATTTGGTGTCGATTAGGAGAATCGATTGGGCCTTAATCGTGAGGAAAAATGTAGCTTTAAACCGTGAGGTACATTATGATGAGGCATCACATCACCCATTAGCAAACAATCTTTCGACATTTCCGTCCGCTAAAATATCGACTCCACTCTACGACTAAATGTAAGAATAGAGGGGCCGCTACGGCTTAGTTGTCATCATAATTTTTATAACTTACCTAACGTCTTGGTTACAAAAAATAAAAAATAAAAAGGTGGTTGGTTGGACCTGGAATCGAACCCAGGACCTTCAAATCGTCTGTTATAGGTGCTACCATCTGCACCACAGCCCACTTCCATCTCGGGTAGCCGAATAGCTCTGCATATAAAAGCCAACAACAATCAAAACAAAAGTTTGTTTGAAATGTGTTCCAACCCTCAACTATGGTCATGAAAATTGGGTAATAACCGAAAGAATTAGATCGCGGGATAGAGTGAGAAACGTCAGTACTCGGAGGAATGTTAATGTTGAGCAGCTACTTCTCCGAGTGGAACGATCAATTTATTTGATGGTTTGGACACGTTGTTTGCATGCCCCCCGACAGACTTTCTAGACAGGTCATGTTAGCCGAGATGCGAGCGCGTCGGCCCCCTAGTGGGCCAAGAAACAGGTGGTGGATCAGTTAAAGAACAATTTCTAGACCCATCTGTGGATCGCACCTGGGTCTCTTGAGTTGGTGGCGGAGGATTGGGAACGATGGAACGACCATTTAGCCGCCCTCGCTCCGGGGCCGTTTTAAGAATAAGCGACCATTGAAAATGAATTGATTTGATTTGATTTTGAAACAGATTGCCAAAAAACTTTTCCTTGAATCTTCTTTTTAAATTTTTCTTCTTAAAAAATTTGGTTGCGTCAAATTTGGTTGATGTAAAGTAAGTGGTAGGAAAACACGAAATCGTAGGAAAACAAAGAGACTCGTCTCCTTCAATAGGCTGAATCTTAGAAGGATAATTGGGGCCCTCACAGGCCACTGTCTGGTAGGACGACATGCCAGAAGACTTGGTGCTCCCTTTAACGATTTCTGCAGAAGTTGCAGGGATGAAGAGGAAGAAGAGACCATGGTTTATCTTCTGTGCAACTGTCCCGCCCCATCGGCATTGAGAAGGAAAACTTTAGGTGAATACTTCTTTGATGACCTAAATGATCTAGCGCGACTCGATCTAAAGAGAAGAGGATAATGAACTTTATCTCCAAGTCAAACTGGCTAAAGGCATAAGGGTGTATAACGAAACCCATCCCTCCTCCATATGGAAACTCTACAGGCGAGCAAACACCTTACAGTGGAGCGCCAAATATACACCATTAACACATCTCCCTCAAGTTTTCCCCAACAGGACCGGCCTGGTAAGGGCTCATACCGATTCGGTTGTCCTCAACTCTTCGTTCTTGTGGGAACACTGGTACATATTCCCCCTGGTACAGGTTCATACCGCTTCGGTTACCCCTACCTCTCCCATACCGCCAACTCCCTTCCCCTTCAAGGTTAATTCTTGAGTTCACACCGAAACGGTTACCCTACCTCAGCGTCCTCAATGAAGGCACATCCTCCGGCAACGGTTTTCCCCCACCTGTGCTCCCCAATCCTTAAGGCTAACTCTCACTTAGGGGCAATAGCAAACTAAAGATCTAAATCTAGTAACTCGACGCAAGGGAAAGATACCCTATTTGTCCATCACACCACACGGGACGTAATTAGTAGTACTCCTACAGTAATTGCCTTTCTCCTCATCTCTCCCCTCCCCACCGTAACCCAGTGTTTTTCCCTTAGAGGGCTAGATCGGTGTGGGCTTATACCGCTTCGGTTGCCCTCACCTCTCCACCCCCACGGGATCACCAACACATAATTCTCACTAATACGGGCTTATACTGCTTCGGTTACCCCTACCTTCACCCAAATTCTCACGCGAGTCGCCTGTATTACGGGTTTACACCGAATCGGTTACCCCCGCACCTTCCCATCCCCGAGGATAATCCTTAGCAGAGAAGCAACAGGTTCGGACTTATACCAAAATCGGTTGTCCCTGCCGGGCTTTATCTTATATAGGAACTATCCCTGACTGACCCCCCCACCTCCTCCTCGACCTCAAGCAAGCCTTTACAGCCACCTGTGCTAGCCTTACCACTTTTCTTAAATTCTGCAGACACGGATTTCTCAGAAAATGGTGTCTGCATGCTGTTTTTTATTCCGCTTGTTTAAATGTGCTAAAAAAATTGAGGTGGAAAACGGCAATTTCGAAACGTTTTTAATGTAATTAGCTTATATTTCAAACGTTACATACTTTAGCCAAGTTAATGCAAATACATGCCATCACAAACGGCTAGTTTGGGATCTAGCAATCATAAAATATCGTTTTCGATTTTTTTTTATGTTTTTGAGCCAAATCTTCGAAGTTTTTGAATATTTGCTTTAGTGTTGTATAAAATTTCAGAAGTTGGACTATGCCCGACATTTAATTTTTTTTTTAGTAAACTTGGGTGGACTAGAGAGACTTTAACCCCAAAAATATTTCAAAGATACCAGTATGCCTACTATGCATGTATATAATACCGAAGTAGCTGATATTGGTTATGCCCGAACGCCCGATTTCTACGTGCTAAAAAAGACCACCTTTTTATAAGAGACACTATGAAAACTGCCAGAACGCTCGTCATGGTAGTAAATTTTCGCTCCTCTTGACTACAACTAAGTTAACTTAACAAGTAGTTTACGCTTCTGTAGTGTTTATCGCGTTGAGTAGGTTGCTATCCAATGAATGCACCTACTAAAACCGTCAGTTCGTGCGGTTCAACCCTACATCGCTAGGCCGAAGGGTCTTGTTCTTTGTAGTCGTAGCTCGTTGTTTGTCTCGTTAAGATTACGGATCATATCATTGTTGCAATGAACATGAAGACGAGCACTTATCTTTCGAGCAAAGTTTGTTACTTCTTCGCAATAGCTATTCCAAAATCTCTAAGAATATCACTTTTCCTACTATACCATGGAGCATTCACAGTTGCCCCTCTAAGTGTCTTGTTTTGAAAAGTATGCAACATGGACATGTTGCTCGCCTTGGTACAACCCCAAAGTTGTATTCCGTATGATCAGGAGGGCTTTAACACCTGCCTGTACAAGAGCAGTTTGTTATATATGCTTAGTTTTCAAAATTTTCCTATAAGGCAATACATGTCTCTGAGTCTTATTTCGAGCTCGTCACGCTTCTTCTTAACGTGTGGCTTCCACCTAAGTTTAGCGTCTAGAGTCATTCCGAGATATTTCGCTTTGTTTGCATAGGGAATTCGTACAGAGTTTATGAATAGAGGTAAATTGTTCACTTTTCTGTACGTAAAATTGACATGGGTTGACTTGTTCTTGTTCAGAACGATTCGCCAAGTCTTCGTCCAAACGCAAATTTGGTCCAAAGCTCTTTGGAGGATTCTCATTGATGACTCGACTGATTCACCTGTTGCCAGGATGGTGGTGTCGTCCGCAAACGTGGCCATAACTGTCTCGTCATCTAGAGGTATGTCTCTTGTGTAGAGCAGAAACAGGGTCGGACAGAGGACGCTTCCCTGGGGTACGCCAGCTCGAATTTGCTTGAAACTAGAGTATTCAGTACCACACCTAGCACGAAAGAGTCTGCTTTCAAGATAGCTTTTCAATATTCTATATATATCTTCTGGCAAGGTTTGCTGTAGCTAATACTTTAGGCCCTCGTGCCGCGCCTTGTCGAAGGCCTGCGATACGTCGAGGAAAGCACTAGAACATATCTGTTTTCCTTTTAATGTTTTTTCAATTTCAAGCGTTATTCTGTAGACGTGATCTATTGTTGAATGATTAGTTCTAAAGCCGAATTGATGATCCTGCATCAAGCGTCTTTCTGCAATTATTGGATGTAATCGCTTCAGCAGAAGTTTCTCAAGGACCTTCGATATTATCGGCAGAAGCGATATGGGCCTATAAGATTTTTTGTCGTTAGGCCATTTCCCCGGTTTTGGAACCATCTTGACTTCAGCAACTTTCCATTGTCTTGGAACGTATAAAAGTGTTAGACAAGCGTTTGTGATATAAAGTAGCTTGACTCGTGGCTTTTTCGAAAGTTCTTCGGAAGATTTCGCCAGTGGTCAGGTTGTATCCTGGGGCCTTATTATTTTGAAGTTTGCTTATTGCCTGCCGAAGTTCGGCTAATTAAACTTTTTTTTTATTTTGAAGCTATCAGGTCCCGTGTTGTTGTCAAACCGTCGAACGGCTTGAAAGTTTGTTCCAAGTGTTCCACAACCAATTCCCTTTCGCTTTGTCTTTCTTTAGCCCGCTTACCCCACAAGCGAATCATTAGAAATGCAGTAGAGTGGGAGTAATTAATTAACTTCAGATTATAACTTTACTTAAGGTGGCGCTACAGTCCGGGGTGGACCTGGGCCTCAGCCAACAAGCTTCGCCAGCCAGCTCTGTCTCTAGCTAGCCGTCTCCAGTTTCGCACGCGAAGTTGGCTGAGGTCCCCTTCCACTTGCGTGCGCCACCTGAGTCTCGGTGCTCCTCTACCGCGCGGTCCCTGCGGTGTGGATTCGAAGATTTTCCGGGAAGATTGTCCATCCGCTCTAGATGACCCAGCCATCGTAGACGTTGTGTTTTGACTCTTTTGGCTAGGTCGGTATCGCTGTACAGCCCGTACAGGTCGATGTTATATCTCCTCCTCCACTCTCCGTCTATGCAGACGGGACTGTAAATCGTCCGAAGAATTTTCCTCTCGAAGCCTAGGTTAGGTTAGGTTAGATTTAGATACCACCAGATTATAACATCGCGCCTAAATGAAAAAGAAGATTGAGGCCGAGTGCATTATGGGTTTCTTGATGGCCTTAACTGCGAGTAGTTTGAGCTCCTATCCGCCGACAAGCCTTCAAGGTATTCAGTGGTCTCACGATTTTTAAAATCTTGCAACATTCCTTTCAGTTTGTTAGAGAGGTGGTTCAAGAGGGTTTTGTCTAGGGGAGCCCTCGTGTCTTGCCATCTTCTACGAGCTCTTCTCTTTTCACGAATCAATTCTTCGACTTCGAGCGGATATGTTGTGCGTACATGCCCGTCGGTGCTAACTGCGTTCTTTTGGGACGAAGTGTTGTTCCAAGCAGCGCTTTGATGTCTTCAATGAATTTGTCAACTGCGGTTTCTAACTCGAAGGGAGTTCTCAATTGCACATTCAAGCCAACACCCTTCTAACATTTCTAAAGGCGTCCCAGTTCATGTTTTTGCTAAGTAATCTGGGAGCTCTTTCTATTTTCGCCAGTCTTCCACCCATCGTCGAGATTACTCCTGAGTGGTCTGAGCAAAGATCATAACACTCTTCGACTCGCGTAAGGACATTTAGTTAAAAATTATATTTTATACCGTTTGGGAGATAAAGGAGGAGACATATACGTTGCTTTGAAATTTTCTTGAATTACAAATCCACAAAATAAATAATTTGAATTTTTTTTTTTTCAGTTCTCGTTAGATTTTTTTCCAATAGCACAACCAACCATCTGCGCAAGGATTGGATATTTGCCACGTTTTTCATGCATTTTCGCGATTGTTTTTCGAAAATGTCACAACACTAGTTTTAAGACTTTCTGAAAAATTTGACTACTGCGCTTCGTTTACTTTGATACGTTTGTTTAATATTGAATATATAAGTTGTGGCAACAACTCTGACTATTTTTGAAGTTTAAAAGCCACAAAAATGTTGTCTTCCTACGACTTACCATTCAGAGGTTATAACGCGATGGACGGACGGACGGTATCAGGTTCTTTTTCCATTTTTGGACGGACCGCTTAAAACAAATGAAAACTTATTAATGAAATGAGTTTTAGATTCTGCATATTCACATTTATTGAATAAACTTAAAGAATTCACTTTTTTTTTAGAACTATCCTTATGTATACACAATATGGTTCGTATAATGTAGGTATTGCTTTTATGTTCAAATTGCATACACATAAATTGTGATTATTGATTGACATTAAAGGTACATTTTAAGTTTCAAGCATTTATGGTTAAACTATTAACTCGTAAAAATATGTCAATTTATTTCATCTTTTTGAAGTCCATTTGAAACCACATAACAATTTTGTTCTATATAAACCAGTCTGCGTCGTCTTTAGCCAAAAGTTCGCCTCGCACTTAGGTTCTTCCTGGAGCACTAGGGACATACTTATCAGTTGGCTGATATTGCCATTGAGCGCATATCTCGTCGGAAGTTGTTTTATTGTAGCCAGCTCTAAAAATAATCAATGAAATTGGGTCATTTCCAAAGTAAAAAAAGGCAATTTTTCCTAATTCTTTTGGACGAAACGAAAAACAAAACAAAAGTTTAATGAAACGAAAAACATTTTGGTTAATCAACATTTATTTAGACAAACTTAAAACACAAAACATTTCGAAGCAAAATAATACTGTAGATCGACAATCAAAATATACAAACGATCGAATAAAACAATTAAACTTAACAATTAAAAAATAGCAAATAAACAAATTAACTTAAAATAATAGTACATAATTAAGATGCAAAGATTAAGGAAATAAAACATATTTCCTAAGGAGCAAGGGAATAAAATTATGGAAACATGAATCGTTCAGTTTAAAATTGAAACATTTTTTAAATCCGTGGTTTGTACTTTCTCAAAAATCCATTATAAGTTTATTAAAGATTACGGCTTGTTCAATAATTCCCGTACCTTAATGCCATTTGGTATGCTGTATGCAGCAAATTGGTACGTTGAACAGGATTTGTTAAACCCTGGTGTAGTGTAGTCGGTCATCGAAATTGCTTTTGCGTCAATCTATACCCTATGAATAAGAAAACAAGTAATACCTGGCTCTCTTTTACACACTCATTTACAGTCTCTCGTAGGTTTAACAACAACGAAACCCGTAGGTTTAACGACTACCGAAGTTTAAACTAACTTTTAGAACAAAATAGTGCTTTTTAAGTACTCGTTTAAACAGAAAATGTAGTGTAAACGGAGTGAACAGCTGCCGTTGATGGTTTAAACTGCGTTTTCACGTTTAAACCAACAAACGTTTGTGATGTAAACGGAAATGTATTTTGTGCAAAAACACTGCACGTCACGGAAATCACGTTATATTTAGAATTTCAATTCCAATTTACAAAGGCTGCCAGTGTTAGCTCAAAGTTTGATACAAGGCTCTGCGAAATCCGAAATTTACTTGCAATTTCGAGGTCAGCATATAATTCTTGATAGTTTTCTTTCAAATCACGGATATTTTAAAGCTCTTAAAAATAAATGTGGTCTGAAATATGACAATCTACATATGCTTAAAGTGGCCTACAAAACTAACGATTAATATTAAACCGAAGTTTAGCTTATCACTTGACAGAAAACAGAAACGGTTTAAGTACTGAGTTTAAACTTTCTTGAAATTGTAGTTAAGCCTCTAGTTTAAACTTTTACCGTAAAGCCGGGCAATATAGTTTGTGGAAGCATTTATTTTTGACGTTTGCTGACCCCAGGCCAAAAATGACAGAACATAGGATTATTCCAATTTAAGAAACAAATTGTACATCTACTGGATCATTCGTCATTGGTTTCACGCCAGCGCAGATTGTTGGATAAACATATGACCTAATTTTTTCACGCATACAAAGTGACAGTGCAATCCGATGACGTCAGATTTACAGCTAGGTCTGCTGAACAAATGTCAGAACAAACGCATGGCATAATCTTTATATTCTTTCATTCATGACCCCAGACCACTCAACATTTCTAAATTGGGGGCCTGCATGGCTTAGGGTGAACAGCGTTATCTCAACGATATTAATGATAAACAGACAAATGATAAACAGACGTGTCACTTTGCTCCTTGAGGCAAATGCCTTTTGGTCAAGTTAGACAAGGCGTAGGAACTCAAAATTTGGTATAGAGCAATAATGGCCCAAAACCTCTAAGAAGGCAAAAATTGGACCGCCCACAATGTCGACCATGCCCACTTTTACCATGTTAGATCTTTAAAAACCCGATTTTTTGGAAAGTTTACTCAAAATTGAAAAAAAAAACAAGTAAGTAAGTGCAAGAGTTCGTCTGTAACGAACTTCTAAATACCCAACCCTCTTTCCCCATTAACACCAAATTTAAAATTTTTTGGTCTGCTTTATATACTGAATGTCAATTATTTGTGTTGGCCACGCCCCTAAATAAGGGCGTAGGCTGAAAATTTAAACCAAATAACTCTAATTTCGTTGGAAACACGAGAAAATGGGTTAAAAGCGAATATTTATGCTTAAAAAAAAAACAGTTTTTTTCCCAAAAACGGTTTTTTCTGCAATAATTTTCGGTTTTAACGCAATTTGTCATGATTTTACGGAATTACAAGTAATTGTTTTTAATTTTTAGCCCAGACCCACTTTTGGGGGCGTGGCCTATAAAAATAATATACGAATTAAGGCAAAAAAAAAATTAGGATTTGGTGTTACACGGTATAAGGGTATATAGGGTCGGGTATATAAAAGTTTGTTACAACTCTGTATATCAATTTCTACTCTTCCCTTGCTCTGGCGAAAAGATTAATCCCCTTGGAAGGTTCTTTGCAGTAGAAGCCGAAAAAGGAAAAGAGGTGCTTCCAGTACTTCTTGCATCCGGACGGCAGTGGAGGAATTCTTCAGATAAAATCAACGCATACAGTTCCAGTCAATTCTAACTACTTCCTTAGAATTAAATTGAATTCCGCACAACAAGGCAATCACTACTCAAGGAAAATTGTTCTGCTTGCTGACATAAACGTGAAGAACCCCTTCAACTCGGTCCGATGGGAAACATCCTCTCCCCACTGGAAAATAAGTTTGGAGTCCAGCCATGTTTACTTAGGCTACTAAGTGACTACCTTAAGGATCGAAAATTAATCTACGATACCGCAGAAGGACGCCATAGCAAGGACATTACCGCAGGTGCAGCACAAGGCTCAAGGATTGACATGCCTCACCATACTTTCCTCGTGGGGTTCGCAGATGACATTGGCGCAGTTATCACCGCAAGGAACACTGAACAAGTCCAGAGAAAGCCAAAGCAAGTAATGAGACGAGTACAGGAGTGGATGTCAGACCATAGTTTAAAACTTGCTACAGAAAAAACGAAGATAGTATTATTAACAAGAAAGAGGATCCCAACACAAGTGAATTTCATGGTGGGTTTAGAGAACACAAAAAGCAAGACCGCAATAAGGTACCTGGGTATAACACTGGAATGCAAGCTTAAATATTGGAGCCATATTAAATTGGTATCAAAACGTGCCTCAAAAATAACGGCGTCACTCAATTGGTTCATGGCCAACATTGGAGGCACATCTATGCGCAAGCGAAAACATGCTGACAAATGGCGGCAGTACAACGACGTGGAGCCCTACGCATCACAAGCTCCTACCGCACTGTGTCAGAACCAGCTGTTTTCGCAGTAGCAGGAGTGATCCTGATAGATCTTTTAGCAGCAGAAAGAAAGTTTGTGTACGAGAACAAAAGAGAACTAGGGGCTGCGGTGGCAACAGCAGAGGCATAAGGACTAACTAGAAAGAAATGGCAATGCAGGTGGAACAGCGATACAACGGAATGGGGAAAAGCTGGACTTATAAGAGAAGTTGTAGTTTGGACGGAGCGTCACCCAATTCTTAACAGGGCATGGATTTTTCAACAAGAACCTCAAAAAAATCGGGGAAAAAGACAGGGCAGCCTGCTAGTATGGAGACCAAGCAATATGACACCCAGCACACCTTCTTCGACTGTACCAGATGGACAGTGCAAAGAACGAGACTTGAGTTGGAGATATGCAGAAAATGTCGCCCTAGAAAATGTGGTCCAAAAGATGATCTCCAGCGACTTTGGAATATCCTTTGCTCCTTTATCGAAGAAGTCTTGTGAACCAAGAAGAGGTAGGAAGACTTACAGATGCTTTCTGCAAATACAGCCTTACCAGTAAGAACATAAGCTAACACACAGAGGTGAAAAGTGTAAAGTCGGCTCCCCGGGGAAAGAAAACAACACCACCCTGACGTAATGCAAAAGTGGTCCCATCAGGGTTTGTTTTTTAATGGGCGAGAGTCGCAGAGGACTTGGAAAGATCAACTTTTCAGGTTCGCATTAAGCGTTGCACAACCTACGCAAACAATAAAACTACTTTATCGACTCCTTATATAGTAGGCTACTGCGAAATATTCTAGGCTAAGGCCTAAAGGAACGGATTCATCCGATTTACTGTCATTAAAGGCATAAAAAGGGTTTGGTCTTCCAGCTTGGGGATCGTGTCGGGGAAACTTACCCGCCACTCGTAAATAATTTTCAGTTTCAGATTTTACAGAATTTGTACAGAGAAACAGGGCAGTGCCTTGTTCAGGATAACGATGAAAAAAAAAAAAACTATGCCATCAAGGCCGGTAGAGATCCGACCTGTTTGTTGCGAATATAGACAAAGCGACACGCTGTTGTACTTCTTTAAAATCAAACCTAAAAGAAAATTGTGTGGAGCACATACGACAACAACAAAGGCACAATCCCCTAATAGTCCGTACAATACTTAGACAAAATTGGAAGGGTTAGAGCTTACGAAATCAGCGCTGCTATCAAACAAAGAATAATGGCGTATTCTTTTGAACACCGAATTGCCTCACCGAGCTGTCAAATAATGCTCGGTGTTTGCTACAATTCCAGCGTGGTGTACACTCGTTTGCATTCTATACAGAACGACAAATACTGCACCGCATGCAGCCATCACGTTAACTGTCACATCGGTTTGACTTCATTTTGTTTATGTTTTTTTTCAATTTCGTATCATGACTTTGGCGTCGGTTTTTTGTACTTTTTACTTAAAATCAATTTTGAGAGTTTTGAGTTTGAGATGTTTAGTAACTTTTACTAGATTTTATACAATTTCAGTCGCGTTGTGAAAAATAACGAATGGAAATTGAGTTGAAACGTCACTTCTCATACACAGTCAAAGCTACACCCAGCCTCCACCGTCAAATACAACGGTGGCGCAAATTCGAATTCGGTGTCGACACCGAACTAATTCGGAGTTCAACAGAACATTTACATGAGCACGATACCGTTCAGTTCAGATGTACGAGAGAAGAACAATTTTTTTCTGTATTCCACATCAGTTCACGATTCGGCGTTGAAAAGAATACGTCATAACTTTTAACAGCTTCTATACGCTCGGAAGACTTAAAAAGCAAAGCCCCGCCTCAAGGAACTAAAGTTTTTTTCTACAAGTTTTTTATAAATCTTGCCGTGCTTTATGGCGCAGCAGCATAAAAAGGCTCAGCAAAGGTTGATGACGATTCGACGCTCTATGCCTCGAAGAAAATAATACTTCAATTTTTTTTGTTCTGTTTGCATAAAAAAGTGTGGAGGAGCAAGTATACCAACGAACCTTATATACTGTCCTTACAGCTACAACAACCTTGTCATAAGAATAAGAATACAACGAATGCAATGGCTGGATCATCTAGATCAGATGAACATAATGCGGTCCAAAAAGTCTTTAAATCCCCCCGGAGGTACGGCGCAGAAAAGAAACCCGAAAAGCGAAAGGCGGCCAGAGCCAACTTCGCTTTCAAAACTAGCTGACTGACGAAGCTTGTTGGGTGAGATCCAAGTCCACCCAAGCAGGGCACTACTGTAGAAAATAAAATAAAGTAAGGTTCTGCTACAAGAATGACTAGAAAATATTTCTCCTTGTCTTTTTAGGGTATTCCTTATTGACTCAAATAACTTGCGTTTGGATGTGACTACAATTTCGTGTGTCTACCAAAGAAGAAGCTATAATTTCCCTTGAAGAAACTCGTACTCCAGGGATAGCGAATCCCTCATGGGTAAGTGCTATCATAATAGTGGCCCTTTCAAGTCCCATGTACCCTAGAAGTATTAGAACCAATTCTTTTTTTGAAAAAATTGTGTAAGTATTATTGCTAGACAATTATTTCTTTCACTGCCAGTTCTGCCATACGACTCAATATTCCGTGTCAGGTAGGTACTTACTAGATTTTGCACGAGTAGCACAAAAAAAAAATTGAGATAGATCCATCAATCTTATCCGAGCCTACCTAGAATTTGACTTGGTTAAAAAGTCTAAGATCTACATAACTTTTAGTGAATCATATCGACTTTATTTAGTCGCTCAGCTCTGACCTTAAAAATGAGAAAAGACTGAAATTTATGCCAAACAACTATTGCAGATGCCCTTTAAAAGTTCGAAAATTTATTCTGCCTATCAAGATAAAACAAAAAATTAGGGCAACAGCTCGGCACAAAGACCAAAATTGTGTAATTGACGACACCAATCACATCCTGTGTTTCTCTTCCCTATGCTTAGTCCACTGATTTCTTCCTGTTGTCTCTGTAGAGTAACTCACTTACACAGCCATGTGCCCCAAGTTTCTGGCAATAAAAGCTTCCATAATTTTATTCCCCTGTTGAAAAAATAAAAAAATTATACGCCCATATTTCCTAATTTTCTCACAACCTGATCTTTAGTTTCCGTAAAATAATGCACTACATGCACCTTGTGTATATCGATACGATAGAAAATATCACATTTCAAACAACAGAGAATCTAGCCCTCGAGCTTCCTAACTTTCTTAACTTGCTTATCTCCAGTACGCTTCTCGGTTATAGTTTGGTGAAGAACCCTGATAATAACTGTCACCCACTTCGTTATTCAGATGATAGTTATCCTGTCTTTTATTGTTTTGGCCACCCAAAAATTGTGGCCAATTGTTTTTTAGTTCTTTTAATAGGCTAGCCGCTGCCAAGCCTACCGACGCTAGTTTAACCCCTAGGCGCGTAGTTATCGACTCAAAACTCGACCCTTGGTCCTTACTCAGCGAACGCTGATTGAATCCGTTCAAAGGATGCCCATAGAATCGAGATTGTTTTTGAATTATGCGTGAGATAAGGTTGCCAGAATCAGGCGGGACATACAAATCGGATGGGCGAAAATCAACCGGACAGTAAGCATCAAACCTTTGATGGGACGAGCACGGGCTGCGTTCTTGGAAACAAGTCACTTGGACGACATTGTAGAATATCGCTCCCAGGGTGTTGGCCGTTTCTGGGAAGAAAAAAGATCATTAACCTTGATGAAAAAATTGTTAATAATTAATTTATTACCAGTGTTGAGGGACTGCAAACATCGCCTAAACCTTGCATCGCAATCGCAGTGGGAGCGCGTGAAAGTTCCAGTATTGCAGAGTCCACGTCGGCATTCTCCGGGAGATAAGACATTTGGGCATAGATCATGCTCGCGACAGCAACGATCTTCATTTGCATGCTGGCCCAGGTCATTGTAGTCGACAGCAGCTGTACCTATAGAATGAAAAGGTCAGTTCCAAAGCTTATAAGAGGAAGTAAAAAGCTTATAAAATTAATTAATTTTTCCAAAGTTATATCCTTTTCGTCGTTCTACTATAAGCATTGGAATCTGGAGCCTAACCCTTACCCTAGACATGCGGAGGTGAAAGGAGAAAGTTTAGCCATGAAATATTGGGAGGTAGACACTAGACACCTATCGTGGTATCGGTCTTATCCTCAAAATAATTAGCCTTGAAAGAATTTAGAAGAGAGAAGAAAATGTTACGTGAAGAATCCTCCCTGCGTAGGTCTGCGTGCTGTAGAATGTGTTGCTTTGTCTTGATCTCGTCCAGGCAGCTTTTTCATTTATTTTTTGTTTTTTTATCCTGTTTACCTGCTTTCTAAGCGTACTTCCCATGGTGAAATGTGCAGTGATAACCAACAGCAATGTGCAATGTTGCTGACAGTAAAGATCAGCCGATCTTAACAAAGTTCAAATCAAAATAGGTCCTAAATCAAGTTGGTACACACAACAAATACCAATTCATTGGCCTCTTCGCCCACTTTCACTTTGCTTTGCTAAGGTACCCAATGGAGCTGTACCTTAAATTGGCTGATAGTGAACAGTGATCCTACATTGTTTATCTAAGTCCGGGCGACAACTATTCCTCATATGGGAGCATTAAAGATTTTCAGTGCTAGTCAGTGTACTGTTACTGAGTTGGTTGGCGGATGAGACCGTAAGACGGGTAACTGCAGCTCTAACTTCTCCAAAGAGTGTTACTGAATCTGGTGCACCAAGCATGCTGTCGTAAAATTTCAACATGGACCCGGCTCTCCAAGTTTGGGGTTGGTGGTATCGGGGTTACTTGTCGGCCACATAGAAAAGGCTAGATGTGAGAGGAGAACAAGAGGCCTCGGATAGCCTTACTTATAATAGAACTTAAATAACAGCAAATAACCCGGAATGTGACTCAATGGGACTCAATCCCATGATTTGAATGTTTCTACCTGGAAGGTACACAATGTACACACTTCCCGAGAAGCGAACGTCGAATCTTCCCGCTTTCTTGTCGTGGCTAAATCCATAGCTCAACTTTTTATTGAAGAAAACCTAGAAAGAGTAACAAGAACCTTTAGAAAGCGCTTGAATGAGAGACTTCCCGCTTTGTTTTCACTCTCTCCAGAGCCAGTGCTGCGACACCACACGTGGCTGATGGCCGTTTCACATTCAGCGCGTTTCATTATTAGGCTAACCTTAAGACATCGGTGGTTAGTGGTTAGTGTAGTAAGCACACACACTAGCCACTACGCCACGGCACCCCGCCACCTTTATCCTTAACAACATGCTCTGTGACAGGTCATTTAAGGTCTTCCTTATGAAAGCACAAAGCTCACGTAGGAAGCTTAACAACGGACTCCCTCAAGGCTCAGTGTTGACACAACAACGGAGCATGGGCTGCACGGAGGCTATCCTCAACAACGACCTGGCCAGCCTAAGCACGTACTTTAAAAAGTGGAGACTATGCCCAAGCATGAGCAAAACGGAAGTAACTTGTTTTTACCTGAACAACAAACTTGCTCATGTAAAACTTTCGGTGTTTTTCAACAATGTCCAGGTGAACCATAACCCTTACCCAAAATACCTGGGAGTTACTCTGGACCGTACACTTTCATTCAAGGCACACCTGTCCAACACAGGAGCAAAGCTGAAAACCCGCAACAACATCGTCCAAAAGCTAGCCTCAACAACATGGGGAGCTCCTGCAAAAACACTACGCTCGGCGACTCTGGGAATTGTTTTCACCACTGCCGAATATTGCGCACCCCTCATGGCTTAATAGTGCCCACACACAAAGTGAATGTACAGCTTAATGTATCAATGCGCATAATCTCTGGGGCAATATGTTCTACCCCGACGAGATTCCTCCCAGTGCTCAGCAAAATACTCCCAGCAGGACTTCGGCGACAAAATGCCCTTCTTCGCGAATATAGAAAAATTAAATCAAACCGCCTCCTACCAATGCACGACGATATCGAGAGCAGTGAAAGAACTCGGCTTAAATCTCGGCAGCCACCCTTAGCACCGGCACAAAAACTAGACTCCTCTTCAACGCAACCGAGTAATGGAGAAACGAGTGGATTTCTTCCTCTGGAAACGACATTTTTCGTATAAGAGACCCTATGCCAGCTGGCCACGAATTTCAAAGGAAAACTTCGGTAAGCTTGAATCGCATGCCATCGAAACATGGCAGATGTGCCGCAACACTGTATAAATGGGGAACGGTCGAGTCACCTTATTGCGACTGCGGAGCTGTCCACCGAATGCGTCCTTCGAAGGTATGATGGTGACCCAGCCGATTTTATCACTGCCTCCCCCGCTGCTATCCAATGGCTGCAAAACCTCGACATTAAATTTTGATAAATTGTGCAATACATGCATAGGATATTATGTTTTTCTTATTTTTTTTTGTTTCGTTATGTACTTTCATAATAGTCTGTATCTGTTCAGTCAATTTGCCATACGCTAAATAAAAAACATTCAGCGCGAGACGTCAAACCAGAGCGGCAGCGACAACGCGAGACCAGAGAAATCGTTTGTTACTACACAATGAAAGCGACTGTTTTGACTGCACAGTAACAAAACATAACACTTTTCTAAAATTTGTCGACTTTATTGCACATGGATAAAGTTTATATTTCCCAACAAGAATAAGCTTCGAAAAAGAAGGACGTCAATTGGACAGCGTGTAATAACTAAAAGACAACAGCGATTGACAGAATAATCGTCCACCTCGGCGAGTGTTTTTTAATTTTTCGAAAAGGCTGACGTGCAACACAGTGATAACGCAGGTATTATGAACCACCCACATATTGCCATTGATTGAAATTCATTTGACAGCTCGCCCGAGACTCTTGCTCGCTCTCTCGCTCTTGACGTGAAGTAAAACAGGCATAAATCAAGCTTTTCCAGTTCCAAAAGTGACAGAAGATGCATATAACTCGACGTTGCAAACGTAAATAGAAGGCAGCGTATGAGGATTGTCGAGACAGAAGAAAGGAGGAAAAAGGCTGCTGCGTAGAAAAAACAATGGCCTAGGTACGGCATCTCCCAGCTGAAGGACATCGAAAAGTAAAGCGGAAAGTTTTTTTTTAAACGGCCAAGCAACTGTTTGCTGAGCTTTGAACTGGAACACATCCTCTTCGAAAAAGCGATAGTTTAAGTGTTTAAGCAACATTTCCAGCTAGTGCTTAATTGGTATTAGATAAGAAGAGTGGAAGAACTACAAGAGAGGATTACAAGAGGAACTACAAGTCGACCAAGATTAGAACCACATACATACCACAAAGTATTGAAGATGTTAGCTAAGCTATAAAAAGGCTTGAGAGAAACGAGGGACGAGGCCATCGGCTCTAATGGCTTACCTGCGGAAGTCTTTTTGGTAGCGTGACAGTGTTTGACAGAAAGTGACATACCAGTGTAGCTTCCGGCCCGGCGGGTAACGGCAGCCCAGATCTTCCCACTAAGGCAAATCCTTAGTAAGACCAATAAATTTCAAGTCAAGACGAGAAATCATTTCGACCTTAATGCGAGAACCACAAAGCAGCCTGGGCTTGGCCTCGGCTTGACGTTTACAAGTTCAGGCATACGATTTCAGTGTTTCCTAGCACGCGAGCGTAGCAAGTGCGCAAAGAGAAAACGTAATGCTACGTAATGAGGCTCAGAAGCCCAGCATAAGTTCAGATGTGCAGAACTTTTGCTTTGTGTGGAGCAAATGGGGGTTGATTTCGATCGCACACACGAAGTCAATCAGTCTGCCTTTGGCTGTATTTGTATAATTGTGTTGGTCATGCACGGATATGGCGTAGAATATCTGAGTGTGTCTCTATTTTGGGACAAATTCCGTATTATTTATTTATTAGTTGGACATGAATGTTCGATGTTCCACATAATTATGTACACAGCACTAGCTACCAGGGCTTTCGGCTGCGTGTGCGTACTTTTTAATTTATAGTGGCATGCTTGGAGAGCGTAGCGAATGTATAACAAAAGCTCTCCCTCCATGAGCGAAATGTCATTGCAAAGCCGGTTCAAAGCCCACGTATCGTATGGGGGCGAAGCCGAAGCCTGAGGCTGCTTTGTGGTCCCCGCTTAAGCCGTGTATTAAAGCATTCATCGTCAGGGGGCGCTACCTGGCGGTGACCGCTGAATTCAAGATCTCGGCAAAACACTATGTGGCAATCGCATTATGTTGAGTTCTTGATCTTCTAACAACATGGGAGCTGAAAACAGTGAAATTTCATGCTCCTTGACACTTAATTTTGAATCTATCATACAAGTAAAAGAGTAAAAAGATAAACTTCATATTCTCATCTAAGCAACGCCTTTAAATAAGATTTTATGAGTGCAATTTATTGTGAAATTGGTAGTCGATGGATATGGATAGACATGTGCATCTCAAGAGAGTACAAGCATCCAATCGTTTCTGAACCCACCTCTGTCTATCAAATCCTACTCCCACCTTCCCGTAGTGAACACCTAGTACCTAGTATCTCAACTGGAGATTGGGTTCTTCTGACCCCTATGGAAAGTTGTTGGGGTTAGCAGACGAGAGAGCGGGTGCGGGAGTGGTTTCACTAAGGCACTTCTGCTTGCATCCGGACGGCAGCCGAGTAATTCCCCAGATATAATCAACGGTGGCGTCCACAGTTCCACCGAACTACTTAGTGAACACCTTATATGGGCTACTATGACGTATTCGGAGCTCAGTCCTATAATGAGCGGGCTACCCGGCTTCCCGTCCTTGGAGTCGTTAAAAGGGTTTGTTCCTCTACGTAAAGAAATTTATATTTCGAAGCAACAACAAGCCTCGGGTTTGAACGGATTTACTGTGGGAAGAAGGAAATAATACACCGAATTGTTGTAAGGGCTTTACAGCGACACCGACCTGGCCACTAGAGTAAGAATACAATGACTTCGACGGCTGGGCTACCTATAGCGCCTCGGCCGGGAAAATGCAACTTCGTGTGCAAAACTGGAGACGGCTAGCTATAGACAGAGCTGGCTGGCGAAGGTTGTTGGTTGAGGCCCAGGTCCATCCCACACAGTAGCGCCACCTAAAGTAAGTAAGTAAGAGTGCGATTTCTCTAATTTTTTAATAAGATTAATTGCATTCAAGGTAAAGCTCTGTTGGGTCCTATTGAGTCTGGCTTCTATTTTGTCATCAACATGGTACGAATGGTTCGGTTAGGTGCTAAAGACGCTAAATCAAATTGCATTGATAGTTTTTTTTCCGCGAATTATAGCCCATTAAATTGGAAAACACATATCTCCTAGTTCGCATAGCAAAATTTAGAAAAAAAATTTCTAAGTACAAGCAGGTTTCTCCTTCGACTCCAACACGCCTTCTTAATTAAAAGCTTGAGTGCTAAATACCACATTTAGGCATCATTTTCAAAGTGAGCTAAATTAAAAATAAATTTTCTTTTCTATCCGGCTTATTGAGCGTAAGAAAACCAAATTGCACCTCATTCGATGACAAAGAGGTGATTTTTTCTCGCCCATATCCAAACAATGAGAAGACACATTTGGACATCTGAATATGCGCAATCACTCACAATAGGCTCATAAAATCAAAACATAATGACGCAAAAGATTTTATTACCTGGTCCACACCACTTTGTTCCGGGATAGATAAATCCAAGGCCACCACGGAATTCTCGACCATATGAGCCAACATCTTTACAGACATTTTCCAGTGCCATCACTGAATCGCGTGGTACTTGTCGGATACGCTTTGGGTCAGATTGTAGCAACATTCGTTGGATATCACCTCTGAAATATGAGAAATAAATCGTTTATGTATGTAAGTGCTGTAGATACGGCATAGTTGTAATCTTACCTATCTGTGTGCATTTTACAAAATGGATGTCTAGAGGAAAGCTCCACCATAACTGACATCGTCACATCAGCTATAAGAACAGCCGAGCTGCTTGCTAAGCGTAGTGATCCTGAGATCAATAAAGTCGTTAGAGCCACAGTAAAAAATTGCTTCGTTGTCATCTGAAATTATACAAGAAAATGATTTACAAATTAACAACAGATCCCAAAGGTTTTAATCCTTTGAAAACGTTTTGGGGTAGCAGACGAGAGAGGGGGAAGGAGAGTTCCCATTAAGGCACTTCTCCTTACATCCGGGCGGCAGCGGAGGAATTTACCAGATGGAGTCAACGGTGGCGTCCACAGTTCCAGTCAGGCCGAACTACTTAGTGAACACCTTATATGGACTACTACGACATATTCGGAGCTCAGGCCTATAAGAAGGGGACTATCCGGCTCTCCGTCATTAGAGTTTAACGAAGGATCTGGTCCTCCAGGTTGGGGGTCGTGCCGTGCGTCGGGGTGACTTCCCGGCCGCGTAAAGGTACACCAGTTACGAAGCAGAAACAATCCTCGGATCCGGACGGATTAACTATTGACGACCAATGCAAACGACAAAAGGACAACGAGCTTCGGATCTGCAACTGGAATATTAGGTCCCTTAACAGACCACGTGCAGCCGAGCAACTAGTGCAGGCCCTAAACGACTGCAAGGTAGAATTTACGGCCATCGAAAAAAATGCGATGAGACGGGCCGGGCGAAAGAAGAATGAAAAACTGGGACTTCTACTACGGCGACTGCTATCGACATCAAAGCTTGCGCCTATCTGGATGTGGTTTCGTTATTGGAGGCAGACTTAGGGAAAAAGTCTTGAGCTTTAACCCTGTCAGCGAGCGCTTCGCGACGATCCGCATCAAGGCGGATAAATACGCCAACATTATCCTCATATGCGCGCATGCCCCCACAGAGGAAAAAGATGACGACGCCAAAGATATGTTCTACGAGCTCCTGGATAAAACTTATGAGCAGTGCCCTAGCTACGACATTTAAATTGTCTTAGGCGATTGTAATGCCAAGCTAGAAAGAGAGGGCATCATTGGTCGTACAGTCGGAAAGCACAGCCTGCACGACTCGACCTCCGATAAAGGATTAAGGCTGAGCGACTTTGCTTCGGGGCGACACGTTGTGGTAGCTAGTACATAGTTCCCGCATCTCAATATCCACAAAGGGACATGAAGATCTCCCGATCAGTCAACCGTCAACCAGATTGACCACATTGCGATCGACGGAAAGCAGTCCTCCAGTATCATGGATGTCCTAACTTTCCGAGGGGCCAACATTGACTCGCATTGACATTGACTCCAATCGAGTCTCTCAAACCTTCTACGAAGTCCTATGCAGCCAGCATCAAGTATTGATAGCCAGTAGCAACATTGCCAAAATGCCATCAGAGATGCCGCCTCTGAGGTGGTGGGTTTCACACGGCCACCACAATTAAACCCCTGGTTTGACGATGAGTACCGGCGAGCACATGCAGCTCAAAAAGAAGTATACAAAGCGGCTCTGCACAGAAGGGTTAGAGCTACTCGCGAGCTCTACAAGCAGAGGAGGAGAGAGGAAAACCGGCATCTCCGCAGGAAAAAGAGAGAGCACGAGAAGCGCGCGGTTGAAGAGATAGAGAGATGAGAGAAACACCAGAGGTTCAGAGGATCAAAAGTTCCTGCCAAGATGTAGCTGTGTCTAAGCTCAAGTGCAACAAAGCAGCCGGAGCAGACGGCCTAGCTGCCGAACTTTTTAAATCCACTGGCGATGAACTGGTTAGGAGCATGCACCAGCTCATCTGTCAGATATGGTCGGAAGAAAGCATGCCCGACGAATGGAACCTAAGCATTGTTTGCCTGATCCTGAAGAAAGGAGACCCTCTGAGTTGTGCTAATTACAGAGGCATCAGTCTTCTTAACATCGCTTACAAGATCTTTTCTGCTATACTGTGTGAACGCCTGAAGCCGTTTGTCAAAAATCTGATAGGCACGTATTAGTGTGGCTTTAGGCCAGGAAAGTCCACCATCGATCAAATATTCACACAGCGGCAGATCTTGGCGAAAACCCAGGAATTCCAAATAGATACACACCACCTTTTCATCGATTTTAAGGCCGCGAATGACAGCATCTATAGAGACGAGCTATACAGCGTAATGTCTAGTTTTGGCATCCCTGTCAAACTTGTCAGTCTGTGCAGGATGTCAATGGAAAATTCACGCTGTTCCGTCAAGGTCGGCAATGACGACCCTTTGATGTCAAAAAAGGGACCGACCCCTTTGATGTCAAAAAAGGGTTTAGACAATGCGACGTGCTGTCATACGACTTCTTTAACATACATCATACTTGAGAGGATTGTGCAAAACACCTGCGCCAACACCAGAGGTACAATTTTCCAAAAGTCCGTTCAACTACTCGCATACGCAGATGACATTGACATAATCCAAAGAACAAAGCGTGATGTCCGTGAAGCCATGTGAGTGAGTATTATGACGGAAGCGGCGAATATGGGTTTAGCAGTCAACGAGGGCAAAACCAAGTATATGCTGCCATCAAAAAAAGACACAGAAGACAGAGAAAAATTCTTCCGATGATTTACGGTCCCGTCTGCATAGAAGGAGAGTGGATGAGGAGATAAAACATCGAACTGTGCGAGCTGTACAGCGACACCGATCTAGCCAGAAGAGTCAAAATACAACGTCTACGATGGCTGGGTCATCTAGAGCGGATGAATACTAACGCTTCGGCCCGGAAAATCTTCGAATCCACCCTGCAGGGATGGCGCAGTAGAGGAGCACCGAGACTCAGGTGGCACACGCGAGTGGAAGGGGACCTCAGCCAACTTTGCGTGCGAAACTGGAGATGGCTAGCTAAAGACAGAGCTGTCTGGCTAAGGTCCACCTTAGCCGACAAGCGGCTGACTGAAGTCCACTGGTCCACGGCACAGGCCCAACCCGGACTGTAGCGCCACCTTAAGTAAGTAAGTATTATTATTATAATTATTTTTTTAAAATGAACAATATACCAGGGCTTGAGAGTGCACCTATATGCTACTTGTTTCCTAAAATAAGTTCGATGGGTAAGTTCAGTGCCTTGAATTTTTTTTTCGCATAAGGGCCCCCAAAAAATCATCTTCTTGGTAAGATCACATTCAGTAACATAACAATATTTTTCAACAGTTTATTCACAAAGAAATTGTACTTTATGTACTATGTAGAATACACCTATTCCTACATTTCGTCCACAGAACATTTTCGACCACTCCACATTTGGAGGCACAGTTGAAGAAATACTTTGAATTTTCCAAAAAAAAACCGTATTTTCGACTGGCCTAAGGCCTAATTTAGGAAAGAATAAGAAAACAAGCACGTTGGGAAAACAAGACTCTATTCTAGATTCTGTTCTTAGAAAGTTTAAAGCCACGCCTCCTTTTAGCGGTTGAAATAGGGTTGGTTGGACCAGGCTCCTTTTTTAAAGTTTGCAGTAACCACAAATCGTCAAAAATAAAAATAGTAGCAGTAATTTACAATGTGGGATAGGATGGGGTATTCAACGGTCCGTCTAACGGACTGTAACTTCTGCGTGCATACTGTAGCACTTACTCACTGGTTTTAAATAGCCAATGATGCGGGCTAATAATTAAAACAATTTTGAATACCATATGCTAACCCAAGAGAAATCCAGGAGCGTCTGTTTCGGGACGAGCGGCTTCCTGGTCGGCGTCTGTTGTCCGGGTTAGGATCGGCCGAATTTAAACCTGGCAGCTAGGTATAAAATGCAACCCCCGCCTCCCCCCAACCATGAAAAGAAAACGAAAACAGCCTCGGATATTTGCTGATCCTGGTAATCCAGGGCACCCTTTGGAGCTAGGCCTGAGGGGTGTCAGCATGCGAGCGCTTGGTGGTCGGAAGGTCGCGCTCGATATCCGACCGGGTTTAACCCGAAGAAGTTACGAGCAGCCCGTCAATGGTGCCGCTATCCATTACGGAGGGCGGAGGGGGACAGCGCCAAGTCAAAATGAGGGCTTAGGTGGAAACTCTACAAATCGACAACGGCACCAACTCAAAATTGGCACGTGGAATGTCTCGTCGCTAACGAGGAAGGAACTTGAACTGGCTGAGGAGGCCAAAAAGTATCAGCTCGATGCATCTGGCATCTCCTCAACTAAGTGGAAGGGTTCTGGAACCAAAGACTTCGATGATGGGTGGCAGCTCTTCTGGTCTGGCGTCCCAAATCACATGACTGCACAGGCGGGAGTGGGGATACTCACAAGCCCCGGGTTGTCAGAAAATGTATTCGATGTCATTCCGTTAGGGGGAAGGATTCTGATCTTAAAGCTTAAGCTTGAACGATCGACTCTGGCTCTGGTACAGGTTTATGCACCAAATCGAGAGTCAGAGTATGAGTTCTTTTTGAACGAAGTTGATGTTGCCCTGGACAGAGTGGCAGAAATGGACTTCTTTCTCCTGATGGGTGACTTCAATGCCCATGTGGGTACGGACGACAGTACTTGGAGGAGTGTGATCGGGAGGCACGGTGACCCGGATCAAAACAGGAACGGAGGGAAGTTGTTGGACTTTTGCTGGGCTTGTCCATCATGAACACCTTTTTCCCACACAAAGACATTCACAAATACACATGGTACAAGCACAGTTTAAATCAGAAGTCACTGATTGATTTCTTTGTTGTACCATCGTGTGTTCAAAGAATGATTTGTGATGTTCGAGTTTTCAGGGAAGCTGAGTTGTCAACAGATCACCACTTAGTGCTGTGTAAATTGTTCTTCAGTGACAGTATTCCTGGGTGGCCCAGGCGAAAACCAAGACTGGTGACCCGCATACGGTGGGAAAGGTTGCAGGATGCTGACTCTGATTTCAGAGAGCGCTTTGCACAGCATGTTTCGGAGAAGTTTTAACAAATTCCAACTGACCTTTTGAATGTAGAGGAGGAATGGCAGCTATTTTTATCGGCAGTCATTGCCTCTGCAGGAAATGTTTGTGGAGTGAAGCGGCTTGGGGTAGCGGCTGGTGGTGAGAAAAGAACTGCTTGGTTTAAAACGCCTGGAGTTCAAGAAGCCATCAGAGAGAAGAAGAGTGCCAACATTGCGTGGATCCAATGTAGAAACTCAACTTCTCGAGCCCGGTACAATGAGGCGCGAAGGACTTCCAGTCTGGCAGTTAGAACAGCCAAGGAGCAGTCATGGAAAAAGTTCGGCGAGAAGTTGGAGCACGATTACAGTTCTGCAAACAAGATATTTTGGCAGACCATTCGCCGGCTCAGAGGAAGGAAGTTGAATATCATTCAAGGAGTTAAATACAAGGACGGTACACTTCTTTCAAATGAGAGCGATGTCTTGCACAGATGGAGAGAGCACTTTTCTGAGTTGCCCAACCCCCAACAGGGCACTGAAGATGGCATTCCTACTGCTGACGAGATAAGGGCGGAGAATAGTCCCACAGTAGACGAAGTCACTAAAGCGATTAAATCGCTAAAAGTTGGCAAGTCTGCTGGAGTTGATGAAATCCGGCCAGAAATGCTCAAGGCAATGGGTGAAGAAGGTATTGACTGGCTAACACGTGTCATTAAGGTGGCCTGAGATAGCGGGAAGGCACCTAGCTATTGGCAAACAAAAAATATTGTGCCCATTTTCAAAAAAGGGAACAGGAGAGATTGCGCCAACTATAGGGGCATATCTCTCTTGAGTCTTCCGGGAATAGTATTCGCGAAGGTGTTGGAAACGCGTTCCAAAACTGGAATCGAGCCTTTGTTACGGGAAGAACAGTGCGGCTTTCGGCCTGGCAGAGGCACAACCGACCAGCATTTTACTCTGAAGGTTATTCTTGAGAAGGCCTGGGAATATGCCAAACCGGTCTATGCGTGTTTTGTAGATCTGGAAAAGGCGTATGACCGAGTCCCTCGGGATACACTGTGGAGAGTTTTGCAGGACTATGCGCTGAGTGGGCCTCTTCTGAGAGCCATCCAGTCCTTGTATGGAAACTGCAGAAGCTGTGTACGGATAAATGGCGTCAAATCCCGTCCTTTTGATGTGCGCGTTGGACTTCGCCAGGGCTGTGTTCTGTCGCGGCTCCTTTTCATAGCATATGTGGACTGGATGGTAAGGCGCAGTCTTGGCGAGCAATGTTTCGAATTGGCTGGCATCAGGATGAGCCATCTGCTTTTCGCAGATTATTTGGCCATCCTTGCATCATCCAAAGAGGAACTTCAACGAGCACTGGATAGGTTTACAGCCGTCTGTGGTGATGTTGGGATGAAAGCAAACGTGAACAAATCGCAAGTGTTGGTTGTTTCCCGAACTTCTGTGCAGTGTACCCCACACATAAATCGAGTTCCATTAAAACAGGTGGAGAAGTTTAAGTGTCTCGGCGTCTTTTTCACGAAAGATGGGAGGAGTGATACTGAGTTGTCCTGTAGAATTGGCCAAGCTGGAGCAATAATAAAGGAACTGCGCCGGCCGGTCATCAGGAAAGCTGAACTTGGAGTGAAAGCAAAGATCTCAGTTGTTAATTTAGTGTTCGTTCCGACCCTCATCTATGGTCATGAAATTTGGGTAATGACCGAAAGAATTAGATCGCGGGTACAAGCTGCCGAAATGAGATTCCTGAGGTGCGTTGCTGGTGTTACTCTAAGGGATAGAGTGAGAAACGTCAGTATTCGGGGGAATCTTAATGTTGAGCAGCTACTTCTTCGAGTGGAGCGATCGATTCTTCGATGGTTTGGACACGTTGTTCGCATGCCCCCTGACAGACTTCCTAGACAGGTCATGCTAGCCGAGATGCGAGCGCGTCGCCCCCCTGGTAGGCCAAGGAACAGGTGGTGGGATCAGGTAAAGAACGCCTCCGAGTCCCGCCTGGGGATTGCACCGGAGTCTCTTGAGTTGGTGGCGGAGGATCGAGAAGGATGGAAGGACCATTTAGCCACCCTCGCTCCGCGACCCTTTTAAAGGATAAGCAGCATCCGAAAATGATGATGATGATGATATGCTAACCCGTTTTTTCTTTTATAGGGCTTTGTATTTGTAACAGAACTTATGGCTTCAGATGACATCTGAATATTTATACAAGAGAGATTTAAACCGCTGTGCAATACCTGCTTATCGCAACAAAAGTTCTCAATGTAATTACAGCAAGAGGAAGCAAGTAACGATGTTATTTTTAAAGAAATACCTTGTATAATTAAAGTAAAATTAAAATAAAAATAAACCCAATTCAGTAACGTTGCCCCTGTAACTAACAAAAAAAGCCTCATCATACTCATTTTTTAATCAAATCAACCACACACATTTCGATCATATAAAGCCAAACCAACCGAGGAAAACCGGAAAAATTTAAACAAGCCAGAAATGTCAGCAATGCTCATATCCGTCGTGCCAAATTCTCTCATGATCAGAAATTAAGGGAAAAAATACTTCCGTGTCCCAAAGGTAGCAAAAGTTTCTGGTCATTCGTCAAAAATATTAAAAATTGTGCCTCATCCTCCATCCCGACACTCGTTTTCAATGACATCCCAGATGTCAGCTCCTTTGACAAGGCCAATCTACTTGCAGCTCATTTTGCTGCCAGATCTTAAAAACCTCAACATGCACAAATCCGCTGGTGCAGATGGTATTTCCCCCATAGTTCTGAATAGGTGTTCTTCCTCGCTGGAAAAACCCCTGCGTAGGCTTTTCTATCTGGCCTACTCTTCTGATCTCTTTCCGAGTAGATGGAAAACTGCATTTGTTCAGCCCGTCCCAAAAAAAAGGCGATTCAGTTTCTCCGAGCTGTTACCGACCAATTGCACTAACATCCATTCTTTCCAATCCATGGAAACGCTGACGAATAGTCAGCTTATGAAATATCTAGAATCTCGGAGGCTTCTCAATGACCGTCAAAACGGCTTTCGTGGCAAAAGGTCCACTGGTGATCTGATGACTTATCTCACCGAAAAGTGGAACAAGGAAAAGCTCCTTGCACCTTCATGGTGAAAGCAAAGTTGTTGCGCTCGACATTTCTAAAGCAATTGACAGAGTCTGGCATCAGGCTCTCTTGTCGAAAATGCGTGCATTTGGAATCGATGTGTCTTTATTTCATTGGATTAGAAATTTCCTTTTGAACCGATCAATCCAAGTGGTTTGGGACGGTTTCAAGTCTGATGTTCATCACATTAATGCTGGTGTTCCCCAGGCCTGAGTTTTATCTCCAACACTTTTTTGATCTTTTTAAATGATCTGTTGTCTGCCACATCTTATCCAATTCATTCTTTTGCTAATGACAGTAATCTTAGTTTCTCATACTCGTTTCCTTACAAACGCCCTGGTCCTTGGGACGTTGAAAGGGAACGGTTAAGTATGTTAAACTCATTAAATTCCGACTTCAACAGCTATCAACGTGGGGGCTTTTAAACTAAGTAAAATCTAATGCTTCCAAAACACTATGTACTGTCATCCAAGCTGAATAGTAATCTTCAGCCGTTATCCATGAACGGTACTTGCATCACTGAAACCAAGAAGCTTTCCATCCTCGGTATGTGTGTTAATGACAACTTACGTGGGAATGACCACATATTCGACGTCGTCAAAAAACGCAGCGAAATGCTTCGGATTCCTTAGTCGATGCAAGAAATACTTTACACCTTCTGATCTGTTTGTTATCTATAAATTGTGCATACGACCAAAACTGAAGTATAACTCTCATGTCTGGGCAGGAGCTCCTAAGACAAATTTACACCTACTAGAAAGTATACAAAAAAGAGCATTAAAATTGATATGTGACCCAAACATTGCGAAGTTCTCCTTGCAACTCCTTGCAACATGGTCGCAATCTCTCTTGTCTTTCTTTGTTCTACCGTTTTTTCCATAAAGATGTTCCAGCGAAATAGCCAGCCGCATTCCACGCCTTAAAGAATTCAACTGCAACACCTACGCAAGAAGGAGTGCTCATCAGTACACCAATTGGAGTTCTTTTTTTAGCCGAACAACGCGTTTTTGGAACAGGCTTCCACCGCAGTTCAATTTTTCCTTTCCATTCCCGTTATGTTAACTCAGTATAAGGGTAGCCATAACCCGTTGAACGCGGGTGAATTATAAAACAAACAAAAAAAATAATTTCATTTCATTTGTAAAAGCCTGATCCGATTGCATTATGAAGATTGTTCGAGTGTTCATATTTTAAAGGGTAATCTAGCTATGCATGTAACAGAAAAAAATGTCCCGAAGTTGTCCTTAAGCTTCACCTTGGACATATGTACTTTCTTTATTTACCAGAAGCTTTTCTTAAGCAAACTATGGCAAGTGGAACAAAGCTTCACTCTAGTCTTTTCACCTCGATCATAGTCATAAAGTTTCTTCCTCCGAGGAGTGCAAATTATAATAAAATCATCATAACCTCCTCCTCTACTTAAACTTTATTTATTTCTTTTAATCTTCACTGAGGCACAAAACAAAAGATCTGATGACAGTGGTCGAAACAGAATTATTTCCCAATAAACGAATGAAGCCTTGGCGAAATATCAAGTCAAAGCTACTATAAAGTCGCAACATAGAAACATTCGCAATCTTTTCTTTCTTTTTCTATTTGTTCCTGAGGAAAAAAAGGTTACGTATTCGCCAGAGTGACCATAAAATCACCCATTTTTTTTTAACGACGCCAAACTCGACTGCGAATTTATGGCATACCTTTTCGTTGTTTTTAGCTTTTAATTGACTCGTTATCATTATCGAATCCATGGCTTAATTAAAAAGACTAAGAAAACTATAAGTACAATCTCGAGGCCTAGAAAAAAAAACTTTCAACACCACGCCGCGTTATGGTCGCGTAATTCTTTCGGCGAATTTCGAAAACAATCCAAATAGGTCAATGCTCTGTAAATGACCATCTCAAACAGAAGCAATCACAATTTAAATGCCAAATAAATCAGATCACCTTTAATTGAAAACCGCTGTCTGCTCTTTAAACGCCTCCAGCAGCAATGACAGTGACCTTAGAAATTAGGCCGTTACGTCGCAATCGCGGTTCATTATTAAACATTAAATTTGCAAACCCCCGTGTGTTACGCGTTATTTAAATAAGCCGAAAGGTAGTATCAACACTATTGAAAGTGTGGTTCACCATTCCGGTATCCGAAAACACGGAAACGTAACGCTCTGCGGGATTAATCAGACATCTACACTGCCACCGGCGACTGTGTGTTGTATCTATTATGTCTATCTGCAAACCGGGCTTAGTATGTCAATAGACAAACGTTGGCTGTTGTTGTTTGGAGATTTTATTTGAAGTTGAGTGCCAAGAAGAAAGGTGAAGGTCAGGTGCGGTGGTGGTAACGTGGATGGCGTCTAGTGGTTATTGCACTCGGGGTCTATGGAAAATAACAGTATAGCGCACAGAGGTATGTGGGGCTTTCGTTATATTGTAACCTTGCAACTGAACTATGCTAATGGAAGTCGCTTTTGGCTCGGCGAAGGTATCTCTCTTGAGATACTTTCAGTAGAGTGCAATTGTAACGAGGCAGCTGTTAACATGCAAACGCAATTATTTGCTCGACTTTTATTCAGGAGGAGGTCCAAAAAATACAAGCAAAGCGTGGCGCCAGAACAATGGCATGGTGTGGCAATTTTGCAAACTTGAGTGGTAATTAAAAGAGTTGCAGATTTTTTTTCTTTAGCTTAAGTCAATCATTAAAACCAGAAATTTTCTTTATGAATATTCAAGTGGTTGCAAAATAATGAAAATTTCGCGCAAAAACAAAAACTCAGCCGTCACATGTGGTCAAACATTTGGAATTTTATGTAGCCTCGTATAAGGCTAGGCACGATACCTTTTATGCAGTTCCTCAAGCTATTTAGTGACCTAGAGTTGTTATCTGTCATAAAAACTGCCTGCAGTTAGTAAGGCAATTATATTTGGAATAATCGTAAAAGCTGGGCGGCCTTAGAAGAAACAATAGGCAAATGGAGCAGCGGCAGGTATAGGTTTAAGTACAATGTCATGACGAGCATATCTGGGCATCTTAAGTGCATACACTTTACCTGTTTTTTTTTCTGATGAACCTGAAGTTAGATTTAAAATAGTTGCGGTCTGATTGTAGTAGGCTCAAATGTTGTTTTTAATTGCTTTCTTTTGAATTTTAGATGTCGAAGAATGCTGTTAACAACATTTCTCTGTGTATTGTAGTACTAAAGATGGGTTTCCCACCTCTTATCTCTAAATATGCCAATTCTGGCAATGATATCTGAATACTCCCTGCAATTTTGACAAATTATAACTTTTATTCAAATATAACAAAGGAAACCTTTCTTTGAATCGTTTTGTGCTTAAGCTTTTTCCTTATTAGGACGAATAAAATTATTGTATTAAAAAAAGTTCAGTTCTGCGCTCCCATTTAGTTATTTATTTATAGGGTAGAAGAAGATTTTCGGTTTTATCAGAGGGATAACGAATTAACGAAGAATAAAGGGTATTCAGAGCCAATGAACTCCTATTCGCAGAGTCCATTAAAGGTCTCATTAAGGTAGCTTCTTCAAGATCCTTAAAAAACTACTCGCCTATGGTTTTTCTTCTAAGAACAGCCCTGACAAGTACACAAAAGATGCAAAAGGTCTTTTCTTAGAGCTCTTTTTTCTAAGGGCAGTATTCACGAAGCAATCTTAAACTCTTAAGAGCTCTCTTAATCTTAAGCTCTTACAAGAGTACTGATTATGTTCCTCAATCGTTAGGCATTTTAATAGCCTCGATATCTAATCATACTGTGATATGGCGACAAAAATGTTTTACATTCAATTTCTTATCGGTCATCCGCTGTTATTAAAATATCCTTATTTCCCCACTAGTGGAGACTTTAGCGAATACAATGAATTCCAGTCGTCAAACTCCGCCCTCCATCTAGTGTGATGTAGAAGTTTTACGACTAATCATATTTGTATTGGCGATTGAAGGCAGCCCCCAGATGGAGAATAGAGGAACATGCAGAGACCTGGAACAACGTCAGTTTTTGAAAAATTCTCAAATTTATCATCAGGCTTTGGCGAAAAAATAAACAAAAACTATTCGCCACCGGGGGTCGCCACCGGTGCCTTCAATCGCCAATTGACGAATGGAAAAGTGGAAATGTGATACCTTGGTGGACAGTAGAGGAATATGTAGAGACCTGCAACAACGTCAAACTGAAAACTTTGACTGTTTCTTGACTGACAAAAACTTCAATGCTGTTTTCCCGCCTGAGTTTGATTGGTCAGGTTTTGTTAATTTTTTCGCCAGTTGACAGATAAATCAAATTCGGATGATAAATTTGGAGATTTTTTGAAAGCTGTCGATGTTACAGGTCTCTTAATGTTCCTCTATTCTCCACCGGGAGGTTGCCTTCAATCGCCAATAAATAGCCGATACCCGTTGCCTAGTTTTCAATTTTGAATCGGAATACTTGAAAAGCGAACGTCGAGAGTGAAAGTAATAAAAACGGTTACGGTGAACTAGATTGAACTAATTAAGTTGTGTTGATAAATAAAGACGCTCAATCTGTGTTTATTAAAATTAAAATTGAGTACTTAGACATGTTGGCAAAAAAATAAAAAATTAAAAAAAATGGTTGGTTGGACCTGAATTCGAACCCAGGACCTTCCAATCGTCGGTCATAGGTGCTACCATCTGCACCACAGCCCACTTCCATTTCGGGTGTCGAAATAACCTGCATGTTCTCTCTGCATAAATAATGCTCATAAACCAACAATATGTAACAATTGAGTTTTAATAACGAACCCCAGTAAAAATATTGCAATATGTATTTTTATTGATTTAATACTAACTCGTATTCGTATTCTATTATCAAGAATTTCTACATGTTATTTTAAGATTGCTCTTTCACTTTGCAATTGTATCAAATATTCCTGTTGCTGAAAGTTCCTGTTTAAGACCTCTTTAAGAAGCTCACGGTATTGTTTTACCACTGGAAATCGGATCCTAAGAAAACCTCTTCTGAACCTTGCCTGGAAAGCTCATAAAAGACCGCTGGAACCCAAAAAAGATTCACTGTATTTAGCCTTTTAACTGAGTTTGACGAATGCTTGACTTTGATTACTTACTTGGACGAGGTAAGAGGGTTCAGCAGCTTGCCTGTAACTGCAAATGCATACGCTTCTTGCCCTCCACCTTTTAGTTATCAAATAGCGCATAGCGATTAGGATAGTAAAGATCCCCGCTTCCCATGCGCGTGATATAATAAATTCACCTCTCTTTAATTCAAAGCGAACACCCCCAGTAAATACAAGAGATGGAGGGCCATCAGAGAATCTAAACTTTTCGCGTTGATAAGCGTGTTGCGCGCTGATAAGAGGATAAGGTTTATCGCACATGCAGCTCAGTCAATCTCTTCATGCTTTTCAGCAACGAAGGCCTTATGGGTTTGAAACTTCTGGGATTATGCATGTAAGCCAAGACAAGACATATGAAGGGCATATTCTTTTCAGTGTGGCAACAGTTGACCTAGCCTTGTTTCATTATAATCGGGTGGATAACATCTTGACCAAGTAACTTGGGGGTAACTTAACGCAGGAGTGCATTCTGAGTGCTCTACTGTTCATCTTGTGTATTAGTGGCATTGCTGAAGCTTTTCGTGGCACAATCGAGTTTTCCAATCGTATTATTAGCGCTTTGATGTACGCAGATGATATGTGTTCCTATCGGGCTCAGTCGATGGCATGCAACTCATGATGAATAGACTAAACGAATATTGCAAACGCTGGAACTTGGTGGTAGACTTAAGCAAATCGAAGATGATGGTCTTTAGATATGGCGGCGGGCGCTACGGTCGGAACGAAAAATGGGCATATGATGGGCGGTCAGTGGATATTGTTCATGAATACAAAAATTTAGGAATGCTGATATATGCCAACTTGAACATGAGTAAGCACCTGGAAACCAAACTTTCTGAAGCCAAGAGGGCAATTTCTGCCATCTGGAACCATCAGGAAGCAATAAGCTTGTAGCGCATAGAGTAAAGCAAAAGCTATTTCGCTCAACTGCAGCTTCTATCCTTTCATACGGTGCTCAAGCGTGGGGTCACTTGCCTTTCGAAGCGATTGAAAAATTTTTCCGTTACTTCCTCAAGAGAATTTTGCGCCTGCCAAGCAGCACGCCCTATTACATGTTGTACCATGAAACCGGATCTCCACCTATTATTTTGGACACACTTAAGCAACACTTCAATTACATAAACAACGTAAATTTTTAAATCATGCTTTAAGAACAAGAGGAAAAGTCGTTCAAGAGTGGGAGGGACTCGCATCTGACTGCGGTATACGCATGCTTATTACTCATAACGCTCAACCGTTGACATTGAAAGCTATGTTTGACGCCATTCTCGAAAATACAGCACGCTGCTTGTATGATAAGTTCTACAAAGAAGCTCGTTCTTCATAGTATAGGTGCTACTACAGTAAAATGAATTACCATCTTCGCGAGAACACATATTTCGTAATCAACAGCTCTACGGAGAAAATAAGTACTTTATTTAAGTTGAGAGGTGAGCTTATCAGTCTCAATTGGTGAGCTTATCAGTCTCCCACACCGCCCAGATCTACCAAATTTGTGCAACATCTGCAACCTAAAAGTAAGAGAGGACATTTTTCACTTTTTGGGCATCTGCCCTGTGTTAAGAGAGTTCCGTAAGGGTTTCTTTGGCAAATCTTCCCTGGATGAGGACGAAGTAATAGGTATCTTAAATAGCGAGCAGGGTTGGGACACACTGTATAATTGTGCGGCGATAGCGCTTAAATACCGAAAATGTATAACAGATGGAGACTTTTAAGCGAATACGAATATCCAAATATGTATAAATGTATATAAGGAAAATCTTTTTTGTAGATTCAATTATTTATTAAAACTGTCAATCTGGTAGACGGCCATAGGCCAAACCTTATTAGACTTGTGTTAATTTTATTGTTTTTGTTTATATTATTATTAATTCAAATAAAGTCAAAACTAAACTAAACTAAACTTACTGACCAAGTAACTTGGAACTTCAATAGATGCAATCATCTTTTGATTTGCGTCATCAGGCACCATTTTAGATACTATGCACCACTTGCCGCGTTCCGTTCGTTTGTTCTGCAGATGCCAGCGTTTCTGGAACTGCTGAAGAGCACCTGGTGATCTGATTCCCTGGGAAATGAGTCCCTAGGGGAAGACTGAATGTCTCTGCCTTAATCTTAGTGTAGGTGCTATCTGGTTTAAAAATTTAAGCAAGTTTGCCTGGTATGTTCCTGTGAAAACTTTCACAAGCTTATGCTAGTTTCACTTAGAGAATCGCCCCCTCACAAATGTTTTAATAAGATTCCTTTTTCGAGTTGCCAATTGCTTGCCACGTTCAAAGGAGAGATATTACGAACCCCACCAAAAAAGGCAATGTCAATTAACATTGTCAGAGGAAGGCCTAAACATTCATGGATCACACAAATGCAACGACAACAGCATTTATTTGGCCTCAGTGACGAAGAGATCCAAAACCGGGTGGCTTGTCGGTATATTCTGAGGTCAAATCGGCGTACCCCCCAAGCGGACCATTAGGAATGCAGTGGAGTGGGAGGGTTATGATCCATCACTTCAGATCATAACCTCGGGTCTTAATGAAAAAAAAAGAAGATAATTTTCTTGGTTAAATTTAAGTATAACAAGTTAAATTCGAACACATTTTGCCGAGTATGATGAGTAAGTGTTTAGTTCATTCAGCGAATAAAATCTTCACTATAGAAGCCAATTATAATTTCATGAAAACCATTTAGGAAGTTATTAAAGTGTATTAAAATAAGGCTGAATTAAGTATCCATTAGTTTGATATGCCACTTATTCTAATAAAAAGAATATGCACTTTATTTGATTGTTAGACATTAAAATTCACTATGTTAACGCATTTTATAGCCAATTTAAGTCCAAATTCTGTCATAGCCTACTGCCTACTTTATTGACCCATTTCCTAGAACCATTCACGACAAGCTGACAAAGACGTTTTCTTGGATTACACATTGTAAGTCTATGCTAAGTTTTCTATGTCTAGATTCCCAAGTCGACATTTTAACTTGATAATCATTTTTAAAAATTCTAATCCTAATTTTAGGGGGTGATTTTGCTCTCTAACAGCATGACTTCCTATGCATCGAGCTCCGCAAAGATCATCATGGACTTTCCCAAAGGTAACAGGTAAGACTTCATTTCTTATTTGTGTATACCCTATGTTAGTGCAATTTTTATGTTTAGGCAAATACAACAAAGACAACTTTACATCTACAGGAATGGACTCGGCAATGAACTATAAAACTGATAGGAGACTCAAACACAGCCAAATCACTGAGATTCATTGAAAAATTGTCGCAATATGTCTCTATAGTCCATGTTTTAAAAAACTAATGGCCATCCTATATAGCTGGCGAACTACATTGAACTTGTCTCTTCCGACTCGCCTTCTTTTACACTGTGAACCCGAGCTCTCTAAAAGCTAAGCCGATTGGGTTTTAAAGATGATGGGCCTGACTTCAAAGAAGCACTCTCTGGTTGTATTATACCCTTGGCATTTTTAGGTTCCACACGTTTTTTTAATATTTTTTTATTTGAATTTTTATTCAATTTTTTTTTGAGTTTAATTTATAAATACCCTTAAAATGTAAAGCACATCGCTGAAGAACTTTGAGGATAAAAGAGATCGAAGAGAAAAGGTGTTATCGATCCAAAACAAGCGCTGACGAGCCAGTATGGAGCATGAAAACCCTGCTCAGAAGCACCACGGAGAAAAGCAATGATATAATCAGCAGAGTATTCTAAAAAAAAGCCAGTGAGTAAGTGCTACAGTGTGTACGCAGAAGTTACAGTCCGTAAAACGGACAGTTGAATACCCCATCCTATCCCACATTGTAAAATGCTGATGTTATCGTTTTTTTTTTTTACATTTTATAAGTAGTGAAAACTTTGAAAAGGGGCGTGGTTCAACCGCCTCTAATTACAAACTATCAGTTATAACACAGGTATTTCCAAGTTACGCTTAAATGTATGTAAAAATTGCAATTTTTTGGTTAAAATTCAATATTTTTTAAAAATCGACCCTTAAAAGGAGCCGTGGCTAAAAATTTTATATGAACGAAATCTGGACTGAAGTCTCGTTTACCTAACCTGCTACTTTTTTTGTTTTATGCTTTCCTAAATTAGGCTCAAGGCCAGTCGAAATTAAGTTTTTCTGGAAAATTTGAGGTTTTTCCTCAATTCTGCCTCCAATTTGGGCGTGGCCCAAAGCCTTGTATAGACAAAATGTGGAACTTAGTGTTTTCTACATAAAATATATGGCAATTTTTTTTTCAATTTCGAGCAAAAATATTGAGTAAAATGCATTTGAAAATTTACCTGTAAAATATATGCCACGCCCAGTAGAGGAGGTTTACCAATTAAATTTGTCTTTTTTGTGTCTTACATTCATTAGGAGATGCTAAATGTCAAATGTCAGCCTGTTAGAACGTCTTACAGTTTTGAAAACTCTGGAGGTACTTGCACATTTTGACCGATTGTGGGCGTGTTTTTGGGCGGATTTCAAAAATTTTAACACTTGTACTGCTTCGCATGACATGGACCTTACGTACGAAGTTTCAGCACCCTACATCAAAATTGAAGGCCTGAAAACATTTGACATACAGACGCACGGACGGACGGACGGACATGGCTCATTCGATTCAGAATTCGGTCTCGATCATATGCCCTTAAGGTCTTGGGGGTCTACCATTATTATTTCACCGTGTTACAAACTGTGTGACAAACTTAATATACCTCCTATCCTATGGGATGGGGTATAAAAATTCCATGTTTAATCTATTTGCCTTGGAAGAGAAAAAGGCGAAGTATTCGGGCGACCCTAATCTCGGTATCAGAGGCCGACCAGCAAGCACTTATTTTGAAACAGACGCTCCTAGATTTGGTCCTCCTAAATATTACCCATGCTGGTACCCACCACATCTGCTGAGCGTTCTCCTATCCACCACCTGGGGAGGCACCCAATTGAAACCCCAAAAGGGAGTCGTTTATCTACCTATAAAAGCAGAGACATCGTCGCTCTAGACAACAGCGTTTTGGACCTCCTTTTCGCTGTAAATCAAAAATTTTAGCGCAACAATACCAACTCTTTTCCTGGCTCCCTTGTCGCATCCCCTTTTCCTTCTCTTGCCGCTTCAACATACTGGGAGTGTGGAGGACAGCCATGGGGCCCACCAGCCAATGGTCTAGTCCCCTAGGATGTTGAATACGCAAACGACAGGATCGTTGATGTAATGAGTCTTCTACAGATGGGTGGTCTGTTACTGACGAACGGTCCAAACTTATGAAGCGGGAGCTCTTCATCTTTCGTATTTCGAGCCAGGCGGATGGTCTGGAGACTCGGCTACATGGAGCCTGGAACTGTGTCTGACCCCCGTAGCCCGAAGCCAGACGGACGGTCTGGAGACTCGACTACACGGAGCCTTGGAAGATGCCTGACGGACGGTCTGGAGACTCGACTACTCATTACCTGAGATGTCCCACTGTCACCCGAGAAGTCCGAAGATGAAGATGCCCAGTGCGAGACGGTTTCCTAACAACGATGTGAGGAGCAGCCCATATTAATTGAGAGCAGACGAAACGCGAGCGGAGAGCCCGAGAAGTTGTTCATCCGATCATCAGCGGCGGTACAAGTTGCGGGAGGGTTCAGGCCAGACAAGAGCCCGATGGACCACAAAATACAAATATGCGTCGGGGATATAACATTAACAACACACAAACTCATCCAGCAACACCATCAACATTTCCACCATGGTGGTCGTTCAGCACCTGATACCACATGTCACAATATTTCATCGGAGAGGTCCTCAGCAATGACTTAAAGCCCAACGACATCAATGGCCGAGTGCCCAACGTAAATTTTTTTAAATGTAAAAAATGGCACGCTAAGAGGTGCCCTTTACCCTAAAATCTGCGCGAAAGCCCACGAGGAACTATAATCGCGATCTTAGTTTACGACGCTTCCTGGTTCAATTCTCTTTCGTACCTCGAAACAATTGCCGAAACAATTGCCGAGCTAATTTATTCTTTTTGGGGTGAACAGCTGAGCTCGACCACGCGTGTGCAGTGGTGCGAACTCGGAGTGTTGGTGGGAGTGAGAGCGAATACGGCTTGGGTTAAAAAACGGTAAGCACGCAAAAGGCGAAAAAGCTGAGCGTCGCTGACAACCCCGTGCCCGAACCCCGCGGTAGCAAAATCCTTCGATGCTCTGAAAAAGAAAATGGTGGGTGAAACCCAAGCCAGCTGGAGAAGAGAAGGCACTTCTTGGTTGACCAGCATCGTAGACGGAGGCGTCAATTAAAAGTTTAAATTGGCTGAGATTTTTGGGCAATTTTATTTGAAGTAGAGATAAACCGAATCGTATAGCAGACGGGAGTCAAGATTTCCGATTGGGACTCAGAATATAGGGACTCGAAATATAGGAAGAGAAAGGAACCGGGTGAAGCGAAACAGGAGTTGAAGTATTCAAGGAGAAAACAGATAAGTAGAGTGAGATTTGTGTCTTTGTCTCGTGGTAGGGTTTTGTAGTTTGAAGGGTTCCCGTTGGCTTTCGTTCCGTTTTGTAACCCTGGTAAAATATACAGGACGCGCGACCTCATTTAATTACTTCGGGATAAAAACCTTAGCGGGCCATTTTTCGGCGATAAACTGTTGCTACGAATTATTTGATTACCTAGACGACATTGTAGTTTTCTTTTGTTTGTCCTTGGATCACTGTTCGCTAAGTACAACTAATATCGTCGTAACGTAATTTTACCTTTCAACGTTTTTTTTTTCAAGTCATCGTGATATTATATTTATCATATTTCTTTCTAACTACAATAAATCGCCTTGCTCCAACAAGGAGCTTTATAACGCACAAATTGTGTTTCATTAGCCGGCAAAAGTTCTTCATACCCCATTATTTCAGTTTGGTATTTCCCTTAAAAATACCTGGCGTCCAAAAATATATATAAAACAATAAAGATATAATCAAATAATATTTAACATAATAATCACTACACCTAATTAACAAACTAATTTACACCCTATATTATTCCTTCTCCACATCATCCCGGAAATTCTACGTGCGAATCCACTCCCAGCTGAGCTAGCCAAATTCGCAGTATCCCATCCTACTGCCTGTTGCATTTTCCCCCGATCCCACTCGCCGTGTGTGTGTGACGCAATTCGCCCGCCAGCCACATTCACTTGATAATTTTCAACCCGTCAAGTAGTGCGCGCGCGGTTCGTTTTTTTCTTTTGTTATTCATTAAATATTTGTTTATCCCGGCGAAGGGGAGAAAAAGTGCAACAAATGTTTGCATAGCTAAATAAATTATTAAGTTTTTTTTCTTTTTTATTGTACAAACTGCGGCCGTTTAATTTCATACTTGATAATATGCAGCCCTTCATATGGCTATAAGTTTAAAACATCAAACCGAAATCACAAGATACGGCAGACGTCTTAAAAATAAACACTTACCAACTTGTTAAATTGTATCTTATGGTCATTAAGCTGTTTATGTACATACTGCGAAAAACATGTTTCGCATTTTGCCCAATGCACTTTGCTGAACTTATTGCTGTCCCAGTTCAATCAATCAACCAAAAAAAAAGTCCATTTGTCCTTGGCTGCAGTGTAAAGGGCAACAGATCACCAACCCAAAAAAGTGTATCAGTTGCAGCATGGATACGGACTTAACTTTTTTATCACAGCCAGGCAAAAACATTTTCTTAAAAAAAATCTAGTACGTTCATAATCGTGTATCTATATGGACAAAAAACTCGCCATGTACCATGACCGATTTAAGTGTCAGCTGAGCACGCCACAGAGGAGCAAGTGAATGTTTTTTTGTCGTTAAAGTATCCACACCCCGGAGTAAAGTGCACACGGAAACTGGAAATGCTCTTTAAACTGGCATTGACAAAGGTATTAAGGTAGATACTCGTCTGTTAACATGACCACTTTATGCTACAGTCATTAAATTTTAGCGATTAGCTGACGCGCCTTATTTACCAGATATCGTGCGAGGTAGGCTTAAGTACAAAACCATCCAACACATTATGACAGTGACACGTGAAAAGGCTTCTCTTAGCCGGCCGAGACCATTGTTGTTGAATTAGTATTAGACAATGCTGCATTGCCTCAGGCTAAAGGCTAGAGGCAGTGTCTTTGTTCAAACAACAAAAGATACGACATTTTCACACTTTGCCCGCGATGGGCCAACGAAGATAAATCGGTACAATCAATGACCTCCAATAGCCTCCAGTACACGAGCTGATGAATTGGCACTTGTGGTTAACGCAAATTGATTAGTAACATTATTCTAACCTCATTGGCATTGGGAAATCATAAGTATTTCTGGCATTTTTGTTCGAAGCACAGATTTATTGACTTAAACAATTGACATGCAGAGGTGTATCTGTACGCGAAAGAATCTTATTGAAAACATTTGGATTCCGGATGGTGTTGGGCTACGTCTACGCAGATGAACATGATGTTCGTCCGATGTGTGCGCCTTGGAATTTGTTGACTTTTGATTTCGTTTTGACACGCTTGGTTAATGATTATCGGCTCTGTGTCCATAAACGTTACTGTTTGGGGCCAAGAACTACTAATACGCCACAATGTTGGCTTTAAAGATATCTTAGCTGCGTAAGTTACGTAAGTTCAAAATAAGCAAAATCGAGTTTCCATAGGCGGCTTCCTTCTCAGTCGAAGCAGCTCGTCGAATTGACGCCAACAAGAAGCAATGCCAAGTATTAACAACAAATAAAGCTAACCAAGTTTTTCCACATTGTTGACGATTTTGCGTTGGCCCAGCGGACCTTGTAAACATACTAACTTCAAAATAAATGGACAAGTATCCAAGAGCCTTTGGTAGCGACCTACATTCCTAGTCCCTAGACGGTTTTAATTGTTGCATGACACACAAATCCAGGATAAATGAATGGATATCGTATGCTTAGTTGACAGATAGAGTTGTGACTTGAATTTTACTTGAAAGGTTACTTTATCGAAATTCAACGAAATTTAATTGTTTTACCAGCCGCTGGCTTCTTTTGTTTTTTCTTTTAACCCCTTGAGACCAAAGCCTAGACCACTATGAAAATCTCAAAAAGGGATCTGGATTTGTTATTATTATGTGTAAATTAAGAAAAAAAAAGTGGTCCGGCAAATTTGAAAAAACCGCAAATGGCTAAAAACGCTGGGGTCGGGGTCATATTTGACCCCATTGGCAAATAGTATTTAATTTTTGATTTGCGGTCGAGTTCATGTGTTACTTTTTTTGATCCATGAGATCAACACGCCCCATAAAATTGTTGTATATTTTTATAATATTGGGGCATAGGATACTAATTTTTTCAGCGGATCCAGCACTGCGGCGTTTAACTGTGGACACATCAAGTGGCGAAAGGAGGTTCGAGCACATGTACACATCTTTGTTGTCAAATCACCTGACTACAGAAATATTTTTTGAAAAAAACGCATCAATTCTGCCACGCTGAGTTTTTGTCGTACTGGTTTCGAATTCTGGCATTCCCTTACCGTGGGACCACAATGCCCGTAGCGGTGGTATGTAGCAGTAGTACGTAGTACAGCCGCGGAGCCATGTGGCTTAGTACGGAAAAAAATTGAACACAATGGTGTAGCGCGGCTATGTCGAACAAAAACCTCGTTTATAAACAATGGTCGATACTCTGAGTTAATTTGAACTAGATTTAATATTTTTGTACAACGGATGACACAAATTCCATAAAATTTCTTTAGATTTAACCATCTCAATAAACTTTTCGACGTCCTTTTCCTCCATTGTTTACTTAACTTGTATTGAACTGTCCACCGTGTAGCGCTGTCAACCGTGTAGCGCTACGAAAGTTAAAAGTTGGCCAACTCTTACTAACGCCACAGCTACGCGCTACCGCCACAGACACACATTGTATGCGCAATACACTGAATACATGTGTTTTAACTTTTGACAGCTCTTACTACCGCTACTACTACCGCTACAGCTACATCACTGTGGTTCTACGGTTACGGTTAAAGCGAACAGTTCCACATGCCATTATTTCCTTTTGAGACAGTTTTTGCTGGAGAGGTGGAGAGTTGAAAACGTTGTCGAAGTAAAATTCGCAACCAGTCTTTTCAAACCCTTTTGTAAGGGCAAATATAACCCAAGGATTCACCCAAGCTCCCTTCAGCGTGCGTTGCTTTTTTACCGAGATACATGTCAATTTGATAAAGGTAGCCAATTTTAGCATCGCATCGGCACCAACATTTGAAGCCCCATTGGACTGGTTTTCCCTTGACGTATTGCTTCGTTTGGTTTTGGCCAGTTAACTTTATCATGTGTTCGTCAATAGATTGCTGCTGTGATGGTGAAAGTGCAGCTTGACAAGCCTTGTTGAAATGATCCAACAGAGGCCGTATCTTACAAGCTCTATCGTGCCTTATATCATCTCTTGGAGGTTGTTTGGTGTTATCTGCGAAATGCAAATTGGCTCCTATCTCAAAGTAACGATCACGAGTCATAGTGCTTGCAATATAAGGCACAGATAGATCGTTATGTAAGTTATGCCCAGAAACGCCTTCAACTCATGAATTGTAATGGCAAATTTCTCACCCTTTTGTAGAGCATAAAGTTGACTTTGCTCCTTTATAAGACCCAAGAGCGGTTCGAGCTGAGTAACACCGTCAAGCACAGATAAGGGTGCGCCATCGCAGCCTTCATCAGAAAGCAAAACGTTTGAGTTTAAAAACTTCAGGGTTCGGTCGAATTTTTTTGGTATAAATGAATTCCTACGCCACTTGAAAAGAGTTGAAACGTCAACGGGTAAGGGGGCCTCAATTGCGTTCAGTGACAAAAATTGTAATGCCTCGGAGGACTAAGACGGCTTTCTCAGATCCGTAACCTTGCATTCCTCTATTACAACTTCTGCACCAGGCTCAATATTGTCAACATCGTCTTCAAGGAAAGCTATATCTTCTGCGTCCAATGGCGTCACTTCTTCGTCACTGTTATCAGCTTCCAGGATTTGGCATATTTCCTCCAAATCCTTTTCTTTATTGAAATAAAATCTTTTCTTTATCATCTTGCGAACAAAACTGCAAAATAATAAAATCCAAACTAAACGAAAGCACACATCTGCATAGATAAGAAAGAATATCGCAAAAAGTTTTACTTTTTACTACGATTTACACATTGGACCCCAACTTATTTTGCTTATTTTGATGAAGCTAATAAACTTTTTGCTGATATCGTGATATTTAGTGAAATATGTACATCAAATCTCAAAACATATATTTACCTTTAGAACAACTTTCTTTAATTTATTTTATTATATATCGAAAATAGTTGACCACCATTCACAATGTACTTAACACGCCAAAAAAATGTACTAACAACTGGAGAACTGTCATGTTACTGGTGTATATAGATGCTAAAAGGCATTGCCTTCTACGCTCAATAGACAAACGACAGGTATAGTAAAATAGCCTGGGGTCATATATGACCCCTCGGTCTCAAGGGGTTAAATCAAAAAGTCAAGAAGGACTAAAGTGTAATGGCGTCGCGGCAAGACAAACTTCAGCTCCATATTTACAGCAAAGCCTGATGATGAAACAGGTAGCCGAACATGAACTGGAACAAATCTTTTTCGAGTTCCACCAAGTCCACTATAACGTATTTTTGAAGAAAAAAAGCCTGAATGTATGTATCTTCAACTCCAGGGGAAAATAATGTATACAAGGCCGTACAACCTACATAAAACGCTGAGCAACAATTGCCTTTTGTCCACTTCCGGAAAAAAATACAATAAAAACGTATTCTAACAAAACAAACGTATTCTTTTGTACAGTTCCCTTTTCAGTGCGAATCTGATAAAACCTCCGAAACTAAAATTTGTCGCAAAAAACTTTTGACAGCGCTATTCGGATTTGGCAAAAAAAATTAGGTCGCCATGTACATAAATGTCAAAAATGCAATACGCAGAATATTCATGGCTATAAGAAATTGTCCCTGGTTTACCTTAAGCTGTTGCCTGTTGACCCGGTAGTAAGCCCTGAGTTTACCTTAAGCTATCAAAACTAAAGGCCCAACCACTTGATGAGCTTAAGTCGGCTTTCCGAATTTTCCCATTCCACACGATTCGTATGACGCGTGCTTTGTAAGGTTTTGTAAGGTTTTCGTTGTCTTATGTATTACTTTGTTGGCTTATGCCCGGTTCACCGGTTTCACTGTGAACGTTTAAACTTAAGATTAGTTAAACTTTCACGAAAGTTTAAACTCAATGCGTAGACCGTTGATGTTTCTCAGTAGATATTGATCGAGCGTTTAGCTAAACTTCCGGTTATTGTTTCTCGCTAGTTTTGTAGGCCACTTTAAACATCAATTGTCATATCTCAGCCCATATTTATTTTTCAAATTGGTTTAAAGAATCCGTGAAAAAAAGGAAAATATCAAGAATTATTCGGTGTTCTTAAAACTACAAGCCGATTTCGGATAGGGTATTCTGTTTCGGAGATATTTGCATCCAAAGTTTAGTTGATTGTGACATTCTTCGCAAATTTAATTTGAAACTCTCAAGGTAATGTGATACTTGTGACGTTCACAGTATTTTCGAAAAAAACTTCATTCGCCTTTTCATCAAACGTCGGTTTAAACGTTAAACGGCAGTTTAAGCAATCAAGGGCGGGCGTTTAAGTTAAACTGAGTGCAAATTAAAAAAAATTTGACACCAGTGCTGAAATCAAACGAAAGATAACTCTTGCCAATCTCTGTTTCTTTGGGTTAAGAAGTCTGTTGGGCTAAGAAGCCCCATTTTTAGGTCACTCATCGTCCCAGTCCTTCTTTACGGGGCAGAAGCTTATAAATAAATAAATGAATAGAGTGGCGCAACAGCTCGAGGTGAATCAGGGCCAACTTCTCAACAATGTATGCTGGTGTGTTAATTTCTTTACATACAAGGGGACCTACAATTTTTTGCCGATTTCGAACGGCACTTTGAGAAGTTTTTCAAGACAAATGATACTCTCGGAGGGCTTGTCAGACCCTCGCGGAGGTGGGGGCCGTGAAAAAGAACAAGTCTTTTTTTTTCAGGTGACGATGGCAGGATTCGAACCCAGACCTCCGGCCACCCAGACACTAACCACTACGCCACGGCACCCCACTGCAGAAGCTTAGACCCTGTCAAATGCGGATGGAAACACTTTAGTCTGCTTCGAGGGGGAAATTCTTCGGTCGATTTTATGGTCCCATTTCATAGACGGAGAGTGCGGGAGAAGATATAACATCAAGCTGTATGGGTTGAACAGCAACACCGACCTAGACAGAAAAGTCAAAATACAACGGCTACGATGGTTGAGTCATCTAGAGCGGATGGACACCAACCAAAATCTTTGAATCCAACCCGCAGGGACGAGCACCGAGATGAAGCAGTAGAGGAGCACCGAGACCCAGGTGGCGCGCGCAAGTGGGAGGGGATATCAACTAAATTCGTAAGCGAAACTGGAGACGATCAGCTGGAGACAGAGCTGGCTGACGAAGCTCAACCGAGCTGTCCACAAGTATAACGTGAAGCTGGGACCAAGCATCTATGATCTTTCAAAAAGTTTATTTTATTCTCAAAAAGTTCCAGATCAAACCTACTTAGTTTAGGAATAATAAAACTTGCCTTATAATTTTCACTGAGTTTCAGTAAGATTAAAATGAGTCTGCCCATTATAAGGCTGTCAAGTTTAGCGACATGACCTTCGATCAGACCCGTTATTGTTTTTTTCTATTACATTTGACCCACATGCCTCTAAGAATAATAAAGTTTGCGAGCCTGGGAAATCTGAGACTTGACTTTAATTGGAAAATTAAAGAAGTTTATGACCTTTGTTCGACCCGAAGATTTTAAGGGATTAAATATATTCTGGTAATGGATGAACCGCTAAAGACCCTCATTGTGGGCGCATATGCAGATGATGTGGCAATCCTGGTCCTAGGAACACTCCCACCAGTCCTCAGCGATAGACTCATATTGTTGGTAACGGGGTCGAGGGTCAAGCACTGGCACTAAATCCAACTAAGACGGAAGTCTCGTTGTGGTGTTAACCAGGAAAAAGGCGATTCCAAGGTTCAGATACCAAGAACAAGGGCAATTGCGCGATACCGATATCCAATTCGGATGGATACCTAGACGTAATATTGGACTCAAAACACAACTGAAGGTAGAATACAAAAGATCGTATCAAGCGGGCATATTTGGCTCTGTATGCCTGCCGCAAAATGTTTGGCAGCGCGTTGAGACCTCACACTAGATTTACAAAGCAGCTGTAAAAAGAAAGAAAGTTCTATCTCTCTAGGCTTAACAAAATTCAAAGGGCAGCCTGCATGGCAGCCGGCAACAGGGCATCTAAGGACCACAACTATTGCAGCAGTAGATAAATTACTCAACTTTGGAGATTAAAGGAACTACTCAACTAGTCAAATAAACATCCTTGGACATACAGGACTATGGTCCATTAGGCCTTATGGGCACACCCAGTGATGTGCCTCTATAGATACGCCAGCCACGGACTACCTATCGCTGACAATCACTTTCAGCAGGGAGTTTGCAACCAGAATAATGTGGAAGGGAGAAAAAGTCAGGCTCAGAAAATGAAGAAAACACCGTCTATACTGACGGCTTTGTAGACATCGGAACAGTTGCTGGCACCTTCTGTGAAGCTCTGAAATTAACAAAATCCTTCCGGATCAATGACGACTACAGTATTTTCTAGGCGTAGCTAACAGCCATAATCCGAGCTTCTGCGTAGCTGAAAATTCAGAGGCTGAAGAACCAGACCATCATCATCATAATACTGGCCCAAGAGAATAACCGAGTACTCACGGGAGGCGTAACGGGGCACTGTGCTTTAGAACTACATTAAGAGCGTCTAGGCATACTACACAATGATTACTGCAAAAGCCGCAGGGACCTCAAAGAAGATCAATCTGTTCTTTACGTGTTATGCGAACTTCGAGTCCTACACAGCGAAGTCCTTATACTAGGCGGCACTTTAAGCTTTGAGGTATATTTCATTTTAGACAAAAAGAAGGTTCCCAAAGCATCACAATAGACTCAACTGCTGGTCTAAGTGAGTGTGATTACTGTCAAAAGGTAATTCCTCAACTTAACCTAACTTGCACGCAGCAAAACTATCGATCATCCAGAAAAAAAATCCTCGGTAATTATGGGTACAATATTTTTCCGGAAGGTAACCTCTACTACCTTAAAGAAAACAATATTAAAAGATTATCACACATAAGCCGTTGCAGGGTATACAGCATTCCCAATAAAAAAGCTGATTTCGAGAGCTTACAACATCATTCTTTGCCTATATCCGACAAAGTAAGTGGTTCTTTTCAAGTCTGATAATCATAAAATATCAAGCTCTAGTAGGACAAGAGCGGGTATTTCGACTTTTCAAACTGAATGAATTCGGAACTTTATTTTTATATTTAACTTAATTCATAGCCTGTATGCATATTCTATGAATGTAGCCCCTGAAAAGCTTTCAAAGATCGTTTTCAGGCTGCGAAAATAACACCTTTAAAGTCAAGGTACAAAAAAAGGCCTAAAAAATGTTATACTCATAGATGTATCTACAGCTGTATACATTTTCATGGGCCTTAGAGCCTCTCAGTATGTATATTTTTATTTGGACAGGTATGCTTTAATAATATTTATTTGTTAATCATAAATGTATACAATGTATAAATGTATAAATGTATAAATGTATACAGTGCAAGGTATGCACATACATATGTCTTGTATAAATAAATAATAATACCTACCGCGTAAAGTGTAAACCAGACACTGAACCAGCAGCCCTCTTTTTAAGAGATTCACTAAGTAATCTTTATTTGCATTTGTTGTTAACAACCACAAAGCAAGGTCACCTCACCATGGTGCGGAAGAGATGTATCTCTAACTAAAAACCTATTATGTAACCCAATTTGCAAAAAACGAGTTTACGTTGTAAGATATTTAGGTATTAGCAAGTTGATTGAAAAAATAAAATATTGCTAATTTCCCGGGCTATTGGGCTCGGGTATGTAAAGTTCGGCTAAGGGCAGGTTTTAATTAATTTTTATATGACCCGTATTCATATTATGTATTAATTTTTTTTTTAATTAAACCGAAGAAGCGAGTGCTTTTTTGCCTCTTACTTAATCGATTTATTTTTATGTTGTCTTGTGACATTCAAAATCCTAAGCTAAATCCGATTTCAATTGTCTGAGCTGTAGCTTAGGTTCTTAAATCACCTTAAAAAAGGAAGGGCTTTGAGATTTAATACTGTAACTTAGCCATAATGGTCAGCCTTGGATGATGAGAAAGCGTTCAACTCATGGATGCGACGTGATATTTTTGGCATCATCGCAAACCCTGCAATGGGGTTCCTTAAGGCACCTTTCCTTCCAATTTCCTCTCTAACGGTCCTCACGTCGCGTCAGTCATTTTCTAGCCGTTTCATAAACCGCTATGAGTCCTTTTTGAACGAAGTTGATGCTGTCCTGGACAGAGTGGCGGAAATGGACTTCTTTCTCCTGATGAGTGACTTCAGTGCACATGAGGGTACGGACGACAGTACATATTTGGAGTGTGATCGGGAGGCACGGTGACCCGGATCAAAACAGGAACGGAGGGAAGTTGTTGGCCTTTGCTGTTTCCCACACAAAGACATTCACAAATACACATGGTACAAGCACAGTTTAAATCAGAGTTCACTAATTGATTTCTTTGTTGTACCATCGTTTGTTCAAAGAATGATTTGTGATGTTCGAGTTTTCAGGGGAGCTGAGTTGTCAACTGATCACCACTTAGTGCTGTGTAAATTGTTCTTCAGTGACAGTATTCCTTTGCCACCCAGGCGAAAACCAAGTCTGGTGACCGCATACGATGGGAAAGGTTGCAGGATGCTGACTCTGATTTCAGAGAGCGCTTTGCACAGCATGTTTCGGAGAAGTTTGAACAAATTCCAACTGACCTTTTGAATGTAGAGGAGGAATGGCAGCTATTTTTATTGGCAGTCATTGCCTCTGCAGGAAATGTTTGTGGAGTGAAGCGGCTTGGGGTAGCAGCTGGTGGTGAGACAAGAACTGCTTGGCTTAAGACACCTAGAGTTCAAGAAGCCATCAAAGAGAAGAAGAGAGCCAACATCGCGTGGATCCAATGTAGAAACTCAACTTCTCGAGCACGGTACAATGAGGCGCGAAGGACTTCCAATCTGGCAGTCAGAACAGCCAAGGAACTGTCATGGAAAAAGTTCGGCGAGAAGTTGGAGCACGATTACAGATCTGCAAACAAGATATTTTGGCAGACCATTCGCCGGCTCAGAGGAAGGAAGTTTTAATATCATCCAAGGGGTTAAATCCAAGGACGGTACACTTCTTTCAAGTGAGAGCGATGTCTTGCGCAGATGGAGAGAGCACTTTTCGGAGTTGCTCAACCCCCAACAGGACACTGAAGATGGCATTCCCACTGCTGACGAGATAAGGGCGGAGAATAGTCCCACAGTACACGAAGTCACTAAAGCTATTAACTCGCTAAAAGTTGGCAAGTCTGCTGGAGTTGATGAAATCCGGCCAGAAATGCTCAAGGGAATGGGTGAAGAGGGTGTTAAATGGCTAACACGTTCATTAAGGTGGCCTGGGATAGCAGGAAGGCACCTAGCGATTGGCAAACGGGAGTTATAGTGCCCATTTTCAAAAACGGGGACAGGAGAGATTGCGCCAACTATAGGGGCATATCTCTCTTGAGTCTTCCGGGAAAAGTATTCGCGAAGGTGTTAGAAACACGTTCCAGAGCTATAATCGAGTTCTTGTTACGAGAAGAACAGTGCGGTTTTCGGCCTGGCAGAGGCACAACCGACCAGCTTTTTACTCTGAAGGTTATTCTTAAGAAGGCCTGGGAATATGCCAAACCGGTCTGTGAATGTTTTGTAGATCTGGAAAAGGCGTATGACCGAGTCCCTCGGGTACACTGTGGAGAGTTTTGCAGTGCTATGCGCTGAGTGGGCCTGTTCTGAGAGCCATCCAGTCTTTGTATGGAAACTGCAGAAGCTGTGTACGGACTAATGGCGTCAAATCCTGTTCTTTTGATGTGCGCGCTAGACTTCGCCAGGGCTGTGTTCTGTCGCCGCTCCTTTTCATAGCATATATGGACTGGATGGTGAAGCGCAGTCTTGGCGAGCAATGTTTCGAATTGGCTGGCATCAGGATGAACCATCTGCTTTTCGCAGATGATTTGGCAATCTTTGCATCATCCAAAGAGGAACTTCAACGAGCACTGGATAGGTTTGCAGCCGTCTGTGGTGATGCTGGGATGAAAGTAAACGCGAAAAAATCCGAAGTGATTGTTGTTTCCCGAACTCCTGTGCAGCGTACCCTGCACATAAACGAAGTTCCATTCAAACAGGTCAAGAAGTTTAAGTATCTCGGGGTCTTTTTCACGAAAGATGGGAGGAGTGATACTGAGTTGTCCTGTAGAAGTGGCCAAGCTGGAGCAATAGTAAAGGAACTGCGCCGGCCGGTCATCGTGAAAGCAAAGATCTCAGTTTTTAAATCAATGTTCGTTCCGACCCTCATCTATGGTCATGAAATTTGGGTAATGACCGAAAGAATAAGATCGCGGCTACAAGCTGCCGAAATGAGATTCCTAAGGTGCGTTGCTGGTGTTACTCTAAGGGACAGAGTGAGAAGCGTCAGTATTCGTAGGAATCTTAATGTTGAGCAGCTACTTTTTCGAGTGGAGCGATCGATTCTTCGATGGTTTGGACACGTTGTTCGCATGCCCCCTGACAGACTTCCTAGACAGGTCATGCTAGCCGAGATGCGAGCGCGTCGCCCCCCTGGTAGGCCAAGAAACAGGTGGTGGGATCAAGTAAAGAACCTCTCTGAGTCCCGCCTGGGGATTGCGCCGGAGTCTCTTGAGTTGGCGGCGGAGGATCGAGAACTATAGAAAGACCATTTAGCCACCCACGCTCCGCGACCCTTTTAAAGGATAAGCGGCATTCGAAAATGATGTTGATGATGAAGATGTGTAATGGAGTTTGGTTAAAGAAATACTTTCATGGCTATGATAGGACATTCCCGCCTAGCCCCGGTTATGCAGTGAAAACTCCAGCATCAAGAATAATGCACTTCGTTTGGTGTTCCCTTTCTGTGCTAATATTTAGGCTTGTTCGCTCTGCCCTTGATTCTATTTCAACAAGAACCTATACTTATAATGATTTGGTCTGCATTTCAAGACTAATGCATTAGCCTAATGCCTTTTAAAAGAGCACGAGTAGCCTTTTTGGATATATTCTTTCTTCTGCACTTGTTTTGGTAATGATCTCATTTTTTTGTTGCCATGGTCGGGCTTAGAATAAGCTGTGCTGCATAGTTCACGGACTGCCTTGAAAACCCTTTAAGATTTTTAAGTTTCGCAAAGAGTTCAAATTTTTCCCGATTAATTTAATCCGTGTCCGACAGTTGATGCCTTAGAAAAAGTATTTTTCAAAAGTTCATCCACCATATAGGCTTCAGGGTTCACAATAGGGTTGGCATCGCTCTCGTTAGTGTTGCTTCTCCGATAAAAAAAAAGAGAGCACGGTTGAAGAGATAGAGAAATGCTGCAACAAGAATGAGTAGATCCAAAACCACTTCTGCAGACTGTACAACGGCGAAAACGAACCGATACCCGTTGTCGAAACCACCCAATCCAAATAAAGTGAAAGTAGCTGCGTCTATTATCTGCACCATCTTATCTGATCATGTACCATCTTATCTACAAGATATGGCCATAATGCAACCTCAACATTGTTTGAAAGGGCGCCCTCTGAATTGTGACAACTACAGAGCATCAGTCTTCTTAACATCGTATTAACATCGCGGCAGATAAAGTGTTTATAGATCGCATTGTCTAGTGTTCGCATCCCTGCCAAACCCGTCAGTTTGTACAGGATGACGACGCAAAGCTCATTCTGTTCCATCAGGTCGCTCCAGAGCTTACCAACCTCTATGATATCAAAAAAGGATTAAGACAGCGCAACACCCTTTCCTGTGAATTCTTTAACATCATACTAGTAACCTACTCAGGTTGATTTAAATTTATGAATTGTTTAGAAATTAGCGAAATAGCCACGTTAGTAAATCTTTTACACCTTTATACGATTTGAACGGAAGGCTAACAATGGACTTAGCCACGTATGTCATGCTAGCCTTAAGATCTGAAATTTTCAGTTCGTCCAGATTAGTAGATCAAGTTGAAAAATAATTTAAGTACCCCCACACTAGCAACACCAAGGTTCCATTGGTCCGAAAGGAGGTCCATTGAGATACCATTTTTGGTGAAACTGTAATACCATGACTATTTCCCAATTTGGGCAAAAAGGTCAACACCACCAGTACTGGTATAATAGCTATATGCTCATGCTAATCCGACCAATGTATGGTTCCGTTACATTGGTCGGATTAGCATTAGCACCTTCTCTCGAGCCAGCTGCCCAACAAACATACTCTCGAGAGATGTGCTCTACAAATCTAAAAAAACCTCTTATAAGACTCTCGTAAGACTCTTGAATACTCTCAGAACATAATCTTTTTTGATTAAATTGAATTTTACTCTCATAGTACTCTCATTAAAAGGGTAAAAGTTTACCAGAGTAAAAAAAGACGTAAACTTCTATTATGAGAGAATATTTGATTCTTGTTATGTGTGTTCAACTCTCATGTTACTCTCAAAGAGTAAAAGTATTGTAAGAAGAATCATTATGAGAGTCAAAGTATCGAAGTACTCATAAAAATACTCTTTTCAGCCTAACACTCTTGTTTTGAGACCGGATGGCTGATTAAAATACCTATTCATGTCAATTCAAAATAATTGCGTCCCACCATACGTCAAAAGTAATTTTGTCAGTATGTAGTGTGCTTGCAGTGACAGAAGTTTTTTAATTAATTTAATGCATTTCTTTATGGAGGAAAAAGTGTAGGTATCTCTGCAGCACAAATCGTCATCGAAAACATATTCATGGTCTGGTTAGCCAGCATGGATTGGCTGGTTTTTCTACACGCAAACAAACTCACAGTCAACTCCGATGACGTCAGTTTTACATATAATTTTGCGAGCAAATGTCATAACATGCGTATGCCGTTATCTTTATATTCCTTCATTCATGTGCACGCGGCAATGGTGTAAAAACAGAAATGCGTCTTTAAATAGTACGACATTTCTTAATTCTTAAAAAACTGTTTATTTACTCTGATTCGGGAAGACAAAGTCAATTTTACTCTGGTTAAAAGGGTAAAACTCTGGAAAACAGCCAATATGCTCGCACAAGGAGAGCTAATCTCTGTTAAAAAAGCTTAATCGCTCACAAAAAGTGAATGACTCTTATTAGAAAACTATTTTTTCCGCCATTTAATTTCTTACCTCTTAGAGTTACCAACGTCAAGGTACACGCATCTAGTTGATTTGCATCCGTTTGTTATAAATAAAATTAAAAAAAATATATACCGAAAAGATTTTATGAATGTACGAAGAAATGTTAATTATTTCTTTTTGTAGGATGGTAACTAGGATATATTTTGAAACTCATAGTTTGTAACAGTTAATTATCACCGCGTAATCGCATACTTAGCATTTTTATTGATTGAGACCGAATACGTTATCGACCATGTACCTAAATACGGACGGACATGGCTCATTCGACTCACATTTTGGACGCGATCATATCCTCTTACATTCTATTTCACTCCTTACCCTGTTAATTGAGGTAAAAACACAACAGAGAAAATGCGGCAACCCTTCTGCGATGAGCTATCTTTTATAATTTATTTTTTAAATTTATTATTTTTGAGGCGCTTTGTTTTTATCGAAGTAAAATGTTAACTTTAGCAGATAAATTTTCAGTTGCACTAATTTCTTGCATAAATAACCTCAGAAAAAATATTATTAAACTCAATAATATTAATGACAATGGTGTACCATCAAACAGCGCATTGAAAATAACAATTACTTTTAGAAGTATATCTTTTTCTCTTTTTCACTTCATGTCCTTATGAAAAATTAAACCATTTTTGGCACACAATATGATAAAGATGGCACGAAAATTGTTTGTTATATGTTTCTTTCTCTTTCAAACAAGAATAACTCTTCACATCCCCTAAGAAGAACATATTGTCTTATTATGAGACCGAATAACTCTTGCAAGGAGAGTTTAAGACTTTTTATCAGATCAAATAACTCCCATAAGTGGGGCCATTTAACTCCCGTAAGACTCTCTTAAGCGCTCTCGTAGTACTCTATGAGAGGCAAATTCCAAGAGGCAAGCTCTGGAAAAATACTCTCATAAGACTCTCGTAGAGTGTTATGGGAGGAAAAATGTTAGTTGGGTGGCCAGCTCTGCCCAACCCAGCATAGGGATCTCATTTAGAGATTCGCGGCATTGCGTTACCAGCTTGGATCATTCGTATCGTTTGCGATTCCAAGGCCTTAATTGCAGCTTGGCTGCCTATATAGAAAACAATAGCACCGCAGCCAGGCCACGCCACGGCTTCTCGAACAGCTTTGATTTTTCTCGAAATGACTTGAATTGACTCGAAATACACAGCAGATATCCGGCACACACGTTTGAAGATGCATAGATCAAGAAAAGACTCCTGTCCCCGTTTCAAATGCTATTTTGATCCGTCTGTCATGTGACTTTTTCAGCGTCAACAACACCAAAGGCACAATCTTTCAAAAGATCGTCCAATTGCCTTCGTAAGTGTTTGGATGAAAGCCGTCCTCGCCTTGTGGGCTTAGGGCGAAACCAAGTTATTTAGCTTAACTTTACAAAATTCGCCACCGCTGTACTTGAAATCTCGTTCAACTCCTCGAAGAAGTATGGGCCCAGAAGTCGAAAACGTTGTCTGCTGCCACTTGGACACTGGCAGAGGTGAAACTATGTTTCACATCTTCTTCCGCTTCCGGATTATGACATCCCCAGCAAATTTAGTTGCTGTTAGTGATTCCCAAATTTGCTGAGTGTTCTCCCAACAGCGGTGGCCTATAGATCTATGATCTATAGACGGCCATAGCGCCTTTGTGTGGCCGCAGCTCTGCAAATTTTGCCATCTGTTTTGGGCTATATTTTAAATAGTTGCAGACATTTTGCCTGTCACAAAAGAGAGCGGAGGATGGGCCCCTTTGTCCGCTGTAGTGACACTTAGATTTGAGCCTTATTTCGCCAGCTCGTCAGCCTTTTTCATTCCCGATAAGGTCACTATGGCCTGGTACCCAAACAATGCGGATATTATTCTGTCTGCTTAGAGCCCTAACTTCTGAGCGACAGAGTCCTATTACACGAGGTTTTACTGTTGGTGTTGCCAGGGCCTTAATGGCTGCTTGGCTGCCTACATAAATGGAATTATTCTCATGAGATAGTTCGAATACTCTTGCTTTTTCGGCTGCTATAATATTGCTAGAATTCAGCAGTCTCCTGCTTATTGGGATACAGAGTTTGTCATAGCATACACCTGCTTCAAGACCCTCACTTGATCTGGAGCCATCTGTATAGATTGCTACCTCGGAGTCGATTATAACATTATTGAGCCTCCAGTCTTCTCTGCTGGGAATGTGAATGGAGTAGTCCTGTTTGAAGTCAAGACAAAGTGTTATGTATATGGTCTGTTATTCCTACACAACATCCTTGTATATGTGGGATTGAGCTGTGTCCCTGTGAATCGCATACTCCAATTGGCTGTGGCTTGGAGTCTTATAGCTTTCTTTTATGAAGAGATCTACAGGCGAAATGTTAAGGATTGTCTCGAAGACCATGGTAAGCGTAGATTTCAGAGCACATGTAGTGACGAGACAAGCCAATCTTTGCACCTTAGTTACAGCTTTAATATTTTTCTGCTTGGTTATAGCTGGCCACCAGGCGCAGCTTCCATAGGTAAGTATAGTTCTTACTGTAGCTGTGTAAAGGCAGTATATATTTTGGGAGAAGCAGCCCATTTTTCCCGCACATTTGGTTGCACGTACACAGGGCTGTGTAAGCTTTTTTAAATCTTTCTTCTGTGTTTGAATTTCAGCTTAGCTTTCTGTCTAGGACGGTACCCAGACTGTGGACCAAGTGCCCTGTACCCCTAGGACTGTGGACCCAGTGCCCTGAGGTGCTAAAAGATAATTAATTATCCTACTTTCAAACAAGTAAGTGCAACAGTTCGCCTGTGACAAACTTCTTTATACCCGACCCTATATACCGGGTAACATCAAATCTTAAAGTTTTTTAGCCCGAAATCATATATTATTTGTAAAGGCGGGACTGGGCTAAAAATGAAAACCAATTAATTGTAATTTCATTAGAATCGTAAGAAAAAGAGTTAAAAGCGAAAATTATTTCAGGTAAAAACCGTTTTTTCCTAATAACGCCCCCTAAAAGTGGGCGGAGCTCTAAATTTTGTACGGATCAATATCTTTAATATTTGTCATGTAATTTTTTTTCGATTTGGAGTGAACTTTCCGAGAAATCGTGTGTGTGCTAACTACGCCAGAGGTCTGGGTTCAAATCCTGCCTTTGTCACCTAAAAAAAAAAGATTTGTTCTTTTTAACGGTCCCCACTTCCGCGAGAGTCCGACAAGCCCTCCGAGAGTATCATATGTTTTGAAAAACTTCTCAAGGTGCCGTTCGGATTCGGCAAAAAATTTTAGGTCCCCTTGTATGTGCAGAAATTAACACACATAGCACACATTGTTGAGAAGTTGGCCCTGGTTCACCTCGAGCTGTTGCGCCACTCTATTTATTTATTTATTTAAGATGTCAAAAGTGGGCATGGTCGATATTGTGGGCTGCCCAATTTTCTCGTTTTGTTAAAGGTATTGGGCCAATTTCGCTCAGGGCCAAAATTTGAGTTTCTACGGCTTGTCTAACTTGACCAAAAGGCATTTTGAAACAAAATGTGAAATAGAGGTTGTCTCATTTTGAAGCCAGTAGTGGGCGTGGCCGTTGACGGATTGAGCAAATTTTCACATTTTGTCTGTGCAACAGAAGAACCAAGCCGAGTACCGAATTTTAGCTCTCTAGCTTGATCTTGAAGACCTAAAACCTGAACATATACAGATGGACGGACGGACATGGCTTAATATATTCACATGTCGGTCTCGTTCGTATCGTAAAACTTTTTAGGGGCTTGCGGTATATATTTCACTGTGTTAAAAACTATGCATTAAAAATATTATACCCTGAGTTGAGTATAAAAACAATTGGAGTTTGAAAGTGTGTGGGAAAATTTTGTTGGGAAGTGAATAACACGAATACTTGCTCTGTAGAAATAAGATAATTTAAGTAGTGTAGGTCGTGAAGTTTCCAAGGGTGATTTAGAACTGATGAGTGTTCATTGCCTGTCTGGAAGAATGAGAATTAGCGCATTAAAGTTGTATTCAGTTTAAGCTACAGCTTTACTACGCATTCTGATCAGGTCGCAAGGTTTATATAACTCGTCTTTGCTTTTTTGTGCAATGCTCTTGGAAAACTGATTAATGATGCCATTATTGATAAACTAGCTTCTACAGGCCATCTAGAAGTATTGTGCTTCAGCCCACTTGTAAAACGCAGTAAGGAAAATAAAAATCCACATCCAAAACAAATACTTAATATAAGTCTACTTGTTCAGTCGAAAACTCTTACAGCTAAGTCAAGGGACATTGATTTTGCAATTTAATTACTCATTTATAAAGTTATAACATTATTCAATAAAAATAACGGTTAGAGCCTAGTTCCACTCGCTTACGAGATTTATCATTTAAATTTAAAACCTTTTAAACTTACGGCAAATTAAAAAATAATTTAAGCTTTGTTGCATATTTTAAAATTACTTGCTGTTCATTTGAATTAAAGGCTTTTGCTTCTGCCAATGCCTACAATTAAAGCTTGTATTATCCGGCGACATAGGGTATGCTGTATGCATCATTACATTTAAAATTAAAAACTTCCATTTGAGTGTATAAAGAGCCTCCTAGTCTAACTAGTCTCTTATATACCGTCAGAACTCTAGCTATAAACTCCTTATAGAGATACATTGGAAAGCTTCCATACAACAATGTACTGTGTTGTAAAAAGTGCAATAAAATACATTTCATTAAAAACTTGCACTTAAAATGGATCCATAACCAAACACTAAAAATGATATATCCGTACATACCGGTTCTCTAATAATGTATTTTATTTAAGCAAGAGATATAGCCGCATTCGTAGATACATGAAAATTTCAAGTAACACTACTGAAACACCGTCAGAGTCAAAGAAACACGAGGACGCACACAAGATATTATATAACGAGCGTCACCACGAATCGAATAAACCCCACATGCAAGGACATCCCTTATCCACACAAACACTGAGAGGAGAGCACGCAAATATTTTAATTACAGTGCGTCATTAAATTTAAGGTAAGCTCGCACGTTCGGCTGGATCCCATCACAAAAATTATACTTGTCCCTTAATCCTGACACTAAAAACATTTATTTACGCCTTTTAATTACATAAGGACTTTTAATGAACCCTGAAAGGAGTCGAGCACTTACCATAGTTTATTTAATTGTAGACAGTACAGAAGTTTAATTGCACGGAAGGTAAATATTTTATTTTTCTTTCGGGAAACTCCCAGAACACCAGCTCAATTCACTTTCGCTTTAAATTTCTTCTAAAAAAAGAACTTTCAGTATTAGCGTCAGCAATCCCCGAGGTAATTAAAGGCAACACCACAACACAATAGGTATAACTATAACAGATTGACAATGTCAAGGAAGCTTGTCGTAGTTCCGATTCCCTGCGGATATATTTTTTTTGACTTGAAATTTTTTTTTTTGGCAACAAATGCGAAACTAGAACTCAGATTTGCAAGAGATATGCCTCCTCCACAACCATGTTCGTGGTCCTATGCTGTAAGACTGACATGGTTGCCGACAGTCAATCGACAAGTTACCACCGACCACTCAGGAGTCACCATCGTGAACGTTTCTATCAAACAGCAAACAACACTGTATCTAGATGCAGATAGGTAAGTATAGCAAAGAGCATACTATTCTTCGACTTCATGGTCAAAAAGCTCTGAACCGCTGTTTTAAAATATGAATGAATGATAACAGAGCGCCAAAGAGTACAGCTATGCACAAAGCTTAAGAGAGAAATTTTAAAAGCTTAATTTTGGCGGGAAGCTTGCCTCTGGGCCCCATTTAGTCTTGAGTTTGTGTGTGGAGTATAAAAAAGGTAAACAAAGATTTTCCCGCACTTTGTGCTTTCACGTTGTGAATGACAAAGTGGATGTCGGTAAGCTTTTTTAACATATGATTGGGGGAAAAACAGCTGACTGGCGAGTAGGGTGGCTAGTGATTTGTTTGACAAGCAAAGCAAAGAAGACATTTGCTTTTACATTTGCGGGCTTGACAGCCTTATTATTTTTTTATACCTATTTGGGTTTAATGACATTAATGTATTGCTTGTAAATTAGTTAAAAAGCCACTGTAGTGAATCTTTTACACTCTTATCAGATCTGACCGGGACCGGTGGCTCATGGGTCCATGGACATAGCCACTTATGTCATGCTAGCGTTAAAACTCAAAATTTTCAGTTAGTCCAAGATAAGTAGATCAAGTTGAAAAATTTTTTGAGTACCCCTATATTCGACACGCCAAAGTTCCATTGGTCCAAAAAGAGGTCCGTTGTGTTACCACTTTAATTCCTCCCAATTCGAGGCAACCAGTACTGGTATAGGCCTGTTCGATGGGCTATTAGTTGAATACTTACCCGAAAAGGGTAGTGAGGGCTGTGGGTAATCGTCTCAGTGTGAACTACTGCTTGTGAGGGACAGTGAGGGACTTTCTTGTGAAAAGAGTGTTCTGTGACTGCTGGTGTGGGAGAGTATGGGAAAGGTGGCGTTGGTATGAAAAAGTGAAAATAACTTGAGGGCGAAAGTAACCGTTTTCGGTATGAACCCGCGGTAACAAGTTAATGGGATGTCAGTAAGGAGTAATCTTACATGAGAGGACAAGGTAAGGGCAACCGATTTGTGTGTGAGTTCGCACCTATAGTAGACTGCAGGGGTAACTGATTTCACCCTTGCTGGAGCAGAATTCTTAGGCGACACTCGACTCTGATGTAGTGTGATTCTCAAGTGAGAATTTACCTCTGGGGAATGGAAGAGAAGTGGGAGTGAACGTTTGGAGATGCATAGGTCGAAAAATGACTCAAGCCCCCATTCCGAATGCTAGTTTTGATCCATCTATGTACATTTCGGTTGCAGATTCATTTGAGACTTTACCCGAATCCCAGGCATTTCTGCTTGGAAATTTGAAATTCATGTTCAGCCATGAGACATGGCCATGTAGAAAGCTTCGCGTGATCCATCTTGTCATGAGTCAGAGATTCCCTTGGCCTTAGTAGGCTGCTTTTGGCTGCCATCGAAGATGCCAACAGGATGAAGGTGAAGCATTGTGTCTAAGGCAGCTATTACTAATAATGGGTCTAACAATCATCTTCATCATCATCATCATCATCATCATTTTCGGATGCCGCTTATCCTTTAAAAGGGTCGCGGAGCGAGGGTGGCTAAATGGCCACCAACTCAAGAGACTCCGGCGCAATCCCCAGGCGGGACTCAGAGAGGTTCTTTACCTGATCTCACCACCTGTTTCTTGGCCTGCCAGGGGGGCGACGCGCTCGCATCTCGGATAGCATGACCTGTCTAGGAAGTCTGTCATGGGGCATGCGAACAACGTGTCCAAACCATCGAAGAATCGATCGCTCCACTCGAAGAAGTAGCTGCTCAACATTAAGATTTCCCCGAATACTGACGTTTCTCACTCTATTCCTTAGAGTAACACCAGCAACGCACCTCAGGAATCTCATTTCGGCAGCTTGTACCCGCGATCTAATTCTTTCGGTCATTACCCAAATTTCATGACCATAGATGAGGGTCGGAACGAACACTGAATTAAAAACTGAGATCTTTGCTTTCACCCCAAGCTCAGCTTTCCTGATGACCGGCCGGCGCAGTTCCTTTACTATTGCTCCAGCTTGGCCAATTCTACAGGACAACTCAGTATCACTCCTCCCATCTTTCGTGAAAAAGACCCCAAGATACTTAAACTTCTCCACCTGTTTTAATGGAACTCCATTTATGTGCAGGGTACACTGCACAGGAGTTCGGGAAACAACCATCACGTCCGATTTGTTCACGTTTACTTTCATCCCAGCATCACCACAGACGGCTGCAAACCTATCCAGTGCTCTTTGAAGTTCCTCTTTGGATAATGCAAGTATGGCCAAATCATCTGCGAACAGCAGATGGCTCATCCTGATGCCAGCCAATTCGAAACATTGCTCGCCAAGACTGCGCTTCACCATCCAGTCCATATATGCTATGAAAAGGAGCCGCGACAGAACACAGCCCTGGCGAAGTCTAGCGTGCACATCAAAAGGACGGGATTTGACGCCATTTGTACGAACACTGCTTTTTCAGTTTTCATACGAAGACTGGATGGCTCTCAGAAGAGGTGCACTCAGTGCATAGTCCTGCAAAACTCTCCACAGTGTATCCCGAGGGACTCGGTCATACGCCTTTTCCAGATCTACAAAACACGCGTAGACCGGTTTGGCATATTCCCAGGCCTTCTCAAGAATAACCTTCAGAGTAAAAAGCTGGTCGGTTGTGCCTCTGCCAGGCCGAAAGCCGCACTGTTTTTCCCGTAATAAAGGCTCGATTACAGCTCTGGAACGCGTTTCCAACACCTTCGTGAATACTTTTTCCCGGAAGACTCAAGAGAGATATGCCTCTATAATTGGCACAATCTCTCCTGTTCCCTTTTTTGAAAATGCGCACAATATTTTTTGTTTGCCAATAGCTAGGTGCCTTTCCGCTATCTCAGGCCACCTTAATGACACGTGTTAGCCAGTTAATACCTCCTTCACCCATTGCCTTGAGCATTTCTGGCCGGATTTCATCAACTCCAGCAGACTTGCCAACTTTTAGCGATTTAATCGCTTTAGTGACTTCGTCTACTGTGGTTGTCCGTCCTTATCTCGTCAGCAGTGGGAATGCCATCTTCAGTGCCCTGTTGGGGGTTGAGCAACTCAGAAAAGTGCTCTCTCCATCTGCGCAAGACATCGCTCTCATTTGAAAGAAGTGTACCGTCCTTGGATTTAACTCCTTGAATGATATTAAAACTTCCTTCCTCTGAGCCGGCGAATGGTCTGCCAAAATATCTTGTTTGCAGATCTGTAATCGTGCTCCAACTTCTCGCCGAACTTTTTCCATGACTGCTCCTTGGCTGTTCTAACTGCCAGATTGGAAGTCCTTCGCGCCTCATTGTACCGGGCTCGAGAAGTTGAGTTTCTACAATGGATCCACGCAATGTAGGCTCTCTTCTTCTCTCTGACGGCTTCTTGAGCTCCAGGCGTTTTAAATCAAGCAGTTCTTTTCTCACCACCAGCCGCTACCCCAAGCCGCTTCACTCCACAAACATTTCCAGCAGAGGCAATGACTGCCGATAAAAACAGCTGCCATTCCTCTTCTACATTCAAAAGGTCAGTTAGAATTTGTTCAAACTTCTCCGAAACATGCTGAGCAAAGCGCTCTCTGAAATCAGAGTCAGCATCCTGCAACCTTTCCCACCGTATGCGGGTCAGCAGTCTTGGTTTTCGCCTGGGTGGCAAAGGATAACTGTCACTGAAGAACAATTTACACAGCACTAAGTGGTGATCAGTTGACAACTCCGTCAATCATTCGGAGTGAAGTCACCCATCAGGAGAAAGAAGTCCATTTCTGGCACTCAGGGCAGCATCAACTTCGTTCAAAAAGGACTCATACTCCGACTCTCGATTTGGTGCATAAACCTGAACCCGTCGATCGTTCAAGCTTAAGCTTTAAGATCAGAATCCTTCCCCCTAACGGAATGACATCGAATACATTTTCTGACAACCGGGGGCTTGTGAGTATCCCCACTCCCGCCTGTGCAGTCATGTGATTTGGGACGCCAGACCAGAAGAGCTTCCACCCATCATCAAAGTCTTTGGTTCAAGAACCCTTCCACTTAGTTGAGGAGATGCCAGTTGCATCGAGCTGATACTTTTTTTTATAGGTGCCAGGTTTAAATTCAGCCGATCCTAACCCGGACAACAGATGCCGACCAGGAAGCCGCTCGTCCCGAGACAGACGCTGACCAACGAGCCGCACAATATGTATCAGACGCTGCTGGATTTTATTTAAACATTCGGGTTCATCTTTTTCAGTTATAACTTTACTACCAAGTGTGGCCCCACGAGGAGTTTATACTCCTTGACAGCATCACTTATGCCTGAAGATTACTTCATCCAGTGGATTTTAGTCGGCTCTTACGACAGGCATACCTTACCTCAAGGCTATTCTTAAACCCGGCCTTGCAGGGTACGGGTCTAACAATTGCCGAGAATCCAGGGTTGGAGTCCCTAGTTTTGGATGGTTGGAGTACAGTAGGGTCTTCCTACTGGAGTGTTAGGGCAATCGATGCGCCTTTCTAGCACTCAATCTAATGAGTTGTAATACTAACTTACTGATAGGGCTCCCGACCCATGAGAGGTCTCAACCTGGCTTGCAGAATCCTTCCATCCTCGGGGATCCTGGGCACGCTGCTTTCAATTGTGCAAACCAAGCGCTCTGGCATCCGCGATGACTTGATCCTTATAACGGAGGTTTGGTCTTCCTTGTCGTCTCGTGCCTAGGGGCTTGGATTAAAAGAGCCTCTTTGCTGGAGCATTATTGTCCATCCGAGCTAATGACCGAGCTAATGTAGTCTTCTTGTTTTTGCTTTTTGAGCCACATCTTGGTACACACTCCATCCATATCTTAGTGGATAGAGTTCGCGGTTATATCTTCTCCTCCAGCCCTCCCCGCATACAGTATTATAAATGCGCCATAGAATTTTTCTCTCGAAAGAGCGAAGCGGGCGAGGATGTCGATATCATCCGCATGATCCGTCGATATCATGTTGAGGATAGTTCCTTTCCGTGTTGACCTTTTGGCTGCGCACTATCACCTCCAGAATAAGATTGAAGAACGCACATGACAATGCATCACCTTGCCGGGATCTGGTGCATGTTTGGAACGGTTCCGAGAAGCTGTTCCCAAACTGCATGTTGCACCGCGTATTTTCTAATGTTAGACGGCACAGTTTGATCAGTTTTGCCGGGATCTAGAGTTTGGCCATCACCAAGTAGACTCCTGGCGATGAATGCCGTTATATGCGGCCTTAAAGTCGGTGGAAAAATGGTTTGTCTCGACTTAAAATTCATTGGTCTTTTCCAGCATTTGCCTTAATGTGAAGATCTGGTCTACGATCCATCTGCCGGGCTAGAAGACATACTGGTAGCTGCCTATCAATGTGTCGTAGAACGGCTTGAGACGCTCACACAGTACGTTTGATAGGATCTTATATGCGACATTTAACAGGAAAATGCCTCGATAGTTCTTGTAAGACGTAGAATCGCCTTTCTTGAAGATGGGCCATATCGTTAATGATTTGATGCATCCACCAGAACATCACGTTGTGTTTAAAAAAAACTCCGCTGTTAATCCGTAAGCCATCAGAGCCGGCAGTTTTGATATTCTTCAGATAGCTAATCTTACTTCTTCTTGGTGGACTAGGCCTTCGTTCTCTTCTGGTACAGTTTCTTCCCTCCCTTGTACCTCCTCTACTCTTTCTACATGTTGCCCATTAAGCAGGTGCTGGAAATGCTGCCTAAAAACTTTAACTATCCCCTGTGGGAGACTGGGACCCCGCCTCTCTTCTTGGAGACTCTGGCGACTTCACTTGAACTATATAGTTAAGTTAACTGAAATGGAGCAAGGCAGACTACCTAAGCTGGTGCTTAATCAAGTAATCTTAAGAAGACGTCATCTTTTTCAAAATTGGGAACATTGAGCGTCTGAATGCGACCACAATTTAAGTTTAACTTTGGCGGATCAAGGAACTGCTTTAAGATCTAAATTTTGCGCACTGCTATCTTCAATAAGTCAAGAAAAGTGCGAGTAATACGTAAACGATGCTCGGAGTTCGCAACTCAGAACCTACTACTCGCAACTTAGATATGATCGACAAATGAGACATACTTTTTAAACAGCAACACAACTGACAAAATAAGGATTTTACTGAGAGTTAGAGGCGAGCTGATCCCACTTTACTTCATTCCTTATCGGCACTACCTACCAATCCTTTGCGAATTGTGTAACCACAGGATGAGGGAGGATGTCTTCCACTTCTTAGCGACTTGCCCCATACTTAAAGAATTCCGTTTGATGTACTTTGGTGCCGCTGTACTGGACGAGGCGACAATGCTAAGCATTCTAAATGGAAATTCTGGGTGGAACGCTTGTAGGAAAGGTGTTATGGAGGAAAATTTTTAAAACTGAAGCTGTAGCTAGTTCTCTTAATTGCAAAATGTTCTATATCCTTTTGTAAATATTCGAAGTTATAATTGAATTGGATAAGTTATCGCATATTTTATGAAGGATCCTAAATTGTCAATCTGGTAGACTTGAAAACTATGTATATGTTAAATTGTAAAAAACCTAAATTTCATGAAATAAAAGTCGAAATAACTAACTACCTAGTTAGGTCCCTGTGCTTTGGTGACTAGGTTTCCTGCGCTATTTCGAAGAGCCTGCGTTCCCGTTCTTAAGCCAGCAGCCAGTTTCGTCTCAGTCTTGTTTTGATTGCTAGACTCTTCGATCTCCTTGATTAAGGAAATGGAGGACCCAAAAACTCTAAGCCCCTCTTCCTTTTACGCAGTAACCTTTTCTCCTCCTTTCTTTTGGCTTGATACTATTTATACGCTACTTTTGTTTTTCGTAGCATACCAAGGACTCTTCTTTAAGGGTGGCTGAAAATCTAAAGTTTATTCAGCTACGTTTTTGATGGTATCGCGATACTCGTCCCACTGGTTGTTGACGTCTGTGGAGACTGGAGAGTGAATGCAAAGCAAAGTCTTTCGCACAAGCGCTCTCTATTCCTCCGGCAATTCCATGTGTGCTGAGGCGTCCAAAATTAAGTTTCTTTTTCTTGGCGGCTTGCAGCTTCTTATCGTTAGAAAGTCGAGCTTTAAGAAAATGGTCATGGACGATGTTTGCCCCTCGGAAAGTGTGCACATACACATAAGATGTTAGATGACTGTGTGCCTTGGGTGGATGAGCACACATGGCCTATTTGGTTGGCGGTCAAACGTCTGGAGATCCTCAGATTGCTTTGTGAATGCTGAGCCTTGGAAACCTAGTGTTGCGTATAACAGTGTTACGAGCTGCTGAAATAACTTTGGCCGTAGCCTTTATTTAATGTTTTTTTACCAAAGCTGTGCCCACCAATTAATCCGTCAAAGATGTTCTCCTTTCCGATCTTTGCATTGAAGTCCGCGAACACAACTTGGACATCGTACTCCGGCTAGGCTCCATAGGCTCTATCCAAGAGGTCATAAGATTTTTCCTTGTCAGGGTCTTCAGCATCTTCAGTAGGGGCGTTTGCGCATATTAGGCTGATGTTTAAGAAAGTGCATTTGATGCGGGTCACAGCAAGGCAATCACTTTGGCTTGAAGCCAAAGACACTTACTTAAGAACGACATAAACGGCTCTCGGTTAGGCTACTTTTTTTCTCCCTTACTTTAGAAGTTTTACAATAAATAAGAAAATTTTAAAAGTTAGCGTTTCACAGAAGAGTTCACTGCACGTTCACTGTAATATCAAAACAAACGTACGCCGATAATTATCAGTAGAATCACGTTTCCATGCAGACTAGGCACATGTCAGAATTCCTTAGCATAATATATACGGAAATCCAACTCGGATCGTGGATCCCATTCGTACCTTTTTATAACGGACGTCAAGTGTGCCGATGAAAAATGTCACAAAAATTTCAGGTAATGGCTTAGTAAACAACTTTGATCTCAAGTTACGAGTCGCAATATTTTCCAAGTACGAATCGTACTCTTTTCCAAGTAAGAGTAGTTCATTGCTTGAAGCAAAAAACGTACTATTTTCCAGTTGCGAAACATGTTGGCTTCCGGTAAAAACAAAACTTTGGGCTTGTTTTCTGTAAAAAAAAAATCAGCCAAACACCGACTGAGTATTTCACTTTTAATTCTTAAAATGGCGTAAGTAAAATGGCGTAACCATAACGCGTCATAAATCGCTTCGCACAGTGATCGTCACTGTTTCTCGCTCTTAATTTCGATGTTTTGAAAACAATGAAACTGTTGCACAGGGTTTCCATAGGTAGAAAAGGGGTGGGAAACTTTGTTTTCACATTACATATAAAAAAACATATAAATAAAGATGTACTGCTATTAGTAGTTTGAATTTCTTTCCTCAATTACTACTTGAAATATTTTTATCTTATTGGGACGAAGAACGCCTCCAGCCCAATGAATCCGTTGCGTCCGTCACGCCGAAAGTACATAAATGACAGCTCAGGATAGACCCCTAGGTCTACTCGCGGATTTTTTCTGGCAATTTATTATTTCGCAAAAATCATTTCTTTATTACTTGTCTCGCATTTTTATTATTTTGCATTTTAATTTTTTAGCAATTTTCCTTCCGCAAGTTCTTACTTCGCTTAATTATCATCTCGCAAAAATATTGTTTAGCATTTTTTGACCCGCAAGTTATTATTTCGCTTTGTATTCATCTCGCGAAAATGTTGTTGCGATTTGGCGTTTGATTATTTCGCAATCCATAATTTCGCATAATTTTATATAGCTTTTAAATTATTATACTTTGCAATCTATTACATGCTAATACAATGTCGCGCAAAATGTTGCACTTTTCCACTTGTTTTGTGTAAGCAGTGTACAAGCCACATTTTAAGTCTAATCAGTAAAAATTAGATTCATAAAATTTTAATAGAATCTGCAAACGACCCCTAAGTAAAGTGCCGCATAGTTTTCACCTGGGGGTTTTTAGCCGGGGAAGTTTTTACAACCGCTAATTGTTTTTAACTCTCATAAAACTAGCTTTACAGGAAAGTCAACAATGATTATATAACAAATAAACATCTTACAATGTGCTTTTTATATAAACGTAACTAGGTACTAAATTTTCACATCAATGCGGCCTTGTAATCTTTTGATAGCCCGATCACGTTATGATGACGGATAGTACAATGCAATGCTGTGTCAAATTAATTGACTGATATTCATTTTAATATTAAAGTCCAAATATTTTAGAGACCAAGAATCGAATGCTCAAAAGTTCATGCTTTGCTATTTTTACTGTTTTTTTTTTTTTAATAGTAAAAAAGACACAGTGTCACAGCGATGTATCGAGTGCCAGTGCACTCAATAGAATCCTGATGTAAGACCTAGAATGATTGTAAAGGTAGCAACCCCTTCGGGGTCTGCTCTCAAAGTATATTACTCAAAAGAGCCACATACATTTTTGAACTAACTAAAATATGATAGATACGAATGCATTGCATCGACCGAAACTCTGTTAATAATTTCGGATTGAGTATACCAAACAACTACACCTACTGCTAAACAAAAATACGGGCGTGTATTAAAAATAATTTTTTATTTACAAACATACACAGCAGATATTCCACGATGGTGTTAAATTTTACTATCGTCTATTAAGCCGCAGCTTCGATGATACTTTGATCAGTCTAATTCGAATCGTCGGGCATTAATTAACTCGTGTTCGTCGCGAGAGCATCTATCGAACAGTTCATGTCTTCCACATTATCAGCTTTCTGTTCCATTATCAAAGTTTTTATTCCGCATATTTATTGGGGTCATACAATTTGATTACAAAAAAGATGATAAGAAATCTAGCCGTGTTTGTTGCCACTGTGCATCTGGTCATATTCTTATCAATCGGCAGTACCCGTAAGTTCTTGGAATATCCATTCAAACAAAAGCTACTCACCAGAGCTAAAAATAAATTCTGCTATATTGTGAACTTGATCTTCATTACCTCATCTCAATATTGTGACGTACTTTTCGGTTTCGTGCCTGTGCGATGCGGTGACTTAATGGCTAGAGCATGGTACCCGTTTTTGAGATCATAATTTATACACGAAAGGTGTCTGGTCAACTTTAAAAGTTGTTTTTCAAGTGCGAGGAAATACTTTGAATGTAAATAAAAGAAATAAGAAAAAATTGTTAATTATGTGACACATGTGGGAAGGAGCTACAGTCTGCCTATGGAATTTACACTTTTTTTATGTTCGAGTTGAAATAAAAACCGTGCAAAGCTTTCCGACGCAATATTATTCCAACATTCCTATTATTATCGTATTACTTGCAAGAGGATATCGTGGCGTTGTGTTTTGTGTGCGTGCCTCTGCTGGAGGTCTGGGTTCGATATCCACCTTTATTATATGTGAAAAAAAGCTCGATCTTTTTTCGATTCCCACCACCGCAGGGTCTGAAAAAACCCTCCGAAAATAAAATTTGTCCGAAAAACTGCCGGCGCCAAAAAAATATCAGGTCCATATGTGTATAAGTATAACACACAGGTATCCTTTTTCAATTAATGATTAAATGTATTTAATCTAGTACCCGGTGACGTGAAATCAAAATAGGTAACGAAAGAAATAAAAGCACCGCATTCGAATTCAGAATATGCTATTTCCTGGAAAAAGTTGATAGTTCCCTTGATGAAGTAGCACAACGAACCCTTCTACCTTGATAAAGACTTCCAATTTAGTAGTAAATGAGTGGCTGAATTGAAAAGAATATTTTACTTTTGAACTCTAGTTCAAACCGTGCGTCTCTGCGTTGTTAGTCCGTCCGCACCTGTTGTGACTTTTCAATGTCAACCGTGCATATGACAAGGTATACAAGGGACAGTTTCTTATACAAACATAATAGATTTATTACAGTTTGGATTTTGATGGTAAATGAGACAAGAAGTTCTTTGGCACTTATGTATTTTGAAAAGTTTTACAACCAGAAAGAAGAAAATTTGAAACATACACTTAACAAAATATTACGTTTAAGATCGAATTTTAAAAAATGTTGAAAAGTGAAAAAAGGATTGTAAAATATGTCCCCGCTGACAACGTGTTGCAAATCATTACTTTTAAACCATTTTGTTTGTCAAAAATTTTGTACTCATGACTGTCTCCGATGCCGTGAGGACAAATGAATTAAAAAAATTCACACATATCAAAAATTGTTTAAAATTTTCAAAAAAAAAAATACTATAGAAAAAATTTGCATATTTTGAAATTCGGCTCGAAAACTTTAAAAACATTTTTCAAAATGTTATGGTATATTAACAATGCCGAATGTAATAAAAATTGTTTCTAGTGTTAAAGGTTTCGTTTCTTATAATAATTTTTCTGAAAGTAATTTAAAAAGCAAATTGAAAAACTCATGTTTTCTTATCGTTGTCTTAAAACTTTGCGCTCGGAACATTAGAAAGAAATAGCATTTGCTAGCCAGCCAGCGCAAATAACTTAAAGTTCGCAAATAACTTAAAGATCACAAAAGAACAACGGTAATTGAAAATATATTCGAAACAGTCGATTTATGGATGGTAAATCTAGACAATGCAGAAAAAAAGCCAAAAAACGTGTGCCTTTTCCCTTTATCTAAATTATGGTAAAATGTACCATTTCTGGTAGTGCCAGTAAAATTCCTATAACTATTGATCTATTTCTATTTTACCAATTAAATTTTACGCAAACACAAACTTATCAATCCAAAATGTATTTAAATGTCAATAACAAAAAACGCGTTTGGCATTTTTTTAACTTTTAAAAAAAGAAAACAAAATAGAAAAAGTTATTTGTCACCCTGTATTTCGCAAACTTTTGAGGTACCCAAGCTTTAGATTCACCTAAAGTACGAGCAGTAGGACCTAAAATACAACAAAACTTTAAATAAAAAAAATCGTATAACAGTAACTTAAAATTATTGCAACTGTTTGCTTTTTTCGTAGTTTGCAGTCTACTGTACTGACATTGGGTGATTTCAAAGTTTCGTTACTCTTAAAAAGGGTGACAAAAAACAATTCCTTCATGCTTCGTTCTTATACCTGACCCAGGGTATATTAATTTTAATGCACAGTTTATAACACAGTAAAATAACCACCGGAGTGAGACCTTTTAGTAGAGATATGATCTCTACCTTAGACCTTTTATAGACATGATCGAGACCAACAGGCGAATCGATTAAGCCGGCCATTTGTCGGTCTGTCCGTATATGCGAGGTTTTTAGGTCTTTAAATCTTATCTTGGTTCTTATTTTTTACAGCCAAAGTATGAAAATTGTTTAAATCCGCCAAAGGCCACGCCCACTACTGGCTTCAATGTAAGACAACCTCTTATTTCAAATTTTAGGTGTCATCATCATTATCATTTTCCGTGACCGCTTATGCTCAGAAGGGCGCGGAGCGAGGGTGGCTAAATGGTCCTTCCATCTTTCCCGATCTTCCGCCACCAACTCTAGAGACACCAGGCGCGATCCCCAGAAGGATCTCGAAAATGTTCTTTACCTGTTCCCACCACCTGTTTCTTAGCCTACCAGGCGAGCGACGCGATTGCATCTCGTCTAACAGAACCTGTCTACGAAGTCTGTCTGGGGGCATGCGAACAACGTGTCCAAACAATCGAATAATTAATCTTTTCACTCGGAGAAGTAGCAGCTCAACATTAAGATTCCCACGAATACTGACTTTTCTCACTCTGTCCCTAAGAGTAACATCAGCAATGCACCTCAGATATCTCATTTTGGCAGCTTGTACCCGCGATCTGATTCTTTCGGTCATTATCCTATTTTCGTGACCATAGATGAGGGTTGGAACGAACACTAAATTAAAAACTGCGATCTTTGCACTCAGTCCAAGCTCTGCTTTCCTGATGACCGGCCGGCGCAGTTCTTTTACTTTGCTACACCTTGGCCAATCCTACAGGATAACTCAGTATCACTCCTCCCATCTTTCGTGAAAAAGCCCCCGAGATACTTAAACTGCTCTACCTGTTTCAATGGGACTCCATTAAAGTGCAGGGTACGCTGCACAGGAGTTCGGGAAACAACAATCACTTCGGATTTGCTCACGTTTATCTTCATCCGAGCCTCACGACATATAGCCGCAAACCCATTCACTCGCTGAAGTTCCTCCTCTGACGATGCCAGGATAGCTAAATCATCTGCGAAAAGCAGATGGCTTATCCTGACGCCAGCCATTTCGAAAGATTCCTCACCAAGACTGCGGTTCACAATCCAGTCCTTATGTGCTATGAAAAGGAGAGGCGATATAACACAGCCCTGTCGAAGTCCAACGCACACATCAAAAGGTTAGGATTTGACGCCATTTATCCGAGCACAGCTTCTCAAGTTCCCATACAAAAACTGAATGGCTCTCAGAAGAGGCCAACTCAGTGCAGACTCCTGCAAAACTCTCCAGAGTTTATCCCGAGGAATCCGGCCATAGGCCTTTTCCAAGTCTACAAAACACGCGTAGACCGGTTTGGCATATTCCCAGGCCTTCTCAAGATTTACCTTCAGAGTAAAAATCTGGTCGGTTGTGCCTCTCCCCGGGCCGAAAGCCGCATCGCTCTTCCCGCAACAAAGGCTCGACTACAGCTCTGGAACGCGCTTCCAACACCTTCTTGAATACTTTTCCCGGAAGACTTAAGAGAGAAAGATCCCTTTAGTTAGAGCAATCTCTCTTGTCCCCTTTTTTGAAAATGGGCATTATAACTCCTGTTTGCCAATCGCTAGGTGCTTTCCTGCTTTCTCAGGCTACCTTTATGACGCGTGCTTTCCATTTAACATCTTCTTCACCCATTGCCTTGATCATTAAGCGATTTAATCGCGGCAGTGACTTTATCTTCTAGGACTATTCTCCGCCCTAATCTCGTCAGCAATGGCATTGCCATCCTCAGTGTCCTGTTGGGGATGGACCAGCTTCGAAAAGTGCTCGCTCCATCTGCATTAAACGTCGTTCTCATTTGAAAGAAGTATACCGTCTTTGGATTTAACCCCTTGAACGACATTCAACTTCCTTCCTCTGAGTCGGCGAAAAATCTGCCTAAATATCTTGTTTGCAGATCTGTAATCGTGCTCCAACTTCTCGCCGAACTTTTTACATGCCTGTTCTTTGGCTTTTCTTACCGCCATATTGGAAGTTATTCGCGCCTCAGTGTACCGGGCTCGAGAATTAGAGTTCCTACATTGAATCCACACAATATAGGCTCTCTTCTTCTCTCTGATGATTTTCTCACCACCAGCCGCCACACCAAGCCGCTTCACTCCACAAACATTTCTGCAGAGGCAATGACTGCCGATGAAAACAGCTGCCATTCTTCCTCTATATTTAAAAGGTCAGTTGGAATTTGTTCAAACTTCTCCGAAACAAGCTGTGCAAAGCGCTCTCTGAAATCAGAGTCAGCATCCTGCATCCTTTCCCACCGTATGCGGGTCACCCGTCTTGAATTTTGCCTGGGTGGCAAAGGAATACTGTCGCTAAAGTGCAATATTCACTACACAAGATAATGATCAGTTGACAGCTAAGCTCCTCTCAAAACGCGAACATCACAAATCATTTTTTGAACACACGATGGTACCACAAAGAACGACGGTAATTTTAGCCGTAGGAACTCAAATTTTGGTATAGAGCAATATCGGACCAAAACCTTTAAGAAGCTAAAAATTGGGACGCCCACAATATAGACCATGCCCACTTTTAGCATGTTAGATCTTTAAAGCCCCGTTTTCTCGGAAAGTTCACTCCGAATCGAAAAAAAATATGACAAATATTATAGATATTACTATTTGCTAAGTTTACTCCTTATAAGGCTTTGAGGTCCGCCCACTTTTAGGGGGAGTTTTTACCAAAAAACTGTTTTTTCCGAAATAGTTTTCGGTTTTAACGCACTTTGTCATGATTCTAACGAAGTTAATTGATTTTAATTTTTAGCCCAGGCCTACTTTTGGGGGCGTGGCCTATACAAATAATACATGAATTCGGGACAAAGAACTTCAAGATTTGGTGTTACACGGTATATAGGGTCGCGTATATAGAGTTTGTCACAGATGAACTCTTGCACCTACTCACTTGTTAGATTTTGATGATAAAAAAGACAAGCAGTGTTTTGGCACTTATTTTGAAAAGTTTTACAGTTAGAAAGGAGGAAATTGAAACATGCACTAAACCGCATGGGGCGGACCAGAAAATTATTTCTGGATAAATTTTACATTCTATCGTATACTTTTTTCGTAGTGGAGTCTACTGTTCTTATTGGGTGATTTTTAAGTTTTGTCACTTAAAACAAAAACTTTTCCTGCAATTTTTTTTTTTTAATGAACTGTTTTATAAGCTTATTGGTTTTTTTTTCAAAGCGCTTGTTTTGGTTAACGTTCAGGTGGTTGTACCTGCGTCAAATTTGATGTAAAGTAAGTGGCCCAGAAGTTACGATACATATTTGCCAGAAGCATTGTTTTAGTCAGTCAAATAAAGAGTTTTCAAGAACTTCTAGGAAACCAATTACTATTTCAAAACTGGTTTATTTTTTTTGGATTTCAAAAGATGGATTATGTCCACTCTTTATTTCAAATTTTCGCCCCTTTTTACAGTTTCGAAAAAAGAGGGAAGGACATATGTTTCCTTGGCCTTTTTTATTATTTTTAAAATTTTAAATTAATTAGTTTTTTTATACCCCATCCCATCTCCAGATAGGAGTTATATTAAGTTTGTTACAAATTGTTTGTAACACGGTGAAATAATAATGGTAGACCCGCAAGACCTTAAGGACATATGATCGAGACCGAATGCTGAATCGAATAAGACATGTCTGTGCGTCCGTCTCTCTGTATGTCACATGTTTTAGGCCTTATTTTTTGAGCTAGGAAACTGAAGTTTGGTGCTAAGGCTCTTTGTTATCCGAAGCAGTATAAGTGTTAAAACTTTTGAAATCCGCCCACTGCACGCCCATACTCGAAGTAAATGTGTAACTACCACCAAAACTTTTAAGACTTTAAGTCGTCTTAAAAGCCGGATATTTGACATTTATTATCTCCTAATGATGCTAAGGTACATAAAAGTAAAAAAGATCGCTTAACCACTAGTGGGCGTGACATCGACTTAAAAGGTATATTTTCAAATGCTTTTTATTCAATACATTTGCTCCAAATTGAAAAAACTTTACGTAATGTATTATGTAGAAAACACTAAGTTCTGCATTTTGCTTCTAGAAGGTTATGGACCACACTCACACTCGATGAGTGTGAAAAACTTCAGTTTGTCTGTGACGGATTGCAAAATACAATACCCTACCAAAAACGGAAACTGCCACTCCTCTAAAAAGTGGGCGTGATATAAAAATATAACGGTTGAATGCTTTATACTGGGTGGTTGCATACATTTCTGCCTAAAACTCCGCCTTTTTAACTCAAAAAATCACATTTTTTAATGACACGCCCCAAAAATTGGCGGAGGCATATACTATATGTACAAAAAAGTTAGAAAATGCTGATATCTACAACTTTTGTCATACAATTTTTAGTCAAATTTCATATATATTTATTGAAAAACAGTCATTTTAAGCTAAAATCCCTTAAAAAAGTGGGCGTGGTCAATAAATAGGCCAAACTTTATCTACTTACTTACTTACTTAAGGTGGCGCTACAGTCCGGGGTGGACCTGGGCCTCAGCCAACAAGCTTCGCCAGCCAGCTCTGTCTCTAGCTAGCCGTCTCCAGTTTCGCACGCGAAGTTGGCTGAGGTCCCCTTCCACTTGCGTGCGCCACCTGAGTCTCGGTGCTCCTCTACCGCGCCGTCCCTGCGGTGTGGATTCGAAGATTTTCCGGGCCGGGGCGTTGGTGTCCATTCGCTCTAGATGACCCAGCCATCGTAGACGTTGTGTTTTGACTCTTTTGGCTAGGTCGGTATCGCTGTACAGCCCGTACAGTTCGATGTTATATCTCCTCCTCCACTCTCCGTCTATGCAGACGGGACCGTAAATCGTCCGAAGAATTTTCCTCTCGAAGCAGCCTAAAGTGTTTTCATCCGCCTCTGACAGGGTCCATGCTTCTGCACCGTTAAGCAGGACTGGGATGATGAGGGTCTTATACATGGACACTTTAGTTGCTCGAGAGAGGGCTTTGCTACTCAATTGCCTTCTTAGCCCAAAGAAACAGCGATTGGCAAGAGTTATCCTTCGTTTGATTTCAGCGCTGGTGTCATTGTCTGAATTGATAGCGGAACCCAGGTAGACAAAGTCCCTAACTACCTCAAAGTTATAGCTGTCGATGGTGATGTTTTGTCCAAGACGTCGGTGTTGGGTGTCTTTTCTTGATGACAGCATATACTTGGTTTTGCCCTCATTGACTGCTAAACCCATATTCGCCGCTTCCGTCCCAATACTCACGAAGGCTTCACTGACAACACGCTTTGTTCTACCGATTATGTCAATGTCGTCTGAGTATGCAAGTAGTTGAACGGACTTTTGAAAGATTGTACCTCTGGTGTTGGCGCGAGAGTTCTGCACAATTCTCTCAAGTATGATGTTAAAGAAGTCGCATGACAGCGCGTCGCCTTGTCTAAATCCTTTTCTTTTTCTACTTCCTCAAGACAATTACGCTAGCACCATTGTAACATAGTTAAAAATTAAAAAAAAGTATTGTTTAAAATTAGAGATGGTCGCACATACAGCTAATTTTCAAACTTGTTGAAGGGCTAGACTTCCAGCTGACTCTCCAACTTTCAGCTCTCTAGCTTAAAATTTAAGGCCTAAAAGTTGCTTACATACGGACGAACATGGCTTAATCGCTTCTCCTGTCGGTCCCATTCATATCTTTTAAAGGTCTAAGGGGTCTATGGTGATTATTTCAGTCGGTCCCTTTCATATCTTTTAAAGGTCTAAGGGGTCTACGGTGATTATTTCAGTGGCGTTACAAACTATACAACAAACTTAATATACCCGCTCAAAATGCTCCGACTAAAAGAACTTTAGAATAGTTCTATGGAGAAGAGCTCGTGAAAAGGAGAAACGTTATTTCCGCATTGATAGCTCAGGTAGACTCAAATTGGAATTTATATTAGGCTTTGTCTCTCCCTCATGTAAGCTCTCTAAGGCTGAGCACAATCTATCCAGCCCTGGGCGATTTCGCTCTTGTTGCTGAAGTAGTTAAAGCCAAAGGAGAGCCCAGTACGTCACCTTAGAATCGTCAGAGAGATGATCGTTATCAGTTTGAAATTCTAAGGTTTTACCCAAACTCTTACGGAATGGAAAAACATGTGATCTGATGCAGACTTTTTGGGCTAAACCCACATTGATAAGGTCCAATACGTGTGACCGATAAGCTATTATATTTAATGACAAGTTGTCACTCCCCCAGTCTGAGCATCTAACCTTATATTTTTAGCGGCGATCATCATCATCATTTTTTTTGCCACTTATCCTAAGGCGATTAAGCAAGAACCCTAAACTGCATTAAAAAGGCGCGCTTTCATCCGCCGGAAGATTAGAAAGGAATTGATTTATGAGTTTTTTACGAGTCATGAAAAGCCTAGATGCCATATTCGTACCAGTTCTTCTGATGTTATTAATAAATCGACGATAAATAGACGTTTGTCCTTTTGGGGAAATTTCCTCACACAAAGCTTATTGCATCTTTCCAAGAGCCTAAAATCTAAGAGGGTGTTTTTTTTTTCTTCATTTTAAAGCTGCTATAGGTATGCAATAATTGTGATTCTTTGAAACTTTGCAGGCGCTCAGAGAGACAAGACATCCGATCGAATTATAAGTTATGGGAAGTGTACCACTCCCGATGGAGAAAGCGCTTCGTGCATCAGTCTGGATCGTTGCACCAAACTCTACAATATGTTGCAGAGAGATATGTTGACAAACGACGACAGGCAATTTCTCACCAAAAGTCAATGTGGGTACAATAATGGAAAAGTTTTAGTAAGTTTTATTCTTTTTCCAACATCTTTTAATGTCACTAATGACATATCCCTCTCTCACAGGTTTGCTGTTCCCAACAACAAACAGAAGATGGAAAATCCCCAAATGACATGGCCGTAAGATCAATGGGATCGATCCCAAAGCCTGGTAAATGCGGAGATGCCGATTTGACCCGTATCCATAATGGTAACATCACAAAAATCGATGAGTATCCCTGGATGGCACTTGTCGAATACATGAACGGTAAGATTGTTCATTCAAATAACACGCTCTCCAAAGTCTTATGTAATTCTTTTTGGCATGTCTTTGACTTGGTTAAAGGAAACAGCTCAGTGGGATTCCATTGTGGTGGAAGTTTAATCAACGACAGATATGTTCTTACAGCCGCCCATTGTATAACTGCGATACCGGAAAAATGGTCTGCATTTCGGGTGCGTTTGGGTGAATGGGATACTTCTACCGATCCCGATTGCAAGGTAGACACAACCGGTAACAAAAACTGTGCTGATCCGCACATTGATGTTACAATTGAAAAGAAAATTCCACACGAGAACTATAATGCATCTTCGAACAATAAGCCTCATGACATCGCTCTCATCAGACTATCGCGAAGCGTTGCCTATACCGACTTTATTCAGCCAATTTGTCTGCCAACTAAGGATTCTTTGAAGAATGCTACCTTTGAGGGCGTCGTCATGGATGTATGCGGCTGGGGAAGCACCGAGAAAGGTCCCGCGAGTGATTTAAAGCTGAAAGCTGGAATCCCAATAGTGCCCTTGGACGATTGCCAGCGGGTCTATAAACGAAGCAATGTAACCTTGCAAGGTGCTCAGTTTTGCGCTGGTGGAAAGATGGGTGTCGATTCATGCCTTGGTGATTCCGGTGGTCCACTTATTGGGCTAGACAACTCCGATAAGTCTCGGGTATACTATTTTATCGCTGGAATTGTTTCTTTTGGAGCGACACCGTGTGGGCTGCCAGGATGGCCAGGAGTGTATACTAAAGTTAGCGACTATATTGGTTGGATCATGGATAATATTGAGCCCTAAAAACCAGGGTTCAATGCTCTGAAATAATATAATAAATTGTTGCAAAATAAAATGTTTAGTTAAGAAATGAATGTAAAATAAGCAATCCGCGGGCCTTGCACCTCAGTTACCCTGTTCTCATTATAGTTTTTAATTTTCCTTATGGCTTTAAATAAACATCTTTTTAGTACTCTTTTTTAATTAAAAAAAATCACGATTTTCAGTCTCTTGTGGAGCATGTTTCAAATTGGGAACAAAGCTTTAATATTGATGGTTGATCTTTACCTAAAAGGTGAGGAAGAGCTTTGCTTCCATATTACTTTTTCCAGCTACCCATCACGTTATGAAGCTTGACAAAAAGGACTATTTACAGGGGTAAATACAGGAGACTTCAAAATCCGACTTCTGCGCTGATAATAGAAGAGTGAAAATAAACCAAAATTGAGGTGAATATGGATGTAACTCTGAGAGACGTGACTAAAAAATAAATATTCAGTAAATAAAAAATCCTATGTTGCTCGGGAAAAACGAGAAAACGGTTCTTTTCACCAATTTTCCAGAGCCTCGAAACACTTTTTCCTCAATATCTCGAGTTCTAATAGCGCTAGGATAAAAAAACAAAAAGGGGTTCCTATGGAATGAAAAGGGCTGCAAGACTGACTAAAAGACTGAGTCGTGGGCGTTTAATTTTGCGCTGATTAACGTTGCATATTTCATTTCATAAGGGCATAATTATACCAATGAAATTTATGCTCCTTTAATTGTGCGTTGAATTTTCACTTCACGATTCTTCTTAGTTACGTTCGTGTCTGTGCTTTTTGCTGATGTGGCTGTATTGAATGACGTCCGAAAGATTTTGTGTGGATGTCTGTAACATCCGTGGACTTCGCAAAAACTTCTTTGCAGCGTACGTCCACACCTCTCTTTACAAACCAGCTGTTCTGGCACTGACTGAAACTCAGGTAGGTGAGAATCCAGACGATACAGCTCGTTCGGATCTAAATCTGGATCTACCGGGGTATGAGTTAGTGCCATTATTCCGTTTTCACCGCGGCCTCGCCATATACCTCCGCAATGATGTGGCCTACCGAATTCCACCACACATCAACAACAGCTCTGATCCCACATTCAGTTTCAAGTGGTTAAAATTTCCATTTCTTAGGCATGTGTCACATCACTGCTTTTTATACAGAAGCCCTAGTCTCAATAGCGAATTAACCTGTAACAGGTTTGATGAGCTATCGGACTCCATCAATAAAATTGTATCCCGTCATCCTCGGACTGAAATCGTTGTTGCAGCCGATTTTAATATACACAATTCTCAGTGGCTTCGACATTCTGGACAGATAAAACCCAAAGGTAGATATGTTGAGATTTTTGCTGTGGGCAACCAACCCAGCTAACCCAGCTTGTAAACGAGCCTACGCGGATCCCCGACATTGACAGTCATGCTGCCAATACTCTGGACTTGTTCCTAACCTCCCATCCTGACAAGTACTCGGTCAGCGTACTTTCACCTCTAGGCTCGTCAGATCACTGTGTCATATCGGCTTCTTACTCGTTTCAAAATAACACCTCTAAAGATCCGGCTCCGAAAAGAACAGTTTGGCACTACGAGAAAGCCAACTGGGACGGCTTAAACAGTTTCTTTAAGTCTTTCAATTGGTCACTTTGCTTCCTCGATCGTGATGTTGAAGCCGCAGCCGATATGCTCACAGAAATAATTCGCATTGGCATGAAATCCTTCATTCCCAACAGAATTAAGGTTATCAAACCAAAGGAGAATTCATGGTGTGATTCGAACTGTAAACAGACCACCAAGTTAAGGGAGTTTAGTTTTCGGTCATATAAAGCCAACCCAACCGAGGAAAATAGGAAAAAGTTTAAACAAGCCAGAAATGTCTGCAATGCTCATATCCGTCGTGCCAAATTCTCTCATGATCAGAAATTGAGGCAAAAATACTTCAGTGTCCCAAAGGTAGTAAAAGTTTCTGGTCATTCGTCAAAAATATTAAAAATTGTGCCTCATCCTCCATCCCGACACTCGTTTTGAATGACATCTCAGCTGTCAGCTCCTTGGACAAGGCCAATGTACTTGCAGCTCACTTTGCTGCCAGCTCCTCGCTCCCTGATTGTCCCTTGTCACCACCTGTACTTGAGAGCGCAGAACATTCCATGGGACAAATTCATTTTCGCACTCGTACAGAAGCAGGAGTCTTTAAAAACCTCAACATACACAAATCCGCTGGTCCAGATGGCATTTCCCCCATAGTTCTGAAGAGGTGTTCTTCCACGCTGGCAAAACCACTGCGTAGGCTTTTCTAACTGTCCTACTCTTCTGGTCTCTTCCCGAGCAGATGGAAAACTGCATTTGTTCAGCCCGTCCCAAAAAAGGCGATTCAACTTCTCCGACCAGTTACCAACCAATTGCACTAACATCCATTCTTTCCAAGGTCATGAAAACGTTGATGAATAGTCAGCTTATAAAATATCTAGAATCACGGAGGCTTCTCAATGACCGTCGATACGGCTTTCGTGGCAAAAGGTCCACTAGTGATCTGATGGCTTATCTCACCGAAAAGTGGAACCGCTCCTTGCACCTTCATGGTGAAAGCAAGGTTTTTGCGCTCGACATTTCTTAAGCAATTGACAGAGTCTGGCATCAGGCTCTCTTGTCGAAAATGCGTGCATTTGGAATCGATGTGTCTTTTATTCATTGGATTAGAAATTTCCTTTTGAACCGATCAATCCAAGTGGTTTTGGACGGTTTCAAGTCTGATGTTCATCATATTAATGCTGGTGTTCCACAGGGCTCAGTTTTATCTCCAACACTCTTTTTGATCTTTATAAAAAGTCTGTTGTCTGCCACATCATCTTGCAAACGCTCCAGTCCTTCGGACGTCGAAAGGGAACGGTTAAGTATGTTGAACACATTAAATTCTGACTTAAACAGCATATCAACATGAGGATGGTTTAAGTTTAAATAGAGTGGAGTTTAATACATCCAAAACGCAATGTTGTTTACTGTCATCCAAGCTGAATAGAAATCTTCAGCCGTTATCCATGACCGGCACTTGCATCACTGAAACCGAAAAGCTTTCCATCTTCGGTATGTGTGTTAATGACAACTTACGTTGGAACGACCACATACTCGACGTCGCCAAGAACGCAGCGAAATGCTTAGGATTCATTAGTCGATGCAAGAAATACTTTACACCTTTTGATCTGGCTGTGATCTATAAATCGTTCATACGACCAAAACTTGAGTATAACTCTCATGTCTGGGCAGGAGCTCCTAAGACAAATTTACACCAACTCGATCGGATACAAAAAAGAGCAATGAAATTGATAGGAGACCCAAACATTGCGAAGTCAATCGACTCCTTGCAACATCGTCGCAATTCGCAATGTCTTGTCTTTCCTTGTTTTATCGTTTCTTCCATAAAGAGTGCTCCAGTGAAATAGCCAGTTGCGTTCCACCCCTTAAAGAACTCAATTGCAATACTCGCGCAAGAAGGAATGCTCATCGGTACACCCCTGAGCCCAATTTCGGACGAACCTCGTTGTATTGGAGTTCTTTTTTTAGCCGAACAACACGGATGTGGAACAGGCTTCCGAAGGAGGTTTTTCCTCGTCACTGCAGTCCACAACAGTTTAAAGACCAAAGTGCATCAGTTCCTCTCTTCTTTTTCCTCTGATCCTTTCCATTCGCGTTATGTTAACTCAGTATAAGGGTAGCCATAACCATTTGAACGCGGATGAATTATAAAAAAAAAGGTAATCCTTACCTCAAAATTTCTTTATTTTCTTATTGAAAGGATTGTTTACTTAAATCGAGTTAAAACGGGAAATATTGTCGGATTTTCACGGAAATTGGAGAAAAATTGTACATTGATGCCAAAAACTTGGTTTCAAGAACGGAAATTGGAGAAAAATTGTAGATTGATGCCAAAAACTTGGTTTCAAGAAAGAAAAAAAACGGAATTTTACCGCCAAAATCGGGATCCGAAAAAATACCGTCAAGTTGAAGACGTACGCCAAGCGGTTCGTCTGCTTTTAACGAAGGCTAAGTACATCTAATAAAGGCTGGCGAGAACACTTTTCGTTTAATTTTAGTTTACAATTTTTTTCTTAAGAAAAACTGTCAGAAATTTCTTGTTAGCGGTCCGTCCAAAAATGGAAAAGGACCTCTTATGGTATCGCTCCATTGTCCGTCTGTCCGCACCTGTAACTTTTGAACGGTAAACCAGTAGAAAGATGAAATTTGGTACCCTTATAAAGACCGTGAAAAAAATGAGAACGCATACAAAGCCAATTTTTTATATACGGTTTAATTACATATAAGTTTTAAGGCGTTCGCGGTTGTTAATTGACATGACAAGAAACTTTTCGGATTAACCGCGTTAATAACTACTTTTAATGAGTACAATAATAGACTCACCCCGAACGTTTCGCTCAAGTTGCATTGAGCGTGGTCACCGGGAAACTGCTATGAAAGTGTTATCGCTGAGATCGGCTGCGTAGATTGTACAGGTGCGTAGACGGTTCTGACTCATCTTGTTGTTGTAGAGCAAACTGTACTAACTACATCACCGGGTGTTTCTAGGACGATTGGGAGTGGGCGTGTGATGTTGATCACGGGGTTCCATGTACGCGAAAGTTTAAAACTATCATCACGATTGAAGTTTTGGTGGCGTTTTATTTCAATCGCTTCGCGGACAGTGGTGTTCATCTGGATTATCCAAGATATGCTCGCATATTGCAGATTTTTCCCGTTATTTTTTAGTCACCGCACTGATGTGTTCTTTCAAACGGGTTGCAATACTCCTTTTGGTTTGCCCTACATAAGACAACCCACAGCTACAGGGGACTGCATAAACGCCCGGCGTTTGAAGAGGAAAGTAATCTTTCGGCGACGTTAGGTAACTCCTCACCTTTTTTTGCGGTTGAGAACTGCAGTTTTGGCGTATTATTGAAAGAAAAATCTAGAAAAAAATTTTGTCCCCACCACTATCTCCGATTTAGCATCGGCTAAATGATTTGAAAAAAACTACACACATCAAGAATTATTTGTAATTTTCGGGAAAACCATAGAAATTTTCGATCATTTACCGGATTCTGAGATATATCTCGAAAACTTCCATAACATTTCGAAAACTATTTTTCAAAATATTCTTGAATCCTAACGATGGTACCGATTATAATGAAATTTGGTTTTATAAAACGCATTAAGGAAATTTTAAAAACTTTTAAGATCTTTCAAAAATAGCGTTTTTCATTAAAAACTTTCTGAAACTGTTTAAAAAACAAATTAAAAAACGCTGTTTTTGAACCGATAACTTAAAAAAAAAAACCTGTGCTCTGAGTATTAGAAAAAAGTACCATTGCTAGCGCACAGTATTATGTATGTTAATCAATAAAAATACAAAAGTATTCAACAAAAGGCTCCGAATAGACGTTTCACGAAATTCAAATAAAAAAAATGCATTCAAAAGCCAATAAACATTAATTAATTTAAGGTTTCAAGCAAATAAACACCAAATCGAAAAGATGGCAGATTTCATGGGTTCCATCCCTAATTACCTAAAATCTACGATTCATGTTGGAAAAACCACTCCAAAGCAAAATGGGAACATTTTTACATCGCAGTCAAAATGGTCCTCCAAAAAAGTCGATCCCAGAATGAAATAAATATTTTCGTTTGCAAATGAAAATATTCATTTTAATATTTTCATTAAATATTTATTTTTCCTCAATAAATATTTAGGTACTTGGAATGGCAGTAAGGCAGTCCTAAATTTCTCAGGTTTCCACAATGTCTTCTATTAGTTTTTGGACTAAAAAATAAACTCAGTGAAATACACATCACATGTACAGTACAGAGGTATCACTAAAATAGACGAAGTTTAGAAAAATCCACAAAAAGAAGCCTATTATTGCAGAAACTCGACTAGCTTAAATTGAAAATGACAATAAAAGAGCCGTCAACTGAAATTCATTACAATATGGTGATGATCACTGCGATCAATAGTAAAGTAATCCCTATCAATCACCGTCAAAATCAGCTGGTCACCAGTTTTCAAATTTTCTTACCCTTAGGCTGACTTTCTGCATGTACGATTAAAAATCAGTGTTCTTACATCACAAGCCTAAATAAAGCAACGAATGGGAACAATATTTTTGTAATCACTGTCACAAAATGTGAAAATCACAGATCACCATAGCCGATTCCACCCCCGGTTTCACCTTTGAGGATTCCACCCATTCTTAAGATCTGCCATCGAATCTGCAGTAACAATAGGCTACAAAGGCCCCGGGTGTTGTATTGGCTTTGCACGCCCATGGTGAGGCCGCAAGCATTATTGGTTCATTTTTAAGAGTTTGCAGTGACAGAGTCCCTGGAAGGCTCTTCCGATATTAATCTTGTCTCACCATTTATAAATTCGAAGCTTGTTTTGAAACATTCATGACCATTCAACAGCTAGCTTAGAACAATCAACTTATCTTTCATTGGATTTCAGACATTAATGCCTTTGACGGCAACGAATGGCTCCCACGACGATCGGGTCTTCGCACCGGAGCTACTCGAGGTCTTCAACATCTCGAACTCGACCAAGGATCGTCAACCTCAGCTACACTCCAAACCAAATCGCCACTTCTCTTCAACTTCTACATCTCCAAACTACCCTTGCCGCCAGACGGAATAAATATTGTTACATATGCGGACGACTGCACCATTCTCACCACTGGTCCCAACGTATCCAGACTATGCACAGAGTTGAACCACTACCTCCCGGCTCTGGAAAAATTTTTCACTGACCGCAACCTCCAACTGTCGGCCGATAAATCATCAGCTACCCTTTTTACAACCTGGACAAGGGAAGTTAAGCTAGCTCTGGATATCAACATCACAGGTCTTCGCATCCCTACCACAAATCATCCGAAACTTCTTGGCGTCACCTTTGACAGCATGCTGACTTTTTCCATCCATGCAGCGAACGTCAGGAACCGCCTCAGAACTCGGAATAATATTCTCAAATCCATAGCTGGTAGCTCCTGGGGGATGGAGAAAGAGACCCTACTCGCAACCTACAAGGCCATTGGCCGCTCCGTGCTAAACTCTGTGCACAACTTAGCGACACAAACTGGCGGCATCTTCAGTCCTGCCAAAATGCAGCAATGAGGACTAGATCACCTCCACACCGAGACGAAGCTGCTGCCAGTAAGAGACCACAACACCATGCTCTCTAAACAGTTTCTCCTAGCGTGCCACCTCCAAGACCACCCCAACCACGAAACCTCAACGGCACCACAACCACCTCGTGCCATACGTCAGGGACTACTAACATACAAAAATGATGTAGGTTTGAGGACATGCAAACCTACAAGGTATCCTTATCGAGCATACACCGTTCCACTGTGTCCAACACCACAGATAGCTTTCGCCCCAACACAGCGCTCGGAGGTCGGCCACCACCCATTGCCGATGAGGAGCGCAGTCTACCGCGCAAGACAAGGACTACCCTGGCCCAGTTACGCTCCGGTTGGTACCGCACCTTGAACAAATACATGAACTGCCTCGACCCGCCTATCGCAGACATTTGCCCTGACTGCGGTAATGGTCCACATGACACCAGGCACCTGTTCAACTGTGCAGCAAATCCAACCAACCTGCAGACGAGTGCACTCTGGCTGCAACCCACCGACGACGTGGCCACATTCCTTGGTCTAGAAACAGCATCTTTGGAGTAGCTGCTACAACAAAAACAACAACGACAACGAATAAGCAGTCTTTCACCATATCGCCTGAGCCATTTCGTGGAGTCAATGAAAGACTCTTCAAGAACTTTCATAAAAGCCTAGCCAACGATACCTGGCTTAACACACCTGAAAAGTTTTGCTCCAAAAAATTCTTCCCGACATCCGCCTGTATGAGGTCTTATACCCTGCCTGACCAACCTGGACATGGATAAGATAAAAATCTGCACTGGAACTTTTACAGCGGCCATTGCCAGCTACTGTAGAAACATCGTCGAAGTATTTGCCTCTTACCGGAGCCTGTTCGCCGACATCATCTTGAGATCACATAATCATGGATTGCCTGCCCTAATTCGTCTCAGTAAGAAAATCCCCGGTGGCGAAATTGTGTCATCGACAAACCTAGCCGATAACCCTCCAGCGAAGATTTCTATCGGGGAAGGGAAGACACATGTAAAGACACAACAACAGCTTTTTAATTTTTTCTCTTTTATTTATTTTCTAATAATTTCTTTCATTTTGCAGATTTCATATTTTTATTATTATTATTTATCATTAAAAATAATTAAAAAATAAAGAATTAATTATTAATCATTTAATTAATTTTTTTTTTTCTTCTTTTTCACTTATTTTTTCCTTTTTAATAAAAATTCCTAATTACATCCTAACTTAACTAAATTCAAAAAACAAAAAAATATATATGTATATTTATACTGCGCATTTCTTATAGCGTAAGTTGTTTATATATATTTTGCAGTTGCAGTTTTCTTTTTATTTTATTTTCAAAAAAATTAATTACTCATTTCATTTGCGTGTTTATATATCATATCATTTTATTTGTTTAGAAAAGAAAAAATAAAATACAAGTTGCTGTTATTTTGTTTTTATTTAAGTTTAAAGTAGAAAAAAAATAAAAGTGTAATTTTATAAATATTTATATATGCAAGGACAAAAGAAAACTTATTTTATTTACTAAATAAAAAAAAAACATAATTAAACTTAACATTGAAATAGAAAAATAAAAATTTTTGTTTTTTTTTTACTTGCATCTTTATAATTCATTTCGATAACTACAATGGTGTATGTGTTGTGTACGTGTAAGTAGACGTGTCAACTATTATAAGCAAATTATTTTGTGTATAGCATTATTAAAAATAAAAGAAACAATTACATAAAAAAAACGTTCTACACAGAAGCATTCTTCATTTAAAAAAAAAACATACTCGAATTACTATAACTAATTTATACATATTTTCCATGTGAATTAGATTTTATTATATAGTTTTTCTTTTTTAAACTAAAAAATGATCACTTATAAAAAAATGTACTTTTCATTTAATTTATTTCATAAGTAAATGTACGTATTCATATAAAAAAGAGGGAAAACTACATAACTTATAAATAAAAAGAGATATTCTTCTTCACATAACTATACAAATATTAATTTTTTTTATTGTTTTTTTAGATATATACCATATTATATTTATTTTTATATATATTTATTTTTTTTTTGCTTCATTATATTAAGTGTATATGCATACGTATCCTAGTTTGTTTAGAAATTAGAAGTCTGTTGTTGTTTTCTTGTATTTTTTTTTATTAATTATTGATTTTCTTTTATACATGTGCACATAAAATATTGTTATGCTATTTTTTATTTTTCGTTTGACTAAAAATTAACTGAAGAAGAAAACAACAAATATAATAATATTTAATTGTTAATGCATGTTTTTTTTTGTTTTGTTTTTTTTTTTTTCCTTTTATTTTACTTTACTTATATTTAATATAATCTTTTGCTTATTTATGTAATGAATATTTTTTTTTTATACAAACGTACACCATCTATGGTTAATCCCTTATTTGTGTTTACTTTATTTTACACTTTTTTGTAGTTTTATTATAATTTTTTTGCTGTAACATATTCTCTGTTTGGTTAACATATTTTTTTTTTGTTTTCTTTATGGATAAGAACTAAGTGTGGGTTATTTTTCTTTATTTTTTTCCAGAGCGAACGAGATCTAGTTTTGCGTTAATTTTTGGGTGACCTGGATAGAAAGTTCACCAAAATATGTTTTAATTGTGAATGGACACATTCGTACTTAATCACTATAAGAGACGATTCCTGGGTATTGATATACATATAAAGCGAGATCGATCGAAATATAAATTTATTTTGATCGGATTGTTCCAACAAAAGAAGCTGTGATTTTAACACAAATTTGAAGAGCTAATTCAAATTTAGCGCTAAGTAAATCTGAAAGTAAGTAATGCTTTGCTGACAGACTTTGAGGCATAAAAAATTAAAGTCGCATGCAACGAACGGTATATAATAACATAAAGAACTAGAAAAAAAAACCTGGAAACAGTAGCTGTAACTTGAAAACAGTGCTTTCTTTTAAATATAAACTAAAAATATTTACCGCATTACTTATAAATTTTTAGTGTAGTTGCAATCAATTCTAATGAGTTTATTCTGCGTTGGGCGCCATATAAAATGTTTCAATAATAGAAAATCAAAGTAAACTCAGTTCACGGAGTCATTAGGTGATAGCAACCCCAAGTCATTGAGCTTTGCGCTAAGCACAAATAAATATGGTCACATAAGATTTAATTTTTTAAATAATTTAAACAGTTCAAATTATGTTTACGTGGCGCCATTTCATAAAATGAGCAATCGAAAATGTTCTTGAGATAACTTTGCTGATCTGTATATGCATACGTTTTACGTAAGTGCAGTTTGCTTTTTTCTTTTTATGTGAAATTTCGACTGGTAGAGAGACATCTAGAACTATGCCATACCTGCCATCCCTTCTTTTGAATTGTAAAATTGCGAACAAGATTTACTGTCAAAAATAAATTTGATAAAAATGTTTCTACTAAAGAAAATGTGATTTACTGAAAGTAGAAGCTTTGGTAAAAGCAACCAGAGCAGATTAAATACCTATCAAAATCTACGTCTATCAAGAACATGCAATCATGAGACTTCCTTGGCTGGAATCTTGAACTGGGTCGATCCACTTATACTTATAATGCAATATAGAAACTGGTAAAGGATGCTCAGAATGTTATTTAGTGTAATTATTTGCATTCATTGCATTCTTAACATATAAAAACCCCCACCAGAGTTTCCTTGAGGAATATATAGAAAGGCGATTACTTAGAAACGCCAAAGAATTGTGTTAGGCGCCAGGCAAAGATACGAAAATTTGACTGATGAAGGTTTCAAACAAGATCTGACGTTTACAAACAGGCAAATAGGTTAACAAAAAAATTTTTTGTAGAATTTTTGTAGTTTTCGAACTATATACCGAACTTGGTCGTGCGGTCAAAGGGTTTTATTAACGAGTCACGATCAAGTCGAGTGGCAATCAGGACCAGTGGCGATCGCAAGCAAGGCTAGTGGCGACCAAGGCCAGTGGCAATCAAGACAAGTGGCGATTAAGACAGAGGCGATCAAGAACCAGTGGCGATCGCGACCAAGCCAGTGGGGAGCAAGATCAGTGACAATCAAGGTTAGTGTCGATCAAGGCGATTGGCGATTAAGACCAGTGGCAATCAAGACCAGTGGCAATCAAGACTCGTGGCGATCAGGACCAGTGGCGATCGCGACCAAGGCCATAGGGGAGCACCACCTTTGACAATCAAGGCTAGTGGTATTTGGGACTGAAGTTGCCGCACGTGTTGCTTGTTTGTAGTTAATGTACAAGAAATCCGGTACATTAACTAAAGACAAGCAATTTTTCTAACTGAAAGGCAAAATATTAAGACTACAAGAAATTAAATTTGTTCAACGTCAGACGATCCAAGACTTTTCAAAAATTTCAGAGTAAAAATAAGCCTTAGATTTTTCTTCTTCACTAATCAAGCCTGCTGCTAGTGTTCCAAATAAAATGAAAATAAAAACTTTTGCGTGGTTTAAGAATGTGTCCTTTTTGCTAATAAGTTCCACAATCCTGCCTATCCATTCAACCCAAATACAGCCCATCAACCTATCACAACTCTTCTGCAGAGAATATCGTTGCATGTGTGGATTGTATTCAATAAGCTGTGGATTCTGTTTGCAAAACAAAACAAAAATCAACAAATTTTAACTGTACCCCAGAGTAAATTACGTTTTCAAATCTCCCATAGCGAGTAGCCCAATTAAGTTAAAAATGTTTGTTTTAATTTAATTTAAATTTACAAAAATAGTTTTTTTTTATACACATTTGTTCCACATAAATAAACTGAATTGTTGTTTGGGCGGGAAAAAAGGCTCTTTTCAAAATATATTATATTTGTTTTTAAAGAAAAAATCCAATATTTACGGTAAGTGATTTTGTCAGCGTCCTAAATACATGCATAGAATACGTAATAGCTACTTTTTTTTGTTGGTTTACTATTCCTCGTCGCTCAGCGCCTCGTATTGTGCGGATAGGAGCGGTTTGGGTTCCGACGATGATTGCTGCGATGATTGCGGATGACCGCCGCCGACACCACCCATGCTTAGGCCAGCGCCACTGGGCTCTCCACTCTGGTTGGAATGGAGCTTAGCGAGTCCAAGGCCAGCCGAACTCGGTGGCGGGCCGTGTACGTTGAGTGCACTGAAGGGATACGTGTAGGTGGTGGTCGCGAATGTGGTCACTGGCGGTTGCGGATACGACGATGGATGGTGGGAGTCATTGTTTTGTGGTGGGCCGCCTCCACTTCGTCGACCGTCTTCGTAGCTTTGCGGCTGCTTGCCACCCATGAGGCCATCTTGATCCTTGTGACCACCCACGTTGCCGATCGATTGACGATGATCGTTGGGGTGATGCGCAGCGGCGTGCAAGTCTTCAGGGCGACGGTCATCTTCGGTGCGCATCGCCTCTACAATGCGGTTCTTCACATACTTCATCGTGTCAAACTGGTGATTAAGACTACCGCCTACGATGCCACCACCAGGCATCCGCCTATCGTGCGGATTGCCACCAGCTGCCGCCGCCAAATAGAAGTGACTGCCATCGTGAGGCATTAGCTCGTGGATGAATTTGCGTGGACTCAGCGGCGGCTGAGCCATTCGAATAATCTGGCGCTCGTCGGGCGTTGTCGATCTGCCGCCACCCGAGGAGCTGGACGATGAGGAGCTCTTGCTTCGTTCCGCCGCAGCAGCAGCTGCGGCAGCCGCTTCTGCTTCCTTCTGTTGCATGCGTCGATTGTGCTTCCAGCGATCTGGCGTCACTATCGACGGGTCCATGTAGGGCAGATAGGGGCGCAAGTGCATGGGATTCGGCCCATAGTCCTTGGCTATGATTGATTCGGTCAACTCGCCAAAGGTGATGTTTTTCGTCGTGATTTGTGGCGGAGCCGGCTGTGGCTGGCGATTACTAGGCGGGAGGCCAACACCACTGCTGCGTTGTTGTTGCTGCTGCTGCTGTTCACCCGTCTCCAGGTCAATGTTGATCACATTGGGCGAGTTTGCCTTTCCATTGTTTTCCGCCGCCGCAATGGCTGCCTGATGGTGCTGGGGTAGATCGCGGGCGTTGTACTAAAAATAGACAGAAAAACAAGTCCAAAATTACGACACGAGCTGAATTACACTTAAACTCAGATCACTTACAAATGAGCGTGAAGCATCGCGGTTCATATTCGCCGGTGGGGGCTCAGAAACTCCCTGACTAATGGAGTGTTTGATGATTGCATCGATTAGGCACGCGGCCGAAAGAGTCTCATTGGTGCGTCCTGGTTGCGGCCTATGATAGCTACAGTTAATAACATTTTTGATCGCACAGAAAAATGAGAGTGAGAAGAGAAATTATGATGATTAGTTCGCAGGATATGGATTAGCGCTGAGATGATATTTTATAAGCTACGAAAGACTAACACAAAAGCACCCATTCGATAATGTGATGGAAGAAATGGTTGAAAGGAATTTTGTTTTTATGTTTCAGTACTTACGGATCTCGCTCACGATCGGGGATTGCGCGTGGGGGTCCATCCACTCGCATGTAGTGGGGCGCGCCTGGTGGTGGAGGACCACTAGCAGCGTATATCCTCGCGTTCTCCAAGCGACGACCCTCACGCTCCTGCTCTTCTTGCATACGTTCGCGTTCCCGATCTCTGCGTTCCCTTTCGCGTTCACGTTCCCGTTCGCGCTCCCGCTCCCGTTCTCGCTCTCTGTCGATCCTGTCGCGTTCGGCCTGGAGGCGTTCTTGGTTTTGACGTTCAGCGATGCGCTCACGCTGTTCGCGCTGTTCCTGGCGCTTCTGCAAATCGCGCTCCACCACTTGCATGCGCTCGCGTTTGCATTGCTGCTCCATCCGATGGCGACGCATGTCGGCCATCTGCTGTTGCTGCTGAAAGTACTGTTGCTGCTGCTGATGCTGTTGCTGCTGATGCTGGATTTGCATTTGTGCGATTTGTGCCTGATGGTATCGAATGTCATGATGTGGTGGCGGTGGCGGCTGATGGTCCGACATCTGGCGTTTTTCGTCTTTTTGTGGAACGGGTAGCTGCGGCTGCTGAACGGCAACATCAACGAAGGAGGAAAATGCTTCATGACCAGCTGGAAATTAAATGAAAGTTTAACTAATGACGATCCAAAAAAAAAATGAATTCGACCCCTACCTGGTGGATAATTGTGTGGCATGGAGTGCATACGATTTGGCGGCGCTGCTGGCGATGGTGGCTTAGAGCCCGTGTTGTGCCGCTGGATGACACCTTGTCGCTGTGGCGGTGGAGTTCTATGAGGGCTGGGTGTACTGTGAAATTGGGAAAAATAAATTAAGCACAATTGGTATATTTTAAACGGAAAAAATTTCTCACCTATTCGCATGATCGGCTGGTGAAGCTCGACTCGACCCGTATTCAGTGGGCCTGCCGCGTTCCTTGTCATAGTAAATCAATGCAGGCGAACCACCCAAGGCACTATTCCGCGGCGACGGAGATTCCTTGTCGCCTCGCGATACATTCCTTTGCTGTCCCTGCATCTGCTGCGACGTCATGTAGTCGTGCATGACAATCTGACGCGTACTCAATACCGGCTGCGGCTGCTCCATGGTGGAGTACGGAGCTGGTCTCGCGTACGGTGAATTCACAAAGTTTTGCGCTTGTGGACTAGACTGCTGAGAATGGGGCGGCATCTGTGACTGTTGTTGTTGTTGCTGCTGTTGCTGCTGCTGCTGCTGTTGCTGACTACTGGAACTGCCTACTCCTTGCTGTTGCGCTGGACTCTGACGACTGGTTTTGTAGTATTCAAAGGCTCGCTTGCTGGGCTCTTGCAGCAGATGCGATGGCAAATGAATGGGTGTGCCTTGAGTAATTGAACCCAGCTTGTTGCTGTCGCCCCCAGATGGAGGCGTCTGTCGAAGAATGCTTTCGAACTTTGGACTCATCGTGGAGCCAGCACTGCCCTGCACTATAATCTGCTGCTGGGTGTTGTTGATCGGCGTGCCGTGGGTGATGGAACCCTTGGGGCCGCCACCAGCGCTCACCAGTTGACTGGGACTGGGTGACTGTTGATGCGGATGCCCTGGATGATGCATTTGCGGCGACAGCTTTGGAGGCATTTTATTTTTTCCCATCGATGACCCAGACTGCTGCATCTGCTGCGAATGACTGGGTGGCGGCAGCTGCTGTTGCGGCTGTTGTGGCCGAACAACCGCAGTGGGCGGCTGTTGCGATATTGATATCGGTACAGGTACTTGGGACACATAAAGCGAAGATGCTGAAGCGGATTTATTTGACGATCGACTTAGTTCAGCTGCGTGGTGGTAGGCCAAATAGGCTGGCGTCGATGAAGCATCACAACCAGCGCGATAGATCGATGTTGAGTTGTTGCCGACCACATGCTTCGGAACATGCAACTGTTGGGGTGCCTGTTGCTGTTGTTGTTGCTGCTGTTGTTGTTGTTGTTGTTGTTGTTGCTGCTGCTGCTGTTGTTGTTGTTGCTGCTGTTGCTGTTGTTGCTGAAGCTGTGGCGGGGGACCTGTGTCTCTCGACGGTTTCTTAATGGAAAGATCCAGAGTCTGCGGCTCGGGTTCGCTTGACCGTTGCTGCACATTGTAAATAATGTCATCCTTGTCGCGCAGATCGTGCGATTGCGGTTGGGGGACCTTGACGGGTGTTATTGTTGCTGCAATGCCATGCGGATGGGCTATGATCTGCGGCGGCAGATGCATATGCGAATTCACAACGGACAAAGTTGCCAAATTGTCCGCCGCAGAGACGGACTGCCTTGAAGAAGCGGAGCCTGAGGCGGAAGACTGCTGTAGCGACGGCTGTAGATTCGTTGTTGGCGGAATCGATGTGGTTGGAGGCTGCAATGAGGGCGGTTGTGGCGGCTGTTGTTGCTTCACTATGGATCCGTCGCTGCGGAACTCTCGCACAAAAGTCACGTCATTGCTGTTGGACAGGCTCTGCTGCTGTTGGGCGCCATTGTTTGCCTTAATCTGCGGGCCGCTGATTTTCAGCGATCGTTCAATGACACTGTACACAAAGTCCTGCACGTTCATTGATTGTTCGCCAGGGCGTGGTGGTGGCCCGTTCGACTGTGTAGGCTGCTGCTGGCTACCGCTCAAGGATGGTGGAATCATAGCACTGTTGGCCGAGCTCAGCCCGGAGCTCAGTATCACTTTTGGGCTCTGGCGATTTGCCGGCGAATTCTCGTTTTCCTCGTCGGCTGTTTCCGTCGCCGAGCTGTCGTATTCCTCAGAGGTTTTTTGCTTCTTTGGCGCCTGTTGTGGTGGTAGCAGACGTTCGTCCATCTTGTTCGATGCAATTGCCGCATTAGCGATATCTGAAGAGATTTGCTTCTGTTGGTCCTTCTGCAGGACACTGGTGTGACGTCCATGATTTTCGGGACTCTCTACTGATGCAGTATCACTGCCGCCATCGCGTTCATCACACGACGACGTACTCAGATCCGATTCATCCCCATCCGTTCGCCGCTCCTCATCGGTTAGATTCACATGCGGGTCTAGTTTGCGGCGTATTCGCATCAAGCACGCTGAACAGCAACGATTCGCATTGCTTGGGATTTGGAATTCCTGAACAATGGGATCACGAATCTCGGCGGCGAGTTCAAACAGTCGTGGTGGTATATTGTGCAGACGCTTTGCTCGGTCCTTTGAATTGGGACACGTGGGCAGAGGGCAATTAGGATACCGGTTGCGCACTGATTTACACTGACAGGAGTTGCATACTCTGGCTCCCGCCGGGATGGTTTCATCCGGGATGCCGTACTGTTGACCGCGTCCCTTCTTCAGCGGACGGGTACGAGGACACGCTTCGGCTTTGCAAACAAAGCAGGGGTTTAGTTTGTCTATAGAAATGGAGAAAAAAAAAAACACAAAAGAGAACAAAAAATTACATTAATTATACTTTGTAATGCTTAAAGGAGCGTAACCACTTGAAACCACTCAACAAATTATATTGAATCAAGAATTCATCCCCAGACAGGGAGAGTATGAATGGATATTCTTGCGGCCACAAACGATGGGATTTCTTCTCCGCGAGGAGGTAGTTTCTAAGTAAATGTCACCATTTCGAATTTTAATGATATCCAAATAAAGACGGCACAGAAGGAGCAAAGAGAAAAAATCTACACAGGAAGCTCCGCTGAGGTTCACCGAGGGAGTTATCCTTGTAAGCGGATTTTTTACTCTTGTATTTGTTATACTAAATGCACATGGATTTTGTGCAAAGCGTTGATGCTGTTAAGGTCGCAGGTGCCAATAGTGCTATTTTTCTTAAAGGAACTTCAAATTAAGGCTACTGCTGGTTTAGGGCTTGTGTCTTAGGCTTTAGGGTAATAAACCGAGAAACTTAAATTTTATATTTTTCTAGCTATTTATTGAAACGTGTTTTAACACAGTTATTATCGTAACTCGCATGCTGTTACCTGTGGCAACAACGTAAGTTTATAGTTTGAGGCCAATTTGAGGAGCATTTTTCGACAGAGATGGTTTTTATATGCTTTACCTATACAGCAAATGGTTCTTAACTCAATTTTTCGAGGCTCACAAATTAAAAAGAATTTTACAGGTCCTTCGGACCGAATAAATAAAAATAATTAAAAGCTGTTTTTCACTTCGAGGACTTAGTCAAAAAAATCATTTAGTGAAAAGAAACCGACCTTCAAGGCATGGAAGAAGTGTTAATTGAACACTATAGTGCAGAGATGAAATGCTTCGCCTGGAATTGGAATATAGACACCTCAGCAGTCTCGCTAACAAGAAGTGCGCCCAGGTTCAACCAAAGAGAATGGAGAACCTGTATCAGGAATTGGAGGAAGTTTCATCTTTCACTGCTGATACACACCAGGCCACACAGAATCTTCCTGCAAAAGAACATATCTCCAGAAAAATGGAGCATGACCGGCTCAGTTGGTATTGCCACGTTCAATACTACGAACTCCGTAAAAAAGGCAATGTCAACCAATATTCCAGCGCAATCGCGAAAGTTCATGGATCACACAAATGCAATGACAACAGTATTTATTTGGTCTCAGTGACGACGAGATCCAAAGCCGGGTGGCCTACCGGCATATTCTGAGGTCAAATCGGCGTGCCCCACAAGCGGACCATTAAGAATGCAGTAGAGTTAAAGGGGCTTGATTCATCATTTGAGATCATAACTTTGCGCCTAAAAGAAAAAGAAGAAGAAGTTGTTGTTCCTTTTTAGCACCGACCGGCCACCGGTTAGCTCCTTCCCCACGCATTAATAATTTCGGCATGTTTTTCAGGACACCTTTCTCTACAAATGTGACAAACTTCGCTCCTACACGAATTATTTCCCCTTTTTTGCTTCCTTGCCTGGACTTATACGAAACCATAAAAGCCTAAGCTAAAATAGTTCAGGAGTCGGTAATTGTCCATGAAGCGCATACCTATATGCGTTGAGGATATTCTCCCTTAAGTTGCCTTCGTCTGCAGCGTCTTCGGCCAAAATAAGATCAACTTATTTTCCACAACAAACAAACAAGCTTTATTTTCAAATGTTCCAAATATACCATCAATAGAATTTTCGAAAGCCTCAGCAAGAATTTTTCAAAAAGCACACCTTTCCCTTTCACAAACGATTAAAAAAAACATTTTCAGTCTATTTGTTCATGATTATTTCATTCTTAGCCTAATTAAAAACCTAATTTACACTCGGTAATCCTTCGTCGTCATTAAAACCATTCAACCATTCAGCCATGCTAGGTCTGTTTGATCAAGGAATTATCCCTCGAAATATAAGCCCGGCAACAGAGCAAGTACGCAAAGCAAACTGGCATCAAAATCGCAAAATTGTAACTTTACTTTGTAGAGCCATATACGCGCACGAGCTATACAGCAAGTGAGGGTAAACGGAAAAGTGTAGGGATAACTCCGCCTTTACCAGTTTTACCCAAACTATAGACAGAGCCGTGCATCCTTCGTGGTGGTGCTGCTACATCTCCGCTGGATGTTCCAGCAACACTCAATCCTTTTTTCATGCTCGCTTGCGATTCCCAGCGGTGCTAATTAACGTGTGCACGAGATTAATTGCGCTAACTTGACACAAAATGCCTTTGGCAAATAATGAATGAAAAACGGATGAAAACGATGATTTTTACTTCATGTAGACGACGCCGACGGACGTCGAGTATACGGCAAGGACTTTCGATGATGGTGTACATCGAGGGTGTTGTGAAAGCTGATTGCGGGGAGTCTTGGCATTTGTTTTGCGTGTTTTGTTAGTTTTTCAAAGTTGGTTTTGGGATCGATTTTTTATGTTCTTTCATAGTCAACGATTAAAAGGGGTTTGTTTGGATAGAAAAATGGGAGTATGAAAAAGGTGATTGAAACTTTGACGGCTAACAAATAGAGAAAGTACAAAACAAGTCATTCGAATAATGGTTTGATTTTCAATTTCGCGTTTACAGAGGAAGTTTGCTTGTTTCAAAACTTAGCGATGTGATAATTTAGGTATTTTACGTTAAAATGATGACGTAGTCAAGCTGGATACTTCTATTCGCTATTTCTAAGCAATATTTAGTGTACTTGCGGCAAAACACGTGAGGTAGTATAACTTGGACAAAGAATAAATCGGTCACCGATAGCTTAATTGGTTAAAGCAGTACCCGCGATAGGTGAAGTTAGCAGGATCGTATCTTGTCGATGAGCCAAAAACGTTTTTCAATTTGTGGAGTAGGTACCTCAACTGCACTCTACGACTACGCTACGATGTTTAGCAATTTCGGTGATTTTGATCTTCTCATTCATCTAGACAAGGAGTTAAATGATAGCTCATGTTAGTATTCGAGCAAGCAGAACGACTAGGATGCATAAATGTCTTACCGAATGTCTCTTTAGTTCTTTAGAATATGAATTTGCGACTAACGAAAGTTATTCTATGCTTGCTGTCTAGTTTCTAAATTGTTTGAGATAGGAATAGGGCTTAAGCAAAAGAGTTGTTCCCCAGTTTTGATGTTGAATTTTATTTATTAATAGCCTAAGCTTCAAATTTGGGGGAAGAAAGCCCTGTAAGTACTGAGGAATGATCTCTGGTTGGTTAGAGGAATGGTTAGAGGAATGATCTCTGATATATTGAGCAACTAAAGAAGCATAGTTTTTACAACGACCTATACCCAAAGTAAGAGACGTGAGCTGTGACTGTGTTCGAGCGGAAAAAATTTCTGTGCATGACAGCCAGTATCAAATCCTTAAGCTTGTGAGCTAACTGTGTATGCTGCAATGTCCCAATTTACCCAAAAACCAAAATCAAGACCATAATCTGCTACTTCCGCTGTTAATATCCACTTTAACGGTCGGGTCTGCCATACGATGTTGCTAATACGTATTTGACATTTGACATGATATTTTTAGCTACAGTATTAATAAACGAATCGACCTTTTAGAAGTCCCGGATGAATGCATTTGCAAACAAGGCGCCATAATTTTTGTCAGAAATACTGCAAGAAGGAAAGGCTGCTGCTATTTCTAGTTTTCAATGTCTTTCAAAAATTTGGAGCGTGGAACTCTTGTATTTCTCAATCTGAATGCATTTTGTAGGCAGAGAAAATTAATTTAAAACATGTAAGTAAGTCCAAATATCCGCCCCTTTTGAGTGTAACACAAGATTTTTGGCCTGATTCCATGGTGTCGTGACATTGTGCCAAATCTCCTATTTTGGACGCTTTAAAAAGTGACACTAGGCCGAATATTAGCATTTGGCGTAATTTCGCTTAGGTAAAGCGTCGATAGGCCAATTCGGCACTATGTAACTTTCTATTTTAGGACCCAAGGAAAGGTAAAAGAAAAATCTGACAGTGGGGTTTGCATATATATTTTTCACTTTTGTATGCAAAAAATTAAGCCTATGACTCTTTGGTTAGTTGGGCATATGTCGCTTACTTGTCTTATGACGATTTCACAAAGTGACTAGGCCAAATTTTGATATTTGCCACAATGTCACGGCACCGATTCCGTATATTGGATGTCTATTTCTTGTATTGACCACGCCCCTAAAAATGGGCTAATTTATTTTAAAATCAATTAATTCTAATTTCGTTTAAGTCTGCAGAAAATGCGTTAAAAGCGAATACTAATGCTTAACAAACATTTTTTTTTTGAAACGCCCCCTTAAAGTGGGCGGAGCTCAATGCTTTATGTGTAGCAAACTTAGCAAATTGTAATATCTTTAATATTTGTCATATTTTTTTCCCCCATTTAGAATGACTTTTCCGAGAAATCACATTTTTAGCCTTAAACGTTTTCAAAGTGGTGGTGTGGGCGGACCAATTTTTGTCTAATTACAGGCTTCGGGCCACTATTGCTCTTTTTTTTATAATTCAGTCGCGAATAAGGGAATAGTCTACCCTTTTCATGTTAGACATCTTACGAGCGGAAAGGAATAGAAGAAGAGGAAAAGGAAGAACCAAAGTTTGAGTTCCAATGCCTTGTCTAACTTGACCAAAAGAGATTTTGAAATAATTTTTTTTAATTTGAGCTTGTCTGACGTTCAAGTCTATCGTGGGCGTGAGGCGTGACTGTGGGCGGATCTTATCAATTTTCATACTCTGTATTTACAAAATTAAACCCAAATAGCTTGATTTTAAACATCTTAAAACTTTACACGTGGCCTAGTCTCTTTTTTAAAAAGGTCTTAAAGGTCTACGCTAATTATTTCACTGTGTAACAAGCTATGCATTAAAACTAATATACCCTGGATCGGATATAAACATTCCACATTCCCAGAAAGCAAAGACACAAAACAATTGTTTGAAAGTACCATGAGAACTAATGCTTGTTGCTTACTTTCATGTTTAGGGTTGTTTAACCTTGTAGAAAAAAAGAAAAAGGCGAGCATGAGAAGATCAGGCTTGAAGGAGCTATTGAATTTGGTCCAATTTCAGCCTTAGTCATATTCGAACCCTAGACGAAGAAGTCCCTGCGAGTTCGGGACTTATCATATTTAGGCTACATTTGGCTTGAGATTTCATAGGTGGACAAAGATGTCCATATTGTACTTGCTTTCATCGGATCTTGTCATCCACCCGCCTGCTTAGGTGACAGAGTGGGGGTTTGATCCATTGAAGGGCTTGCTGAGGTTCTAATGTTGATCCATGTCGTGCAAGCTCAACGGCTTTTTAGTTGCCACGAAACTTCCTGTGACCAGGAACCCAGCAGAGTCTTATGCCTTCAGCCCAATGAGTCCGTTGCGTCCGTCACGTCGAAGTACACAACTGACAGCTCAGTAATTAGCACACGTTCTTATGCGAAGCAACGTACGTCACGAAGTTCGTTTATGGGCCGCTTCCCATAAGAACGTGTGTATTGAACTTAGTTGTCAGTTGTGTACTTCAACGTGTCGGATACAACGGATTCATTGGGCTGCAGGCTTTACATTGTGCTGTGAGCCAAGAACCTTTAGCTCTTTGCGACAGCACTTAACAAGTTCGGATTTGATTTTAGTGGTAGCTAATATAAATATGGTTATATCATCGTGTGGTAGGCTGGCTGCCTCCTTGACTCCAAGGACCTCCGCTTGGAAGACGCTGCAACAATCGGGCAACATTATTGATTTTTCTATATGTGGGTTCTCAGAGTAGAGACCCGCACCTTGTGGCGTATATGGCTCTCGATGAATTTCTTAGTTAATTAATTAAATTAGTTAATAATTAAAAGGCGTTTTGAAGATAGGGGTTAAGGGAGTCGGCGGTGATGTCGGTTTCTATAACGCGGTGAAGAACCTGCGCATAACCAAATGAGCTTGGGATCCATTTAGGTGAGTGAATGAGCCTCTAGGCGCTTTTGGCAGCAGATTCTTGCATAGAGAGGTCGAGGGGTAGCTTCGAATTGAGGATTGCCTCCAGCCCTGAGGTTGGTGTCGTTCTTTTTGCCTTAGGATATAAATAAATAAATAAATAAATAAACTGGCGCAACAGCTCGAGGTGAACCAAGGCCAACTTCTCAACAATTCTTTTACATACAAAGGGACCTACAATTTTTTTGCCGAATCTGAACGGCACTTTGAGAAGTTTTTCAAGACAAATGATACTCTCGGAGGGCTTATCAGACCCTCGCGGAGGTGGGGACCGTGAAAAAGAACAAGTCTTTTTTTTCAGGTGACGATGGCAGGATTCGAACCCAGGCCTCCGGCGTAGTAAGCACACACACGAACCACTACGCCACGGCACCCCACATTGCCTTAGGATGCCAAAGGATAAATTTGGGTGAAGGACCCCAATTTTTCCCGAAAATGCGACTGCAAGTATAGAATGCGGTTGAGGATTTCCATACTCTTTCCTCAACGTTGAGTTTCCAGATTAGTCTCCTGTCAAGAATCAACCCTAAGTAGCATGCTCTATTGGAGAGTTGAAGAGGGGTTCCCTCAATCGCCGGTGGAAAGAATTGCAGTATGTTTCTTTTGTTTGTGAACAGCACGAGGACGGTTTTTTGTGGGATGACACCCAAACCGCACTGCTTTGCCCACGAATTAAGTTTCGCTAGAGCCTTCCCTAATAGTTCGCTGATAATGGGTAGGAATTTTCCTTTGATCATTAAAACAAGGTTATCGGCGTAATTTTGTCATTATAACCAGTACATTGTCGGTGTCCTTAAACAGGTTTCATCCATTCAAAAATGCTCGTTCTATTTGTTGGGATCTACTAGAATATGTAGATCATATGTAGAACGTGGCGCAACAGCTCGAGGTGAACCAGGGCCAACTTCTCAACAATGTACGTGTGTGTGTTGATTTCTTCACATAAAAGGGGGCCTACAATTTTTTGCTCACATTGATAAGTTTTTCAAGACAAATGTAACTCTCGGAGGGTTTGTGAAACCCTCGCAGAGGTGGGGACCGTTAAAAAGAGCAGGTCTTTTTTTTAGGTTACGATGGTAGGATTTGAATCTAGACATCCGGCGTAGTAAGCATAAGCTTTACGTCACGGCACAGCTCCTCAAAGTTCGCTTGGTATCGTGCTAAACGTTTGGTGTGCAAGTGGTCATGGTAGGATGAAATTCCAATCTGGGAGATTACAAAAGTCTCACCTCCATCCAATCTAATCAACACGCGCAGTTTGGAGTCAGTACAAGACTGAAGGCGTGTGGAGAATAACTTTTACGCATACAGCATGGACAGTCGTCAGAAGCTCATCTAGGACTGCCGAATAGTCTTAAAATGGCATCCCAAGAAATCTACGCTTCAGGCTGCCCTATCTAAATTTAGTCAACGTAAATTTGAAATCAGATCTAAGCACCTTAGACCTGATCTTGTTTGCTTATGCCTTTTGTACTAAGACTATAAATACACTTGTCCAGAATCATTGTCTCCTCAAACTCCGGTATAAAAGAATTTAAGGTTTCTATCTTGTTCAAGTGGTTTTTATAGGCGTTAACGACATCCGATTAACAAAAAGAGTAGATCTATAGAACAGTTATTTTTTGCCTTTTTTCGAGGGAATTTTAGGTATGCTCTCAGTTTCAATTCCCAAATTGTTTAGTCGGTTTCCTAGGTCCAACAAAATTTTCAAATATGTATTATGTTCAGCATGAAAATAAGATTTATGATAATCAAGAAAAGTATCGTAGGTAAAACGGATCCCTGCGGCATACCACAATAGATGCATGTTTTTTTTTTCAACCAGTGTTTTACATTGTAAAAAAAACTAAAACCATCCGCCATATGCAGTACATCCGTCTAATTAATTGTCTTTGTTAAAATCTCAAAAAAATATGAATGAAAATAAAATCATTCAAAAGAGCTAACCGCGAGTGCAAAGAACTCATAATGTAAGCCTTTGAAATTTTAATAAACCGCACTTATATTAATTTTTCCGCAAGTCCCTTTGGCTAAATTCACTCTTTCTTCGTCCTAATTTACTTTCGTCTATTTGTTCTTTCAAATTACCGAGAATAACTTCGAAACAAACCATCGAAAGGTTCCGGGTTTGAAACAGTGCTGCCGGGCGGCGCGACAAGTGAAAAAAGGATAAACCATGAGTGCCAACGTCAAGTGCACACAATAGAGCTCAACTCAAAAGAAATTAAACGAAAAAGCAACGAGTTAACCCATAAGCAGAATGACAAAAGGACGAAAGGGGACTGGAGTTTCTCTATTGCATGGGATTTTTTTTTGTTTTGTTTGAGCACCTTCAAACTCCTTTGGCTATTCGGTTGGAAACATTTGAGTTCTGTATTTTTTGTTACCACTTTTGAGCCAACATACATCAGCCCCCGACTACATGGGGTTGAGTCCATTCGGTTTAGTTATTTTATTTTCCAGGATATTCTCCTTGTTTACATTTCGCCAATTTGGTGGGGGATTTCGCCTCGCAATTTTCTCTTCTTGGTAATTGTTTTCGATTCCTTTCTATTGTCGGAGTAGCCACAGCCAGACCCCGTCGTCATGGCCTCCGCCCCCATGTGCAGCACGGTTTAATTTGGCAAATAGAATTATTAAAAATGCTGTTTGGTGAATTTTTGAAATTACTTCGGCATGATACGGATTGTATATCCATACTAGTGACGGGTGGATACACTGCACTGCGTCGTCGTGGTGGCAATGGTGGTGGTGGCCAACTCAAATAAAAGGTTTGGGAAAATTTGAGTGGTCGGTCTTCTTTGAATGCAAATATCCTGGGGTTTGTTATTTTTAAGCTGCAGGCCTCCCCCAAACAACCCGCATACCGGAAGAGGATTTCTCGGCCACTTGTTGCTGGAATACGAGCCCACCCTCGCCCGTCAATAGAAGCGGGAGCGAGGAGTGCAAACTTTCTTCAATTGGGTATATGTACTTGTATTTTTTTTAAGGGAGGATCACTACAAGGGATGGGGTTGCACCCAGTAGCAGTTAATTAGCTAATTTCGTGGTAAAATATTAATAAACCTTTGTGATGTGTAAATATGCGCTGTTAGCTGTTGATTACATTTTTCCTTTTTCCTTTTCCGATTTGAGTGGGGTACACAAATTCGCTTTGCTTCTTGTGCTTTGATTGAAATTTTCTTTAGGTAGTTAAGGGGTGGCTTACATCGGTAATGAATGTCAAAAAACTGTGACACATTGTCAGGCGATTAGTATCGGATTAACGGTGATTCAAAGGAAAATTATGGGTTGCTGTTACTTTACATAGTTCAAAGAAATGGGAAAGCTGATCTAGGCGAATTGGATTAGAGTGGGCAAATGTTTAATTTGTCGCTGGGCAGTCACTTTGGTTTTTGATTTAATTAATCAGAAGATTGACAATTTTCCTGGAAATGAATCAGAAAACTATTGCGGCCCCTAAGGCATTGCTTACATCGCAAGTTGCCTGCAATATTTTAAAATAAGAGCGCCATCTCAGAGTAGAATCTTTAAAAGTCAAGTTCTTGTCCGATTCTATATCTGAAGGTGTAAGAATTTTCTATTTATTTCAGCGCACGTGCCGCAAGGCTGAGTTTAATGTCCCGTTCTTTTTCTCATATGCTCGGTATTTTCCTAGCAACTTACAAGAAATGTAAAAAAAATTTAAATCTCAAATGGACACACAGGAAGAACGGCGAAGTAGACGAAGATCTAGGTTCCGAAATGGAAAAGGACTTTAGCCAATTTCGACTGAGACCGGACAGCGCCACCTTACGGAATGAACTTTCAAGATCATTTTTAGAAATGCCCATGAGTTTAGCTTTATACGATTCGAATAGTTCTCCTTCTGTCTAGAAGAATGTATTATCTTAACGAACGTTTAGGGTTTGATCGATTTCTCAATTTTAAAGAACCTCACATAGTCTAAGACAGGTTGTGTTTTTTTTTAAATAGTCGCTAAGCTGAAAAAGTTAAGTTTTCTAAAATAATTCAGTTTTCTGATAAATTTTCTAAATTTTTCCTTCCGTAAGAACCTTCTACGAAGTATTCTTATACGTTAAGAAAGATGAGTGAAATCGGGAAAGCCATTCTCAAGTTATAGCCGGACGAAGGTAAATAGGGTCTAAAAAAAAAAACAATTTTGTAAATGCATTTGAATCTTTTTTAACTTACAAACTCTTCGGAGCCAAACTCTTCAACCAAAAAAAAAGGATCATAAACATCGGTGATACCAAACTCCAGTTATAATTGATCAAACACGTACCAAACTCACTTTTATATATACAGAAGATTACCCCGAAACCTAAGCTCTATGAGCTCTAAAGGCGCGTGTCCATTTGAGAATAAAACTACTGGAAGTAGCTCTCGCTCTCGGGCTCCTTTCGAAGGTCACGATCACGAAAGTAACTCGCAGCGAGACTTTCAAGGAGTCGAAAAGTAAGAGTAGAAAATCAACACTCTGCGAGTACTCTGTCTCTTAAGTAGCTTAACATCCTTGGTCCTTTCGAGGGAATTGAGGTCATTTCGAGGATTGCAACGTTAAATATTCATTCCCATTTCCATTGATGGGAGAAATAAATGTCTCCAGCGACATCTAGTTTTAAAGCATCGCCAAGTCCAACAGCTGTGTAGGCCATTCGAGCGGCATTGATTGAGATGACGCAAATTAAGTTTTGGCAGTTTATAGATTTTTTTGATTCAGAATCATCATTCCAAAAGGGTCCGTTTGTCATCGGACAGTACATACACAAAGATTTTAGTCGTGTTGATCTTTTCAGGTCTATCGTTTTTAAGGTTTTGGTAAAAAAGAATAAGAAGTCGATTCGCTTGGAAAAGAGGTCATGTCGGTTGTTTTGTCATTTACTGCGCAAGTGGGGAAGTTAAATGAGGCGAATACGGGTCCGCTTTTGGAGTAGACCATGTCGATTGATTTTAGTCTTTCGACCTTTAAAATTTCACTTCACGCTCAACGGGCGAAAAAAAGCTTGTTTTAAATTTCATAAAAGGACATAAAAGGAACCAGCCTACGATTTTCTGCTGATGTGCGTGTGATTTCCGACCATGGCGGCCGTTTTCAATTTTTCACTTTCCTATAGTATTCAATCGGGGAACTTAAATTGGAAGAATACGAGACCATGTCGATCGATTTCAATATGTCGGTCTTTAAAATTTCACTTCACAATCGAAAAGAAACTCAACAGGCGGAAGGCGGTATGTTTTAAAATTCATACAAGGAATCGACCTACAATTTTCTGCTGGTGTGTATGATTTTCTGACTGTGTCGGTCGTTTTTAATCTGTCACTTTCCTAGTTCTCAATCGAAGACCTAAAATGGGAAGAATACGAGGCCACTTGGTCAGGTGTAGACCACGGTCGATTTTAATATGTCGGTCTTTTAATCTATCATTTTCTTACTCTCAACCTGAGACCGAAAATGGGGATAATACGAGGTCCTTTGCTCAGGAGTAGACTATGTCGGTCGATTTCAATATGTCGGTCTTTAAAATTTCACTTGACAATCGAAAAGAAGCTCAACGGGCGGAAGAAAGTATCTTCTAAAATCCATAAAGGGAATCGACCTACAATTTTTGCGGTCATGTGTGATTTTCTGATGATGTCGGTCGCTTTCAATCTGTCATGTTCTAAGTATTCCACTCAGGAACCTAACTAGAGGAGAGTACATGACTGCTTGAGCGGGATTGAGACCCTGTCGTTTTTAATTCATCGATTTTTATACCCCATCCCATGGCATAGGAGGTTTGTTAAATTCAGTTTGTAGCACGGTGAAATAATAACGGTAAACCCCCGAGACCTTAAGGGCATATGATCGAGACCGAATTCTGAATCGAATAAGCCATGTTCGTCGTTCCGTCTGTCTGTATGCCACATAATTTTAGGCCTTTAATTTTTAGCTAGGAAGCAGAAATTTGGTGCATAGGCTCTTTTTTTCCGAAGCAGTACGAGTGTTAACATTTTTTTAATCCGCCCTTAGACACGCCCACAATCGGTGTTAATTTGCAACTACCTCCCGAACTTTCAAAACTGTAAGACGTCTTAAAAGGCGAAATCCGACACTTTTTATCTCTTGGTTATTCTAAGGTATACAAAAGTAAAATGAAATCGCTTAACCTTTCCTAGTGGACGTGGCATCGATTTAAAGGGTAAATTTGCAAATTATTTTTATTGCGTTTTATTCAATATTTTTGCTCCAAATTGAAAAAATTTTGCTCCATGTATTCTACATGTTTTTCATAGACGATTTTGGGCCACGCCCACATTTAAAGGCAGAATTGAAGAAATCCCTTGAATTTCCCATAAAAACGTAATTTCGGCAGGCCTTAAGCCTAATTTATGAAAGAATAAGAAATAAAAATAAGCATCTTAGGCAAACGAGACTCCGTTCTAGATTTTACTCTTGCAAAATATTGAACTTGAACCAAAAAATTACATTTTTCTGTATATTTAAGCGAAACTTGGAGACAGCTATGCTAATATTGATAGTTTGTAATAAGGGCGGTTCGACCACGCCCCTTTTCAAAGTTTTCAATAACCACAAATCGTCAACAAATAACAATAATAGCAGTAATTTACAATGTGGGATAGGATGGGGTATTTAACGGTCCGTTTAACGAGTACTCGGCGTCTTGTGAGTGGAATTTTTCCTTTTTTATGTCGGTCCGTAAGATTTCACTTGAAGTGAAGAGAAACTGAATGAGGCGGAATCATGTTCGTTTAAAGTCACACGAAGGAGACTGACGTACAATTTTGTGCTCATTCCGTATGATACAAAAATCGTTATTGTAATAAGCGACAACTTTCGGGGGTTATTTCACTGGAAAGAATTTGTCCACATTTCAGCGAAGGAGGATTTCGTTAAGACTATTTAAAAGGGTGGAAGATATTTTCCCTATTACGACAACCCAATTATTTAACACCACAGAAAGTGAATAGTTATTAAATACGAACCGGAAGTAAATTAAACAAAACATAACCTTTTTTCGCAGCCTTTATTAAATCAATTCAAGGACCAAATATTTGCAAATTTCGACGACAATCATCGAATACAGCTACTCCGTTCTCGGAAGCGAGCATCACTTGAAAGAATTGTTGCAGTGCTACTTCACAAATATGCCATGCATTTTCCGAAACTCGCTCACATTCTCTCGGCGAACGAAAAGTAAAAATTGTACTTCGAAACACCCTCTACCGATACATGTGAACATAAATTCAAAATGAATATTTAAAATTGCTTTATCTGCAGAAAATTATTTACATACAAAAAAAAAAAAATAAAAAATCTCCATTTACAGTCGATGATTTCGCTGAAGTACAACAATATCGAGTATTTTATTAATTAAAAAATTCAATTAAATTTATTTACACACAACGACAGTTGACGATGTGATGTGATGGTTCCGATGCTGTTGGAATTATCGCCGGAACCAACAAAAAACATATATCAGACCGAATAAAATTAAAAAATACGTATAGTACGAATATTCAGATCAAAAATTCATCATAATCATTTTTATCGAGAGAACACCCCACTCCACCCCACCTAAGAGCAAGGATATATGAGTTGGTTTTTTTTTACATTTTATCATGGCAATTCGCTGTTCGGATCAGTGGACACGATGTTCGAAATAAATTAATTAATTGATTCGAGGCGAGTACATTACCTACAACAATCAATAAACAGTCAAAATGCAATTTTAAAAAAATGAGTACAAGTATAAAACAATAGTCGAACAATTTTTGTTAGTGAACTGCGCAAATATTGCAATTTAAAATTATATTTGCACTCAATATTTGTTTTTTCCTTGAAAGGCTAACAGGGGTGCACGGGGGAAAACTTTATACAAAATATGAATCGAGTCCAATTTTTTTTTTTTAATATAAAAAATCAATAAGTAAACACACCGAACCACATCGAAAATGTTTTCCCATGCATAAATAATCGGGCGGCAGTGTATCGCTGTTAAATGACAAAATCCTGCCATCCACCACCGGACATTCAAAATCAGTTTACATCAGCGAAAAGTTGTATAAATATGCAACGGTATGGCGGGCGTACAGGAGTCCAGGACGGTCAGAGATGACCAGAACCACCCTCCACTCCAGATTTATCCTGGTTGATTGGTGTTCGGCGGACATGTTTACATACACGTAAGCGACCTCTTATGACAATTAAAACATAATTGACGGTCAACATTAATAACTTGGCTGCTAGGGTAAATACGGTCTGGATTGGTTTGACATGTATCTCCCGAGTGCAGGTTCCCCCTTTTGGGCTTTTGGAAATTCTAATTTTCAAAATTTTATGCCAACTGTCGGAACCGTAAAATGAACATCCAGCAAGCCCGCACCCACTGCTTTCGAACGAGTAGAAAGGCCAGCATTGCCGCACGCCGGTGGAAAGGGACATGTCCAAGCTCACGTTCTCTCCAAGGATTTGAACAATTCAGCAAATTTCATACGATGATGAAGCGCTGCACTCTTTGTTGTTCGTACAACATGTCACTCATGTCTGTGCTACACCGAGCAGCAGCAGCAAAAAGGATGCCACCCGCCCTTTCATCCTTGCCGGATGGGTGGAGCTTACAGAAATGAAATTGGCGGAAAAGCCGATTCAAATGTTTTGTGTGAAGGGATTAGTGGGACTAAAAACAATTCCTCTGCCTCCACTCGCTTGATGACACACTGATGTACACAGCCAGAGGAGTTTGGCTGGATCATTCTCGGGATGGCATGGAACGATGTCGCGCGGGCGATTCAGTTTGATGGTGTATTAGTTTTAAATGCCATTTGTCCTGGGCACACAACAATCAGACAAGGGCATACAAAATCACTCACATCAGCCGAGTGGGAGGTATGGTATGGTAGGGTTATTAATTTGTTTATTGCATTTTAAGTGATTGGAAAGGTATGGTGTGCGGTGGCTGTGGCGATTGCTTCTTCTCATTATTTAAGCACGTGAAGCGAAATTAATCGAATTTTTATCGAAATTGAATTATATTTCAGTTACGCACGATACGGAGTTAATGAATGGGTTATTAATGTGTATAATCATTGACCAAAAGTCAATTTGTTAATTCGAGGAATTGTCAATTGAAAGGATGAATCGATATTGTCAGCTTTTTTTAGACTGATGGAAGTTGGGTGATTGTTAGCTAGCCAGACAATGGGAAAATTTAGGTAGACGAGCGTGATAGTCATTCTGTGTCAACCCATAAATAAAAGGCAGAGATCTGCAATGATACACCGCAACAATTTGTACACGCTCTATTTTTTATTCGACTGTAACTCGTAGATCTCTCGCAAAACATGTATCCCCATCGCATTGATTGCAAACACGTGATGACTTTGCATTCATGCGGTCATATAAGTTCAAGCACTAAGCGGTGTTTGGGTATTTTTAAGCACCGCTATCGCTTGTAAATAAGAAAACACCGCAATTACACTGATTCATTCAAATTACCAAAAAGGATAATTTTTTCCAATATGATAAGAAAACGAAACTTCTTTCCTCTCTCCCAACCGTGTGTGATCACAATTCATTTGCGGTGATTGCGGTGTTTTCCATATCTCAAATGCAGTGGCGGTGTTACTCCCACCGCTTTGATTTATGAACATGCGGTGGAACAGAGAACAATGACTCAAACTCATAACACTCGAGTTTAAACAGACTCATTTGGCGTTATTTTAAAGAGTATGGTTAGTGCTCTGATCGGCCAGTTTGCGGTGAGCTTACCCAATTGCACTGCATTTTTTGTGAGTCGATTTTAGCTTGCGAAATTTTAATTGTAAGCCAGTCTCTGGTAAGAGGGTACAAAATGAGTGACAGGACTTGGCCAATAAATATTTTAGAAGATTTGGAGGAATTTATTTTTCCTTTCTGATGTCAGATTAGTTAAGTTTTCAAAAATCCAAAAAGAGCAATTCAATAAGGAACTACAGAAAACTATTATCCCCTATGCCCAAGCAGAAATCAGTCGAACCCTGAATGCTCTTTACCTCCATCGAAAAACTCTGCCCGAACAGCAGCTAAAGAGGAAAGAAATACGCTCCCTGTTGGAACTCCAAGATCGCAGAGCTGGAAAAATTCTTGGACTACTCGCATTATGCTTTGGGTATGCGATTTTAAATACAAAAGGAGCGTTCAAAAGCATCAAAACAGACGCGGTACTGCGCAGCTTGCGAAATGCTCATCTAGATCACACGAAGGAATGGGTTACATTCGACTTTAAGTTACTTCCCCCAATCCGTATCAACCCCGCCCCTATCTCGTCTTCCTGTCGTCGTCTTTCACTGTTCCCCTAAACCTTGCTGACAGTGGTTCACACCGAAACGGTTAACGCCAGCCTTCGATACCCTTTTCGGGTAAGTCTCTACTACTGGTGGCCTCGACCTTAAAGCCATTGCGTCAGACGTGGTTAAGTCAAGGACTGTGAAAATTTGCAGGAAAATTCAAAACGAGATATGACTTGGCAATACCTGCTGTTACTCTGTGTTGGTTGCCAGCTCGCACCGATATCCCGGGAAATGAAGAAGCAAGATCTGGGTCAGGGATGATGAATGTATGTATCTCTTAACCTCAAATCCATAAGAATGCTCCGCTAAGTTCGAGGGCAAGAAACTTAATCCTTGGGTAGAACTATAAGGCTTCTCGCATATGTTGTCATTTATCGTTTACGAAATAATGTCTTCAGTCGTTATCTATGAATAGCATTAGCATTGCTTTTCATTCTCGGAATATGTGTGAATGACAACCTTCGTTGGAATGATCACATATACGAGATCGCCAAAAATGCCGCGAAATGCTTAGGCATCCTACAGCGATGCAAAAAATATTTCACACCATCCGATCTGGCTAAACTCTACAAAGTATTCATAAGCCCCAAACTGGAGTATAACTGTCATGTCTGTGCAGGTGCACAAAAGACCACTTTACAGCTAATTGATAGGATTCAAAAAAGAGCGTTCAAACTTATGGATGACTTGAACATAACAAATTCATTCGGCTCTTTGGAGCATCGAGGAAAAGTCTCTTGTCTTTCTTTGTTTTACCGCTGTTAAAGACTGTTCCAGTAAAATAGCTTGCTGCATTCTATCACTTAAAGAGTTCAACCGTAACAGTCGCACATGAACGCGTGCCCATCAGTTCGACCTTGAGACCAATTTGTGGCGTACCGTTTTGTATTGGAGTAATTTTTTCAGCAGAACATCACGAATGTGGAACAGGCCTCCACAGGAGATCTTTCCCCGTCAGTTTGGTCCTCAACAATTTAAAACCAATGTGCATCAGTACCTCTCTTTTTTCTCCTCTGATCCCTATCACTCCCGTTATGTAAACACATTATAAGCACACATGACACTTTTAGTCACGCAACTGTTTGATTGCCCTTTTGAGTCCCATGGAAACGTGCAGCCATGGTCAAAAATATTTTTATAAAACAAATACTTCTAACTTTTATTAATTTTTAATTTTTTAATCAAGCTGATAAGTATCGATAAGTCTAATGTATACATTATTAGGCGATCTACCTTAATAGATTTTGAAACAACAAACAGTCTCGATGGTAAATTTTATTATAAAAAAACGAAAGCAGAAAAAAAATCCAGTTGACGAATGATTTTTTAATTCAATAAATGGCATTCGGAATACAAACAGTATCCTCTCCTCAGGCAATCTTTTCTCTTTTTCAATTCCCATTGATTCATCTTTAATGTTTTTTTTTTTATTTTATTTTATTTTTCATAATTTTGATTTGCCAAGTATGCCAAGTACTCGCGTAGCAGAGTGGGATGCCATTCTTTGCTCCCACTATATACCGCCTTGTTCTTCAAGATATTGAAGTAATGGAAATTTGTGAAATCAAACAAGAAAAAGAACAAGAAAAGAATAACATCTAAAACGATTGGGATAGTATAGTCGGCCCCCTTAGTTTGCCCACTCAATCACTTGTCATCGGTTAGCTGCAATATTTTTTCTTTATGAATTTTGCGAAAAACAAGAAGGAAGGAAACTTTGTTCTTTGTGATGTTGTCAAGACAAAAAAAAAATGAAGAGAAATGCCACCCAAGGGACTAACATCGAGTGTTCAAAAACTTTTGTAGAAAAGATGATTGTATCGAGTCGAGAGTACAGAAGAAGCAACAATTTAAAATTTACCAGTTTAGAGATTTGAAGAAGAAAATATTGAAATTTATCGGCTTGTAAACGATTGTTTTTTTTTTGGTAAAACCGACTGCGCCATTGAAATAAGGTTTTATTGACTTAAGTTATTTAAAGAATCCTCATTGAAGATTTTTTGGTGGGCAAGGATAGGCATGTGCACTCAAAAGGATACAAGCATCCATAAGTTTTCTAAACCCACCTCTGTCTATCAACTCCTACTCTCACCTCTCCGTGGTGAACACCGTGTACCTAATACTTGAACTGGAGATTGGGGTCTTACCACTTTGGAAGGTTGTTGGGGGTAGCAGACGAGAGAGGGGGGGAGGAGGCAGTTTCCACTAAGGCATTCCTTCTTGCATCCGGACGGCAGCGGAAGAATTCCCCAGATGGAATCAACGGTGGCGTCCGGGTGCCTTCCCAGCCAGTGACAAGCCACGGAATCGGAAGGATTTACTGTTGACGACCGATGCAAAAGAAACAAGGACAACGAGCTTTGGATCTGCACGTGGAATGTTAGGTCACTTAATAGCAACAATTGCAGCTGAGCAATGAGAGGAGGTCTTTAACGTCTGTAAGACAGATATCACTGCCATCCAAGAAAGGGGATGCGGTGAGATGGGCCGGGCAAAAAGAAGATGAAAAACTACGACTTCTACTACGGCGACTGCCACCGACTTTAAAATCAGCGCTTCTTTGCTTGTGGTTTCGTTGCAGACTTAGGCAAAAAGTCTTGAGCTTCAACCCTGTGAACGGGCGCCTCACGACAATCCGCACCAAGGCTTAATTCGCCAACATTAGCCTCATATGCGCGCATGACCCCACAAGGGAGAAAGATGACGACGCCAAAGATATGTGCTACGAGCTCCTGATATTAAGATTGTCCTAGGCGATTTTAATGCCAAGCTAGGAAGGGAGGGATCTCAAACGCTCAAAAAATTTTTGATAGCTCTTAATAGATCGCACATTAGTGCTACAATTGGTGTGATTACAGGACACTGATAGGCAAGCACGCGACAAGGCTTGGTGTCTTTTCTAACGATTTTTGCAGGAGCTGCATGGACGAGGAGGAAGAAGAGACCACTCTACACCTTCTCTGCACATGCCCCGCTCTCTCTAAGATCCAAAATCTTCACCTTGGAGCTTCCTTCTATAATGATCTTAGTGAACTTAGCACGACTGACCCAAAACGTCTCTTACGCTTCATTAGTAGCTCAAAATGGTTCAACGAGTGGGCAATTTTTCCAGATCCACGTGTTATCACAATGGACCTACATAGGTTTAAGTGAGTGGGGTTATTCGAACCTGACAGCCACTTCAACCTAACCTAACCTAACCTAGGAAGGGAGGGCATCTTTGGTCGTACTGTAAAAAAGTACAGCCTGCACGACCCGATTCCCGATAAAGGATTTACGCTGATCAACTTTACTACGGGGCGACACGTTGTGGTAGCTAGTACACAGTTCCGGCATCTTAATATCCACAAAGGGACATGGAGATCTTCCGATTAATCAACTGTCAACCAGATTGACCACATTGCGATCGACGTAGCCAAGGTACAACTGCGGATATCCCAACCAACGTCAAGAAACAGAAATACTGTGAAGAAGTTTATCGTTCGCCCGGCTACAATCGCAAGAGATCGCCAGATCCTTCTCCAACCGCGACTTCCAAAACCTTCTACCAAGTCCTCTGCAGCCAGCATCAAGTATTGATAGCCAGTAGCAACATTGCCAAAATGCCATCAGAGATGCCGCCTCTGAGGTGGTGGGTTTCCCACGGCTACCACAATTAAATCCCTGGTTTGACGATGAGTGCCGGCAAGCACATGCAGCTCAACAGGATGCATACAAAGCGGCTTGCACAGGACTAGAGCTGCTTGCGAGCTCTACGAGCAGAAAAGGTGAGAGTAAAAGCGGCTTCTCCAAAGGAAAAAGAGAGAACATGAGAAGCTCGCGGTTGAAGAGATAGAGAGATGTTAGAACAGAATGAGGATCGAAAGTTTTACCAGAGGATCAAACGGTCCTGCCAAGGGTACAAAGTTCGAACTGAAGCCTGTAAGGACCATCAAGGGAACATCCTAGTGGAATCGCAGTTGGTGCTGCGATACCCTATAAGAGGGTTTCTCAAGGTACTTCAAGAAAGGAGACCCTCTGAACTGTCGCCACCACAGAGAAATCAGTCTTCTTAACATCGCGTATAAGATCTTTTCTGCTGTACTGTGTGAACGCCTAAAGAAGTTTGTCAACAATCCGATAGGCCCAAATCAGTGTTGCTTTAGGTCAGGAAAGTCCACAATCGATCAAATATTCACACTGCGGCAGACCTTGGAAACCGACCCGGATTTCCAAATCGATACCCACCACCTTTTCATCGATTTCAAGGCGGCGTCAAAAGAAAACAGATCTTTTAGGTAGCAGTACAAGTTGGGTTTAAACTCGCCTATTTTACATTCAATTAAATCCAAAGGCCGCTTAGCACGGTATTAAAAGAGATCGAAAACCCACGCTGTTCCGTCAAGGTCGGCAAAGACCTCACCAACCCTTTTGATGTCAAAAAGGATTTAGACAAGGTGAAGCGCTTCATTCTTGAGAGAATTGTGCAGAACTCCCGCACCAACACCAGAGCCACAATCTTTGAAAAGTCCGTTCAACTACTCGCATACGCAGACGGCATTGACATAGTTGGAAGAACAAAGCGTGATATGAGTGAAGCCTTCGTGAGTATTGGGACGGAAGCGGCGAATATGGGCTTAGCAGTCAACGAGGGCAAAAACAAGTAATGCTGTCAACAAGAAAAGACACCCAACACCGACGCGACGCCTTGGGCAAAACATCACCATTGACAGCTATAACTTTGAGGTAGTTAGAGACTTTGTCTACCTGGGTTTCGCTATAAATTCAAGCAATGACACCAACTCAAATCGATCTTGCTTTGGGCTAAGAAGGCAATTGAGAAGCAAAGCCCTCTCTCAAAAAACTAAAGTGTCAATTTGTAAGACCCTCATCATCCCAGTCTTGCTTTACGATACAGAAGCATTAACCCTGTCAAAGGCGGATAAAAGCACTCCAGGCTGCTTCGAGAGGAAAATCTTTCGAACGATTTATGGTCCTGTCTGCATAGATGGAGAGTGAAGAGGAAGATATAACAGAAAGAGAAGAGTCAAAATACAACAGCTACGATGGCTGGGTCATCCAGAACGGCTGGACACCAACGCCCAGGCCCGGAAAATCTTCGAATCCACCTCGCGGGAATGGCGCAGTAGAGGACCACCGAGACTCAGGTGGCACGCTCAAGTGGCTAGCTGAAGACAGAACTGGCTGGCGAAGCTTATTGGCTGAGTCCCCGGTTCACCCCGGACTCTAGTGCCCCCTTAAATAAGTAAGACTGCGCCATTATAATAAGGAACTATTGGCCAGGTATTTATAGAGTTTCAATTTAAAATCAAATTAGTCTCAGAAATTGCAAACAGTAATTTAAAGTTGAACTGAAAGGTTGGAACCTCTTGCCACATTTCGCTTTCGCAAACGAGTACGAATCGCTTCATGCCCGTTTAACGAACTCAATTACTTTTCACAGAGGATTTCTAGGGTGAAACATGTCTAAGCTTACCTTTTGACTGTACCATTTTAAGTCATCTTCATATAAGACTTAGATTATAGTACTGAAACATCGCGATTGCATTTCTTTGACTACAAGAGCGAATGAACGGCATCAATTCAGAGAGATAAGAAACGTCGAATCTCTGTTAACAGAGCAAATCGTAGGATTTTTGTTTCCCTTTTCTACAAAAAATTTCAGTATTAAAAAAGTGAAACATAAGACACGAGTATGACGTCTTAAAACAATATGTAAGAGGCTCCATAAAAGCTAAAGAAAAATACTGCCTAAAGTTATAGTTTCACAGAAAAACTATTTTGGTATGACTTTAAACCGGGGTCAAGGTTTTTATTTTTAACAAAGGTAAAAGACAAACCCTTACAGAATAGAACGCAACACAATTATCTGGGGCAAATGTCAACTATCGGCAACAGTCGTTTAAAAATTACAACCACCCCTAATTGGTTTTTTCAACTACCACAATCCACCCGTTTTCAACTGCCAGTCTATTCATCTAATACAATTTACAAACAGTCATTTTTTCGTAAACATATCATCGATTAGAACAACATGCAGTACGAGGCTCAATAACACAACCCACCCCCAGCTCCATGGATTCCAGAGATCAAAAACCAAAAGAAATCAAATTAATTTATATCAACTGAAGGAAGAAACACAAATAGCAGCGACCAGTCTAAAGGACCACAGAGAGTGAGAAAGAGAGAAATCCAAATGTAAGAAGAAAAAAAATCGAACACAGAAATGTAAACAAACCATTCAAATAGAACGCTTGGCTAGGTTAAAAATCGCAAAGCACGTGAAACGTTAAGAGCCCCTAAGCGCAGAAGCTCTCACGCCAGGATGCAGTTCTCACCAATTCGAACATTAGTCATAACTCAAAGAGAGCAAACGATTGAGAGAAAAGTCCTTTCATATAATTTATGATGATGGAACAGCCTGATGTCGGCAGCATGGACATGGACACTGCTGAAAGGAGTAAAGCGCAACCCACAGAGATTGTTTCCACCAACCCCCCCATTCCTGTGTGTGTGCACAATCAATTGAACGCCTCTTTGAACGTATATAAACTGACTGACAATTGAGCAGGACTTCAGTTATAATTGAGTTATAGCCGGGACAGCAATTAATTTGGGGAGTTGATTTTCGAATTTCTCCAAAATAAAAAGGATATTATTGTTTGAAAGCAAAAGTATGTTCACAAATTGGTTAACCAGTGCGTCATCGAATTCTGCAGCAATGCCACAACTGCCACCGCCAACGATGGCTACAACTCCACCGGATATCGTCCTCGAAGTTGGACCGTCGCCCAGTGTACGTTTTGTGGCGCACAGCATCATTCTCAGCATGCATAGTGGATATCTTCGTTCGGCAATACGCCTCGATGAGAACGGGACCGGAAGCTCCACGGATATGGTGCTGTTCCTCACCAATGTTACGGCGGAACAGTTTGCACCGCTTCTGACTTACATGTACACTGGATACTTGGACTTGAATGTGGATAATATTTTTGGTGTTTTACTCGCTACACATGTCCTTCATATGCCAAGGGCCTTAGAAATTTGTCGGTAAATACAGAAAAAAAAAATTGTCACAAATGTGAATGTATGATTAAAGTGAACTTTCTGTTTCTTTTTTAAGGGCATTCCTGTCCCGTGCCCAATCAGAGGGCTACCTTAGTAATGGACACTTTTTGGGAAGCAATAACAATAAAATCATTAGACCAATTGCCAGCAAGGCGTCTGCTCCAAACTTGGGATTTATCGCACCTCCAATGCAACACGTTTCGCTACCCAGTACTGGAACTCCCTTTAAGAGCCTACAGCACCAATTTATCCCAGGACCAGTTGCACCCGCAGCTACATCTGATGCACTCTCCGAAAGTGATACACAATCAATCGCGGTGGCATCGCCAAGGCCATCACCAGCGCCTACCGAAAGAGCCTGTTCTCCAAAGCGGACTCCACCTCCTCCCGCCACATCAGCTCCACCATCCAAGCGACACCATAAATCAAAGCGCGCCACCGAAAAGCACCGAAGCAAATTGGCACCACCACCTCAAGCGCCTCTTATCGCCAAGGAGCCCACACCCCAGACAGAGGGTGAAAATAAAACCATCATCGATGTGGCCAGCTGCGATGGACCAATTCGTTTTCGCCGTGTCCTCAACGACGCCTACGGCCACAAGCCCGATGTTGTACAATTCGCTCCGGCTCCGGAACGGACCCAGCAAAGTGTATCGTTCTCATTTCATCAACAAATGGCCAAGACCATAAGCCAACGGCAAATGCAATCCGAGGAATCCGAAAACAGTGAGGACCTGGGCGGAAAGGGCTCTGGGGCGTGCAGCAATTCGAAAACTAGTGAGATCTACAATTGCGTGTATTGCAAGCACACTTTCAAGTCGCAGTACTGCTATCAAAAGCACGCCAAGCGACATCTAAATCCCCTGTCGCTGGACTGTACAACTAGTAATAAATCCTCATCGTCGGTGTCGTCGGGACAGACTCCACCTGCAGCTGTAGTTTCCATCGCAGGCATAGAAGTGGAAAAGGAAGAGAAGGTGTCTTCAGCGACGGCATCCACCACGGCCGCAACGGAACTGCAGCAGCGACGTGAAGTTCGTCCCTTGGACATGAATGTCCAGTATTATCCATGTAAAACGTGCGGCAGCAAATTTCCAAGCTATTACTTTGTGCACAAGCACCGGAAGATGTGCCATGCCAACGAAGAGAACCAGCCAAGTGAAGCTGCCGAGAGTGACCATTGAGACGTGTTTCGAATTAGCATGATTTTATTGTGAATATGTAGAAAAGCCAATTGTTTTAAATAATAAATTTTTTTGAAGTCTAGTACAATAATCTTTCGAGTGGTGTCAAATTTTTAAGTGTTTTATGTTGCCTGGTGAAGTAAGAAAAGGTTTCCGAATACTCATTGGAAGTTAAATGGCAATGTTTATGCTGGTTATTCAACATCCTGTTTCAAGGGCTAGTGGAAAAGCCTTTTTGAAACATCCATGTGTATCAAGAAAAAACCAAAATATGATTTGCAGTGAGTGTAAACTGTTGTGTAAAATATCCTGTGTATAAAAAATACAAGGTTTAACTAGCAAACCAAAAGCCTCGGTTCATGGGTTCACCGAAAAATTGTAAGCAACTTAGAAAGGTTTTGGCGGGTTTATTCTTAGGTTTAAATACAATAAGCAACATGAATTCATTTCATTTTGTCGCGATTTGTATCCTAAATTTCATGGCCCAAACGGACAAGGAAAGTAAAAAAAGCAGGTGAGGGCTGGAATAAGTAAAAAAAAAACTGAAATCCGAGTGACTACTCTATTATCAGCTTTTGTTAAAACCATTCAGCGCGGCTTTTCAAATATTTTCCATTGTGAAAAACCGAAATAAACTTAACTTCACCACTTTTTTTCCAAGGGACTCATACTTGTGTGAGGAGCCCATGCCCATCCCTATTGCACTTCAAGAGTTACCCAAACTGAAAACTGTCTCAAGCAGTATAAGGCGGAAATAACTGTGATCCATCAAATGCGCTGGATGGATGCATGCCTAAGAAGAGAAATCGCGACAAAAAGCTGCCAAAAGAAATTTGTTCAAATTAGGATTACTCGTGGGATAATATTTCAAGTTAAGAGTTTCGATTTTAATTCTTGGCACTTCGCTGTGATCCGCATTCAGAACAGGTTCCACCCCTAAAATGAGTCCATGAGCATATCGAGAGCCCGCAAGGGCGCTTCACTTGGTGAGGAGACGGTATTGACGACCCCGCGGACCCTAGTTTGTTTTCGGGGTTCAACCCCGAACCTTAAAATCATTCCCCTTACACCCATTCCCCACCCCATCCAAAAATAATAAATGTAGAACCTAAAATGTTTTTACTCCAGGTGGTATTGGCAATGGCCAAAATCCACCCGTAGCCTCTATGGCTACGTTCCATTTCCATTTCCAAAAAAAAAAAAAAAAACTTCTCTTGTGGATCTTTGTTCGATTCTGTCGTCAAATTGAGCGTGAGTAAGGCTGCTACTCAATGCACTGCTGCTGGCGTTAAGACTTGGGTTACTTTTATGGTTTAACGGTCTCCGAAAGAGGCGGGCCCTGCGGTGCGCCTGACTTAGGGACAGCAGAAGAGGAAGAGGGAACAACTGACCGATTGACGGCACAACGAAGGGCTGAAGGCGCAAGCATTCCGGTCGACCCTTGACTGGTGTCTATGTAATGGGACAGGTCGGCGGAAGTTTTACCAACTGAAACAAACCTGTCCTGGATATTGGTCCCCACCTCCTCTTCTGCTTAACAAACACGCAAGAAGAAGCAAGTTTCTTGGGGCTGACGTGGTAATGAAGCCCTATCTAAATTAAAGTAAGGTTTGCGTCTAGGTGCTCCATCGGGTAGCAGCACCCTTTGACTAAAAAAAATTAGCATATCGAGAACGAAGCCAAGTAGAGAAAGGAAGGCAACAAAAATGCCGCATGCTGCTTAGCCAATACGGGACCTTAAATCCTGAACGGAAATACTGAAGCTTATCACCACAAGTGTTATGCCTTTGGCAAACACTCCAAGACTTTTCTTTTGTTGCTCTCTTTAGTTTAATCCGTGTATTACCCACCATGCCTGCGAAGCATTTCCCTATCTGCCACCTAGATAGGCACCCAACCCGAGGACCAGTAACGCCGTTGAAACTAAAGCGTTCATCAAAGATGAGCGTTTCAATCCTGTCCTGAATACTTGGCGTCGTAATCGTGCTCGGAGGCTTTAAAGTCAAAATAGGTTCAAAACAAATATGTGGTCAAGCAGAAAGAAAGTCCAAAGTCCACAGCTTCCTGAGGCTTCTTTCCTACTAGAAGAATTTCCACGAGGATTCACCACCGGTTTTAACAATAGAAACGCCTACCAAATCATACAAATGTGCTGATCGCTTCGAGTAACCCTATAATAATCCTCAAATTGAGGACATGATCGGTGTGAGATTATTCGAGTTTCAGGGCTTTACTGAGATTAACAGAAATGTGGTTTTCACTCGATTTCAATGAAAGGTTAACCTCAGTTTAACTCGCTAAATTAGGTAGTTAACACCGAGATAAACTCAGTGCCCTGTGGTACAGTTCCAACTTCGTGTTCTATGTGAAATGACAGATGCTCGCACGTTCCTGTGTAAAATTACTTTGACAGAATCCGGAGAACAACTCGATTGTAAAGAAAACCCGAACTCGTCGGTGGTTAGAAGCGAACTGAGTTCTCAAAAACCAGGTAGAACAGATTCTTCTTTGGCCTTTTTTTTCTATAATAAGTGACAGTTAGGATTAGGAGAATCAATGATTACGATAACTCTGGATGGAGCTACCAGATTCGTTTTATTTCTGGATTTACAGATTTAGGTTTAAGCCAGGACTTTTTATTCCCTTTTTGCCTATTGCGAACAATGAAACCTAGACTTAGAGATATTTTGCATCATAAACCTAAGGATAGTTTAGGATTGTGGGTTATCCACCTTCCGTACGAATTTGATAACGCTGATCTTTATGTCTTCCGTACTTAATTGTTGTCTTAATAATAAATTTTGTCTTACACCATTAAGGGCGGGACATTTACATAGGATATGTTCAGCACTTTCATCTTCTTTAAGACAAAGTCGGCATTCTGAAGAGTCGCCTATTCATACTTTGATATCTTAACCTATGGTGCGCTGTAATGTATCCGATAAGGTATCAAGCTTATTTAGGTTTAGACCTTCCAAAGAAAGACATCTTTTAAGCTCCCAGTTTTTTATAGCTGCAATATAGCGCAGATTTGGGAAGGAAGGGTTCAGGTCCCTTTCAAGGGGTCTCTGAACCTTCTCTGGCTAGTTCGTCGACTTTTTAATTTCCATCAATAACTTCCAGTGACCAGGAACCTACAAGAGTTTGGCTTTGTTCCTTTTATTAAGCTTTTGTAGGGTATTGAAGCAGTAAATAATTGATTTGGTCTTTTATAGCTGCTCGACGATCCGTATACAAATCGATGTTCTCACCTTTGGTAGCAGAGTTGTGGATATGGTTGGCGCATTTTTGAATGGCGTAGAGTTCTACTTAAAGCCCACTGGAATTTTTTTCTCCTCACAGTTGTGGCAATCAGTTCGGTCCATATACGGACCCACGATTCCATTTAAGAATCATCCGTATACCACTTTAAGTCGCTTTGGCCGTTTGGTCAGTGATTGCTAACCAATGCTTCACTATAAGGGATCTCCGTGGAAAATCTTTTGTTGAAGCTTAGTTTTTTGTAGTCGGTCTGCTACCGCGCAGTGCATGTCAGGCTCCGAGAGCTCAGATAAAATGTGTAAACAGATCTGGCAATAGACGCAAAGACTTAACTCTTTCACTTGCGATAAACTTTTCATGCTGCGTATTGCTTTCTTGTTTAAATACTTGCAGGGATGTTGTCTTGAGTTCAGGGTGGGTGGCAGTCTATTGGTTGGTTTAAGGTCCAGCATACAATAGAATTTTTTCAATGGATAAATCCAATGGATAATCTTTAAAAAGGTTCCCCATGTGGTGCCATATTATATGCGTGGGTAGCCCAGGGTTAACTCTGGACTGAAGAACTAGACCTCTAATGTATTTGTACCATTTCTTGGAGCAGACCGATTCAGACTTAAGCTTGGAGTTCCAGAAAGCGGCAGACCAGCCAGATCTGGCATGCAAACGTGCAACGCATGAGGAACACCAAGACCCGGTGTTAATGATCTACCAAAACCCGAAAAAACCTGGTTGGCGGTTTCAGAACTTTCACCAAGGACCTTTAATATTGTAAAGCCAACCTTGCCACCGTTTCGCAGGGAATAACTAATAATTAAGCAGTATTTTCAGCAGCTGCTTAATGGTTGTAAAGTAAAGGCCCCAAACTAGCTTTCATCACAGCGTTTGAAGAAAAAGGAACTATGTCTCCTGCCACAGACGGTTTTCAGTCTGAGCTCTTCAAAACTGGTGTGTACTCAAAGCCATATGAGTTATTTGGGATATATTAACCCTATAATCAAAAAAGGCAATTGTTCATTTTATTAGTTCACAAAAATAAATCGGCTCGTACCAGTATAGGTTCCAACCTAGTCAACATCACACCAAATCTACACCCTATGCCTGTTCCTGGAAAAAGTCAAAGAGTTTCAAACCGATTTGAACTACCATCTCATAGGTATTCGAGGACGCATATGACAGTATTCATCGTCCGACACTCTACAATAGTATGGCCGGATTTGGAATTCCGGGCAAATAGCTCCGCACCATTTCAAGCTTGCACTTGATTTAGACCCGCATACATTCATACTTTTTAATTTATTCTTTAGTCATAGGATATATATAGGAGTGGGTATATGAGTAATAGGAGTAGGTGGTCCCTACTGTTTAGGAGGATTTTTGTTGTCCTGGCAAATCACATTATAAAAGTTGCGCGATGAAATCAAGAAAATTTTACAAAATTTCGCAAATCTATTTCTTGCCGTCGTGACGCCTCCTCCAATATGTCAGAAGCAATTATGCCCATAACCTGTGAAAGGTGAAAAAAAAACTGATGTCACTGCTCTCAGTCCCCACCTGGACTCAGCCACTCTCTATCAGAAAGCCCCACGAAATTTCGACTCAGGCACTTATCTGTGTCACAATATATGACAGGTAAATTAAAAACGTGTTAAAGGTGCAAGGCCCAGCAGAATCAAAAAAGGGAATACCATAGTAGGAGCATAAATCTCCTACAGCATCTTTTCAATAGGGACTCTTCCTTTTTTTTTTAATTAATTGACAATCTGTTAGTATGAATATTTAAAAAACTGAAATTAATTAACTCTTCCATGGGCATGGTTGAGATGTGGAAGAAATCGTTACCTCGTCATGCGTTGGTTGTTATGGCCCACCCTACCTGCACTCATTTATTTTGTATATTTTTACCTAGATATTACCCTCGAAGGGCCTAAAGGATGTGTACCACCGCGGTTTTTCCTCTGTTTCCGAATTCCATTCCAACAGCGGTTGTTTTAATTTGTTCAATGGAAGTGGGTAAAAGGACGAATTATATTATTTTTTTTTGTGTGATTCTCATGCTGTATTCATACGAAAACTGTGTCCGTTTGTGTCGAATCGTCCTGTTTGGGGAATAAAGTACTTCCAATCAACCAAAGCGAGCAGCCATACTGCCAAACCGACTCTTGTCAATCTCCCCGTGTCGATGCTGCCTCGCTTTGCAGTCGCCCCATTCCCTTATGGTTATTTTATGGAATTTTAAAATATCCTTAAATCAAATAAAAATGCAAGGACCTCTTTAGCAACCACCCATTCATCCCTCGACCACATTCCCTCGGCCAAGTGTGCTGTCTGTTTCTCCCCGGCCTGCTGGCCCTTTTTCACTCAGTGAATTCTGTGATTTCATGCTCAGCGGAGCTGGGCAGTTAATTAAAATATTTTTAACTGGCGAGATTTCCTCCTTTTTTATTTCATCGTTTTTTTATTTTTCTGGTTTGCTGGTTGATTGGTATAAAGGACGAGGAGGATTGTGGTGGGTAAACACCAAAGCAACAAAACAAAACAGAAAAAAAAGACCACGAAGAAGTCCTCGCCAATAAAATTGTGCAGTGGGAAAAAAAAAGAACCAAAACGGAAATGAAACAGTGCGTTAAGTGTTTTCTCCTCACCGCTGCTAGGGTAAATGTATAGGGAGTAAGGACATTTTATTACATTTTGATGAATAGCCGCTCGTCCTTTTAATTTTAATTTGAATTCATCCTCGAATTGTCAATAAAGTTAATTTAAAATTTTATCTCCTTGTTGGATAGAGAAGGAAGGAGAGAGAGAGAGAGTGAGTCCCAACGAAAGTGCATGAATAAATGATGAACGCCAAACAGTGGCGATTTCATTAAACTAATTAAATTATATTGCAGAGATTCAGATAATGTAGTTACAAAAAAAAATATTGAAAAAAAAAATATTGAGTGGTCCTGCGGGTTTTATCACATAGATTGAAATAACACTTGCAATAGTGAACTTACCTTTGTTGTCAGTTAAGTTGTTGTCGTTTAACGTGACCGCTGAGGCTGCATCATTTGCTAAGTTGGCAGGAGTCGAAGTAGCATCCGTGTCAAGATGTTTCTTTTTGGGATCACTGTTAAAAGGGAATAATAATTGAAAAGCAATTAATAACGTGACATTTTAGATTTGAAAAAAAAAAACTTTCAAGTCAATAGAGTTCATTAGACGAAAGGAACTGCTGCTACAATATTGACTATTGTCTTTGGGAAGAGTATACGCTTTGCACACATAAAGCCTAAAAGCAATAAAACGAGCCTGAATTGGATTCGTAATTCAAACAATTCTTCGAACTGTTGATACTGAGTTCAAAGTTTGACTGTATAATTTAAATGTTCATTTCCAGATGCCTACACTTTGGGAAGCTTTGAAAAACCCCGCTAAGTAGATCCTAAAATCAATCCAAGATCCCTCCATACGTTAGAATTTATGGAACAGATCCTTACAAAGCTTCTGAAAAGAAATCTGGATTGGTCTTAAGCTTACCAAACACTAAGCTTAAACTACCCTTGAAAGCGCAAATACGAGGCACAATTTACCGCTGTTCAATTTCCTATATAAAACAACAAATTCCTTGGCAAGGGTTCCGCAACGCTCCGGGGATCAACGGAGTAAATTTTGCAACCAAGAACGTCCATACGTGGTGAGAAACCACATCCTGCAAGAGATGCCCTTACTGTTAATTGGAAAGTCGGATCTAGAGAGGATAACTCTAATTTAACCCGTAGTTCTAGTTTTGTGATAATCACTAGATCATAGTGGACAACGTGAGTGTGTGCTACCGTCACTTTCCATACTTTTCGCTTGGAGCTGGGTTAAAACTAATAAAAAGAAGCTCAAGCGTTTGATTACCAGTGGTCTTATAACGAGGCGCTGGAAAGGACCATCAGTAAATCTACATTGAGAGCGATTCCAGCATCTACCAAGCGTCCTTGATCTTACATCGAAGCGCCTGTCGGTACGAGCAAAAAACAAATCTAAATGCTCTCTTGTTCTCGAACATAACACGAAGTATTAAAGTAGGACTCCTACCAGACCACTTCCCAGTTGGCCACCTTGAGCCGATACACCAGAAAGCAGTGCAAGATGTGGATAAGCTCCCTTAAGATGGCCCACAGATTAGATTTCTGTGCTGCTCGTATAAGTCAGGGTCTAACTATTAATTGCTCGTATAAGTCAGGGTCTAACTATTAATATTTGGTAGACTGAGTCACCAAAGACTGGCCTGCCACAATTGTAGAAGCTTTCTCGCCTGTGGAGTGTACGAAGTTACCGATGGTCGAAGGTTATGATCGTCCTAAGCCCTGCGTGGCTACGACATACTTCCCTGGCAGCGTTCGCTCTACAGACGAGATTTTGCTCTACGACGACAGGTACCCAAGGAAGCTGAACAGTCGCTTACTGTCGGCTCTATTGCTACAACTTCCAATTTCTCAGAACTCCCAAAAGTCCAAGTCAGCCACTGTGGCCACACAACCTACTGAGGGAACGGACATGTCTTATCCCAAGCAGCGATTGAACTCAGACGCTATGCCCAGAAAGCCAGCACAGGTGAATGTTGCACTCAGACAACAGGAGTATGTAGGACTTTTTAGTTAAGCGTTCTTGCACAAAGGCGAGCTTAGACCTTTGTTGGTGATGGTTAATGTTTCACTGCCGAGGCAGCCTTAGCATAGTAAAGGTTGGTTTGAACAACAGTTTCTTCCTGTAAAGAAACGCAACACATAGCTTTTAAAAAAAAATATCATATGCTCGAGTTTGCGTTCCGGACAGAATCTCTACGTCGTGGTCAGTCGCAAACACTAAAAATATTACTGAGCACGCACTATCCCACCCAACTGCTCTAAATTCAGCAGGTCCTTTTCTGTGTGAGGAAAAGTGGAAGTTGATTCATTTGAGTCCACTCATGCCCAGCCGGTCCGAACAGCTTTCTACCAGTTGGCGCGGAAGTAAAAGGAAACTTATGGCGTATTCTTTTGAACACCGAACTGCCACACCGAGCAGTCAAATAATACTCGGTGTTCACGACAATTCCAGCGTGGTGTACACTCGGTTTCATTGTGTACAGAACGACATAGTGACGAATTGCTTTGACTTCATTTTGTTTACTTTTTTTTTCATTTCGTATCGTGATTTTGTTGGCTTCAGTTTTTTGCACTTTTTACTTAAAATGAATTTTGAAAGCTCTAAATTTGAGTTTTTAACGATTTCATACAATTTCAGTCGTGTTGTAAATAATCACGAATGAAAATTGAGTCAAAACGTCACTTCACATACACAATCAAAGCTACACCTAGCCTCCAACGTCAAATACGACGGTGGCGAAATTTCGAGTTCGGTGTCGACACCGAACAAATTCGGAGTTCAAAAGAACACTTACATGAGCACAATTCCGTTCAGGTGTACGAGAAAAGAACAATTTTTTTTGTATTCCACACCAGTTTCACGATACGGTGTTGAAAAGAGTACGCCATTAAATTCTAAGGCAGGCAAACGTAGTCTTGATGTAGAGCTGCTGACACATTTGAAGGCTCAGCTCTTCAATTATATAAAAGTGCCAAATATTATACAGGACTGCAAACTCAACTGGAATGTAAAATAACAATCAACTCAACTTTTTTCTAAAATAACAATCCGACTCAGCTACACAGCTACAGTAAGAAAGATACTGACTGATAGGAATGTTCTGTCTGGTGGCCAACAATAATTGAGCAGAAAAATTTTCATTTACTCGTACCACGGGGTTAAAGTCTTACTTTCAGTCTTACAACGTTAACCTTTCTATAGCAAACCAGAAATAGTTCAAACAAGCGAGAAATGATCGCAATGCTCACACCCGCCGTGTTTACATTTTGTGCTACCAAAAATTAAAGCAGAAAACACTCAAAGGCTGTAATAACTTTTGGTCTTCGCATAAAATGTGAAAAACTGTCCCTTATTCATCCCAACACTTGTCTGTAAAGGCATTCCAGCTTTCGTCGGTTCCCTAGACAAACTCGTTGCGCATTTTGTCCCTACTTAAGGGCATGGAATACGCTTAAGGATGGAATACAACCGATTTATCTGAAGGTGTTTTTCCACCCTGTTTTAATCATTGCGTAAGCTTTATCATCGGTTTAACTCCTTAGATGTCTTTCCGAGGAAATGATTTATTCAGTGAGTTCCATAAAAAAAATAAGCTTGTCCTACCTCTAGCTATCGTCCAATGGACTAACTTCCAATCTTTCTAAGGTCATAGAAACGCTGGTTTAAATATGACCTTATGAAATATCTTTAATCTGGAAATCTACTTAATGATCGGCATACGGTTTTTATAGCAAAATTTACACTGGTGATCAGATGGCATGGTGAAGTGTAGCCATTCCTTGTACCTACTTGGTGGAAGCAGGATCGTTGCACTTTCGAAAGCATTTGACAGAATTTTGCACTAACCTCTCTTGTCGATAATGCGTGCATTCGGAATCGACGAATCTCTTAAACAATGTGTTAGTAACTACCTTTCGAACAGTTTAATTCAAGTTGTTTTGGTCGGCTGTAAGTCCTCAATTTAACAAAAATAAAATAAGCAAAAGAAACGTTAGGGTTCCCCAGGGCTCTGTTTTGTGTCCGACTCTCTTGCTAATTTTTATTATGATCTTTTATTTGTTACTACTAATCCAATTTAATCCTCAGCTGATGACAGTTTTCCGTTGCGTTCTCGGCTTCTCTACCCCTGCTCTTTAAGGGTAGAACCCGGAACGGCAGCGTATGCAAAGCTCATTAGACTTCGACCTTTGTATCATGGAGACATCTTAGCAGAGTGGAGTTTAATGGTACAAAAACCGAATGCAGTCATTCGTAGGCACACATTTACCTAAGTTATCTCGAGTTATTTTCCTCCACAGTATAGGCTAGCGGACGACGATCTTACTCCCCTCTTTGACTTACTTGGGTCGAATTTTATCATCGGCGGGGACTTTAATGCGAAAAACACCTTTTGGGGATCACGGTGCAATTCAACAAGAGGTAGAGTACTCTTCAAAGCTAGCATGAAACGTGGCGTGGTTTTCCTTTCGACGGGAAAGCCAACGTACTGGCCAACCGACAGAAACAAAGTACCTGACCTTGTCGACTTCTTTATCGCAAAAGGGGTTCCCCGCCACCTCACAAATGTAGAAGAAGGCTATGATCTCTGTTCGGATCACTCGGCAGTCGTTTTGAAAATCGGCGGAAGTCTAGCAAAAAATGAGAGAGCGCCTAGGCTAACGAATAACAACACCGACTGGGATGGCTTTAGGAAATACTGTAAAGAAAATGTATCTCTACATGTACCACTTACAACCCCTTTAGAAATAGAAGACGAAGTCGATAAACTCGTTAGAACTATCCAAGACGCTGCTTGGAACAATACTTTTTTCCGGAAGACTGGAGTAAGGAAAAGCGGATCAATTTACCCGCGCGAAATTGAAGAGCTCATACGCGAAAAGAGAAAGGCTCGAAAGAGGTGGCATTTGTCTCGAGCTCCTCCTGATAAAACCATTCTGAATGGGCTATCTAACAAATTAAAGCACTTACTTCAAGATTTTAAAAGTCGCGAGACTACCAACTACCTCGAAAACTTGACTGCCGATAGAGGGTCAAACTATTCACTTTGGAAAGCCGTGAAGTCCATTAAAAAGCCCATAGTACACTCGGCGCCAATAAGAAAAGATAACGGTGAATGGGTAAAAAGCGACAAAGAGAAAGCAGATGTATTTGCAGAACATCTAGAAGAAACATTCAAACCGTTTGACGGGGAGCCGTTGGTTGACGATCTGTATCGCAATGCGGAATTAGACAATTATCGAATGAAAACCGTGACACTGTCTGAACTTCGTCAAACAATCCGAAATTTGAAAAATAACAAAGCTCCAGGCTATGACCTAATTACTGGGGAAATTTTGAAGGAGCTACCGAAAAGAGCGTTAGTCAAGCTTCTCTACATCATAAACGCATCAATGAGAATTTCATACGTTCCACGGCAATGGAAAGTCGCAGAGGTAATAATGGTTCCGAAACCAGGGAAATGCCCGAACGACAAAAAATCATATAGACCGATTTCGCTTCTGCCGATTATATCTAAAGTCTTCGAGAAACTTGTGCTCAAACGACTGCAACCAATAATTGAAGAAAGACGATTGATTCCGGATCACCAATTCGGCTTTAGGGTCAAACATTCAACACTTGACCAGGTCTATCGAATAACTAATGAAATTGAGAAAGCCTTAGAAGCGAAAATGATATGTTCTACCGCTTTTCTTGACGTATCCCAAGCCTTTGATAAAGTTTGGCACGAAGGCCTAAAATATAAGCTACGGAAAGTTTTGCCGGAAAAAATGTATGAACTCTTAGAGTCTTATCTTGACAACAGACTATTTCGAGTGAGATACGGGAGCGAATACTCAGAATTCAAAGAAATACAAGCCGGCGTTCCACAAGGTAGCGTCCTCGGTCCAACACTGTTTTTACTTTTTACAAGAGATGTACCTCAAGTAGAGACAACGACTATAGCCACGTTCGCTGACGACACGGCTATCCTCGCTACGGATAAGACAGTCGAACAATCAACGGGAAAACTCCAACGCGCTTTGAATAAAATATGCGAATGGACAAAGGCCTGGCGAATCCTCCTAAATGAGACAAAATCAACGCATGTAAATTTTACTTACAACAGGGTAATCAACTTACCTCTATTTATAAACTCGGTACAAATTCCGTACGCAAACGAGGCGAAATATTTAGGCATGACCCTAGACGCAAAACTTAAGTGGAAGCCACACGTTAAAAAGAAACGCGATGAACTTGAAATCAAGCTACGAGAACTGAATTGGCTTATCGGACGTTATTCGAAACTAAGCGTATATAACAAACTGCTATTGTATAAGCAAGTGCTAAAACCATCTTGGACGTACGGTATACAACTTTGGGGTTGTACCAAACCAAGCAACATATCTATTTTAGAAACTTTTCAGAATAAGACACTAAGAGCAATCGTAAATGCTCCATGGTATATAAGAAATAGCGATTTACATCGAGATCTAGGCATCGCAACCGTGACCGACGAAGTAAGAAACTTTGCTCGCAAACTTCACACTCGCCTTCACGGCCATTGCAACCACGAAATAATCCGAACTCTGGATCAGACAAATCTTGCACGCCGACTACAACGAACAAGACCGTTGGATCTAGCGTCGTAAGAGGAAACCGCACATAATGACGGTATTGCAGGTGCTTTCGTTGGAAGGTAGCCTGCCAAACGCGATTACTATACAGAAGCATGAACTACTTGTTAAGGAAACTTAGTCGTAGTCTTACAAAGATTGGGAGGTTTTTTAGTGAGTAAGAATCTCACACTACTATGAGCACGCGCGTTCGATTCTCATAGTGCCTATGAAGGTTTTTACCTACCCACGGAAAAAAAAAAAAAAAAAAAAAAAAAAAACATTTACCTAAGTTGAATTATAACTCCTATGTCGAGGCAGGTGCCTCAAAAATTACACTGAACGTAGTGTATTGGATTGGAAAAGGGGCGTTAAAGCCCAGTGGTGAAAGAAAAGTCAATTGAGTGTTTCATCGGATTTTCTGGGAAAAATCTTTCAGCCAAATAGTAAATTGGATTCCTACCTTTAAGATATTCAAAAGTTAATCTTAGAATGCACATCAGTTGACTTTTGAGCAAGGGTAGCCTAATCTCTTGTTTGCAATTGGATTGCGTATCTAAAACTCCGAGGTAGCACTCTGTAACGATGGACCTAAATCAGAGGAAGAGCAGATGTGTGCCCTGAGAAATTCGGTATCTTAACAAGCAAAACTGTTGAGTATCTTCCAAGCCAAAATTTTAGTCTCATAACCGCCGAAGAGTTAAGTATTGGAACTACCGCAAGAGGATTTCTCTTTTCGTTAATAGCCAAGCAACCAATTTTAGCGATACTGTCGCTCAGTACGTTGCACTTGAAGCAGATAGACACAGAATAATGCTCGCGCTGTTTGGATACCAGACAATAGTGATTTTATCGGTAACGTAAGGGCTGAGAAGCTAGCCAAGCATGGTTCATCCTCATATTTAAGCACAACTACAGCGGGCACTAGGATTTATTATCCTTATTCTTCTAAGAAAAAAATGACCAACCTAATTAAGAAATAAATCCGAAACAGCCGAGTTGGGGCTTCGGTTTTCAATAACCCTTTTTACCTTCCTTTACATAACCTTCCTCAAGCTTTTTATAAAGCATTCGGAAGCCAACTTAAATTTATGTTTTGAGTCCCAGATATCCTAGGACTACCTAGCTATTGATTGCCCTTTTCTAATGCAAACTTATGGCAATCAAAAAGACTGTCTATTCAGAATTTTGCAACGTGATCTCAAAGGCTCATTAAGAACGATCAAAGTACCTACTGTTTCCGCTCAATACCATCTCTGTGTAAACTTAACGGTTTAGCCCTCTGAAGCTATTAGGAAAAGGAAACACGTCTTCTTTTGTTTAACTTTGTTTTTACAAAGGTATCAAGAAATAATTAATTTAACTGTGTTTGCTGCTATCGACTCACATTATCTACACAAATCTTTTCAATTCATCCTTGACGCATGTTTGTACACAGACCCATGCCTTTATCTAACGCAAATAGTATCCTCTTTTCTATACAGACCTGGAAACAAACTATAGCCGCATAATATTCCTAATTTTCGAAGCACCCTTAATATACGCGCGGAACCCACACAAAAGGCCACAGCGAAACTAAGATTGCTTCGTCCACTCATTAGCGTAAAATTTCAACGCACTGCGCCTTTGCATACACAGTCAAAACAAATCCGCAAGGATACATCGTGCGTTTCTCGAGCGTGATGCCAGCAGCCACCACAATCAAACACGCTTAACAGAATGGACTCGCCTATAGACAAAATAAAATAATTTTGCGGACTCACCTAACATCAGAGTTATTATCACTGCCACCATCGACGTCGGTAGCTTTTGTTTTCTGTCCCGGCAGGAGAAGACCACCTTCTGTCATTTTCAACGTGGTGTTGTCCTTGTCAACACCACCTCCTGCTGCGCCAGATTTCGCATCATTGAGTGCCGCCGCGGCTGCATTTAACGTCGAGGCGTACAGCAACGCAAACGAGGGTTTGATGCCGTTCGGTGCACCGACGGGGTGGGCATTGGAATTCAAGACCGCACTGCTGTTGTTCTGCTGATGATGTACCAACGACGAGGCAGTGCCATCCAAAGGCGATTTGGCATTGCCATTGCCAGCTGCATTGGGGGTGATGGATTTGGGTGGCGGCGGAGCGGCAGCAGACACATCTTTGTCGCCTGCAACATTCGATGCAGAGACGCTTTTGTCCTCGCTGTTTTTGGATTCTGTGGAACCTGTTTTCGAAATCGATTTTTCATCCGAAATGGTGGTGGTCTTCGGTCCGTTGGTTGCAGAAGTCGCTAGGGTATTGGCAGCACTTTCCCGCTTCTCCTCTTTGCCACTAGGCGCATTCGATACGGTACTCGCGCCGATGTTGGTATTTGTCGCGGGTGACTTTCTATCCGAATTCGATTTCGAGTCCACAGTTGTGGATGCACTGGTCGCAGTTGCAGTTGCTGCCGTTGTCGACGTTGGCGACGATGGAGCCACAGCTGTGGTCGAGGTTGTTGTACTTGATGTGGTCACTGCAGAGGATGAGGTGTTGTTGGTGCTTGTGACTGACGTTGTCGCTGGAGTAGCTGCAGTCGTGGTTACTGGCAAAGACTCATTCGCGGACTTACTGGATGACGACGACGAAGACGATGACGTTGTCGTGGTCGCTGTTGTCAGCGAACCAGACGACTTTGACGACGAAACGGCACCCGATGACGGTCCTGTCGGAATTGCTGTTGTTGTTGAAGCATGCGCTGAAGAAGGGATTGTGGTCGATGACGTCGTTGTACTCGCTATCGGCGCACCTGACGGATTATGCGATGCCAAGTGCGAGGCAGCGGAGCGCTCACGGCCACCAGTCTTTTGTTGTTGTTCACGTTGCAGACGTGTTGTCACTCCGGTGGTCAGCGAGTCGATGATGCACTGCGTCTGGGCCTGCTGTGATTTCTGAGGGTTTCTCGAGCTTCGCGTGCGCTGCCGCGACTTCCGCAGCAACTGCTTGTAGTTCTCCGTCTTTTTACTGAGGTAGTAGTAGCGAACACAATCCTGCGCCGACTTTCGGTCCAGACTGGCCGCAATCGCGCCAAAGTTCTTCGGGTGCTGCAGAAATTTCTCCTTGAAGATCTCCTTCTCGCCTGTGGTCCACACGTTCACGTTCTGCCGGTCCTTGTAGTCGGCCACCATGTCCGCGAGGGCGCCATTCTCATTGTGGTAGATGCATCGCCGCTGCTTGGTATCATACATCAATGGTGGTATCACAGCATAGGACCTCATTTTCTTGTCCTCCATCGCCTGCTCCTGCAGTCCATCCATAATCTCTTCCAGATCGGCTTCGGATTTGATCCGCGAGCCGACACGATTAAAGCGCTCCTTGTCTTCCCGCTGTTTGCGCAGCTCTGTGAAAACCTTTTCGAAGAATTCACGGTTCTTGGCCTCGCGAGCTTTTCGCTTGGCGCTAGACTCAGACTTTTCGACCCGTTTCAACCATTCCTGCGACGCTTGGGCGTATTTCTCCACCAGACCGTTGTTGCGAATGAACCGCTCGTGCTTGACCTTTTTTAAATGCTGCAGCAGACGCGTCTTTATCGTCGCTTGGTGGCGTTTAAAAGCTTCCGCACAGATCTCCACATCGGATGGCTGATTGTACAGTGGCAGCTCAATGGGCGGACCTAGCGAGCTGAGAATGGAATGTCGGGAGGCGGCGATCTTGCGATTCTCATCGTAGATCGTTTGGGCCAAGCTGCGGTGGCGGCGCTTCGGCTGCAGGGATTTCTCCTCCATCTCTTTCTTCGGCTTGCTAGAGGCTTCCTGCAGCAGCTCTGCCTTCTTCTGCAAGCTGGCCATCGTGTTTTCAGCGTTGACGATCTCTTGGTCGACCTTTTGGATTTGCATCAGTAGGTCTTCCTTGGCGGTGCGACGCTCGTCGGCGGTGTCATTTGGCAGTGTGGGGGAGATCGCCTCTACTTGGGGATGGTAGGCTTCAGTCGTCTGCGGGGGCCGCTGGTGTTCGCGCGTCTCTATCTTGAGTTGTTGTGTCGCTGGAATATTAATGATCGCCGATTGGTGGCTGCTGTTGGGCGTATTTGTGTTGATGCTGGCTGGCGGAAGTGGACCTGGTGGTGGCTGTTGTGAGTGCGACTGTACTAGGTGCGAACTACGATTGACTATGAGGGATGGGGGTGGAGGTTGCTGCTGCTGCTGCTGCTGTTGTTGCTGCTGTTGTTGCTGCTGTTGTTGTTGCTGCTGCTGGTGTTGTTGTTGCTGGTGCTGCTGTTGCAGTTGGGATTGTTGTTGAGATGATTGTTGTGAAGGATGTTGGGGCGGCGCTTGCTGTTGCTGTGGAGGGGGTTGCGCCGGTTGTTGTTGCTGCTGCTGCTGTTGTTGTTGTTGTGGGTGCTGCTGCTGATGCGGTTGATGCTGTGAATGCGAATGCGGTTGCGGGGGTAAACTTTGTTGACCAGCAGCGTTCATACTCGAAACTACAGGTGGCAGGTGATTTGAGTCACTGAGTCGCATCTTCTTATACGGTTGTCCTCCGGGATCGGGCGGAGCCTGCTGCGTTTGCTGATGCTGTTGCCGGGCATGCGCCATGTACTCGTTTGTCGCATACTGCACAGCGGCCGACGATTGCGGATGAGGCAACAATACACCGGGAATGCGTTGACGTCCTACGCTCAACATTCCTCCTGGCCCTCCCGGTCCACCAGGACCACCGCCAGCTACACCGACACTCGCAAGCAACTGACCGGAAGGTGCGTGCGAGAATTGCACCGTCCCGTCCATCGTATTGGCGGAGGGTACGCCAGATACAATCGTTGGTAGGCTGTTGTTGCTCGATACGACGACGGGCGATGAGCCAACTGCTGCTGCTGCAACCGCTGCCGCCGCACGATGGTAGTCTTGGACTTGGGCTGGCGGCATCTGAGGTATTCGAGTGTATGGGCTCTCGCGGTATTGCGCAACCGGACCGATACTGTACGAGCTTTGCTGTATGTAGCGGTGAGGCGCCTCGCGCACTGCATTAACGTCGGCGAATTTCGGATAGGTGTTAGCTCCAGCCCCCGGTCCGGGGCGTGGCGGTGAGAGGGGACTAGTTGCCGAACGGGATTGGGGCTGTTGTTGCTGCGTGGGTGGCGGTCCAATGCCACCCTTCGCATACGATTGCGGTGTATCGACCGGCCTGTAAAATCAGAACATCACAAAAAACAAGATATTTATTAGATTTGTTTGTAAATAACGGTATTTTAGAATATAGAAATCAAATTTAAACATCAATGGCAATCTTATTGAGCAGCCAGTACTGTTATTGAAATGAGTAAACGGAAACAAAGAAGACATTCCTCAAAAATAAGGGAAAGTTCAAACTCTTAAGTGCGTAACGTGATTAACTTTTAACCATGTTGTAGCAAAAAAGTCTGTTTAAAAGTTTCAAAAGTTTTGGATAGGATAAGGAAGTAAGATTAAGATGAACTGAAAGGAAATGTTGCCACTCAACCTTTAATAGGGGGGGGGGTTATGTCAGCCTCATTGCACTGCATTCTTTGGCCCCTCAATACTTAAATTTTCAGTGACATGCGACTGAACTTAGAGTTGGTGTGACCGAATATGTGCAACAAACAGAGCCGAGGCACAGTCCTTTATGTTTCTGTTTTGTGTCCCATTTGTAGCCCGGATCAAGTATTGGTCGAGCACGTCCAGTTATGGTACTAACAACAAATTGACAATTGAAAACAATACAAAAACAATTTACAGTACAACCTTCGTATACTTATGCACTTCTACCTTTCATAGGACTCGATTGTGAAGATGAGTCACTGAGAATTTTTAGGCCGAGTTGGCTTTCCCTCTATAGTCTGATCAGTGTCACACTCTTGGCAATGAATGGATAAGTCATCTATGTATGACATCTAATAATGGATAAGCCATCTGCGTTTCGCATTTTCGCAGATGATTTAGCTATCCTTGCATCGTCGGGCGAGGATTCCTCAGAGAAGACACCCAGTGTTTCCCGGCCGTTTGAGGTGAAGGTGAACATGAGCAAATCGAAAGTGATATGGTTGCTTTCTGAAATCCTGTGCAGTGAACCCTGAACATTAAACGATTCCCACTGAAAAAGGTCAAGAAGTTTGACTGCCTCGGTTTTTTGTTTCAGGAAAGATAGAAGGAATAATACTGAATTATCCTGGTAGTGTTTGCCAAATTAGACCAATAGTAGAGGAACTGCCCCGGCCGGTCGTAAGGAAAACTTGAGGTATAAGCAACGATATCAGTTTTCAGTTCAATATTTGTTCCAACCCTCATCTATGGTCATAAAATTTGGGTTTAATGACCGAAATAATTAGATCGCGGGTACAAGCTGCTGAAATGAGATTTCGCAAAATCCATTGCTGGTTTTACTTATAGGAGTAAGTGTTTTGGACTACTGTGCACGAGGTCCCCGTAGTCCCTAAATAATTCCTGATACTCTTCTTTTGCATAATCTTAAACGTAAGCAGCAAACGCTCATCCAGTTCCAAGTCCACTTAAGCACCTCGTCATACACTTTTTTAAAATTCTTATTTTTAAAGTAATAGTAGGTATGTATCTATACTTTGGAATCCTTAAGTATGGAACCAATAAACAAGTATTAACCACTGGGTAAGTGCAAGAGTGCGTTTTTAATAGCTTCGGTCCGTCTGAAATGAGCCGCTGCATACCCTATTCCTATTCTTAAAAAAAAGAGGTTTAAGATTTTTTAATTTATTTCTTAGAAGGGGCGTGGCATGTCCAGCTCCTATATCCAAAAATCAATATTAGCATAGAAATGTCCAAGTTCCCGGCCAGAATGTACGCAAAAAATTTAATTTTTAGGTTCAAGTTGATTTACTATGTAAAATCGACCCCTATAAATGGGCGGGGCTAAAAACTTTATATGAACGAAATCTAGAACAGTATCCGATGAAACTTATGTGCTAAGCTTTATTTCTTATAGCCAGGGCAGTCTGCCGACTTTACTTTTTATTTTTTATGACTTATAATCAATCGGAGATGCTAATGTTACATTTCAGCTTTTTGCGATGTCTTACAGCTTTGAAAGCACTGGAGGTAGTTGCACATTTAGACCGATTGTGGGCGTTTCTGTGGGCGGGTTTGAAAATTGTTTCGGACGACAGAAAGCTTACGTACAAAATTACTGGCCTCAAAATGTAAGGCCTGAAAATTGGTTACATACGGGCGGACGGTAGGACGTAAATGGCTCATTTAACTCAGATTTCGGTCTCGATCATATTACCTTAAGGTCTTTAGGGTCTATTGTTATAATTTTTCTATGTTACATTCTTGCCCGTATGACTATTTAGTGTGATTCCTGTCTTAATTTTCCTGTGGAACATGATAAAAATAAGAATAAACTAGTGGGAGGGTTACAATCCGCTTAGGCGAATCGTTGGATACCCCATCCCAATTGACCACTTTCAAGCTCCGAATTGTGTCATAAATCTTGGTTGTTAAATTTCAGTTTCTATTAACTTCAACTGTATTTAGAATTTCTCAGTTAAAGAACCTTCTCCCTTAAAAAGGGGCGTGGCATCCGCCACTTTTCAATTACATCGTTTTTTTTTTGCTTATATTTTTTATCAGAAGTGATAAGCACGTGTTGATTGCATTTTCACATTAAAAATTTGGTTTCTACTTAAAAACGCCCCCAAAAGTGGGCGTGGCAAAAATTTATTCATTTCAGTTGATAGTTTTCACACATATCTGAACATTTGATAGCGCAAGTTTTTTGGATTGAAAGAGAATATATCGAATAAAAAATGCTTAATAAAATGAAATGAAATATGACCACGCCCAAAAGGGGGCGTGGCAAAAATTTATTCATTTCAGTTGATAGTTTTCACACATATCTGAACATTTTATAGCGCAAGTTTTTTGGATTGAGAGAAAATATATCGAATTAAAAATGCTTAATAAAATGCAAATGAAATATGACCACGCCCATAAGGGGGCGGTTTTTGCCTTTTTTTGAAACGTCAATCACAATACACTTAAGCGACGATAAAGCGTACCAAATTTCAGCTTCCTACGACAATTTTGAATTTTCATGCTGCTAAGTAAAGTGGGCGTGTCAGTAGGCGGATTTTAAAAATGTTTACACTTGTACTGCTTCGGGACCTAGAAAGAACAGATATTAAGTTTCAAGTTCCTAGCTCAAAATTTAAGGCCTTAAAACTACCGACACATGGACGAACGGGCGGACGGACGGAAACAGCTCATTCGACTAACAATTCGGTCTCGATCATATGCCCTAAAGGTCTTGGGGGTCTGCGGTGATTATTTCTCTATGTTACAAACTATGAATCAAAGTATACCTAACATCCTATGGGATGGGGTTTAAAAAGGATTACTATTAGGATCTGTTGCAGTGTTATAGGCCCGCCTTTTCTGAGAGTAGCAAATAAAAAAAATGGAAAGAAAAACCTTTTTGAAAAATAATTGGAGTTCTAAAAAAGGTTTGAACATCAAATAAATGGTCCAAAGAAACTAATATACCATGTTTCCACCAGGTCCTAATCCGCGGTTTATATAAATCTTCATTGAATTTTATACAAATTACGCGATTAATCGTACAAATTTATTTCCTCTCGGCAGGCGATTAGAAATAAATCCCCTTAAAAATCTCACTAATCCTTTTTACGAGCCACTTTTTAACTCTTTCGAGTTTCGAACCCTTTTTAACAGTTTTAAAATTTTTCGCTCATGGAAAATGACATTGCCACTCTCATTTGAGAGCCAAAGACAAAAAAAACACGTCAAATTAATCCTATATTTGTCTGGTGGAACCAGGGTTACCACTCAACCTTTTTTTTTCCTTAGTGAACAAGAGACTTCAATTAATAAGGGCTTCAACCCCTTTTCAATAACGATGTATTTTTTGCTCAAATATTTTATTGAAAGTGGTTCAAATTGCTTTGATGGCATTTAAATATCAAAAATTTGGTTTTTACAAAAATGTCCTCAACTCGTGGAATGGTTCATAATGGACTTTTGACCTACTTGGGTGAGTCATACGTCCGCAATTGGTTTAGGGACTTATAACCAACTCATCAAGGGGCCTAAAGGTTCACATAAAAATTTTGTGGATTATTGACCCGTCTATTGTGATCTAATGACTCACTACACCTTATTTCACAGTGAATTATGTATGGGGGGATTATGGAAGTTTTGGCCCATGACCTACGATCCTGCGCCAAATGGGCAAATTTTCTAGTTCTTTTTATACTTGTACTTGTACTTTGGGCGCAATAAGCACAGATATAGGTAAAGTATTCAGTTCGTAGCTTAAAGTTGAAGCTCTAAAACTACCGTCACGTGGGTGGACGGACATGAATAATTGGACTCTAAATTCGGTCTCGATTATAGTTATGCCCCGGAGTCTACGGTCATTATTTCTCTATGTCACAAACTATGAATCAAACCTTATATGCTATAATTGTGGGATGGGGCACAAGAACTTCAATAGAGCGTACCTATTTTATTGATTTATCTATTTTGCTTATTGAGCGACCAATTTACTACATTAGGTTTATGTTTTTACCATTTTTGGTTATACGCGACCTTTTAATTTTTTTTAAAGCGACCTTCCAAAAGTTTTCAGCGGTAACCCTGGCGTGGAACGATTTTGGGATTTATTATTAATCGTCTGCCGCTAATCCTCGTATTATTGTCGGTGGAAACATAGCATGAATCTTTGTCTTTCTTTCTGTTTTTAACCATTTTAGGTTTTTTTCGCTGTGGCCCTGCCTAGGCACCCAATCAACTCAAGAGGTGCAGTTCACATTCACATGTACTGGGTGGCAGGGTACCTGTATAGCGGTATTTCACTAAACAAAAAGGATGACAAACCGTAGGATATGCATATGGACAGGTGGTAGCACTTGTCTGGTGACAAAACAGCTTTGACAAAAACTAAATCATTAACGCTCTACGAGTATGATCGCACTTCAATGCTAAAAGCCATTACAGGGCATACTGTAAGCATAAAGCCTTGGTGTTTATTCTAATGACTTTTGCTATGAGGAGGATTGATTATGAGAAGGAAGAAACTCTTCTTCAACTTCTCTGCACTGGCCGAGCTCTCTTTCAGAACCGAAATGTTCACCCGGACACAACGATCTTAAACACAACAAACGAAAAATCCAGTAGCGTATGTTTTAAAATAAGCGGCTTTCTGATTTGACCTTAACTTTCTTCTTCTTCTTCGTGATGATGTTGAGTGGACTGCAGGTCTTGCTCACACTCAACATCATCATTAAAACAATTTGTCCTACAAGAGGTCACCAACTAACATCTTTACATTCTTCTTCTTCTTTCATTAAGGCGCGAGGTTATGATCTGATCTGAATTAACTTCAGCCCTAACCTAACCTAACGTATCGCCTCAGATTTCTGTAGGAGCTGAACAGGACACTGAAGAAATTAAAGGCCCCCACCACTGGGCTCTGTGCTTGTCCAAATCTTCAAATAAACCGCGTTCTATACTCTGAAAACAGATTTGCTTAGTAGGTAGGTACAGGCTGTCTGATTAAGGACCAGCCTACCAGAACTATAAGTATTTATAAGAACCACTTTATAAAGCAGATAAAAGACAATGAACGACACGAATATACGCAAAAACCATAGGGGCGAACAGGCCACAGCTGGCGTTGAGAGGAAAACCCTTAGGAAATTCAGGAAATGGCGTGCTATGATCCGCCATCGTACCTACGAATGAATCAAATTTAGAACGAAGAATTTTTATCTCGCACCATCCAAGTCTGCCTTCACCTTGCTTCGAAGACTGATCTGATCAAGGTCTAAAGGAAGTCATCTTATTCGGTCGAGACATAGCGGATTAGTCGATAAGAACAGCAAGACGAAGTTCTGAACTGTTCGGAAATGGAAGGGAACAAAGAAGCAATTTAAAACTAGTTTTGGCATGCGGTTTGCCCTTCTTTCGTACAAATAAAGCGACTAACTTTGGTACATACCTTGTAGTTTCTATTTTTAAAGAGCAGGCACATAAAAAGTATTCCTACAAGCTTCTATCTCGCCTGTCAGATGTAGGTATGTAAAAGTTGCACTTTTACGTATATGTTTCTTCGGTCATGAAAGTTAAACTCGTGTAAGTAAACCGATAGCAACAACAATAACCCAATCAAAACGAAATTTCACTTTTTACACTCGAAAAGCCAAAATCGAATAAATTTTTCTCCTTATCACGTGTTTGTCCTTGTGCCACCACCTTTAATCCACTGTGACATACAATCAATTAGCAAATTCCTAGGTCTATACATAGTTCGTTAACAGCAATTACTGTCAAGTCAAATTTCCATTATTTTAATGCAATTAACACGCGCTTCCTAAAATTTAATCCAACTGATTTTGCTAGTAAACAAAAAACGATAAGATGCAATGCAGCGGTTTACTGCAAGGCGACACTGACATTTGACAGACAAGCAAGAAAAAAAAATAAAAAACAACACGACAAGACCGCGACAACGACGAAGACGAACCGCAAAACCAGTCAGCCGTCTTTTAACCGATTCACGAGCCAGAGCGAGACGTCCACCACTCCCTCGCTTTGGCGCAGGAATTACAGAATGCGACAGCATTGCTTCAACTAGCAAGATGGCCGAATTCAATTAAAGAGAGATCGCTATCCATTATAAGCAACGCATCGTCTCTTTCTGGTCAATATGTTGGTGGCATGTTTGGATGTGTGAAATTCATGATGGCCGACTTATTTATTTGTGTATGCTACGGATTGAAGGGGAAACCAAAATTCACCACAGTGAATGAGCACGATTTGCTTTTCTGTTTCTCCCTTTCACACGTAGTAAAAGCAATACACTCCCTGGTGTGTGGGATATCTCCATGCTAGTGTGAGGTTTGTGAAATTTAATTTCGGCGAGGTTGCCATGTTTCGCCCCGTACGTAGCAGCCGGGTTCTCAAATAAAGAAAATTAATGAACCCCGGCACGGCACACACTAGCAGACATGGGAGTAGTTTTTCTGCATGAATTAGGTACTCGTATTTTTCTTTTTCATGTTGTTGGGGTATTATTGTTCGTTTAATTATTTCTCCTTCCCTGAAAACAGTACAAAAGTGTTGCATAATTACGATGCACGCAATTTTCGATAGTAGGTGAGGTACCTAGGAATAATTATTATGGAACACTTTTTTCTTTTGTGATGAAAGAACTTTATGAATCCACAATTTGCCAAACATAACCTACCCTTCGCATCTTCACCGAGAGGAGGAAGCTCCAAAATTTTCTGACTTCGGGCGTAGGTAGTTATGTGGCTGCTGTTAATGCCCCCTGGTGGCGGCAGGTTTTTGCTTTTGCCTATCGGACTGGGCTGGAATCTGGGAACCTATCCTATTAATAATGCATTAAAATAAAATTGGTTACCTCCCAGGGTTGGCGTGGCTGACGATGGACGACGATGGAGTAGGTAGAACCAGTAGATAGGTAGATTTTTTGTTCTACTTCATAAAATGTATTTAAATATTGCCAGGTAGGAAGGTACCTACTTACCTAGGACCAACTCAAACGTGGGTCTAGGATAAAAACAGGATAAATAGTAGGGCAGGCTTACTTTAACCCCGACGGCGTTTCATTCTGAAGAGGAAAAGAAATTTTACTTCTGTCACACACAATCATACAACACAAGCGTCAAGCTTGATAAATGTCATTTGCGTCTTGTAACATAAGCTTCTGTTCTGGAAAAACATCGACAGATCACATTAAGAATTGACCTACGCTTTGCTTTTTTTAATTGACAAGCAAAAGAACTGTCAAAGTTTATCAATTCATCGACAAGTAGTGTAACTTCTCTTAAAGCAGAAGAGACTAGGATTACAACTAATTTAGTGTCAAAAAAACCTCGTCGGGGATTGGTGTGAACGCGTCTAGGAAAATTCAAAACCATTTTTGAAGGAATTGGAAGCTTCTTGACAGCCCAAGGAGAAAAAATTCGCGTAGGTAGGCATAATACTGGGTAAGACCATTCGGAGAGCCGCAGGTCAAATTGTTATTCTTTGACGTGTCAAATTTAAAATTGTTGAATGAATTTAAATTTGACAGGCCAAGAGACTAAACTTATACGCTTCACACTGAATCAAAAACTGAGCTTTGACCAAAAGGTTTTCGAAAATTCGTTTAGTCATTCACACTTTCTAAACGCCGACTAGAATGGACGATTGGAAAAGTCAGAATACGATACCTGGTGATCAAATTTGGAATAGTTGAAGACCTATAGCTAGCTGTCAACACAGTTTGCGAAGTTGACAAGATTTCGAAGTTGACAACTTGCGTTCGTTTTTCATTAGTTGTCAAATTTTAGCCCATATTTATTTTTAAATGTGCTTTTAAATAACCATAAAAGATGAGAACATATCAAGAATTTTACGCAGACCTCCAAACTGAGACAAAAGTGACATTCTTTGCAAATTTAATTTAAAATTCTCCAGGCAATTTGAAATTCGTGACTTTCACAGTGATTTTTAATGAAAACTACTCAAAAACTAGAGTTTAGAAAACAGAAAATTCACAAAAATTTATGGGAAAACGCATGTTTTTAAAGAAGTTTTCGCGTGTTTTCACGAAAACACGGCGGGTTCGGTGTGTTGAGGGCATTAAATGATCAGGCTTAAATGAGCTTACGTTGGCTTCCAAAAATGTCCCATTACACGCAATTCGTATGCTTACGACCATAAAAGACTTTAAGCCGTTAAGTTTTCGTTAACGTTTGTTGGCTTAAGCCAGTCCCAACTCCAAATCCAGTGAGAGATTCTACGCGGGAATTTGACAACTAGTGAGAAACACACGAATCTCATGCGAATTCCGAATCATTTACGGAAGTCTTAAATGGGCACCGCCCACGTTTTTGACAGAACTTAACTGAGATTTTCGTTGTATTTTGACATAAGATTAATTCCACTTAAGCTGAAGAACAACTCGAATTAACTTCTCCCTGCAGCCTAACAAGAAAAGAAATTTAAGGGAACTGCTACATGAGTTTATTCTAAAACAACTTTTTGTTCAGACTTTAATAACCATTTAAAAAGTGGACCTATAGTTAAAAAACATTCCTTTAAAGTTAAGAGTGATTATGTCATTAAAAAAGTAAAGCTGTCAAAATCTATGAAATTTCAGAGGCCATCAGTTTTTAAATGCGAGATCATCCGAGTTTCTGACTTATGGTGGTATGACACTACATTTTTTCTTAATTTTTTTCTCATTCATAATGAATTTAAAGGAGCAACACGAATTCAACACACAAATTTCACAAAAATTGGAAAATTTGTGTCGATAAAATGAAGAATAAATGTTCATTTTCTTTGACAGTTCCTCATTTTTTTCCACACACACAATGTGAAAAAAGTAATTTAAAGAAATAATTTGACAGTTCCTCAAATTATTATGTGAAAAAAGTAATTTCCACACGATGTTTACAATTTTGCCGGATTTTTCAATGTTGGCTTACATTACACGTATTTTGTAGTTGTCCTTATCACTCAATATATGTTTGTCTTCTTTACCTACCGGTGACATTTTATCATTTTTAATGAGTGAAAAAAAATGTAGTGTCATTACAGCATTTGTCTGAGGTTAACTTGGTTCGAATCGTTAATCGAAGTATAACCTGAATTTCGACAACGTCTTCTGAATTTTGTAGATACCTAGACACGATTTGCTACAAACCATTCTCCTGTGGTTCAGGAATAAATCAGAATAGATCCGGATCCTTTCCAATAAGATACAGTGTCCTAACCCTTCCGCATCTGTCAAAGCCTTTTCACCGAAGAGTTTTTAAGAAAATCCTTTACGCCTTTCAAATACAACGAAAAAGATTAGAAGTGACGAATGTAAAGCACACAGCACGCATATATAATTGTGATAAGGTACGCTAACACCTCAGGTAGGCTTAACACCTTAGGGTTAGGCCTGACTAACGCTTAGGTCTTAAACCTTACGTTAACACCTTGACCCTAAGTCAAGGTGATAAGGTTAACACCTTAGGGTTAAGGTATTAAACTTATAGGTACATAATGGTGGTTTTAAACAAACTCCTTAAGCTCTAGGATATTCTTAATCACTTTTAAATCAAGCTCATATTGAGATCATTTATGGGTTCTTTCGGTCTTCTTACTTATCCTCCTTAAGGATCATATCAAAGTTCTTAAATTATGTTTACGGTCTTCTCTAATTAGTGCTGTGTTCCTTATTCATATCCAAATACACCCCCTGATTTTGCCGAGCCACCTGTTACCACGGCCCAAACGTTGAACTTCCAAAGTGCTTAGCCCCACCTGTGCTAGACAAACATGCCAAAAATGAGCAGCGGCCCTTCAAAGCTATTTAACTGTACCTATACCTACACGTATACGTATAAAATCAACAAAAATTCGGGAAGCATGCTTTTTCCAGGATTTAGGTTACTTTTTTACATTTTGCCAAAAATGTTCCCCTTGCCTTCTGGTTCACCCTTTTCACTGTTGTTTTTCTAGACTACACCCAAATTCAAAAGCCAGCTCCGATGGTTCCTGCACTGTACTAAAATAAATATATGTACGAGGCAAAACATGAATAATTAAATAATTGTGCTCAGGTCCTTGGAATTTCTTCCCAGTTCCGTCTCTGTCACTCTTTTGTAATCATTCCCGGTTCACATTATTATTCCCTTTATTGTGTAACCTCGTTTTCTCGACGGGCTTAAATCGCTTGCTCGCCGTTTGTCCCCTGATGCCCTTTAAAGAGCATGCGATGGTGTGTTCTTCGCTGCGGAACACATGGACGGACATGATGTGTAATCCAAGAGCGAATCGTAAAAAAAGAAGGAACGCAATCGATGATCAAAAAGCAGTAGAACAAGGAAACAACAACTTCTGAGATGACAAACGGGTGTACGAAGAGTCGGGGGTCGAATAACACGAGAAAAATAACAAGGACACTCCTTGTTCCCGTTCCTCTTGGCTGCTCTCTCATCGAGTTAACGTACATTCGGCAGACAAAGCCATTTATATTTCCTTTTTATTATACCGTTATATGGCTGTAATAAAGGGCAGGCCAGGCCGAGAAGGCCATCACCACCACCACCACATCGTCATCATGGGCGACGGAGGGCAGCAAAAGATATCCCATCCAGAGAAGAAGAAAATATAATATACAGAAGGTACTTGGGTGGGTAGGTATATAAGGATACACATGACGACGCACAAGGACAATGCGAATACGACAAAAGCCGGGCGACGTGTATAGTGGATGGGTTTATAAGAAAATGGGTTCGTCGGAAACAGAAAATAAGGGGACTCGCAGAGTGAAATAAATTAGCAAAAGCGACCAACTATCGCACAGTGATGCAGCAAGAGGACTTTCAAGACCATGTGGTGATTCTATTGTATAAAAGGCTCGCACAAGACGTGCTATCTTCAATCTTTTGAGATCGTGGTGTTTTCATGAAGACAAACAATAAGAAAAATCTCTTATATATTTGAGACAATCGTGGTTTTTGTTTAGTCTAATTTATTTCTGGCTTTTGACTTCTTAAAAAAGTTTTTTTTTGCATATTTACTAAAGGAACGTTTCCCCTAAAACTTGAATCTATCCCGAGATGTTACTACATTTTAGTGGAAAAATATGTCGGCCTGGGTGGTCAGCCTTTACATAAGCCACTGATGGATAGAGACAAGGCTTCTGAGCTATAGCCAGATCGTGTCTTCCTCTGATATATTTTAACGTGACTTCGAGTATAAGGTCCTTACAGATTCTTTTTCTGATTGTGGTGCTACAGTTTTGAGAGATACTAAGCATCAAAAAGCTTGTGTCACAAGATAGGCTGGTCATTCAGTCTTCCATTTGAGGTAGGTTATACCACGGCGGCAGGTTATATACGGCGGCGATAACCAAAAAATTAACTTTCGATTTTATGGCGAAAATAATATCCGCAAAGAATATAAAAAACTTTTGGAATTAGTCTCATAAACTCTAAAGAAGACTTAGACTGTCAATCGTCTCTAAAGGAGTAGTATGGTAGAGCAGTTCAACATTAACCTGTGATCGGTGCCAGGGGATGACGTTATTCCAGGAAACTGCAAGTCTTACAAAACTAGGAACTACTCTCTCAATCTTGTTTGAAACCTCCCCAGGTAGTATGATATTTATTCTAAAGATTTATATAGACAGAAGCTGCAAGGATGAGGAGGATGAAGAGACTTGTTACTTATTACCTTGTTTTCAATTGCCCCGCTGCCTTCTTCTACAAGGATCTGAATCTTAACGATTTTAACATGGTCGACTCAATACGTCTCTCACGCTTTAAAAGTACTAGTTTAAAATGGTTCAACAAGTTGGGGTAACCTTCAAGATCCACCTTATAAGTCCTTAAATCATAGTTATTTAGTTTCTTATATCCGATAGCCAACCTAACTTATCTTTTCTTTGAGTTAAAAGTTGGGAACGTGTCGGTCTGATATAGAATTGTAGAAAGGCTTTGACACGTGGTAACTACTCGACGATGAGAAACTGTATGCAAAAATGTACTTAGTTTAAGGCTGTGCTATGTTCATGGAGAGAAGTCAGAACGATATTCATCCCCAAGGCATGGAAAGCAAGGACTATAGACTTATAAGCTTATGTCCTCATTCATACTCAAGGCGATGGAGCGGCTTATCGACGTGTATGTGAAAGAGGTGATTGGCAAAACTATTTATCAAAATTACAGCATGCATAGTTAGAGTGGTAAATAGAAGTCTATGCGGCTGGGTCGGGCTTATGCTTAGCACACGAAGGATAAACAGTTCAGTTACTTAGGCGAAGTATGCACTAGACGGAACGTCAGAAGAGGAACACCGCAAGGAGGTGTCCTATCTCCGCTCATTTGGACCCTAGTAATGGAGGAATTGCTAATAGCCCTGGAGAGGGAAAGCTTTATTGTGAGCGCATACATAATGTGGCAATCCTGATGCCAGGTAAATTTCCATCAATCCTCAGCGATCGACTCAGCTACGCACTCCGTATCGTTGGTAACCGGGTTGAAGGTCAAGGAGTGGGAATAAATTCTTTTAAGACCAAAGTCTTGTTATTTAGCAGGAAAAGGGCAATTCCAACCTTTAGGACACCAAGAATGGATGGAATAGAGTTACCGACATCCTAATCGGTCAGACACCTGGGCGTCATATTGGACTCTAAACTCAGTTGGAGCGATTATATATAAGATCGCGCCTTGTGGGCATGCGTGGCATTATCAACTGCCGAAGAATGTTCGGCAACGTGTGGGGACTGCAACCAAACATGGTACCTACACCGGGCGTATATAGCGTTTGTAAGACCCATCCTAACTTACGCTGCAGTTGTGTGGTGGAAGGCTACGGAGTGTCATCTCTTTGACCCCACCAAGGTTCAAAGAGCAGCCTGGCATAGGAATAACAGAGTCCCTAAGGATCACACCCACCGCAGCACTGGAGGTTCTACTCAACCTCACCCTCTTGGACATATACTGCAGCAGCAAGGCAGCAAAAATAGCTGTTCGCCTAAGGGAATCCGAGCTGTGGTACTCAATATCTTTTGAACACGCCTCTGTGAAAATGGTTTGCCTCCATAGAAACCCTAGCCACGGATTACTTCCTATGACATTCGCTTTCAACAGGAGATTCGCTACTAGAATACCTGAAAGATGTGAATGGGAAGAAAAGACTATCACAGGAGATGACGAGATCGCCGACTATACTGACTAAGATGGACGTCGGAACCGGTGCAGGCATCTTTTGTGAAGCTTGGGACTAAGAAAATCTTTCCGGATCAATGACGACTGCAGGATTTTCCAGGCGGAGCTGGCAGCCATAAAACAAGCTGCCACTGAACTGAAGAAACACAGCCTCGTTAACAAGACCATCACCATATACTCTGACAGCCAAGCGGCCATTAAAGCCATGGATTCAGATGTGGTGAAGTCAAAGGCTGTGAAACTATGCAGGGAAATTCTGGACGAGTTATCACTTGGCAACATTGTAACTCTGTGTTGGGTGAAGGGCTGCCAGATAGAATTTAAGCAATATCGGGACATCAAGTCCCTTAAATCGGGACAAATCGGGACAGATCGGGACAAATTGAAAGTTTATTTTACGTGCTGATTTTTATTTCTTATTGTTTCCTAAATTCGGCTTTAGGCTAGTCGAAATTAGGTTGTTTTTTTTTTTGAAAATTCAAGGTTTTTCCTTAATTCTGCCTCCGAATGTGGGCGTGGCCCAATAGTTCTGTGAACAACATGTAAGTGTATAGTATTCTACATAAACAAAAATATTGAATAAAATGCATTTGAAAATTTACACTTAAAATCGATGCCACGCCCACTGGAGGAGGATAGCCGATTTAATTTTTATTTTTTATGTCTAACAGTCATTAGGAGATGCCAAATATAAAATGCCAGCCTTTTAAGACTTCTCACAGTTTTGAAAGCTCTAGAAGTATTTGGACCGGTTGTGGGCGTGCCTGTGGGCGGATTTCATGAATTTTACCACTAGCACTGCTTCGGATAACAATAAACTTATGCACCAAATTTAAGCTTTCTAGCCTAAAATTTAGGTCCCAAGAACGTGTGACATACAGACAGACGGACGGACGGTCATAGCTTTTTTGATTGCCATGTCGAAGACCTTAACTGCCATTTGAGACCTTAGCTGTCATTTTGAAATCACATTTTAAAATGACATTGGGTCTTGGGTGCGTTCGAGCGAATTCTGAATTGTATTGATTGTGAATTGAAGTAAATGAATTCAGAGCAAAAATTTCAATTCCATTAATGTTTGAATATTTTTAAACGAAGAAAAATAAGAGAAAATTTCATAATTGTTTGAATATTTTTGAACGAAGAAAAATAATGAAAAATTGGGACAAAATCGGGACATTTTGAATATCGGGACAGATATTGGGACAGGGTCAATATGTCGGGACTGTCCCGCCACAATAGGGACGTATGGCAGCCCTAGTTGGGTGCCAGGTCACACCGATATCCCGGAAAATGAATAAGCGGACAAGCTTGTGGAATCTGGATCAGGGATGAATGAACCTTCAGCCCTCAAATCTAGAAGGATTCCGCTGAGCTCGATAGCACGCAGGACAAAAACTGTATCCTTGAGTAAAACACCAACCTACGTTAAACTGAATTTGATACTTGCAGACACACAAGGGAGCTATGGCCAGCGGTAAACAAAAAAAGATCACTATTTATGATCGGACTAGCCCGCCGGAATATCCGAGTACTCACGGAAATTCTTACTGCGTAACGATTACTGCAGTACCTGCAGGGACGTTAAAGAAATTAGCGTAGTACCCTCAGCAGTTATTTCTTTAACGAGCGCGAGGATTAAGCAATCCAGATCTATACGACCTCCTGAGACTTGTACACAAATCCGGATGGGTCCAAGAGGGCGGCACTCTGAGCTTTGAACAGCGGTCTATTTCTGTTTTCGTCACAGATGTTAAGAAGGTTCCCAAATAGACCCATTTGCTGGCCTAAGAGAGCCGTGATTACGCAGCTCACACGCAGCCCAGAAGGTATACAGTGATAAAAAGACTTTAATGTGGCTTTGATGATGAGCAGTCAATTTTGGGAACAAAGTAAACAATCCCCTGTTTTTGAATGAAGAAAATCGTATTTACTAAAACATTGTTAGGATTTTTTATATAAAATCGTTACTTTAAGATACGACCTTTCCAGGACTGTGCAACTGAAACTTATAGGAAGCTGTGCACAGGCTTTGCGCGCCTGAACATACATTGCCTCGAATTTCAAGTGTGACTTTGTAATTTGTAGTAGTTCAACCTGTTGCACTCACTGAAGCTATAAGGTGTTTGGAGCACCTGCCCAGACAAGGCAATAATATTCTACTTTAGGGCAAATGACAAGGGACATATTGCTCGACTAAGCGTGCTTATGGAGTAACTTATTTTTAGAGGCTAGAAGATAAAGAGAAAAACATTTGCCAAATTGTGTCAAATGGAGCCGAGGTATGGGGATACCAAGTTTTCTTTTGGCACTTTGACATTGTCTGGCTAGCATATAGCTGCAGCTGCGCCTTGTGAGTCTTGAAACTGAATAAGTTAAATTAGACAGAGTTCTCAAACGTGGTTTACCAAACTGTTCTGGGAACATTTTTTTCGACATTCGTTTCATCCATACTTAATCACAGGGTTCAAATCGTACCAGACGCATTGTCAGCAATAAAGCGAATAAAGTTGCACATTTTCAAGTGTACCCAAATCAGAAATACCATTTTGAAATGTCAATAAAAACAAAAACTTTTTCAAACTTCTTTGCTTGTCATAGATCTCATTTAAAGTTCGAAAACGTTTCTGACAGCGTCGAAAAACAACTCTGTCTGTGCACTTTTTTCTTATTTACATTGAAGCGTAAATCCATCAATATGACAAAATAGAAGTTCGAGGAAACAAACAACAAGGCAAAGAAAAACGAAAGCAAATTATCAAGTAAAAGTTCTGTCTCAAGCGGAATAATTTAAAAAGTTCCACGACGCAAAAGACTACTTTGGCTTCCAACTTCAATTGACCCTCGTTAGGTGGAATTTTCTCTATTTATTCGTCGTTCCCATTCGAATTTGTTCTATTCAATCTTGGCATGGTATAGTGGGTAGGTACGTGATGTATGTACAAGATAATAAGAAAATTTCGTTCCCACTCTAAGTTCCATGTACAAAACGTGCGATTATTGATTTTCCCTAAAGCTCTTCCCTGTTTTCTTTTTTTTGCCTTGAAGTCTGCGCAAATACACACCCAAACAGCCGACACAAACAGACAACTCTTGTAACAGTCCAGAAACGTGCAGATGGATAACATCAGCCAGCACCATAACGAGTCTCTCTATGTAATCGGGGAATTGGAATGATTTTCCCCGGGCAAAGTAATTCTATATACCACGGCAGAAGCATTACAGCAGCCCCCCGTGTTTGTAACGCATCCCCCAAGGCAAGCAGCACAGATGAGAAAAAAGCAAAGCAAAAAGAATTAAAGTAGGTGGAAAATGAGTTTATCTCTGTGTTGGAATCGAAAATGTACGTATGGAAGCCAGAAAACCAGACAAAGGCATAACATCAGAGGAACAAAAAGTTCCAAGAAAACTTACAAGATCTTGGGTTGGTTTACATTAAACCAACTCTTATCCTTATTTTCCAGAAACGGCAAATAAGTAGAGTATAAGAACAAACTTGAAGATGGAAAACTACTTTTGATGTTTCCATAGATGGTGGGTAGGTAGGTAGTCGAACATCATTCCATAGATAGATGGTGTATAAAGATGTCAGAAGCCAGAAGGCGGAGCGAACGAAAAGATGTTAGGTACCATTTCTATGGATTCCGCAATTTAATATCAAATAATGTGTCTGTCCATGGGAACAGAACAATGGAAACGCGACTGTCTAAAGTTATAGCTTTGCTCAATGCCATCTGTAGAGTTCGATGTTGAAGGAAAAGAACGTTTTGAGGTCGAGATATAGACACGTCGTGCTACCTATGTATAGTTGAAAGTCCTTGTTAGCAAAAGAGGAACTAGCGCAGGAGCTTGCAGAAGGCCAAGTCCTAATGCTGATTGCTAGTCATGAACGAAGTCTTTACGCTTACACAAGCCGGAAATGCTATCTGTGTCTTGCGGAAAATAATATCGCTTTCGATGTTAAAAACTTAATTGGTAACTTATTTTTTAAGGACCACATAAAATTTCAAATAAAAGTGCATTAGAAAAGTTTGGCTTAAACAATATTACTAAGGCTTATCGTACACCAGCAATTGTTTTAAGCATCAATAGTTTACTCACAATCCACAAAAGCAGCGTTCACATGAGCAACTTTTTTGTTTCGCAAAGGTACCTTCACACAAACGCTGATGAAATATTTAACTGTATGCTCTCTAAATTGTCGCCGAAGTGAAAGAAATTAAAGAGTTCCATGACAGCATTCAACAACAAACCTGAATGTGTTATGAAAGTCATTTATGACAACGAGTAACTAGAAAATCTGTGGCAAAACACAGATTAAAAAGTTGCCGCAAACTGGCTTCGTGTCGGTTGGGCATGTATGCGCATTCCCATGCAAGCTTATGGGACACTAAAAGGCGATCAAATCGTTGCGTTACTTAAAGTGCCATGTGTCCGATGAGCCTCAAATGACAGCAGTTTTAGCCATTCTGGAACTGTCTAATATTCATGGTTAGAATTCTTAGCAACGACGCTGATATGAAAAGTTCACCGACTGAAGGAAAGAAATACATAAAACCAAAATGGAGAAATCAATAAAAGAAGGACTCGTTACCACTAAAAGCCAATTCCAAACTTAAAGTTTTAAAGAATAAGTAAAACCTAGAAGAACAAACTTTGAGAGAACTTACAACACAAGAATGTAAAAATCGTTGCATTTTTTCGTCCTTCGACAACCCTCGCTTTTCGTCAACCGTTTCTTAAAGCCCAGGATTTTAGTGTAGAGTAGGCCACTTGATCCCGAAATAAAGTGGATCGTATGCAAACTCAGGGAGCAGTTTCGCAGAACAGGTTGAATGCGTCAAAAAGTTTTCGACATTGTAGACCTGCACCGTTCCGATGTTATTTTTCGCGCGTAACTTGGCATCTCCAATCGACAGATTAATTCTTTGCCGATTTCCACGATTGGAAGATTATTGGAAAATGAATGAAAATATTCTGGACAATCTAGACCACTAGATGATGACCAGTCGCTTCCCAATCGTGGAAATCAACAAGGCATTAATCTGTCAAATATAGACGCCAAGTAAACTCGGGGAAACGCAGTTCATAATTTTTGACACATCGAATCTTTACTATTTACCCTATCCAGGGAAGTTATAAACATTTTAATGCACAGTTTGTGACACAATAAAATAATGACCGCGAGAATCCTTAGACCTTTTAGAGATATGATCGAGACTGACAGGTGAACTGATTAAGCAATGTCCGTCCTTATGTAATGTTCGTCCGTCTTAATGTGTAAAGGTTTTAAGTCATTAAAATTCAGCTAGAAATTCGGGGCTGCCTGATTCTTATGTTGCACAGCCAAAGTGTTAAAATCCACCGACTATTGGCTTGAATGTAAGACAACCTCTAATTCACATTTTATTGCAAAAGAGCTTTTGACTTTGGCCACGTTATACAAAGCGAAGGAACTAAAATTTTGGTGTATAAAACTTGTGGCTAATAACCTTTAACACGACGAAAATTGGACCGGCCACACCTTTACTGTCTTATATTTATATTTAAAACATGATTTCTCTGAAAATTCACTCTAAATCAAAATAAATATTTTATAACAAATATTTAAGATATTGCGATGTGGCAACAAGTCGTAAAAATACATGCAGGAGTCGCTGAATGCACCCATCGATGCACTTACTTACATGCACCCAACACACCTTACTGTCATTCTAGTTGCCAGCTGACGTTTGAAGTTCGATATCGAATTCCCCTTCAATGGAAAAGGACCAGCGGAAAAATACCAATGGAAAATTTACCAAAAAGGAAATACAGAGAGTGCTGGAAGGTGCTGAATTTGTATAAATACACGGATGGCAGGCTCGTACGGGACAGTTATATATATTTGAAATGTTAACTTGTAAAAACGGGAGTAAAGTAAAACTAATATTATGTTTCCACCGGCAATAATACGAGGATGCTGGCAATTATGCGATAGCTGGAGACGATTAATAAAAAATCCCAAAGTGGTTCCACCACACAAATGTAGGATTAATTTGACATTTGACACTCTTTTCCGTCATATTTGCTCTCTTTTGGAGAGTGGCGAAATCATTTTCCAGGAGAAAAAAAAATTCTGTTATAAATATCCCAATATAAATCGTAATTCTGACAGATCTGCCATACGTGGACAGTTTCAGTGTGTGTTTTTTTCGATTCTCAAACTGTTAAAAAGGTGTTCAAAAAGGATTTGTGAAAAGGGTGAATGAGATTTTTGTATGCTTCACCGCGTTTTTGTAGAGGATTTAATGAAGATTTATATTAATCGCGGATTAGTGCCCAGTGGAAACATATGGTATGATTTAAACATAAGTGTGATTTGAACATAAAACATTTTGTTTGATAAATAAAGTGTTTCATTGTGTAATTATAAAAGCGAAATTGAGTTTTATTTCACGAACATAGGCCAAACCATTGGCAAAAACATTACAAAACCAACATTCTGTAAGTTTTCACCATACCAAGTTTTGAGCTCCGCCCATTTTTTAGAGGCTTTTGTCTTAAGCACATTTCCTCATGGTTCTATCAAAATAAGATTAATGGATTTTCCTCTTAGTCCACGCCCACGTAGTTCTAGTGGGCTTGGCCGATACAAATAAAAGACGGGCATAATGTAAGAGTTCAGGCCAAAAACTTTTAGATTTGGTGTTGCTGAACTATTCAATTTTTTTCTTTATTTTATTGTCCTACAGATCTCCAAAATTATCGTTTGACCCCTGTCAATGGATGAAATGACATCAGAAATCCTACTGCGACAAAACTACAAACCTTTTTTTTATAATGGCTCTAGAAACGGTTCATGGGTTTGATGCTGCAGGTTTAATGTAAGGCCCATAGCGTTTGATTTCAAGCATTTGACTTCAACCATTTGACTCCACCACGACTTAGGGGAGCACGCATTTGTCGTCCAAGAGAAGGCATAGGTATGCTGACCCATTGCCGGAGGGCAAGACGCATGACAGTCAAGCCGCACTAGAAACATTGATCAACCCACCTTCCTCGCCCAAGATGGTGCTCGAAACTTTTTCTGAACACTGGTCGGAGGGCTAAACACAGTGTAAACACTGTTAAAATCTCAGCGCATCTAGGGAAATGAGACCTCCGATGAGCTGATTAGGCAAAGCTTAGAATATTTACCTCAGGACCCGAATTTTTGTTGAGTCTACCTGTATCCTTGTATCTGTAGTCACGCCCGCCATTGGCACTAAGGTTTCTAACGCAAACACAAATCTCGTTGGTGTGACTGCGATGGGTGCAGATAGGCCAAACCATTGCGCCCGGACATCTGCAAAACGTCTTTTCTTTCTTCTCCCAGGAGAATCGACTGCAGAGTGCTTATAGGCGTTTTTTTTTTGGGCCACCAACTTCAAGTAAAAACTTAGTTGTGTCTAAGTGCTCCATCGGCTAGTAGCAACATCTGCATAAATCAAAATTTATTGGAAAACTCGATTCTGGGTTTATATCAGTTTAATTCGAGAGCTCGGATGATCCAACACCGACAAACTGGACTAGATTTTTTAGTTTGACTACAAGTAGGTTTGTCCTATCCAATGAATTGCCCCCCTAAATCTTTCGGTCTTGCTAAACAGAGAATGTTAAGGTACCATAAAGGAGTGCGGGTTGTGGTCAGTGTGTGTGCTTACTACGCGTGAGGTTTGGGTTCAAATCCTGAGTCTCTCATCTGGAAAAAGCTTACATTTCTTTCGTTAGCACCTGGTGGTCCCTTTGCTGAAGTAAACTTAAAAATGGCGGTGAATTAAAAAAAAAAAATGTCGAAAAAACCAAAATTGGCACTTAACAACTTTTAAACTTTCGGTAACAAAAAAAAAATCAGACGAATTGCAAGCAAAGAGAGAAGGCTAAGCTTACAGTGCTGTTTTAGATGTATCAAACAGGTCCTGGAAGGAGGTTTGAAATGACAAGAGTAAGAAAAATCAAACACGATTCCAAAATGTGGTGCGTCGTTTCGTTTAAAATTGTTTCCTGTCATTGAAGCCATTAGTCCCTAGTTTCTCCTTTTCTAAAGTAAATTTTAAAAACAAAAGTTCGCGGTTCGGGCAAACAAAGTTTAAATTGTCGGGTAAGAAGAAAAGAAGAAAAAATAAGACGATTTGGGAACAAGGAGGAATACTTAAGCTCACAGTGCAGTTTTCAATGTAGCGAACAGGTCCTGGAATGGCTAGAAGATTTTAAATGCCAAGAATAAGAAAAAACTTAAAGATGGCTGTCAATTTGCAATAGCAGGGCTGGATAATGTCTTAATGCATGTCTTAAAAACACTGATATGCAATGAGATGACCAAGGCTATCTAAGTAATAAGAGCTGAGACCAAGATCAAAAATATAAATGGGGCTCGTGGAAATCCAATTGAAGTCTATATCAAACTAGTTGTAGTAAAGAATAATTGTCACCAATAGCTTCACTGGTTAATCCAGTACCCGTAATAGGTGAAGTTAGCAGGATCGTGCCCTGCCGATGAGCGAAAAACGGGGTGAACACTGGTTCGAAAAAATTCTTACGATATTTCGTCCGCTTGTATTTTAACTCCATTCGAATTTAAATGGATTGAACAATTCCAGGATCCTAGACAGGCATTAATTGCCATTGAGGAAGAGGCTTTAACTTTAATATTGAGTGAAAAACTGAAAAGAAAAGGAAAGGTGATTTGAGTGGGATCTGCGGTATGATCCCGAATCAGCAGGTCAACGTTGTATTATTCCGACACTTTAGTTTTGAGATTTTAAGAAGTCTTTAAGCTTGGCCTTCAAAAATCGGCGCGACGAGGGTACTTTATCCTGCGAGAATTACAATTAATTACATAATAAATGTTCGATCAAGTGAGTGTACAATTTTTTATCTGGTGTACAAAGTCAAAGACACTGGGTTGACAGAAGATGTAACTGTTTAAGTTTAAGTGGTTGCATCCGTATTCAATATTTTTTTTTTTTTTTTTTTTTTTCCGTGGGTAGGTAAAAACCTTCATAGGCACTATGAGAATCGAACGCGCGTGCTCATAGTAGTGTGAGATTCTTACTCACTAAAAAACCTCCCAATCTTTGTAAGACTACGACTAAGTTTCCTTAACAAGTAGTTCATGCTTCTGTATAGTAATCGCGTTTGGCAGGCTACCTTCCAACGAAAGCACCTGCAATACCGTCATTATGTGCGGTTTCCTCTTACGACGCTAGATCCAACGGTCTTGTTCGTTGTAGTCGGCGTGCAAGATTTGTCTGATCCAGAGTTCGGATTATTTGGTGGTTGCAATGGCCGTGAAGGCGAGTGTGAAGTTTGCGAGCAAAGTTTCTTACTTCGTCGGTCACGGTTGCGATGCCTAGATCTCGATGTAAATCGCTATTTCTTATATACCATGGAGCATTTACGATTGCTCTTAGTGTCTTGTTCTGAAAAGTTTCTAAAATAGATATGTTGCTTGGTTTGGTACAACCCCAAAGTTGTATACCGTACGTCCAAGATGGTTTTAGCACTTGCTTATACAATAGCAGTTTGTTATATACGCTTAGTTTCGAATAACGTCCGATAAGCCAATTCAGTTCTCGTAGCTTGATTTCAAGTTCATCGCGTTTCTTTTTAACGTGTGGCTTCCACTTAAGTTTTGCGTCTAGGGTCATGCCTAAATATTTCGCCTCGTTTGCGTACGGAATTTGTACCGAGTTTATAAATAGAGGTAAGTTGATTACCCTCTTGTAAGTAAAATTTACATGCGTTGATTTTGTCTCATTTAGGAGGATTCGCCAGGCCTTTGTCCATTCGCATATTTTATTCAAAGCGCGTTGGAGTTTTCCCGTTGATAGTTCGACTGTCTTATCCGTAGCGAGGATAGCCGTGTCGTCAGCGAACGTGGCTATAGTCGTTGTCTCTACTTGAGGTACATCTCTTGTAAAAAGTAAAAACAGTGTTGGACCGAGGACGCTACCTTGTGGAACGCCGGCTTGTATTTCTTTGAATTCTGAGTATTCGCTCCCGTATCTCACTCGAAATAGTCTGTTGTCAAGATAGGACTCTAAGAGTTCATACATTTTTTCCGGCAAAACTTTCCGTAGCTTATATTTTAGGCCTTCGTGCCAAACTTTATCAAAGGCTTGGGATACGTCAAGAAAAGCGGTAGAACATATCATTTTCGCTTCTAAGGCTTTCTCAATTTCATTAGTTATTCGATAGACCTGGTCAAGTGTTGAATGTTTGACCCTAAAGCCGAATTGGTGATCCGGAATCAATCGTCTTTCTTCAATTATTGGTTGCAGTCGTTTGAGCACAAGTTTCTCGAAGACTTTAGATATAATCGGCAGAAGCGAAATCGGTCTATATGATTTTTTGTCGTTCGGGCATTTCCCTGGTTTCGGAACCATTATTACCTCTGCGACTTTCCATTGCCGTGGAACGTATGAAATTCTCATTGATGCGTTTATGATGTAGAGAAGCTTGACTAACGCTCTTTTCGGTAGCTCCTTCAAAATTTCCCCAGTAATTAGGTCATAGCCTGGAGCTTTGTTATTCTTCAATTTTCGGATTGTTTGACGAAGTTCAGACAGTGTCACGGTTTTCATTCGATAATTGTCTAATTCCGCATTGCGATACAGATCGTCAACCAACGGCTCCCCGTCAAACGGTTTGAATGTTTCTTCTAGATGTTCTGCAAATACATCTGCTTTCTCTTTGTCGCCTTTTACCCATTCACCGTTATCTTTTCTTATTGGCGCCGAGTGTACTATGGGCTTTTTAATGGACTTCACGGCTTTCCAAAGTGAATAGTTTGACCCTCTATCGGCAGTCAAGTTTTCGAGGTAGTTAGTAGTCTCGCGACTTTTAAAATCTTGAAGTAAGTGCTTTAATTTGTTAGATAGCCCATTCAGAATGGTTTTATCAGGAGGAGCTCGAGACAAATGCCACCTCTTTCGAGCCTTTCTCTTTTCGCGTATGAGCTCTTCAATTTCGCGCGGGTAAATTGATCCGCTTTTCCTTACTCCAGTCTTCCGGAAAGAAGTATTGTTCCAAGCAGCGTCTTGGATAGTTCTAACGAGTTTATCGACTTCGTCTTCTATTTCTAATTCATTCAATATTTTAGTAAAAAAATTAGTTACAAGAAAAAGAAGAAGCTTGATTCATAAATTCGCGTAGACTTGAGCCTTTGGACCACTTTCAAACATTTAGCGATGAAATCTCATATGGAAATTGGGTGGCTGAATCCTCATTCATGACTGGTTAGTCAGAGCACAGGCATGGCATTAGCATTGCCGATCGTCTTGCCGCAAAACACCGGGTTTGACAAACCTGTCCCCGATTTAAATTTCTCTTATGTCGACCTACAAACAGGCATTCGCACCTTATGTTGTCACATAGAATTCCTCCCACAGTCAGCAATAAGAATATAATTTCACTGTTAAATCCGCCAAAAAAAGATCCTGTCTTGAAAGACGACATAGATCGAAAGAAAGGCCACTGTAACGTTAACATCTGAAATGTTTCCTCCAAGTGATCTGTGGGACGACCCATTAAGATCCTATGAACGACCTTACGAGCGACAGGCTCGTTAAAGAAGTCCATTTAGTGAGCTTGAAACTCATATTTTTGTGCTTTTTTTCGATTATGGAAAAGAGTTTAATAAATTTAAAGTTTAAAATACATTTTTTATAGCGACTTTCAATCTTTTTTTCAGAAGCGACACAGTTTGACGAGATTTTTAAGGAAATGAAGTTTTAATCCTGTCCTATTTTATTTTATACTTCATTTTGATCCTTTTTTTATTTTAAACAAATTTACTTAAGCCCCATTCGAAAACTTGGCAAAATGTGTTTCCATATTTAAGAGCAATCGGAAAAGTTTGTTCACTCAGCAGCGAAATAGCCAACCCATACACTTGCCAAGAGAAACAGCAGTTTCAGAATTTATAACCATAAAATCTACCAGACAATCATAACAACTTTTTTTTAACTTTATAAAACCAAACTTTAACACTTAGCTATAGTCTCGTGTTTCGTTATAGATTCTACTTATTTCGATGGGATTGCCTTTGTGCAAAAGTTCAATCCACTTTCAAGAATCATAAAATCCGAAAAAGCAAGCTACACTCGTAATGGAATTTTTTTTATTTTTTTAATGTGTCTTAAACATTGTTCTCAAGTGTTTGGTGAAGAATAATTTCTTGAGACGTTTTAAGAGCATTGCTATACTAAAAGCAAAAAAGTATTCAAAAACGAAAGACAGTTAAAAATGCTTGAAATTGTTAAAAATTTAAGCAACAAAACTTGCCAGGAAAACAAAAAGGGGAAGAAATAAAATTTGAGATTTTAATGACACTTGCCTAAAGTTGCTTCGAACTTAAGGAGAACTTCTTTGTTGGGAACAGGAAGAAAAGGACAATATAAAAGAGCTCTCTGAAATTAAATTGAATTCCAATAAACTTTTGAATTGTTTTAATTTCTTTTTTAAGCAGTTTTTTTCGTGAATTTGTCGCTGTGGGTTTTTTGTATATCAGCATTTCTTTTCTGCCTTTAGGTACTCAAGCTTTTTTGTTGGCTCCAAAGGGTGAAGTTATCCTCCAGGGAAGATTTCTCAGTTATTCACCGAGGAATTTTGGAAATAACCTAAAGACACCCGAAATGTATTTTGAACGAATTTTTGCAAAACAAATCGTACACTAGCCCATCCCACATGGTGCCAAAATTGAATTTAAGTGCTAAAAAACGAAGGTGTTTGTACATCTACATACATGGGGATGGATTATGTGCATTTCGGCGAAGGAACTCAGTCAACTTGATTTGTTGAAGGGGACTTCCAGCCCGACAGCCAAATTAAACACACTGATCTAAAATTTAAGGCCTAAAAGTTGCACGTACACATCCAAATAAAAAAGAAATGTGGAAAGCAATCTCAAGTGCTGAGGAATCCAGAAACAGTTGCCTACTTTTTCCAGATGAAAAGCCTACCTTCTGCTAAGAAGGCCCCTTACAAGGAACTTGGCCTTAAATCAAGCATGATGGACTTAAAACATTCATCATTAATGTGGCCTGCTTTTGTTCCGTTTTCATTGAAGTGAGCATAGTAAATTTTGAGCGATATCAAATCAGATCAGCAGACTTTTGCACAAAAACGCACATCGGAGAGGCCAAAGACCACACAAGCTCGTCGAAGTATACTCATTCGAAAGATAAATGTCTTCTTCTTCTTAAGGTGGCGCTACAGTCCGGAGTGGACCTGGGCCTCAGCCAACAAGCTTCGCCAGCCAGCTCTGTCTCTAGCTAGCCGTCTCCAGTTTCGCACGCGAAGTTGGCTGAGGTCCCCTTCCACTTGCGTGCGCCACCTGAGTCTCGGTGCTCCTCTACCGCGTCGTCCCTGCGGTGTGGATTCGAAGATTTTCCGGGCCGGGACGTTGGTGTCCATCTGCTCTAGATGACCCAGCCATCGTAGACGTTGTGTTTTGACTAGGTCGGTATCGCTGTATAGCCCGTACAGTTTGATGTTATATCTCCTCCTCCACTCTCCGTCTATGCAGACGGGACCGTAAATCGTCCGAAGAATTTTCCTCTCGAAGCAGCCTAAAGTGTTTTCATCCACCATTGACAGGGTCCATGCTTCTGCACCGTAAAGCAGTACTGGGATGATGAGGGTCTTATACATGGACACTTTAGTTGCTCGAGAGAGGGCTCTGCTACTCAATTGCCTCCTTAGCCCAAAGAAACAGCGATTGGCAAGAGTTATCCTTCGTTTGATTTCAGCGCTGGTTTCATTGTTTGAATTGATAGCGGAACCCAGGTAGACAAAGTCCCTAACTACCTCAAAGTTATAGCTGTCGATGGTGATGTTTTGTCCAAGACGTCGGTGTTGGTTGTCTTTTCTTGATGACAGCATATACTTGGTTTTGCCCTCATTAACTGCTAAACCCATATTCGCCCATATTCGAAAGATAAATGTGCAAAGGAATGAATTGCTCCAACAAAACTTAGCAAAACAGTTAGTTAAACACTTGTGTGGGAGGCATTATAGAAGCTATATGTCACCAAAGGACGTAGAAAAACTAAAAGCTTTAAGGGACATGGAGTGTCCTATTAAAGAGTCCACTAAACAGCCATGTTAGAAGTCAAGACGAAAATCAAGACTGGATGACCCGCATACAGTTGGAAAGGTTACAGGATGCTGAATCTGATTACAGGAAGCGATTGGAACCCCACGTTTCGGAGAAGTTTGCACAAATTCTAGCTGAGCTCTTAAATGTAGAGGAGTAACGGCAGCTGTTTTCATCGGCAGTCATTGCCTCTGCTAGAAATGTTCGTGGAGTGAAGCGGTTTGGTATGGCGACAGGTGGTGAGAAAAGAACTGCGTGGTTTAAGGCTCCTGGAGCTCAAAAAGCCATCAGAGAGAAGAAAAGAGCCTATATTGTATGGAATCAATGTAGCAACCCTATTTCTCGAGCCCGGTGCACTGAGTCGTGAAGAACTTTCAATATGGCGGTAAGAACAGTCACGGAACAAGCTTGGAAAAAGTTGGAAGAGGGGATAGAGCACGATTACACATCTGCAAACAAGATGTTTTGGCAGACTATTCGCCGGCTCAGAGGAAGTTGAATATCGTTCAAGGGGTTAAATCCAAAGACGGTACACTTCTTTTAAATGAGAACAACGTGGTACTCAGATGGAGCGAGCAGATGGAGTAGATGGAGCGACTCATGGGAGCTGCATCTGGGAGCAGCTATCCACTGACGATGGCAATCTCATTGCTGACGAGATTAGGGCGGAGAATAGGCCTGCAGTAGGTTGGCCACATTCCTTGATTGTGGTTCAAAGTGTTTTAAACACAAGTAACAGAGGAGTCTATTGCAGACAATTAAACGGCTTAATAAGTAAAAACTATACAAGCAAACAGAAATCGTAAGATTTTTTAGCCCTGCCGTAGATGAAGTCACTGCCGTGATTAAACTGCTAAAAGTGGGTAAGTCTGCTGGAGTTGATGAAATCCGGCCAGAAATGCTCAAGGCAATTGGTGAAAAAGGTGTTAAATGGCTAACACGTGTCATAAAGGTGGCCTGGGAAAGCGGGAAAGCGCTAGCGATCAAAAAAGGGGACAAGAGAGATTGCTCTGATTAAAGGGGTCTTTCTCTCAAGTGTTTCGGGAAAAGTATTCGCGAAAGTGTATGAAGCCTTTGTAGCGGGAAGAGCAATGCGGCTTTCGGCCTGGAAGAGGAACACCCGAACAGCACTCTGAAGGTTATTCTTGCGAAGGCCTGGAAATATGCCGAACCGGTCTACGCGTGTTTTGCAGATTTGGAAAAAGCCTATGACCGGGTTCCTCAGGATAAACTCTGGAGAGTTTTGCAGGACTTTGCGCTGAGTGGGCCTGTCTTTGTATGGGAACTGCAGAAGCTGTGTTTGGATAAATGGCGTCAAATAACAATCTTTTGATGTGTGCGTTGGACTTCGCCAGGACTGTGTTATATCGCCTCTCCTTTTCATAGCACATAAGGACTGGATGATGAACCGCAGTCTTGGTAAGGAATCTTTCGAAATGGCTGGCGTCAGGATAAGCTATCTGCTTTTGGCAGGTGATTTAGCTATCCTGGCATCGACCGAGGAGGAACTTCAGCGAGTGAATGGGTTTGCGGCTATATGTCGTGAGGCTGGGATGAAGGTTTAACGTAAACTTAATTCGAAGTGATGGTTGTTTCCCGAGCTCCTGTGCAGTGTATCCTGCACTATAATGGAGTCCTATTGAAACAGGTAGAGAAGTTCAAGTATCTTGGGGTCGTTTTCACGAAATATGGAAGGAGTGATATTGAGTTATCCTGTAGGATTGGCCAAGCTGGAGCAATAGTACAGGAACTGCGCCAGCCGGTCATCAGGAAAGCTGAGCTTGGAGTGAAAGCAAAGAACTCAGTTTTTATTTCAGTGTTCGTTCCAACCCTGAACTATTGTCATGAAATTAGGGTAATGACCGAAAGAATTAGATCGCGGGTACAAGCTGCCGAAATGAAATTTCTGAGGTGCGTTGCTTGTGTTACTCTTAGGACACCAGCAGGTGGGAATCTTAATGAGCATATACTTGTCCGAGTGGAACGATCAATTCTTCGATCGTTTGGACACGTTGTTCGCATGCCCCCTGATAGACTTCCTAGATAAGTCATGTCAGCCGAGATGCGAGCGCTTTGCCCCCCTGGTAGACCAAGAAACAGGTGGTGGGATCAGGTAAAGTACATCTCTAAAACCCGGCTGGGGATGGCACCTGTGTCTCTTAAGTTGGTGGTGGAGGATTGGGAACGATGGAAGAACCACTTAGCCGCCCTAGCTCCGCAACCATATTAAAGGATAGAAAGCAACAGAAAGTGATTGTTGTGATTGACCAATTCTAAATCGGCTTGATTGCCGATACAGGATCGAAAATCTTGCTGTGGACAGCCGTGAATCCGTATTGCACTCGACAACAGTAAGAAGAGCGAAGAAGAAACAATCAAACCGTTTGGCGGGCAACAATTGTCTAACTCGAGAGTTGAAACTGTCTGAGGTTTATCTATGATTTCCTTGTTCCCTTCTGCGATTGCTGGTCTCTTATTTGGCGCCTCCCCAGATAGCGGATAGAGAAACGCTCACCAGATATGATAGGGATCGGCATAAAAATGGTTCGTTGCGGTCGAAAACCAGCAACAAAAGAAAGGGAGCGTCGGTCTCATAACGCGCGACTTTCTGGCCGGCCGGTTTCTATTGTTCAGGTTAGAATAGGCCGATTTGTAAGCCTGGCAGCTGCATGGCAAAACAAAACTCGATCACCTCACCGCTTTTTTGTCACAGCTGAATATACCACGCTTCTTCCTAGTCAGCTAGATCTAGTCTTCCAGAAAGTTTTCTTATGTCTTTTGAATATGGAATGAGTAACGATTTGAGCCCAAACTAGCATGCATTCTCAGAAGAAGAGCTCACGGAGTTGTTTTTTACATACCTAAAGAAATATATCTCCTTTAATTTTTTTCATAAGCTCGCAATGAAAAATTGGCAAGCCATTAAGCCTTTCTTTAAGGGACTTGCTTTTCTGATTCCGTACAGATCACTTCATCCCCGTAAGTGTTATGCCTTATGGCGAAAAGCAATCCTAGTCCATGCATTTTTTCCAAAAACGGATCCAAATTTTATCTCGTACCTGTAGGGATTCAAATATGAGTTCCTTAAGCTACCAGTCCAACCGCTGACATTGTAAACAGGATCATTTTCAGCCTTTTAAGGGCTTTTTTCTATATTTTTTTAAGAAAAAAATACAACAGCAACTTTGAACCTTTATAATCTGTAACCCCACAGTTTGAAACTTTCAACCATGATTGAAAATTCGCAGGTTGATGACTCTGGAAAAAGCCACTCTTTTCCGTTTAAATAATTCAACTTGATTCGAATGTTTAAAGAATTCCTTTCAAAGACTTTAAGCCCACGAGTATTAAAAGATATAAATCCCCCAACAGCTAGACACATCTATCTACATAAACCCTGAGCCCGCTAAACATAAAACCGCAGAAATAAATACTTCAACGTATAAGAAGAAGGAAAACCGAGAAGGTAAGAAAGAAGCAAAAAAACAGAGATGAGGTTATTCCCTGTTACATGATAAGAATACGAAAACAGGTTGAAAAACGTGTACAACCAGCCGAGTATCCATCGGATACCTTGCGCAGTCATATACAATATATATACTAGATTCTGTGAAGGGTTTTATTTCTTTTTGTTATAAAAAGTGGTTCTGCCACTTTTGTATAAATTTCCTTTTCAAGTTCTTTTTTTTTCCTCTCTTTGGTTTACTTTTTTTTGCATTTTACTTTAACTCAACACGAGTGTAGATACATATATATTTCTACCTGTGTAAAGTTAAAGACGAACCGTCGTCGAAAAAAATGTATTTTTACCTTTTCCTTCTTACATAAGTATGTGTTGGTTGATGGGCTTTGTGGAGTGGCATGGTGCTTAAGTGGCATCTCACCATCTACGTCGACTTGATCATAATCATCATCGTCATCATCATCATCATCATGGTGCAGTGAGTTCTCCTTTACATATACAAGGCGTTCCGAATCTGTATCTAACCATAAAATGCAGAAGGAAAAACGAGCTACGTTCTGTAGGTAGGTTGGTGTAGGTATATGGAATAACTTTAGCGAACAGACATTCTTTAGCCTGTTTCGAGAGGAGTTTCTGCCGCTCGCAGAATACAGAACCAAATACAGAGAACGAGGAAGGAGTGGTGGTTATTAGGCTGAAACTGAAGCTGATTATGCGGTATTCTGGTTTTTATGGGATCATTTTCCATTCCTTTCTTTTTTTGCCTCCTCTGTTTTAGGTTTACCTATAGTCTGTCTCTATGGATTCTCTGTGTTTTCGTTCTAAACTCTTTTGGAAAATGCAATTTTCCTGTATTTATTATTTCAAGAGACTTTACCTAGGTGCAGTGTACCTAGCTTACCTATAACTAGGTGGGGTATCTATACGTGGTTTTTCAGTGGAAAATGTAAATGTGCACTGCAGCCGGGACTGGATGAAGCCAGGAGAGTAACTCGAACAACCGCCCTGTATGCGTGTGTGTGGGCAGGTTTATAATTGGAAGGATAATTAAAAAACATACCATTCGAAATATTTTGTTTCACAGGCGTTGTTCAAATTTCCATAAGCGTTGCAGTGCTGTTTTTCAAGCTGTGCAATCTTAATTTGCAAGTTTTATGTTGGTAGCTGTCAGGGTACCTATGCAAGGCACACACCTACCTGGGTATAAAGGCGGTAGTTTGCTTTTGCATCTGGCCGTTGATGATTGGAAGTTAAAAAAACACACACACACACACACAAAGATTAGGAGGTTTTAATTAAATTTCTCGTAGCCTGATAAAAATTAATCTTCTCTAATCCAAACGAGTTTAAATAAAAGCGTTGGATAGGTACTAGACCTCTCATGAATTCAACATTTTCTGACAACTTTTTATGAGATCACCTAAGATCTTCCTTTCTTCAGCGAAATTATTTATTTAATCATCTTTCTCTAAACATTCTCGGATATCGACGTTTGAAAGGTCTCTGCCTGGGACTGTGCAGCCTTCTGCGGTCCGGGTTGGTAGGTACATGGATATCAGTTGACTAGACGTTTAAATTGACCTTAAAGCTTGTTGTATCAGTAAACTTCTTAGCGCTGAAGGAGTACCATTAACAAATTCTTATATGATTGGCATAAGCCTCTCTTTTCCTCCAACTTGGAATAGAGTTGTATACGCTTCCGGTTCGGAATCTGCAAAGAAACTCTGTTTTTAAAGTAGCAAAACCTGTAAAATCTACTCGCTAAAATTTTTCCGGACACCACCTTGGTTGACTTATCTAGCTTTGGGCCGCTAGCTCAACTATTAACCTTAGAAAATTACGAGGGACTGACCCATCGAGGGATGTGTTAGTCAGGTCATAGACAAGACAGCGGTTCTCAATATTTTTCGCTCGCGAAGCACTTTTAAAAGGAGACCCGAACGAACAATGCTACAAAATGTTTTTTTTTATAAAACACAAAAAAAAAAAATTGTTTCTTATTAAAAAAGCAACGTGAAAAGCCCAAAACCTTACCTCAACCCGGCTCTTGTAAGAAGGCCGGCGATTCAAAATTTTGACTTTCTTAATTTTTTGGTTTTAAGATTTTTTTTTGCTTATCTGTTCGCGCAGCAGTTTGTCAACGCTTGCGAAGCAACAAGTGCTAACGATAATAGACTTAGGTGAGCTTAAGTCAGCTTTCATAAATGTCCCATTACGCGCAATTCGTATGCCACGACCATAATAGGCTTTTGGTCGGTTTCGTTAGGTCTTCGTTAACTTATGCTCTCTTAAGTTAAGTCCGCCTCAAAAGTACGGAAATTTGACAGCTGAGCTGGGTAGATACACACAAATTTCATAAAAATTTCGGAACGTTTACTCAAGTATATTATGGGTACAGTAAGCATTTGGCAGAACTTGAGTGGGATTTTCGATGCATTTTGACATTAGGTTAATCCCACGTAAGTCTATTATGGTTGGGGCTTTGAACAGTTTAAAGTCCGCCCAGTTGCTCAGGAAGATATTTTTTGTAAGAAAGCACAAAGGGCAAGACCAGACTCCACAGACGTCTAACTAAGAACTAAGGTCAACTCAGAAGCTTTGTGGCACCTTGGGATGGTGGCGTATGATGTTGGAATGATGGAGTGACAACTTGCACTCTCTCTTGGCGACCGTTTTTTAATAGACAAGTGGCATGGAAAATTATATGACCATGAAGGAGGATAACGCTTAAGTTTTGGGATGGATTGTGTCCGATATTTCGCCGAATATTCCTAGACTAGTGGCACTACTTCCGCCAATTTAGTTCCGCCATAACTAGTAGACTATTTTGCCCTTTAACGAGCAAAAAACAACCGACTGCGAATTAAGACCACTAAAAAGCCTTGGCGACATTCGGTTTTAAGTTTCCAGCAAGGCCTAGAAATTTTTCCATTGATAATTAAAAAAAAAACGATTCTAAGCGCTGTTGCTAGAAAATGTCTGGTGAACGGATGCACTGCAACAGGCCACTCTCAACGTGGGAAACCCTTAAAAGTTTTTCAAAGCTTTGATAAGCGGTTATCTTGGGAAGTTTTTGAGCAATACTGCATCGTTATAGGGACTCTAGAATCATGTAGGGAGCCAATTACCTTGTTTTTGTATAGAGAAGTTTTGGGGCTTGCAAGGCCCCAACACTGAAAGAAGAAAAGATGCAAAAAAGCTATAAAAACGCCTACAACTTCAAACTTAACTTCCTGGTTAAACTCAAGTAACTAAGATATGGCTTCGCCTTCTAATGTTGCTGGCCTCCAAGAGCAGATGTCTATTAGGGGAGAAGTTATCCGGCGAAGTTAAACGATCAGTCGCCTACCAAAAAAAAAAAAACAGTGAAACATTCAAATGAAGGACGGGATTAAAGCTGGAAACTTTCCTACTTCTTACCGTAAAGGCATAACACCTGCGGGAGAAAGGTTCGCTCAGCAAATATGACCATTCAAACATCCATGTGATGCCGTTAGTTGGGAAACTCAGATTATCAGCAGCAAGGACCTATACAACAACCTTCCGTTTCGGGCGAAAAGGGCAAGGCGGCCAGTCTCGGCGCCGGTCTGTTCTGAAGGGACTGAAGGGTAACTGCAGTCGTGTTAGCCACTGCCAACTGCATAATGTGTGACCAGTGAGGGAATTTTCTCTAAAAGGCAAGAAACCCTGACAGGGCAGCCGGTTATAATCGGTGCCTAATGAGAACTAATGAAGAATTTACTTTGAGGATGTGATGGGCAGGGGGTCACCAGCTGGGATCACACCTATGGGGACATATTGAAGGTTGGAGAAACCATAATCGGTGTAAAGCCCCGCCAACAAAATGATAGCCGCCAATGATGAGCATTCTTAAATAAAAAACTAAGGCAGGGCAATGGTCTCGGCGTTAACCGGTACCTACCTAACAGACGCGAATCAGAATTTACTGAATTCACCCTTATTGGTGGGACAATAAGGGAGGCCCAGCTGTAGAATTCACATCTGCTGGAGGGGATATATCGAGCGCAGAGGCAGCCGTTACTGGTGCGAACCCTCGCCAACTAAATTTTCTTAAAAAATATACCCGTATGCCTCAGAGGGGGTTTGTTTCGCCCCTTTAGGTAAGACGTGAAGGGGAAACCCCACCACATTCGGTATGAGCCTTTATACAAAAATAGTGCTTTGGGGAATATCCCTGAGAATGGAGCCGGAAAGGCGGTGAGGGAAAACTTGGCGGGTTCTTAAATGTATCCGAAAGGGAAATCCCGAGTATAGTGAGCGAGGGTAACCGGACCCGTAGACCCATGCCGACTAGATGTGCTGTTTGCAATTTAAGCATTTAACCAATTTACCCCGGATAGAAAACTTAAGGCCCAACCATAGTAGACTTTGATGAGCTTAAGTCGGCTTTCCGAAATGTCCCATTGCACGCGATTCGTATGCCATGACCAAAATAGCCTTTTTCTCGATTTCGTAAGATTTTCGTTTACTTGTGTTGGCTTAAAGTTTTGTTTTTGCTTGTCAGTAGTTCACTAATTGTCATATTCAAGCCCATATTTATTTTTTAACGTGCTTCAAAAGATCAGAAGGGAATATACCAAGAATTGCACGCTGACCTCAAAAGTTAATATAAGCATCCAAAGAATGTTTTAAAGAAAAAATAACATAATTTTCATATTTGATTTTAAATTTTCAAGGCGATGTGATACTCGAGACGTTCACAGTGAAATCTCATAAGGTTTTCAGATCGTTTGCTTAAGTCTTTTATGGGCAACACAATCTTTTGGCAGAACTTGAGTGGGATTTTCATTGTATTAGATTAATTCCGCTCAAGTCTATTATGTTTGGACCTTTAGTTTCTTGCTTAAGTCAAGTAAAACCCCGTAAAAACTCGACGAAACTTGTTAAAACCCTAACGAGGGCTTTTGACGAGAGAAATTTTAAAACCCCGCAGGGTTTTATGTTCCGTTTTTTTTAATCCCTCTCAATAAAAAATAAACTATTTTTCGCTTAAAATTCTTACCTTGGTAGGTTCTGTAAGGACTGTTAATTTTTCTACAGGTCTGACAAATCCGGGCGCTGAAGCAATAAGACTTGTCGTGAGGACCTTTAAGGTGAAACCGTAAGAAACTTTTATAATTGCCGCGCCTGTGTTTTGAGTCCACAACCTCTTTCACGATAGTCCGAACACACAGACTTTGAGCTTATTCAAAAGCTTGCAAGCCTGCGCTATAAGGTTTGCTTCATTGTATGAACTTAATAAAGGGTCCGCCATCTTGCGTTTTTTTTTCAACTAGTGCTTTTTTCGTGAATGGTAACACTTAGCTCATGTCTGATTTGACAGATAATTAGTTTTATCCTTCCGCTAAACGAATATAGTTCTGTATACGCTTGAACAACGCTGGGAAATATGCGTTTTCGCTTCGCTAAGTGGGCCTGCGATCGACTTAGAGAAGATGCCAATTTTGCCAAAAAAATGATCTTTTCAGATGAAGCTCATTTTGACCTTGGTGGGTATGTAAACAAGTAAAATTGTCGCATTTGGGGCACAGAAAACCCGCACGCATACATTGAAAAGCCAATACACCCAAAAAGACTGGATTTTGGTCCAGAGGCATAATTGGACCATTTATTTTTCGAAAGTGAGCAAGGAGTGGCCTTTACAGTCAATGGTGATCGTTATCGGGCCATGTTGAACGAATTTTTGTTCACAAAAATTTAAGAGGAGGATATTGGCAAGATTTGGTTTCAAAAGGACGGCGCTACGTGCCACATAGCCGAAGCTACACTCGATGTTTTGCGCCCTGTTTTTGAAGATCGCATTATCAGCCGCCGAGTTGATGTCGTTTGGCCACCTCGGAGCTAGGATTTGACACCATTGGACTATAGGCAAAAAATAAGTGTTACGCCGACAAGCCAGAGACAATTGACGCTTTAAAGGACAATATTCGTGAAGCCATTGGTGAAATACAGCTGCACACAATAGATAATGTGCTTAAAAATTGGACCGATCGTGTAGGCTACTGCATGGCCAGCCGAGGCAGCCATTTGAATGTAATTATTTTCCATTATTGACCGGAAGGATTATACTTTCAAATAAAAAAAAGAAATTTGAGATATTTTGGTCAAATGTGCTCAAGTAATTGGTAATAAGTTAATCATTACAAAAGTAATTATTGTCTTTTAATTGTAATTGTTAACTTTCATCTGAAGTAAGAAAGTTCCACCGATCGTAGCCATAACAACGATTGAGACTTTTAGCCTTGGTTCGGCAATATTGAATTTTAATTATTAATTTTTATTCTTTATTCTACTATTTTTATTCTTATTAAGTTAAATTCATTAAGCAAATTAATATGAAAACTTGTATAAAAACTCTTTTTTCTCTTTGACCAACGTTTTTAATTTACTTGGCAGCTTGATAAATTTTCTTCATATTCTTTCTTATTGCCACAAAGTGGCTTTCAGTAGACAGCCTCTTAGTTATAACATAAAGTACAGGAGCTATAAGATCAAGCTAAGGATTAAGCAAAATGCTTTCATGATTTTCCATAGAAGAATATTTTCCAGAATTTTGTTGCTTTACATTATTTTCAGAGGGGCTGAGAGTTTTACATAAGCCCTTGTTGTAAAAGCCTTTGTTTTGCTAAAACATTTTGGAATGCGTATTCAATATAAATCCCAATGTTCTACGTACTTAACTGAAAGGTAAACTGGGTACAGCATAGACCTATGATTAAATGGAGCAGAAGCTAAGATGCAGTAAGCAATAAATCAAAATTAATGGTGCTTAAGCCATTTGCTACACATGCAAACAAACGAACAAAGGCACTGACGTTAAGCCAGTATAGGTGAAATACCCCAAAAAGAGTCCAAGGCAATCCGAACTAAAAGTAGGTAGAGGCAGAGTACCTTAATGCCTTTCTATATACAATGTGTCTACCTATATACCTAGAAACATGTATTTCTGAGAATATTAAGGAAATAATGGATTTTGCCCAAAGATAAATATCGAGTCTTAAGGGAGGATTTAAGACTTGAATGATTTCAGTTTCCAAGACATTCGGAATTGATGAAGGAATTATTATTACTCGTTGGGATGGTAAATTTATTTTTCATCTTTTCGGAAGGAAGTTGGACAAGGAAAATTCAGTAACATAAAATTTAATTCTGCATGGCTTCGTCATAGGGGCGCTCCCCAATATAAGCAACGATACGTTCGGTTAGCTTTTTATTTAATGAAAATTTAGTATATTATCTTCTTTAAACGTTTGGTCTCTTTAATTTTTTAAGTCGCAACCCAATTCGTTTTCTATGCTATCAGCTGATAAGTTAAACACTTGTCAATAGACACATGAATTTTGAGAAAATTTTACAATTTTTAAGCTTCCGTCATAGGAAGGACGCTAATTCAATTCAGGTACAGAAGTGAGTAACTTTAAAAATTTTTATTAGTTCTTGTTCCACTCTTGATTTTAGTACTCTTTAGAACAGCCATGAAGGCCATCTGGCCATGAAATCCATCTGGCGATAGGCGTTTTTTTGTATTAAACAGTTTAGGATAGGACCTTTCATTCACTAATAAAGCTGCTTTTCTATATAAATACCCCGAGAAAGGATGAGTGAATCCGAGACAATTAGTCGAATTGCGAACAAAAATACAACCCCTAGGCGGTACTGAGGCAGGGTTTTACAACTTGCCTCAACGTTTAACATTTATGATGTAATAAGCATGTTTTACGAAAGACCCCTACAGACAGGAAACCATTAGCGGATTATTTCCGTCATAGATGCTGACAACATTAGCCTGCATCTACAGCGCAGACAAAAGATTTTCTACTATAATCTGCAAATTGATAAATCATCCACGATTGCAATTGTTCAATTAGCAATTATAGACAAGAGTGATACTTTAAATCGAGCAGTAATCGTTGAAATGTCATTTAAGTCGCTCAGTAAATTCAACTGATCATAGGCTATTTCGATGACGGCGCGGCGGCGCTAAACGGCTACAATCCACAACCAGACTGCAAACATTTCGCCAATAATTGAGCAAAAGCAAGACGATTTATATAATTAAATAATTTAACCGGATGAAGATAGCTGATGGTAATAAAATGCCTACGACCTGCTTTTCAGAGTATTACAACTAACGAGGCACTTAAGTAGCCACGACTTATTGTAGAAAAACGTGCGCAGCCATTACATCAAGTAAAGGAAGACAGATGTTTTTCAATCCGACTGCAAACAAAATTATTACACCGCAGCTGTAGGCGTTTGAAATGTTTTTGTTTACACAAAACAATAAAATCCGTTTGCTGGTATAAATTTACCAAATGAATAAAACATTCTCGAGCCTGCACAAAGATTTATTCAAATTTGCCTTTTTTTTGCAGAGATTCCAATAACAATTGAACAAGTTTTTAAGCTATTTTGAAACAAAACGAGATCAATAACATTAAAAGTGCATTTTAAAATAATCTTTATAAAAACAAAAAATAAGAAAAAAATACCATTTCAAAACAAAGGAATGACGTGCTTATTTATAATAAGTCAAACACGCTTTTATAATTGTCTAAAATATCTCTCGCGTTGGATTCTTTCCAAGAAATATCCAAAACAAGAAATTTCCAATACATACGGGAGGGAACGTACAGCTAAAACTGAGATGGAACAGATACTTCATTTTAATTTTTTATTTATTTATTCAATTCTGGAAAAAGATGTAAATTCGATAGGTGTGACCTTCGTTTAGAAGAGAAGGTATGGAAGAAGTCACAAAGCTGCGTATTTCCTGCATACAAAAAGTATAAGTTAAGAAGATTACTCTCACATTTCTTTGATTGGTTTTTAAGCCTCAAGTAAGAGCAAAATTGGCCCATAGTCTGTATATAATGAGCATATGTCATTTGTAACAATTTTCGAGAAGAAAATAAGCGAAACTCGAGCAATCTCTTTAAGGGAAGAGGAGTTACATAAGTCAGTTTTTTTGTATTCAAATTAGTTAAAATTCTGAAAATCCACTCTGAAGGTGATGGAGCGTGTTCACTTGAGAGTTAAACTACTACGAGAAGGAGAAGCTCTTGGCTAGGCCACTCTCGAGAGAGTAACTCGCAGCGAGAGGCTTCCAAGGAGTCGAGTCGGTACGTTGAGACTCAGAGTATAAAGTGAACTCTCTGCGTGTACTCTCAAGAGTGACGTGAGAGCCAATCGCAGTAGTTTTACTCTCAAGCGGAAACACGCCTCCACAATAAACGTTTTTGCGATTTCTACCTCCAGTAATAGGCGTAGCTCAAAAGCGTATTGAAAAGTAGACATTTTTTTAATACATTTGCTAACAAGGTAACATTGCTCCAGGCAAATGTGGACTGGTAAATTTGCACTCGGGTTTTGAATAGCTTTGAATTGAATTGAGGAAAAAAAGTAGTTTGTGGCTGATGGCAGTCGTTTTTCGCTTTGAACGTGCTATCAATGGATTTCGTCAGTGTGACTATCCAATGTTTTTTTTTAGGGTCGGGTTTGGGAGCTGGCGTACACGGACCAAACCTGAAAACCACAATCGCGAAGGGGAAAAGCCCCAGTGTGTTTTAGACAGAACTCCACGCCATTCGAGAATGCGCCAACCAAATCTACATTTCTGGTATCAAAAGTGCAAACATCCATGATATATAAACGGGCCGTCAAGCGGCTATAAAAGCCCTGATTGAGAGCACATCCTTGACTCCAAATCACTCATGCACTGCTTCAATACCCTGCAGAAGCTTAGCTCAAGGACCAAAACCAAATTGTGATGGGTCACGTAGGTATTGATGGCAATGAGAAAGCCGACGAACTAGCCAGAAAAGGCTCGGAAATCCCTTTCCAGGTATCAGAACTTTTTGCCCCACCCCAAATCGACGATACCTGAAAGTATAAAAAAAACTGGGAGCATGCTAGATGCATCTCATATTGGGTGGATACCCCATGGCCTAGGACAGGCCAAACGGGTTATACCTTCACCGAAAATGTCAAAAGTTGCCTAAATGTTAACAGGCATAAATTCAAAAACCTTGTTAAAATTAAGAACCTGGTTAAGATAAATAAATAAATAAATAAATAGAGTGGCGCAACAGCTCGAGGTGAACCAGGGCCAACTTCTCAACAATGTATGCTGGTGTGTTAATTTCTTTACATACAAGGGGACCTACAATTTTTTGCCGAATCCGAACGGCACATTGAGAAGTTTTTCAAGACAATTAATACTCTCGGAGGGCTTGTCAAACCCTCGCGGAGGTGGGGACCGTGAAAAGAACAAGTCTTTTTTTTTCAGGTGACGATGGCAGGATTCGAACCCAGACCTCCGGCGTAGTAAGCACACACACTAACCACTACGCCACGGCACCACCAAGTCGGCTGTAGTGAGTAGAATTTAAAAGAGCTTTTTACTATGTTAAATTTAGTTTTGATATGATTCATAAAATGCAAAATTCCGTGAAGTGACAAAGTGATACAAAAGTAATACGCAAGAGGTGCCTGTCATAACAATGACAACCGATTAGATGGCATTGGCCGCATATGGTCGTTTTTTACCTGAGAGTTCGCCTTTGGTTTGAAACCTGACAAAAAACCAGCAGATTGATTTTAAGTTATTTTACCTATAAAGAAATGTTGGCATTGCTGCAGTCAGCAGAAGCCTTTTATTTGGTTCAGCATAAACTTTAATGTCATTCTTGTTATTTTGCGAAACTTATTATAAACATTAAACATTACGGGCCTGAAGAAATTAATTTTGCACTTAGACTTTGGATTTTATTCCGACAAAGGTATATTTAGTTTCCTTAATTATTATGAGAACAAGAAAACGCTAGATGTAATTTCTATCTGTAAGTTTTGTGTTTTTACAACTCAACTAAGGCTAGGGACACACGGCGACAAAAAAACGCGCGACAAAAAACAGCGCGATTTTCTGAAGCAAGCATACTCAACACACGAATAATAACTTTCCGTGCGGCTCCTGTCAGTTTTGAGAAAATTTAATTTTCATAGTTGAAAAAAAGAGTTTGAGAGTAAATATATTTCAGTATCATCCTTTCAAAGACTCAAAACGACATATTCAGCCATTGAACATGAAGTAGAAAAAGCATATTTTTGTTGTTATAAACGATTGTCTGGAATCGATAACATTCTGAACGTCGTCGTTGTAACTTTTTCGATGCGATAACATTTCGCCGTATCGATTGCACAATAAAAAAAAAATAATCAATAAACCAAATATTATATATATTTATTATATGTACTCAATTAGAAATGTTTGCGCAAGGAATTCCGATTGGGATAGATAGATAAATCATTGAAAAAGTCACATGATAAGGCTATAGTCGTATAGCAGCTAAATGGATTGCCAGAGAATGAGTATCACTATCAAATCGCATGACAGAGTATCTATTTCGGGTATCGCATTGTTTTCATTTTTTCTATATTTTTTATTTTTCAAAGCTGTGCAAAATTTGATAATAGATAACGAGAGTAAATTTATCGCCAACAATGGAAAAAAATAAAACAGCGTAGAAAGGAATATAGACGATAAAGTCATTTTCGAAAGAGGTGCACGTGTTCTTTGTTCGTGGTATCGTATCTTTATGGACTCGTTTCTAATGAAAAAAAGTATCGAATGTTATTTTTGGCGCAAAGTCGTTCTTTGTCAGTAAAAGAAGAGAGAGATAATGTTTCCTTTTTAAAGAATATTTTCAAATATTTTAACTTACAATAAAATTGCCATATGATGGTTTGGTAGAGGTTTTTACTTCAGAGTAAATGGCTTACCTGTAATTGAAAAAGAGAAAATATGATTATTAAATAATTTAAAATATGTTATGTAAGAAAATAATTTAATAATGTCGTAGAGGCAGAGTCTATAAAAATTTTCACAAATAGTCATGGAATTTAGTGGGGAATTCTTCACTCTTGTAAAATATTAAAAGAAAGAAAATCAATATGTACAAAGAAAGTTTTTTGCGGAGCCTCAGTTTTGTCTTATAAGAACTTATAAGAACTGCAAACTACAACTGGTTAAACTAAGCCTACTGGTGTTGTGATAAAAAACGACTGATTCAAAACGACCGACATAGTTTTGAGCGCTAAAATTCAAATGTATTTCAGTCGTTCAAGAATCCAACAGATTTTGAACGACTGACATAACCTCGCGCCGCCGTACCTACTTGAAAACCACGTTTCCTCGTTTTTATCTCCGATCGAGTGGTCGGATACGGGCCGACAGATTAAGAGCGACCAACATGGTGGGCATTTTTTTTCTTAACGCATTATCTTCAGAAAAACGACTGTGATAGTTTCGTCATTTAGAGCACACACAAGTGGAAAAGGACCTCAGCCAACTTCGCGTGCAAAATTGAAGACGTCTAGCTGGAGACAAAGCTGGCTGGCGAAGTTTTTTGGCTTAGGCCGAGGTCCACTCGCGATTGAAGCGTCACCTTAAGTAAGTAAGCAGGTAGTTATAAGACCCATACTCCAGACGTAGCATTATTACATGACGGAAAAGTTCTAGGGACGGACACGTGAAAAATGACGGTTGATGTACTAACGCCTTTTAGGTACACACGTAGCTAAGTGCTTCAAAAATCCAATGATTCATCATAGCGCTTCAATAAAAATGGCACTTAAGTTGACACATGTCTCGGACTCTCTTCAAGTTTCGGATAGGGGAACGACAATCAAATATGGCGGTTGCCAACAAAGAAAATCTAAAAGCCAGACTTGTACCAGTAACAAAAGAATAATTTAAGAGCGTCAGTACAAAATTTAGAGGCTTACTGGCTGGCTTGACCCTTGCCGGGTCTTTAACGAAATCAGTTACCCCCTGCACTCTCCAATCCTTGATAGTTAGAAGATCTAAGCATCTAGTTGGGCTCGGCGTTAAAAGGGTAATTACCTTATCTCCGGTTTAATTAAGCAAAACGCTTGTGAGCACCCAATCACCACCTCATATCATCCGGGAACGAAAAAGGTGAAATACATACAGTAAATGTCATATCCGCCATCTTTTCACCCGCCACCCGCCATCGCAGGGTCTTCCCTTACAGGACTAGTCCGCGCGGGCTTATGTCGCTTCGGCTGCCCTGGTACACAAGCATCCGTTCTCCCTGGTACGGTTTCATACCGTTTGGGTTACCCCTACCATTCCCATTTCTCCCAGGGTCAGTTCTCAAGTAAGTCGTCTGAAGTACTGGTTTACACCGAAGAAGGTTACCCTGCATCAGTTTCTTGCTAAGAATTCCCCCTTCTGCAAAGGTTCCCACCTGAACCTCGGTTACCCCTGAACTTTCCAATCCTTGAGGATAATTCTTAACAGAGAAGCAATAGGCACGGACTTATACCAAAATCGGTTGCCGCCGCAGTGTCTTCTCATATAGGAACCACTCCCTATAGACCTCCCATCGCCTTCTTGATGGGAGCTCACACCGAAATAAGTTACCCTCGACGACAAGTTACTTCCCGCAACCCGTACCAACTCCGCCCCTCCTATCCTCGATACAAATTCCCATCTGGATTCAACAGTCACGAAACCCCTTTTCATCAGAAAGTCTCGCAATGGTCCCCTCAATCTTTCTGACAGTGGTTCAAACCGAAAAGGTCGACCCCAGCCCTCATTACACTTTTCGGCTAAGTCTCCAACCAAGCAACCATTGATTGGTGACCTTCAGTACAGGCCTATACCGTCACTGGTTGCCTCGATCCTTCTCACCCTAAACGGGTAGTTATCATTTAGGTCCTCGGGCTGGTAACTCCGGTCTTAGAAAGTGGCATCACAATGGACCTCCTTTGGTCTAAATGTGCCCTGCCTAGCGGAGACAGCCACCCAACCTCACCTTACTTACTGGCCGGCTCCGAGGTAGCTTAGTATAGCGTGTGTGCTACTTGCTTATGTATTTTTATGGTAATGTTTTCCAAAGTTTCTCCGTAAAGGCATAACACTTGCGGGGGTAAGCTTTGGTGTTTCTGTGCAGAGTTTTCATGCTCCGTACTGGCTCATCAGCATTTGCGTGTTGGATGGAGAATTACGTTTCTCTTCTATCTTTTCTGTCCTCAAATTTTTTCCGCTCGCGATGTGCTACGCATCTTTAAGGTAGTCATAACCCCTTGATCGCGAGTCAATTATAAAAACAAAGCTCATAGTGTGGCGGCCATGGTGCAGAGGTAAGCGTGACGTACTACTGAGGGGATCGACTCTCGACCGAGGCAATCAAAGTTTTGAAGTTTATTCTGATAGGTCATTACCAGAAGTTTTTTTTTCTGGTAATGACCTATCTTTAGAGATGACGTGAAAAATCACTCTCGCTAACCTTTGAACGAAAAAAGCTTGCGAATGATCGGTATAAGCGACTTTTATAGCTCTCAGGCCTAGTAAGATGCCAGTTTTGCTATGGGTGCATAGGTCGACATCTTTGGTTAGGTCGGCAGAAAAAAGAGATTCGTCTAGTCTCAGTCTCAGCTGGTGTGTCTCAAAGAGCTTAGAAAGGGACTAGGCTAAAGGATGTAAGCAGTAGTATAGTCAATTTTGGACAGAGAAACATTTGGTCACGAATAGGTTGTTTGGTTAAAGCAATACCCGCGATAGGTGAAGTTAAACGAATCGCACTCTTTTTCTTTTTCCATTTTCGTCTGCTAAGATTTGAACCCCATTTGGAGGTGTTATTGATCGAGGACCAGTTTCCCTGTAGTAACATAAAAACCTACTAATTTCATAAGTTCTGCAAGCTTGAATCAATGTCAAACATCACTTAAAACTGGGTGGGGTGCCGTGGCGTAGTGGTTAGTGTGTGCTTACTACGCCGGAGGTCTGGGTTCGAATCCTGCCATAGTCACCTAAAATAAGGACTTGTTCTTTTTCACGGTCCCCACCTCCGCGAGGGTCTGTCAAGCCCTCCGAGAGTATCATTTGTCTTGAAAAACTTCTCAAAGTGCCGTTCGGATTCGGCAAAAAATTGTAGGTCCCCTTGTATGTAAAGAAATTAACACAACAGCATACATTGTTGAGAAGTTGGCCCTGGTTCGCCTCGAGCTGTTGCGCCACTCTATTTATTTATTTATCACTTAAAACTAAATTTAAAAAGAAAACTTATTTCGTTGTTCATAAGCTCTGAAAGAGATTCAGTAAAATTTAGCCTACTTTTTATCACTATTAAATTCATAGCAGCAGCAGATCGATTGTGAAATGAAGAATGGCTTGACTGACTTGAATAGGTTGACTGACTATAGGCTGAATCAATTTTAAAGCAAACCGGATTAAACTCAGTTCAATGCATCTCTTTAAAAATCAAAAGCTGTGAGTGATGGCTAAGCTCAAAACCTCACACAATATTTAATTGCTGACGTGATTTAAAAAGTTTTCGAAGGTGAAATATTGATTTACTGGGTGGTATTTTAAATATGTGCTGAGAATTAAGGACCTCAAAATCAGGTAGGGAAAGACCCGATTTCTAAAGAGTTTCTGGTTCTCTAGCTTAGAGCCGGCTTTAAAAAAAAGAACTATTAACGCGTTTAAGGCTGCGAGCTCTAATGAAACTTTACTGTCAGCGTTCCTTATACTAAACTAAGCTTGGAAAGACTGGTTTTCATGAAGACGTTTTCTTGAAACTGGAGGTCTAATTGTTTCGACGATTACCTTTCATCGTCTTACTAGGTCTTGTCTTAGGAACTATTGACAACAATTTACAAATACTTCTGTTGCAGTTAAAAACCTTAGATAAGGCTCAAAAAGATCAAGACTTGTTTAGGAAAAGCTAAAAGTGAGTTTAATCAGCACTTTCACATCGAAGCACAAAATTGCGGTACCCTTTTTTGTTTACACTTCATTCAGATAACTTGATTCATATATAAACAATTAATGATAAGAACACTTGCTAGACGGTTCCACCCTCTTTATAACGTGTACATGACTAATTTTTTACTACCAACAAATGTTCAGAGTAAACGTACCAGACTTAATTAAAATTCCTTGGTTATGAGTAAGTTTTTCCCGCTAAACAATAATGAATGTGAATTAAGTAATTATTACAGTTCACACGGTGCTGTAAAAAGCCACAATACAATTAGACTTTAAACATTGCATATACGAAGGGCACTAATGGCATCAACCTTATTTCTGTATAGTGACTCACTTTAGGTTTTGTAAACTGATATAGATTCAAAAAAAATTAATTAAACTTTAATATCTAATAAAAAAGAAACATTTCAAAGCGCAAAAAATTACATTACTTTCTTTTCAGACCTCAACTACGATTGATGAATAAATAGTTGGTTGTGGTCAAAGTTTTCAGAAGATGACAGTTCACAAGGATGAAAAGTAATTATTCTTTTTGTTGCTTTACAAAAGTTCCATAAAGCTACAAAAGAGGGAAAAGAATAATTCGTTTTTTTATTTGTTTTTTGTCGAATGATGTCATAATTATAAGCCTGAGGCTTTGGTTACATTCACCACAATTTTCTTTTGAGTTGAACTCATTTGCATTGAAAGCAGATCTCTTGTATAGAAAAGATAAAGAAAATATTGTATTCATAGTGTCGACTGATACATTTTAGCCTTTGAGTAAGATAAAAATTACAAAACACCTTGTAGTTTGATGGAAATAAAATTTTTAATCAAATCGAATCGAATCCAGCTCGAAAAAATACTAGAGTCCCTCAACGCTGATTAGAAGGTACCGTACTTTTTTTCTTTAGAAAGGAATGAAGGGCTTTGAAGTGGCAGTTAGCGTCTTATGTCAATACTACAGTAGATTATTTAATTATTCTATTAATTTCTTTTTTTTTCATGTGGCTTCGTACTTGAGAGAATTGTGCAGAGCTCCCACACCAACACCAGAGGTACAATCTTTGACAGGTCCGTTGAAGTACCTACATACTTGCATACGCGGACGACATTGACTTAATCGGAAGAACAAAGTGTGGTGCTAGTGAAGCCGGTGAACACGGGTTTAACAGCCAAAGGAAAACTCTGCTCTTTAAATATTTTTGACCACGCCCACATTTTAAGTCACAACTGAAGAAAACATTAAATTTTGCTAAACGACGTGCTTCATTCTACGCAAAAATGTAATTTTTTAGTTCAAATTCAATATTTTTATGAATTCAGCCCTTCAAAGGAGGCGTGGCTAAAAATGTCGCAAGGTTGTTATCCAGAACGGAGTCTCGTTTACCTAAAATGCTTATTTTTATTTCTTATTCTTTCATAAATTAAGCTTAAGGCCTGACAAAGTTGCTCGTTTTTATGGAACATTAAAGGTTTTTCTTCAATTCTGCCTCTTAATGGGGCCCAAATATTTCTATGAACAAAATGTAGAACTAAGTGCTTTCTACATAAAACGTTCTCGAAAATTTTTTTCAATTTGGAGCAAAAATATTGAATAAAACGCATTTGAAAATTTATCTTTTAAATCGATGTCACGCCCAGTAGGGGAGGTTTAGCGATTTTATTTTAATTTTTTAGTCCTACCTAAGAATTACCAGGTGATAAAAAATTTCGAATTTCGGCCTTTTAAGACGTCTTATAGTTTTGAAAGCTCTGGAGGTAGTTGCACATTTACACCGATTGTGGGCGTGTCTCTCGGCGGATTTCAAAAATTTTAACACTTGCGCTGCTTCGGCTAACAAAGAGCGTATTCACCAAATTTCAGCTTCCTACCTCAAAATCCTGAAAACGTGTGACATCCAGACAGACGGACGAACGGACGGGCACAGCTTACCGAATTCAGAATTCGGTCTCGATCATATGGCCTGAATGTCTTGGACGTCTACCGTTATTATTTCACTGTGTTACAAACTATATGACAAACTTAATATACCTCCTATGGGATGAGGCATAAAAATTACCGAAGAAGTTCAACACGACATGTCACCTAGTCAAAGCATTTTCAAACCCGCCGAAGTCGATACAGCTTTTGCGACTTCAGACGGCGCAGGCAAAGTTTATCCGGAATTTCTGAAGCTTAGAGGCCCAAAAGTAAGAATGTTGTTTGTCCAAGCTTATATGCAGATGACATCAAACTCAGAGCCACCTCCTGAAGGTAGCCTCCTCAAGCCCAGCTAACCCAGAGATAGCAACAAAGGTGCGGTCCTATTTCTCTCCTGTCTGTCACTTGACTTCAAGCGAAATTGGCGCACAAACATCGAAAACCTACTCCGAACGAACAAGAAGGTTAAGGAAGTCTTGAATTTGTACCAAACAAGTTTTGGCCTTAAACTTACTTTACCAAAAGCGATTTTTAGCGAAAAGCGAGCCAGTTTAAGTATCGTGGATCATGCAGCAGTCTCGGACACTTATTTTTGGCTGTACAAGTCTTCTTCTCAAGATTATCCCATGCATAAAAATTTGTTAACCCAATAGATATTCACTATGCTTAGTGAAAGGATATTCATTGTCTTCTTCAAAGAAAACCGCATTTAAAGAAACGTTGCAAGCAAGCTCTGCAATGGCATTAAGGAGGGTCAGTGCTCATTCGTACACTTTTCAACGTGTACACCACTGAGCTTTATAACAAGCCCTGTAGGGTCTTCAACTAAGCCGACAACCTGGGTCTTGTTTTCCAACACAAGTCCTAATAAGAAAGCCGGTACCGGCAGCGACATCAAGCCTGAGCCAACTGTAAGCATAATGCATACCTTCAGCTGAGTGCACAAAAACCAAGATCTGCTGTTTCCGCCTCAATTACAGGCCTAAAGAAACCTGTACCTGCTATATGACCTAAGGCACAACTTTATCCCAAACTAGCTGAGTACATATCACCTTAGAACTTTAAAATATGAGGAACATCAAACCAAAGCCTCTCGAAAAATAAAGACAAAAAAAGGTGATTCAAAACTACAGCAGGCACCTCTTGCGACGTCTACACAAACTTACCATAGAGCCCCCATTGGACTAAACAGTCGCGAAATAAACAATGTTGACCATAACTGAACCACAACGAGGCCAGTATCTGGCACCTTTAGGCCATTTCCTCAACTCAAGAATTCGTTAAACTTAGTCGGAACGTTAAATGCAGTGAATCTTGTTTGGGTTCCAAGTCACACTGATATCCAGGGAAATGAGATCTCTGATAAGCTTGCCAGACTAGGCTCAGAAGAGGTTTTCTCAGGACCAGAACCTGCTTTAGGTCTGCCTGTATCTGTTGTCACGTCTGCGATTGATACTTGGGTTTCTCGTGAGCACAGGGCTCGTTGGCGTGAGTGCGATGAGTGCAGACAGACTAAACCACTACGCCCGGACATCTGCGAGGGGTCAGCGTCTTTTTTTCTATCTCTTAGGAGAATCGATTGCAGACTTCTTGTGGCGTCCGTACCGGCCACCAAGCTTTCGCTAGACACTTGAATGTGTTAGGCTTGAACGAAACCACCAACTGTGCTGGCTGTGGATATAACGACGAGCGGGACACTTCCTCTGTAGTTGTCCTGCCTTTGCTCGCATAAAGTGGCAGATCTTTGGGGCTGACGTGGTGAGTGCCGAACACCTTAGCTTTTCATCACTGAAGCTTTCTTTCTTCGAAAGACGTGTAAACTTAATACATTAATGTAAGGTGTTTGCATGGTAGTACAATGGACCAGTAGTTGTGTCTGAGTGCTCCATCGGATACTAGCAACCTCCAACAAAAACGTAAGGCCTCTCGGACTCTCCATGCCCTGGCTTAAGAAGAAAGCAACCTTGATCGCTGTCAGAATTCCTTTGTGCAGCTATTTGAAACTCCACCAACATGAGACTTCGCTGATGAAACACTTTCATACAGAACTCGCGAAGAAGTTAAGTGCCGACAACTTTTCCCTGGAAGTATCCTCCTGGGCTAATTTCGGCAGATGAAGGCCATGGGTAACAACAATTCCACTGTGTTGAGAACTTTATGATTGGATGGGTTGAATGTATAGTTAAAGACACGTGCATTGTCCTGCGGCTCTTCTAGAAAATTTTGAGTGCCTCAAGGTTCCGCCTTTGCTTCTGTTCTTTTTGTTTTTCAATTCCACGGTCCAAGAGCTAAAGCCAGGTTGACAAGATTTTGCCTGGGCTACGATAGCAGGTATACTTTACTAGTTTAGTGAAAAAGTACAAAAACTTTTATCATCTGAACATTAAAAAGGGCGCAGAAGAGCCCTCGCCTGACTTCTCACAACCATAAAAGCTGTGTGCGTTTCAGGTGTTCTTACGCACATAAGACATGGAGGGGTCCCACAACTGTTGGCCGCGTCGGAACGGCGAATTTAAATGCTTCATAAAATTCAATCCTGGCTTGAGCAAAATATTTTCTTGCTCAAGCCAGGATTGAAACCCGGTCCTCGTGCCCACACGACGCCCACCGTTTTTTATTGTACCTACCTGTCATGTGTCTTTAAAAAAATGCCTATTATTTATTCAACTTTCTTGGAAACATGTCATCTTTAATAATTCCTTAAGTATTCAAGAACCAGTCTGTGCCTCACCCTCTCTTATTTGCTAGGCAACCTACCATTTCGAATGATAATAAAAATAACCAGTCATTAAATATTAAATACGACCCCACGTTTCATCGGCAAAAAGGAACTTGATTATAATTCCCCGACCCATCGTCGCAATTTTATTTTGGAATTACTATGGTTCGAGTGACACATGTTTGCAAGGTTCAAGGTTGCTCATAGAAACTGAGGAAAAAATATTATAGAGACCCAAGTCGCACACATATATGAGTCGGAAGGGGGCAGCATCAAAAGTAAAGACGTTCTTCACTTGTGATAAGAAAATTCAAAAAGTTGGAAAACAGTCAGATGCTCCATTCGAAAATAGCAAATATCTATGTTTTCAAACGGATTCCCGGCCCCACTCAGTGACACGAAGCTCTTGTCACACAACAACGAAGGGGGAGTATTTTGTATAGAATTCCAACCCCATGTTTCCCCATGGGATTCGGGGTCTTAGAGGAGCTTATATCCGCCCAAAAATACCAACGCCTAATTGCTAGTTCATCTCTCGTCTGCGTGGAGATATTTTTTCTTAATTAAAAATAATCTCCAACATTTTCTGCTGAATCATGTGGCGTTACAAAAACTACTCGCTGTTGCCAAATCGCATGTCGAAAACGATGGGAGGAATCAAAATAATTGTCAGGAAAAAAAAAATAAAAAAAAACTCGGGAAAAAGATAAAACACACGACATCTAAGTTGAGCTTCTACCATCTAAATTTAGATTGAAAACGAAATGACTTTTGGAAACCAGCCAGATTTGTTTATTTTTATACGTTGGTATAAATGTTTCTCTAAGATACATTCTCCTCAGATACATTCTCCTCAGATACATATATGCAGCTACAGATTCAAAAGCAAAAAAAAAAAACCACACTCAAAAGACAAAAATTGTAAATAAAACGATCGCACGTTGCGTAAAAATTTTATACCTAGTACCGGGCCGTCTCAGGCGCACCCATTAATTTTGATTTGACCGATATTTACAGTTGAACAAAGACAAAAATAAAAAACTGTATCTCTCCAGCGAGTATAATCAACTAATTAAATTTTTGTTGTTGTTTTTCTTTATTATTTCTTTGTGGTGCGATCAATTTATTCGTCACACTGACTGTAGACAATTTGTATATAGATACGTTAAAAAGTCGAAATAAAACCTCGTTGAAGGTCATTGCTGAGGCAAAAAAAAAAATTTTTCAACCCACGATGTAGGTAGGTATTCAACTTGTTTATTTTTTGCAATTTTTTTTTATAATTTTTTATGAACTGTAGATTATGCTGTCAAGTGCATGGCGGCTGCCATTTCCTGTCTGATGAACTGATAAATGAATGGATTGTCACGTAAAAGCTATTATTCACTTTATTTGTTTAGTTTTTATAGGGAAGATTAGAGCCGCATCAGGAGGGTGGAGCTGGGAACAGAATATCGTCTGTTGGGATTTTTCACACAATTCTCTCTGGTTGTTCAAACAATTTGCAGATAAAAAAAGCTGAAAGGATGAGGATTCATGTCGATTTCAGTGGAATAATGCGTCATTGAAAATATCACAGATAAAATATTGAAATAGCGGAAACGAAGCCTGGTGGACTTGCGTGCGCCTTGTGGACTCGAAGTTTTTTGGTGGGAGTTGTTGGTATCCATCCGCTCTAGATGACTCTGCCATCGCATCCATTGTATTCTGACTTCTGGCTGGGTCGGTGTTGCTCTACACAAACCAAATCATATGCGGATGACCAGATTATTCCTTTTGTTAAGTTATACAACTCTTGCTGCAGTATACCATTAGAGAAAACGAACATACTTGATACACAAATGTGAGCAAAACGAAGGACCAAAACACAGATACTTACTTACTTACCTTACACAAAGTAAGAAGAAAAGTTCGTGTTTTTAAGGAACCGATACAACAAAGAAGACAGAAGGACATTGCAACGATGCTAGGACGAATCAAGTGATTTTGCTCTACTCCTATCCTGGATCTCATCAAGTATGAGCTGAATTGTCCTTGTGCCCTTGCCCAGGCATGAGAGTTCTATCTCAGCTTTGGGCAAATACGCCTCGCATTAATATATGCACCAAATGGTAAAACCGCAACAAGCAAAATACCTACATATTTTGTTTTCTAGTCCGAGTCAGGCAGGGGTATAGTAAGGAGGGGAGCAATGGGTGCAATTAATCCCCCTCTGGGACTCAAGAATGACTGAAGTAAAGTGCATACATACCGATATATCTATAACTATAAACGTCAAGGTCTACTTTTTAATGAGACAATCGGGGTTACTCCTACCAGATGATTGTAACAATACTTTCATGATGGTGAGGAGGAGGGTGGTGAGGATTTTGTCCACTTTTGTGGAATGTTTTTAAGGAACTAGATTTTACTAAAGCTGGCAAAAAATTCTGTTTTGATGAGCCTGGCGAAGACTAACTTACTTAAGGTGGCGATATAGTCTGGGGTGAGCCTGGGACTCAGCCAACATGCTTCGCCAGCTAGCTCTCTGCCGAAGACTAGTTGGATGGAATTTCTACTCATGAGCTGGAACTAGTAATGGCAAGGCCGACGTGTTACTGTCTTGTCCCAGATAAAAAAAGGCTTAAGGTTAGAAGGTCGGACAGGAGCTAAAAGGTTGAGAGCCCCATCAAGGGATTAAGTTCAAGCTGAAGCTTGTAGGTGGCGACGAACCTTGTTGCTCTGCCAGGCAAAATGAACCATTCAATCTAGACGAAGGAAGTCTACCGTCAATATTCACAGTGTGGCAAAGCTTGAAGGAAACGTAAGTGGGTACTTCAAATCGATACCTCCCACCTTTTCATTGATTTAAATTCCGCCCATGAAGACAATGTAGGGCAATGACAAGTTTTGGCAACCCTGCCAAACCCCGTCTTTTTGTAGAGGATGCAAGTAGAAAACTTCACCGTTAAAACCTCACCGACACCTTTGTTGTAAAAAATAAGAATCAACGAATTTTTAATATAACTTTTGAAGAATCCTGTGCAGCTGTCAACTGATCACCACCTGGTGTTGTACAAACTGTGCTTTAGCGACAGTATTCCTTTGCAAAAAACCAAAACTGGTGAGCGGCATACGGTGGGAAAGGTTACAGGATGCTGAACCTGTTTACTGGGAGCGATTTGCACGACACGTTTCGGAGAAGTCTGAACAAATTCCAAATGAACTTTTATTTGTAGAGGAAGAATGGCAGCTGTTTTCATCGGCAGTCATTGCCTCTGCTAGAAATGTTTGTGGAGTGAAGCGGCTTTGTGAGGCGGCTGGTGGTGAGAAGAGAAGAGCCTGCGTGGTTTAAGACTCCTGGAGTTTAGGAAGCCATCAGAGAGAAGAAGAGAGCCTATATTGTGTGGCATCAATGTAGGAACTCTATTTCTCGAGCATAGAGGCGCGAGGAACTTCCAATACGGCGATCAGAACAACCAAGGAACAGGCTTGGAACGAATTCGGCGAGAGGTAGGTGCATGTTTGCATATTACAGATCTGCAAACAAGATGTTTTGGCAGACTATTGGCCGCCTCAGAGGAAAGACGTTAAAACTTTGAATTCAACTTTTTTTGTACGATAAAAAAAGCTATCGTACAAGTAGTTAAATCCAAAGACGACGTTTTACGCAGATGGAGCAAGTACTTTTCGGAACTGCTCAATCCCCAACAGGGTACTTAAGATGGCAGTCCCACTGCTGACGAGATTAAGGCGGGAAACCGTCCTACAGTAGAAGAAGTCACTGACCTGATTAAATCGCTAAAAATTGGTAAGTCTACTGGAGCTGATGAAATCCGGTCAGAAATGCTCAAGGCAATGGGTGAAAAGGGTGTGAAATGGCTAACACGTGTCATTAAGGAAGCCTGGGAAATCGGGAAAGCACCTAGCGATTGGCAAACAGGAGTTACAGGGCCCAATTTCAAAACAGGGAACAGGAGAGATTCCTCTAACTATGGGGGTATGTCTCTCTTATGTCGTCCGGGAAAATAATTCGCAAAGGTGTAGGAAATGCGTTCGAGAGCTGCAAACGAGTCTTTGTTGCGGGAACAGCAATGCGGCTTTTACCGGCCAGTTTTTTACTCTGAAGGTTACTCTTGAGAAAGCCTGGAAATGTGCCAATTCGGCCTATGCGTGCTTTGTAGATTTGGAAAAGGCTTATGAACGGTTCCTCGGGATAAACTCTAGAGTTTTGCAGGACTATGCACTGAGTGGGCCTCTTCTGAGAGCCATTCAGTCTTTGTATTGGAACTGCAGAAGCTGTGTTCGGATAAATGGCGTCAAATCCCAACCTCTTAATATAAGCGTTGAACTTCGTCAGGGCTGTGTCCTATCGCCTCTCCTTTTCACAGCATATATAGACTGGATGGTGAAGCGCAGTCTTGGTGAGGAATCTTTCGAAATGGCTTGCGTCAGGATAAGACATCTCCTTTTTGCAGATAATTTAGCACTGGATGGGTTCGCAGCTATCTGTGGTTGGGCTAGGATGAAAGGCAAAAGTGAGCAAATCCGAAGTGATGGTTGTTTCCCGAACTCCTGTGCAGTGTAACCTGCACATTAATGGAGTCCCATTGAAACATGTAGAGAAGTTTAAGTATCTCGGGTCGTTTTCACGATAGATGATAGGAGTGATATTGAGTTGTCCTGTAGAATAGGCCAAGCTGGTGCAATAGTGAAGGAACTGCGCCAGCCGGTTAAGCTTGGAGCGCCAGCTGAGCTTGGAGTGAAAGCAAAGATCTCAGTTTTTAAATTAGTGTTCGTTCCAACCCTCATGCCTCATCTATTGTCATGAAATTTGGGTAATGACCGAAAGAATTAGATCGCGGGTACAAGTTGTCGAAATGAGATTCCTGAGGTGCGTTGCTGGTGTTACTCTTATGGATAGAGTGAGAAACGTCAGTATTCGAATCATAATGTTGAGCAGCGACTTCTCCGAGTGGAACGATCAATTCTGCGATGGTTTGGACACGTTGTTCGCGTGCTCCCCGACAGACTTCATAGACAGTTCATGTTGGCCGTGATGTGAGTGCGTCGTCCCCCTGGTAGGCCAAGAAACAGGTGGTGGATCAGGTAAAAAATCTCTCCGATTCCCGCCTGGGGACTACGCCTGAGTTTCTTGAGTTGGTGGCAGAGCATTGAAAACGATGGAAGGACTATTTAGCCACCATCGCGCCGTGACCCTTTTAAAGGATAAGCCGCCTTTAACTTTTGAAGAATTCTGCAGAATTCATGCATTAAAAATGAAATCGGAAGCTTTTGTTAAAAATGGAAGGGGCGAATTTGGGTCTTACAATTAATGAGGATAAAACCACGTCTTTTCTGCCGTCTAGAGACAACCAACATTGACGTTATTGGCCAAAATGTCTCCATAGAAAGTTATAGTCCTGAGGCACATAGTCAATGGGGCTTTGTCTACCCATAGGCTCTCTGACCCTTACATTTTTTGGTGCCGCCTGCATAAGACTGGAGGAGGAGGTATAATACTTAGGGGCTTTATATCAACACCGACCTGGCCAAAAGGGTTAGCAACGACGGCGATGTTTGGTCATTCCGAGCCGATGCACAATTCTGCACTAGCGACCTTTAAAAATCAAATGAAAATAAGTAGAATGGCGCAACAGCTCGAAGTGAACCAGGGCGAACTTCTAAACCCTTCTTCCGTACAAGGACGATAATTATCTACGGAGAAGGGTATATTATCCTTAAATTTTATTACACTTAAATTGCTGACTGAACGAAATTCTGCTTCCGAGTATACAGCGACAATTGTAGCTCACATAAAGCCCAATTTGGCTGAGCAGCTTATTATGGTAAGGACGATCAATGGTTTATAACTTTACCTCATAATTTTGCCTGCGATTTTTCGCTTTAAATTTGACTTTGTGTCATAAGTTATAAAAAAATTATAAAGCTATTATAAAAAGTGTCTTGTAAGTAAACTTTATGCCTGTCAAAAGTCTGAGGATCTCTCAAAACCTAGCTTATTAAATAATAAATAGAGTGGCGCAACAGCTCGAGGTGAACCAGGGCCAACCGTGAAAAAGAGCAAGTCTTTTTTTTTAGGTGACGAAGGCAGGATTCGAACCCAGACTTCCGGCGTAGTAAGCACACACAGTAACCACCACGCCACGCCACCCCACCGTCTTTCTTATTACGCTTTAGAAAGATGCTTCCCTGCTAAACTCCGTCATGGTGTTTAAACAGACAGCAATGTCGAACAAAAACCCGCCTAGTTTTAGAATGTAGCTAACAAATGGTGTTACAACCTTCACTGGAAATATCATCAATCAGCAACTACCTACACACCCTCTTCCTCAGAATTTTCCTTGAGCTTTTGTGTCTAACAAGCTCATTTCGATTCATAAAATCTCTGACAACAACCTACTTTTTTCTTCTAGCAACATTGTCTTGCAAACTTTTGAAATACATGCATCCGACAATCTGTTTAGTGACAGATATACTCGTGCATTCATCCTTAACTACACGCAGCTGTAATAAATGTATCATTTCCATTCAAACAAGTGCAAAATAGCTGAACCAAAACAATTTTAATTTTCTAAAGAAATTTTTTTAAATAAATTAAGCCGAGCGTCGTCGGTCGTGCCAATTTTGCCACTTACAACCCCCGCCACGGCTATGCATACTGAGCGACACGGCCAAAGTGTATTGACACTTTTAATGTCATCAATTAAGTTAGAACTTTCTGCTTTCCTATCTATTTTTTTTTTTTTTTAAGAATGACTAAATCGTATTACCTGCTATTTTCTACACACTACACCAACACAAGTGCATTGGACTATGAATAACCATCAGAGTGTATCTATGAGTATAAAATAGTTGCACGACAGTGGTTTTTCCATACACACAATTGTATATATGGCACATGAGTGTATCTACAGTTCACAGAGGCGATTGTAATAATTTGCATCAAGGCCGTTGACATAAAAAAAAGAGAAGAAATTTGTATCGGTCGGATACACTTTTGTTTCTTACCTATTTTATAATAGCATTAGGGGAAGCACGGTTGAAGGTGATTCTCATTACGTGAACTACGTAATGGCAGAACTTTTTTTTTCTCTGATGCAGTGGGAACGATTCATTTGTAGTTTCGTGATTGAGTGGAGGGATATCATTATAATTGCATTATACAATTGATTACGATGTCGGAAAAAAACAACAACAACAACTACATGCAATGGCGGGAATATACATTCTATCTTGTGTGTACATACCTCAGCAACTACTGCGAGAGGTTGTGCAGCTAATAACATTAAGTTTAAGTACACTACATTCTACATGTGTGTATCTGCTGATGCATTATTTCGTTCGTGACTTGTGTGCTGCTTGTTTGGTCGTAAATTAGGCTTTGTGCAATTTTTTTTTTTTGCAGTGCAATTCAACAATACCCAGGGAAAGTGAATGCAAATTGCTCAGGTGCTTTGTCATTGCGGCTAAGTCGAGGTTGAGGTCTACGAACTGTACCTGCACCTTGCTCTTAATGGCAGCTGACTATAGTTTAGATACGTCTATCTGACATGAACATCCACTTTAAATGTATAGTTTTCGTGGAATTCAGAATGAATTTTCAACATGCAATAGTGCATGTACCTAAGCTACTTATGGGGGTTGACAACTTTTTAAAGAAATTAAAACGAATTATAGGGGCAGTGAACTGATAATCTCTGCGAGTGCATATCAGTATTCGATAAGTATTTTTTGTTTTGGTTTAAAGAGTTTGATATTTGTCTATACGCCAACCGCATGAGTTTTAAAATATGTTTAAAACGAATTTTTTCGTTCGCCCGCTGTTTTTCCTCCTTCTACAAAAAAATCCTGTAGAGTTTACGCTTTTGCTTATACAGTGACTTCACAGAAACACAACAGATTGAATTTTACTTTATTTTTAGTTATGTAATGATATTTTTATTTATTATTAATTATAATTTATGATTGATGATTTCCCTTTGGTAACGCCATACACTTTTACACAGGCGGATCCAAGATGGAAGACGGTGTAGGAAGTTGTGTATTCTCTGAGTGCCTTAACTTAAATAAATCCCTTCGCCTACCAGAAACAGAAATAATGGCAATTAGTTAAGCACTGTCTGGCTAAAGTGGAACCTGATATCCGCCCGCGATATCTGTATCTTTACGGATAGTCAGGCTGCCATCAAATCCCTGACATCGATCTTAAAAAACTCTAAATTAGTAATTAACTGTCGTACATCTCTTGATGAGATGTCCGAACAGTTTCACATCCGCCTGTGCTGGGTGTCAGGTCATAGAGACATCATGGGAAACTGTGAGGCTGATAAATTTGTTAAGAACCCCACTAGACTGCCAGAAGATGAAATCTCCTGTAATATAGGTACTTCCCTAGCTACCTTCAAATAACAGCTCAAAAGTCACATCATACAAGAAACTAACGCCAGATGGAGGGCAGGCACCACTTGTTTAACCTCCAAGTAAATCTGACCTCGCCTCGATCCAAAAAGATCAGATAGCTTGATCTCCTTAAAGAGATCCAAAATAAGCACTGCAGTGGGAATTATCAGCGGACACTGCCTATTAGGTCTTCACGCAAAAAAACTAGGTCAAACGACTTCTGTAGAAGCTGCCTAGATGAGGAAGAGGAAGGAAGTGTAAAACACTTTCTCTGTTGTTGCCCGGCACTCGCCTTGTACAGGAAATCCATACTAGGCTCCTACTTCTACGACTACCTAAGCGACCTTAGTAAAACACTGGTCAAAAAGCTTCTAAAATTCATCGAAAAGACTGACTGACTGTCATAAAATTTACGCCAACCTACTCCCTTGGTCATATACCCACGTGGCGCTACAATGGGCCTACTTTTTGGACTAAGTGCATTTAATAAGCCACTTTCCTACCTACCTACCTACCTATTATTGATGAATTATCTTTAATTAGTTTTTATTTATTATTATTATTAATTATTAATTATTATCTACAGTAAGAAATGAAGAAAGTTAATAGGTTCAAGTCTCCACAGGTGTCTCTAAAAAGTTAAGTCTTGAAGTAATTATTCTCAACTTTTATTTATTCCTTATTTATTTATGAATCTAATATTATTATTGTTATTTATTTATGGATCTCTTTATATAATTTTAATAAATAATAAATAATAATAAATCTTTATATAATTTATATATAATTTTATTATTATTATTAACGGACCGCTACGTCCAAAAATGGAAAAAGGACCTCTTATGGTATCGCTACGTTTTCCGTCCGTCCGTCCAATCGCTTTATAACTTCTGAAGTAAGTCGTAAGTCGTAGAAAGACAAAATTTGGTGTGCGTATAAACTGCGGAGATAGTCAGAGAATCCAAAGAGGGCCATTTTTAAGCACAAATAACGGTTTAATTACAGTTTGAAATTTCATGTGAAAATGGACTTAATGTTTTTTAGTGTTTTTTTTTTCAAGAAGTTAAGTAGGCAAGAACTAGAAAAACAAAACTTAGGTTTAAGAAATACTAAGCTTTAATTAAAAAAATAAAACTTTTCGAAAATATCAAAACGTTTTTGAGAAATGAAGAGTCGAAAATGCTTGACGTTTGCATGAAGTGTTGGAGGCTTGTCGACTTGAAACTCTTGAACGGCTTGTCGCTCAAAATCAATATGAACACACGTATAAAGCAACTCAAAGTAAACCAAGTGCTTAGGTCATATTTTTCAAAAACAGTTTGAGTACTGCAGTTTTGACGCATTTTCGAAAAAAAAATCGCAAAAATGCATGAAAAAACGTGTGCCCCCCCCCCCCCCCCCTATCTGCGGTGGTGTTTGGTGGAATTCTGTAAAAAAAAAAATCACACGTATCAGAAATAATTCAAAATTTTAAGGAAAATTATAGCGGATTTTGAAATTTCAAAATCTTCTGAGATTTAACTCAAAACAATAAAAGCATTTTCGAAAACAATTTTTTAAAGTCTTCTAGTAGCTTAACAGTATAAGCGATCGTTTTCAGATTCGGTTAAAGTACAAAGCTTGCAAAAAGAAGGAAGGCTACGTTAACATTTTTTTTAAAAATGCCGTTTTTAAGTTTTTAGGAAACTATATAAAGAACGAAATAAAAAAGGAGCTTGTTTTACCGTTTGCGCATAAACCAGTGGCCATAGAATTAAAAAAAACATTCAAGGCTAGTGCTGCTGGTTGTACTATTGGAAAAAAGTCTAACGGGAACTAGAAAAAACTTCAAAATATTCGTTTTATGGATTTGAAATTTAAAAAATTATAAAAAAGGTCAAAAGAACGCATGTCTCCCCCTCTATCTCCCAAACGGTAATAAAGTATAATTTTGAAATTAACACCGGGCATAGTATATTTTCTAAAAATTTATACAAAACTATAGCAGACTTCGAATATTCAAAAACTTCGAAGATTTAGCTAAAAAACGTGAAAACATTTTCGAAAACTATTTTTTAAAGATTTCTAGTTCCTTAACGGTTATGACCACCTTGTTTAAATTTGGCTGAAGTATGTAATGTTTAAAAGGCAAGCGAACTGCATCAAAAACGTTTCAAAATTTGCCGTTTTCGACCCTAAGTTTTTAAGCCCATTCAAACAAGCGAAATAAAAACAGCATATTTTTACTGTTTTCTCAGAAATCCATGTCCGCAGAATTTGAGAAAAGTGACAAATGCTAGCACAGGTAGTTGTAAAATTGATCAAAAAGTCTAACAGTAATTGAAAATAATCGAAATTGCTGTTTTATGGGTTTTAAATTATAAAAATCCTAAAAAAGGCCAAGAAAGAGTATGACCTTCCCTCTAATTTCGCAACGGTAAAGCTTTTTGCCAGCCTTTTTTTAGAGTAACGAAACCCAATATTAAATCACCCAATATAAGAACAGTAGACAGCACTATGAAAGAAGTATATTACAGACCGTAAAATATATCCAGAAATAATTTTAATAAATAAATAGAATGTTACACAAACTGCGCAATTTAGATGACTATAACCAACAAAAGCCGACGGACCGCTCTGCGTATGTCTGCATACTTGACGGTCTTTTTATACCCCATCCCATAGGATAGGAGGTATATTAAGTTTGGCACATAGTTTGTAACACGTTAAAATAATAATGGTAGACCCCAAAGACCTTAAGGGCATATGATCGAGACCGAATTCTGAATCGAATGAGCCATGTCCGTCCGTCCGTCTGTATGTCACATGTTTTCAGGCCTTAAATTTTGACCTAGGGTGCTGAAACTTCGTACGTAAGGTCCACGTCATGCGAAGCAGTACAAGTGTAAAAATTTTTGAGATCCGCCCAAAGACACGCCCACAATCGGTCTAAATGTGCAACTACCTCCAGAGTTTTCAAAACTGTAAGACGTTCTAAAAGGCTGAAATTTGACATTTAGCATCTCCTATTATATGAAAGACACAAAAAAGACTAATTGAATTGGTGAACCTTCTCTAGTGGGCGTGGCATCTATTTTAAGGGTAAATTTTCAAATGCAGTTTACTCAATAATTTTGCCCGAAATTAAAAGAAATTTGCGGAATATTTTATGTAGAAAACGTTTGGTTCCACATTTTGTTTGTACAAGACTTTGGATAACGCCCACATTTGGAGGCAAAATTGAAGAAAAACCTAAAATTTTCCGGAAAAACTTAATTTCGACTGGCCTTGAGCCTAATTTAGGAAAGCATGAAACAAAAGAAGTAGCAGGTTAGGTAAACGAGACTTCGGTCCAGATTTCGTTCATATAAAGTTTTTAGCCACGCCCTCTTTTATGGGTCGATTTTTCAAAAATATTGAATTTGAACCAAAAAATTGCATTTTTACGTACATTTAAGTGTAACTTGGAAATCTGCGGAAATATTTTATAATTAATAGTTTGTAATAAGGGGCGGTTGGACCACGCCCCTTTTCGAAGTTTGGATTACTTATAAAATGTCAAAAAATAACTATGCTATCAGCATTTTACAATGTGGGATAGGATGGGGTATTCAACGGTCCGTTTTACGGACTGTAACTTCTGCGTACACACTGTAGCGCTTACTCCCTGGTTTCTATTGTATTAAACAAAGTTCTAAAAAATGGTAAGATAATATTTCAGTTGTAATATATTACGTAGATATTTGTTTTGACATGTTGATGACAAATTTGAAAAAAGTAACTCAGCTCGAAATATAAACAAAAATCATCTCATATTATGCAATTTTGCAAAACAAAAAACTCTCAAACTTAATATTTACTTCACAAACTTAATATTTACTTTTTTTTTACTTCTTTTATTTACTTTTTCTAAAGATTGTCACATAAACAATTGCATATACCAATTTATAGATTTATTAATCACAGGATACTGTGATTATGATTCTTCTATTTTTATTTCCATGGCAATATTTTAACGACCCATTTATATTGCAGTTGCAGCTTGTTTTTAGTCAAGCTGATTGTTTTTTGTTATTATTTATTTAAACAGCAATTTCACAATTTGAAACTAATTTTACTCAGCTCTATAGTAGTTTATATCTATTCGGTGTCATAAGCCGTCCACGTTTTTTTATTTTTTTTTTGTCATGAGTAATAAACATTCACCCTTAAAATATGTTTCCGTTCCAAATTGTATGTCATTTTGTTGTAGTTCCAAAAATAGAAGAATGAACAACAAAAGTTAAAAAAAAATATAGTTATATATAACTAAAACTTGGAAGCAATCACGAAAGTTCTGTACCTTTTCAGTGCGCTCATGCATAATACGGGTTGAATGTGCTGACTAGGATATATCTACATGCATGTGCCTAGAATGGCAATTTTAATGAGAGTGGTAATAACCATGTGTGACTAGTTTTACCCTACCATTTGGAGTATTAGTCACGAAGGCAGGGAACAATTTTAATAATAAAAAAAATATATTTATGGGAAACTAACAATCTGACGTGGTTGTCATGAAATTTATTTGACGTGTGTGCACGTATAGATAGATACACTCGTCGTATGTGTTATCGATTGCGAAAATGAGGTCGTAATATGAAAACAAACAAGTCTCGTTTTTTATTTTTATTACAAGCGATAAACTGCAAGAAAGTGTTATGAACTTTATTTCAAGGCCATTCTGATATCGTAAACGATCTTTTTTGACAGACAAATTTTTACGCGCAATAAGTAGAAAGGTTATAGAGATTACATAACAAAAAGACAAAGTGTTGGAATTCGTAAGCCTGAAAATTTTTATTAATGCGGACCCTGAAAACTGATGCCGAATTACACCATAATACTCTCCATGCTGTTTTTCATGAGAGAGAAACGCTTTTTTAATACCAAAAGAAAATCTTATTCATCTTGATGCTGCATGTTAACGACTGTTGCTGCAGTTTTTCGGTACTTTTCTAGTTTTCTCTATTTACAAGATAGCTTAAGTGTTCACAGTAGATTTAGTAAATCCAAACCATTTGGAAATCATCTTCGAGATATCCGAATCCGATAAAAGGGAATAATAGAGATAGTTACGGGAAAGAGCATGCAAACAGAGGAGTGAAAAATGTTCGCCTGCGAACTTTGTCCCAAAAATGTTGGAACAGCTAGACTTCAACAAGCTTGCAATTATAACGGTATCGAAGTTCAGCAGGGAAAAAACTCCGCCTGGGTCAAGTGTCTCTTCAAGTTCAGGATAACGAGTGGAAAACGACTGGAAAACATCTAGTCGAGACACCAATTGTCAAGACTATTTTTAGTCATTTTTCAGTAATCTTCCAATGGAAGCTCACAAGACATTGACGAATGAAGACGCCAATTAAGGTGGATGGCGGCGTTTATGTTCAATTTTGCAGCAAGACTTTGAGTTTTTTTCTGACGGCACAACCCACAAGTCTGTTATTGCCTTATTCACAACACTCTTAGAGCTGGATTTAAATTCGTATAAACTACACCCTTAAACCGTGTCTTCACCAAACATTAATCCGCGATTTACCATAAAATCATCCTACGAATCTCCAGATTTACCTCTCGAGATTTTAGTTAAGTACATAATTAAAAATAAATCTCCTCGTTCATATCATTCTCCCTTTTTACAAACTACTTTTAAGCCAACTCTTAACTCTTTGGCACATTTATAACAGTTTGAGACTGTAACATGTTGCCAACGTTTATAAATATAAGTCCTTAAGTGTCACCATAGGGAAAACATATGCTTTTGTTGTCATTTTGGCTCTTAGAAGAATTCGCCAGGAGTGGAAAAACAATAGTCGCAAATAAATAAGGGTATTCACTTAAACGCGTAATGTCCTCTACACACCGAACCCAAAGCTGTGTTTTCGTGAAACCACGCGAAAACTCCTTCAGAAACATGAGTTTTTCCACGCATTTTTGTAAATTTTTTATTTTCGAAACCCCAGTTTTCGTTCAAAATCACTGTAAAAGTCACGAACATTAAATTGCCATGAGAATTAAAAAAAAAAAATTGGAAAGAATGTCACTTTTGTCTCAGCTTTGGATGTAAATATCTGCGAAACCGAATGTCCCATCTGAAATCAGCCTGTAGCTGAGGTAAGCTTAAAATTCTTGATATGTTACCATCTTTTACGAATCTTTAAAGCACCTTCAAAAATAAATATGGGCTAAAATTTGACAACTAATGAACAAATGAACAACGAAAACAAAATCCAGTCAGCGTTTAGAAAGTGTGAATGGCTTAACGAGTTTTCGAAAACTTTTTCCCAAAACTCAGTTTTTGATTCAGTGTGAAGAGCGTATAAGATTCTGATAAACTAAGTAAAATGCGGATATTTCCCACCTTGTGATTGAACTGTCAGATTTTGTATGAGGATTTTTTTACGCATAGCTCGTTATTTTACGCGATGATTTCGGGTCGGAATTCACTCACGTAAAGTTACGCGAATATACAAACGTCAAACTTTCATGTTGTTTTAAAAATTGGCAGCAGAGTTTTTTTTTTAATTTCACTTGATTTTGACATTTTGATGCATTTTATTTTGAAAATTTCATGAACTGCTGTATTTGACAGTCAAGGGTGCTCATTTTAAGCAACGTAGAATTATATATCTAGATTTGGAGCTGCGTTAATTTACAAGATTAAGTGAATACCCTTAATATAAAAGTTATAAGTGGCCTAAACGACGTTGGTGAAAAGTGTGAACGAGATCAGATTTAAGTGCTTGCCGAAAAGATTTGAATTTTATGGTAAATCTAGCGATTTGTAGGCGATAAGTTGAAGATTTATTCTAGTCGCGGATTAGTGTCCGGTGGAGACATATAGTATAAGATCTGTCACAAATACTTTTTCCATTCGAATTTTTAGAACGAAATTGTTTTCCCGCTTCGGGGAAATGCCATCGCTACTCTTCTTTGAGAGCCAAAATTATGCTAGCCGAGGATTAGTGTCCGGTGGAGTAATACTACTTAACTAGAAGATCTGTCACAAATACGTTTTCTATTGGGATTTCTAGAACAAATTTGTTTTCTCGCCTCTGGGAAATGACATGCTCGCGTCAAATTAATGTTATGTTTGTCCGGTGGAGACACTTCGGTATTAATTATCCATCCTCTCCCACTAACCTCAGTTGTATGGCTTGTTATTTCGGAATTAAGGATGTACACCTGCTCAGACAAGAAAAGCTATATTTTTTCACTTTGGAAGGTGTAAATTGTAGGATAGAAGCTCTTGGCGATATCAGTGATGTGTTCATTACCGCGTAAAATGTCATCACATCACAAACATCAACTGTCCATAACGAAAAGTTTATTGTTTTCGTAATTATAGGTTCGATATATTAATCATGAGAAAAAGGTTGTATGCGAATTTTCTGTCATATAAGTTATAACGTAGACTTAGTCTAAAATGCATAAAATTTACTCGGTTTAGGGAACTATAACACAAACATGATGTCAATGTCAGAAATTTATTAAACAAGTTCAATTTGTCATTGAAAAACAACTTTGCCAAAGCAACAACCAACAGACGAGGGTATTTTTCGAGAACGTGCTATAACGATGTTAAGTTAAGTTATAATGTTAAGGTTTCTCAATAGCAAACTGTCAAAAAAAGACTGGATGTTATGACGATTAAAAGTTAAATAGGCCGATTTCATGTGGGTGTCTAGTACAAAAACAAAAGAACGATTTACTTCCTGCATACTTTTTCCCAAGTTAATAAAAACTAGTGGGAGGGTTACAATCCGCTTAGGCGAATCGTTGGATACCGTCATGAAACTTGGTTTTTAAATTTCAGTTTCTATTAACTTCAATTGTATTTAGAATTTCACAGTTATCTGCTCCTTAAAAAAGGGGCGTCGCATCCACCCCCTTTCAATAACATAGTTTTTTTGTTTATATTTTTTATTAGAAGTGGTATACACGTGGTTATTGCATTTTCATATTAAAAAATTAATTTATACTTGAAAACGAAGCCAAAAGTGGGCGTGGCATAAATTTATTCATTTCAGTTGTTTCATACATATTTGAACATTTTATAGCGCAAGTTTTTTGGATTTTATAGAATTTTTTTCGAATGAAAACCGCTTATTAAAATGCAAATTAAATATGACCACGCCCACATGGGGCGGTTTTTGCTTTTTTGAAATGCCAATCACAATACACTTGAGCGAAGATAACATATCTACCGAATTTCAGCTTCCTGGGCGTGTCAGTGGGCGGATTTCAAAACATTTTAAACTTTTAAAGAATAGATATTAAGTTTCAAGTTCCTAGCTCAAAATTTAAAGCCTTAAAACTACCTACACACGGGCAACGGGACATGGCTCATTCGACTAACAATTCGGTCTCGATCATATGCCCTTAAAGTCTTGGGGTCTACGGTGATTATTTTTCTATGTTACAAACATTTTTTTATGTTTTTTATGAATCAAACTTAATATACCTCCTATCCTTTAGGATGGGGTATAATAAAATGCAAAGTGCTGGAGATAGCACACATCCCTGTGGTACTCCGATTTTAAAGTGTTTAAAAACGCAAAATTGAAGACTTTCGCGATAGATTTTACTGTTTGGAGGTTTGTCAATCTTCGTGATGCTAGGGTCTTATAAAAGAACATTTTTCTTTCAAATGGTAGAAGTCGTAAGAAAAGAGGCCCTAAGTATACATTAGCCGGTTCGTAGTGAAACATTTTAAAACAGAACAAATAAGTTTTAGCTTTGGGAAGATAACTAAATAAATTTAAACTTTTATAACCTTTTTTTTTTATTTTTCAAAAGTTTGCCTAGCACCTGGAACGCTAAAACGCTTATTAGATAAAGAAGACAACAAACCAAAATCGTCGAAACGAATCGATTAACAAGTCACACTTATTGAGTCTGGATATACTTTTTCAGCGGGACCCGTGGTGCAGTGGGTTGTGTGTCGGACTACAGCGCACGAGGTATAGGGTTCGAATCCCCATCGGGGCAAAACGTTTTTTTCACAGTCCTACCTCTGCCAGGGTCTAAAAAAGTGAGAGACCTCTCAATTCATCACTCGGAATCGGTCCAGAATTTTAGGTCCCTTTTGATGTTTTTCAGAACATCATAGCCTGCATGGTTGTGACTCTGAGAGGTCAGGCGATGGCTCTTCTGACCTGCAAGTGCCAGTTAGTTTAGCTTTTTTACATAGTTTTTCTCTGGACATAGCTGAACGTTCGTGATGGGTAACAAAAGATGCTTGGCGAAGAATTTTTAGCTTTCTTAATTTAAGGTACAAAAGACAGTCTTAAGGAATAAAAATTGTCTTACGCAATGTGGCAAGGGTCCTCGTTTTTAATTTTCTCAACAGTAAAGCTGCTTTATGGCTCTTTCAATCGCATTCAATGGTATTTCTTAGAAAACTTTAAGTCTTCCTACGAATGCTTTTTCACTGGCGGGTTTTTTTTGAGGACAAATATATTCCGCAGAAAAATGTGAAAGACATTAAGTGCGCTGCTACATTTGTATGCATAAAAAGTCATTCAAATTGCCAGAGACTTTATTTTTGCCATCACTCTTATGGGTGGAGACATTCTGCCAACAATGTGTAGTATCTATACCACAGGCATTAAGCACGACTAATTGCAACCATCAAAGAGCCATTCAAAATGCCTTTTCCATCGCAAGGTTTATAGCCCAAACATGTGCACCGTTCCACGCTAGTCTTCAAAACTTTTCAATAGGATTTCCGAATGTCTTTGTACTGAATTCTGCGTTAATTTTATTTTTAAAGTACTCGAGCGTTTTGTATACCAAATTCTTCTTTTTTGCTTTTTTCTTTTGGCCATAATTTTACCAAGACAGATCCGTCTGTTTTGTGAGTTTCTTGTTCAGCAGAGAAAGACATTCCTTGGAGACGTAGGTACATATAGGGCGGGTAGGTACTAAAAAGTACATGAAACACAAAATTATAAAATCCGCCTCATATTTTTGTTTTCATGGAGTTTAAGAAACACAACGACTGCGTGCAATTTTTCCCATCAAAGGTAGGGGACTTATCCTCCATCCGACCGACACCGTTAGGCCGTGCAATTTTCTCTGCATCCGTTGCAGCTAGACTCATTCACTGACAACAATTTATTGCTGTGAAGATAATAAATTTCCCAGTTGAGATAGTTCTTCTTATCTTGAGCGATTGTGTTTTCTTTAAGAAACAATGTGAAAAACCTGTTCTCGTTCTATGGTCCCGTCGTCGTCAGGCAGGAAATTTATTATGGCGGGAATAGTATGCAGACTTTCGAGACAAAAGATTACTTTTCTGGAATTTCGAAAGTATCTAATCTCTTTTCGACTAGACTAGGTATAAGATATTTTATACAGAAAAACAAGAAACACCAGGAGGATTCAAGAGTTTGTGCAAAAAAGCACCTGCTCTTTACGTACCTACGACTGATGTGTCAAAACAATGCATTGCAAGAAGTGATTTATGGCCTAAGCGGATCTCTGTATAAAGTATCTGAACTGAAGCAATAGGCATTTGAATGGACATCCAGCGAAAAGTGTCGCTTCAAAAGGTCATTGGACACTTTTTTCTATTGACATACAAGAGCCCCCTGTACAGCGATGGATAGACGAGGAAAAACACAAATGGCAGACTTGGTAACTTGATACGATGGCAACGTATACTGATGAGATCAGTCTTCAAAGAGCAAGTAATTTTGTGTCCGTTTTAGAAAAAAAAAATGGACTTTTTCACCTGGTAGGTATCGGGGATATGAAAATCACTGATGCAGATACACGCACACAGATACACGCGTTGAGAATTGAACATTCGTTTTGAATTGAATTGAAAAAAGACAGACGAGAAAAAATGTTAAATTAAGCAGACGTAATAAAGAAAATAAAAACGTGATTGTGTCTGAATACATTTTCAGAGGAACGAAAGGGAAACGGATGCAAGTCATGCGTCAGCGCGGTGAAATGTTGCCACGGGAAGCTAGGCATGTGTATAGGGAGGTACTTCCTTTCATTTTTTCCTGGTAGGTTTATTTTTTTTTTTTTTTTGTTATTTGTCTTCCTTTATAATGAATTTATTTTTGGATTGAAAGGGAAGCAAATGAATTAGGTCAGCCACCAGGATTGAAATATATTTACGGTCCTATTGTATTAGTTTGGAATTGTGTATGTAGGTATATATGCAAATACCTACCTGTTTACATTGATTACAATAAAAAAAGTTTTTATGTAAATGTTTCTGGGTCTTCCTTTATTTTCCATTTATTGAATACTCGTTCTCGTGCCTTATGCAAGATTTTTTTTATTTGAATTGCCACAAAATTTCGTACAAAAGGTTGGTAGGTACCTATAGAGCTTACACATTTGATGAAAATTTTGGGCTTAACAGTGAATCATGTGAGTCCTTACATAGGTTTCTGTTACGAGGAAGGATGACCTTATTTTCTCCAAATTAACCGAAAAATTTGCTGTGCAGAAAATATTGTCACTGCAAGACTGAACCAAGATATTTGGTCGCCTTTTAACTTAGGTGCTTTTTTCGGCCCTTGTGGATTGTGGTACATTAGACTCGAGTCAATAAGGCATACCGGGACATGAATCCAAATGGAGTTTGTAGGCTGAGTAGTGAAAAAGTGTTACGGTTTTAAACAGGCTCCAAAATTTATAAGGCCTGGTCTGGTCCTATTACTTTAGGTACTCGCTTTCCACACAACCTAAGATAAGTAGGAGCCTATCTCAAGCGGAGGTATTCGTTATCCTGTGACCAATTGTGACAAATGGAGTGCAATAAGCTATGTCTTTTATTAAGGGGAAAATCCCAACATAAAAAATGCTACATATATTTCAAAAAGTTGTTTTGTCGTTAATTCAAAGTTAAACAAAATATTTTTTAAGTTGAGACATTTTTATTGATGCATAATTAAAAGCTGCATCATTGTAGATTCGGCTCAAATCCCCAAAAATGAAAAATGTCACATCACCCAATATTTTTGTAAGTCCGTGGGTTGACATGACTGGGGGGACCACCGATGTCGGAAGAGGACGTTCAAACAACAATAAGGACTATGCACGTGTCAAAGAAAACAAGTCGTTTAGACAAGAGCGTTATGCAAAGGTAGGTACCAGAGATTAAAACGAGCCAAAAAATGTTCGCCGTGATTGAATACTCGTTCGAAAAAACGAGTACGATCAAACCGAGTATGTATACTCAAAAGGCTCGCGAACACTTCTGTACCGCAAACGGTACAAAGCGAGTATTTCCATGAAAACGAACGATCCAAACGAGTATTTTTCGAAGCCAATACAAACGAGTTCGAATAAGTAACGAGTACCTTGTTTGCGAGTGTACTGATCGGCAATCAGGTTTTAGGGGAATGTTTGTTCGTTTGATTCCTTTGTTAATTTCTGTGTGGAATGGATGCTGTGTCGACTATTGTTTTGACTGTCAGTTTCACAAATAAGTTTTTTTTTAGATAAACAGATAATTTACACAGCTGAACAATGATGCAATAAATCCACTAGGTAAATATTATACCCCTACGCCTTTGGGAAAATACATTTTGTCATTCAGGTATTACATAGTTAGTCCTACCAATTTCTTGACATTAAATTGGAAATACGCATCTTACACATATTTTCATTCATTGTTCATTCATTCACTAATCCAAAATATATAGGGCCTTTTGCTAGAACTACCTATGCTACAACTAGGTATTTCAATTTATCTATCTTCCTACTTCAAAAAACCTGCAAAGAACATGCACACACGCATCTTACACATCGATCTTAAGTTCTCAAGGAAAAAACAAAACGATCAATACGATCATCCCATAATGTACGAACAAAAGTACTGATCGAAAAGATCGGTTCTATTTGCAAACATTCGAATACTTTTGTGTATGTGCCACGAGCCTTTTTGAACTTCGGTGCACAGAAGCGAGTTACTTGCGAGTATACGAGTCATTTGGATGTACCGCTTGCAAGCGGGTTCTACTCGTGGCACTCACAAAGCGAGTATACAGAAAAATCGAACGAGTACGAACAATCAAAAATTTTTTTTTTGTGTTCGATCACGATCGATCAGACTCGTTTTAATCTCTAGTAGGTACCTACTCTGCGAATGAACCTACCCCGCCAGGCACTGCTTATGGCTTACATGGTCCTAGGACGAGCAGTTATGCTCGGGTCACAGCTAGACGGCTTCCGGGGGATAGCTTAATAATGCAACTGCCTAAGCGCAAGCTCAGGGTCGCGAGTTGGAATGTTGGAAGTATGACTGGTCGTAGCTACGAACTTGAAGGGGTGATGGTGATCTTGTGTGTTCAAGAGACGAAATGGCGGAACACCGGAAATCAGGCTCGTTTCTTGGATATAAGGCAAAGCTTACAAGATGTACTACTACAAGGGAAGAACGGAATAGGCATCATCCTTGCGGCACAGCTACTTGATGGCATCTTGAACCATCGTGACCGATTGATATCTCTCAAGCTGGTGATAAAAGGTGAGGTGTGGATCGTTCGCGCATATGCTCCCCAAGTTGGGTGCGAGCAGAGGGAAAAAGATGCATTCTTGATGGATTTCATAGTCCCATCAAGGCGATCCCAAAGGGAGAGCTTTTGTTTGTAGGCGGAGACTGGAACGGACATCTCGAGAAATCTAACGAGGCCTATGAAGGCTGCCATGGTGGGCTGGAGTATGGCACTAGGAACTCTTCTGGTGAAGATATCGTAAAAGTTTGCAAGTCATACGGCCTCATCGTGCTTAATACCATGTTCGTCATGGAAAGCAAGGCACCTGATCACTTACATCAGCGGTTGGAATGAGACCCAGGTTCACAGTTCCTCAAAACCGCGGTTCAAAGATCAGCACTGCTGACCGTCATTTTTATGGAACCGTCAAAAATGCAAGCAAATCTAACTGGGATAATCAACTGGTACAATTTGGATAAGGAAAAAGGCGAAGCATGCACGATGCAAAATTACCTCTGTACCATCATTCACGAAAACGAAGATGTAGAGTGCAGGGCACAAGATATGTGCGATGACCTACAGTGCAGGCCAAATCACTCCTAGGGACTCCAAAAGGCGACTGCAAACAGGTCAAAGAAATATGGTGGTAGTCAGATGAGGTGAAACTATTGATCAGTGAAAAGAAAGTGCTCCTCGAACAACAGAGATGAAAGGCTTCGCCTAGAATTGGAATTAAGACTCTTCAAGTGTCTTGCTAAGAAGTGCGTCCAGGTTTAAGCAAAGAGAATAGAGGGCCTGTATCAGGAATTGGAGGAAGTTTCTTCTTCCACTGCTAATACACATCAGACCACACAGGATTTTCGCCAAAGCACCTTGAATAATGGAACTAAATTCTTCAAAATTGCCGCTCAGAGGAGGAGAAACGCCCAGGAGATTCGTTCGCCAAGTTTATAAACAATGCTCAGGGACAGTTTCTTGTGGGTGACCACAAAATTTTTCATAGGTGGCGGCAGTATTGTGAGGAACTTTTGAATGCAAAGTTCCCAGGCACCACTTTTCAGAAGAAATTTATCCTAACCGAGAAGAGACATCACAGTCGAAGATGTTGGGAAGGCGATTAACTGCTCCAAAAAGCGAAAAGCAGTTGGACCGGATCAGATACCCTCAGAGTTCTGGAAGAAAATGGTTGACAGCGGGTCTAGATGGCTCACGACCTTCATCTCCAAACTAATATTGTATCACTAGGCAGGTAGTTAAGGGCACAAACTAGAAAAAGTGTAAGTTTCATCAGAGTTAGATATCAACTTGTCGAAGTGCAGATTCTTGAGCATCTTTTCTGTAAGCTGCCGTCTCGTGTGTTACCCCCCATTCAAACGTCCTCACGGTTGATGACTTCTAGTATTAAAAATGCCGAAAAACCCGTTTGACTATTGAATTTGACTCTGGCCTGTTCGCCTTCCTCTGTCCCGCTTTTACTTTTGATATTTTCTCTAGTTAGCTTTCGTTGAATTAAGCGACTGATTTTTTTTTAGGCTTGAGCAAATCGGTGGTTGCCAGCTATACCTTCTTCTGCAACTTAAAGAGGATAAAAAAACCTTCAAGACCGAGTAAAAACTGTCATTTCTTCCTGCCGTTGAGAGACTGCTTACAAATGTTATTTCAAAAAAAAAAAAATTACAATTCCTAGGAGCATGACTGATTAATCACAAGTCCTTTTGACGGGTATTGTGGTTCATAATAACCCTTAAGACGGGTTATTGGGACTTTACCAAGTCAATGAACGTCAGAATAAATAATTTTTCCTTTCAGTTTGTTGTTTGCAAACCTCATAAATGCTCTCTGAAGATGCGTTTTATAAAATCTATTTTTTCGCCATTTCTTGTTTTGTTTTTTAGCTTCATGGTTCATGTAGGCCTAAAAACGAGTACTGAATGCAACAAAATTTCTGTATGCACTTTGTTTTAACATAAAATCTGAATTTCAAAAGGCTTAACACATCAAGCTACGTTTTTATAACCACCTTTATACAAAATTCACATATTTTTTATTTCTTTTCAACATACTGGCACAATATTCTTTTATTTTCGGACATATGCTCGCATTTTATTCACTTAAATAAAAATAAATTAAAAAAAAAACTTTTCAGTGCTCCATTCTCGACAAAAGTCCTTGCATCATTTTTCTTTTTTTTTTTTTTGTATTTTAAGGGCATGAAGGTTTTAAGCTTTTAAAAATTGCATTCATGTCCAGCTCTGCGTTACTTTTATGGCCAAAAGCAAGAAACGCAAAGCACTTTGGCAAGAAAGCCCTCATTTTATTCTATTCGTAGAGGTTCAGAGGTAAGAAAGGGAACCTTTTAAGCAGAATTTCAACAGCAATACGTGGTAAGGAGGTTTCTTTTTTTAAAGGATGTTTGCTCTAAAGAAAAATAAAAAGCAAAAACCCATACAAATGAAATGAAAATAAAAACCTATTCATCCAAGCAACCGATCCCACCACCCACACCCAAAACAACCACACACACACACCCATTTTGGAAAATCCATTACCACCTTCTTTCTCTGGTGCTGCCGCATGAGGGTCCGGGAAAAACGAGGAAAAGCACGCAAATATAAACTGGGTGCACAAGAGAGCTCTCAGCTGCACGGCAACGAAAAACGCCTACACAGGCAGTCACACACACACATAAGACACGGCCGCAGCATGTACGGGGAAGGGCGGAATCCATAAACAACACAAGATACGAATTGTGAAAATGGAAACTAGAACGGAGGGGGTGCCAGCCACTATCCATTTGGCTGCGTCCCTAGTGGTTACCATCCGTGTTTTGCTACCCTTTTCCCTGGCACATCGACCACCCTGCCTGTAGCACTATTAGAACCGGCAAACCAAAGTAGAGAATGGAAAATAGAAAATGAAAAAAAAGGAAAAACTAAACAAATGCCCGCGCCTCGGGGCCCCCTTCCCCGGTTTTTCTTTTACAATTTTTGCAGAGCATGCCATGCGTGTTAACTGTTTTTTTTTTTAGAGTAAAAAGCCCTCAAGCCATGAACTTTAATTATATGCCAACAGAAAGAGTTTTTGTGTGTGTGTGTGTGGGTGTGTTGAGGGATTTGCTTTTTGTTTCAAAACTCTGGGCGCATTTCTATGGATGCAATTAAATTGGCTGATGCAGGCTGTTTTGAAGGAGGAAGTCGTCCTCATTTATTTTTAGTTCACAATGTAAGCCTTAGCCTGGCTCCTTTGGATGGTTCTATTTGTGGTTGAAGCAATTGAAAAACTTTAAAACTTAAAGTTTTTTTTTTTTGATTTCGTTGTTGTTGTGTGTTATAAAAGTTATGCAATGTTTTTGTGCACCTATAGGCATTAATGTTTGAGCTTGACTTATGCTTCCTTTCAATAGTGAACAATCAATTTTTGTTCTTGTATACTCTGAATCCTTGTTGAGTTTTCGATGTAATTAGTTTGATCAAAAGTTGAATTTATCTTGTGAAAACTGAAAGGCTCTATGAAAGCTTTGCAGCAAGGATTCGTTCAATGCCAATCAAGAAAAGCGCTTGACCAACTGGTGCACCTAGGTATGAGAGTTCTTTGTTTTGGCTATATTGAGCTTAAAATCTTTCTTTACGCAAAACAAATAAAATACAAAAACTAATCAAAATTCGACTCATTAGGAAGTTTTTTGGGGCGGAAAATCTTTTCATCCACACGGTACGGGACGGCGCAGTAGAAAACGACCGAATTGATTTAAATCCTTATTAACATCTTTGGGGAAAATTGGGGAGTCTCTAATTGCCCTCCTATGGATACACCCTCATAGAAAGAGTAAAAAGAACAGGACCAAGTCGACTTTCTTGAGGAATATCAAAAATGCTAGTCGTAGCCAATTAATGTCATGATGGAATTCTGAACCGTGAATTGATAATTCGTAGTTGATTTTTAGCGGACTGACCAAAATCGAAAAAGGACCTTATACGTTGTCCGTCCGTCCGTTCAATCGTGTTATAACTTCTGTGGGGTAAGTCTTAGAAAGATAAAATTTCGTGTGCTTTTAAACTGCGGAAATGGTCAGAGAACCCAACGAGGGCAGTTTTTTTAAGCACAAATAACGGTTTAATTACAGTTTGAAGTTTCATGGAAAAATGGATTAAATGTTTTTGAATATTTTTTTTTAAAAGTTTAGTAGGTAAGAACTAGAACAACGAAACTGAAGTTAAATACTGAACTTTAACGAAAAAACCCAATTTTTTTGAAAAGTTTTTGAGAAATTATGAGTTGAAAATGGATGAGGTTTTTCAAAGTGTCTGAGGCCATACGTTTTGAATCGCTTGCTGCACAAAGCCAATAATTAATGTACATGGATCCGTATAAAGCAAGTCAAACCAAGAAAACCTTAAAGAAAACCAAGAAAAACTTAAAGGTGATTAAGTCATATTTTTCAAAAAAAGTTTTAATTCTGCCGTTTTGACACATTTTCGAAGAATAATCGCAAAAATGCATGAAAAAACGCGTGCGTCCCCTTGTCTCCGGTGGTTTTAAGAGAAATCATATGTTAAAAATCACACGTGTCAGAAATTGTCTAAAATTTTAAGGAAAATTATAACGAATTTTAAAGTTATAAGAACGAAAACGTAAAAGCATTTTCAAACAGTTTTTTTAAGTCTTCTAGTATTTTAACGGCAAAAGCAATCTTGTTCAGATATGGTTGAAGTATACAAAGCGTACAAAAAGAAAGCAAGCTGCGTTTAAATATTTTTTAATTGCCGTTTCTAACCTAAGTTTTTTGCAGCCTATTTAATAAACGAAATAAAAAGTAAAATTGGGTGGATATTGAATTAAAGAAAAACATACAATGCTAGCGCGGATGGCAGAGCTATTGGAAAAAAGTCAAATGAGAACTGAACAAAAAACAAAAAAAGCTGTTTCATGGATGTGAAATTTCAAAAAGTTATAAAAGAGGTCGAAAAAGTATGTCTCCCGCTCTATTTCCTTAACGGTATAAAGTAAAACTTTGAAGCAAATAACGGGCAGAGTCCAGCTTCTGAAATTTTTCCAATTTTCAGAAACTTTGAAGATTTTATTAAAAAATGTAAAAACATTTTCGAAACGATTTTTTAAAGGTTTCTAATCCGTTACTGGTTGTGACAATCTTATTCAAATGTGACATTCAAACATTTACAACACAAATCAACTGCATTGAAAGTGTTTTAAAACCGATGTTTCCAACGTCAAGTTTTTAAACCCATTAAAATCAACAAAATAGAAAACAACATGTTTTACCGTTTTATCAGAAATCCATGTCCGCAGAATTTAGGAAAAGTGCCCAATGGAACGCAGCTGGTTGTAAAATTATAGAATTAAAAAAAAGCCTAACGATAATTAAAAAAACTAAATTGCTGTTTTATGGATTTTCAATTCCAAAAGTGGTAAGAAAAACCCAGAAAATATGTAACCTTTCCTCTTTTTTGCAACGATAAGAAGCAAAAATTTTAAATAAAAAACAGACGTAGTCCATATTTTTAAATTTGAGAAAACTGAAATATGTAGTGAATAATTAATAGATGTGATTGAAAACAGTTGACTGACTAAAATGAATTTGAATTGAAACTTTAGTTGACTGACTAAAATGATGCTAGTAGCAAATATATTTTTTTGTGTTTTGTTTTAAGTTTCTTCCAAAAACCGAGTTATTTTGACGAACCATAAGATTTTTTACAAGAGTAGGTACCTATTTGTACTCATGTCCTATGTGAATGACGGAGCAAATAAAGCAGAGAATTAAAGGTGATAAAAGTAACTCCTCCCCCCTTTAAAGAAGTTGTTGGATTAAGCTCACACGTACTAACGTTCTATTTATGTTGGCAGAAGCAATTGCCCAGGCTTAAGAGAAGCATTTCTGGTCAAAAGGCTACAATATACCTTAAACAGCATTCTTGGGCGACATAAGTTAGCAGGTTGTCGATGACGCATGCCAATGTCGATTCAACTTCTATATCATTGCTGAATGAATTGATTAATTCAAACAACCCATGACTTGTTTTTACCGCTGGTTATGACTTGGAACTTGAATCATAGCAACTAAAAAAACCTCTCTTCGAAGCAGCTCTTAAAGCTCCTGGCGAATAAGAAGTTGTATTAAAAAAAAACTGTCACTGCAAGCAGAAAACATAAAGTAAAGTCCTTAACCTGGATGTTGGCAAACTTGCCAACATCATTTACACCTTTTCCTTCTATGGGGAACTGGAAAATTCAAAGAAATCCTGAATCTTTTCACATAAACTTGAAAAAGACATGTCAGAAACATTATGTCACCCTTGCTGCATTTGGAATTGAAAAAGGGGAGAAAATAATTAAAAGAAAAAAACGTTCCCATCAAATTTGTAAGTTTGTTAACTTTGAGTTGTGCAAGTTATTTTCAATTCCCAGAAACGTCAACACAACCCTGAAATGAACTGATTGTGTGACAATTGATAAATTAAAATTTCACCAGATGTTTACATAATACACATGTGTAGGGTACGTCATTTTCTGTTCATCCCATGTATTCGTTTATTTCAAAACTTCTTTGCTCGGCTATAAATAAATAATAAAAATCAAAAGTTGAAAAAAAAGAAAAACACTTACAAAAACCAATTGAAATGCAAAAAAAAAGAAAACGCGTACAATATGGAAGTTTATTGCAGTCATTTCGTTTGGCCTTGTGCTGCAAGTTGAATCTTTTACATTGTGTTGGGGTAAGATTTTTAATGGAATTTTTCAAGTACATATCCCGCACTCTATCAGAAATGGGCGGCAGTATCGAGCACTCGTACACTTTTACTCTGTAGTACAAACACTCATTGCATTGAAAAGAAGCTAAAACAACGAATCGTGTGTTTTTGCTTTTTTGCTGACATTTTTAGGTTTGTAATTTGCTTCCGATACGCCGATACTTGACATCGGATCTCAGAATGAATTTATGCAACCAAGAGTTTTTTTTTTTTGTTCAGTGCATTGAGTATTGCTGATTAAATCAATTTCATTTCTAAAATCGCGTTCAAGGACTATTGGGTCAGCATTACCTTAAGAACATGAGCTATATGCATAATTGTTTTGCAGGCGGTTTTTTTTTTTAATTACCAGCCTTGAGTCGCTGGTGCTAATTTTTCAACAGGAAGATTTGTTTTAATTTTGAAGAGCTGAATTATCTTTTATTCATATCTAAGACGCATTTGCTCGCAGTTGGCTTTACTTCCAGCTTTATGATTCCCGATTGTGTATTATCTCCACCTAAAGTTGAGGTCATAAGAAACCGTGGGAAGATACTCATTCAACACTCATTTTTAATCACACAAACTTTGGAATGCCTGAAGGTTCCACTTATAGTCCGACACTGTTTTAATTTTGCAGCCAGTTATTTTTCGATTTTTTTAATATAGAGAAACAAGTTCAGTTCTCTCATTTGTAATCGTCATTACCAGTTTTATACCCATGCTAAATTTAATCCTTATAAGACATCCATTTAATGCTTATAAGAGGCCAGATCGTTCAGATTGGACCCAGTTAATCCAAAGGACGTTAATATATGCCAATATTGCTGTATATTGATCGACAAATAAAACTATTTTTTTTCTTTCTTATTAGGCAACGAAATATACTTTATTTATTTAATAAAACACATTTTTTTAAAAATTTAAATTGAATACATAAAAAATAACTTAACTCGTGAACATAAAAAATACATAAAAAATAACTTCTCGATGGGTGATCTGTAGATGATGTCGCACTTAATTGATAGGATTCAAAAGTGACCTCAACAGAGTTTTATAAAATGTAAATGATGCCCTAGGATAGTCTTGAGGATTCAATTGAAACACATAACACAGAGGAGCTCCCAAGACTGCGGTAAGTGTGTCTGTGCTGGGATATATCTACAAAGGAAATCTCTGCACCAAGACCTGCGTTCGAAGCTCACTTTATAACTTAAAGATCTGGGTAGGTGTACCTACGAACATGGCAACCAAGAGTAAGCGAGTTTAGTAACAAAATTGTTCCGAAATTTCTAGGATCTTTAAAGGAATTCAAATAATGTCTTTAACATTATATAACTACCCACACTCAAAGTACGAATGTAACTTTTATGTCTGAGCCGGTGCAAAGAATTCTAAGTTGCATATACGATCTCATTTCATTATATGACTAGGATTCCTTAAGCGTTTCAAAATATTACATATGTACGGAATGAACGTTTAGTGGCTGGACGGGTGTAGAGAGCGCTACGTACGTTGCATTAAGTCAATTGTATCCCATTCTCGCTATATGTCTAGGATACTTAAAACGATGCAAAACATCGCAAAAGCCGATGTTCGCCCAAAATATGTCCGGGCGAGTGCAACAAAATTCTACGTTGATTCACATGATTTCATTCTGTTTAAATGTCTATAATCCTTCAAGCGATGAAATGTCCACGATCACAACAGGATTAAACATTTCTATATTCAGTTTTGCTAAATATTTTAGTGTCTGGTCAGGTCTTAAGATTCCTACGTTTCATTTACTCGGTTAGATCTTGTTCTCACGAAACGTATAGTTTCTCTGAAACCCCAGCTGAATGCCTTTTTAGAAATGACTTTTTAGAAATAAGAACAAAAGCTAACAAAAAGTCATCTCGGGATTTTTTAAGTGATGCCGGAAGAAGTTAACACTTCTGTCCTCTTCGTTTGTATTAAACACGGACAGAGGACCTACAAATTTTAAAGCTCAGTGAAAAAAGTATCAAGGTGAGTATACTTAAGGTGGAGTTACAGTCTGGGGTGGACCTGGGCCTAAGCCAACAAGCTTTGCCAGCCAGCTCTGTCTTCAGGTAGCCGTCTCCAGTTTCGCACGCGAAGTTGGCTGAGGTCCCCTTCCACTTGCGGGCGCCACCTGAGTCTCAGTGCTTAAGGTGAGTAAAGGATGTGTTAATTTGATCTCATCTAAAGCACAAAACGCCTTAATGCCTAAATATTTAATTCTGCATGAGCTTAAGTATTATCTCTGGTGGCACGCGGCAACGACAACATAATTATACTGACCATACTAAATTTCTTTCATGTCTGGGTAAGTGCTTCAAAGAGAAAGTGTGATTTGTCCATAGGATCATTGCTGCATGCAAAAATGATAGATCACGGGCTGAAATCAGGTTCAGCTCATCACAAGTTGGACCTGATATGATAGCTTATCTTTAGATGGATGTCTGTCCACACTTCTTATTAAATTTACTTCAATATACGATCTCAAAAGCGCAGCTTAAGATTATTTGGAGGGGAGGCCGTGCCTGTATAGGCCATCTATAAATAAGAAATATATACGGAGTTTATGTGTAGGCAATTTGCATGTCGATCAATATTACAGAAGTCAGAAAAAGTTACGCATTAGTTCTTATATCTGGGTAAGTTTAACCGGATCAAACGCGAAGATTTTGATTTGCAGTCATTGGTAGGAACCAGTCTCTGGAAATTATTGCGGAATTTTCTGGATTTTCTGGAAATTTTGTTGCGGGATGTTTCCATTAATTCATTATAAGAATATTTTTTTTAATTTCGGGATGCGTAACAAATCTTCATTGGCGAAACACAATATTTGTGGAAGGGACTACCATACCCAGCTAACATTTTAGCTCCTATAAGACACTCCGGGAGTCTTACTAGAGCGACCACTTTTAGTTTATAAAAGCCTTATGAGAGCCTCACGAGCGTTAAATGCCACATTTTTAGGAGCTACTTATGTATGTACTTATGTGTGGAGCTACTTATAAAAAAATGTCGTAAGAGTTGTACTTATTGCTTATTGCTCATCTCTGCCAAAAAGAAAGAAGAGAAGAAGAAGCCAAAGAGAAAGAAAAAAAATGTTTATTTTTGAAAGAACTTAAAGACCAAAAGCGAACAAGATAGTTTAAAAAATTAAAATCGATTTATACGATTAATACTCCATTAACATTAATAAAATCAAGATTGCTTCGTTATAATAATATTTTACTTTACATATATTAAATAGAATACATTTTCAAAATTACCTAAAAGGTCCTAAATTAAATTAAATTAAAAGTAAAAGTTAAATTAAAAGTAGATATTTAGACATCTTTTCTTAATAACAGTTCTAAAAAAAACAGTTCTTTTAAAACAGTTCACTTTAACGGTATTTAGTACTAGCTAACCTTTAAAGCAATAAAAAGCCGGCCTTTTTACAGACAATGGCTAAAACATGATGTTGCCTTATGAGACTAAAGATCAAGAGTATCAGGAGCGTTATGGGAGCGTTATAGGAGTCTTATAAGAGCTTTTTTGACATTTGTAGAATATAACTTTCAAATGTGTGTCCAGAGGGGAAAAAATCTCCCCAAAATGGCAACTGTATACCAAGGAGTTTGCAAAAATAAATGCTTATACATAGTTGAAAATGTTTCGATTATAAAATTTGTATAAATATTCATCTTCAAGAAACAAAAAAAAATATATTGCTGGCAATAACCTTTTTAAGTAGTATCTACATTGACTATGCATAAAATTAATAAAATCAGAGACGGGAAAAAAAGATGGGTTGTTCATATTGCTTAACTATGCTAATATTTTTCTCCGCTATTTGATTTTATCTCGAACACGGATGAGCAACCAAAGTTTACTAGGTGTCATCGCTTGCCTAGTCATCGCAGCCGAATAAGGTTAAACAATCACCGTTATATTAGACAACAAAGAGTTAATCGCCTAAAAGATCTGACCTTTGCGTCATGGCTTTTAAAAGGAAATAAATCCATAAAAATACGTATAAAAATACGTGTGTAACTTTATAGCACCCGCAATCTGATTCATAACACGAACGACTTGCTATGGGGGGCAGTAACTTTACACCCATTTGAGTAAATATCTGTCCTTGAAAAGCCCTTAACAATTTCTCCATCCAGAATGTCGATAAAAAAAAAAAAAAAAAAAACACAAGCCATAAACGATTAAATTACACGAACTTTGAAACATCTTAACCTCAACGCAGAGCACGTGCTCTCACATCCTAAATTTTTTCCTTTTTTTTTTATTTACAATGGAAACACTGTAAAAGCATTTTACACAATTTAAGACGCTAAAGCTTAAAATAAACTTGCATCATCGATGCATATAGATATCTCATCCAAACGTTCCCATAAATCTTTCTTCTCGCTTTTTATTTATAAATTCTTAGAAAAAAAAAGAAACACGAATTCAGGCCGTCAAAAACCGCCCGTCCGACGTGGCCCAATCCGCCACATGGTAATAAAAATACATTTTTTTTTTTTGTTTATAATTTTCATTATAACAGAAGAAGATGAACACTTTTCTCACAGCGCTTAAGGTAGGTATACTAAATGTACTCGGGACTAAAAATAGATAAATCTGACGTTACATGATAGGTAGGTGTGTTTTGAGATACGATGAACCTACTTTTTTGTTGCGTAGAAATATTTATAATTAAAATCTATCAGAGAGGGGTTTTTGTTTTATTTTTAAATAAAATCGAAAAAAGAATTTCGCTTTTAACAAGAATTTGGCATACTATACATTGGAATATTGGAAGGAACGTGGCTCGTAAAAGGATTTAAGCCAAAAATGTTTTTAATGAAGACAAAGGAAAAAAAAAACAAGTTTTAAATTTTTTATTAAACTGTCGGTTGTATTTGTGCTAAAAATTTGTGAATTCGAAGAAATTATCTCTTTGTTTGAGCCAAGTTAATTAGCTAAACAAAGCATCGCGAAACAAAAGGGAATTTTAAAGAGCTTTTCGCTGCAGAAAATTAACCTTTATGACTTTAGTGAAATATTTCGCAGAAGGAGAAAAAATCCTTTTAAAGGTGTTTTAAGGTTTTGAATTTATTGGTTAAGATTTTTATTGCCGTATTGTCTTTGGCCAAACTTGCAGGATAACACTCATACCGCATAAACTCTGTACTTCTTGAAACTACTGATTTTCTTATAGCAAATCTACGTTAAAGGGCGAATTTTTAGGTGTTGCTTTTTTCACTTGGGATATTGACAGAAATATGTTGCCCGACGGTAAGATGTTTGACACGCAAAGTCCTCAGCATTGATAGACGCTTGATCACAGATAAAGCTACATATGGCCAAGGCTTATAAATCGCACAAATGTCAAAATTTGAATTAATTTCACCCTTTTGGACATAAACCATAATTCAACATGCTTGCGTCGAGGGCGAACTGAAGAGAATATTGCGGCTGTAGCAGCACGCAGCGATAAGATGATAGAAACTTCACTTCAGTCAAACCTATTCGCTACCAATCCATGACTCGCGACTTATTGTTACCAAAAATTCATTAAAGTGATTTGGAGGATATGAATTTCCAATGAGATTGCTAATGGAACAATTCCTCAATTACGGAACCAATTCGGTGAACACTTAACTTTGAGACTCTGAGCATTAAATTGGCCGCCAACAATATGTGATTGAACATCTCAATACAGCAACAACACATAACGCAGTCACATGCACAGGTATTTTTTCCGCGTGGGTTAAGTCAAAACTGATTGATATGACTTTTGGTGTATTTAGTAGCAAAATGTACGTTTTTTTTTTGCTCATATTTCTAAAAGTACTTAGCAAAAATTTTAAAGTAAATAGATTTAGCAAATCGCAATGAATCAATCTTTCATTGGATTTTAATGTCATGCATATCCATTCAGTACTTAAGGAGTTCTGAGAGTCACAATTTTGGGTGACAGCTATTAATATATAGATTTTCTTTAAAATGCTAATTTCAAGAGCCAATTCAAGTTCCAGAACAAAGACTTTATGAAGAAATAACCAATATGAAGAAATAACCAACTCACCCGTTACAAGCCTATATCCAATTTATGTACATACTACCAATCAGCAGTGCCTGACTGCCCGCTGATTGTGATGTCCACTGTTGTATTGTTTCTAAAAAAATGTTAGTTTTTGTAAAACGAAAGACAATGATCTATAGCTCAAATGAACAAACTCGAATTAAAAGTTAACCTTTTTGTTTGTGTTTAAGTCCAAAAAGCCAACTTAATTTCTTATGTTATGAAGGTAGATTAGAACAAAGATTTTAACGATGGACAACGCTTCGGCCAAGAGGATCTGAGAATCCAAGACACCAGGCTGGATACGACCAGAAAGTACTTGCGTTTTAAGGTCCAAGTCATCGCAGATAATAAAACGCTTGGTTTAGACAATTGGAAGCAGCGTGCCGGGATTACAGAGAATGGAAGGTTAATGTGAACCGGTCCGGCACCCTCCATGGATCGAGGGCCTATGGAAGCCCTTGACATCCAAACGGAGAGCTTAGCACCTATAAATGAGCCACGGCCTAGCTTTTCCATCATTCTATTTGCGTAATAAATTATCTTACACACATGAAGGGGACCTATACAAATTTTCGCCGATTTTTCTAAACGCTGCCGGTTTAAGCCTCTCATGACAAAAATTACTCCCTGAGGGAACGCAAGTCACTCTAGGACTCCATGATTAGCTACAATAAAACCTAGAACCAATGCAAACAAATGCGTATTGGTGTAATTGCCTTATTTTCTTTTATTTTAGTGCCATTTACTAGCCAACACCAGCGGTAGAATTCTCCAAAAGAATTTCAAAGCTCTCCACTCATAGCATCGTTTTTGCTGGCGCGTGCTAACTCTTTTTGGGAAATATAGTAAGTCAAGGAGCACCGACCAAGTAACATGCCATTGGGTAACTGTTATACGATTGAAGGAGTCTTAAAAAGTCTTTTACCCAACACCTGCGGTACAATATTTAAAAATATGTTTCTCATGCAAATTTTTCTCATAGTTTTTCTTCTACTAGAATCCCTTTGAGGCTGCTTTTCCCCAATTGAACATTTCCCCAGGTAGCTATGCTGGCAAGAGAATGCTTGTTTCAAAATAAGCGGCTTACGGATTGATGATTGTTAAATCGATCGGCTGATGAGGAAGACAGAAAAAGGAGATGATCTATATTGCGGGCTGTAACAAAATATTCTCCTGGTTATACCACGGTATTTCCACTTAAAAGGCATACCACATGCGAGTGGAATTCTCGGTGTTTTTAATATGTTCTGGCGTTGGCTCAGCAGCGTCTGGAATCAGGGTTGCATAAAGTACTCACCCCCTCATTTCTTTCCACTCGCATCAGGGTCACGCATTTTAAGGGAATTACTTGCCTTTTAATCGCTTGCTCATATTAAACAGACTGAAACTGATTTCAATAAAGAAATAAATAGAAGAAGTCCACCAGCCAAGACCCGCGGCACACAATTTCCAAAGAATCCGTCCAATAAATTTAGCTAACATGATGTTTCCACCGGAGCCTAATCCGCGATTAGGACAATCCATCTTAAGTCCCCTCTCAATCACGAGATTTACCATACGAACTTAAATCTCTGCTCGAAGACATTAAAAAATAATCGCGGCATTAATCTCTTCCACGCATGAATTCTCTAATCAAACCGTACAGAATTTTACGTGTTCTGTTGTCAAACAAATCTTTGACAGTGGGGTATCATCAACTAAGCGGTGTTTGTTGTGTTGTATAAAGGAATGCGTAGAATAGTTGACGTTTCTTTTGAGTTTTGACATTTGGTGTTTCTATTTTTGGGGTTATTTCGTTTCGTTGAAACCAAAGTTGGTTGTCGTTTAAAAATTTATTTAGTTATTTCTGAATCTGGCAGATTATCCAAGATGCCCGGGAGCCATAAAAAACTGACAAATTTGACGTTTTGTGTTTCTATTTTTTTTGTAATTTCGTATCGTGAAATCCAAATTAAATCCAAAATAATTATTTCTGAATCTGGCAGAGTCTGAGTTGCCTGGGAGCCATAAAAAACTGACATTTACGAGGAGATGTACAGAGGACCTGACAACCACACGTTGTTATTTTACACCACAGGATGTCATTAAGAAAAGTCAAGTTAATCTTCAATTTTCCGGTGAAAACACTTGGCGATTAACTTTTGATCTTCCTTAATTAAACGTTAATCCCTGTTTTAAGTGCGGAGAAAACACCTTACAAAGGTACCTGTTTTTTATGTGGAAAAGCTGATTTTAGAGTACTCCTCAGTCCTCGCTTTAGCTATTTAAGAAAGCTTTTCAAGACAATATTTACAACAAATTCTTTGACTCAAACTCAAGTATAATGGCAAGCTAGACGAGCAACCTAGAAATTTATAAGATTCCAGTATCTATGCAGTTTCCTTTAACTATTGGCGATGGAATTGGAACGCGATAATCATCATCATCATTTTCGAATGCCGCTTATCCTTTAAAAGGTTCGCGGAGCGAGGGTGTTTAAATGGTCTTTCCGTCGTTCTGGATCCTCCGCCACCAACTCAAGAGACTCCGGCGCAATCCCCAGGCGGGACTCAGAGAGGTCCTTTACTTGATCCCACCACCTGTTTCTTGGCCTAACGCAATAAAAGCAATCGAATTGGCAAATGAAAGTCTGCGTCTTAAAATACTAACTGCGACTGTCTTACTCCTGAATCTGTCGACTTATATGGGTGCACCACTTGAAAATGTACAGAACTTTTAAGAGGAAGCTGCACCGAGCTGTTAGAACTACAGACAGTAAAACCGGTGGGCTTTAAGCCTTCAGTTTTGATCATAGTCGTCAAAAACAAAGGTAAAAAAATTGAAGTTGCAGAAATGTTTAAACAGGCTCCCTTAAAAAATCAATTTAGTCATTTTATAAATTAAAGTTTAATTAAAAAACCGTTAACAAGCAGTTTTTCAAACCGTGATTGAAGTGAAGCGGTCACGGTTGAGGTCGTGTGGTACTGATCTCAACAATCCCAAATGGTTTTTAGCTTCCATTTTTATGTTTGCCTGACAATTTTACCTTAAGGTATTGTTTCTCATAAAAGCAGCTCAAAACTCCGTTCAATCGGCAAAAAACGGAAGTTTAAAAATTTTTCAAAATAAATGTTCGATTTATCTATCTGAATGCCAATCAAAACGTGCGCTCGCTTGCCTTAGAGAATACTGTACAATTTTTTGAAACTTTTATGCGCAAAAAAAAAACCTAAAATTGAAAAAGTGCACTCGAAATGGCACACACAAGGCAAAGCATTCTTTCTCTGACTCGTCTGGTATTTATCATCGAAAATTTCCGGCGAACTTCAACTCTGCAAGAGAACATATGATTAATGTTATAATTTTTTTTTATTTGCTTAACTCCAACGAAACATCCGCCATATGTGCGTGTTCTATATATACAAAAATGGAATTTTTTTTTCGCACAAAAAAAGAAATGCCGACCATTAAATTGGCCTTGACTTTTATACTGTTCATATAATGTGAAGGCTCTGACGCCTCGTATCTCGTTCACCATACTTTTGCACATGATAAGTGCAAAAAAAACGAATGTGAAAGATTATAAAATTCACAGCCCCCTTGGCTAATCGAAATAAAGTAAAATGTTGAATGATAAATGAATCGAGAGGCGACAAAAATTAAACACAACAGGCAATAAACTTAAAGGTTTTCCACTCATAAAATATACTCAAAATTAATACTTGAAACCACTGCATGGAGGTCTCTTGTTGTAACCGTCTTAATCCTAAAGGGTCCCACGTTCGATCCCTATACCGGACATAGCTTAATGTTCGGGGTGTTTTGCTTGGTATGGCGCTTTTTTCTGTTTAAAACCAGATTAAATTGCACATGTTTCAGAGAGTTCGCAGTTTTTTTCTTGTTGTTCTATAAACAAAACTATAAAATGAACATATGCAGTGCAAAACATAAACAGATACAACAGATAAACATCCGATGTTCTTCGAACAAAGACCGTAACCTTCTTTATTCACAAAGAATTACATACATGCACCCACTTGAGTGTGAAGTAAAAAAGAACAAAAATCAACCAAAAGTGTAAAAAACAACAAAACAAAGAGCACCAGTCAATCAAACTTGAATGAAATCAAAAAGACAAGGTACAAAGATACAAAAAAAGAGTGAAAATTATCTCTGAAAAAATAACGAAAATAAAACCTAGAAACAAGCCTCTTCATCGTGGCCTGTATCTGTGAAACAAGAGCCTCTGTGCGATACAACAAAGAAATTATTATTTAAGAACGTACAAAGAAGAAAAAAAAATCATCTACAGGCTTTTTTGTAGATATTCTGTGTTTCCTCCAAAAAAAAAAGAAACTCAAATGTGTTAGATAATTGAAAAAGAAATAAATGTTAAAAAACGACGGCATGCCAAAAAAAAACTCAAATGAAAATGAATATCAAGGACTGTTGTTGTTTAATTTTTTTTTTTTTTAAGATTTAATTTTAAGATCTTAGATGGAGGCGAGTCGGGTAAGATTGATTGCTTGATGGGGGTATCTGAAGTTTTATGAGTTGGCGTTGGACTCATGCGGTCAAGGTTCTTTTTTTATGTTCTTCGAAATAGATTGCAGATTTACACGCCAGATAATAGTTTGTTTTAAGACGGGAAGTTCAAGAATTGTGTTAGTGATGTTATACGTGTATAACTGATTTTGTATCTTGTGTGTTACCAAGCAATTAAGGAAAAAAACCAGACAGAGCAGCACCTTTGTTTTGTAAGCAAACGGTGAGCAGCTAAGAGATCTGCTGGTGAACGTTAAACTTAAGACTATGGTGACTGAAAGAGTTACTGCACTTCCTAGAAATTTATTTTAAGTAGTTTAAAAAGGACTAGGCAGAAAGGTAAAGCAGTATGTAATGATAGTAGCCCCCGGTGGCGCCCAAGTCTCATTGGTTGTCACACATTGCGTTTTATCTATCACCCCAATGAAGCACCCGTTTTTTACACCCAAAAGCAAGTTTGAATTTCAAACTCTTATAATCAAACGACCACGTGAGACTGACCGGTCATGAGATGCGTCAATGCTATATAGTTTATTAGCTGGGTTGGTTCACCGAAATAACAGAATTCAAAATCCCGAAAATCAAAATCCGGAATTTTTATAAATCGTCCTAATTTAAGTTTGGTGTAGATCAAACAGTTCTTGGGTGGTTCTTAAAAAAAAAAGACTTCAGGCGTCTCTTCAAGTCATACGCCCGCCAGGTTTCGGCCTCACATGTAGGTTCTCAGGGCGCCGCTACCCGGCGTAGTTCAAACCTAATTTACCTAACCTGATTTAAATTTTATAATCCCGGAAATTTTTGGGATTTTTGAAAAATTTTAGTTTTCCGGGATTTCATTTTCCGCATTCTGAATTCCCAGACTTTCGTTTCCGGGATTTTTTGAAATCCAATGTCGGAGTTTTGAATTCCATGCAAACGGTTCGATCCCTTATTAGGTTCACATAGATATTTCCAGAAACGTTATAGGGTCAGATTAAAGCAATAATTCATGTACGGCCAGGTGCAAATCTATATCTAGAGGGTCTTCTGCAGGTTTCCAGATTTCTTGCCTCTTTCCCGAGTAGTTACGCGAAAGGTATTTATTTCTTACTTTTAAGATCAGAGTACAGGGAACGTATTTACAGAAAACATGTCTGGGTAGGTGCACCAAAGGCAGCTTCAAGGGTTTGAAAGTCAAATTTCCGTTGTGGTAAAGGAATTTTTTCACGCTGAAGCTCGGTGGAGCCTATGTAGTAACTTAACAAAGCTACCTACGTGAAAGGAAAGGGCTAATCAAACTTGGAACTGTTTTGAACCAAAGGAAGTAAAGCACTGAGAAAGTAAGTAAACTTCATACACGCATTTGGAGATAAGGCTATGCCAACCAAAAAACTTGTGGTAACCCGAAATCTCTGGAAAAGGCAATATTTTACGACTGTTTTGCAGGCGTGGCTAAGGTAATGTACTTTTTCTAAAATAAAACTGGCGTGTTAATAACGGCGGAGGATACTATTTCGAATGCTCAAAATTGCTTGGTTGGAAAAATTTAATGATATTGATTTCAAACATATGTTACACTGTATCATCTGCACCACCAATTCGACGTCAACTAGCCAATGCACCGGCCTTGTGTTGTGTTAACATTTTCCAAGCTTCTTTTTCGATTCGGCCTCGAACTCATTAAAGATAAAAAAAATGCAAAAGTAATGCAAAGTCGGGTAATATCGCGCACTTTATTCTCCCACAACAGCTAAATTCTCACCGGTGTTTGCTTGGGACTCAGGGTCAAAACCAGACAATCTTATGTAAATTTTTGTCCATTTTTCCATAGATTTTTTTTTTTCTGCTCGGTTTTCGTAAGAAAACTTTTTTCGCAAGTTTGTGATGACTGGCGGCGTTAAGACCGGCCTCGAACTCATTAAATAAAAAAAATGTAAAAGTAATGTAAAGTCGGGTAATATGGCGCACTTTATTTTTCCCACAACAGCTAAATTCTCATCGGTGTTTGTTTGGGACTCAGGGTCAACACCAGACAATCTTATGTGAATTTTTGTCCATTTTTCCATATTTTTTTTTTCTGCTCGGTTTTCGTAAGAGAACTTTTTTCGTAAGTTTGTGATGACTGGCGGCGTTAAGACCGGCCTCGAACTCATTAAAATTAAAAAAATGCAAAAGTACTTTAAAGTCGGGTAATATGGCGCACTTTATTTTTCCACTAACAGCTGAATTCTTACCGGTGTTTGCTTGGGACTCAGGGTCAACACCAGACAATCTTATGTAAATTTTTGTCGGTTTTTGTAAGTTTGTGATGACAGGCGGCGTTAAGACGAACATGTGTAAATGTTGATGAAACATTATCGAAAAGGATATACGAAATATTTTCGTGACGGCAATATGGCTGGGGTACCATTTTACCCTCTATGTAGGTTTGCATGAATTTTACACAAGGTTTCTTAAGTTTTCACATCTTGCAAACCAAAAAAGTTAAAAAGAGGTGAAATTTTTGAAACTGATGTGAAGAAGCTTTTATTCTGCTATCGATATCTTTTTGTTTAGGCGAAGCTTGTTGGCTGCTGCCCAGCTCCACCCCGGACTGTAGCCAAACCTTAAAAAAAGAAAAAAGGTGGGCGTGGCTTACCTTTCTTAGCTGTTGCGCCAATGAAAATTACTTATTAAGATCTAAATTATTAAACACAAAATGCCTGCAAGAACGCGTCAAACTTTCGAGCTTGTGGCGACTTTTAACAGTATTCAGCTTTTGACAGTTGATTGCTAAAAAAGGGGCGAAAAAAGATTACAGCAGATCGAAAAGTCTCGTACGGTGAAACGTTAATCTTGGAGGGTTTGTTTCTAAGGGCTCGTTCCTGCCGAAAGCCTGTCTAATGTGAGTTTACAGAAAAAAAGGGGGAGTTTACTACAGAAATCTTTTATCTGAGAGGGTTTTGTCTGTCTTTCAAACAAAGAATTTTTTAGCCCCAACTGGAACTGACCCTTACAATACGGCGCCAATCTACCGTAACAACATGTTCATGTGTTCATGGGTTCATGTGTTTTGCGAAGTGGAGAATCGTTGGAACGACTCCTCATTTTTGGAAGCGTTTTTAAAAACAGGGCTCTTTACCTTTCGAGATAAAAGAAGGTGGCTTTCAGTAATTACGGTAAGTAGAATTTCCATCTGGCTTTTCTTCCAAGAAAAGGACGACATTCCAATGTTGTTTCTAGTATAAGGCATTTGGGTAAGGTGGGTGCTTAAGAAGCGAAAATAAATCAGAAACTTCATGTGGATGGCCAGCAGCCCAACATTTTTGGATCTAGAGTTGCAGTTTATCGCGCACAGGGCACCAAAAAAGAAAATACTGTTATACCGACTGCGCCATAAGTTCGCTTTTAAGAAAACCGCAGAAGATTTTTGTTAACAAGGAAGTTTTGTAATGAGAAACAAACAGCGGTTCCCGACTGCGCCACATAAGTGTACGCAGCCGGTGTGTTATGTGGCGCGGAATGGTATAAGTACAAGCGTCGTTGTATATTAAGCCTCTTATCTTAGGCCTCGTATCTAAGGCAGTTTATCGCTCACAAAGTATGCATTAAAAATAATACTGATATGCCGACTGCGCCAAAAGTTAACTTTTAAGAAAAACGGCGAATGTTTTTTTAATGAGAAAGTTCTTATGTAAGGCTCGTTATGAGGAACAAATGACAGCGTTTCCCGACTACGCTACACGAGTGTACGTCACCAGTGTAATGTGTGGCGCAGTATGGGAACAAGATTCGCTCTTCCTTTAGCCTCTCGTCACTGACGAGTGTTCTCGTGTATAATGTTAGCAAATTGTAGCAAAGATGGTCGTATGGCAGTAAAACAGACCGGTAGTTAGATTTCACGAGGAAATCAGCATTAGGAACAATAAAAAGCCTAATTTCTTATCTATTACCAGGCTAGGCAATGTTATGTGGTTCAACGCTTTGCAACACTCAACTATTCTAAGGGGATTTGCTGACTCTTCGTTAAGTCTGTCATCACTTTTCAGATATTCTTGCCAATTGAGTTAAGCAGCTTAACTTGGGGCTAGTGCTGTATATCTCTTCAAGGTATCGTTTCAGATCCTTGAAACAGACGTTCTATTTATGTGGAAATAAACTAAGCTTTCGATGTGGTATTTCGAGAATAACCACTTCAAAGCAGGCAAAGAAGGGTCAAGGAAAACAAACACAAATATGTATTTATCCGTTGTACTGTGCTGTGCATACAACAAAACGAAAGCAAATACAAACACTGTAGGGAAGGATGGCATAAAATCCATTTAACAAGTAGGCGCGAGCAAATATATTTGCATTTCATTAGCATACCACAATACAGAGACTTCCTTTTTTTCCACATTATGTAGGAAGGTATATCTGCCTTCGAAACTTTGCCAACAATGGCACATTCTTAGGATCCAGACAACTATGGCACACATGTATAAAAATGTTTTGAAACCCATTCTAAATGTCATAATTTTTCGGAAGATATACGCCTCGTCGCTGAAAAAGGGTATAAACTCCTATTTCGCCACAGGAAAAAAATACCATGCTCCGAATTGAGCCCACATTCTTTCCATCCTACATCGATTCTTTTTAGTCATCGAAATTTAATTAGCACTTTGGCCATGTCATGTTGGCGAATGTCGTTGACTCAGCAATAATGTTACAGCAGCACTTACAGACGTCAAAAAACGAAAAAAAAAGAAAAAGCTGCGCCTTTTATGGAGGCTAGGACGACATCAAAATTGAAGACTAATGGCCAACACATTTATGCCATGTCAGAGTCGAAAAAAAAACGGACCGACTAGGAGGAAAAAATCATTTCACTTCGTGCGGCGTTTTTAGTCATGACAAGTGATGAGTCAGCTGAAAAAATTTGATGCCCCAGCACATGTTGGGAGAATAAAAAAATGTTATTGCAAGGAAGAAAGGAAAATTTTTCCATAGGGTTGGACAATGATAAATTTTCTTTTACTGCCTCTAAATAAAAGAGTAGGTTTCCGAGGAAAGAGATGTTTTTGTAGCATCAGAAAAGATGTAGCAATCAACAGAATTGTCATATGCTGAAGAAAAAAATGGGTTTTTATGTTGTTTTCTTGCGACAAAATATAAGTGCCAGTAGTTTTGGTTTTTTTACTGCCAGAGCATGGAATGACTGACTATTTCACAAAATTTACATATGACGGCTTTGAAAGCCCGGGGTTCTGGATTTTCCTTTTAAAAGACGCATAGTTTACGGCCAGTCTAAGCAAGCAAGCAAGTATATAACCCGATAGTAGAGGATCAAGGAATGACAGCCAAGAGCCAATGGTGACTGCTTTTAAACAGTTGATGTCTGTTTGTTATGAGGCACCTATTAACCGCAGATCTCTAAGGCAAAAGACAGAATGAGGAATCCAGCTGTTAAATGCAATGCTCACTGTTGAAAGGTGTTCAGTAGCTGATATAGACCTGCCCAGACATGCAAGTTTTTCGAGTCAAGCAAGATCTCGACACAATCATTATTTTGAGACATGGTAATTTAACTTATCAAGGGCCTACATGGAAGGTCTTTGGTACACCTACTCAGACACAATAGTTACGCTCCACTCAAGGGTTCGCACATTCTTTGGGGACATTTTCAAACAACAACTTTTGCTGCACATAGTGTGTTCTTTGGTGTACTTATAAGTTTTGGAAACAAAATTAAAACCTCTGTGAGTTGGGTGCACACCTGCACAGACACGACAATGGAACACTATTTAGGAGGATGCATCTATATACTTAGGAAATGAAATTCCGAAAAGAACCTTTGTTGTAGGCTTTGGTGCACCTGCACAGACACAATGATTGTTATTAGTGCAGGTGTGCAGAAATGCAAGCCAGTTCAAAATTTTTGTTCCAAAATATGCGGCCGTTAGTAGGACTACAAGGGTGTAACTAGAATACTTATACGCATTCCAATATCTGGTGCATTTACCCAGACAAGAGATTAAAACAAATTGTTGTCTGCCACGATTTGTAAGCTATTTTGCTTGATCAAAGTAAAGAATTAATGAAAGACTTATGATATTTTCTGAAGTTTCTACAAAGGCTGCTATACTTCCTCCTTCAATATTCTTACTTGGACTGAAAGAATCAAGGCGGAAACAGATCCTCAAACACAACCATTTTAAAATGCCATCGGTCGAGCACCCGCAATTTATGAAAGTTTTACTTTCGTTACACACGAAACCTTTTTCCGGTAACCGAAAACTAGGTTCAGGAAAATGTGTTTTGTCTTGATTCAAAAAGTTCCTGGATCCACAGTTTTGTGGCATTTTTTATGCACAGTTTTGCCATTTTAATTAATTATTAAGAAAAAATAGGAAAAAGAAAAGTCTATTCTATCGTATCGCCCTTAGCAAAAGAAAAAATTCCAAGTGTTTGACTCGTTCGATGGCCTTCAACGAGTCTGACTATGCACACAGATTCTACATAGTTTCGGAGTCTGGGGTACTTCAAAAGCTCCAGTTTTAATGTAATAATCTTCCGTTTCAGACATGGCTTATGACTGTCTGTGTAGGGCTTAAAAAATGTGCTTAAATGGAAAGGGCTGAACACTAAAGCCAAAGGGTAAGTAAGCAAAATGAAAGTAAGCAAAATTCAGGCACAACTAGCAATTGTGGCAAAAGCTCTGGAAAAAGTCCCTATTTTGCCAATGTTATGGACTTTTTATAAGATGAAACTGGCGTTGCTACAAAGCCAACAGGCGGAAGATACCGTGTCTTCAAGATACCGTAGTGCTCCAAATCGTTTGGGGTCGCGAATTGAATGATATTAGTTTTCAACGTGTGACTTAAAATAAACGGCGCCACCAAAATCGTCTGATTGAACCTTTTTTAAATTTGTTTTTCTATTTAGCTTGTTTTAATTACATAACGCAATAGTAGAGCACAGTCGGGTGATGTGGCGCAGTTGTGGCGAAAATGGCGCACTACATTTTTGTTTTTAGCTTTAAAATTCTCTTCGATTCTTGCTTGAGATTTAAAAGGGTCTGCACAAGGTGGTCTTATGTTAAATAGTATGCGTTTTCCGATATTTTTTTTCCTCCGTCATTTTTGTGCAGCGTTTTTTTGTTTGACGAAAACTTATGTTAAGATTTGCATGTGGGAATGGCAACGAAAAAGCATATTTAATCGGGATCAGTCATTTTATACTCAAAAAGCGTAAACAACGCATTTTTGTGATGGTGATATGGCTAGGGTACCATTTTACCCTCAACGTAGATATACATGAATTTTACAAAGATTTAATGATTAGTTTTCACTTCGAAAACAGATTTCGTCATAGGTTAGAAACGGCTAAAATTTTAAAGCTAACTTGAAGAAGGTTTCGATCTGCTCTCGATGCGGATTTTTGTTTCGGCAGATGGTCGCGTGGATATGTTAAACACATCCAAAAATAGTTAAACAAGTTTCGGTCAACTTCTCGAGCCCGGTACAACGAGGCGCGAAGGACTTCCCATCTGGCAGTCGAGAACAGCCAAGGAACAGTCATGGAAAAAGTTCTTCGAGAAGTTAGAACACGATTACAGATCTGCAAAGAAGATATTTTGGCAGACCATTCGCCGGCTCAGAGGAAGGAAGTTAAATATCATTCAAGGGGTTAAATCCAAGGACGGTACACTTCTTTCAAATGAGAGCGAAGTCTTGCGCAGATGGAGAGAGCACTTTTCGGAGTGATGAAATCCGGCCAGAAATGCTCAAGGCATTGGGTGAAGAGGGTGTAAAATGGCTAACACGTGTCATTAAGGTGGCCTGGGAAAGCGGGAAGGCACCTAGCGATTGGCAAACGGGAGTTATACTACCCATTTTCAAAAAAGGGAACAGTAGAGATTGCGCCAACTATAGGGGCATATCTCTCTTGAGACTTCCATGAAAAGTATTCGCGAAGGTGTTGGAAACGCGTTCCTAGCCTTTGCTGTAATCGAGCCTTTGTTACGGAAAGAACAGTGCGGCTTTCGGCCTGGCAGAGGCACAACCGACCAGCTTTTTACTCTGAAGGTTATTTTTGAGAATGCCAGGGAATATGCCAAACCGGTCTATGTGTGTTTTGTAGATCTGGAAAAGGCATATGACCGAGTCCCTCGGGTTACACTGTGGAGAGTTTTGCAGGATATGCGCTGAGTGAGCCTCTTCTGAAAGCCATCCAGTCTTTGTATGGAAACTGCAGAAGCTGTGTACGGATAAATGGCGTCAAATCCCGTCCTTTTGATATGCGCGTTGGACTTCGCCAGGGCTGTGGTCTGTCGCCGCTCCTTTTCACAGCATATATGGACTGGGAAAAGGAGCGGGACTGCGCCGGCCGGTCATATATGAACGACGTTGAAACGTCTTGAAAACGTTTTGTCTTCCGCTAGTAAAAGTTTGAATGTGTCTCTTCGAGACGAACCTCATGGTCCAAAGTTCAACTTTAAAAAAATTCTTGTGTAGGAAGGCCTATAATTTTACATAAAAGAAGGGTGATTAGTTGAAGTATGTTGTTTGGCAAATGAGGTCTTTTTGCAATAGTTTTAGTTCAGTTGTTTTCAAATCCTGAATTAAAATCTGACAAGGTTATTGTTCAACATACATTTCAATTCAAAATTCAATTCGTGCTTGGTACGTATACAGGCGCTTGAACAAGAAATATTCCTGTTTTAATTCTTTAATTTTTTTTTAAGTCTTAGGGGGATATGGCGATATACCCCGAATTTACCCTCCATACCAAGACTATACCAGAAAATAGAAAAGGTTGGAGCCCCTATTAATCTATTAATCTTGTTGAAAATTAGCTCAAACAAAGATTGGTAAGCCTGAAGGATTGTGAAGCTCAAACGTAGATTTACTTTATTTTTCTAAAGAAGCAAAGCAAATGATGTCGAGACGATGCATCAATCAACATGAATTGGTTAAAAAAAATGACTAGTTTAAATTTTTTCTGTGGAGTACCATAGGATATTGTTTGGACAATTTTAATCAATAAAACTAAGTATTTATTGACATGTTATCAAAATATACACTGTGTGAGTGATCAACAGCAAAGAATGTCCTATTTAATCCTAAAATGAAAAAAAGAAAGAGTCCAACATACCTATGAATCGGCGATGCTCCCAATGGTATCCTTTGTTGATAGGCCGACATGTTTCCTTGCGGCTGTGATGAGGATGGAGCACCTCCTTGTTGATTTTGTTGCTGTGACGATGGTCCGTTATCACTATCGCCACCACCTCTTTGTCCGGGTGGCGGTGGACCACCGACCTGCACTGAAGACCGAATGGCTGCTTCCATTTCATGCCGACAGCGTAATCATTTTATAAAGATCGACAAGTGACAACATCATTACGATTTTTTTTTATGTATAGATATTCTTTTCTCCGAATTTTTATGCACAACACACACTTATTTATTTCACCTCCTCCTTTCTTCTCTCTTTTTGTATTTTTTTTATTATTATGCTCTGCTTTAAGATTTATTATTTTTCTTTTGTCGACACAACTTTGCACAAAATTTTATTTTATGTATGTAATATTTCGTTAAGAATTCTTACTATATGCGCATGTGTAGATTACAAAATTTTACTTTTTCCTTAAAAGTAGTAGACTATACATATAATTTTTATTTATTTATTTTCTTTATTATAATAACTGCACAGAATTATTATTATTATTATTTTATATTTTCTTTTAAAATCACTTTTGAATGAATATTGCAGACAATGCAGTAGATTTTCTTTCTTTTTTTCATTCAGACACTTTTTTTATTTATTTACTTTCTTATTTAATTATTAATTTATGCATATTGATATAATGATATAATTTTTAGCATTTTTTTTAGATTATGCAATTTTACAGGATGCTGTGATGATTTGCTTTAATTTCTCTTGTAGATTTTCATTTTATTGGGATTAAATTAAAAAATAAACTTAAAAAAGTGGAACACAAGTTTCAAGCCAACAATTTTACATCCTGAAAAAAGAAAAAACAGAAGCACAGAGGCAAAAAACGATTAAAAACCTCAGTTCACGAAGGATGCATGTTTGAACTATTCGCACGGGTTATTAAACGAATCCAAATGTAAAAAAATCGCTAAATTATCGCGTAAAAGTCTAGGCAGTAATTAAATAATAAAAATGTAATTTAATAGCCGTTAGGAGTACTCAAAATTCAAATTATTCTCTCGTAATTGTTATTGAAAAAAAAAAAATACGGAGCGTGATCTGAACCGTGTGGTATGTAAATTATGCTGCATATGTGCTGTGCATGGGTAATTAAGACATTTTACTACATTCAATGTTGTATGTGTATCGGAGGAGGAATTTTATTCTCTGATGTTAATTTGTAAAGGTAGAAATGTTCTCTTTTTAGAGAACGAAAAAACGCAATTCGTAAGTCCAATCAGTCTGGGTGTATCTGAAATCAAAAAGAGAAAAAAAAATTAATTAGTTTAGCTTTTATTGCTGCAATTTGCTCATTTGTAATTGGACTGAGTAATTAAGGCGATTTTTTTGCTGATATAATATTAAATGGAATTAGGTTAAGAGATGTTAAGTTTGCTGGTATTACATTTTTCAGTTTATTTTTAGGAAATGTGTTTTTTTAGCAACACATCGTCATCCATTAAATTTTATTGCGAAACGGCCCCGGCAATCTAGATATAAAAAAAAACAAATTGCCTAAGAAAATGTGACCTTAGCTCGAATAAAGACGTTATTCCTCATTATTATTTCGGGCACTGTGGTGCAATGGTTAGTGCGAACAACCACTGTGCATGAGGTCCCGGGTTCGAATCCCGAACGGGGCAATACAATTTTTAACGGTGACTCACCTCCGCGAGGACCTGAAAAGAACTGAAGAGAGAACTCTCAATTCGCCCTTTCATGAGTGTAAAAACACCTGTAAAGCACACAGCACGCATGATTGTAAGAGAGTTCAGGTGATGGCTCTTCTAGCTGCAAGTGTCAGTTGGTTTTTTTCCATCAAGGCAGTTCCACACCTTTCATCACAAATCACGCGCGCTAAGCACACAATGCTTGAACCGAGAAAAATTTTAAGAAATATTTCAGGGATCACGGGATCTTAGGGGGTACATCGGAATAAATCAAAAAAACTTCTGGGTTTTCCGGTCCCTCGTTAGGCCTGAAGCGTAAGTCTAAGAAACTACAGCAGTGGAATCGACCACGCATATATAAGTTGAGCAACAGAGTTGAGTTAAGTAACTATTTTGCGGACGTATCCAGCGGGAACGTCTTCTCCGCGTGCTGCACGAAATGCCCCTTGGTGATATGAAGCCGAGTCAGCTGCACTACGAAATGGCCGCATTGAGCGGACAAGTCCAACTGTACTTATGGCTTCACAGGTCATTATGGCAAAAGGTTCGGCCGCGCCGACAAGACGCAAATCGCTTACACAGTCATGGAAAATTCCGAACTGCACCAGCTCAACCCAGCAGCCCCGTAGGCGGCCGCAGAGGTCAACGAAAATACACTTTCGTAGCTTAAATCGCTCACCTGACTTCGAAATTTTCCAGATTACCAGTGCAACCCGCCATAACAGTCATGGCTGTTTCACATCAAGAGCGAGGGACCGAGCGAGAGTCTCGGACGAGCTGTCAAATGAAATTCAATCAATGGCAATGTATGGGGTGGTTCACAAAAGCGGCGTTATCGCTGTGTCGCTCGCCGACCTTTTCGAAAAATTGAAAAACCCCCGCCGAGATTGACGATTATTTTGTCAATCGCTGTTGTGTTTTATGAAACGCTGTTGAATAGAGGTTTTTTTTTTTTCTCTGAGCTAATACTTCTTGTGAAATATTAAATATTCATGTGCAATAAAGTCGAAAATTTTTGGAAATACACGTTATGTTTTGTCACTGTGCAGTCAAAACAGTCGTCGCGGTTTTTCGCTTTCATTGTGTAACAACAAACGATTTCTTTGGTCTCGCGTTGTCGCTGCCGCTCTGGTTTGACGCCCTCGCCTGAATGTGTAACAGCCATAACGAACACGTAGTTGCACGTCGCAGGGTTAAGCCAAGCCTCGAGTTTCCAGTCAACGTCAACGATATGATCCAATTGAGCAGTTCGACGGCTTCTGGTTTAATCGCAGAGTTGGGGTCAAAATTGTGCCGGGGTCAAACTTCCTTTTACTGCGTTAAAAATTCTGCTTTTTAAAATTGTGTTTTACAAAATCCTGTGTCTTTTTACCTTTAGTTTACTTCAAAAAAGTTAAAAGATTGTTTAAAAAAGCAGAATTTTATTGCTTAGTCAGAATTTTGAAAGCAGAAATACGACACGATCCCTTTCAGGTTCCAGGTACAGGTTCCATCAGCCGCGGCAGGCTATTTCGCAAGTACTGCACCTATAACCCCAGGCCGCCGAGGCAGTATACGACGACGTTCTTTGCCTACTAGCGTCGAGGCATCTTGTATTTCGCCATCTTCGTCCCTTAAAAAACTCCGACCGACTTCATTGCAGCTGTTCGCCGTTAACGTCTCGACCATCAAGGTATGCGGAGAGGTCACGCACGAGCTTGATCTGTGGATCAGTCGGCCTTTCGTTTTGACGTTCACCCTCGCAGACGCGACGTCACTTCGCCCATTTTCGGCGATGACTTTTCGCAACATCACAATTTAATGGTAGACGCGAAAAGACCCCGTTTAGTCCCTGGCCACCACAGGCCTTTCTCTAGGTGGCGTATGGGAATTGCTCACCAAATTTGGCGAGTGAAAATAGAATGGCGTAACAGCTCGAGGTGAACCAGGGCAAACTTCTCAACAATTTATACTGTGTGTGTTAACTTCTTCACATACAAGGGGATACAATTTTTTGCCGAATCTGAGCGGAGAAGTTTGTCAAGACAAATGATACTCTCGTAGGGCTTGTCAGAGCCTCGCGGAGGTGAGGACCGTGAAAAGAACAAGTATTTTTTTTTAGGTGACGGTGCCACGATTCGAACCCAGTTCTCCGGCGCGTAGTAAGCACACACTAGCCACTGAGCCATGGCACCCCACAATTTGGCGACTATCGGCTTGAAAGGACACTTCAGGAGCGTCCACTTTCTTCCTATTTCTTTCAGATAAGGTCTCCGTTTTTCAACAAACTAAAATTCATATGCCTAGCCAGCTGTAACTGTATACTCTGCTGCTTATACAAATGATTTCTTCCGTGTGGGCATAACACTTGCGGGGGAATACATTAGGGCACACACAGGGATTTTATGTTGCTGCCTGCGTTAGCAGCGTTTGTTGTTGCATCTTGCCCTTCTTTTCTTCTTCTAATTCTTTCCGCTCACGGAATGTACAGCACACGGTTTTGAGAGCAGTCATTACTAGTTGCGAGCTAAGAGAGTTGTTAAGCTCTTTTGAATAGAAAGCAGAAGGTCAAGCTATATTCAGACCGAAATTCCAACAGCTTCTCTGATCTAGACTTATTATTTTAGGCTTATATCTCTCCAGGTCTGGACCCACATCAGCATAGAAGCCGCCCAGTAGCAAAAGGGAAGGGAGAGTAACACTTTCAAGAGCATCATTCACGCCACAAAAACCGATTTCAGATTGTTTCAGAGTTCTCGTTCCTAATGCTCCAATATTCCCTCCAATACTCTTAAGCATGTGAGTATGTGCTACCATTTTTGTCAAATATTAGACCCCAAACCGGAGAAGTTTCCACTTATTTAGAAAAGCCTAAGGTTCCAGATCCCTGCGTAGACGGCAGTAGTGTCAAGCGGATAGTTCCTTTACGCCTAAATCGAACGTTCGCTTTTTCTTCTTCGGGTCTATCTTTTGAAACTTTCAAGAGCTGGAGTTGATTTATAAGTTCAAACCGAGCTTAGCAGAAATCGTATTTATCTGCCTTAGCACATTCAACAGCATCGTTACTAAGCTTGGTTTGTCATGTGGCAAGTCAAACAGCCCGGAATTTCAGACCTATAATAAATTCAGTCTGAGTTTTGGTTTCATCAACTCGGGTTAAAAGAAAAATCAAACAAAAAACTAGGCTTGTTAACCGATTGTTATGGACTGCAAGATTATTGTCTATAACGAGCTTAGATATAAGACCAAACTGAGCTTGCTTTGTCCATGTGCTAAGTCCGGAATTGTAGAGCTTTAATATCGAGTCTAAGTTTTGGTTTTATCAACTCGGTTGGAAAAAAAAATCAACCCGATCAATTAATTCGGCTCGATAACCGACTGTTATGAGTTACAAGATTCTTGTCTAAACCAAGCTCAGATTTTCAAACTAGAGTATCAAGTGGACCAAGGTTAGAAGCAGAACCAAGTATTTTTCCGAAAACCTGTGGAATTAAACTCGTGTAAAAGTTAAACTCGTTGTTCTTTTATTTTCATAAATTTTCTCATTCCCGCTGCCTGGATTTTCTACTTTTACTCATTCCAATTCCCTGGCATTACATGCGCAACTTATTTTCCCACACATCGTACTCAATAAATCGAATGTCATTATCATGTAAAAAAATATAAATGGAGATAAAATCATACATAAAAATGTATATATGCAACTTAATTGCTTCTCCACTTGGCCAGACAGCTCCAAAGTCGGTTGATTACGAACATTTCAACAATAACAAAAATCCAAAAATAAATATTTTTGCGAAAAATTATTGCAATTAAGTGAAACCAAAAAAAAAAGATCCCCGACATCCGTTCCATCATTATTTTCTCTCGTTCTATTCATTATTTTTTCTTTTTGTTCACTTTATTCTTTTCATATCACCGAGTGAAGTGAGATTCTTTTTTTTTCAAGGCACGTGCAGTCACTTTGCTTAACGAGAGGCATTGAATCACGAAAGTATACAAATTACGTATTCCAAGTGTACCTACCTACCTACCCACAAAAAGAAGAAAATAACTTTTTTTAAATTGGGATCCACAATGAGGAACACAAAAGAAGTATTCACCACACCTAAGTGCACACTCCCCCTTAGATCGAAGACCTAATACTAGTCGTGGGCTGTATACCGGAATAAATTTAATCGTTTAACTGCCTTGAGAATAAATTAATTGAAAAACATTTTAAGGCGCGCTACCGCCTTATACCGTTGTCCAAATCACACAAATAACGCTTTGCATAAGCGGGAAAATGCATAATTCTTAAGGTGTATACACAGCACAATGGGCACACACAAAAACGTTGACCACAAAAAGAAAAAAAAAAAACTTTTAAGTATACGTTCCAAAAATGAGAAAATAATTGAACAAACAAATTATTATTATTGAATGGTATGAGTGGCATATGCCGAACTTGAAAACCCCCAAGTTAAGGTCATACAAAAGATAAAAGGTTAATGGAATCGAAGGAAGCAGAGGTGAGTAATTCGTTTTCGTGGTTCAATGTCAGCCAATGACAAGTTGGTGGAATTTCTGGAAACAATAACAATTCGATTTGACAATTAGCGTAATGTCAATTGGATTGACAGACAGGTGGGCATTAGAAAAGTAGGGGGAAACATTAAACATGGAAACAAAATGAAACTTTATGGGAAAGTGGTCACGGCGAGAGGCCGAGTGTGTGTACTAATGAGGTCTTTGGTTGACCACCGAAAGTTATGTGGGAAAGAAATTGAGTGAATCGAACGATCTGAAGATTCGACTTGAGTGTTGAGATCTGTTTTAAAGTTTTGTGATAAACATTCAGGGGTTTTAGCTGTCATTTTATAGAAAAAGATGATAGGATATGGACACTTGATGTATAGGGTGCAAGAAATCTGTCAAAAATCTATCAAAATCTGTCACTAAGAAAGAATAACCAAGTGGCAGTGACTGCCACACAGATGTGCGTTTTTTGTCCGCAGCTATGAAGAGTTTCAAGACGAATAGAAAACTGATTTGAATAATATGTCCGAACCGAATACCGCGTGCGATTTGGCTTTGAACTGCGGTTGATCTTGAACGTGCTTCGTCAAAAATTGCTGGAAGTGTGCCGGGAGGTTAAACTTGGGCTACACAGTGTTATGGTTATTGTGTGGACTGTTTTGATTCAAAGTAGCTTAGGGACAGTCAGAAAAAATGAGGTGCCATGAATTTCTGACAAAACCCCAGAGAATTTCAGTTTTATAAGGTGCCTTTGAATAGGCTTTTCAAAAGCACAATCTACTGACCTTTTAAGTGTGAAGGAAGAGTGGCAGCTGTTTTCATCCTGCCGAACATTGCCTCTGCAAGAAATGTTTGTGGAGAGAAGCGGTTTGGTGTGGCTGCTGGTAGTGGGAAAAAACTGCGTGGTTTAAGACTCTTAGAGTTCAAGAAGACTTCAGAGGAGAAGAAGTGAGCCTATATTGTGTGGAATCAATTTAGAAACTCTATGTCTCGAGCCCGTACACTCGAGTCGGTACACTGCGAAGCGAAGAACTTTCAGTGTGGCGGTCTAAAACACAAAACATGAATCGTTGAGATTCAAGGTTGTGGATCACCATTAGCCCCGGCTCATGCAGAGCAGCTTTATTATTCAGGGTCTTATCCTTGTAACAAATGTAGAACTTGATATCTAGACAAACTGTTTTATTGAGCTTGACACAGAATGGGCGCTACACTGAAAAATATTACTTATCGCCGTAAGATAAGATTTTAATGCTTTTTTAATGAAGTGAAAATGTCAAAAATTTTATATTCGTAGTACCGCCTCTGATATGCTGCATTTCAGACGGCCACCACAACCAAACCCATGGTTCGACGAAGACTTCCAGCCAGCTCATAAGGACATAAGGCATATGAAGCGGCTCTACTCAGATGAGCCAGGTATGCTCACAAAGTCTATGCGCAGAAGAGAAATAGGGAGCGCATGAAGCACAAGAGTAAAGGGATAGAGAGATGCTATCAAGAGAAAGTAAAATTCGACCCGAAGCATCCACGGCAATATCGACGCTGAGGACTTTGAAAAACCATTAATGTTAACTATTCGATCTGAAGGTCCATCGGAAGGGAAAGTAGCTGTGTCTAAGCCTAAGTGCAACAAAGCTAAAGATATTTATGGCCTAGCTGCTGCAACCTTTCCAAGCAGGTGGTGATGAGTTGGCCAGGAGCAGGCATTAACTCATCTACCTACAAGTTATGGGCAGAGGAAAGCACACATGATCTTTTCTACCTTACGTGAGGCAGGAGCGCCCCACTTCGGTGAGGTGACGGGCTTAACGAACCCGCGGACCCTAGTTAATCTGGAAGCGTCTGTCCACATTGGGCGGCTTGTTGGTCGGCAATCCTGGTTCATTCCTAATGGAATTGCAGTTCCACTCCACTGAGTGGGTGCCAGGCCACGGACAGTTAAGGTTGTTCATCTGACAGTGACCTTCGGGCTACGAAGCTCGATTGCAGCCATATTATGGTACCTTGGGAGGCAGTGTGCCCATGAGCCAGGTCGTTGTTGGATTTGCCGGTGGCCTGGGTCATTTCTGCCCAAAAAAGAGCGTCTTGGTGGCTGTGGTTACCCAAAATCATGGCAACATTTGCTGGTCTAATTCCTGCCTTCGTGCTCCTGGGGCTTCTAGACCTGAAGAGGTGTTGGGTAAGCCTCGCAAAGAGGCAGTTCACGCCCTAACGTGACCTCGTATTGCGTTGGGTGATTTCTTGTGCTGGATTGATCCTGGGGCGAGTAAATGCTAATTTTTACCATCTACTTAATTTCACGGTGGTTTAATCTACCCACCGTGAGATTAAGCCACCAAGACTGGTGCTCACGCTAAGCATTTTCATTTCTTTCTGTCTGAACGTCTAAAGCTTGTCAGCCTTATGAGTCCAAAAAAAAGGGGCAGCAACAGGCATGGAAAAGAGAGTTTCGTGCACCATATTTTTCCTTTCTTGGAAAAGAAAATAAAACCACAAAACCTTCAGTTTTCGCAAGCTGAAGGGTTGCGGAGAATATATACTTCTAGATGAAAGTTGTTTCAATCTTACAAAGTTGCCTTAGATACAGCAACCATATTCAACTTTAAGGTTACGAAAATCCATTATTTTTCATTTCAACTGACATTTTGTATTTTTTTTTTCTCAATTCTTCTTTTTAATTGATTGCACCACAGGCAATGCCTCTGCTCGCGAAAGGCCGGGCGTATCTCTACCCGAAGATTCATCGCACAAATGACGTCATTTGTCTTTACAGAAAGTAAAACATACATCCCACACCAAGTCAATCCATCATCGCCAACTACAATCGATCAATCAAGTGTTATAACAAAATAAAAAAAACTAAATAAAAATAAATATAAACGAAAAAATAAATTGCAAACAGCGGGGGAGTGCAAACCACGAAGACGTATATTATAAGCGCGCAAAAAGAATGGATGAAATGACTTTGAAGTGGGCGTCAATTTACTTGAATGTGCAGCAGCAGTACAACAACGTTTAACAATAAACATGCAAACATGTATCTGCTGTATCTAGTGTTTGGAATGAAAACAGAAAAAAAATAAACTAAATCGAGCTAGTCATCATGTTGTCATACAGGCTTTCTTCCACTTTTTTATATGCAAGCCGCAAATATTTAACAAACTACAAACAACTTTGTACGTGAGTACGAGTACAGCCACAATGAATGTCAATTAAATTGGTCTTTTGGCGCGATATTGTGTGCCTGATTGCACGATTGACGTCGCCGTCTGTTCAACATGCTTTTGCGTGCATCCGTTAAGTTCGCAATGGATAGGGTAAGAGCCTGATCGTTGGCGGAAAAACCTTTTTAAAAATAGTGGGGAAAGTTTAGAGAAGAGGTAATTGTCTGCAGTGGCCTAGAACGACACGCATTCAATTTAAAAAATAGCATTGTCCTTTAAAGTGGACCATCTGTCACAAGGAGGATTTTATGCAAATGTTTTTCCTCATGATCGCATTTCATGAATGAAAAAAAAAGAGTTATCTGCATTACAGAAAGCCATAAGCCATATGATGATTAAATATGACAGGGACTCGAAAGGTTGAGTCATATGGAATCCCTATAAGAAAGTCGACTAATAATCGACAAAACGCCGGAAAGACAAAGATACATTACCTTTTTCGCACAAAAAAAAAAACAAATCGAAAGGCAATTCTTAAAAAACACTGACCCCGCAGTAGAAAACTGTAAAGAGCTACTAAATAAGCGACCCTATTTACCCCGTAACACGAAATTTGAAAGTTTTGAAAGGCCTGCATTTTTAGCCACGCCATCAAAAATAGGAGGTACATTTAGTTTGATTCATACTCTGTACCTTAGAGAAACAATCACCGAAAACCCCTAAGACCTTGAGGGCTTTTCAATAATCTTTTTATTCAATAGATTTGCTTTGAAGATTTTCTACTGAATAAAAAGAAAAGCCAAAAAAAATTGCACTACAAAATGTTCAGACATGTGCGTAAGCTATCAACTCAAATGAATAAATTTTTGTCACGCACACTTTTGGGGCGTCTATTAGTAAAAGTCAATTTTTTAATAAAACCACGCAATCAACACGTGTATAGTTACGACTTCTGATTGGAAATATGAACAAACTTTTCAATAACAAAACGATGTAATTGAAGAGGGGTTGACGCCACGCCCCTTTTTTAAGGAAGGAGATTCTTAACTGACAAATTCTAAATAAAATTAAAGGTAATAGAAACTAAAATTTAGCAACCAAGATTTATGACGCAATTCGGAGCTTGACAGTTGTCAATTGGGATCGGGTATCAAAAGGTTAGCCTCAGCGAATTGTAACCCTCCCTACTAGATAAGATTGAAAATCTATAGAGCAGCAATTTAGTTTTTTGCATTTAGCGTGCGTTGTTAGCCAAATTTGGATAAGATTGTAATAACCGTTAACGGGCTATAAAATAAATAAATACAGTGGCGCTACAGCTCGAGGTGAACCAGGGCCAACATCTCAACAATGTATGCTGTGTGTGTTGATTTCTTCACATACAAGAGGACCTACAATTTTTCACCGAATCCGAGCGGCGCTTTGAGAAGTTTTTCAAGACAAATGTCACTCTCGGAAGGTTCGTCAAACCCTCGTGAGGTGGGGGCCGTGAAAAAAATCGTTTTCGAAAATGTTTTTACGTTTTTAAGTAAAATCTTCGATGTTTCTGAATATTCCAAGTTCGCTATAGTTTTAAAAAAAAATATCCGGAAAATGGGCTATACCCGTTATTTTGTTCAAAGTTATACTTTATACTGTTTAGAAGATAGAGCGGGAAAAATAATTTCTTTTGACTTTTTTTATAATTTTTTAAATTTCAAATCCATTTTTGTTGTTTTTTTTTTAATTCTATGTCTACCGGTTTTTGCGTGAACGGTAAAACAAGCTCCTTTTTTATCTCGTTTTAAGCGGTCCGTCCATAAATGGAAAAAGGATTTCTTATGGTATCACTCCAATGTCCGTCCGTCCATCCGCACCTGTAACTTCTGAATGGTGAGTCGTAGAAAGATGAAATTTTGTTTACAGGTACATTTATACAGCTCATGAAAATATGATAATGCAAACAAAGGCAATTTTTTATGTACACACATAACGGTTTAATTACAGTTTGGAATTCGCTTCGCTAAGTGGGCCTGCGATCGACTTAGAGAAGATGCCGATTTTGCCAAAAAAATCATCTTTTCAGATGAAGCTCATTTTGATCTTGGTGGGTATGTAAACAAGTAAAATTGTCGCATTTGGGGCACAGAAAACCCGCATATTGAAGAGTCGATACACCCAAAACGAGTCACTGTTTGGTGCAGAGGCATAATTGGGCCATTTTTCGTCGAAAATGAGTAAGGAGTGGCCGTTACAGTCAATGGCTATCGTTATTGGGCCATGTTGTACGAATTTTTGTTCACAAAAATTGAAGAGAAGGATATTGGCAACATCTAGTTTCAACAGGACGGCACTACGTGCCACACAGCCGAAGCTACATTCAATGTTTTGCGACCTGTTTTTGAAGATCGCATTATCAGCCGCAGAGCTGATGTCGATTGGCCACCTCTGAGCTGCGATTTGACACCGTTGGACTATTATTTGTGGGGTGCCGTAAGAGATAAGTGTTACGCCGACAATCCAGAGACAATTGACGCTTTAAAGGACAAAATTCGTGAAGCCATTGGTGGAATACAGCTGCACACAATCGATAATGTGCTTAAAAATTAAACCAATCGTGTAGGCTACTGCATGGCCAGCCGAGCCAGCCATTTGAATGAAATTTTTTTCCATTATTAACCGGAAAGATTGTACTTTCAAATAAAAAAAGAAATTTGAGAAAATATTCAGTAGTTTTTTTTTATAGCATTTTCAAAAAAAAAAAAAAAAATAGAGTTATTTGGCGGAAGCTTTACTTAGTTTTGATAATTTTGAATTTTTGGAAAATATTAAAAAAATTTTGAGAAACAAGGAACGGAATGTATGTGCCCGTTTGCAACGTCTTTAAAGTCATAAATTTTAAGTTAATTCATAAAAATGGCCGATATTGGGCAAATATATTTAGCAACTGCAGCTTAAGCAAAGGCAGATTAAATCAAGTTTTGGTTGAACTGTTTTAAAACTACGTTTTTGACGCGAAAAAAATCGCGAAAAAAATGTTTGATCCCGCCACTATCTCCGATGCAATACGGCCAAATGATTTGAAAAACAATCACAGACATCAGGAATTATTTGTAATTTTCGGAAAAACTATAGAAGTTTTGAAATATTTAGCAGATTCTGATATTTTTCTCGAAAGCTTCAAAAACATTTCAAAAATTGTTTTTCAAAATTTTCTGATAATTGATTATAATGAAATTTGGTTTTTATATAAAACGTATGAAGACATTCCTAAAAATTTTACGAACTTTCAAAAATGGAAAGATTTAAAAAAGCCGATAACTAAGAAACCTGTGCCCAGAGTCTGTGGCAAAAATAGCCATGGCTAGCGCAAAGTACATTAGAATTAAGAAACAATATAACCGTATTCAAAAAATAGATTCTCAATTGTCGTTTTATGGATTTAAAAAAAAAATACAAGAAAAATTAAAAAAAAAAAAAACTGGGTGACCGTTGAGTTTTTGAGATGAGTTGGAAAGAGTGCTATAAAGTCGAGAATTGTCATTAAAAGAAAAACATAAAGTCGCAAATTTACTAAACCACATTTTATATGAAAACTAAGTAATAATTGTAAGCTAAGCATCCAAAAAAACCGACGGACCGCTTCATGTATGACTTCATACTTGACGGTCTTTTTTTAATTGATTGTGCCTCTGGTGTTGGTTTTTGTCTTTACCATATTTCTCTTTTATATAGCCTTTTCTTTAAGAATATATCTTGTCTTTGAAATTATAAAAAGTCCACAAATGGAAAACTATGTGATATGGGTAGTATGCTGTCCGTTTGTCTGCCGAATCACGTTGTAACTTGCGAACAAAATTTAGGATTAAAAAATTAGGACGCATACCTTCTACGGGATGAGCACTTATTTTCTAACCCCTTGCCCTTACTTAGCTTATACGCTCTTCACACTGAATCAAAAACTGAGTTTTGGGCAAAAAGTTTTCGAAAATTCGTTTAGCCAATTACACTTTCTAAGCGCCGACTAGAATTTGTTTTCGTTTTTTCATTAGTTTATTAGTTGTCAAATTTAAGCGCCCATATTTATATTTAAAGGTGCTTTAAAAGATCCTTGAAAGATGGGAACATATCGAAAATTTTACGCTGATTTTAAAACTACAAGCTGATTTCAGATGGGACATTAAGTTCTGCAGTTATTTACAGTCAAAGTTGAGACAAAAATGACATTCTTTGCAAATTTGATACTTGTCATCATTCGGCTTTGATTTACTTGTCAACTGACGAAAAAATAAACAAAAACTGACCAATGAAACAAAGGCGGGAAAAAAACGTCTTCTTCTTTGAAGTTTTTGTCAGTCAACAAACAGTCAAAATTTGACTTTGTTACAGGTCTCTACACATTCCTCTCTTCCCACCAAGTATCTCATTGTGACTTTTCATTCGTCAATACAAAAATGTTTTGGAAAACTCATGTTTTCAAAGAAGTTTTCACGTGTTTTCACGAGAACACAGTTTCGTGTTCGGCGTGAAGAGGGTATTAGATAGAGATGTAACGGATTTTTTTTTAAGATTGTGCTCAAACCCAATAAAATTTGGGTGTACCAACTTTTTTTATTATTTGCCTACCAAATTCGACTACCTGAAACCGTTGCTGAATTGGTGGTAAAAGTTGCAGGATCATACCCTGCCGCGAACCATAAACCTTCTTTTTTTTATATTTTGTCCGCTTTGATTTCAATTACACTCTACAACTTTACGTCAAAAAATTGAGGGTCTGAACTGCCTACTTTTCATCATTATTGTTGTAATTTACTTTTCAAAACATGTAGGCAAAAAATAAAATAAAAAACAGTTGGTTGGATCTGGAGCTGAACTCAGGACCTTCCGATTGTCAATTCGAGGTCCTACTATCTGCCCCAAAGCCCAACTTCCATATGGGGAGCTTAAACAGCCTACTAATTTTCTCTGCATAGTTATACAGTGTTTTGAAACAGTTTCAGAATGTGCCAAATACCTATAAATGAACCAATTATTTTGGACAAGCCAACTGAACTGTTAAGCTCAACTTTCAATAAAAACTGACGGACCATTCGCACTCCGAGTTTGACTTCATACTGGTTTTTTTCATTGTTTTTTTAAGATCTGCCAGAACGTAAATGTTTGGCATAACACTTTCGCCTTTACAGCCAGATTACTTCAATTTATTAACTACTCCTTCTATAAAAAGCTAATAAAGACCTAAGCTGGAATATTTTTCACACATTTAGAGCTCAGCGCCTAAGCAACCACTCTGCCTTCGTGATTTTATCGAAAAGAGAGAAGTTCGTGTAACTGATGTCCCTGAATTAGCACTGAATCTTTAACACAGTCGACTAGTTATGCCGATTACTGCCTTTATTACATACAGATTACTATCATGGCAAAAGTTCGGAAGAACTGCAAAGTTTGCTTCGATTTCTAAGCAGTTCCATGTCAACTTTGAAGCACTACGCCTTTTTACGCCTACACTAATCCAAAAGACTTACCTCTACAGGACAAGTACTCTTTGGAATTCACTTCCCATCAAAATTTTTTCTAAAACTCTCAAATTCCTAAAAATACGTTTTTTGAATATCTTTCAAATTCTCGGTTGACTGGTTCAATGTTATAGGTTCTTCTTCCCTCAGAGTTTCTGTCATACAAAACGCGGGTGACAAGTTCTTATGCGAAATCCTGAGGAGACTGGTAAAAATGTTGAAGCAGATGATCAGCTCGGCAGGGATAACTGGAAATGCCGATAAAATTCAATTTTGTTTTGTGATCTCCACAAGTACTCTTTAGAACTCAATTCATTACATTTGAAACATATTTTTGCCCTCTCTCAGATTCTGACAGTCCGATCTGTCAAATAATGGAAAATCCCAAACATTCTAAGCTTTCACCAACCATATGCTCGATCTAGCACCCTATAATAATAAGCAAACGACGCAGTCGACTTGATTCACAATATCTATACCGACTCTCTCCCCATACATACATACATTATATCGAAACGCGCTAAATGACCGACCAACTGCGATTAGATCAAGTCACGACTCACGATAAAGAAAAAAATAAATAAATAAAAAAATTTTAATAATAAAAATAAATATTCACAACCACCATCGCGTTTTATTGTGTGTCACCTTTCACACACAAACTGTAGCCATCACACATTTACTTAGACAAAAAGTATTAACAAAATTTATAAGGCTTAAGTGTAAAAAAAAACGAATTAACAACAATAACACTTGACAACAAAAGAACAAATAAAAGAGGAAAAAAAAATGTTTAGCTTTGAATTCGCGGAAAAAAAAACTTCAAATTTCGTTTCCGCTAGGTATGTAGATAAATATGTATACATACACCAGTCACGACGTTGTAACAATTTTTCAAGCGGAGGCCATTACCAGCAACGACCGCCACGTGATGTAATAATTTAGCCGCCATAAAAAAAAATATTTTTATCTACTATTATGAAGGAAATTGTTGTTGTTGTTCTCTTTTTGTAAAGTTATTTAATGTAACTCATTATCCCGCGCGCGCATCTGTCTTCTACCTAAATGTGTGTGTATATAAAATTGTGCTGTGGACTATAGGAGCCCAGGTCAATGAGCTGTACTCTGAGCTGCCGGTTGACATGAATTGATAATGAAAAAAATAAAAAAAATTAATACAGTATGCGAGATTGTTTGATTCGTAGTTTGTGATAGTTGCGTTTTATTTTAATTCGATTTTTTTCACATTTTTTCAAGTTTTGTGAGGTAAAAAAAGAGTTCGCGCTTTTTTTTACCTCAATTCAAATTTGAAGCACAACCCTGTGCATGGTAACAGGGTTGGTTGCACTTTTTATGAGTAGTTGATAGATTTGATGCGTCAGACTTATTATGCAAATTGTTAAAAGCAATCCCAGGAAATAGTCATTTTATCTAGAGAATTACAAAAGTATACCCATGCCATGATGATGTTTATTTTTTTTTTTTAGAAAAGTGGCAGGTTTTCAGTGGAATCTTTAATTAAGTGGCGTGTAGGGTAAAACGAGTTATTCATTACCCAGTTTTCCTGTATGTGATTAAGCATAATGCGACCAGGAAATAGGTAAGCAAGTCGGCAAACAGAAACAAGTTTTTATTTTCCTAAACGAGGTTTCATTAGCCAAGTCGCTTGGGTGTTTGGAAATGAAAAATCTTTTTAACATGGTTTTGTTCAGCTTTTTTTTTTTTGTTCAAGAATCTTCTGGAGAACAAACAGTTTTGGTAATGGATTGATATTATTTTAAGACCTAAGCGTAATACTTAAATTAAGTTCGGTATAGTAAACAACACTTACCCAAACTTAGTTTTAACGAAGTTAAGTCTTATTGGAAGCATGAGGAGTCTTAACAGTGGTTTATAGTGTTCGCAGAGGAAATCAATTCTATGCATAAACTGACTAGGAATCGAGCTAATGGCCCTTAAATTGAGAAAGAGCTCAAAGCACTTTAAATCTCCCTGGAATACCAAAGCAAGTGTTCAGACCTTCGACTGTTTACTGTATTGACTCGGTGTTGCACGAGATAAGAGATAGAAATTACAGATAAGGGAATGGAAGTTTTTTTTCCATTTGTCTAACGCATTTGGACTCTGAACATTTCTTCAACCCTCCAAATAGTCTTATTTTTGTTCATTGAAAATTATGCAATTTTGGCAACGTCAATGAAAATGTCAATTGATGCATTTAAAAAAATAGCGTCAACTGGCAACAACACAAAACCCCCTCGGCTTATTCACGTCAATAAAATTGGACATTGAGGTTGACAGTTGATGCTTACTGTCATTAGTTCCAAAGGAGTTTTCTCAAAAAAAAAATAAATAAATAAGGAGGAGCAGCAGCCTGCAACGTGTTTATGGGTCCGATCACCAGCACTTATGTAGATGAGAAGCTTGAATAAGTTTGCGTGCTTCTGGTTTTGAATCTGAATTCACGGCCAGAAGCAAATTTCTCTTTTTTTTCAGAAGAGAAACTGTCAAACGAGTGCCAAAAAAGGAGTTAGCGTTCTCTTGCTCTTAGTTCCTTTGAAATTAGCGCTCAGAATTCTCTTAGACTCTTCTGGAGTTCAAGACGATCCTTTCAGGACATTATTTTAAAAAAAGGAGAACCCCATCTTCTTTAGCCTGCGCAGTTGATGATGAAAAATGTTCGTTTAGACGAATTCATGTAATTCGCGAAAAAGTCTGGGGCAGTAAGCAAATTGCCTCAGAAAGACCCAAAAAAATATTGGCTCTCTGCATGGTGGATGTCGATTTAACATCAAACAAGGGAGAAAGTGCAACAGTGCGTATGTAAAAACTTTTGTCCGTGTGTGACGAATTGCCGAATACCCTAGCCAATCTAAAGGGAAACTGCAACGAAGTTCGACAAATTATTTTTTTGTGGGATCGTTTACGGTTAATTCACGGCGAATTATAAGCCATATTTGAGGTCTCTACGAGCTTTGGTTCAGGAGATGCATTTTTGGCACCTGACTTTTGCACATGAAAGTTGGCAGTGAAAAAATATTTTTTTTTCAAAAATTTCGCGACAAATTATTTTTTTTGTGGGATCGTCTACGGTTAATTTACGGCTAATTATAGGCTATATTTGAAGTCTCTACGAGCTTTGGTTCACGAGATATGACTTTGGCACTTCATGAACTAACTTCACGTGAAGTTAGCAGTTATGTGGATAATTTTTTAAAAAATGTCGCGGAAAATTTTTTGATTTCACGGATAATTTACGGTTAATTTACGGCTAATTATCCACTTGTGAAATCATCGATACGTTAAAATGGTCCTGCCAACTTCAGAGAGGTTTTTATAAGTGATGCTGTCGGGAGTATATACTCGTGGTAGGGCCACCCTTGGCATTAAAATTATAACTGAAAGATGAACCTGAAAGTCCAACTGAAACCCATTAGTGTCTGATACATATTGTGCGGCTCGCTGGTTGGTGTCTGATCCCATAGGCGCAGCTGAACTTCAAATAACAGAATTCTAGGAGCTTCTGACTAATAAGCGGCGTCTGTTGTCCAGGTTAGTATCGGACGAATATAAACCTGGCGAATATGTATAAAATGCACCCCCTCCCCACTCACGATAAAAAGAAAGAAAACTTTAAAAGCCTCGGAGACGTGTTGATCCTGATAATCCAGGGCACCCTTTGGAGCTAGGCCTGAGGGGCGTCAGCATGCGAGCGCTTGGTGGTCGGAATGTACCGCCCGGTTAGATGCCGAGAAGTTCAACCCGAAGAAGTTACGAGCAGCCCGGCAATGGTGACACTATCCATTACGGGGGTGGAGAGGGCAGCGCTAAGTCAAAATATGGGCTTAGGTGGTCATCCTAGACATTTCCTTAGCGAGGGCGGCTAAGTGGTTTTTCCATCGTTCCCGATCCTCTTGAGTTGGTGGCGGAGGATCGGGACCGATGGAAGAAGGACCGCCGCTTTTAAGGTAACACCTACAAAGTGGCTATTCGAAAATTTCTAATTCAAGATTGGGATATTCTTAGAGGGCTTATGGCTTTACCTTTAAGAAAGACTAACTAGATTCCATTTTGTATTCGTCGCAAAGCACTATGTGAAATGGGGGGCTACAGTGTTTTAGTGGTTGGGATGACGAGACTGTAGTGTACACTAGGATTCGGGTTGGAATTCTGTCCGCGGTGACTAAAGTTTTTGAGGGCCCTGCAAGGCATACGAAATTTCTCAAATTTACATTCGGAACTCCCAAAAAAGTTTAGGCACACGAAATTCTTGGCTGTCTGACGTTTGGTCATTGATTCTGTGAATTGTAAGTATTTCCGACCCCAATAGTTGTGAAAAAATAATGCACACAATAATGCCTCTCTCCAGACAGCTTAAGCAAGATGTTTCTTCTCTCAGTAGCAGGACTGCAAAAAAATTATCTTAATTTTTTTTAATTTTTAACTTTTATCCAGTTTCAATCAATATTCAATTAATTGAAACCAAATATCTATTAAAAAAATCAGAGGACTTTTTCTTGCCATCCTAGTTTTGTCAGCTTATAGCCGACATTTTTATACCGTAACACATTTTAAGAACACCACAGAGAGTCATCAAGTCCAACATGCCAATATCAGCCTTTTGGGTGATTAACGTGTCTATCCAGCGCAAAAATCATATGACTCAGCGATAATAATGTTAAATGACACTAATTTTAGCCATTCACATATTCGCATGTGAAACTTAGAAAATTGCTAACTCAAAGAACAAAAAAAAAAACAATCAAACACGCAAACAAAAGCGCATTGTTTAAAAAAATAAGATAAATGAGTCGTTTGACATGATAACGAGGTCAATAAACGCCGCTTTTATGCTTTCGGCCTAAAAGTAACAATTAAGTTGCGCCAAAGAAAATAAAAAGAAGAATTTTATAGTTCATAATTGGAAGAGCAATGAGCTTTGCACGAATATCGTGAATCAATAAATTAAACAACCACTGATGTCTATAAAACAAAAAAAATTGAAAACATCTCAAAAAAGTCTTTAAAAATTTTAAACATTATTTTTTTCCTTCTGTGTCCTAATGGCAAAAAAGCAGGTAGTACCTCTATGTAACGCCAAGCTTCTCGAAGTGTCTACCGGACTCGGCAAAAATTTTTAGCTCCTCCTACGTACCTAGGTATGTGCGATGACCTAGGCTACATGGATCTTTTGCACCAAATGGTTTTAATTTATCGCGAGAAAGATATAGTCGACTATATTTGAACATGTCAAAGTCAACGTTGAAATTCATTGACGCATTGAAGCTATTGAAGCTACATATACTAGCTATTGAAGCTACATATACTAGTATCAATCCCGGCTCTCATCGCGTAAATTTTCAGACGATTGTCGATACCACGATTGCCTTAAACGATGTCGTCAAAAATTTGCTGTACGCAACACTTGTCATCGTCTCGTCATCGCCCTCGTTGCGATCAGTTTTCCCCCTTCGATAATTGTTTTTATCATTAAAAGTCAATTGTCATATCCAGACCCGTATTTATTTTTAAAAGTGCATAAAAAGATCCGTAAAAGAAGGAGGTTTAAGGGGAGTTGTACCTACGGGTCCAAAGTTAAGGAAAAAGTGGCATCTTTCGAAAACTTTATTTCAAAAAAAAGTATCCAAGCAATCTAGTAGGTATCCTTATCAAAGCACTGTGATTTCAAACAACAAAATTTGAAACTTTGAACTTTTCTTTCTTGGGTAGGTGCCTACCCTTACAGCTTAAGACTTAATCTTCAAAGATGAGAAGATTACGAAGCTCTGCAAAGTTCACCTTACATCCTCATTCAAAACAAGTGTACCTACCATCCATGGGTTTAAACCCTGACTGGTACCTAAGTAGGTTCCTACTTACGATACAAAAGGTCTTTCATCTGAGAATCTGTCTAATTGTGGGTACCTACCTACGTATACTGCGACATTTCGAGAAGCCTCCTCCAAGACCATTTTCTTGGTTGTTCTAACTGCCAGCTTGCAAGTTCTTAATACCCCCTTTGCCATATTAAATCAGCTGCTCAAAGTGTTTTGTACCCCACAGTTCTTTACTCATTCAATGACTTAACACCTGCGAAAACTGTACCGTTAGGCCGCTTGTCAAACGTTTAAAAGTTTTCAAAAGAGACAAAAACTTGACTGAAGATGAAGTGTTTTCCCCCGCCTTAGTTTAATTGGTCAGTTTACTTCCTATTTTATTTTTTTTCACCCAGCTGACAAGTAGGTAAGTACCTGCCTAGGTAAACCCGATGAAAAATTTGGCACGCTTTTGAAAGGTTAATGTCTTTAAATGCCTCTATCCTTGCATGTTGTTGTGTACCTACAACATCTTCCTTTAAAGTCTCCCAAAAAAAAAGAAAAACTTGACAATTTCGTAATCAACATTGAGAATCGTCATCCCACCAACCAGTAAATCATTTAAAGTGGACGAACTGTCAAACCCCACTGTTTTCTGCAAATCTACAGTAGCAATCACGTACGTCACAGACTAATCATAGTTGCACAGCACTACACAACATTGCACCCGGCACCCGCCTTCCCCCACCGAGCATGCATTTGCACACTTTCACATAATAAAAAAAAAAATATCGCACATCTATACCCATCTATTCGCATAATTTCCCGTTCACGTTTTCCTTAACGAGTCGGTTTAATCTTTCTTCTTTTTTATTTCACCGAACGACGGCGGCCATTTTGTGTAATTTTTTTATACTTTTTGCTTCTCTGCTTTGGGTTCGGGTTCGGGATGAGCTGTTGTTGTTTTTGTTTCTCGTTGTCTCGTTTTTTTTTCGTTTTCTTTTGCTCGGAGTTTGGATCTTTTCGCTCTTTTGCCAAGAGATTTTGAATAATGATGATTGAAATGACGGGGCAGACAAGAGCGTGGTGTGGTGACTTTCTATTTTGAACATTTCTCTATGCCGTCGGTGAATGGAGGGGTATGGGTGGGTATATATGCATGCTACAATAGCACATTTGCAAAAATAACCTTTTCACTGTGTGTATAATGCAGGTTATGTGCGTATGCATGGATGCCATACAATGTTGTCAGTTTTCTTTATTACTTCTTGTCCTATCTCTCATTGTCTCATTATGATACTTATTTTTGCTATCAATAATTGGGCAAATTCACCTCAAAATAGAATTATTATGTGGAATGAAAGTCTGTGGTGTTTGGTCCTTTAAAAGCTGACAGTTTAGAACCCTTTTCGTCATGCAAGTACTTAAGCAGACTGTGTTTTTTTCTTGATCGTCTCATTCAAAGTAAAAATGGTTTAGGCAGGAATAAGTATGTAGTAGGTATATGTAGGTACCCCTACCTACCATACCTAGGTAGCTAGGTGTAGGGTATCCACCTATACCTATGCATAGGTAATTCCTACTAGCCATTCTTAGGTCGGTGTTGAAATTGCGGCCAAAGTGATTTATTTTAAAATACGGCGGATTCGCCAGAATGACTTAGGAGTGCGGTGGAGACATTACAAACCAGCTGTGTTACATTTGCAGTTCATTTGAGGTTATTGAAAACTTGAGTTTTCCTCTTTCTAAGTTGAATCAATGTCAGGGGACCCTTTGAAGAAAGAGACACAGCACAAATTTAGGAAAGGCAATAGGTACAAATGGGGTGCCGTGGCGTAGTGGTTAGTGTGTGTGCTTACTACGCCGGAGGCCTGGGTTCGAATCCTGCCATCGTCACCTGAAAAAAAAAGACTTGTTCTTTTTCACGGTCCCCACCTCCGCGAGGGTCTGACAAGCCCTCCGAGAGTATCATTTGTCTTGAGAAACTTCTCAAAGTGCCGTTCGGATTCGGCAAAAAATTGTAGTACTCTGTATGTAAAAGAAATTAACACACCAGCATACATTGTTGAGAAGTTGGCCCTGGTTCACCTCGAGCTGTTGCGCCACTCTATTTATTTATTTTAATAGGTACAAATATGAGGAGATGAATGTCATAGGTACATTTGCGGTGAATGGGACACAGCTGGCTCCATGTATGAAAAAACTGTTAGGCTTAACTAAGCACAATACCTATTAGGGACCTACCTTAATGTCAAATGTCAATACAAATGGCTTATGGGTCCGCGCTAGTGAAGCTGAAGAGTTCATTGTACAATCAAGTTGGTTTCGCAAACCAGTTGAGACAATACATGAACAGACTCGTTGTGGCCATGAAAGACAGGAAAAACGTCATAAGCGAATCATACCTAGGTATGCTTTCATGCTTATAGGTAGGTATACTTACTAATTTTATTTTAATTTTATCTTTTGCATAGGTAGGTAGGTATATAAAGATACCTAGAAAAGCTATGTGCAAACGCAATATCAGTCATGAGCCTAATGCTTAATTCTCGATTCATGAACAAGATAGGTGGAATCGACGCCTAGTGCCTTTTTATTATCCGCATAGGTACGTATAGGTATAGAAGTCTATTTCTAATAGGTACAAAATAAGTTTTTTCGCTTGTTTATTTAATCTTGGTTAATTGGATGAAGTCTTATGGTTTCAACACATTCGCATTTGCTTTGACCATACATTGATAACTTAACACCTACCTACATAGTTGTCGGTGGTTGGTTTGGGCACCTTACTTTTTTACCCACATAGTAAGAAGACTTATCGTTGGACTTTTGAGTTCCTCGAACACCGTAGTTAAACACATAGGTAGCTTTGAAAAATTAACAATATGACAATTTCCAGATCTTTAGCTGGGCTTTTTATGTCATTATGACGTCTAACTGCTACTAAACTACTTCTCCACAGCTTAAAATCTTTTGTTCCAAAGGTAACCACAGAATTGTGATTCACACTGACCTCTAGTTAGGCCAATGTGCTAAGAAGGTAGAGGCTTTCCGTCCCATCAGTCAACCCAATTGAAGACCACAATCAACAAACCAAAAAATAATTGTAAAGCACTGATTCAAATTGGAAAGCGTTCATAAAACCAGAAATTGAGGCGACAAATTGAGGTTGAAATGATTTGCTAAAAATCTGCTTTTAACACATTTACACCGCACCGAAATTTAGCGTTACCCTCAATATTTAATGTTTCGCCATACATATTTCAAGTTTTTGAATGTTGAATTTTAGCTAGACTCCCAATTTCTCTAATTTTTGTCAAAATCCGAAACTGGTGTCAGAATTATTAAACTAAATATTTTTCATTTGTTATAAATCAATGAAAACTACTCTGCGAGTAATTTTTAAACAAAAAAACATAGGTACATAAGTAATAACGATGATTTTTGCCTTATCGAGTGCTTTTTATTTCAGAAACTGACCCTAACTGTCATTAAAAACGTTGCGAATCAAGCATGGGCAATAGAAATTTACAATTTCGATAATGTGTAAATGTGTTACATTTTAACAATCCACATAATCATGTTAACGTCACACAACCAAACGGCGTTTTCGTTCTTGTAAATAAAGGGTTTTGGATTTCCTATTTATGACTGGTAGTTCCAGCACTATTGTTAAAGCTTCATCTGTCAAATTCTCTCATAAGCCGATTTTAAATTAAATTTAAATTAAATTTAGACTTAATTGAAAATCGGCTACTTTGGTGTTGTATATCTGCTATAGTGGTGCATATTGGTGGTATTTTTGAAAGATTTTGCAGATTTAGCTTCCGTTCATCTTTGTATTAAGATCTGTCAAATTAACTTTCAAAAAGCTGTCTTGCCAAATAATTGTAAATGACGAAAAACAGTTGAATTAAATTAAATTAAAACGTTGCCAAGTTCGAGCAGTATTCCGAGCGCTTCGCGTGAAAAAGCGACGAGGTCTATTTCTAAATGAATAGGGCCGTCATTAGACAAAACCGTCGAATTTGGAACGATAACTGTTCGCACGAATTTTACAACAAAATTGCAATTTAGGTATCTCTAAAAAGTCCCAGGTTAGTGTCGATTTTCCTTGAGATCAACTTTGCCCCGGGCCATTATCCTCAACGCGAACGCTTTCGGTCGAAGATAAACCATTCAGTCGATACACAGAAAATGCACATTTAGAAAATACACATAAAAGAGATTAAAATAAAAAAATTGAATTAATGAACAATGGCCCTGAGGAAGTTGACAAGTAATCGACCAACCGTCGAAGGAAAAATTAAGCAAAGGATTTTTCTTTTTTCGAATTTAAAAAGCAAGGATCGAAAAAGACTATTAAAACTATCTGCCATTAGTAAATTATAATTAAAATTTGAATCAATGAACAATTCCCCTGAGAAAGTTGACAAGTAATCGACGAAACGTCAAAGGAAAAATTGAATAAAGGATTTTCCTTTTTTTGAATTTAAAAAGCAAGGATTGAAAAGACCTTCATGACCCATAATCTGGCGAACAACGAACATTTTGACAAAGTTATTTTCGAGCATGGTTATCTCACTTAAAGGTGACGTATATCAGCCAACGACATCGTGCATTATGAAGCGTTTAGTCTAGGTTGATAAGGTAAGTCCCAGGTTGATGCCAATCGATGATTATTCACAGTTCACAGTTTGTTTTATTTAAATTCAAAAAAGTCAAATCCGATGCCCAGAAATGACAATTTATTTACTTCATATGTAGTAGACCTGCTACACTTTTTCTTAGTTTCCATCTGCTATGCAGTAAACCGGATTTACTTTGTATTTCAGCCGTGTAAAATTGAACTTATTATAAGCGAAATTGGAAAAGTCAGAATGCGATACCTGGTGGTCAAATTTGGAATATGTGAAGACCTATAGCTGTCAACACAGATCTGGAAGTTGTGCCCAAGTTGATGTGCCTTCGATGAACGAAATTCGCGTATTTCCGTGTGAGTTATCAACCTATAAGTTATCAACCTATAATTCAAAAAAGTCAAATCCGATGCCCAGAAATGACAATTTATTTACTTCATATGTAGTAGACCTGCTACACTTTTTCTTAGTTTCCATCTGCTATGCAGTAAACCGGATTTACTTTGTATTTCAGCCGTGTAAAATTGAACTTATTATAAGCGAAATTGGAAAAGTCAGAATGCGATACCTGGTGGTCAAATTTGGAATATGTGAAGACCTATAGCTGTCAACACAGATCTGGAAGTTGTGCCCAAGTTGATGTGCCTTCGATGAACGAAATTCGCGTATTTCCGTGTGAGTTATCAACCTATAAGTTATCAACCTATAATTCAAAAAAGTCAAATCCGATGCCCAGAAATGACAATTTATTTACTTCATATGTAGTAGACCTGCTACACTTTTTCTTAGTTTCCATCTGCTATGCAGTAAACCGGATTTACTTTGTATTTCAGCCGAGTAAAATTGAACTTATTATAAGCGAAATTGGAAAAGTCAGAATGCGATACCTGGTGGTCAAATTTGGAATATGTGAAGACCTATAGCTGTCAACACAGATCTGGAAGTTGTGCCCAAGTTGATGTGCCTTCGATGAACGAAATTCGCGTATTTCCGTGTGAGTTATCAACCTATAAGTAAAATAGTGTCTTTTCACAAAAAGTAAATTTGGAGGAAAATATCGTTCCCAAACAATTAATTTTCTTTCTCGTTTGACAAATGCGATGACAACAAGAGCCAGCCGTTGACGTGTATAAGTCTTCACATATTCTAAAATTGACCATTGTTTGCTTGTTAGTGTTGTCAAGTCACTGAATGCCGAATTCAGAAATAGGTCGTGAATGCAACTTTTTTTCGCATATTGTCTTTGTTAAAATAAACTAAAAAAGAAAGTGTTTTGTAATCATAACTTTTGCTACTTTTTTCGCCAATCTACTTCGTATTTTTGTGCAGTTTGCTACTTTTTAAGAGTTTTTCATCCCTGGATTCCACCCATATAGACGCTTGTATCCCATAGGACTGTTTTGTTTTGAGATTCTCATCAATGACCTCTTGCCTGCCTCTTCTAATCTGATAAGTTCTAATACCTCTTCTACGCTTATTTTTTTATATTTGTCCCCAGAAAAACATATCAGGCCTCCACGCCTAAGCATGCATAGCACTAAAATGATCATAACTACAAGCAAATATGTGTTTTTTATAAGTTTGTATAATTCTAAATTATTTAGTGACCTAATTTTTTGATGATGAAATACGTGCCATACTACCTTTTTTAGGATATATTCTAAAAGAAATGCGGCCAACAGCCAAAAAGTATAGTTACAATTCAATGTAGTATTTCATTTTTTCTTACATTGATACATAGAACATGTACAAAGTTAGTCCTGTCTGCCATTTAAATTGGAAAAAGAAGAAAGTTTAAACACACATGTTTTATAAATTTTTAAGCTGTTTAAAAAATAAAAAATGATAAATGAATCAAAATATTATACCTAACACGCTATTCACTTTGCATCATAAACCGAGTTTTATGATCACAAAAAGTTTATGATCACACAAAATTGTTTAGCCATTCACACTTCAGAACGGGAACTAGGTTTTGTTTTTGCTTGTCATAAGCATGATTTGCACATATTTATACATCTATCTTTGAAAAATCCTTGAAAGAAGGGAATATATCAAGAATTGTACCTACATTGGCTTCAAAAATGCAAGCAGCTTTTAGATTGGAAGTTCTGTTCTGTAGATGTTTATACCCAAAATAGAGGCAAAAGTGACAGTTCTCGCTATTTTAATCTGTAATTGTCAACGGCAATGTGATACTCGTGACGTTGAGTGTTTTTGAGTAAAAACTTTTAAAAACCAGGGGGTTACAAAAACAGAAAATTTTTATGGGAAAACTAGAAAAAAATAGGTTATGCGAGTTTACGCAAAAACTTAGTTTATGATTCAGTGTAACAAGGCTATAAAAATCATAGTTATGGTACGATATAGGTACCTACCTAATTAAAATATATTGCGAGTTAGTAGGCAGTTAAGTAAGTTACATAGGTAGGAAGTCTTTAATCGTCACCATACGGGTTGAGCAGCTGAAACCACAAGAACATCACTAGGCATCTACTTTTTCAGTCGGTTCGCTAAACTTTTTCGTTTGTGTTTTATGAAACTTTGGTAGGAACCTATACGTAGGTCTTATTCTATTGGTAGGTAGGTACCTATTTATTCTTACTAACTTCTGAGTTCTAATGCTCCTATAGGTAGGTACCTACCTATGCCAGTGGGTGTAACTTGCAGTAGGGAATTTATATAATTTCAAGTAGGTTTAGGTCCAACTAAACAAGTCTAGTCATATTTATCCCAATCAATGATTGTGACCCAATCAATCACAATCAATAAAAACTCATTATGCAAGTTCTCAATTGTATCACCTACCTACGCAGGTTTGGTAAGTAGGTAAGTCGATATGGAGATATGTAAGTAGAAATAGGTACCTAAGTAGGTAGGTACCTACATATAGGTATGCAGATAAGACTTTGTATTCCCTCGTGGGTAGCCTAAGCAGAGGGGCGGTATCAGTTAACCATACCGTACCATAATGTCCATTCCCCAAAGAAACAAGTACCTACCTACCTACGTATACCTACAACATGAATAAATCAATAATCAGTTTTTTAACAAACTGAAACAAACTTTACCGACGACGAAAACATGTGCCCAACTTTTTCCTCCATTTTCCCTTGTGCCTTGGTCCCTTACCAAAAATACCGGCAGATAACAGATACATAGATCCAATCAATTATTTTATTTGTACTGTAAATAATACGAAAACCTACCCACATAGAGAGAAAGAGCAAAAAAATTAAACCCGCCACCACCACGATTCTATAATAAAATTTCTGGCAATTCCCAAACGAAATGTGACAACACATCATTTCGTGTATTTTCTTTCGTCTCTCACTATTCACACGTTCCCGTAAGTCCGGCAACGTAGCATTTTGTGTGCTGCATTAACGAGAACAGAACATTTATACATACTCATACATATCTAAATATTAATCACTGCTGGTATATAAATGCAGATATAATGTCGGGTTGTGTGTGTGTATTTTATAATTCAGCAATCTAGTTTTTTTTTCGTTCTTTTCATTTGATTTGTGTCATGTTCGTATGGCATTAAGTAGACAGAGTAAAAAAAAATATGGAAAAAAATTGTGGCATGTACCAGCTGAACTCAATCCGTAAGCCAAGTGCACAAGTGTGCGTGCGCGTGTGTGTGTACTCCCAGTGAATGGCTGTTGGAACATTGATAATAATTGATAACAGGATTTATCTTTATTATAAGAAAATAGAGTACACGCGAGAATTGAGTTGCTGGTTGGCGCTGTTGACGATTATGATTATGACGAAGACGGATACGGCAAAGGCTAATAAGTCGAGATAGTGAGCCGCACACGTACCTACGGATTAATTATTATTTATTTTTGAAAAAAACATTAAGATCACACACTGAATTAAAAAAGAAATGGAGGAAGGTTTACATAGCGAGGCCAGTGGGCCACTGCAGGAGATGTAGGTAGTTTTTATTTTTAGACGAAAATAGGTGTTTATGCAAGGAAATTGTAGAGTTCTTTCCATGAGCAAAGCGGTAGGTATGAGCAAACGCGTGACATTTCAAATTGGTTTTATTAAAGTAGATGAAAGTTTGTTTGCAGGAAAAAAGGAAATTAGGACTACCTACAAAAGATGTTTTACTAGGAAGTTTTCTGAGAAAACTCTTCGACTCAAAGCAAGATTATCTGCAACCAGCGTTCACTGTAGTTTACTCTGCGACCTCCTGAAGTGAATACTAAGAGATCCTAGATGTCAAGACCAGAGTGAAATGCCTCCTAAACGCCACAAGAAGCGGGAAGCTTAACAAAAAGGCTTGTAAAGGTCCAGTATTGAGAAAGGGGAGAGGCAGATAACAAGTTTACAATCCAAAACTCTCCAAAGCTTTCAGTTCATCCGAATTTCTTGACCAACAAGCTTCTTCAAAAGGTACCGCTAGTTGGTTATCTTAGCCACGTCTTGAATTTGTTGCTATTCTTTCGAGAGAGCATTTCGTTATTTTTTTAATGGCCGGTTTTTCAGTTCTGGGTTAAGCCCAGCTTAAGCCAACATATGTTAATTACGTAACAAAACGAATCTGCGAGCAGCGAGCAGTTTTTCAGTGCAGAATTAACTCTGTCAACAGAGTTGTCAAAATCTCCGACTCTGGAAATTATTGTCTCTCACTTCACATAGAAAAACACAGGAAAAAATTAGTTTTTTACAGAAACACGCAAATTAACTGCAACTCCACACAGAACATTTAAAGAGGTTCATACAGTTCTCCAGAGTTGATCCGAGATTAACTCACTAAATTTGGCGAGTTAAGCCGAGATTAACCTCATATCTCAACTTACTGAAAAACTCATTTTTGGGGTAAATCTCAGTATAACTCGGAAACTCGGATGATCTCGCACTGAAAAACCGGCCCTATGAGGAAAGAATTTTGGTTTGACCGTTCCTTTAGGACCATTTAAGACATACCTGGCAGTCGGCTAACCGGCACCGGTTTATCGGTCGTTTGTATGGGCAATCGTGTTTGCAGGTGAGCGCTCATAAAAGTGTGTTCCCAAAGATCGGGTAGCCGGCTGCCGGGTATGTGTGAAATGGTCCTTACCCTTCAGACTTAGATATGCAGTCGAAAATTCTCGAGTCTTTGTCGTCCGGCATTAAAAATAAATAAATAGAGTGGCGCAACAGCTCGAGGCGAACCAGGGTCAAATTCTCAGCAATGAATGCTGTGTGTGTTAATTTGTTCACATACAAGGGGACCTACAATTTTTTTGCCGAATCCGAACGGCACTTTAAGAAGTTTTTCAAGACAAATGATACTCTCGGAGGGCTTGTCAGACCCTCGCGGAAGTGGGGACCGTGAAAAAGAACAAGTCTTTTTTTTTCAGATGACGATGGCAGAATTCGAACCCAGACCTTCGGCGTAGTAAGCACACACACTAACCACTTCCGCACGGCACCCCACTACGCCCACTGGTCGTCTGGCATTAAGGGCCCGAAAATGAATGATTAGTGATACTGGTGTCAAATATATTTCCCGTAATCGGTGGGCCCAAAAAACAAAATTATTTGAGAAAAAAGGAACCCAGGGTCACATATTGGGGTCTCAATATTCAAGTTTCCAACATGACTAAAACTCAAACTTTTGATAAGAATCAAAACTTTTATTCACATGATTTATTCACATTTACTTGGCTTAGTTTATCCTGGATCCTCAACTTTTTTGCTTCTGAGACCGCCGACTGCAAATGGTGACCAATAGTTAACAAAATATGTTAAGAATATCCAAGCTTAACAGGGTTCAAGAGACACTACATCCAAGCATCATTATAGTCACTATAGTCAGCATCATGACAAGCTACGTCTTGGCGCTGCTGTCTGCCTCTGGATCGATATAAATTTTGAAGTTTCAGAAAAGTTAGTTAATGACAAAAGAAATTTTCGATTTTTTAACCCATCAAAGCAGGATTTTGGTCTAAATGTAGGTAGGTTTTCGGTTAAGCCGCGGTGTCACAAGGAACAGAAACAGAAATTCATACATAAGCAACGCAAAAAGCATTCAGCGAATTTAGTTTTCAGTTGCTAATGTATGGGATTCTGTTTCTCTTCCTGTTTTACGTTGCTTGTGACAACCCGGCTTTAGTAAACTACAAAAAAACTGCAAAGCATTCATGTCTCCACCAGGCATTAATCCGCTGTAAACATAAATCTTAATTAAATCCTCTACAAATCACGCGATTTACCATACAAATTTAAATCCTTTCGGCAAGCGATTAAAAATAAATCCTTTCATAAATCCCACATCACAAAATTTTATGCACTTTTTAAACAGTTTAAGAATCAAAAAAGGAAACTGAAACTGTCCCTGTACGACAGATCTGTCACAAATACGATTTCTATTTGGATTTTTGCAACGGAAATTTTTTTTTTGCTTCTGGGAAATGACATCGCCACTCTCTTTTGAGAGCCAAAATGTCAGAAAAAGAGTGCTCGTGTCAAATTAATCCTTTATTTGTTCGGTGGAGCCACTTTCGGATTTATTTTTAATCGTATCCCGCTAACTTTTTTGTTATTGCCGGTGGAGACATATCATAAGGAAGCTTCTCAATATTTATTTACAAATAGGCTTTGGCTTTCTCTTCGGCCCCGTTATGATTCGTTGGCCTAAATTCTGCTTTGAAATTACATTTTCAAAGAAGTAACTTTTTTCTCAACTCCGTAGCTGTCAGGAGTGAAGCAAATGCAAAGTAAATTTGAACAAGTGCTTTGGAGTTACAATATGCAACAATTTCTTTTCTCTTAACGATTGCCCAACAAGAAGTTGCAGCCGAAGCTTGAATTGTGTTAAGAAACATACATAAGGCTGAACTCGTAAACGTCAAGCCGAGGCTTGTTTGTGAAACCCGCTTTAGTCTCGTTTATATGTTCTTTGGTTATTTTTTACCTACATTAAATTTAAGAATTTTACAAACTGGTTGTTGTCATCTTTTCATTGCTTACTCGTAGAAATAGTACAGATTCCGATAGGAGAATTCAGTGCGAAACGGCAAGTCGAACATCCTATGTCATGTCAAAAAATATGTAGAAAGTTGTAGACAGATAGACACCAACCAATACAAAAATAAATCCTTTCCTAGGTACAGTTTTTTTGCATCATTATTTGAGTACCGCAATTATATTCTGGCTTTCTTGTTAAGACTAAGTTTAGCTGCAGAAACATGCTTTAAAGGGTAGTTCCGGCTATGTTGAAGCTACATGTGTCATGGGTTTTGACTTGCCTGCAAAAAATTCAAAAAGGCACGGTTACAATTTGGGGATGTGTCACAATGACCTTTTTCACTAAAAATGACTTGGAAAACTAGGACAACATTTGTGGAGTTTCAAAACTAGATAAGTGCAGAGAAAGTTCTGTTTTAATATATAAAAATATCTGACACTCCAGCTGCACTTCAAATCATTCCACCGGGTAGTGTTAATATATCTACACTTTTTTTTGAAGTCAAATACCAAATACGAGGAAGCGACCACACTAGGCTTATAAAATTGTCTACCTTATCTAGGCAATTAACAACGCCTTATCTAGTTTAAAGGCTTGACAGCTGCGTATTTTCCCACAAACAGTATAGAGTAGAACACATATTTAAGGTGATGCAGCAATAATTCATTAAAAAAAATGTATAATATCTTTATAACTACAGCTTGGTACTTTATCATTGCCCCAGATTTTATAACTTAAAACTATTTCAGTGCAGCTGGGTTTTCTGAGCAGATAACCCAATGAGTGTGTGATATTGTGTTTATCAAAGAAGTGATGATAATAGAGTCCACGGATTAGTCAGAATTAAGAAGAAATATATTTTTAGACAGTTTTTATTGGCGTTCACTCAACTCGTTGTTAAAATTTTATTAAGTAGATAAATGAGAATTAAACGAAGCAAAATCCATTGCAATAACGAATTAAGGTCAGCTGGTACTGGTAGTTTTTTTGCTGAAAATGTAGGTTAAATTTGAACTTTTGACAGCAGAATTTTAAAAAGCGGAATTTTCTCCAGAAAAGCAGATTTGTGAAACCGGAATTACGATTACCCACACTCACAAATATGTTTTATTTAGTATTTCGGGGCACTGTTTCAGTATTTTAAGATCGCCTTTCTCGACAAATATAATTTAAAAAAAAGGTCGGATCATAACTTAAGGGGTAATACGGGTTGGTGTCAAAATTCTGACGGGGTCAAAATTCTTTTTACAAAATTCAGTTTTACCAAATTCTGCAAATGCAGCTTTGACAAAGCGACATAGTGAAATATGTATGTAGGGGAGGGGCTCTAGTCCCCCTTTTTTACCTTTGCTTTACTTCAAAAAGTCAAACTTTTACTTAGAAAAGCAGAATTTTATTGCTTCAGTCAGAATTTCGACAGCAGAGTTATTTTTCGAAAAAGCTGAATTTCGAAAGCAGAATTATGACCGGATCTTGTGAAATACTCATCAAAGGTAAAACAACGTTTTTTATACAATTTTATAGTCATCTTGACGTTTAAGACCGAAAATCCGGATAAACCAATTCTGTTTTACGAAATTCTGCCTTAAAAAATTCCGAAAATGCCACTTTAAAAAGCGATACAGCGAAACGTAAACGAATTTCATTCTCGTATAGAAATGTCTAGAAATGTTGTTCAACATATTAAAATGGGCTTTACTAAATTCCAATTGATTGTGCACAGGCACTGCAACAGCCCGAACAAGTTAAGATGCAAAGCAGAAACATCGTTTAAAACTTAAGGCAGAGGTATGTATTTGGCTTTTTGGAGTAAGGAGTCTAATGCAAGAATTTCACGATTGACGGTAAGTGTCAATGTAATGCTCAAACGACATCAATCTGCGCCAATTTTATTCACGCACAGATTGTCCTAGACTTGCCTCAACCAAAATTTACGCTTCAACCATGTAAACCAGTAAACGAACCTTTTTGGAACACATCTGTGTGCGCCAACCAATGGTCAAAATCTCTAGCATCAACGATAGACGTCAATTTAGAGCGATTTTTCGGGAAAAGTGACAGATTACACGTCAGTATGGACAATGGAAATGGAAATGGGCAAATGTAAAACCAGCGTACAAAAAATAAAAAATCATGATGCTAGCCCACTAGAAGGCACATATTTTACCAATTCCGTCAAAGATAATCTAATCTAAAAAAAATATACGAGAACTTTTGATTTATTTAGTCTTTTTTTTTAGCACTTTTAGCCTTTTCAGATTTTTTTTCCAACACAAAATAAGAAACACTGTGTTAAAGGTTATTTGAACAAAATAATTTATCGGTGATCGAAAAAAAGGTGACCCAAATGACGACCAAAGACGATACCGAAAATCATTTGGCACTTATGGCAGTAAACGTCAACTAATGGTCAAATTGCCATGTCTGGGGTTTTGACAATTGCCATTGTCAAAACCCCATTCTATACCACATTGTAAAATGCTAGTTTTGTTATTTTTTGTCAATTTATAAATAGTGCAAACTTCAAAAAGGGGCGTGATCCAACCGCCCCTTATTACAAACTTCCAATTTTAAAATAGATATTTCCAAGCTACGCTTAAATGTACGTAAAAATGAAATTTTTTGGTTCTAATTCAATATATTTGTGAAATCGACCCCTTAAGAGGGGCGTGGCTAAGAACTTTTCTATGAACCAAATCTAGAATGAAGTCTCGTTTACCTTACCTACTTATTTTTATTTCTTACTCATTCCTAAATTAGGTTCAATGCCCGTCGAAATTACGTTTTTCTTGAAAATTCAAGGTTTTCCTTCAACTCTGCCTCCAAACGTGGGCGTGGCCCAAAATTTTTTGTGAACGAATTGTAGAATTAAGTGTTTTCTACATTTAAAATTTTCTAGGTAAAATATTTTTCGATTTTCAACAAAAATATTGAACAAAACGCATTTGAAAAATTAATCTTTAGATCGATGCCACGCCCACTAGGGCAGGTAAAGCGATTAAATTTTCATTTTGTGTATCTTACAATAAACAGGAGATGATAAATATCAAATTTCAGGCTTTTAAGACGTCTTATAGCATTGAAAGTTCTGGAAGTAGCATTAACACCGATTGTGGGCGTGTCTGTGTGCGGATTTAAAAAAAAAAATTAAAACTTGTACTGCTCCAAATAATAATGAACTTTTACACTGAATTCAGCTTCCTATCTTAGAATTTAAGGCCTAAAAACGTATGACATACAGACAGGCGGACGGACGGACGGACATGGCTTATTCGATTCAGATTTCGGTCTGGATCATATGCCTTTAAGGTCTTAGGAGTCTACCATTATTACTTCACAGTGTTGAAAACTATGTGACAAACTTAATATTTGTCACTTATTGGTCACATCACCCCATGGGATGGGATATGAAAACTCTCAATCGCGGAAACAGCTCGTTTGCGAGGGTGACGGTCGAATCTTTTTTAAAATTAAGTCAATCGAAAATTTGGTTGACGCTGCCAAAATGAACACTTTTTAGTCGATCGTGTAAATCCATTGAAAAATATATTTACGCTTCTGTCATAATTGCATCAATCGCGCATAAAATTGAAGACAGATTTACGCTTTTACGTCAATCGTGTAATCCTACATAGAGACAATTTCTTCAGACCTAAAATTTTTCATTTGTCAAGCTCTTTAATTGTAGAACTTAAACAATTTTTATCAGATACCTCCACCTGTTTCTTGGCCTACCAGGGGGGCGACGCACTTGCATCTCGGCTAGCGTGACCTGTCTAGGGTGTGACAGGTGGCAATGCTTAATATTTTTTGGGCGACTTCTTAGGCTTTCGGAGGTAAACAGGGTTCACTTCACAAATATATACTTAAAATTCGTACTGATTTTTGTACACTCGAGAAAGAGTTTTCATTTTTGTAAATTGGAATTTCGTCAGTTTGGCAGAGCTGGCTGGCGAAGCTTGCCGAGGGCAAGGTCCACCCAGGATAGTAGCCACCGGTTAAGTTAGGTGCTGTGCAGGGACACAATTAGATCAAAGGAGACCCATTGTGATACTTTTTATAAGACCGGAGTTACCAGCCCGAGAACCTAAATGATGACTACCCGATTTGGGTGGGAAAGTTCTATGCAACCAGTAACGGTACAAGCTTGTTCCTAAGGTAAACAATCGAATTGTAAGGGACTTACCCGAAAAGGGTGATATAGGCTGGGGGCAATTGCTTCGGTTAAACCACTGTCAGCAGAGTTGTGGAAGTTCATAGAGGGACTTTCCTAAAGAATAGAGGTTGGTATGAATTGGAGGGAAAAACTTGCGGTCGGGTCTCGGGGACACCGTTTTCGGTGTGAGCGCTACCAGTTGTAATTTCGTACAGGAAACAAATCATAAACAAATCATAAGCTTGTGTTAATTTTTTAATTTAAAAAACAAAACTTAATTTGCCGATTCCGAACGGCGGCGTCATGGAGAAGTTTATTTTTTTTATTTTACTCACTGATGGCTTGTTTGTCAGTGGCTTTTACTCTTGACTTACTTTTTTGTTGACTTCATGATGCAAAAAGGTCTGCGATTTGCTTTTTCAAATTAAGTCTATCCTCTAGCCTCGGGTGTTATCAAAACGCGTAAATAATAAAAGACTTTCAAATGAGATCAAGTAGGTCATTTACAAATGTTCCATTACATTCAAAGGTCATGTTCATAACACCGTTTTGCTCGCTTTCGTGAAGTGAGAGATGAAGTGAGAGGTTCGACATGGAATTTAAGAAGCTGGAATTCAAAGCAGAACTTGAGTGAGATTTTCGTTGTACATAATTGACAAAAGGTTAATTCAGCTTAAGCCTATTAGGGTTAGCCCTTAAGCCCGAGAAAAAGGAGATCTGACGTCGAGATCTGGATACCATCTTTGTCCGCCATGACTTTCTATTAAAAAATAAAACTCATCGCTTCTGACTGACAGACTGACAGTCTGAAGACCAATCTGACGTCGCCAACGTCATCTATCTTAAAAAAAAAAAAAATCCTGCACTAATAATAAAAAGTACCTACTGGACCCCCCGACAAGGTTTGAACGGCTAAGAAAAACAATTCAAAAACCAATTTTTCTACAACGATTTGTTGGTTCTGTTAAGTTAAGTCCAGGCGAAGAAAATGGGGTTAAATTAGTTTTTTTTAAAAAAGCTTAAACAATAAACTAGATATTTTCTATGAAAAAATATGTTCCCCCTTTTTGCAAAGTTCCTAAGTTTAGAACCTGAACGTTCTACAATAAAAATAACTAGATCAGTTTGAAAATCAAATACCAATCAAACAAACACTCAAGCGATCATAAAAAGGAATCACAGGCCACAACCGAGATTGATACGGATTATTATGTTCTGTCATGGCCATGGCATAGAGCCAACCTACCTGACAACAGTTAAAAATCGACAAAGAACTAGATTCATTAATAAAATGTTAGCTTTGTGCGAAACCCTTAATCAATTCGCTTTTATCAAATATACCTAAAAATGTTTCTCTTTCGGAGAAAACGAAAATCCCAATCCAATGCCCCAACATAATATAGCCGAAGCCAATGGCATTGAATACTGATTATGTTAATACCTCCTCATGGCTCATAGCCTCCAGAACTAGCCCAATAAAGTCAGGTAGATTTGCGGGCATGCTTTACAAAGAAACATCTTGTCGGTATGTCTAACTTGGGTTAAAATTCGATGGAGTTTTAAGGTGTCATAAATTTCCGTGCCTTGTAAAAATTATCCTAAAAAGATAATCTGCTCGTGGGAAAGATGTCTCTTCGGCGGAACCGCGATTTTCAATTCAAATTAGGTACGATCTCATTCGACGGAACTTTATGGAACCGGTTACTACAAGCAACGGTAAAGGCACTAAACATTTAAATTTAAACTGATAGCTTAACCCGATGCTCGTAGTGGGCGTAGTGGTAGAAGATTTATAAAGGCTTCTTCGACTTTAAAACACATTTTTGGTTACCCGAAATTTTCTAACTTGATTGTCTTTGTTCTTTACTTTTCATACAAACTGACAATTTTTGAGACTATAGGTTGCCTTTTACATTCCCTAATTAATCGATAACTCAATTTATATTTGCGGGTAATCTTAATCCGATAATGACAGCCATAGAGTCGACGATTACCACTCCAAAGCCAAGGCCAAAATCTGACAAAGTTTTCTAATAAAAAAAACCCTCAAAATGGAAAGCACCCATAATAAATAAATTATCTGAAGAAGAATCTGTATTATAAGTCAATGAAAAGTTTCGCCACAGAAAACTTTTGCATTTACATCAACTTTTTACAAGAAAACTCATTAAAACTTGTCAAAGTCGTTAAAGCGTAAAAAAAATAGTTTCCAAGCTGTCTTTATCTTACGAATATCCAGTAATTCATTTAGCTGTGCCTGCAAACATGTTTTTTTTTCAAATTTAAACAAATATTTACATCCACAGCGAAAAAGTAATGCCACGACTCTGCCTTTTCCCCTTAGGTACCCACCTACTGCTGATAGTGCAATTATAGCAAAAGTGTATTTTCAGCCTGATGCCATGCAGAAGATTTGAAATAGCACCACGTAGCTGATAGCACTGTTCACGTATCAGCAAAAAAAAAAAACAGCACTCGGAACAGCATATTTACAATCTGCAAACACGTAGATACTCTAATTTTATTTGCAGCTGATAAGATTGCTGATGATTTAGATCGTAATAAAAAGCAGCAACAAAATCCTTTTTGATTGGGTCAAACAGACAAAAGGGGGGAAAAAATGAAACACTAAAAATATCAGGAAACATGAAATTCCACTTTTGTGGGTCGAAATAATTGCTGACAATCAAAGGTTATCTTTTGTTATTTCCCAGACTCACACTGTTCAAAAACAACAACAACCGAGTACCTACTAGCATCTGCGCTTGTTTTTGAAGTCATTAGACCCGACCCCAGGGTAATGGCACAAATTATTAAAAAAAAAGTGAAAATTTTCTCTGGAGTTCTAGAGATAATGCTTGTGAATGGAGTAGGTATACCTGAATAACGACCAAAGGTAAACACTTACCTCAACACAACATTTTACCAGCAAAACCGAGTGAAATTATTTTTAGGTTTCAGCATCCCTAATGTGGGTTTTTACAATCTACCTGTGAGAAAATAATGCCATTGAAGGTTGTACATTATTTGTTCTCTATGCAGATTCTTTAATCCCCTGGGTTTGTTGCATCATGGTCTCCAAATTAAGATGAATCTGTGTGTTTTCAAAACTTGTATCCACAATTTGCTGTTGAAAAGTTTCTAAATAGAATATCCGGTAGTTTTGTAGCTATATCCGGTTTATCCGGTTTTATGTATGCATTGCATATTTCACAAACTATTGAGACAGTTTAAGTTTTGTTTAACTTAGTTTAGCTACAGTATCTATAATAAGGGCGGGTGGATACTAAAAAGAAACAAAGCAACATCTGAGCAGCATTTTTTAACAAGATTCTTTTTTGTATGAAAATTTATGTACATATTTTACCATTTTACTTCAGGAAAAATTAAAAAAAAGTCGACCAATATGATTGATTTTTATTCCTTATTTACTATTATTTTTTTTTATATGCTCGTGCTCAAGGGGCTATGATTACCCTTAAAATGCGTAACACATCCCGAGCGAAAAGAATTTGGGGATAAAAAAGATAGCATGAAACCTCTGCACAGAAACACGAAAGCTTACCCCCGCAAGTGTTATGCCTTTACGGAGAAAAGCAATAGTATAACCAGCAGAATATTTCATAAAAAAATCTCGCATGCATCTAATTGTTGTCCATTATATGGACATATTGGAAGAGAAAATGGTGTTTTGTATTCGGCCGACCTTAACCTGTGTGACAGACGCCGACCATGAAGCCGCTCATTTCCGAGACAGACGCTTTTGGATTTTTCGTTTGTTGCTGGTTTTGGTCCGCCCCGGATATTTTCCATCACGGTACCCACCATATCTGGTGAGCATTCCCCTATCCGCCACCTTGGGAGGCGCCCAATTGGCTACCAGCAACCCTAGAAGGGGTTGCTATGAGGGGTACTATGAGAAACTTTCATGAAAAAATTATTTTAAGGTGGGCACATCGCCAGTAAGGTTTATTGATCAACTTGTACATACTCTATATTTTCACCGTTTTTCTTGATTCTTTTATGTTGGGAATTTTCGAAATATCCACAAATTTTTTTTTAATTTTGAACCCCAGCCACTAAATGCTGTCTTAAAAGAGCGTTTGCGTCATTTTAAAGTTGGTAGCCATACATTTTGAATCGATCAAGTGCTTGGAAATCGAAGAACTGCTCATTTACAAGGTTTTAAAAACGTTTAATAACTCAAATGCACCCAATTCCGAAAGTTCCTCAGAGAGCCCGAAGGCAGGTCCATAGGAAACTTTCATGAAAAAAGTATTTTCGGGACATCTCTGAAGTTGGCAGGACCATTTTAACGTATCGGTGATTTCACAAGTGGATAATAAGCCGTAACGTAACCGTAAATTATCCGCGAAATCAAAAAATTTTCCGCGACATTTTTTAAAAAATTATCCACATAACTGCTAACTTCACGTGAAGTTAGCAGTGCCAAAGTCATATCTCGTGAACCAAAGCTCGTAGAGACTTCAAAATATAGCCGTAAATTAACCGTAGACGATCCCACAAAAAAAATAATTTGTCGCGAAAATTTTGAAAAAAAAAAAAAAAATTTTGCTGCCAACTTCATGTGCAAAAGTCAGGTGCCAAAAGTGCATCTCCTGAACCAAAGCTCGTAGAGACCTAAGGATTTACAAATTTCCGTTTGGATCTTTTGCATGTAATAAAGTAATTAAACATTCATCCTCCGAAAAATCACAAAGCCCCTAATTCCGCCCGCTTTTTCTAATTTTCCCTAATTCCGCTCGCCCGATTTTCCATATAAAATTTTTAATTTAAAAAAGTATTTTTAGGCATATTCAGGCGATCTAGCATTTTAAGTATGTATTGAAGTTGAAGCTCTAAAATATAACTTAGACGTTGTTTTTTTCTTAAGTAAATTTTGACCAAAAATTGACTTAAGAAAAAAAAATTTACTTTTTTAAATAAAGCGAATGTAAAAATGAAATTTACTATGGCGCTTTTTCAAGGTGCATTTCCATAATTTTGTAAAATAGAATTTTGAAAAAAGAATTTTGACTTCGGCAGAAATTGGACCCCAGCCCAAGTAAAAACAAGTGGGAAAGTGCAATAGTGCGTATGCAAAAGTTTTAGTCCATCTACGACGGATAGCAAAATACCCGATCATACCAAAAAATATTGCCACGCCTCCAAAAAGTGGGCGGGATACAAATATATAACTGTTGAATGCTTTATACTAGTTGGTTGCATACATTTCGGTCTAAAACTCCGCCTTTTTAATTTAAAAAAATCACTTCTTTCAACACCACGCCCACAAAAGTGAGCGGAGGCACATAGTACTTATACATAAAAGCTAGAAAATGCTAATATCTACAACTTTCGTCATATAATTTTTAGTCAAATTTTATACATATTTATTGAAAAACAGCCATTTTAAACTAAAATCCCTTAAAAAAGTGGACGTGGTCAATGAAAAGGCTAAATTTTTTGGCCAATTCAAAGACAATTGCGCTAGCACTATTCTAGCATAGCTAAAATTTAGAAAATTTAGAAATTAGAAAAAGTATTTTTTTAAATTAGAGATGGCTGATCCGCTGTCTGTGGGCGGATTCGGCTAATTTTCAAACTTGATCTGGGCACAAAAGCAAGTTTTTATATACACACATAACAGTTCAACTACAGGTTTGAATATGGATGATAAAAAAGCAAAGTGTTTTGGCCCTGTCTTAAAAAGTTTTAAGACAAAGTTTTAAGAAAGACGAAAATTAAAATATACACTGAAAAAATATTGGACTTTCATAATAAAATTGAGAAATAAGAAATAGAAAATAGATAGTTACCCATTTTTATCGTGTTTATCGTCATAATTTTTTGATCATTTATTTAAAAAGCCGAAGTACATTTACACCAGCACTTAATTCAAAATTTAGTGAAAAAATTTCGAAATCCAATCTGCCGTTTATACTGGAGTTTCAGCGTTTCAAATGACAATCAGGGCCAAAATCTGAAATATCAAGTGCTCAGTACAGCAAAATTTGTCGTTATTACTTGCTTATTTTTTGTTTTAAAATACGTTTTAGAGCGCTTGTTTGAGTATTTCCTGTCAACTGCCCTGAATTCTCTTAAATATAAGAATCGATTCTTATATTTAAGAATTTAATAATAAGAATCTATATCTATTCTATATAATTCTCTTATATATAGAATCGCAAGTTTGAAAGGTTTGTTCAATTCGACAAACTTCTAAATGCCCAGGCGAAATTCAGCATTTAACTGAAATTCAACGTTTATAAATCCTGAAAAATATATGGCGAAACGCTGAGCATTTAGGGTGAAATGTTGAATTTGGCTTAAATGCTAAAAAAAAGCGGTGTAAACGTACTATAACATATAAAATGGCCAAAGGCTAGCAAAGGCTTAGATCAATTTTTGGTTAAACGGTTAAGAATTGCAGTTTTGACACATTTTCGACAAAAAAAAATCGTGGAAATTTTTTTTCCCACCACAGATATGGCATCACCCAAATGATTTGAAAAAAGTCATAGGTACACATCAGGAATTATTTGTAATTTTCGGGAAAACTATAGAAATTTTCGAATATTTGGCGGATGCTGAGCTTTAGCTCGAAAACTTCAAAAACATTTCAAAAAGTATTTTTCAAAATTATAATGAAATTTGGTTTGTATATTAAGAAGTGAATTCTAAAACTTCTAAGATCTTTCAAAAATGGCGTTTTTAACTTAAACATTTTTGAAAGGGTTTAAAAACAAATTAAGAAATGGTGCTGGTATTCAACAAAAGGTTCCGAATGGACGTTTTATGGATTTAAAAAAAATGCAGAAAACAGCTTAAAAGCCGTGTGTCTCCCCACACTATCTCGATAGCGGTAACATATACGGCTTTGAAAAAAAATACCAGACATACACAATTTCTCGAGGTTCGAAACAAAAATATAGTGGGGCTAAAATATTGCGTGACTTTTGAGATATGCTTTAAATCATTTAACTAAAATTCATTTACTAAAATGGTAGTGCTAAACAATTCATATAAATTCTAAGTTGTTTCTATCTTATGAACTAAATTTAATACAACCACAAACCACTAGAGTAGAAAGCAAAATATATAGGTAAAAAAATTTTAAAAGAAAAACCCGTTTGTCATTTTTTTTAGTTTTTTTTTTACCAAAAAAATTTATTTGTCACCCTGCGTCTCAATAAAATTTTAAGCACCTTAACTTAAGATTCTACTAAAAAATGTACAGTAGACTAGTTTAAAAAAATATTAATATTACATAGAGTAAAATTAATGAAAAAAAAATAAATTCAACCAATTTTAAACCCGAATACCGGGCAAACAGTCAAAAATATTCCCATTATTTACTACACTTCAATGGCAGCTTTTAATATCTCGTTTACCTATACAGACTTCATGCATACATAAATCTTCTTTAAATTGCACTCCAAATATTTATTTAAACAAAGTAAATGAATTATCGAGATGCGCTTGAAAAAATGTCATAAAGTCCGCGAAAATATAATAAATAACATTTTATATGCAAATCAAGCAATAATTCTACGCTTAGTCTTCAAAAAACCGACGGACCGCTCAATGTATGACTTTATATTTAACGGTCTTTTTTTATATTTAAAGTTTTTTATCACAATTTTTGATTTCTTAGACGTAATGTCTTTTGCGTCACGAAACCAATTTTGATTGTTTTATTTCTTTGCAAAATGTAGGCTTAAGAACGTGTTAAGCTTTAACATTAACTGATCCTAAAAGAATTTGATTATATAAAGTCGATTTCTTAATTCAAGAAGATTTTTAAAAAATTCTTTTTAATTCAAAGTCACAGGTATTAGGTTTTTTTTTTTAATATATGACAAAAATTATTGAACATTACAGAAAAGTGACGAATTTGACTGACACAAAAAAGTTGAAGTTGAAAAGTTGAAATTATATTATGGAATTAAATTTTACAAAAACTTCAGTGAACAAAAAGAAAACAAGTGGGAAAGTGAAACAGTGCGAAAGTAAAAACTTCAGTAGGGAATTGCAAAAAACCCTACCTAAAAAGGGAACTACTACGCCCCAAAAAAGTGGGCGGGATATTAAATATAACTCTTCAATGCCTTATGATAGTTGGCACTTATTTGAAGCCACGCCCACAAAACTGGGCGCAGACATATACAATACATATGTTCAAAAAAGCTAGAAAATGCTAATCTACAACTTTTGTAGTGTTACTTTTTTTTAATTTTTTATATCGAAAAAGAGTAATTTTTAGTTTAAATTCCTTGAAATTGGGCGTGGTCAATGTGAAGGTCAAACTTTTTCAGCCACTTCAATCGCAATCAATGTCAATGTAACAATGCTAAAATTTGAAAAAAGTATTTTTAAAAATTAGAGTTGGTCACACATACGGGCATGCAGTGGGCATGTCTGTGACCGGATAATTTTCAAACTTGATCTGAAGGTCTGGAGGAGTACTTCCAGCTCACTCACCAATTTTCAGCTCTCTAGCTTAAAATTTAAGGCCTTAAACTTGTATACATACGGACGGATGGAATTACATGGCTTAATCGATTCTCCTGTCGATCTCATTCACATCTCTCAAAGGTCTTAGAGGACCCCTATTTCACTGTGTTACAAACTTGGTATGCATTAAACTTAATATAGGTACCTACCCTGGGTGGGCTGTAAAAAAGAAACGATAATCAAAAAAGTCCTAAAAATTATTATTATTTTCGTGTAAAGTTTAAAATTTTTTGAAATAAAAAAAAAAATAGTCGAGTTGATTTTGATTTCACTGAAGTCGGTCGGCTTGTATAAAGTCCTCTTTTCTGTATCATTTTTGATCTGCTCTCGATATAAATTAGTTTTTCCTAATTTTTTTTAGGAAAAGAGTTTTCCTAAACACCACTAAAATTGGGCGGTGCTCAAAACTTTGAAATAAATCAAACTTAGCAAATAGCAGTACAAGTTTTTTTTAAAATTAGTCATACATTTTTTTCGATTTGGAGTACATTTTTCGAGAAAACGGGTTTTTTAAAATCGAATCGAAAGTGGGCGGTTAATTTTTGCTTTAATTAAGGCTTCTTGCCAAAATTTTAGTTCTACGCCTTGCCTAACTTGACCAGAAGGCATTTTGAAAGAAAATGTGGAACAGAGGTTGTCTTAGATTGAAGCCAGAAGTAGGTGTGGTCTATGGCGAATTTTACCAATTTTCACACTTTGTCCGTGCGACAGAAGAACTAAGCGGTGCACCAAGTTTCAGCTCTCTAGATTTATTTTGAAGACCTTAAACCTTCACACATACAGACGGACAAAAAAAATTGTTATGAAATCTGGTCTTTTTAATAAAAGTTATTATAATTTCATCTCTTATGAGTTGAGTTATTTTTATTATTTATTTAAATTTATTATTATTTTTGATGTGATGAGTTATAATATTCTCATCTTTTACAAGAAAAAATCATAAATTCTTCGCCGTGGTGAAAATCCCGCTTTTGCTTCGAATAAATCGGGTCACTTTACTTAGAGGTACGTCTACTTAAATTTTCAATTTTTATTTTATATTCCCATCAGATTTTTTAAATTTTCTATTAAAACTTACACAGCACTTTGAAAAATAAAATGTTCGAGGATTTTCTCTGAAAAGGCTAGTCTAAAACCTGCCCACCTCACCTTACATTCGGCCATACGCTTATATTTCAAGGGTTGACTTAACAATGGAGTTAAGGCAGGTGTAGCTGTAGCTAATGAAGTCGTATTTGTCAAAATTTTTTAGTGGAGAATAACTATACACATCTGGCTAAAAAAAAATTGGCGTGCGATTTTTTTTTCAAAAACTGATTTTTTTCATATTTTCACACATTTTTTGTTTTGTTTCAACATTATTTAAAAAATATAGGAAATAAAAATCTGTATATTTTTTGATTTATTTAAGAAAAAAACGTAGTGAAAACTTTTGGAGTAATGATTTCCGCTTGCCAAAAATTGGGTGATTAGAAAACAAACGTACATTAAAAATAAATCACTTTTTAAAAAGATTTTTGCAACAAATCGCTAAATTTAAACAATTGAACAAAGCACATCTATTTTTATAACCAACTTTTAAAACGTACAAAATGGTATTGCAACGAAAATAAATAAATTACTTAACGGTACACATAGGAAGCGAAAAAAGTTTCGCATGATAATAACGGAACAAAGCATTTCTTAATTAAAAGAAATATTTTCATGTAATGACCCCCCGTCCCCTTTCTTCGGTCGCTTACGATTAGCTATGCAACTCTTTCCCTGTTTCTATCGCGCGACTTTTAGTATTATTATCAAAATGTTGAAAGGAACGCAATATTTTTCTTAAGCTTTAAGAAATTTTTAAACTTTTTGAAAATAAAACCAAAAAGCACGCGATTTTTAGCGGTATTATTTTCAAAAAGTGGAAGAATGCAATGTTTTTCTTAAACGTTCAAGGATTTTTTAAGTTTTTTGAAAATATTACCAAAAAACGCGCGTTTTTTGGAACTATTTTCTTTAAAAAAAAACGGTTTTTTTTAACTTTTTGCAAGTTATTACAAAAATCTCGCGATTTTTGAACTATCTCCCGATTATTTTTACCGCAGCTTTTGATTGAGGTCAACGATTTTTTGACAATAACTTTGAAATACGCGTACTTGGCCACAAGCGCCTGCCAGAAAATTGGCACCTACTTTTTTAAAATAAAACCAAAAATCACGCGATTTTTAGCGGTATTATTTTCAAAAAGTGGAAGAATGCAATGTTTTTCTTAAACTTTCAAGGATTTTTTTGAGCTTTTTGAAAATAATACCAAAAATCGCGCATTTTTCGGAACTATTTTCTTAAAAAAAAAATCGTTTCTTTAAACTTTTTGCAAGTTATTACAAAAATCTCGCGATTTTTGAAACACCTCCCGATTATTTTTACCGCAGCTTTTTATTGAGGTCAACGATTTTTTGACGGTAACTTTAAAATACCCGTACTTGGCCACAAGCGCCTGCCAGAAAATTGGCACCGTTTTTCGGAACTATTTTCTAAAAAAAAATCGTTTCTTTAAACTTTTTGGAAGTTAATACAAAAATCTCGCGATTTTTGAACTATCTCCCGATTATTTTTACCGCAGCTTTTGATTGAGGTCAACGATTTTTTGACGGTAACTTTGAAATACCCGTACTTGGCCACAAGCGCCTGCCAGAAAATTGGCACCGTTTTTCGGAACTATTTTCTTAAAAAAAAATCGTTTCTTTAAACTTTTTGCAAGTTATTACAAAAATCTCGCGATTTTTGAACTATCTCCCGATTATTTTCACCGCAGCTTTTGATTGAGGTCAACGATTTTTTGACGGTAACTTTGAAATATCCGTACTTGGCCACAAGCGCCTGCCAGAAAATTGGCACCTACTTTTTGAAAATAAAACCAAAAATCACGCGATTTTTAGCGATATTATTTTCAAAAAGTGGAAGAATGCAATGTTTTTCTTAAACTTTCAAGGATTTTTTAAAGCTTTTTGAAAATAATACAAAAAATCGTGTTTTTTGGAACTATTTTCTTTAAAAAAAAATCGTTTCTTTAAACTTTTTGCAAGTTATTACAAAAATCTCGCGATTTTTGAACTATCTCCCGATTATTTTTACCGCAGCTTTTGATTGAGGTCAACGATTTTTTGACGGTAACTTTGAAATACCCGTACTTGGCCACAAGCGCCTGCCAGAAAATTGGCACCTACGTTTTTCGGAACTATTTTCTTAAAAAAAAAATCGCTTCTTTAAACATATTGCAAGTTATTACAAAAATCTCGCGATTTTTGAACTATCTCCCGATTATTTTTACCGCAGCTTTTGATTGAGGTCAACTATTTTTTGACGGTAACTTTGAAATACCCGTACTTAGCCACAAGCGCCTGTCAGAAAATTCGCACCTACACTTAGCGGAGCGACGAAGTCGCGTGAGCGGCTAAACCCTGCGAAAAAGAGTTTAAATCCTTTTAACTTGCGAAGCGGGCTACCAAAACACTGTTGGATGCAAAAGCATTTTTTTTTTTTGCAGAGAAAATTTAGAAATTAATTTACATTGTTCATAAATGACCTGGATAGAAAAAATTAGAAAATAATATTTCAAAATAACAAAATAGTCCACACAGTAAAACAAGTAGCCGAGCTTTTACCGAAAAGGAATTTCACGTTAGCTGAACGAACCCATTTTCCAACCCGTAAAAATCACTATTTTAAGACCGTTTTTGGTGCTCCGGAAAAAAACTAAAAATTATTTAGTGGTGACCGTAAAGGAAGGGCGCCCCTACCTATTTAAGTATTGTTTTATAAGTTAAATAAATTTTTTTGGGCGCCAATCAAAAATAAAAAAAAAGTATGGGGAAATGATTGTCCTCCTACAGTCCAAGCAAACGTTTATGTTGGGGTCGCCGCATTAAGCAGCTCCCAACTTTTTTTGAACTAAAATCTTCGATGTAAAAGTTTGAAGAAATATGCACAAAATGTTTGCACCGGTGTGCTTACACCGCAAATGCAAGTGCAAACGCCAAGAAGATAGAAAAAACTCCAGAATTTTTTTTAAAATTTCAAAATATGTAAGCCACAAAGCAATTGACTAAAAGTAAATAAAACAAATTTAAGTTTTTTCGAAATTCTTTTTAAGGCCAAATATTTATAATCAAAAAATTTCACAAAGCCACCTAAATGGTTTAAAAACTTAATCACAGAACATTCTTTGGGTTCAAAAAACTTAAATTTTAAAAAGTCAGAGTAATGTAGGCTGTCATGATACATTTCAGATATTTTTTATCCGAATTCAAAAAAAAGGAATTAAAAACCTCTGTTTAAAATTAACTTCAACTTAAAACACTCGATAAAGGAAGGCATTAGCTTTAGCACTCCTCCACCAATAAAATCGATAACTTCACAAGAACGCACTATCATAAAAACACACCCACAGAAAATCGATATTCTCCCGCCCGAAGCCCTTTTATGTAACAAATTTAACATCTCTTGACACAGCAAATTTTGAACAAGTCGCGAAAAAAAATTTCACTTGAAAATAGTTTTTTTTTTATTTTACTCACCAGTTTAAAAATCAATTTATTCCAAATTGTGATATCCAAATTTAAGTAAAAACTTCGTCCATGTTTGAATAGTTTTCTTCGGCGCATTAACAAAAGGACCAAAAAAGAATCGTGACCTCACCCAAAAAGAAAAAAAATCGAAAGCAGACAACTCCTGCTCTTTTCTCACACCATATTCGATTTTTTTTTTAATTTCTTAAATTTTTTATAGCATCAAAACTTCATTTTATTGATTAATATTTAATGACTTTCTTGAATCATTTCACACTTTATTCAATATTTAAGGTGAGGTCGCTGTACACTGTATACACACACATGAGCAAAAAAAAATATTGATTTTCCACAAATATCCCGAAAAAGCCAACAAAATCTCAAAAAATATTCAAAATTTGTGAAGAATTTTAAGGGAAAAAATCTACAAAAAACTAAATAACTAGCAGCTCCGGAGAAGGAATAAAAAAAAATTAAAAATCGATTAATCCCTTTCCCTGCACTGCTGAGCTTACGAAAGAAAATCCATCAGAAGGAAAAAGAAAAAAAAATGCCTCCTCCCGCACGAGATTTGAACAAAACTTGAGGAAATTTTGCTAAATTTCTATGGAATTTAAGTAACCTTTGGATCTGAGCACTTTAATTTGTACAACGCACTTTGTGAACACTTTTTTGCTTTATTCATTTTTCCACACAAAACACTTGAGGGAAAAAGCCCTATTTTCCCATGCACATACAGCTTCTAACATACCACACTTTCGATATTGTGAAACACCCTTTTTTAACCGTTTTTCTATTATCTAAAAATATTTCAAAATAAGGAAACCATTTTGCACATTTCAGAGACGAGAACAGAATTTTTGAAACGAAGAAATAAAGAATTCTTTAGACCCCCAGAGTGCGAGGGGGCACCAGCCAGAAAAATCAGAAGGAAAAAAACGAGGCGAAGAACTCACTCACAGTACGAAAATAATTAAGAACAAATTTTCCCGTTTTTCATCGCAACGGCTGGCGATAATTAGCGAATTTTCACATTGGATTATCGGCGACATATTAATGCATGAATTAATTTACCTTTTTGCAATAAATTTGAACATTTAAACGGAAAAAATCGAATTTTTTTCACCCGGATTACAAAACGCACGGCCGAAGAGAATCTATATCTTGCTAAAAATTTATTTTAACGAAAAATTCACCATAGATGGAGTACGTGTATATGGCATTGGTTGCCCTGGTGCTGACGTCTTTGGTGGTTTTCGACGACGACGACACGACACACACAACCCACACAGTGAAGCGAAACTATAGCCATGCCAGTACGGACGGCGAATGCCAGCTAGTTGTGTGCGTGTGCTGCGACGTTTATTCTTCGCGCTTAACGAAGAAATTCACCACGGTGGCGACGGCGGGTTGCCACCTTTCTTTGTTTTCATTTAGACTAAATGGATGGCAATTTGCTTGATAACTGGAAGCGTGATTTCATTTTGAGCTGATCTCGAAATGGAGCCCATTTAGAATTTTTCGCTATTCAAAACACTCGCCAAATCCACTTAGTTCCGACCAAGTGTGTTTAGGGTTTTCCCACGAAAAATGGCAACGCAGCGTAATCGTGCCCATTGTTGGTGTAGCCCTCTAGAAGCAGAAGGGGAAATTGCGTTGGACAAGTTGAAGTATAAATAACTTGTATATCCCGTTTGCCATGGTGAATATGTTGGTTCTTTTTCCGTCAATCGCCACACACACTCGCACACGAAAGTCACATCGAGAAAAGCAAGAAGTGTGGTGAAAGAACAAAGAAGAACGGGTAGCAGCAGTGCCAACCATCAGCAGCAGCAGCCCACAAAATTTCATGAATACGAGCAGATGGGTAGAATGAGGGAAAGAAAAAAATGTAATTTGCGAATTTTCCTTCAACATTATCTTCTCTCCTCTTTCACTGGGCTGGATATAAATCGAAAATAATTACATACATATTTTCTTTCGAAAAAAAAAGAGGAAGAAATGAGTAGTGTTTCTTTCTTTCCATTACTTTATGTCTACTTTTCGTTTTTCCAATTCTCTCTCCATGGAGGAAACGAATCAAAGTAAAACGTACCAAGTTATTTAAATGACCCATCAGTTTTTTTCCCTACTTTTCGCCAAAAAAAAACAGAAACAAAAATATGTAATTCACATGAGGAGGTGAACAGATGGAATCGGTTAAAGTATTTGGAAAGATAGAATCAAGTTTGTGTGACAGAGAAGGCATAGCTAGGCGAGTGAAATGGCCCAGACTGCGAGAGAGGGAGATGAGTAGAAAAATGGCGCATAATGAAACTTTATTTTCTTTCAAAGGGGAACGGGCGGAAGCAGTGGCGGTCGTGTTTGGTGTTTGCCATTCTCTCTCTTTTTGTGTCGTGTTTCTCGAGAGTTTGTATGCGTGAATATAGTTTTTTTTTATATGAACACACATCCATACATATATAACTTATTTTTTTAGTAACAGTTGTTGAGATAGGGTAGATGGGCACATTTGGTCCAAGATAAAGGAGGAATACTGGGTCCATTCTGGCAAAAGTGCTTGCTTATAAGTTCTTATGGTTGTGTGCAGAAAAGAGTCTGAGAGAAAAATTAATGTTGCTGTTTGCAACATTTTAAGTTCATGAAAAGTTGGACAGAAATAATTAAAGAGTAGTTATGTAGGTAGGTACTTTTTGAGAAACGTTGCTATGACGGCGGAAAGATGACGTGGTTAGGTATGGGTACCTACCTACCTACCTACTCACTTAGATGTTGGTTCACATCATGGGTTGGTTTTTACCTGTGACTTGATAGGGTAGAGGCGCCTTTTATTGAACTTCTTTAATAGTTTTGGGCTTATTTTTACAAAAATCTTTATTTTACCAAGGTAAGGGCTGAGTTTGGAAAGATTCTGATGCCTAATTAGGTTGGTACAGGTATTAAGGCTGTTTTGTAACTATGAAAGCTTCCTCAAAAGACTTATTTTTGCAGAAGTCTGGGTAGGCTGTCTCGGTAGGCTGTCATCAAGAAAAGACACCCAACACCGACGTGGGCAAAGCATCACCATCGACAGCCATACCTTTGGGGTAAATAGGTAGGTATCTGCCTTCCCAAAGGTGCTTTGTCTACCTGGTTTGGTGCCGCTATAAATTCCGACAATGACACCGGCGCTGAAATCAAAGGAAGGATAACTTTTGCCAATCGCTGTTTCTTTGGGCTAAAGGGCAATTGAGTAGAAAAGGCCCCACTCGAGCAATTAAAGCGTCCATTTATAAAACCCTCATCCAACATAGTCCTGCTTTACGGTGCAGCAGCATGGACCCTGTGAGGCGGAAGAAAACACTTTAGGCTGCTTCGAAAGGCAAATTCCTTGGACAATATATGGTCCCTTTAAAGGTACCTACTTTTAACAAATTTACAAAATGCGTAGGTAGGTATTTAATTAAGTAGGGTAGAGAGGCTAAATTCGAACGCTTCCAGTAATCGGACACTTTTTGAAAAGATCCTTTTAAACTGTGTAATTTCTCAGTTCGATAGGTATTCACCTAAACCTTGAAAAACTATGAATAAGTACTCGAACTCTCCAAAACTCTTAATTAGGTAGGTAACAAAATGATGCTTCAGAGAGCGTTCATTAAAGGGCTTGGTAGAAAGACGGAACTGTTGAGTGTTAACGGAAACTGTGTGTTTTCTGTGAAATTGAAGACATATTTTTAAACGTTTCTATGTCATTTTATATCTGTTTATCGTTCGCTTATACTTTGTCTCCACCGGCGATAAAAAGAGGATTAACAGGAAACGATTTAAATTAAATCCCAAAGTGGCTCCACCGGAGAAATATAGGATTAATTTGACACGCTCACTCTTTTTCTTTCTGTCATATTGGCTCTCAAAAGAGATTGGCGACGTCATGTCTCAGGAGCATTATAAAAATTATAAAAATCCTTCGAGAAAACGTAGGTAGGTATTTGTGACAGATGTGTTTCAGTTTCCTTTTTTGATTCTCAAGCTGTACAAAGGTACATAAAATAGGTTTGTGAATAGGGTGAATGAGAATTGCGGAGAGGATTTACATGAATTTATATGGCAAATCGCGCGATTTGTAGAGGATTTAATGAAGATTTATATTAGTCGTGGATGAGTGCCTGAATTTTTAACTGTTCCAACATAGGAAACCAATTTCTTACGAGTTAATTAAGTAATACTATGTACGTCTCCACCGGCGATAAAGAGAGGATTAGCGGGAGATGATTAAAAGTAAATTCCAAAGTGACTCCACCGGACAAATATATGTTTTATTTGACACGAGCACTCTTTTTTCTGTCATTTCGGCTCTCACAAGAGAGTGGCGATGTCGTTTCCCAGAAGCGAAAAAAGATTTCCGTTGTAAAAATCCAAATAAAAACGTATCTCTGATATTCTGTAGTACAGGGACATTTCACTTTCCTTTTTTGATTCTCAAACTGTTAAAAGGTACATAAAATAGGTTTGTGAATAGGGTGAAGGGGATGTATGCGAGGATTTATTTAAAATCGCTTGCCGAGAAGATTTAAATTTGTATGGTAAATCGCGTGATTTATAGCGGATTTAATTAAGATTTATATTAATCGCAGATAAGTGCCCGGTGGAAACATGGTAAAACACTAGTTTTCGAATATAGGCAACATCACTCAAATAAATCCCCTTAAATCCCCTCTAAATCCCGGGATTTACCATACGAATACTAATCTCTTCATGAGAAGACAAAAAATTAATCTCGTAATTAATCTCCTCCACACAAGAATTCCTAAATCAAACCTTCCAGAACACGAAATCTGTGCGTTTTCAGAGGAAACAAAACGAACACACCTTGTTTTATGTGTGACATTTTGACAGCTAAGTTTCATCAACTCAGTGTTTCTTGTGTGTTGTAAAGGGATGCGCAGAATGGCTGATGTTGCTGTTGATGTGGATGTGGATGTGATTGTTTCTGTCAAAAAAGTTAAATGCGATACGGTGTACACACTGCAAAATAATTATGCCTACTGTTGATACTGCTGGTTGATGTCGATCAAGTTAGTCTACTATCGAAATTATGACCGAAATCCCAACAACATACTTTTGACGTTCTGTTTTTTTATTTTTTGGTTATTTCGTTTCGTAGTTTAAAAAAATCTGTGGAAATCAAAAATGAGTTTAATTATTTATGAGCCTGAGTTGCCCGAAAGACAGAAAAATTCACATTTACAAGGATATGTGCAGATGACTTGATGTCATTGAAAAATGTCAAAAAAGAAAGCATACGTCAAGTTGATCTCCGTGTTTGAGAGGTGTTTGAAGTGCAGGTGTTCCAGATGCCATACGCAATTTGTCCCGCTTAGGGCGCGGTTTTTCGGTGCTGAATTAAGCCCATCTTAAACCAATATCTGTTAATTCCGGATCAAAACGAATCTAGGGTTAACCCAACGAACATTTTTTCCAGTGCAGAGTTAACTCGGTTAGTAAAGTTGTCAAGATCTTCTACTCTCAAAATTATTAACACTCCCACACAAAAAAAGAAGTTCGAGTCATTTTCAGATTTGAAACTTTTCACAGAAACACGCAAAGCCATTGCCATTTCACACAGAAAAACATTCAAAGAAGTTGATGTTATTAACCGTTGATCCGGGAGTTACTAATTAAATTTGGCGTGTTAAGCCGAGATTAATCCCGGATCAATGTTCACTGAAAAATTGATTTCTGGGGTCAATCTCAGCTAAACTCGGAAACTTGGATGATCTCACACTGAAAAACTGGCCCTTAACGTATTTAGAAGTGACGAAAAGGAAGGGCATTGCTGACTCAAGGGAGACATTATATATTTTATGCTAGGTCCTGTCAATCTGTGCTTATGAAAATCAAAGGGGTTATGTCCCAATTAGTCTACCATTAATTTCTCTTCGTTTTCATACTCCTCCCTTTTTGCTCATGACTTTTTACGTTATACTTTTTTACGCCATATGGGTAAGATTTTAAGACTATGCAAGCTTGAGCGTTGGTATCCAACCAGTCTAAAGAGCAGAGATTATATTCTATAAGTAAAATCTCTTGTATCTCGATAGTTCTGATATTAGGTTTTGCCAAACGTGTATCTAAGAGCAGTTTAGAATTTTGCTATGTTGTGCCTCTGGTGTTGGCTAGTGAATTTCAAGTTATCTTAGCTCAGCTCTAGTTTCTGAAACTTCTTTCAAAGTCAAAGGAACGAGCATTGTTTATTCTACTGGGTCAAGTATTTTTAGATCATTCACTTAAATAAAGTGATAATTAGAAATAATAATAATTGCTTAAACATTTGTCGCTTTAAGAAGTAATTACGTGTCATAATAGCATAATGAGTCTTGACCATCAGCATGTTCAACAACTTAGTGCATAATTATTGTCCAGCAATTAAGGAGTTGTCCAATTTGATGAGCCAACCAAAGGGTTTCAGTTTATTTCCTCAATTGAAACCTTCGACATGGTATCGGCTTTCCGGTCGGTTTTATTTCTAAGTCTCCTATCGGTGACCAAATCTCAAGACGGCCTTAAAGTCAATCTAACTCTTGTCAAGGATATTGTATACTCTGCTTCTAAACACCAGCCATTGCACACAATACCGATTTTAGCTCCGCCAGGAAGACTCTTGGCTTTGACAAACTTTATTTGCGAAATTCACAGAACTTTTGAGATTCCTGTTTACGTTCTGTCGCAAGCCCAGGTTAATTTCTTCTTCCGCTTTACAATCGATCGAAACTCTCTGAGCCTGGTGTTCTTTGATGGAGTATCGGATATAGTCTTCGAAATGGCTCATAGCTTTTCAAGTGGAAAACGTCTTATGAAAATTCTTTTCGTACTGACGCATCCGGCGGCAGAGCAAAGTGAAATAAACGACATCATTTCGCATTTGTGGAAGCGTCAGTATATGAACGCTCTGCTTCTATACAGGGATGTCAAGGCCCAGGATTATCTCATCACCTTTAATCCTTGCTCTGAATTTCGAATCAAGAACTTGATGCCAGCAGATAGGACGTCGAACCTTTTTAAACTAACCGGACGTTCGCATCTAGATGGTTACAGGGTTCAAGCTCCTCTAAAACTGGATTTGCCGCGAGTATACACGGTTAAAATAGATGGCCGCAAGGAGTTTAGGGGCTATGGCTACCAGTTATTCATGTTGTTCCTCGAGCGTGTTAATGCATCATTTGAGGAGCTCATCCTGGCTAACAGCCGTAAAAAAATTACTATGCAGGAAATACAAAAACTGTTGGCCGCTGAACGAATTCAAGTCAGCCTGCATCCGTCTGGTGACCATTTGATTAAGGGTGTCGGAACAAGCTACCCACTGACACTGAATGACGTTTGCGTCATGATTCCCATGGCCAACGAGATACCTGGCTATATGTACCTCCACAAACCATTGCAGCCTGGTGCTTGGATATTCCTATTACTTGCGACTTTCTATCTGGCTTTCAACCTTATGTGGATTCACCCAACCTCAACGTTCGGGCAACGACAGGAGTTCGGCCTTTCCCTACTGCAAAGCATTGCATGTTTCCTGAACACATCCGCATCGAGAAACTATTACAATACCACGTGGCGGTATTTTTTCGTTTCCAAAGCCAGCTGGAGCCTGGGATTTTTCATCAGCACTTGGTATTGCACACTGCTGCACAGCTACCTTACTACAACGATCTTCGGCCATCAGATTGACACTCTGGAAGAGTTGGTGTCATCGGGCCTTAAGATTCTTGTAACAGACTACGATATGGTGGATGGGCCTCTATCACGAGCGCCCATGGAGTTGAGGAAGCTCTTTGTCAGCACGGACGAAGACTCAGTTGCCCGGCATAGAAATGCCTTCAACAATAGCTACGGGTATACGATAGCCCGGGATCGCTGGTCGTTCTTGAGCCAACAGCAACAGTTCTCGAAGAGGCCTATTTTTCGCTTGTCAAACATTTGCTTCCTTCAGCACTTTGTAGCGTACTCGATTGCGTTTGACACATGTTTGCAGTATGCGCTAAACATCTTCATTTTGGAGATACAACAGACAGGCCTGCTGGGGCATTTGCAACAGTTGGACCTTGTGAACGCGGTTCGGGAAGGATACTTGAAACCCATAATTGATTCGTATAACGTATTTCCGCTGACAGGAGAAGATCTGAGTCTGGCTTGGTATACAGTGGGCGTTGGCCTGGGCGCGTGTGTAGTGGTGTTTTTGGGTGAAGTTTTGTCTTCGTGTAAGTATAAGAAACGAGGTTTTATAATTTTTAAAGGAATTCCACGTAAAAATAGCAAAACCATTGTATAATAGAAATTGTTTTACAACATTGCAATTAAGGGTAATAAATATTTGACACCGTTATGTTATTTTACGACTCATCTATTTTGCCTTGTAACTATTAATCGGAACACAAAGTGACAGTTTGGAAGACAATCAACCTTAAAAAGATTTTGCTGTGGAAGTTATAAGCGAAAATAGCTTCCAGGAATACACCTGACCTCAAAAAAGACGACTGCGCCAAAGTTTGTTTTTAAATCTTTTGCTTTGTTTATGCTAAAAAATATGCTAATAAATTTTACAGTATGAAGAATTTTAAAAAACGGTGACTGCGCCAATTTGTTTAATATGTTTTTTTTTGTGTTTGTTAAACTGATTAATTGACCAAGTTTTGTTGCATTGTTTATAAGCATTTTTACAGCACGAAGGATTTTAAAATTTCGAAAATACTGCGACTGCGCCAATTTTTTAAACTTGTTAATTGACCTTAAGAAATCCGACTGCGCTAAAGTTTTTTTTTATATAAGTTGCATTGTTTAAAAGCACTTTTTCGGTATGAAGGATTTCAAAAACACTGCAACTGCGCCAATTTCTTCTTATATGTTTTGGCTGTGTTTTCAAACTCCTCAAATGACGTCAAGAAAAACTACTGCGCCAAAGTTTTCTTAAAACTTTGCCTGAAGCATTTTTACAGTATGAAGGATTTCAAAATTTTAAAAACACTGCGACTGCGCCAATTTTGTTTAATATGATTTGATTGTGTTGTTTAAGCTCGTCAATTGAATGATAAAATTTAATAAATTTACAACATATGTCCCCTTCGAATAATGCCTCGCTACGTGAACCTAGCCAAGCTAGTTAAAAAAACTCTTTACTAACTACGAAAGCATTTCTTAGATTCCACGGCTTGCTGGGCCCATGTTAGGCTGGGTTAGGTGGCTGTTTCCGTCAGCAAGGAAACACTTAGACTATAAAAAGTGCATTGTGAAACTACTGTCAGGAAAATCGAGTTCCAGGAAAAAAGACCTATAGAAGACCCTCGCGACTTAGCGAAAAGTTTGAGGCAACCAGTGTCCATATGAGCCTCGAACGTACACGAAACTAGTACTGCTGCAAGTAACCTTTAACGGTGTGAAGCGCCTGCAAAATAATTGGGACCAGTGATGGACTTTCTTAAATTTGAAAAGGTAGGGTAAGGGTTAGGGTTAAAAAAGGAGAGGTGGGGGGAACCAGTTGCGGTATGAACTCTTGAAGATTTCCAGTCGTTCGATCGGTATGATCACGGTAAACAAAATATTGGGAGCCAGTCAAGAACTTTTTTAAATGCGAAGCCAAGGCAAGGTAATCAGTCTTGGAGTGAGCCTGCCCTAAAGGCGGCGTCACGCGCAAAATGAATTTACCTCGAGAAAGGAAGCGGCAGTGGAAACAAGTTACGGAATGAAACGCAGAAGGTTTCTCACTTACTTTAGGTGGCGCTAAAGTCCGGGGTGGACATTCATCGTCAAACATCGCTTACAAGTGGCCGTGTGAAACATAGCATAACAGAGGCGGAGTCTGGGATTGTCTCTTGGCAATGTTTCCCCAGGTTTTCAACACTTGATGCTGGCTGCATAAGACTTTGTCGATGGTTTAGAAAGACTCAGTTGAAGTCTTCCGGCATCAAACTTTCTCACAGTCTTTTCATTTGGTGTGCGTTGGTATCCGAAACTGCACCTTGACTACTGTGAGATACTGATCGGGGTCAATGTTGACTCTCGGATGGTTCAAACGTGCATGGTGCGATCGCTGCATGGTCAAACTAATTGACGGTTGAGATGGGGTAACTGTATTCTCGCTGCAACAAAGTATCGCCCCGCAACAAGGTCGATCACTCTGAACCCGTTATCGCAGATCGTGACCTGCAACCCTACAGGCTTTGCTTTTTGGCCGTGCGAACCCAGATAAAACCTTCCTTCCGAGCTTGATGTCGCAACCGGTAACAGGCGCTCGTAACACATCTTTGGCGTCGTCATTTTTCTTCTCTGTGGCATCTCCGGGGCCTTATAAGTGGCTTATGTGGGGCTTATGTAGGAAAATCAAGCCTTGATGCAAATCAAAAATATAAAAACCTATTGAACTTGCTGCAAGGGGTAGAGAGCTGGGGAAACCGTGTGAGCTCTTGCAAACCAGTCCTATAGAGTAAATCTCTTACGTGTGGTGGCAGACGAAATAAGTAGATAATCTCTACAGGAACTCCCGGCGGGAATAAGCCAGATTGACGGAACTCGGCGTAACACCATGCGCGATGGGAATCACCATTTAAGTGTTAAAAGTGTAACCAACTTGACCCAGAGACATCAAGTTGTCTCATTATCTTCTTAATGCAGAGTCTAGTGAGATCCATTAGATTCCCGAAGAAGTATCCTTCCAGGGATTCTCAAGGCCGACAGGTAAACAGGTTAACTTCCTTATCTCTACAGCATTTGCGAAAACGTTGAACGGATTACAAAGTCAGTCCACTTCTGCCCCAGCTATAGTCTATAAGATTTATCCAGCTGAAGGAAAAAAGTCTTCTGTTTCCGCAATCCACCTGTGGCCAGGTTTGTTGCAAAAGAAAGGCGTTGCAAACAAAACTGGCCCTTTGCAACGCCAATAAGACCTATTCATGTTTTCCTCAAAGGTTGGGGTCAAAACTCTGTAACTCTGTTGCTTTGACAGAGCGTCGCAGTGACATATGCATGGGGGGCGTGGCGCAAACCTCCTGCATATTTCTATTTCTACCCTTGCTTTCCTTCAAAAAAGTCAACAATTTTCTTGAAAAGGCAGAAGAAGCTGAATTTTATTGTCAGGATTTTAAAAAGAATTTTGACAAAGCAGAATCTCGAAAAAGCTAAATTTTAGAAAGCAGAATTTTGAAAGCAGAATTTTTTCGAAAAAGCAGAATTTTGACACGCTATGACACGCACCCTTTTCTCTATTGTTGACAGGACTCGCATAAGCACCCTGCCTGTCTCCGCCTTGCAGTTGCCTAGAACATCCCCGTAGCCTGAATCCCAACACAGGGATGACATCAATCTCGTTAAGAGACTCGTGATATTGCCTTATCATCTTGGATCGTATGGTTGGGGATTTCGAGACTTGTAATGCATCAAAGCTGTCTGAAAATTATAATGCTGCAATCTTATGAGTAGTTGAAAGGCATGTGACCTGCCTTATTGAACAGTCAGCCTGTTTAGTTTTTTATTGCAGATTCGAGGGCTTAAAATCGCCTCTGCTTGGAATCTTAATTTGAAATTTGGAATTAAAGTCTTAGTTGGGGACAATGCAGTCCGATTAGTAGGGATAATAAGGCCGTCAAAGGGTATATCAGGTTATCACGAGCACGCGTAGCAGGGATATCTTAGGAGGTCAAAAAGATCTGCCTTGCTTAGATCTTCGAGCTCGTTGAAGAAGTAACTGCCGAGGGTACTGCGCCTAATGCTTTTTAGGGCTTTTTAGTAGGTGACGAACAAATTCAATTTCTTCAACGTTCCCGCAGCTTCTGCAGTAATCTTTATGCAGTATGCCTAGCCGCTTTGCTTGTAGACCCACAGCGCAGCACCACGTACGGATTTCCGTGAGTACTCGGATATCTTTGCGGGCTAGTCCTGCCATAAATTGATCTCTTTTTATAGACGCTGGCCATAGCTTCCTTGTGTGCTTGTGTGTCTGCACGTACCAAGCTCTGTCCAACGTAGGTTAGTTCGACTCAAGGATTCAGTTTCTATCTATCAGATCAAGCAAGCTTGTCCGCTTCTTCATTTCCCGGGATATTGGTGTGACCTGGCACAGAGTTACAGTGTTGCCAAGTTATAACTCGTCCAGGATTTCCCTGCATAGTTCCACTGCCCTTGGCTTTACCACATCTGATTCCATAGGCTTAATTGGCCGCTTGGCCAGAGTATAACAAAGCCTCGTAAATAATGCCATCACCAGCCTTATTTACGAGGATGTGCTTCTTCTGATCAGTTGCAATTTGGATTATGGCTGCCATCTACGCCTGAAAAATACTGCAGTCGTCATTGATGCGGAAAGATTTTCTTAGTTCATGAGCCTCACAGAAGATGCCTGCGCCGGTTCCGACGTCCATCTTAGAACCGTCAGTAAAGACGGCGTCTTTATAGACGGTTCTAAGATGAACGCCGGTTCTAATATAGTCTATTCTTCCAATTCACATCTTTCAGGTATTATAGTACGGAATCTCCTATTGAAAGCGAATGTGATAAGATCTTGAGCACCACAGCCCGGATTCCCTTAGGCGGACAGCTTTTTTAGCTGCCTTGCTGCTGCAGTGTATGTCCAAGGGTGGGAGTTTGAGTAGTAACTCCAGTGCTGCGGTGGGTGTGATCCTCAGGGACCCTTTTATTCCCATATTGAACCTTGGTGAGGTTAGAGAGATGACTTTTTCTTAATGTATGTATGCCTTGTCCTAGTCCCTATCCTAAGCAGTAGTGTATAGGTAAAAGGCTCAATATGGTGATAGTTGTCACTTGTCAGGCATTATTTTGTCGTCCTCTCTTTAAGACAGCATCTAGACTGGCTTAAAAAAACTTCTCAAACTTCTAAGACTTTTCTCATTTTAATTCCACCACCCCACCCAAACAAAAGCCCATTAAAACTGTGTGATTCCAGACTTAATTGAAACGAAATAAAATATGAAACACTGGAAGGAGCACCGCACTAAATATAGCATGGAATCGAAAAACTGACATAAACACGTTGAACCCCAGCATGGCTTAGACATGACAGCTGGCATTTTGGAAAATGTTGATTTATCACGATGTGTCAAGTGATTGACAGACAAAAAATTATATATTTCTTTGCTGACATCGCGCAGTGTTATTTGGAATTATGGATTTTCCTTTAACCTTTTATCCAATTTTCTTTTTCTATCCTTGAGGGCATAAGGTGTGTTCCAATGTCTAGCTCGTGCCTGTTATCGCACTTAATGCGACGACGTTTGACATGAGTACCTATCTGCTCCTCTAGCTTTGTGAAATGGAATTTGGTTACATCCTTGATGGTGTATCGCATTTGATTGCATACCAAGTTGCCTGTATAATTTATCTAGATCCATGTATAGTTTGCGTATGTATGGAGGGGACATACCTCACATAACCCCTAATCTTTGACTGGGACAAGAGGGTCGTTAATTGCTTTACTAGATATTGTGATGAAGGTGTTTTGCATGTTGTGGGCTAATTGGATAATAGGGTGGAAGACAGCGGACCCAAAGTATCCTTACATTCTTTTTCTCCTCGTTTATCTTGATATGAAACTTCAATGTTTCGTGTATATAGAACTTAAAGTGCGGTGTGTGGTCTGTAGTTAACTTGGGAATGGTCTCAATGAGGACTTTGCAGTCAACTTCGATATAGGCCGCAATTCGGATTTAACTTTATACTTGACTTGAGAATAATCGACCATAAAAGCACAAGCTTGAGGTTATTCGTCAGTCAAAAGAAAACATGTTAAGAAGCACTTCAGTAATAACTGAAATAATAAAATTTAAATATGTAATAATAATTTTTTTTAGTTTGCTTTATAAACCAGTTATGCTAAAAACACTCAAAAGAGAACGAACTCTTTCCACCACCCCTCCTCTATCTGCCAAACGATATAAAGTATAATTTTGAATTAAATAACTAAAACTATAGCCAACTTTTAATATGCATTCATAAACTGCGAAGACTAACCTCAAAAACGTCAAAGCATTTTCAAAAACGAAGTTTCAAAAGTTTCTAGTATCTCAACTATTATGACGATCTTGTTTAAATTTGGTTAAAGTAAGAAACGTTTGCAAGGCAAGTTAAATGCGTCGAAATTTTTCCAAATCGCCGTTTCCAACCAAATTTTTTTAAATCCAACAAATCGAAAAACAGACACCTGTGATTTCTTAGACACCTGTCCGCAGAATTAAAAAAAAAAGTAGTCCATGCGTACTTGATTTTAGACCATCCTGGCGTAGGTGGTTGTAGTATTGGAAAAAAAGTCTAAAATTGCGGTTTCAGGATATTAAATAAAAAATTTGGTGAAAAACGAGAGTAAGTACAAGAGTTCGTCTGTAACGAACTTCGTAATACCCGACCTTATTAACGCAGCAACACCTAATGTTGAAGCTTTTTAGCCTAAATTTACTCATTCAAAGTGAATTATGTGTATGGGACACGCCCCCGAATATGGTCGTGGATCTTTTATGCTTATTTCCTTAGAACCGTAAGTAAAAACAAAAATGTAAGCAAAAAAAGTTTTTTTTTCTAAAAACGTCCCCCAGAAGGAGGCGGAGCTCAAAACTTTAGAAAAACTTAGAGAATTCCAATATCTTTAATATTATAATATATTTTCGATGTAGAGTGAATATTCAAAGAAATCAAGTTTTGAAAGACATAACACTGCAAAAGTGGGCATGATCGATGGTGTGGGCGGCTCAATTTTCGTCGTGTTAAAGGTTTTTAGCAGTAATTGCTACACAAAAGATTTGAATTCCTATGCCTTGTTTTAGTTGGTCAAAAGGTCTTTCGAAATAAATTGTGAATTAGAGGTTGTGTCACATTGAAGCCAATACTACATGAACGTTAAGCCAACACTTTAAGTGTCGAAACAGAAAAATCTCGCAATAAAAGAATAGTAGAATTAAATTAGATTTTACACAAACTGCATAAAAGGTAGGTAAGGATGAGCTTAACCTTCAACAGCAACCTTCAGACCGCATGTCGTCTTCGTCATACTTGACGCTCATTTTTTTTATTCCACTCTACAGAAGAAAAGTCCTTAAATTCCTAAAAGTATTATACATACTTGAATTGTCAGGTGAGCACTTTGGGAATTAAAAAATATGTCAATCCACTTTGTTTTTAAAAAGTTTTTGAAACATCCGAAAAACAACGAAACCAAGTAAAGGCCAGATCAGAATGCGTAACTGAAGCTTGCAGCGTAGCGTGCCACTCATATCTATTCCCTACATGAGTTAAATTTTAGGATGTTTTCATTTTTGTTTTACCTGTAGTATTTGGGCCTTGATAATGGGGGAAAATTATTTAGCTTCTTTTTATATTTAATAACAAAAATTATTTTTTCAATATTAAAACATTTATTAATTCCAATTGGCTTTAAAAATCTACTTAAACGTTTATTTAATTGAATGGTTATATAATACCGGCCTCAGAAATGAAGGAAAGAAATAAAGTTACGTTTTTCATGTTTATTAAATTAACTTTTATTTTTTGAATTCAAAATTCGTCCTCGATTTTTGAAGTTTGATTCATAGTTTGTTACAGAGGAGCTTTAAACTTGATTTTTTTCTAGTTGTCGAAGCAGTACAAGTGTAAAAATTTTTAAATCCGCTCACTGACACGCCCACTTTACTTATTAGCATGAAAAATCAAAGTTGTCGAAGGAAGCTGAATTTGGTATGCGATATCCTCGCTTAACGGTATTGTGAAATTGAAACACATTTGCGTGGTCATTGTTCATTTGCATTCTAATAAACGGTTTTTATTCAATACAAATATTTACCTAATATCCAAAAACTTACGCTATAAAACGTTCAGATATTAACGTATACTATCAACTTAAATAAATAAAGTTTTGCCACGCCCACTTTTAAGGCCGTTTCTAAATATACATAAACCAAATTTTTACTAAAATAAATCCCCAAGTTTTCCCCAAGCTCCACATCTTAAAACCTCAAATACTTGAAGTTTTTATACAAGTAACGGGCCCCTTACAAAGGGCCCCTGTAAGGGCGATTTGACACTTTATATAACTTAATTTTGGATGCAAAAACAAAAAAGAATCTGTAGGCACACACATTTTCATTGTGTTTTTCTTTTACTTGGGTACACAAAAACCTTTTACTTGTAATCTCTTGGCTTTTAACTAGTAAGTTTTGATGCTTTTGCACAAACAACTTCGTTCATGCTAAATAAGGTGACGAAATTAATGAGAAAAGAAAGCATTTCTTTAGCAGAAAGCAAGGTGCGTATTTAATTTTTTCGAATGATTTATTAAAATAGGACGAAAAGAAACAATGCGCTTGTTGAAATATTAAATATTTATAATATAAACTAAAGAATGCAGGGCTTTATGCAGAGCCCACATAGCACCATTATAACACTTTAGGTGTTCTGCGTTACCTTTTAGAAACGTTGAGTTCTATGCGCGAATTTATTTATTATTATCACTCTATTTTCTATTGTGCTATATGTTGTTTTCTGTTCCCTTGTAGGTGGTTTGACTGTTTGTTATTATTGACACAGCAGGCGTTAATTGAAACGTATTTTTTTACTGGATGTTTTAGTCTTATCCATGGATGCAGTATATACCTTAAGAGTTCTAAACTCGAAGGAGATCTGCTGTTAAACTTCTTCCCAAAAAGCGAGCATGTCAGTGAGTGGCTGAAATACTTGAACTGGAGCAAGAATACACAAACATAACTTATTTTCCGGGCCACCATAGGAAAAATAGCAAAAAATGATGAATTTTCTCTAGAAATTAAATTTTTGTGCGATATATTTTTCAAACCTAAAAATGTAATCTATTTAATCTTTGTAATCAATGTTATCTTTTATCTGAATGTTTTGCTTGAAATGTACTCACAACAATTTCTGTTAATTACATTTATTTCTATTGTATGACATCTGGCAACCCTCAAGTGGTTTATAAGAGAGCAAAAGCAAAGTAGTACTTCGGATATGTCAAACCTATATACATCTGTAAAAGAGGTGCTATGAAAACATCTATAAAACCTGCGCTATAAAACTTTACTCCTCAGCACTCAAAGACTTATAACTTCAGTACTAGGAACTTTTATAGCACCTCATTTACGAAACTAATGGTGTAAGCATTAGTTTTATAATTATGGTGCTGTAAACGTTTCTATGACAAATTTTATAAGTAACTAAGCACCATTTAAACTACTAAAGAGCATTATGAGTGCCTTATTAGTTCAATATTTAAAAATCAATGCTTATGTTTTCAGAGTGTGCTACTTGGGGCAACTCGTGTATACCTTACTTACTTAAGGTGGCGCTACAGTCCGGGGTGGACCTGGGCCTCAGCCAACAAGCTTCGCCAGCCAGCTCTGTCTCTAGCTAGCCGTCTCCAGTTTCGCACGCGAAGTTGGCTGAGGTCCCCTTCCACTTGCGTGCGCCACCTGAGTCTCGGTGCTCCTCTACCGCGTCGTCCCTGCGGTGTGGATTCGAAGATTTTCCGGGCCGGGGCGTTGGTGTCCATCCGCTCTAGATGACCCAGCCATCGTAGACGTTGTGTTTTGACTCTTTTGGCTAGGTCGGTATCGCTGTACAGCCCGTACAGTTCGATGTTATATCTCCTCCTCCACTCTCCGTCTATGCAGACGGGACCGTAAATCGTCCGAAGAATTTTCCTCTCGAAGCAGCCTAAAGTGTTTTCATCCGCCTTTGACAGGGTCCATGCTTCTGCACCGTACAGCAGTACTGGGATGATGAGGGTCTTATACATGGACACTTTAGTTGCTCGAGAGAGGGCTTTGCTACTCAATTGCCTCCTTAGCCCAAAGAAATAGCGATTGGCAAGAGTTATCATTCGTTTGATTTCAGCGCTGGTGTCATTGTCTGAATTGATAACGGAACCCAGGTAAACAAAAGCTCTAACTACCTCAAAATTATAGCTGTCGATGGTGATGTTTTGTCCAAGACGTCCGTGTTGGGTGTCTTTTCTTGATGACAGCATATACTTGGTTTTGCCCTCATTGATTGCTAAGCCCATATTCGCCGCTTCCGTCCCAATACTCACGAAGGCTTCACTGACATCACGCTTTGTTCTACCGATTATGTCAATGTCGTCTGCGTATGCAAGTAGTTGAACGGACTTTTGAAAGATTGTACCTCTGGTGTTGGCGCGAGAGTTCTGCACAATTCTCTCAAGTATGATGTTAAAGAAGTCGCATGACAGCGCGTCGCCTTGTCTAAATCCTTTTTTGACATCAAGGGGGTCGGTGAGGTCTTTGCCGACCTTGACGGAACAGCGTGAGTTTTCCATCGTCATCCTGCAAAGACTGACGAGTTTGGCAGGGATGCCAAAACTAGACATTGCGCTATATAGCTCGTCTCTATAGATGCTGTCATACGCGGCCTTGAAATCGATGAAGAGGTGGTGTGTATCGATTTGGAATTCCTGGGTTTTCTCCAAGATCTGCCGCAGTGTGAATATTTGATCGATGGTGGACTTTCCTGGCCTAAAGCCACACTGATATGTGCCTATCAGATTGTTGACAAACGGCTTCAGGCGTTCACACAGTACAGCAGAAAAGATCTTGTATGCGATGTTAAGAAGACTTATGCCTCTGTAGTTGGCACAACTCAGAGGGTCTCCTTTCTTCAGGATCGGGCAAACAATGCTGAGGTTCCATTCGTCGGGCATGCTTTCTTCCGACCATATCTTGCAGATGAGCTGGTGCATGCTCCTAACCAGCTCATCGCCAGCGGATTTAAAAAGTTCGGCAGCTAGGCCGTCTGCTCCGGCTGCTTTGTTGCACTTGAGCTTAGACACAGCTACTTTCACCTCCTCCAGGTCGGGTGGGCGGTATCGTTCGTATGCTTCGTCGGTAACGTCTTCGCCCGGGTTGAATGGTTCATTCTGCCTGACAGCGGTATTTGGTTCTTCCTAGCCGTTATACAGTCTGCAGAAGTGGTCTTTCCAAATCCTCAGCACCGACTGCGATTCTACAACGATGTTCCCTTGATGGTCCTTACAGGCTTCAGTTCGAAGTTTATACCCTTGGCAGGACCTTTTGATCCTTTGGTAAAACTTTCTAACCTCATTCCTGTTGTAACATCTCTCTATCTCTTCAACCGCGCGCTTCTCGTGCTCTCTCTTTTTCCTTCGGAGAAGCCGGTGCTCCTCTCTCCTCCTCTGCTCGTAGAGCTCGCGAGCAGCTCTAGTCCTTCTGTGCAGCGCCGCTTTGTATGCTTCCTGTTTAGCTGCATGTGCTTGCCGGCATTCATCGTCAAACCAGGGGTTTCGTTGTGGTCGCCGTGTGAAACCCAGCACTTCAGAGGCGGCGTCTCTGATGGCATTTTGGCAATGTTGCCACTGGCTATCAATACTTGATGCTGGTTGCATAGGACTTCGTAGAAGGTTTTGAGAGACTCGGTTGGAGAAGGACCTGGCGATCTCTTGCGATTGTAGTCGGCCGACGTCAAACTTCCTCACAGTATTTCCATTACTTGGCGCTGGTCGGGATATCCGCAGCCGTACCTTGGCTACAACAAGGTAGTGATCCGAGTCAATGTTGGCCCCTCGGAAAGTTCGGACAACCATGATACTGGAGGAGTGCCTTGCGTCGATCGCAATATGGTCAATCTGGTTGACGGTTGATTGATCGGGAGATCTCCATGTCCCTTTGTTGATATTGAGATGCGGGAACTCGTGTATACCACATCTGATAAAAAATTTGTACAAAAAATACGATGTTATTGAAAAGAGGTTGATGCCACGCCCCTTTTTTCTCAACTGATAAATTCGAGTCCGCCGACTAGATTTTTTACATTTAGATATACCTACAAATTTCCTACTACATAACCTACATCACTCATCAGTCCCTTATTTTTAAGCGCGGTAGGTAGGTACGGCTACAACGTCGTCATAGGTACTTTGTCACCCAATTGACGTACGCACAGCTATGTCATCCCGATTGACATGTCACAATCCGAGACTCATCTGCAGACGTTATTAAAAAGCACTAGGTACACCTATAATAGGTACTCACCGAATTGTATAGATAAAAGTAGCTAGATATGTGCCAATGTAGCTTACGTTCTCTTCCCTTACCACTTATGCATACCTACCTACATTCGATAGTTATTTCGCCTCCTACACAAACATTTCTGTCACACGAAAATTTCGATTGAAATGCCGGTGAACTTTTCAACAATTCACTCACCAAAAACCCTGAACGAATTACATACTCAAGTATGAAGGTGTAGCTATGTATGTAATGTACCTACAGACTATAATAAATTTCTCAAACTTTGCGCTCTTGACCTTGTCCCACGTCAAAATACACGACCGACGTACCAACTTAGAAATTAATAACAAAAAAAAAAGACAAAATAATAACACAGAGGAATTTCCCACTTTGTATGCAGAATAGCGTAATTTCCTCATCTCCGACATCCGCCAGCTCTCCTTTTCCATTTATATTTGTTGGTACGGTAGGTAGGTATAGGTATATGTACATGCGTATGGCTGTAAGTCGTCACTTTGCCTTTTGCATCGTGTTCGTGGTGTGGCATCACACCGCAGTGCACTGCACATGCTGCTTTTATAACATTAGTTCCAGCAACAACAAGAACACGACAAAATCAATCATCAAATAAAAAGAAACGAAGAAAGAGAGCAAAAAAAAGAAGTTAACAAAAAAAACCTGACCACTTTTTTATTTTCCTCATTTTCTCTTTCGTTCGTCTAATTCTCTGCTTTTGCGGTCAATCCCGGGCATTGTATTGTGTATGGAATGTAGGTATGGATGGATGTGTATCCTTTCCATTGGTGTGCTGCTGGGTATGACAGTGTGCATTGGTAGGTGTTGTTTTTCATCGTTTCGCTTTGGGTTTCCTTCTCTGCAATCGCTTAGCAAAGATGATAGCGATAATAATTATGTATGTAGGTACCTACATACCTATAATCATAAAGATTATTCTCCACCTTGCTAAACAAGGTCTCTTGGCGGCTATTGTCCGGTTCGCCGCGCCGGTCTTGGATTGCTCCCCACCACACACCCCTCTCCAGAACGCGTCATCGGTCGGTCGCACCTGACCTGACCAACACAATACTCTAGCGTAGGGACACCAATTCATTATGATTGTGTGCATGCAAACCAAACAGAAGATCGTGAGCTGCCTGTAGTGGGTTTGTGCATTTGGACTGGGAATAGTGGGTTTGGGTTCTCGTAACTTTTAGCGGTCCGTCTCCCTTACAAGAAAAAGAACCCTATTCAATGGGTAGGTATGCCTTTTTGCAATTTTGATCGGCTTGTGACTAAATATGTATTGGGTTTCGGTGGCAATAACTATAACAATACATAGGTAGGTACCTTCCTATCTACAATGCAAACGACTTTGATTTTTACCATTCCTAATGTTTTGGCGACTTGTTTAAAGACAGTCGTAGCTTCTACAGATGTTGACTTAAGGTAGGTACTGTTGGACAAAACTAAAGAAACTTTATGCCAGATGAAATTGATGGGCTAAAACTGCTTAAAATAAAATATACTTGACTAATTTTTTCTACATGAATGTAGTTACCTATACCTTGTTCTTAAAAACTAAATACCTACACGATAAAAAACAAACACATTTCTTTATAACACAAAAATGGGTATATAATAAAATTATAAGCTGGCCAAAACTAAAGAAACTCCGTAGGTTTAATGTTTTTTCACATTTCACATATTAGAAGAAATGGAAATCCCCCGATTTTGATCCCATGGTAAATTCTTATAGATCGGAAAAAAATGTTGATCAAATGCAAAAAATTAAGGCCAATTTTCATTGCGAGTCAAGGAGGTTTGGAAGTTCCGTTACTTAAAAATAAAAATTAACGTACGCTTAGAAGACGCCCAGTTCTGAAAAAACCAGGGTTTGTAACAAAATATTGGGCCTACAACGAAGAATGCAAAAGCAAACATTAATTTACACGGAGCTTCTTTCAAATATATTTTATTTTAAACAATTTTAACCCATCAGCTTTGTGTCTGGCATGTATCCAGCTCGGCACTTTCAAGTTGTTCCATTACCAGAAGATTAACTGTCAAATTATTACAAGTTCAACTGGTGGGCCCCATTTCCGGGAAGATATCTTATTGGGGTGGGTCGAAAGAGCCTTTCTGGGGAGGAAATTTTTGTTCCAGGCCTGCTATAGTGACACTGTTGGGAGATGCAAAAATATGACTTCGTTTCAGGGTTGCTTTCAGCCTTGCATAAGCTCAACTGATGAGCTTGTACTCTCAGTTTTATTCTGGAGACTTTTGAGAGTGATTGCAAATAAATTAAACCACACGAGCGACAACTATTCTGGATCTCGTTTCCGATAGCCATGCTTCACGTAAGCAGAAAACATCGATGTCACGCTGTCAATATAGGCTTGTCGGTTTTGTTTTAGCTTCACATAAGGCGAAATTATGCCAAGTATTATCGTCCAGTCGAAAGCGATTGCTTGACAGCAAGAGATAGATATCGCCTCCCTTGCATTTTTGGTATATGGGCAGGATGGATTTTAGCTTTTTCGATAAACGAAAGTTTAACTAAAGCTCAACATTATCAACCTCGATGAGGTAACTGTAACTTAAAATCTTTAAATAAAGACAAATAAAATAACGTATTGTTTGCGAAACCACTGAGTGTTTGTTGAGGTTTCACATTGCTTAAAAAAAAATTCACATCAAATTAACAGGATATGACATTTTAGCCTTTATCTTTGGATGCAAATATCTGCCAAACCAAAATTGCGGTGTTTCAAACCAAAATGCTTTCAGGTCAGCGCAGTATTCTTGATAAATTGCCTCCTTTCGCGAGCCTTTCAAAGCACATTCAAAAACGCTTATGGCGTATTCTTTTCAACACCGAATCGTGAAACTGATGTGGAATACAGAAAAAAATTGTTATTTTCACGTACACCTGAACGGAATCGTGCTCATGTAAATGTTTTTTTGAACTCCGAATTAGTTCAACACCGAACTCGAAGTTTCGCCACCGTAGGTAGTATTTGACGGTGGAGGCTGGGCGTAGCTTTGGTTGTCTATGTGAAGTGACGTTTCAACTGATTTTTCATTCATGATTTTTTACAACGCGACTGATATTGTATGAAATCAATAAAAAATAACTAAATATCACTATAATTTTTAGTAAAAAGTACAAAAAACCGAGGGGGAACAAATTCACTCTGAGAAATGAAAAAAAGTAAACAAAATGAAGGGTGCGTTATTTAATTCATTCCGTAGAAGGAATGGAAAATGTGGAGTACTAGGTTGGAATATTCCGAACGTTCTAATTCTTACTACCTCGGGAGGTAATATGAATAGAATGTATTCCGAATATTCTGAACAAATAAAGAAACGAAAAACGGAATGATCGCAATATTCCGAATAAATAAAAAACCGCAGATACTTCGGCCGGAATAGTTTAACGAATAAAGAAACGCACCCGAAGCCAAATTTATTTGACACTTGGTACGTGATGATTGCACGGGTGCGGCATTTGCCGTTCTGTACACAATGAAACCGAGTGTACACCACGCTGGAATTGTCGCGAACACCGAGTATTATTTGACAGCTCGGTGTGGCAGTTCGGTGTTCAAAAGAATATGTTATTAATCAAATTGAAAGTGACAATTGATGGACAAATAACCATATTTTTTTGACAGTTCGAATTATGTTGAAATGGGAACACTGATCGACACTAGGGCGATGACGAGATGATAGCAATAGCATTCAGAACCATACTTTTTACGATAGCGTTCAAGGGTATCGTGTAGCCGACAACCGTCTGAACATTTTCTTATCCGATGAACCCGATCATACCCGGCTGGGGATAATACCTGGAGAACTATGTAGATCTTATGGTGAAGATAATCAGGTAAACGAATAAAAAGACATGCTTATAAGCGATAGAACAAGACAGGTACACGAAGCTTATGTACTACACAAAGCTGGTATAATGATCTACACACGGGAATACACCTATTTCCTAAATTAAAGCTCGAGCTTGAAAACACGTTCTATCTTCAATCTAAGAGGCTAACTGATACCCTTCAACAACAGAATACAGCGAAAAGACCTGCTGATTCTTTGCGAGCTATGTAACAGCAGGGTAAGGAATGACATTCTTCACGTCCAGACTTTGTACACAAGCCTCAAACTGTTCCATAATATCTGCTTCAACACGGCTGCTTCGAGCGAATAGAGAGCGCTGGATATCCTCAACGAGGACTAAAGCTGGGTCGCATTCTACAATTTTGCTTTTTTTATGGAACATTACTCACGACGTACGCGTCGACTGGCAATTTCATAGCTTACTTTCAAATTTTATCATTGGCTACACGCCAAGCTAGCGACTTGCTTTTCATCGCTAGCTTGGCGTCTTCGCTTGTCAGGTTAATGCCTTTCTAGGGTTACAGGTTACACTGGCATCCTGATGAGCAATATAGGCTTCTCGAGCTTGCATTGGTCTGCATCTGTAGCTTTTTAGTCGTGAACACAAACCTAGTTGGCAGGACTGCGATGAGTAAAGACAGACTATAAGAATACTCACATTATTTGCAAAAGGTCAGCGTATTTCCTTCTATTTCTCAAGAGAATCAACTTTAAACCGCTTTTTGCTGTCCTTTCGGGTCAACATGCTTTCGCTAAGCACTTAAATGTGAAAGGCTTTAGCGAGATGCACTAAACGGACTCAGCCGATGGACCGGATCATGGGGTCTTAGCGTCAAACCGTTTAAAACGCAGCTTCTCCTCCTTACAAACTTGAGGTCACTCCCGAATGTAGAGCTACCAACACTCAAAGGCTTGGTTCTTCAATTATCTAAAAGCGCTTAATAGCTGGGTATAATCCTAGACAGTAAGCTCAGCTGGAACCTTAACACAGAAGAAAGAGTTGAAAAAATATATACAGCCCTGTATAGGTATGTGCAACCGAATTCGCGGGAAAAATTGGGTACTTCCCCCAGTAAAGCAATTTAGCTCTACACAGCCATAGTAAGAACCATACTTAAGTGTGGATGTTGCGTCTGGTGGCCAGCTATAACCAAACAGAAAAATCTAGGAGCCTTAACTAAGTTCCAAAGAATGGCACCACAGGTGCTCTGAGATACACTCCTTCCATGGGGTTGGAAACCATCCTAAATCTTACGCCTATTGATCTATTCATTAAAGAAAGCGCTGCGAAAAGCGCAATAAGACTTTAAGAGACAGACAATTGGAGTACAACATCCACAGGACACAGTTCAATCATGCACGCACTAGGTTGCTGCGTAGTTACAAAAGACCACATGACACCTTATCTTGACTTCAATAAAGGCTACATCATTCACATTCCTAGAGGACTGAAGGCTGGATAGCATTGTGATCCTCTCTGGGATAGCAATCTTCACAGACGGCTCTAAATCAAGTGAGGGTACTGGAGCAGGTGTTTGCTCTAAGAAACTCGGCATCTTAACAAGCACATGACTGCTGAACTCCTGCAGCATCTTCCCAGCCGAAATTCTAGCAATGCTCATAGCCGCCGAAAAGGCCAGAGTATTGGAACTATCACAGGAGGATATATTCACTTACGTAAACAGCCACGCAGCCATTGAGGCCATGGCAAAACCAACAGAAAAATCTAGTGTAGTAAGAACTCAGAACTTCTTAGTAGACAGAATAATATCCGCGCATTGTTTGGGCACCATGCTGTAGTAACTTCATCGGAAATAAAAAAGCTGACGAGCTAGCGAAACATGGCCCACATCTATGTATCACTACAGCCAATAAAACGGGCTCATCTTCCGATCTATTTTGAGACGAGAAAAATGTGTACAACTATTAAAAATATAATCGAAAACAGGCGGGAAAATCTGCAGAGTTGCGACCGTACAAAGGCATTGTGGCCATCCATAGACAGTAAAATGTCAAACAAGCTTATAGCACTAAAAAGGCCATCACTGGCCGTAGCCACAAGTGTTATAACAGGCTACAACTTGTTGGGAAAACACTCAGAAAAATTAAGAATCATCAACACCAACTACATTTGCAGGGGCTGTCACGATCCCGATGCGGAAAAAGATGTGACACACCTACTCTGCCAATGTCCAAGTGGCAGCAGGCAACGTTTTAAACTTCTAGGTAAATTCTTCTTTGAGGAGCTGGATGAGCTTGTAAGAATACTGGCGGCGAATATCGTGTTCAGCAGGCACTCCAATTTATCTTCGAAGCTCAGGATACGTCAACTTACTATCATCATATACATATACCAACATTTCTATCCTTACAGATTGTCCATATAGGGTGACGCTAAGGGCACTTGTAGGCCTATGCGAGCTGGTGGCTTTGGCTGTTAGCAACCCTACCTAACCTAATTTAACATTATGAACCTCGGCTTCAAATTTCGTTTGGCAAAGAGAAAGGAAAACGGGAAAACTTAATACGTTGAGGTAAGATATCTGCATGGCAGTACAATCGATCAGTAGTTGTGTCTTAGTGCTCCATCAGACAGTATAGCAACCTCCAACAGAAAAAAGAAATGCATTCGATGCCGCCAAAAATGCCGTGAAATAGAAACGCCTTAATACTTTTCCTCAATTCATCAGACTAGCGTCTTAGGTACATACGACCCAAACGCAACATAGTTGGACTACCTATGATAAAAAACAAAAATCTGGTAATTCTTAAATTCCATCAAAAAAAAACTCAATATTTTGGTATTTTTCTTAAGATTTATTTATTTTGAAAAGGAAAAAGTAACAGAAACGAAAGAATTCAATGAAATAATACTTAAGAGTAGTTTAAAAAAAAAACATAACAATTGATACACTTTTTTAAGCGCAGAATAGTTGGCCTACAAGCCTTAATTTTTATTTTACCATGGTGTCACGCCACCTTTGGCTTTGATAACTGCTTCTATGCGTCGTGGCATTGTGTCAACCAGTTTTTGACATTCTTCGGCACCAAACGATTCCCAAATATAGGTAATTTTGGCTTTAAGGTCTTGAAGAGTCCGACATGGCTCTTTTCGAAGTTTTTGCTTCATTTTATGCCAGACTGTTTCAATTGGTGAAAGGTCAGGGCTGCTGGAAGGCCATTCCAGTAAAGGAATCGCTTCAGCAGATAACCACGCCATTGTAGACCTTGCTGTATGGCAAGAAGCCCCATCTTGTTGGAAAATGTAGTCTCCTTCACTAGCTTGAAGACTGGGTATTGATGGGAGGAGCTCATTTTGCAGAATATCCCGGTACTTGGCAGCATTGACAATTCCATTTACAAAATGCAAATTGCCCAAACCCCGGCCAGACATGCATCCCCATATCATTAGGGATGCTGGAAACTTGACCGTTTGTTTAAGACAGTCCTTGTGAAAAGCCTCCTTTGAAGTTCTAATAACACGTTTTCGTTCATCGCCTACGCAAACTTCAAACCTGGACTCATCACTCCAAATAACGGACCGCCATTGACTTAAAGTCCAGTTTTTGTGTTGTTTGGCCCACTCTAGTCGCCTATTTTCTGTTTAGGTGTTAAAAGTGGTTTTTCTTTGGCCTATGTTTTTAACAATTTAAATAACTAAACATTTCAATAAAAGTTAAACAAACCTTATAAAATTTATAACCAATTTTTTTCATAGTCCGCTTACAAGTGTCGACTGAAACATCTTTTTGGATTCTTTCTCTCCACTGAACAGTTATTGCAGCGGCAGTTTGGCGTCGATTTTCCTTTATTATTTTTTTTAAGATTCGGCAATCTCGAGGTTTCGCAATTGGTGGACGTCCGGTTTTTTTTAACAATTCCACTATTTTGGAACTTTGAAATAATGTTACGAATCGATGAGCGAGGTAAATTAAACTGTTTTGCGATTTTATAGCTCGATAATCCCGTTTCAAAGGCTTTGATAATTGATTCTCTTATATCTCGCGATAATGCAACGCCACGCACCATGGTTGACATTAAACTGTTACTGGCATGCACAAAATGAGAGATCAATAGACAACAAAACAAGTGCATGCAATTTTTTTAATAACGGTTAACGGCAACTCTACTTAAATCTTCATAGGCCAACACATTTGCATCCCAAAAAGAGTAGTCCAACTATTATGCTCTCATCTTGGTTTAAGAAAAAGGCAAGCTTGAGCCATGTGCTTTCTCAAAATTAGTTCGGATTGGTCTAATAAATACTTATTTAATGTACTCTATTAAATTGACAAAAAAATATTTAAACAACAACTGCTTGGGATCAAAAAATGTGGGTATATAAAAATGATTAATTTGATAATTGATGAGTAGGCCAACTATTTTGCGTTTGGGCTCGTATAACCAAACAGATCATAGGCAAGCTAACTTTGCTCCACAAATGAACCAGCGACGGAAAAATCAGTTAACAGTTAAGCCCGTGCCAGTTATCCGATCTTCAACTGTTTTTAATTAAAGTTTTTTTCATAGCCACCACATCGCGTATGCGGAACAGGTTTTTCCTTACGATTCTTGTTTACTCATTATGCCTACTTAAGTGATGACGGTTAGGTACTCGAAAAGCTTTGGATAGGATAATATTATAAGAAAACCGTTCAGTCGCAAGTACCGCAAGTTCCTTTGAAATAGAAGCCCGCCTCTTAAACTATCATTTGACACGGTGGCTAGCCATATTTTCAGCTGCAAGACGCAGGAGCCACTTTAATATTTTTTCTGTAAAACTTTTAAAAATTGGTACTCTCATAAAAACTTTCCTTCTTTTTAGCATCGCCGGACCGCTCCGCATTTTATTTCGTTTTTGAGGGTTTCTTTTTATGATGTGAAATCAGTGTACAGAAATCTGGGTAGGCTCCTTAAATCAAACTTTTGAAGTTCGCTAGTGCAACTACAACCGCCAAAACGCAGACACAACTGACTAAAATATGTATGTAGAATTCAGAATACTTAATTCCCGTCTAACGGGTATATGGTTGCGGTGGGATGCAAAGATACAAAGAGGTCATATAAAACCTGAAAAGAAAGATTAAATGGGATCGAACGAAAGACGAAAAAAAAAATCGGATTTGAAACCTGCTACACAAGATTCGTCACACATAGCGAATTAGTTTTTTTGGCTTTCATTTGGCACACCATTCGCTGTCCGAATTTGTGCACAAAGTTAATGTAGTCATGTTATGTACCTATGTAGGTAGTAAGGAAGGTAGAACAAGCCCGTTGGTCGGAGTTGGGGTTGGCGTTGGCGTGATTTTATTTAACATTATGTTTTATACCTTTCTTTCTGTTGCTTTTTTGGGCTCCACATTTAGCTGCTAGCCAACTTTTTCGACTCCTAAATATCCTTGATCGATTTACAAATTTTACTTTCTTACTGCTATTATTGGATTAGAATTAGAAGCCTTTCAAAGAAATGGGCAGACCTGAGTGATCTAATGTCACAAATGAGGGCAAAAGTGAAAGAAAATTGTTTGGACATAAAAACTTAACTGGTTGGATTTGAAGTAAGGAGTGACTATAATAGGAATACGTAGTATTAGATATTATCTTTACATAAAAAACAAAGTCGTGTGTGTTACACTCATTATAACTCAAGAACGGCTGACCCGATTTTAATAATTTTTTAATTTTTGCATGCGTCTCCACCCAGAATAGGTTTTAGACTATTAAAATTTAAGAAAAGTTCATGGACAATCATTTACACATAATTTACACTAATCTATATAAATAAAACAAAGTAGGCGACAGCCTGTCATAAAAAAATTAAACAAATGAAAAACATGGTGTGCTACCAGTATCCGGCCACTCACTAGTATCCGGCCACTTTCAATTATTAATTGATCAAAAATAAGAAAGTTATATATAATTAGTGTTCGAAAATGTACTTTTCGTAATTTTCCAGGCTTATTTTATACTTTGGTTAAGTTTTACCTACCTAGGCGTCCATATTCCTATCGAAAAAAAATGTTCAAAGTCTCTAGTTAGTTGCAAACGCTAAAAGTGTGTTTTTGAGTCTCGATTGCGAGTTGGAGGAGGAAACCAAACAGCCCAGTTACAATATTGTCTGTTCAATAATGTACAAGTTTTTGGGTTAATTATAATATTATTGACCAATTGGCATTCAAGAAAAAAGAATCTATTGTTTTAAGTTTTTAGAAATTTAGTGGCCGGGTACTGGAACACAATTTTTATGTGATGATCTAGAAACCGGCCAGGGTGGTTTCTAGATCATCGTATTCATTTATTTACAGTATTTATTTTACTCTAAGAGGCTAATAGCTGGGGCACAATGAGTATCTGTGTCTGTGTCTGTGACTGTGTCTCGCAGTTCAGCTTACGGGAACACGTATATAGCGCCACAATGCGTATCTCGCTGTGTCTCTGATTTTAGGTGAAAAATGTGCCGAGACACAGCGACAGACACAGACACACATTGTGCCCGGCTTTTAAGGTTTCAGTATCCGGCCACTGTTATCGGTAAGAAGATTGCTATGGCCGGTTTCTAAAACAATAAGTTTTAGAAATGATTTTATAGGATATGACCCAAAAGACCAAAAAATAAGAAATTGAAGACTTATCTCAAATTCAAGGAATCAATAAAGCGCGAAAAAAGCGCGAAGGCAGAAAAAAAAAAAACGAATTAAGTCACAGGAAAGCCGTTTCGAGTATAACTCGCCAAAAAAGTTCTTTGCAGGGCAGCTTATGTGGCGAAGCTGCTGAAACTTGCAGGCCCAAAGGACCTTAATCGACTCTAAATCTTAAACCTCTTAATTGTCAAGGAAAGACAAATTACAAACTTGTGGGTAAACATGGCACAATGTGGCTATCTAATTAAAAAAAACCCTTCCTTTGGATATCATTAAAAAATATAACAAAGATCGAAGAATAAGATCAACTCGTCTTAAGACTATCGTGCTGGAAGAATCTGGCTGAAGTTGTCCTTTAAACCTGCTGAAATTCACAATATTCGCCACCGGTATTGCTGCAAGCTTGTCCAAATTCTCAAAACTAAGTAGACCTAGAAGTTTAAAATATTGCATCCTTTTATGCTTCCTGCGGGGATGTTGTCTTCTCCTGATCTTCTTTTTAATCATAACAGCCCTTGCAAATGAAGTTGGTCTTAATGATTCTTAATTTTACTGAGTGTTTTCCCAACAGGCCTGTTGTCACTCCTGTGGCTATGGCCTTAGTGATGGCCTTTTCATTGCTGTAAGCTTTTTTGACTGGCAACTGTCTATGGATGGCCATAACGCCATAAATCTGCAAATTTTCCCAAATTGTTTGGGTTATATTGAATAGTTGTAGGCTTCGATGAAGTACCCACACAATGCGGACAACTTCTGGTCCCCACACAATGCGGACAGTATTCTGTCTGCTTAGGGCCCTAAGTTCTGAGCGACAGAGCCTTAAGGCGCGCGTCCACTTGAGAGTAAACCTACTGAAGGTAGCTTTCAGGTCACTCTCGAGAGTCACGAGAGTAACTTTCAGATAGAGACTTTAAAGGAGTCGGGGTACTCTCGAAACTCTCGAGAGTGGCCTGAGAGCTACTCGCAGTAGTTTTACTCTCATGTGGACGCTCACCTTTACTACACGAGATTTTACTGTTGGTTTTGCCAGGGCCTTAATGGCTGCTTTGCTGTTTACGTTTTAATACTCTGGCTTTCTCAGCGGCTATAAGTATTGATAGAATCTCGGCTATTGCAGGAGTTCAGTAGACTTCTGCTTGTTAGGATGCCGAGTTTTTCTTAGCGTACACCTACTCCAGTACCCCCACTTGATGTAGAACGGTCTGTGTAGATTGCTACCTCGGACTGGATTACAACGTTATACCGCTATTACAAAGTGAACTATTTAAGTTAGCCTTAGATTCTTCTAATTACAAAGACGCCTGCATTAAGTAAAAACTCTCCCTACATTTTTCCCTAAGTGATCGAGTATTAGAAAATCAAGTAAAAGTAAAGCTTTTAAAAGAAAGCATACAAATTAGATTTTGAATTTATATTTTTATTACCTCATCAACAAAATAACGCTATATATATTTTAAATAATATTTTTATGCCCGACTCAGGGTATATTAAGTTTGATGTATAGTTTGTAAAGCAGTGAAATAATCACCGTAGACAGGAGAATCGATTAAGCCATGTCCGTCTGTCCGTCCGTCCGTATGTTAACAACTTTTAGGCCTTAAATTTTAAGGCAGAGAGCTGAAATGTTGTGGGTTGGTTGGAAGTCCAGTCCTTCAGATCAAGTTTGAAAATGAGCTAAATCCGCCCACAGACACGCCCACTACAGGCCTGTATGTGCGACCATCTCTAATTTAAAAAAATACATTTTACAAATTTTAGCTATGTTACAATGGCGCTAGCGCATCCATTTTTGGTACGTAACATTGCCTTATAATTGTCTTTAAGGTAGCCAAAAAATTTTAGCTTTTTTATTGGCCACGCCCACTTTTTAAGGGATTTTAGCTTAAAATGACAGTTTTTCAATAAATGTATATGAAATTTGATAAAAAATTATATGACAAAAGCTGTAGATATTAGCATTTTCCAACTTTTATGTATAAATTGTATATGCCTCCGCCCACTTTTGTGGGCGTGGCCTAAAAAAAAAGTGATTTTTTTAGTTAAAAAGGCGGAGTTTTAGGCCGAAATGTATGCAACCACCTAGTATAAAGCATTCAACAGTTATATTTTTATATCCCGCCCACTTTTTGGAGGCATGGCAGTTTTCTTTTTGGTATGGTCGGGCATTTTGCAATCCGTCGTAGATGGATTGAAGCTTTTGCATACCCACTGTTGCACTTTCCCACTTGTTTTACCTATGTACTAAATAAGCACGGAATTTTTTTTGTTGAAATCAAAAATGTGTAGGACTTACTTAATATTTAAAATAAATAAGGCCTACTTCATATTCAAATATGATTAAACTTTAAAGTCTAAAAAATCTAATTTTTTTGTTCAAAAATGTTTGACAATTTACCGTTTTGCTTTTTATTTTCATATGTAAAAACGACCTGGCCGGTGTTGAATCCAACTGGCCAGGTACTGAAATTTTGTGGCCGGGTACTGGTGCAAATTCACTTTTACCAAAAAAATATTGCTATTGTTAAATTTGGAGTTTAAAATTTTTTTTCAATACCTAATATACAACTCGATTGATCTTAAGAGAGAAAATGAAGTTCTTAAGTCAGGATAAATAGATATCTACCTTCAAAATTGAAAAATATGTTAGGTGACCGGGTACTGGCACATTTACCCTATGTATGTATGAAATTTTCGGATAGTTTTTTTTTTCGTTTTAATCGATATGTACATACATTACATATGTATGTATTTTTGTGTTTAATTTTAGATAGGTACATATGTACATAAAGACATAAATGTAAGACCACAGCTGATTTCGGGAGAGGTTATTTTAGCCAAAAAAGTTGGATATCGGTACTTTTGTTATAGAGGGTGTAACCACTTCAAAGAAGACTTTAAATAACCAACACATTGTCCTGATTGCAAATACATGGGTTTCAGACCTTTTTAATTCAGCCATCCTTCTGGTACCACAAAAGTTAGTTGTTTTTTTATGGCGTCTGGTAGATGGAAACCTGCAATAGAAATGGTTAAAGCCCATATTTTTGCAATAGAGACACCCTGTTTCTTATTTCGAGTCGATTTTGAAGTGGGTGGACTTCGATAAAAAGAGCACCGTTCTTATTCAACTAGCACTGCTACATTAACATAGTAGCCGACTGGTCTCTTAGATCTTTTAGCGTTACATTATATTTGAGACCAACAAGAGACTTCAATATCTGTCTGTCAGTCAACAACCCTTAAAGCCTAACCATAATAGACTTCAGTTGGAATAATGTAATGTCAAAATAGATCGAAAATCCCGTTCAAGTTCTGCTAATTGCTTACGATGGCCTTAATAGACTTAAGTAAACGATGAGGAAATCGTAAGAGATTTGTTTGCATTCCGCGATGAATTTTTGGGTCGCTGATCAAGATTTTAGGTTTTTTTTCTAGAAATCGGGGTTTTTCCCTTAAAACACCCAAAAACACACCTAAGGGGGGTAAACAGCCAAAGCAGCAAAAAAGTCTTGCCAAGGCTCGAAAACGACAGCATTAGGTACCTACTTTTGATGATCCTTAATTTGTTTTGTCCGAATTGACTTAGGGAAGAGAAAGAAGTTGGAAAAAAAAAGAAAAATCGAAAAAATCTGAATTTGGGAGTTTAAAAGCGAATTAGTATTATTTTTAGTTGAATAATATAACGGGAGTTATAGTGCCCATTTTCAAAAAAGGGAACAGGAGAGATTGCGCCAACTAGGGGCATATCTCTCTTGAGTCTTCCGGGAAAAGTATTCCCGAAGGTGTTGGAAACGCGTTCCAGAGCTGTAATCAAGCCTTATTTACTGGAAGAACAGTGCGGCTTTCGGCCTGGCAGAGGCACAACCGACCAGCTTTTTACTCTTATTATTATTATGTTATTCTTGAGAAGGCCTGGGAATATGCCAAACCGGTCTATGCGTGTTTTGTAGATCTGGAAAATGCGTATGACCGAGTCCCTCGGGATACACTGTGGAGAGTTTTGCAGGACTATGTGCTGAGTGGGCCTCTTCTAAGAGCCATCCAGTCTTTGTATGGAAACTGCAGAAGCTGTGTGCGGATAAATGGCGTCAAATCCCGTCCTTTTGATGTGCGCGTTGGACTTCGCCAGAGCTGTGTTCTGTCGCCGCTCCTTTTCATAGCATATATGGACTGGATGGTGAAGCGCAGTCTTGGCGAGCAATGTTTCGAATTGGCTGGCATCAGGATGAGCCACCTGCTTATCGCAGATGATTTGGCCATCCTTGCATCATCCAAAGAGGAAGTTCAACGAGCACTGGATAGGTTTGCAGTCGTCTGTGGTGATGCTGGTATGAAAGTAAACGTGAACAAATCGGAAGTGATGGTTGTTTCCCGAACTCCTGTGCAGTGTTCCCTGCACATAAATGGAGTTCCATTAAAACAGGTGGAGAAGTTTAAGTATCTCGGGGTCTTTTTCACGAAAGATGGGAGGAGTGATACTGAGTTTTCCTGTAGAATTGGCCAAGCTGGAGCAATAGTAAAGGAACTGCGCCGGCCGGTCATCAGGAAAGCTGAGCTTGGAGTGAAAGCAAAGATCTCAGTTTTTAATTCAGTGTTCGTTCCGACCCTCATCTATGGTCATGAAATTTGGGTAGAGACCGAAAGAATTAGATCGCGGGTACAAGCTGCCGAAATGAGATTCCTGAGGTGCGTTGCTGGTGTTACTCTAAGGGACAGAGTGAGAAACGTCAGTATTCGTGGGAATCTTAATGTTGAGCAGCTACTTCTTTAAGTGGAGCTATCGATGGTTTGGACACGTTGTTCGCATGCCCCCTGACAGACTTCCTAGACAGGTCATGCTAGCCGAGATGCGAGCGCGTCGCCCCCCTGGTAGGCCAAGAAACAGGTGGTGGGATCAGGTAAAGAACCTCTCTGAGTCCCGCCTGGGGATTGCGCCGGAGTCTCTTGAGTTGGTGGCGGAGGATCGAGAAAGATGGAAGGACCATCTAGCCACCCCCTTAAATAAGCGGCATTTCGAAAATTATGATGATTTAGTTGAATACGATATTCGCCTTTATAATATCATATCAAAGGCGCAACAGCTTGACATAAACCATTGCAAACCTCTCATAACCAATGCTATGAGCGTCGCATGCTGCACATACTTTTTCGGGATTCCTTAAAAAATGGTATTTAAAGAAGCGTGATTTCAATACGCTCACAGCAGGATGTGTAGATACCTATCTTTGGAATCTTTTTTTAGAAGTCGGAACAAGTCTCAAAAATTATAATCCCTAAAGCCGAGAGCCGACAAATGTAAAATGCAAAAAATCTAAAATAAGCGATGGGGTTACCTATTTATATTTTACTTTTAAGATAATATAATTCTGTATTTAGAAACTTTGGCTTTTCAGGGTTGTGGGTTTGTATCCTAACCCATAATTTCCATCACATTTACGAATTTGGGCGGGACGAAGTTCGCCGGGCCGGCTAGTAAACTATAAAAGCCTTTCCTTCCTTTCATTAATAGAAAGAGACCTCGGCCGGCGTGTCGTTTCAATATGACTGGTCTTACTAAAAAGAGGGTTCAATAAAATTTAAAAAAAAGTTTTCTTTAAAAATTCTATAAAAATAAAATAAAATTTTAAATAATTTAAAATAATTTAAAATAACTAAAAATCAATATTAGCATAGAAATATCCAAATTAGCGGAGTGAATGCACCTAAAAGTGTAATTTGGTCCAAATTCAAAAGTTTTATAAAATCGACCCCTAAAAACAGGCGTGGCCAACAAAGTCGGTTGGGTTAAACATACTACTTACTTACTTATAGGGCTGCCGACCCATGGAGGGTCTCCACCTGGTTCACAGTAGCCTTCCATCCTCTGTGATCCTGGGCACGCTGCTTCCAATTGTCTAGACCAAGCGCTCTGGCATCCGCGATGGCTTGGTCCTTAAAACGGAGGTTTGGTCTTCCTGGTCGTCTAGAACCTGGGGGCTTGAATTCGAAAACCCTCTTGGCTGGAGCGTTGTTGTCCATTTGCTCACTGTGACCGAGCCAATGTAATCTTCATGTTTGTGCTTTTTAAACTGCATCCACATCTTGGCACAGCATATAAAGTTCGCGGTTATATCTTCTTCTCCATTCGCCCTCCTCGCACGCGGGACCGTAAATTCGCCGTAAATAATTTCTCCATTCCCTGCTTATCGTTCAGCACTCGGCGCCATAAAGGCAGAATAGGGGTTTTGTAGAGCTTACACTTTGTCTTTCGCGAGAGGAGTTTTGAACCCATTTGTTTTGCCAAACCGAAATAGCAGCGGTTTGCTAGGGTTATTCTTCGACGAATCTCCACTAGGGCGACGCGACGTTTGTGGAGTTGATGTTAACTCGAAGGTAGATGAACATCTTAACTACCTCGAAGTTGCTGCTACCAACAGTGACGTTTTGCCCTATGCGGCAGACGAATGTTTCTTTGTTTGTTGATAACAAATACTTGGTCTTATCTTCATTTACTTCCAGGCCAATCAAATTTGCCAGTTCTCCAATCGCTGTAAAAGCTTCTATCACGGCACGTCTGGAGGGGGCGATGATGTCGATATCGTCCGCGTACCCCAGTATTTGCAAGGATCTGTTGAAGATAGTGCCTTCCGTGTTGACCTTTGCCCTGCGCACTATAATCTCGAGAACAAGATTGAAGAATGCACAGGACAATGCAACTCTTTGCCAAAACCCAGTGCATGCTTGGAACAGTTCCGAGGAGATGTTCCCAAACTGCACGTTGCACCGTGTGTTTTCTAAAGTTACACGGCACAATTTGATCAGTTTTGGCGGGATCTTGAATTCAGCCATCGCCAGGTAGAGCTCCTGACGATGAATGCTGTCATATGCGGCCTTAAAGTCGATGAAAAGATGGTGTGTCTCGACTTGAAATACATTGGTCTTTTCCAGGTCTATGGACGATCTGCCGGACCGGAAGCCACACTGGTAGGTGCCGATTAGTGTGTCGCAGAACGACCTAAGACGCTCACACAGTACGTTTGACAGGATCTTGTATGCGACATTGAACAGGGATATGCCTCGATAGTTCTTGCAAGGCATAGGATCGCGGTTCTTAAAGATGAGGCATATGAAACTGATTTTCCAGTCATCGGGCATGCTTTCTGTCACCCCCACTTGGTTAATGATTTGGTGCTTGCACCCCACCAAAACATCACCTCCGTATTTAAATAGCTCTGCAGGTAAGCCATCAGATCCGGCGGCCTTGTTGTTCTTAAGCTTATTTATGGCTAGGCTAACTTCTACAATACTAGGTGGTGGGACTCCTTCGTGGTCGACTGGGCGCTATCGTTGACTCCTGGTACAGTTTCTTCTCTCTCTTGTACCTCTTTCACTCTCTCACGCATGATGCCCATTAAGCAGCTCCTGAAAATGCTGCTTAAGCACTTCAACTAATCCCTGTGCTTCAGTGACTAGGTTTCCTTCGCTATTTCGAAGAGCCTGCGTTCCAGTTCTAAAGCCAGCAGCCAGTTGCTTAGCCGTTTTATATAACTTTCTGGGCTTGTTTCGATATCTACACTCTTCGAACTCCTTAAGCTGGGAGATTGCGTAGGCCCTATTCTTTCTACGCAGTAACCTTTTCTCCTCCTTTCTCTTGGCGCGATACTTCTCATACGCTGCTCTTGTTTTCCGCTGCAACGTCTTCGCATATGCATCTTCTGTCACTTTTTTCCTGTTTACGCAATCATTATCATACCAAGGACTTTTTTGGGGGTGGCTGAAAACCTAAAGTTGATTCAGCCACGCTTCTAATGATGTCGCGGTACTGGCTCCACTGGTTGTTGACGTCTGGGGAGTGCGAATGCGAAGCGGGGAGTCTCTCACACAAGCGCTCTCTGTAGGCTCCGGCTACACCGGGTGTGCTGATGCGACCAACATAGAGTTTCTTTTTCTTGGCGGCTCGTAGCTTCTTCTCGTTTAAAAGTCGAGCTCTGAATTTAGCCAAGACAATAAAATGGTCAGAGTCGACGTTTGCCCCTCGGAAAGTGTGCACATTTAAGATGTTAGATGTGTACCTTGCATCGATGAGCACATGGTCTATTTGGTTGGCGGTTCGACCGTCTGGAGACCACCAGGTTGCCTTGTGTATCCTGAGCCTTGGAAACCTAGTGCTACTAATAACAGTATTACGAGCTGCTGCAAAATCTATTAATCGGTAGCCGTTATCTGATGTTGTTTCGTGGAGGCTGTGCTTACCAACTAATCCGCCGAAGATGTTCTCCTTTCCGATCTTCGCATTAAAGTTCCGAAGTACAACTTTGACATCGTACTCCGGACAGGCTCCGTAGGCTTTATCCAGGAGGTCATAAAATTCCTCCTTGTCAGGGTCTCCAGCGTCTTCGGTGGGGGGTGTGCACATATTAGGCTGATGTCTTGAAAAGTGCCTTTGATGCGGATTACAGCATGGCGATCACTTACCGGTTCGAAGTCAATGACTTTTGACCTCAACCGGTTCCCCACGACGAATCCGCATCCTAACATGTCCAGTCTTTTAGGGCAGCTATAGTAAATGTCTAGTTCTTTTGGTTTTATCATACCTGATCCTATCCATCGTATCTCCTGGGTTGCAGTAATATCCGCTTTATACCGCAAGAGGACAGACTCAAGCTTATGAGTTGCACCTGGTGTGTAGAGTGTTCTTACGTTCCAGGTGCAAACTCTGAAGTCGTGGTCCTTTAACCGGGTGTTATTTATTATTATTATTATTGTTGTTGTTAATTGAGAATAATTAATTTTAGTTATCCGAGGCTACTTGTTCCCCTCTCATAACTACACTTTTTTTACGTGGCCGGGAAGTTGCACAACCCGCCAGGTCTATGTTCCAACCCTAGGGCCTTTCAACGAAGTTAAAATTGTTTAATTCTGTTTTTCAGCCAACGCACATTTTTGGGGGCGTGGCCAATACAAAAAATTAACAGAAAGTACACGAATTCAGGCGAAACAAGTTTTAAATTTGATGTTACAGGCTAAAGAGGTTGGGGTATTTTGGAGCTCGTTACAGACGAACATGCAAGATTGGCCCTTTGTTTCTTGTTAGGAAATTTCTTGAATTTCTTGAAAGGAAATTAAGGAAACCCTACCAACTGCACTGAATTTCAGGTTATCCTTATATCATTTAGTTATATTACTCACAAAAACATGTAAATACGTTTTCTGTTGTTTTTTTTGTTTCAATTGTTGCTAAAAAAGTCAGATTTTTGTCTGAAATACATACTTTTTTTGATCGTATTTGCATTTTGTCAAAAACTTTTCATGGCAACACTCTGTGTTAATTTCTTCACATACAAGGGGTCTTACAATTTTCCGCCCGTTCCGAACGGTACTTTGAGAAGTTTTTCAAGACAAATTATACTCTTGGAGGGCTTGTCAGACCCTCGTGGAGGTGGGGACCAGGTGACGATGGTAGGATCTATGACCGGTAACTAGAAGGTCCTGGTTCAATTCCAGGTCCAAACAACCATATTTTTTGTCAACATGTCTTGTTAAGTAAATTATGACAATTATGATGTGATGACAACTTAGCCGTACAGGCTCCTCTATTCTTACGGTAAGTCGAAGAGTGGAGTCAAAATGTTTGCGGACGGAAATTAAAAACTAGTGAGGCGGTCAAATTTGGACCAAGAATCAATCGTATTCACTGTAGCTCAATTGGTAGAGCATTACTCGCGACAAATTAAGGGTTGTAGGATCATCCCCTGCCGGTGAACCACACACGGTTTTTCCTTTCAACATTTCCGTTCGCTAACATTTCAACTCCACTTTACGAAAACTTTTTTTCCTAGGGCTCTGATTTTTTTGATTTGCTGTCTGTGATTAATTATTGCATAAATGTGAGTAGTCTTAAGTGCCTTGAAAGTGGATAGTAGTTTCTCACATTTATTTAGCTAAATAGCTAAAGTTTATTAGCTCAAGTAAGCTATGTTCGGGAAAGACTATCGCCAAGATGCGGCTTTAATTTGAGTATAAGACCAGATGAGGACTACCTATTCGAAGGACGAAATTCAACACTATTCTTAAGGAAACTGCAAAGATGTCCTACCAAAAGTACACAGAAGACGCACAGCAGTCAATCTACCGGATTTACTATAGCGGTCTAAGTTATAATCTGCAGGACGCGACTTAGCACCCTGCAATGTCGGGTTTAAGAATAGCCTTGAGATAAGGTATGCCTGTCGTAAAAGCCGACTAAAATCCACTGGAGGAAGTAATCTTTAGGCATAAGTGCTGCTGTCCAGGATTATAAACTTCTTGTGGGGCCACCCTTGGCAGTAAAGTTATAACTGAAAAAGATGAACCCAAAGGTTTAAACAAAATCCAGCAGCATCTGTTACATATTGTGCGGCTCGTTGGTCAGCGTCTAAACCCAGAGGGACGGCTGAACTTCAAAGTACAGAAATCCAGGAGCGCCTGTTTCGGGACGAGCGGCTTCCTGGTCGGCGTCTGTTGTCCGGGTTAGGATCGGCCAAATTTAAACCTGGCAACTAGGTATAAAATGCACACACCCCCCCCCCCCCCCCAACCATGAAACAAAAAACGAAAACAGCCTCGGATATTTGCTGATGATCCTGGTAATCCAGGGCACCCTTTGGAGCTAGGCCTGAGGGGTATCAGCATGCAAGCGCTTGGTGGTCGGAAGGTCCCGCTCGGCATCCGACCGGGTTTAACCCGAAGAAGTTACGAGCAGCCGTCAATGGTACCGCTATCCATTACGGGGGGCGAAGGGGGACAGCGCCAAGTCAAAATGAGGGCTAAGGTGGAAACTCTACAAAGCGACAACGGCACCAACTCAAAATTGGCACGCGGAATGTCTCGGCGCTAACGAGGAAGGAACTTGAACTGGTTGAGGAGGCCAAAAAGTATCAGCTCGACGCAACTGGCGTCTCCTCATCTAAGTGGAAGGGTTCTGGAAAGAAAGACTTCGATAATGCGTGGAAGCTCTTCTGGGCTGGCGTCCCAAAACACATGACTGCACAGGCGGGTATGGGGATACTCACAAGCCCCCGGTTGTCAAAAAATGTATTCGATGTCATTCCGTTAGAGGGAAGGATTCTGATCTTAAAGCTTAAGCTTGAACGATCGACTCTTCCAGAAGCCATCAGAGAGAAGAAGAGAGCCTACATTGCGTGGATCCAATGTAGAAACTCAACTTCTCGAGCCCGGTACAATGACGCGCGAAGGACTTCCAATCTGGCAGTCAGAACAGCCAAGGAACAGTCATGGAAAAAGTTCGACGAGAAGTTGGAGCACGATTACAGATCTGCAAACAAGTTATTTTGGCAGACCATTCACCGGCTAAGAGGAAGGAAGTTGAATATCATTCAAGGAGTTAAATCCAAGGACGGTACACTTCTTTCAAATGAGAGCGATGTCTTGCGCAGATGGAGAGAGCACTTTTCGGAGTTGCTCAACCCCCAACTCTTGCTCAACCCCCAATCCTTGCATCATCAAAAGAGGAACTTCAACGAGTACTGGATAGGTTTGCAGCCGTCTGTGGTGATGCTGGGATGAAAGCAAACGTGAACAAATTGAAAGTGATGGTTGTTTCCCCAACTCCTGTGCAGTGTACTCACATTTATGTGCAAAATGAAGTTCCATTAACACAGGTGGAGAAGTTTAAGTATCACGGGGTCTTTTTCACGAAAGATGGAAGGAGTGATACTGAGTTGTCCTGTAGAATTGGCAAAGCTGGAGCAATAGTAAAGGAACTGCGCCGACCGGTCATCAGGAAAGCTGAGCTTGGAGTGAAAGCAAAGATCTCAGTTTTTAATTCAGTGTTCGTTCCGACCCTCATCTATGGTCATGAAATTTGGGTAATGACCGAAAGAATCAGATCGCGGGTACAAGCTGCCGAAATGAGATTCCTGAGGTGCGTTGCTGGTGTTGCTCTAAGGGGCAGAGTGAGAAACGTCAGTATTCGTAGGAATCTTAATATTGAGCAGCTACTTCTCCGAGTGGAGCGATCGATTCTTCGGTGGTTTGGACACGTTGTTCGCATGCCCTTTGACAGACTTCCTAAACAGGTCATGCTAGCCGAGATGCGACCGCGTCGCCCCCTGGTAGGCCAAGGACCAGGTGGTGGGATCAGGTAAAGAACCTCCCAACAAACATACTCTCGAGAGATGTGCTCTACAAATCTAGAAAAACCTCTTATAAGGCTCTCGTAAAACTCTTGAGTACTCTCAGAACATAATTTTTTTTTTATTAAATTGAATTTCACTCTCATAGTACTCTCATTAGAAGGGTAAAAAGCTACCAGAGTAAAAAAGACGTAAACTTCCATTATGAAAGCATATTTGGTTCTTGTTATGTGAGTTCAACTCTCGTTTTACTCTCAAAGAGTAAAAGTATTATAATGAGCATCCTTATGAGAGTCAAAGTATCGAAGTACTCATAAAAATACTCTTTTCAGCCTAACACTCTTGTTTTGAGACCGGATGGCTGATAAAAATACCTATTCATGTCACTTCAAAATAATGGCGTTCCACCATCCGTCAAAAGTAATTTTGCCAGTGTGCTTGCGGTGGCAGTAGTTTTTTAATTATTGCATTTCTTTATACAGAAAAAAGTGTAGGTATCTCTGCAGCAGGGGTGCCGTGGCGTAGTGGTTAGTGTGTGTGCTTACTACGCCGGAGGTCTGGGTTCGAATCCTGCCATCGTCACCTGAAAAAAAAGACTTGTTCTTTTTCACGGTCCCCACCTCCGCGAGGGTCTGACAAGCCCTCCGAGAGTAGCAATTGTCTTGAAAAACTTCTCAAAGTGCCGTTCGGATTCGGCAAAAAATTGTAGGTCCCCTTGTATGTGAAGGAATTAAACACACACAGCATACATTGTTGAGAAGTTGGCCCTGGTTCACCTCGAGCTGTTGCGCCACTCTATTTGTTTATTTATTTATTTTATTATCTCTGCAGCACAAATCGTCATCGAAAACCTATTCATGGTCTGGTTAGCCAGCATGGATTGACTGACTTCTACACGCAAACAAATTCACAGTCAACTCCAATGACGTCAGATTAACATTTACTTTAGCGAGCAAATGTCATAACATGCGTATGCTGTAATCTTTATATTCCTTCATTCATGTGCACGCGGCAATGATGTTGAGCGATGAGCTATCATTTATAGTTTTTTTTTTTAACTGATTGTTTTCGTGGCGCTTTGTTTTTATCGAAGTAAAATGTTAACTTTAGCAGATAAATTTTCAGTTGCACAAAGTTCTTGCATATATAACCACAGAAAAAGTATTATTAAAGTCAATAATGTTCATGACAATGGTGTACCGTCAAACAGTGTATTGAAAATAACACTTTATTTTAGAAGTATATATTGTTCTCTTTTTTACTTTATATCCTTATGAAAAATTAAAGCATTTTTGGCACACAATTTGATAAAGATGACACGAAGATTGTTTGTTATATGTTTCTCTCTCTGTCAAACAAGACTACGTCTTCACATCTCATAAGAAGTCCTTATTGTCTTATTATGAGACCAAATAACTCTTGCAAGGAGAGTTTAAAACTTTTTATCAGATCAAATAACTCCCATAAGTGCGGCCATTTAACTCCCGTAAGACTCTCTTAAGCGCTCTCGTATTACTCTATGAGAGACAAATTCCAAGAGGCAAGCTCTTGGAGAATACTCTCATAAGACTCTCGTAGAGTGTTATGAGAGAGAAAATGTTAGTTGGGCTCTCTGAGTCCCGCCTGGGGATCGAGAAAGATGGAAGGACCAATTAGCCCCCCTCGCTCCGCGACCCTTTTAAAGGATAAGCGGCATCCGAAAATGATGATGGAGGATGCAACTTATTTTTTTAATGCGAATCCAATCCAGATGATTAGGACCGTATTTAAATGAAAGGGAGAATTGCTTAACCCAAAAACTATATGCCTCACCGTCCAGAGCTTACAATTCTCTGCGATATCTGCAACCTTAAAGTGAGAGAAGACGTCTTCCATTTCCTCGTAGTATGTCCTGAAGTAAGAGAATTCCGTGTACGATTTTTTGGCGCTTATATGTTGGAGAAGATTGTAGATTTTTTGTCACATTTTACTATTTTCTGTAATTTAACATTTTGCCTTTAAACTTACTTACTTACCTAACTCGAGCTTTGTAATTCTTATTTGTAAATCTGGTAGACGGCCTAGGGCTAAATCCAAAAAGACTTGTAATCACAAATATTGTAGAGGAACACTCAAATATTTTTATACCTAATAAAAGTAATTTTAATCTAATCTATTTATTGTGAGATGAAATACACATTAGATTAAAATTTATTTATTTTATTTTATAACCTTGAAACTTATAGAAGCTTAAATTTGCGTATTATATTAAATTTGTTTATTTTTTAAAATTTTGATGCCTTTAAAACTACAAAAAACTGTTACCAATTACCCCAACTGACCCTACCTCATATGCTAAATAAGATTTCTGAAGGGCAGTCGAAATCAATGTTTTGTAGCAAATTTTAAAGTTTTTCTAAAGTTCTTCCTACAATTACAGGCGTGGCCCGAAAGCTGAAAAAAACAAAATGTAGGACCGGGTGTTTTCTACATCAACGAATAAATAAAATTTGGAAAAAAAATCCGATTTGGAAAAATATTGTTGAATTCCTGGGATTTGAAAAATTACTCTTTAATCCGATGCCACGTCCACTGCACTTTCTAAACGCTTCGTCTAGAATTTGTTTTCGTTTTTCATTTGGTTATCTTTTGTTGAATTTAACTCAATATGTATTTTGAAAGGTTCTTGAAAAGATTTGTAAAAGATAAAATGAGGGAACTTATCAAGAATTTTACACTGACTTCAAACTACAAGCAGATTTCAAATGTGACATTCGCTTTGCAGATACTTACATGAAAAGTTGAGGCAAAAGTGACATTCTTTCCAAATCTTATTGGATACTGGTGATACTGGTGACTTTCACAGTGATCTTGAACCAAAACTACCAAAAAACAAGGGTTTTCAAAAAAGGAAATTTAAAAAAATTAAAATGAAGATAAACCACATTTTTTTGGTAAGGCGTGTCACGGCATCAACACTTTTTTTTTGAGTAAAGTTCACTTCTAAAAAATAAATTTATTACGGGCTATCAAGCCTCTTGTTTCCTTAACGTTATACTTCAGTGCAGTCTGTACTGCTTTTTAAGCGACATTGTGCATGGCCATGCGTGCTTAAATTTTCCGTCAAAAACTGCACAAAATTCTCTATCTACGATTTTTTTTTATTTTTTTTTATAAGGTATTCCCGTTCAAGAGTTTGGTCGAGTGAATACCCTTATGATGTGTTAACATAAAGCGAGCAAAAAGGATCAGAGGGGATAGAGGAGAGGTACTGATGCACTTTGGTTTTTAACTGTTGAGGAGAGAACTAAATTGAGGAGGAAAGATTTCATGAGGAGCCTATTCCGCATACGTGTTGTTCTGCTAAAAAAGGAATTCACAAATAACGCGGTACGCCCAAAACTAGGTTCCAGGGTGAACTGTGGAATTCTTGAGCGGGTGTTTCGGCTGAATTCTTTGAGCGGTAATATATACCTGGCTATTTCGCTGGAACACTCTTTATAAAAGCAGCTATAAAACAATGAGAGACAGGAAACATTGCTTCGACGATCCAGCGAAAACGGCTCTACTATTTTCAAGTCGCCCATAGGTTCGAACTTGTCAAAAATATCAATAAACCTGAGGTTTTATTTTTGCCTAATAGATTTAATATTTTTTGTTTTCAAATTTTATTTGGATCAAATCAATATTCGATATAGTAGAAAATCTGCGGCCGGCTTAAATTTATTTTTCATTAGCGACTCAAAATTCCCGATGACAGTATTTTGCCTGTCCTCAACCCCCTTAAAAAACATTGTGCGCTTGTTTTTGACAGCTGTCGCAATACGCCTCCGTCATTCTGAGTTCCATTTGAAATATGTACAACGCACTCTTCTTATGACGGTCTTGTGATGCATTCTATCGTAAAATCTGTATGCAGATGTTTTTGACAGCAACAATGAGAAGCCTTTGGCTTATAGACGCAAATAGTGAAATTATGAAAAGTTTTGACAGTGTCTGGATCGGATTTGTGACTTATCCATAGAAGATCACATCAGCGTAAACATTTGTGTCCACGTGAAGTGTCTTAAAGTGAGCAAAGGTTTGTATTTCCAATTCTTTAAACTAGCAGTGAAAAGCAAGGATCAGATACTTAAACAAGTACCGAATTACAAAAACAGAATGGAAGAAAAAGCGCAGCCTGGTAATATGAGGACTCAGACTCAGAGTACGACCACGCTCAACACACCTATTTGACTATATCAGGTGGACAGTGCAGAGACTTTAGTTGATGAACAGACTTGATAATGTTGCTCAGAAGATGATTCTCCAACGACTTCAATTTGACCGTCATTTGTTCTTTTACTGAAGAAGTGTTGCGATGCGAACCAAGCAGAGATGGGAAGACGCACATATGCCTTCTCCATATTAAGGCTCACGTTGAGCCTAACCGGCGAGAAACTTAAATCTGGACAGGGATGGAGATGAAAATGTCGGTGCCCCCAGGGAAAAAAAATACAATACCACCTACCTGCCTGATGTTACGCGAAAGCGGTGCCAATGTATGGTCAATTGTTGCTTTTAGTGGGTGTGAGTCCCACCGCACTTAAAAAAAAAAACGATTTTTCCAAGGGAGCATTATGCATTCCACAACCTTTGCTAAATAAAAAACATGATAAAAACTTTCAGACCGGCATTTTTTCCAGAGCGTCCTGAGATGATCATGCTTTTCTATTGAATGAATCGATCTACTTCAGCATCAAAAATTAGTGATGGGGAAGATGTTGGATGTTCTTAGATAGACTTCATCTTGTTGTCCATTTTTGGCCTTCCTAATCATTGTAGTCATTTTAAATCGGAAATTATGGCGATAAGGGAAACTTTGCCGTGGTGTAGTGGTCAGTGTGTGTGCCTTTTACGCGGGAGGTCTGGCTTCAAATCCAACCGTCGTCACCTGAAAAGAAGACTCGTTCTTTTTCGCGATCCCCACCTCCGCGAGGGCCTGAAAACCCTTCCGGGAGTAACATTTGCCGGGAAAAACCTCTCAAAGTGCCAGATTCTTTGAACTATCAATTAGCCCTAAGCTGCCGATCATTTCTAAAGGTAACGTCTAACCTGTGCAATATTTACCTGTGCTAACGCTAAGGTTCAAGGGCGTAGCTGCATTATAGGGAACTGCAAGGCTGATGAGCTCACCATGCTTCGAAAATTCTGGTGGCAGCGGGACCTATTATTGTTCTCCAATTCTCAACGGCGTGGATTAAAAAGCCTCGTTTGACAAGCGATACTCTCAAAGATTTTGCTAGACCCCATGGAATAGAAAAACCTTTCTCAAGCTCAACTTTTGTCAACTTTCCAAGATTAAAAAAATTTTTGTTTCCAATAAGTTACAATATATTTTAGATATTTAACAACTTCTTCCCAAAAAAGTTTTCTATGAATAGTTAGAATCTAAGCGGATCCAAAGATGTTTAAAATTTATGATGGCCGATGGGTTATCGTATCCAGACACCTTCTTTCCATGTCCAAGCTTGTTGCAACCAATTCCAAAGTGGAAAAATTTGACACTTCAAGAAGTCACCTTATTAGCATACTCGTCAGACGTCAGGTGTGTGTGTTTGACAAATAGCAAAATAATAACCTGCTCTACGTTTTCTTAATAAATTGTGAATTAAATTATCACAACAGTAAATTGAATTTTTACTAATTTAATTGTCACACTATTGTGATATAAATTTAATAAAACAAATAAAAAATATTTACAACCGCATTGACATATGGTGTTTATCTAAAAGTTTACAATAAAAACGAAGCATAGTTGATACGATTTATCAGCAGAACTCTTATAAAGGAATTCTTTTCGAAATTGTCACCAAGCATCAATATTTAATTAGCAGGATCCAAGTTTTTAGTTCATACCTATATAATGTTAATCATGCTAATTAAGTAATAAAAAGAAAGATAATATTTAACCCTTACCCTGGTAGAAAGCGAACAGGTGAAGCTGTTACTTTCGAAAAAAAGAATCGTAAAAAATAGATTCGGAATCGGGTGTTAAAAAAAAAAAAAAGTCATCGGCGAACGAACATTGGTGTCAGAAGTGGTGCTCGAGAAAGTTCTGTAGTTGTGCAAATCGTCCAAGTGGGTTTTAAACTGTATAAAAATAGGCAAACGAATCAACATGTAAAGCTTATCAGCTTTGAAACCGATAAGTATTGAAAAAAATTCTTTTTGAAAGTCCTGAAAAGTTTTTTTGTGTGTCATTTCAGTGAAAATCGCGACAGAATCCGACCATGCTTTTTAAATAAAACTTTTAAAGCACCAGAAAGACTTCTTATCAATTTAGTTGGGCCGGATTTTACACAATTCTCTTTATTTTACGAAAATTGCTGATTTATAACAATGTTTATATAGAAATCTGTTTGCTATAGAACAACGTTTATAGAAATCTGTTTGCTATAGAACAGATTGCTACAGAGCTATTAGGTACACGTTGTTTCCCTTCATAAAAGCCCTAAGCTGCTTTTAGCAACCTGAATTTCTTCTTATATCCTTGGAATAAAACGCCGGGGTGAGTAACGTTATAAGTACCTACCCATGCATAATTAGCATCTTACCTGTTTTTACCGACAGCTTGGAAATTGATTCGCGGAATTCTCAAATTAAGGACCTGTAACACATAATAAGGCTTCACTGTGGTGCTACGTTTTTACTGTAGCAAGGTAGCACCCAACCCAGCCCAGCAGACACTCAGCTAAAACTGCATAAAAGTGCTCCTTGCGTCATCGTATAACTACCTATACCTAGGTAGGTAGACCTTTTTCCAGCTCCACAATTACCAAAAAGCGATTCTTGTAGAACAATTTCTTAAGTGCAGTTGTATTTGATTTCAGACGATTAAATGACAGGCACAATTTCACATTTCAATTTCGAAATTTAATTTGTGTAAAAGTATCCCGACGACGACGACTCAAGTAGACACAGCCAACAACGTTGTCAAGTTCCATTGCACTTGGTGTCACAGGTAGGTAGGTGGGTATTGCCTTCCCAGTCCACTTCCTATACCTACTTTTATCATTCTTTTTTTTTTGCAATTTCATTCCACCTGGCGTCGTCTTGCACATTTTTATTGCTATTTTCGTATTTAACTGTAGTTGTTTACCTTTCATTTTCCTTTTCCCCGTCCTTGTTTGAATCTGGATTAAACTAAATGGCAATGGCAACAAAGTTTATCGAAATTACAACACACCAACGCCACTGAACGTGAATTTTGCCTTAAATGCATTTAGGGAAGCAACCTACACTCAGCGTCAGAAGAATGTCTACACTCAATTTTTAGTGATGAAATATGGATAGGCTGTATTGTATAGTGTCATTTCTTAGTAAGGATATAAATAAGAATAACAAGGAGAATTTTCAATACTTTTCACTGATTGTTTTTAGCGGTCAGTCCTAAAATGAAAAAAGGTTGTCTTATGATATCGCTACGTTGTCCGTCCAATCGTGTTATAACTCCTGAACAGTAAGACCCGATTTTTCAGTGCAGTTTTTCAGTGTAGATCTTTCAGCTTCGACTCTCGAAATTATTGACTCTCCCAACTCTTAATTCACGTAGAAAAACACAGGAAAAGAAGTTCGAGTTGTTCTCAGGATGTCATTTTTCATAGAAATACGCAAATCAACTGCCATTCTACACAGAACAAAAATTCAAATAAGCTCATAGTGTTCACCAGAGTTTGTCCGGGATTAACTCACCAAATTGAGAGAATTAAGCCGGGATTAACCCCGGCTTAATTCGCTTATTAATCTAGATTCACTGAAAAACTCATTTCTGGGGTTAACCTGAGTTTAACCCCGAAACTCGGATGATCTCGCACTAAAAGTGGTAGAAAGACAAAATTTGGTTAGCTTTTAAACTGCGAAAATAGAGGACAATTTTTTTAAGCACGAATAACGGTTTATTTCAGTTTGAAGTTTCATAGGCAAATGGATTAAATGTTTTTCAATACTTTTTTTAAGATGTTAAGCAGGCAAGAACAAGAAAAGCAAAACAAAAGTTAATCAGATTCTGAACTTAACTAAAAAAATAAAATCATTTTTCTTAAATTTTAACAAATTTTTAAGAAATGAAGAGTTGAAAATGGGTGACGTTTTTTAAAGTGTTTGAGGCCATAGTTTTTGAATTGCTTAGTGCACAAAGCCAATATTGAGCACACGTATAAAGCATCACAAAATAAACCAAATCATATTTTTTCAGAAAAAGTTTTAAATCTGCTGTTTTAACGCATTTTTGAAAAATAAAATCGCAAAATTGCATGAAAAAACGCGTGCCAAAACGTGTGTCTCCGGTGTTGTTTGGACAAATCAAATGAAAAAAATCAAACGTATCAGAAATTGTCTAAAAGTTTAAGGGAAATTACGGCGAATTTTTAAGTTTCAAAACCTTCTGAGATTTAACTCAAAAACAGAAAGGCTTTTTCAAAAATTATTTTTTAAAATCTTTTAGTATTTTAAAGGTTAAAACGATCTTGTTAAGATTTAGTTAAAGTACAAAGCTTGCCCGTAAAAAAAGCAAGTGGCGTTAAAAAAATTTTAAATTGCCGTTTCTAACTTAAGTTTTTTGAAGCCTATTTAAAAAACGAAATAATAAAAGGAGTTTGTTTTACCGTTAACGCAAAATTGGTGGCTATAGAATTCCAGAAAAGCATAGTGGGCTGCATAGCATTATGGCAGGTAGTTGCGCTATTGGAAAAAAGTCTAACGGGAACTGAAAAAAAAAATTCAAAATAGTAGTTTTATGGATTTGAAATTTAAAAAATTATAAAAAAAGGCCAAGAGAAGATATGTCTCCCCCTCTTTTTCCTTAGAGGTATAAGAAGAACTTTGAAAAATAAATAAGGGGCATAGTCCACCTTTTGAGATTTTATGCAAATCTAAAGCGAACTTTCTTACTGAAGAAAGGAGACCCTCTGAGTTGTGCCAACTATAGAGGCATAAGTCTTCTTAACATCGCATACAAGATCTTTTCTGCTGTACTCTGTAAACGCCTGAAGCCGTTTGTGAACAATCTGATAGGCACATATCAGTGTGGCTTTAGGCCAGGAAAGTCCACCATCGATCAAATATTCACACTGCTGCAGATCTTGGAGAATAACCCAGGAATTCCAAATCGATACATACCACCTCTTCATCGATTTCAAGGCCGCGTATGACAGCATCTATAGAGACAAGCTATATAGCGCAATGTCTAGTTTTGGCATCCCTGCCAAACTGGTCAGTCTGTGCAGGATGACGATGGAAAACTCACGCTGTTCCGTCAAGATCGGCAAATACCTCACCGACCCCTTTGATGTCAAAAAAGGATTTAGGCAAGGCGACGCGCTGTCATGCGACTTCTTTAACATCATACTTGAGAGAATTGTGCAGAACTCTCGCGCCAACACCACAGGTACAATCTTTCAAAAGTCCGTTCAACTACTCGCATACGCAGACGACATTGACATAATCGGTAGAACAAAGCGTGATGTCAGTGAAGCCTTCGTGAGTATTGGGACGGAAGCGGCGAATATGGGTTTCGCAGTCAATGAGGGCAAAACCAGGTATATGCTGTCATCAAGAAAAAACACCCAACATCGACGTCTTGGACAAAACATTACCATCGACAGCTGTAATTCTAAGGTAGTTAGGGACTTTGTCTACCTGGGTTCCGCTATAAATTCAGACAATGACACCAGCGCTGAAATCAAACGAAGGATAACTCTTGCCAATCGCTGTTTCTTTGGACTAAGGAGGCAATAGAGTAGCAAAGCCCTCTCTCGAGCAACTAAAGTGTCCATGTATAAGACCCTCATCATCCCAGTCCTGCTTTACGGTGCAGAAGCATGGACCCTGTCAAAGGCGGATGAAAACACTTGAGGCTGCTTCGAGAGAAAAATTCTTCGGACGATTTACGGTCCCGTCTGCATAGACGGAGAGTGGAGTACAGCGATACCGACCTAGCCAAAAGAGTCAAAACACAACGTCTACGATGGCTGGGTCATCTAAAGCTGATGGACACCAACGCCCCGGCCCGGAAAATCTTCGAATTCACACCGCAGGGACAGCGCGGTAGAGGAGCACCGAGACTCAGGTGGCGCACGCAAGTGGAAGGGGACCTCAGCCAACTTCGCGTGCGAAACTGGAGATGGCTAGCTCGAGACAGAGCTGGCTGGCGAAGCTTGTTGGCTGAGGCCCAGGTCCACCCGGACTGTAGCGCCACCTTAAGTAAGTAAAGCGAACTTCGAATTTTCAAATACTTCAAAGATTGACTCAAAAGCGTAAAAACATTTTCGAAACCGATTTTGTAAAGGTTGCTTGTCAGTGAACGGTAATAACGATAAATAATAAATAAAATATCTTATTTAAGTTTGGCTGAAGTATACGAAGTATATAAAACGTTTACAACACAAGTTTAGTGCATTTAAAAAATGTCAAAATTGCCGTTTCCAACCTCAAGCTTTTAAACCTATTTAAACAAACGAACGCAGCTGGTTGTAAAGTTGAAAAAAAAGCCTAACGAAAAAAACTCTAAATTGTTGTTTTATGGTTTTTAAATTTTAAAAATTGTAAAAAGGCCAAGAAAAATTTGAAAAAAAAACTGAAGCGATTTTGAAATAGTTAATGGTTTTCTAGATGTGCTTGAAAACACTGACTTAAATAATGCTGCTAGCAAGTATATATATCCATAGTAACTTCTGGGCCACTTACTTCACGTTTGACGCAGGCATAACCACATGAACGCTAACCAGCACACGGCCTTTGAAATGGGTGTCCACCAGCAGTTTTGAAGATTCTTCGTTAAATAAAGTCCACGTATCGTCTGCCTTTTTGAGAAAACTAGACACATTGGGACAAGTTAAGACAACTTTTCCAGAGTCCGGATGCTTCCGACGAAAACTGTGAGAAAGCTTATCCAAGTGAAAATGTTGTCTCTGCGCAGAGTTTTTATGTCTATTTGAATTTGTGTTGCGTTTATTTATTTTTCTTCTCTTTTATCTAACATTTTTCGCTCAAGGATGCTACGGTATTTTAAGGCTAGCCTGTCTTTCCTTTCTACTTTCCACTCGGATTATGTTCATTAAAAAGGTAGCCTTGTGCTTATCTTAAGTGGTATGATATAAAACACTTTCACTATTTGTTAGAAAGATCCTCGTTCTTTATTCAACGCTGACTTCCAACTAACTTGGAAAGGCAAACTAAAGACTGAGACTAAGATATCTGAAAAAATGCGTATCGCACAATCCTCAAAACTTACCATATCCAAATTAGTTTTTCCGCTTGGCAAGATTCCCTCAGTCCTTTCGCCTGGAATGTACATTTATTTTCAGCACTGAGTGTAAGTTCTACTGTGAGCCATGTCGTCATTGTTTCGCAGGAGGCGGTGGCACAGAAATAATGGCCAAGGAAAAATGTAAGAGAATATGTAATAAGGGAAGGGAATTCTTATCAAAATGATGGGTGGAGGTAACGGCGGCGACGTTGCCGATCGATAAAAAGGGTGTGGGTGTGGGAGCTGGCAGCAGCAGAAGACTATTTTGTGCCACTTCTACAACAGTATTATTATACTTTGCCTGGATGTAGTGTAGATTCCAAAAGAAAAGTTGGTGTAGGTAGAGGTGAAATAGTTCCAGGGATTTTTTCCATAATTTTTACTTTGATGAGTCTGCAATTCTTTGGTCCTTTAGGTATGTAAAAGATTTGTGCTAAAAAATACGTTTGTGATCTTCTCTACAATGCTTAACAAAAAGATCAATATAGGTGTGTAGGCTTAATAGCTTTGTATAGGCTTTTTATATTGATATTCAAGCAAACTTTCAGGAACTTCCACATAAAAACTACCTCCATATATCAGATGTAAGACCAAGTTGAAATTAATCCTTGCAAGTGCCAAGGCTGATAAGAATTGACATCCGAGACGACCAGGAAGACAGAAGCTCGGTAGGATCAAGCCACTATGGCTGATCACCCTATTCATAAATCGCTTTCAACGCTTTTCGAACACCTTTGTAACAGTTTGAGAATCGAAAAAGTAAAGTGAAACTGTCCAAGTTTGACAGATATGTCAGACTTACGATTTCCATTGGGATGTTTACAGCGGAAATCTTTTTTCGCTCCTAGAAAAAGACATCGCCAGAAAAAGAGTGCCACGTGAATGTCAAATTCATCCTATATTTCTTTGGTGGAACCACTTTGGGATTCATTATTAATCGTCTCCCGTTAATCCTCGTATTATTGCCGGTCCGGTGAAAATATAGTATAACTGTCACTTAGGGGACCCATGACTTGACCTGTCATATACTGCTGTATACGTTAAAGGTTGCCTGACCAAATGGAACGACCGACAATTCTCTGCAGAATACGAATGACGGATTAAGAAGTCTTTCATCTCTCATGATAAATGGTGTTCTCGGGGGGTTTGTCAGACCCTCGAGTGGGGATGTTTATGGGTCTTGTTGGGATTTAAACCCGGGACTTCGCGCACAGCAGACCGCTAACAACTGTTTCACAGCAGCGCCCGCGCCACGTACAATAAAATGATATTAGTTGTCTGGAAAAACCCTTCTTTTTAAGATACCAAATCAATTTTGGTCGAATATTCCGTCAAGAAGCCAATAAGCCTTTTTTGCGCATCTACCCTTCTAAAAGTTAGTCTTATGGTCTTGTTTCGGTTGGCGATCCTGGATCACGGCGTTTTTCCCAGAATGGGGCTGTTGATGCATTTGAATGGGCAAACACGCTTTTATTGACTTTGAAGTTTGTCCAGCATTGTATTTGTGAAGCAAAAGCTATTCTAAAGGGACAAATGACATTAATCCAACTTGACACATGCGTTCTATGATTGTGTGCGTGCTTCTGGTTTTGATTCTGGATTCTCGGCCAGGAGCGAATTTCCGTTCTTTTCATGAGTAGAACTGTCAAACGAGTCCAAAAAAAACAGCTTCAAGAGAGTCCAGAATGTTTTCGGACGCTTCCGGACGACCACCCGAAAATCATAAGTTCCCTCCATGTGTTCAAAAAGAAAGCTGTCTGTTTAGGACTTTGTGAGTTTCGCTGAAAGTTCTGTAATTAGTCTCTCAACTTTGAGTTCTAAGCGTAAGAGAAAACAACGTTATGATAGCTTTATTATAGAAACTTAATTATATTTTATTTTTAAGAGGTCAACAAAAATAAATGTCACTTTGACATACTTCAAAATACTATTCACACTTGACAGTGCCGAATTCTAAAATTTCAGATGGATTCGATTCATCCGATATCACTACATTCATTTCGGTGCCCATCCGTCGATATGTCCGATCTTGAAATGTTGGGTCCGCAGAAACTTGTTGCATTGGGTTGCTTTGGTGGTGCTGGAAGCTCAGTGGAGCACAAGGATGCTGCACCATTGGCGTTTGATACTGATTGACACTCCGAACGGTGTATTGTGTTGTGAACCGTCGCAAAACTTGAAATATTTCTATTCTTGCATCGATTTTACTGTGTTCGTGTACACGTTTTAGGAATGGCACCAGCGACATGGCAAAAAGCAGATCCTCATCGTTATCAGGATACTTTTGTTCAATAACATTTTTTATAGGTTCCTTTGGCGAATCATGGGCAGGAGTTTGATCCTCGGGCTCAACTTTTACTGGTTCATTATAAATTATTTGTTCGGGATCTATATTTGCGGGTGTATCGTTGCCAGCTTTTAGTTTTCTACGAGCCTGAAGCTTACGGAGTCTTTCATAGTACAAGATCTTCCTTCGTTTAAGTGCAATCTTTCCAACTGTCACCGGCCTTGGCTCAAGCGGTTCTGTAACTGATGTTTTTTCTGGCATTTCATGATCTGAAAATTCAACAAATTTATTATTAATTTAATAGCAATTTTTTTCGAATATTCTGTTGGTATTGAGAAAAAGATAAGAAGGAAAGTTAAGGTGACAGCAGCAAAAAACTTCAAAAATAAAAGGTCAAATAATTGAATAATAATAGTAATAATAATTTCTTTTGCTTCTAAAGTGCTTCTAAAATTTTACAAAAACAAGTGAGCAAGTGCAAGAGCTCGTTTTTGACAATATACGTGACCCTATATACCGTGAAACACCAAATCTTAAAGTTTTTTCGCCCGATTTCATATATTATTTGTATAGACCACACCCACAAAAGTGGGCATGGCTTAAAATTAAAATCAATTAACTGTTATTTCATTTGAATCATGAGAAAATACGGTAAAAGCGAAAATTATTTCAGAAAAAACGGTTTTTCTCAAAAACGCCCCTTAAAAGTAGGCGGAGCTCAAACCTTTGTATGAAGCAAGCTTAGAAAATAGTATATTATCTTCAATATTTGTCATAAATTTTTTTTTTTCGATTTGAAGTAAACTTTGCGAGAAATCGGGTTTTTAAAGATCTAACATGTTAAAAGTGGGCATGGTCGATATTGTGGGCGGTCCAGTTTTTGCCTTGTTAAAGGTCGAGGGCCAATATTGTTCAGTACCAAAATTTGAGCTCCTACGCCATGTCTAACTTGACCAAAAGGTACAACGAGGAGGGGCTGAAGGGTCGTGACGACTAGACATTGACATTTCACACCACAGGTTCTTAGTTAAAGTTAATCCCCTCTTTTCCGGTGAAAACACTTTGGGATTAACTTTTAATCTTTCTATGATAATCTCTGTTTTATGTGCTATAGAAACATCCTATTAGAACACATCAAGACTGAATGCTGGCCAAATGAACTGAAAAACTGTTTATATTTTGTAAATGGCACCCTTTTAGAACAAAAGGGTTCGCTACCCCTGATGTAGGCTATTTGGACACCCGAGGTGGAAGTGGGCTGTGGTGTAGATGGTAGCACATATGGCCGGCAATTGAAAGGCACTGAGTTCGATTCCAGGTCCAGCTAACCAACTTTTTATCCCTTGTTATCACACACGGTTTTTTCTTCCGACTTTTCCGTCCGCTAATATTTCAGCTCTGCTAAAGGAAAAGTTTTTCGCCAACCTTTGATTCAGATTAACGAAACTAAAGAACCACCCAATATAAGAACAGTAGACAACACTACGAAAAAAGTATACAACAACCTATAAAATATATCCAGAAAAAGTTTTAATAATTACTGATAATTTAACACAAACTGCTCAATATAGATTAACTCAGCCTTCAACAAAAACCGACGGATCACTCGGCGTATGTTTTTTACTGGGCGGTCTCTTTTATACCCTTTTCCACAGGAATGGCCTATATTTAGTTTGATACAGGCGAAAATGTAATATACATACTTGTAGAGAAATAATAGCGATAGACCCCCAAGACCTTTGGGCATAAGACCGAGACAGAATACTGAGTCGAATGAGCGATGTCCGTCCTTCCGTATGTCACTAATTTTAAGGCCTTGAATTCTGTGCTAGAAAGCTGAAATTTGTAAGTAGACTCTTTGTAATCCGAAGCAGTAAAAGTGTTAAAATTTTTCAAATCTGTCCACAGACATGCCCACAATCGGTCTAAATGTGCAACTACCTCCAGTGCTTTCAAAACTGTAAGACGTGCATCGTGAAAAGCTAAAATTTGACACTTAGCATTTCCTAACGATTATAAGACATAAAAAATAAAAATAAGTCCGCAGACTGCCCCTGGTGGGCGTGGCATCGATTGAAAAGTAATCTTCAAGTGTAATTTATTCAATATTAATATATTTTTGCTTACTAAGGGAAAATAAGAAATAAAGTTTAGCGCATAAAGTACACCGGACACAATTCCCGATTTCGTTCATACAAAGTTTTTTGGCCACGCCCATTTTTAGGGGTCGATTTTACATTATTAATGAATTTGAACCAAAAAATTCAATTTCGCGTACATTTTGGCCGCAAACTTGGATAATTTCTATGCTAATATAGATTTCTGGTTATAGGGGCTGGACATGCCACACCCCTTCTAAAAAAAATAATTTAAAAAAACTTTATACCTAAGGAATAAAATTTTGTTTTTTATTTAATTAATTTATGATTTTTTAATTGTAATCGGAAGGGATAAAAAAAAGCAATATAGGAATGGGAAGGAGAATAGGGATGGAAAGAAGAATAGTAATAGGAATAGGGTATACCGAAGCTATTACATATGCACTGTTACACTTACTCACTGCTCATTCTTGCAAATTGTACCCACCTAAAACGATTTCTCCTTTTTTCATAGACCTGTCTGTTTGCGCCTCAGCAAACTCGGATGGATGATTTCGTTGCAAGTGTCTTAACAAATTGGTGGTAGACTTTTGGAATTGCGAAGTATGTCCACAGATATTACAGATGAGTTGCATATGTTCAGACAAAGATTCGTCAGAATTTTTCTTGAAAAAAGACCAAACGATCGAATTCCTAGTCTTGGGCTCTAGATCACGCTCGACCTGGATAAACTCATGGGTATGTAGACTTTTCAAATGACGTATCATATTGGTTGTGGTCCCGGTAAAAGGCCTATTGTAGCCGCACAGCCTGCATTTTGATCTTCTTTCGCCCGAGATCGGATCCGAATATTTTTCAAAGTGTTTCCAAGCAATCGAAGGCATAATGTTGCCCCCAGTCAATTAATCACGAGCTGATAAAAAATAAACAGTAACGAGCACTGCACAGCACACAAATTGCTTTTTCACACAAGTATGTTTTCGAGCGAGTGTCTCGATCGCTACAAGTTCAAACGACAACTATTAAACAGCAACACGTGTTGTGTTTTGATAGTTACAGAAACGGCAGTCGACTGGTTGACTCACGAGCACGTTCAATGATGGATCGTATATTCTTTTCTTTATCAGAGACAATGGTGTACGCGAATCCCTTCTCTTTCGCACGTCTCGGGCGTGTAATAATAAAATTGTGTGCATGACCAAACATACAAGCCGGAGCATTATTATAGAAACTCACCCCATGTGTAGGTGCAGGTAGGCAGTGTAACGAAATATGTGCACTCTCCAACGCCTGGCCCTGAGAGAAGGTTGCACATGGGGTGAGTTTTTATAAATGTGTCCGCTCGGGTTCGTAACTCGTAAGCGCTGAAAAGTTGACTTACCGCTCGTGGTTGTGACTGTGAGATGTTTGCAGAATCACCACTGATCAGCATCAGACTCTAGTGAGGTAGACAACTCGGGATCGGGGCGTGCAAGCATTCTATGTTCGCCTCTGAAGCTTCGTTTATATGCAAAAGTTGAGGGTTTAAATTGAGTTGAGTTGGAATTTCGACCTAGGCTTTTCAGCACATGACGAAGAGAGTTGAGTTGCGTCCAGTAGTTGAAATAACAGAAATGAAAAATTGAAACTGAAACAATTTAGTTCCTTTTTTGCATATTGAAGCTGCAAATATGCCTAATCAGCATGAAAGACAGGGATTTACCAAGCAAATGGCAAATTGTGCATATTTAAAGCTAAATGCCCTGATTGTAATTTCAACCTAGTTATATCAGCAAAATTTCGACTCAACCCTGTAGAGCGATTGCGATCGAGTCGACTCGACTCAACTCCAACTCGATCCGCGTTTATATGTGGTCGAACCTGGTATAAAGCTCGCTTGACCTCTGCATATAAACGAAGCTTAAGCTGCCACTGACTGAAACACTAAGGCCCGTTTCCTGACACTACACATAAATAAAAGTTGCTCTTAAGAACTTAGTAATACTTGCCGGCTATGTGGAATTAATAATTTTCGGTTGCTCAAAATAAATTCAAGTTCAATATAGAGAAGCAGCTGTCATTAATGTTTGGAGAAAAGACATGTTTTTTTACTCCTTTTTGAATAAAATTTTCTGTTTAAAATGGCACTGTTTAAAAAAGCTAAAACTAAACTGTTTTTTTTATACTAAAGCAGGCGTGAAATGTGTAATCAATAAGTTTCCTGACAACATAAACAAAAATAAGAAATAAAAATTCCTATGTTCTACTTAAATACTTACGACCGACTGACTCTTTCTGGCGGCCTTTTTTGATTATTTTGACAGTTTTTTATGTGGAACTAATACCATGTCTCCACCGGGCACTAATTCGCAATTATTAAAAATCCTCATTTAATCCTCTACAAATCACGCGATTTACCATACAAATTTAAATCCTCTCGGCAGCCATTGAAAATAAATCCTCTCATAAATCTCATTGAACTATTCACAAACCTATTTTATGCACTTTCGTAACAGATTGAGAATCGAAAAAGGAAACTGAAACCGTCCCTGTACGACAGAACTGTCATGAATACTTTTTCTATATGGATGTTTTTACAGCGGAAATTATTTTTCGCTCCTGATAAATGACATCGCCACTCTCTTTTGAGAACCAAAATGACAGAAACAGACTGTTCGTGTCAAATGAATCCTATATTTGTCCGGTGGAGCCACTTTGGGATTTATTTTAAGTCGTCTCCTGTTGGTCCTCTTTCCATTGACGGTGGAAACATAGTATTCTCTAAGTAAAACTTAGCTAGTTATGATGAGTATCAGCAAACGGGCCTAATACTTATATTCTAAGTTCAAAGACGGAAATAAAAAGGGAATGCAGATCCTGTGTACGCTTTTTTGTGGGTCGTAGCGTAGTGGGCAGAGGGTTGAATAGTTAAAATATATCACACTGTCATTTCAGTCAACAAACAGTAAATTGACATTCGAGTATCGAAATTAAACCTCCGTTTCTCCAGTGAAAAAAATACCAACAGAAAATTTCCAAAAGGTAATTTCGAGAATGCTTCTTTCTAAAGAAGGGGGTGCCGTTGCGTAGTGGTTAGTGTGTGTGCTTACTACGCCGGAGGTCTGGGTTCGAATCCTGCCATCGTCACCTGAAAAAAAGACTTGTTCTTTTTCACGGCGCCCACCTCCGCGAGGGTCTGACAAGCCCTCCGAGAGTATCATTTGTCTTGAAAAACTTCTCAGAGTGCCGTTCGGATTCGGCAAAAAATTGTAGGTCCCTTGTATGTGAAGAAATTAACACACACAGCATACATTGTTGAGAAGTTGGCCCTGGTTTACCTCGAGCTTTTGCGCCACTCTATTTATTTTTATTTATTTTCTTTCTAAATACACGCATGAAAGGGTCGGAATACACAGTTGTGTTTAAACCTTTGGTTTGCGAACATTAAGACAAAAAGTAAAAAGCGATTGAATTAAAATAAAGAGTTGAATTCCCGGTGATGAAGTGAAATTAATTGTGATTTGAGCTTAAAAAATGTTGTGTGTGATAAATTAAGTGTTTCGTTGTGTAATTAGAAAAATTGAATTAATTTTTCTTCGGCAAACCCCAGGCAAAGGAAAAAATTACATTGATGTCAGAAGTGGAGAAAGACTCATAGTCGCGCGGTTAAATTCCATTTTGCAATTTTCTGGAACAGTGTTAGTGTTTTTAAAGTGTAGTTTGGCATTTTGTGTGTAAAATAGCGTCGGTGATTTGATTATGGAATTTTCTAGATAATATTTAAACTGCAAAAGTTATAATTAACGAATTTATAAAAATAATGCCGGTGAGTTATTCGTTGGTGAATTTTCTAGAACATTTATAAAAGAAGAATTGATTGTGTCGCGAAAATTGCGTTTCGATATATAAAAGTGGGGTCTCAATATTTAACAGTTGACAACAGCTGAGTTGAAAGTAAAATTGGTTAAAAGAAACTCCTAGAATTAGGGGCTTAAAAAAAGAAATATTCCTATTTCTAAACGTCATCACCGATTTATGAAATGTTGATTTAAAGCTGTTGGATGACGCAGATGTGATGACGAACAATCGGGGTCGGGACAACTAAGATAAGTCGATTGTTCTCACTCTTGCGCTAACAGAAATAGTCACGGAATTGCTGCAGACCACATCCTTAAGAAAAAACAAAAGGATTATTATGACATAGTGAAGGCGATCGAGATGAGCGATGAGGTTTGGCAACGACCACATGCTGCAAGTTTACCGGATCCTATTGCGCCAAAGAGTTCAGACACGGGGTCGGGGTTAAACGCTTCAAGGGAAATTATAAACGGCCAACCGATGTATCTACTAATGCCATTGCGGATGGAAAGCTAAACGACTGTAAGAATGTGAGTTGAAAACACACTGAAGAACAGCATTTGCCCGGACAATGGAAGCTTCGAAAGATAGCCATCGCATTAGAGAATTATCTACTTTAGAATGCTCATGTCTGCCTCGCCTCATGGCACTAAGAGATATAAGCCTTTATACAGTTCTACTCTGCTGGGTTCCTGGGCACATTGGCTTGGCCGGAAATGAAATGGACGACGAACTGGCTAGGAAAGGTTCTGATGTGGACATAACGTTATGGCTGACTTACGGGCCAAAAGCTTCATAGATCACGACACGGTCAAACTAGCCGGTGAACGATGGCAAAAGTCTAAGGATTGTGTCATAGCTCTCTGCATAGCTTATGGCAACGACAACGGCACTTCTATCTCTGGTAGAAAGAACACCAGTTGGTATAGTAACAGGACACTGCACCATTGGTGTCACGGCTACGTGAATGAGAGTCCTTGCGAACGACCTCTGTAGAAGCTTCACCTCAACGTGAAGAAGAACTAGAGTCTAACACTTTCTCTGCCACTGTCGATGAATAACCATTTTAGAAGTCAGTTGCTTTGATAGCCTGGACGACCTGGCAGGAGTATCACTACTAGACTTATAAAGACTTATTTAAAGATCTGGCTGGTTCAGCTAGTATTATGCCCAACCATGTTTCATGCCCAACCTATCATACTAGGGCCATCACAATTGGTCAATCTGGCCTCCGATTGAACTTGTACGAAATGCAAACAACTCTTCCATCCAACCTAACCTTACCTAGCCTATGCTCGTGTCAATGCATTTATATCGACAATACCTATAAATTTCTGGGAAAGATTGCGACCTCAAGACACGGTGGAAGTAGATATCACTGTCTAAGCTAAGTTGCCTGGTCACTCTATAACATAAGCTTCACTCTTAAATTTAAGGCTTTTGTCAATAATTATCTTTACCAGATCACTCTTGATTTTTTCTTTCGTTTCACTTTCCGACCCTAACATCCACGTATTCAACAAATTTCGGGCTGGTTTTGAAGATTTTTCAGTCATTCTCGGTTTTATAATCCGCTGATTCGAGGTAGTCAGATTACAGTCAGTCTCTGATTTTAACCAAAAATGTTCCCGCTTAAGTGCTACTAAATATTTACATCCTTTAGGTGGCGCTACAGTCCGGGTCTAAGCCTCAACATCAACCGACAAGCTTCGCCAGTCAGCTCCGTTTCTAGCTGGCAGTCTCCTGTTTTGGTTTTGCACGCAAATTTGGCTTACTTGGCAAACTTGGCTCGGTGGTCCTCTACTGCACTGCCGCTGCGGTGTGGATTCAAAGGAATTCTCTATTTTCTCCTAAAATGTAGACTTAAGCTTTCAGCCCAATGAATCCGTTGCATCCATCCAGTACACAACTAACAACTCATTTAAAATGCAAACGTTCTTATGGGGAGCGGCCCATAGAAGAACGTCATGACGTACGTCGCTTCCCATAAGAAAGTGTGTATTTTAATGAGTTGTCAGTTGTGTACTTCGACGTGACGGACGCAACGGATTCATTGGGCTGAAGGCTTTACTGAGAAATTCAGCGTCATACCCGTGTGTGACCGGAGCTTAACTCATTGACTTTTTGTGTGCGCTCAAAATTAGCCCCCATTTGTTTCTAATTAAAGCGGGGTTCACCTGTATTGTGTTGCATTTTAGTCCGTCTTTCGGGTGCTTATTTTAATGTTCTATGTCCTTGATAACTTCTTACTGTCCTTATCTTCTTAACTAACCTTCTTAACTGTCCTTATGATAACTTATAAAAATTATTATCCTCAGCGAGCACACATCATAAGAAAAACTAATTTGATTTTTTTCCCAACTGTTGAGCTGTCAGATGAAGCAAATGTTCAGAACATTTGAAGGATAGCGTCGCTTCGGAGCCTCATTAAGTGGCATTATGTTACGCTCTCTTGCTCTTTGTCAAACGAATCTTTGAAGCCGAGCGTAATAGTGTTGGGAAACATTGAAGTCATATTGCTGAACTCGTAAACATCAAGCCGAAGCTTCTTTGTGAATTCCGCTTTAATTTTAAGGTCTTTGTAGAACTTACTGTTGGCGATATTAAAAACGAGAAAGTACGAGCTTGGTGGTGGGCTTTGACAGTGCTCTGAATAGCTCGTATCCATATGTATTGTAATATTTTTGCCTTGGGCTCGTCGAACAAAACTCAATTTCACTTTTATAACTACGCAAAGAAACACTTTATTTATCAAGCAAAACTTATTCAATTCAAATCACACTATTTTCCACTTCGCTTCTTGGAAATCACAACACTTATTCAATTTAATCACTTTTTACTTTGCTATCGATTTTCACAAGTCAACGTGTAAAATATAGCTGTCCCGAGCCTGTCACCTGTGTATTTATACAAATTAAGTACCTTTTAGTACTTTTTGTATTTCCCCTTCAGTAATTTTCCATCTTTTCCGCTAGATTCCATGGAGGGGAAATTTTCGATGCTCAAATCCAAGCTTCGAATATGAGTTTGCTGTCAGCTGACTTGAATGACAGTTGGGTGTGTTCGTTTAGTGAATCGATGGGTGCATTCAGCAATTCCTGCACTAAGTTTTAATTCTTGTTGTCATATAACACTATCTTAAGGCGTAGTCTGTGGTAATAATTTTTGTTTATTCCTGAAGTTTTACTTCTGAAGGGTTCTAACAAAACATCTGAGGGAAGCATTTGTCAGGCATAGCCTCTCAAATTGCTATTTTTAGTCCCTTACTTAAATAAAACAAAAAAAAAAACTTTACGAAAACTTTGACTGGGAAACTTAATCATAATTTATTTCTAAGAGGTCAACAAATATAAATGTCATTTTGACAAACTTCAAAATCCTATTCACACTTGACAGAACCCAATTCTAAAATGTCAGATGGATTCGATTCATCCGATATCACTACATTCATTTCGGTGCCTATCCGTCGATATGTCCGATCTTGAAATGTTGGATCCGCCGCAACTTGTTGCATTGGGTTGCTTTGGTGGTGCTGGAAGCTCGGCGGGGCACAAGGATACTGCACCGTTGTTGTTTGATACTGATTGACACTGTGAACGGTTTGTTGTGTTGTGAACCGTCGCAAAACTTGAAATATTTCTATTCTTGCATCGATTTTACTGTTTTCGTGTACACGTTTTAGGAATGGCACCAGCGACATGGCAAAAAGCAGATCCTCATCGTTATCAGGATACTTTTGTTCAATACCATTTTTTATAGGTTCCTTTGGCGAATCAGGTGCAGGAGCTTGATCTTCGGGCTCAACTTTTACTGGTTCATTATAAATTATTTGTTCGGGATCTATATCATTATTTGTTGCGAGTGTATCGTTGCCAGCCTTAAGTTTTCTACGTGCCTGAAGCATACGAAGTCTTTCATAGTACAAGATCTTCTTTCGTTTGAGTGCAATCTTTCCAACTTTTACTGGTCTTGGCTCACGTGGCTCAGCAACCGTTGTGTTTACTGGCAATTCAGTATCTGAAAATCAAACAAAATTAACTATTAATGCAATTGTTTTCGGTTTATTTCGTTAATATTATGAAAAGATGCGACGCCTCAAAGTGGCAGCATCGAAAACCATAAATTTGAATTCCTCAAATAATTGCTCATTCCCAAAAAAAATGAAATATTTTTGGAATATATGTACACTTAACGGCAAATAAATCGGTCAACACACTTTGTTCGAAACCTGATACGATTTTCTTTAAAAGAAGATGCATATAGAAGTTCAAATAAAAAAATGATACCTACAGAAAATGCGCTTCGTGTTGATTGAAATGAGTTGAAATCAAGATGAAACTGACTTTCTGTAGGCAAAACTTAAATATTTAGTTGTAACTTGTGTTTTAAGCTTCGTACTCTCAAAGAAAATCAAAATGGAACCAGAGTAGCCCAATTTATTTGCAGCCAAGTGCATGTACCATGGATGCCAAATTTACCAACAGCGCGAGACATGCATATAATATTGTACAGGAATAACTGACTTATACTATGTTTTCACCGGCAATAATACGAAGATTAGCGAGAGATGATTAATTATAAATCCCGAAGTGGTTCCACCAGACAAATATAGTGTTATGTGGCGACATGAAATATAACACCGCTGAATGCATTCATCGATTCACCCTACGAACACACCCGCTCGATCCACTGAACAAACATACCCAACTGTCATTCCAGTCATCTGACAGCAGACTGCCGTTCCAAGTTCGAATTCGATATCGAACTTCCCCTCCATGGAATTCAATGGAAAAGTATCAATGGAAAATTACCAGCGTCGAACCGTCGAGAACATTGTGAATTTATATAAATACATGGATGACAGGCTCGGACGGGACAGTTATATTTTAAACGTTGACTTGTGAAATTAAAATTAAGTGTTGATTTCGAAGTAGTAAAGTTGAATAACAGTGTGATTTGAATTTAAATAAGTTTGTTTCAGAAATAAAGTGTTTCATTGTGAAATTATAAAAGTGAAATTGAATTTTACTCGACGAACCCCAGGCCAGAATATTACAATCGAGCACTCTTTTTCTAACATTTTGGCCCTCAAAAGAGAGTGGCGATGTCATTTTCTAGGAGACGAAAAATATTTTCGTTGTAAACTTCCGAATTAAAATCGTAATTCTGACAGATACGTGGACAGTAAAAAGTTATATTACAATTCAAAATGTACGCACTATTATATCTATATTCGTGTGGATCATACGAGTTGAACTCAACTCAAAGTTAGATTTTTGGACTACCAACGATACATTTTTTTTCTTGCATATTGAACCTACCTAAAACGATTTGACCTTTTTTGATAGACCTCTTATGTTTCGCCTCAGCAAACTCCGATGGATGCTTTCGTTGCAAGTGCCTTAGCAAGTTTGTGGTAGACTTCTGGAATTGAGGAGCATATCCGCAGATATTACAGATGCATTTAATATTATCGGGCAAAGTTTCGTCAGAACTTTTCTCGAAAAAAGACCAGACGACAGAGTTTCTTGTCTTCGGCTCTAGATGACGTTCGACATGGAGATACTGATCGTTATGCAGGCTCTTTAAATGGCGTATCATGGTTGTTGTATTCCCAGTAAAAGGCCTATCGTAATCGCACAGCTTGCATTTCGATCTTCTTTCGCCCGAGATCGGATCCGAATATTTTTCAAAGTGTTTCCAAGCAATCGAAGGCATAATGCTGGGCAGTCAATTGATCACGAGCTGATTAAAAAAAAAAATTAACGAGCAAAGCGCACAAACTATGTTTACACAAGATTGACTCGACCGCTATAAGCCCAAACGAAAATAATTATAAAACAGCTGCGCGTGTTATGAATGTGATGCTTACAGACAAGACACCGCAGTTGACTGGTTGGCTCATGCACGAGTCAGTGGTAGTTGTTTGGTTTCGGTCGTTTTCGTATAATCTTTTTCAAAGAAGAAGATGTACACCAACACTTTCTCTTTCGCACATCTCGTGTCGTGCGTGCAATAATAAATTCGTGTGCATGAGCAAACACGCAAGCCGGAGCATATTTATAGAAACACACATTTGTATGCACGATTCATATGTGTGCGTACTCTTCAATCCCCAAGTGAAGGGCACACATAGGGTGAGTTTTTATAAATGCGCCTATTCGCGTTCGTAAATCAAGAAAATTTGATTTACTGTTCATGGTCGTGAGCTGCTTGCAAAATGATAACACCACTAATGAGGATACCTGTAATGAGTTAGACAACTCGGGGCGAGCATTTTTTTGCCCCTTAGCTCCACTGACTGTCTACATATGCATTCATACTCAATGCCTTACCTATGTGCATAAGTTCACAGAGAAAAACCAAAGGGAGATCCTGTGAATGTTTTTTTAGTGGAACAGAGGGTTGCATAATTGTCTCTCATAGTCTGATCAGTGGATGACGCATTGAAAAATTTCAAGGGAAATACTTGTTGTGTGTACACAATGAGGTTAGATAGATTTATTTATTTTTCGTCTAACATGTGTTTCGACAAAGCTGTCGCATGCCAGAGCCGCAAATGATTGGAGCATACGGCCGGAAGAATGGAATTTAAGACGGTTTCGTTATTTGATTTCGCAATTGATTCTTTTTTATACCCTATTTCACAGGTATGGAGTATATTAAGGTTGATACAAGCGAAAATGTAACGTAGAGAAATAATAACAATGGACCCCAAGACCTTAAGGGCATATGATCGAGACCGAATTCTGAGTCGATCCGTCCGTCCATATGTCACCAATTTTTAGGCCCTAGGTAGGTAGATAGGAAAGTGGCTCTTTACATGCTCTAAGGTCAAAAAGGCCCACTGTACCGCCACGTGGGTATATTACCAAGGAAGTAGGTTGGCGTGAATTCTATGAAAACCACTCAGTCTTTTCGATGAATTTTTGTAGCCTTTTGACCGGTGTTTTACTAAGGTCGCTTAGGTAGTCGTAGAAGTAGGAGCCTAGTATGGATTTCCTTAACGACGCGAGTGCCGGGCAGCAGCAGAGAAGGTGTTGTACACTTTGTTCCTCTTCCTCATCTAGGTAGCTTCTACAGAAGTCATTTGAGAATAGACTCACTTACTTACTTAAGGAGGCGCTACAGTCCGGGGTGGACCTGGGCCTCAGCCAACAAGCTTCGCCAGCCAGCTCTGTCTCTAGCTAGCCGTCTCCAGTTTCGCACGTGAAGTTGGCTGAGGTCCCCTTCCACTTGCGTGCGCCACCTGAGTCTCGGTGCTCCTCTACCGCGTCGTCCCTGCGGTGTGGATTCGAAGATTTTCCGGGCCGGGCCGTTGGTGTCCATCCGCTCTAGATGACCCAGCCATCGTAGACGTTGTGTTTTGACTCTTTTGTCTAGGTCGGTATCGCTGTACAGCCCGTACAGTTCGATGTTGTGTCTCCTCCTCCACTCTCCGTCTATGCAGACGGGACCGTAAATCGTCCGAAGAATTTTCCTCTCGAAGCAGCCTAAAGTGTTTTCATCCGCCTTTGACAGGGTCCATGCTTCTGCACCGTAAAGCAGGACTGGGATGATGAGGGTCTTAGGCATGGACACTTTAGTTGCTCGAGAGAGGGCTTTGTTACTCAATTGCCTCCTTAGCCCAAAGAAACAGCGATTGGCAAGAGTTATCCTTCGTTTGATTTCAGCGCCGGTGTCATTGTCTGAATTGATAGCGGAACCCAGGTAGACAAAAGCTCTAACTACCTCCAAATTATAGCTGTCGATGGTGACGTTTTGTCCAAGACGTCGGTGTTGGGTGTCTTTTCTTGATAACAGCATATACTTGGTTTTACCCTTATTTACCCAATACTCACGAAGGCTTCACTGACATCACGCTTTGTTCTACCGATTATGTCAATGTCGTCTGCGTATGCAAGTAGTTGAACGGACTTTTGAAAGATTGTACCTCTGGTGTTGGCGCGAGAGTTCTGCACAATTCTCTCAAGTATGATGTTAAAGAAGTCGCATGACAGCGCGTCGCCTTGTCTAAATCCTTTTTTGACATCAAGGGGGTCGGCGAGGTCTTTGCCGACCTTGACGGAACAGCGTGAGTTTTCCATCTTCATCCTGCACAGACTGCCGAGTTTGGCAGGGATGCCAAAACTAGACATTGCGCTATATAGCTCGTCTCTATAGATGCTGTCATACGCGGCCTTGAAATCGATGAAGAGGTGATGTGTATCGATTTGGAATTCCTGGGTTTTCTCCAAGATCTGCCGCAGTGTGAATATTTTATCGATGGTGGACTTTCCTGGCCTAAAGCCACACTGATATGTGCCTACCAGATTGTTGACAAACGGCTTCAGGCGTTCACACAGTACAGCAGAAAAGATCTTGTATGCGATGTTAAGAAGACTTATGCCTCTATAGTTGGCACAACTCAGAGGGTCTCCTTTCTTCAGGGTCGGGCAAACAATGCTGAGGTTCCATTCGTCGGGCATGCTTTCTTCCGACCATATCTTGCAGATGAGCTGGTGCGTGCTCCTAACCAGCTCATCGCCAGCGGATTTAAAAAGTTCGGCAGCTAGGCCGTCTGCTCCGGCTGCTTTGTTGCACTTGAGCTTAGACACAGCTACTTTCACCTCCTCCAGGTCGGGTGGGCGGTATCGTTCGTATGCTTCGTCGAATATTTGAGAATAGACCTAGTCTTTTTGCGTGAAGACCTAGTAGGCAGTGTCCGGTGATAATTCCCACTGCAGTGCTAATTTTGGATCTCTTTAAGGAGATCAAGCTAACTGATCTTTTTGGATCGAGGCAAGGCCAGATTTGCTTGGAGGTTAAACAAGTGGTGCCTGTCCTCCATCTGGCGTTAGTTTCTTGTATGCTGTGATTTTTGAGCTGTGATTTGAAGGTAGCCAGGGGAAAACCTATATTACAGGAGATTTCATCTTCTGGCAGTCTAGTGGCAGTCTTAGCGAGTTTATGAGCCTCACAGTTTCCCATGATGTCTCTATGACCTGGCACCCAGCACAGGCAGATGTGAAACTGTTCGGAGTTAATTACTAATTTAGAGGTTATAGAGATCGATGTCAGGGATTTGATGGCAGACTGGCTATCCGTAAAGATACAGATATCGCGGGCGGATATCACGTTCCACTTTAGCCAGGACAGGGCTTCACTAATTGCCATAATTTCTGCTTGGATGGGGATTTATTTAAGTTAAGGCACTCAGAAAAAACACCACTTCCTACACCGTCTTCCGTCTTGGATCCGTCTGTGTACAAGTGTATGGCGTTCTCAAAAGGTTTATTACCACCGTACCACAGGTCTCTGCTCGGAGTCCGGGTTTCGAAGTTTTTCTCTGGGAAATATGAAGGTGAAGTGTAATTCAGGTTCGTGGAGGTGAGATGCTGTTCGTTAGGAACATTGGCGTGTCCGTAAACGTAATCACGCCATTGGGAGCATGCTTTAAGTCGAATTGCGTCGTTGGTAGCTGTTTGCTAACCAAAAATGTCTAAGGGGGTAAGGTTCAATAGGATTTCGAGCGCATCCGCAGGAGTCGTTCTCAGGGCACCACTAATACAGATACATGCTTGCCTTTGTTTCTTTGTGGTCTAATCACAGCTGTGAAGAGCCAATGCGTCATGTGAGGTTGTAGTCCCCATTTGTGCCCGATGGCTTTTTTGCTCATATAAAGGGCCGTGATGGCTTTCCTTGCTCTTTCGGCTGTATTGAGCTTCCAGCTTAGTCTATTGTCCAAAATAAGGCCAAGGTACTTTGCCTAATTTGAAAACGATAGGCTGGTGCCATTTAAGGTGGGAGGGGCAATGCGGGGGATTTTGTATTTTTTAGTGAAGAGGACAATTTCGGTCTTTTGTGCATTAACACTCAGACCATTGTCAGACGTCCATTTGTGGAGGAGAGTAAGGGCATGTTGCATTAAGTCTCTCAGTTCTTGGGGATATTTCCCCGAGAAGGCAATGGCTACATCATCCGCGTAGGCAATCGTTTTGCAGCCCGCTCTTTCTAGTATAAGTAGCAGCTTATTCACCGCTACGTTCCAGAGAAGAGGGGATAGTACCCCTCCTTGAGGTGTACCACTTCTGGTCGAGCTTTTCAAGGAAGCGTGACCTAAAGTGGCATTAATTACTCTACTAGTAAGTAGTTGTTTTGTTAATGCTACTAGTCCCGCCTCTATGTTTAACTCTTCCAGTGCTTGTGTGATTGCGCGCGGGTGAATGTAGTTGAAAGCGCTTGCTATGTCTAGAAAAGCAACCATCGTATATTCTTTTTGGTTGAATGATTGAGAGCCGTTTCAACGGATCTTCCTTTGCTGTACGCATGTTGAGATAGGGAAAGTTTAGACGGGTAAAGTTGATCTTAGATGTAGATCAATGAGCCTTTCTAATGTTTTAAGTAGAAATGATGATAAGCTGATAGGTCTCAGATCATTGGGATAAACGTGGGAACTTTTACCCGCGTTGGGGATAAAGGCCACTTTGATTTGCTTCCATCTAGTGGGGCTATAGCACAAAGAAAAACAGCCTTTTAAAATGGTCTCCAGCCAGGGGGTAATCAAGTCGGACGTTTGTTGAAGGTCGGCTGGTATTATGCCGTCAATTCCTAGTGACTTGTAGGGACTGAAGCTATTTATAGCCCACATGATCTTATGACGCGTTATCAGAGAGTTCGGATTTCCAATAGGCGTAGCCCCTGCTTGGCTTGGACTTCAGCAGTCTGGTGAGTGTCCCGGGAAATGGGTCTCTACCAGCAGTTTCAAGGATTTTTCATTGGATAATGTCCACGTGTCATCTGCCTTTTTGAGGAAGCTAGAGACATTGGGATAGGTTGAGAGAACTTTTCGGAGCCTGGATGCTTCCGCGGATTCTTTAATCTTTTCGTAGAATTTCTTCCACGTGGACCTTTTTGCTTTCCTAAGTTCAGTTTTGAAAGATTTGAGAGATTCTTTATAGGAGTCCCAGACTTGAGTCTCTCCTGTATTCCTTGCCTTATTGAACTTCCTTCTGCAAGTTTTCCTAAGGTTGTTTAAGTCCGCATTCCACCAACGAGGCTGTGGCGTCTTGTCAGGTTTTTTCAGTGGACAAGCTACTTCCATCGCCTTATTATGGGTGTTCGTAATCACATCTACCAGGTTGTCTAACTTTCTGGTATTGTGAGAAGTTGCAGGAGGTTGACTGGGCAAGGAAAAAGAGAAGATACGCTTATAAGGGGCCATATCGTTTTTCTGTAATTCCTATGTAGTTTTCGGTTGCGAGCAGCCATTTAGGTCAAAACATAGGTATCTGTGGTCTGAGAAGGAGTGAGTTTTAGAAACCCTCCAGTTTGTTATAACTTGAGATAGATTGTTCGAGATAAGAGTGAGATCTATAACTTCTTGGCTTATTCCATCGTAGGGCATATACGAGGATGCAATCCAGTATTTAGAGGTTCCTAGCTCTAGGCAAACTGTAGTTTGGTCTAGATTAGATAGGCTAGGAAGAAGATAGACTTTAAGATTTTTCTTTGCCAAACAACAAGTTCTTGGTTTACCTGCGTTTCTTGTGTAGAGTAGTTCGTAGTTCCTAAGTCCATTTATCTGGTCTTTGACGACCCAGGGTTCCTGGATTAGGACAATGTCTTCTCCGCTTGTTGTTAGGCGGAGAATTAGATGGTAGGAGGCTGTTTTTGAGTGGTGGAGGTTAATCTGGAGGAGCTTTAACATTCTCAGATGCCTCAACCACCGTGATGTCGGCCTCGCCGGAGTCTGACAGTAGGTCTATCCTGCGGTCTATCCTGCGAGGATTTCAGCAACTCGCTTTCTTTGTCGCTGGGGATGCCATCGATTCCCTCACCGGAGTCTGACACGTGGTCCATCTCCTGCAAGGGTTTCAGGCATTTTTGCCCTTCTTCCATTACCGTAAATGGATCCCCCCTCCAGAGTCAGGGGTGAAGAGGACAAGTCAGAAACACTCTCCGAGCTTGGTGTAATACACGTCTCCGAGGGTGCAGAGATGTTAGATTCTGGGACAGTAGGGTTCGTGGCCTTTTATCTGGCTTCTTCCGAGGTGGTCGGCGCAGATAGGTCACTCTCCGTCCTGTAGATTTTTAGCTGCACCTCCCCAAAGCCGAAACAGATTTTTTGGTCGGCTCTTTTAGGCCCTAAATATTGAGCTAAAAATCTGAAATATCGTACGTAAGCTCCGTCATCCAAAGCAATGCAAGTGTTAAAAATTTTCAAATCCGCCCACCGACACGCCCACAATCAATCTAAATGTGATTTCCAGTGCTTTCAAAAATGTAAGTTTAGCATTAAGCATCTTCTTACGGTTATAAAAGACACGAAAACTAAAAATTAAGTCAGCAGACCGCACCTTGTGGGCGTGGCATCGGTTGAAAAAGTAGTCTTTTAAATGCAATTTTTTCAATATTTTTGTTCCGAATTGAAGAATATTTACTCAACATATTATTTGGAAATGGTTCTACATTTAATTCAAACAAAGTTTTTTGCCACACCCACATTTAGAGGCAGAATTTAAGAAAAAACCCATAATTTCCCGAAAAACATAAATTTAGACTACGTTTTAGCCTCTCTAAGGGGAGAATAAGAAAACAAAAATGAAGCACATATGTATGTAAGATACGCCGGATACTACATATTACAGATTTCGTTCTTACAAAGTTTTTTGCCACGCCCATTTTTCTGGGTCGATTTGACATAATTAATGAATTTGAACCAAAAAATTAAATTTTTGCGTAAATTTTGGCCGCAAACTTGGATATTTATATGATAATAATGATTTGTTTAGAGGCACTGGAAATGCCAAGCATTTTCTAAAAAAAAATAAAAATCCTTAAATTAAATAAGGAAATTAGAATAAAATATTTTTTTTTCCAAAATTTACATTATTACAAGCCAAATAACTAATTATTTGTGGCATGGCATGGCAAACAATGTTTTTGGTACAATATAATTCACGTTTAATGTCTCTTGATTTTTCTTGAAATCTCGAGTGGAATTGGTTGAATTTTGCGTTTTGGGCAAGAAGTGACAAATGCCCAACTGATGGTCATACTGCCACGTCCCATGTGAAACACCTAAATATTTTAAAACCCGACCCAGGATATATTAATTTTAATGCTTAGTTCGTAGCAAAGTGAAATTGACATCGTTGCCAGGGTTACCGATGGGCGACATATGTCGCCAAATGGAGACTTTTCTACTATCGGGATGCTTGGTGACCACATTTCGAAATAAGCGGTTTTTGGACCCTTTTTTAAAAACAGGCGACATTGGGACGCATTTTTAATTTTCAAATCAGTTATGCATTCAACAGCCACACATTAAATTAAAAAAAGTTATTGCATCTGCCTCTCGCTAAACCAATTTCACTGAACGAAATAAATGAGTGGAATAAATTTTCTAGTCAGCAGTAAATACGTCTAGCGTTTTATTTGCGTAGCTGGGAAGTAAACCCGACGGGACGACCCCCTACCTAGAGGAACAGATCCTTTTTAATTACCTTCCTTAGGGCCGGTTTTTCAGTTCGAGATCAGAGTTTCCGAGTTAATCTGAGACTAACCCCAGAAATGAGTTTTTCAGTGAATTTAGATTTGGGGTTAATCTCTCCTAAACACACTAAATTTGGTGACTGGATCCCAGATAAATTTTGGAGAACAGTATGAATTTCCTTTCATGTTTTTTTTTTGTTTCTATGCAAAATGACATCTGAGAATAACTCGAACTTCTTTTCCTGTGTTTTTCTATGTGAAGTGAGATTTGCAAGAGAGTTAATAATTCCGTGAGTCGAAGATTTTGACATTTTACTGACGGAGCTAGCTCTGCAATGTAACTACCTATCAGTTTTTTTTTTTGCTAAGCAGGTGAGCCGCCTGGTGTGCCGCCATGACGTATGTTATGTTAGGGATTATCATATCTTGTCTGATTATCAACTCAATATTTAAATGCGTATGTAGAAGTTGAAGGTCGCTATTAAAAAATTTTGCAGCAAGTAAGTTTTTATTCCACATTTAACTCTTTGTTATTTTTTTTTGCTATTTTGGGTATCAAGAGAGCGGCGGGTCTTAGACTACAAATTTAAGTAATTTTTTTTTCTATCGTATCACGATTTTTTTTCTGTAAAATTTAAGCATTGGTGTATTTTTTTAAGTGGGACGCATTTTTTGCCATCGTAGCCCCTAAAACCTTTTAGAGATATGATATGATCGAGACCGACAGATGAATCGATTAAGCCATGTCCGTCCGTCCGTCTGTGTGTGAAGGTTTTAGGTCTTCAAAATCAAGCTAGAGAACTGAAACTTGCTGCACGTGCAAAGTGTTAAAATTGGCTAAATCCGCCAACGGCCACACCCACAAATGGCTTCAATGTGAGACAACCTCTATTTCACATTTTCTTTTAAAACGCCATTTGGTAAAGTTAGAGAAGGCGTAGGAACTCAAATCTTGGTATTGAGAAATATTGACCCGAAACCTTTAACAAGGCAAATTGGACCGCCCACAATATCGACCATGTCTACTTTTAACATGTTAGATCTTTAAAAAACCCGATTTCTCGGAAAGTATTCTCCAAATCGAAAAAAACGGACTGACAGTATCCAACTAAAAATGTTTGACTCCTCCGTTTGGACTGCTAAAAACGGTTAAGCAGCCTTGTATCAGAGGGCTTTCAGACTGCAATGACCAGGACCAATATCGATCAAATATTCACACTGCGGCATTTCTAGGACAAAGCACAGTCCTATCCCTGCCGCAAAATTTTGTCATTAACACAGATTAACACACATTTAACACAGACATTATGTTCAAAATTATACTAATACGTTACGTTGCACAAAAAAAGAAGCCGATCCTTTTGGAAACTTGCCAAGTCTCTAAGCGGCGCAAGTGTGTCCCGGTGTATAAAAGTTGAAGGCATTGCAGACCTGGCAAAACATTTCGAAAACTACTTAATCTAAGTCAAAGAATCGATGAGCTGGATTGCAAGATCACGTTGCTAAAGGTTCCAAGGATCATCAATAGATGCAAAGTTCTTAAAGCTCAAGGTGCTTAAGGTGTCGAAGAGCTAATGGATGCCTACAATTGGAATTTCGATAAAGGTGAAGTACCCGCGAGCTGTTAGAAAAACATTATTTATCCCTTTTTTAAGAAAGGGGACGACGGCAGCTACAGAGGGACTTTTTTTTTAAACTCAGTCACATACAAAATTTACGGGTGCCCTCCTAGAACCTGAAAATAGGAGGACAGCCGTAAGTACACAGTAGACAATATTTTTACGCTGTTAAGTTTAGCGAAATCGTACTTAGATAAAGAGAAAAAATTCTACGCGTTCTTTTTGAAATTTCAAGGCAGCTTTTGACACTTTCGACAGAAGCGATTTGTTTCATAAACTAAGTAATTTGGGAGGTCCTACAAAGTATGGATGAGCTAAATACGACTGCAGTGTGGGATGGACAAATCTTATCTGGGTGGTTCTCCATGGTTCCCCAAAGCAGTAGGGGTGCCTCTCAAGCCCTCTTTTGTTTTCGCTATTCCTGGATGATCTTGTGGTTTCCCTCCCTTAAAATTTAAAATTTCGCCTTGAAAAATCAAAAAAAAAATTATTTTCCGCAACAGTTTTGGTCGTCACGCAAGAGACGAGTCGTGGACTTGGTAGAACGTGCAGATAGAAACTGTCAAATAGAACAAATATTTGGGCGTGAGTTTCGCTCCTAATTCTCTTTCAAAAAGCATCTGCTGCAAAAACTCAAAGAAGATAAAAAAGCAATTAACTTCAGTTGGAAGTGCGTCTTTATAGCCAAGCTCTAATTACAAAATTTTCGAAGCGGTAGTAAGATCTATCATGCGTTATGAGGAAGTCGAAAAACTTCTTACGTATACGAGAGCAAAGTGCTATGCTGAAAAAACACTCGCCATCAAAGCTTTGCACAAAGCACTGCTATTACCTTGAGGTAGTAAGAGACTTTGTTACCCAAGGCTCTGCTAAAATATAGAACAGCAACACAAGCGTCGTTTATTTGAAGCGGGCAATGATTCGTGCTGGTCTCCCTTTTTTCTTGGGCTTAAGGGAGAAGAGAGGCAAGTAAGGAGCAAAGCTCCCTCAAAAAACCTGAGGGTTCACTAACAGCTGATCAGCGACTACGATTTGGCCAGAAAAGTGAGAGGCCAACGGCTGACACAACTGGTCATCTTGTTTGAAGTTCATCATAACTTTGAAATCACTATCACCCTGGAAGAACGCCGGAGTCGCAGTAAAGGAATGAAACTTAAGCTAAGGCAGTTAGCAAATGCGGAAGCAGAGAAGCCTACAAAAGAAGCTTAGAAGCTTGTCGGTTCATAGCCAAGATTATTCTAGACTGTGTTGATGTAGACTCAGAAAAGGACTATGTAGAGGTAAAAGACTCAGATTAAGAATAGTCTAGCATCTTTTGTACAGGGTGATAAAATATAGGCTTCCGTCCTTGTGCTACCGTTTTCTCTTTTCCGCTCTGTTTCCTTGGGTATTTCAAAAAGATAAAGATGGCTTTCGTTCTTCAAATGTTACAAATAACATATCACGATCTAAGCTCGATTTAGTTTTTTAAAGCAAATAAAAGAGCCCAAAAACCTTTTGAGGTGTTGCACAGATATGATATGAGTATGAGTTAAATAGATTTATGGAATATTTCCATGCATACCTTTTGCGACACATCCCTCGTCGTTCGATTGTATTTTCTGTTCATGGTATTCGTTTGGATGAATTTTTTGTAAGTGTCTTATCATATTGCTCGTACTCTGATAATACTTCTCAGTGAATCCACACAGATTGCATTTGACTCGCATTTGATTCGTTGACTCATCCGAATACTTTTTAAACAGAGTCCAAACAATCGACCCTCGAAAGTATCCGGTACATTTTCTCCGTTTTGGCTTTATTAACTGATGTTCGAGCACACGAAACTTTGCTGGATGATCACGCCTCAAGTGGTTTACCAATTTTGTTGTATTGGAGAAAATCTTTACATAACTACACCATTTGCACTTGGCATTTTGTTCACTGGAGTTTTCAGTCGAGAACTTGTCGAAATGATCCCATACTTTTGACTTGGTAAACATGATTAAAATCACAAAGTCGGTTCAATAAAAGAGACTTCTTGCAAAACACGGAGTAAAGAATTGACACAGAAAAATCACAAGAACGAGTGATCGTTCACGATCGTGTACTCGAAACGTTTTGAGTTGTATGATCAACGTCAAAGCTGGTTGGTTTTCAGAAAGAGACTCGCCGTTGGTGTTTAGATGTTTGTAGGGACTGAAAACAGCTTATGTCTGGGTACTAAACTGCTTCCTCTAGATCGGAGAGAGTGAGAGACTGTCATATATCTCATGAATATGCACAAAACAATCAAACTCAATGAAAATAAGTCTATCTCTCTCATTTCTAAACTATAATTGCATGAAGCAAAGCGAATCGTAGTCTTTGCTGGTGTGGGCAGTGGAGATTAAAACGATCGTGTTCGATCAAAATCGAACATAAATTAAAGCATCTGATCGTTTGTGTGATGTTTTGGTTTTTCCGTATGGTAGGTACATTCGAGTATGTCAAAAGTAGGTTCAAAAAAACGCATCCGAATTAACTTTGCCTTCGGTCCCGAAACTGATCGTGGCACAGCCGCACATATATTTCCGCATAATTGCAGAAAGAAGCGATCATTTTGATCAGTATGGTGATAAGTAGGTAAGGTACATATCTACCTGTTTTTAAACTTAGAATGGATGATCGTTTCGATTGTTTTGTTTCCTCCTTTAGAACTGAGGATCTTTCAGTTACATTTGAGTGTGTATGTTCTTTGCCCACTTAGGTTATTGCCTTGTGTTCTAAATTATACCTACATGCCTACGTGCTCTGAGTATAATTATGTTACTAGGTATTTTTGGATTATGCACCTATGTATTTCGGAAATAAATAGGTAGAGATCAAGGTATACAAAAAGTTGAAGTAATGTAATGTAATGGCATACAATGTTGTCTTGTTTAAATTATCATGGCAAGAGAGAAGTAGGTTAGATATCTTACCTACCTGTAGGTATGTCAAGAGATTATCTTGGAGAAAGGTGCAGTATTTAGCGAATTTATTCACCTGTGCGAATTAGTTACTTGTGTAGACGGACTTACGAACAACAATCTTTCAGGTAATTTTATTCACAGCATTCGTTTTGTTTTGCAGTAAAAGGATTATTTATTAACTTGGTCTTTCTTAGGAACACAAAAATGGTAATTTGTCCCCTTTTACGATAGGAGTTTAAGGAATTCCCGTACCTATTCGAAAACTACTTTTACGGGCTAAGTAACGTACGGTTGTAAAATAATATTCACCATTTGGTCAGAAACTACCATTTGGCGATCAAATGATCTTTAGCAGTCCCAGCTCTAGCGAGTAGTGTTTCCACAAAACCACTCTTTCTTGCATATAGATGGAAACGGAGCAGTGACACAAATGGAGCCAATGGTACGGCCAATGGGGTCACAATTCCAGTCCGGTTGAACTACCCAGTAAGTTAACACCCTATAATGGGCTTAGGGAAGTATTCCGAGGTCAGGCCTATAAGCAACGATCTTGCTATCCGTCCTTTGAGGAATAAAATGGATCTGGTAGTCTAGGTCAGGGGTTGCGTCGTCTCGTCATGGTGACTTCCCGCTCCTAGTCACATAAAGAAAAGACTAGTTGCGAAAGAACAACGTGCCTTGAAATCGGAGAGATTTACTGAAATCGAATCATTGAATATGGTTCGACGAAACAAGGACAACGAGCTTTGGATTTGCATAGGAAATGAAAGGTTCTTTACAAGTTATCATAGGCGGGACCCCCATTTTTGCATAAGAAGTCGCTGTAGGTGCTTTCACAGACATCGAAGGAGCTTTTGATAATGCAAATCTTAACTCCCTGGCCAATACTGTAATGGTTATTAGCAATAGCATGTTGCAAAGGAGGGCTCATAATAGCCAACTTAGCTTATATGGGAGTGTTAAAAAAAGCAGGACTGTCCTCAGAGAGGGGCCATTTCACACTTCTGTGGTCAGCACTTTGGTACGAGCTACTCACTCTTACACCCTGACGTGCTTCGAACCCTCAAAGGGTATTCCTCTTACAATCAAGGAAGAGGTAAATCTCACACATAGCTGTTGAAATAGAGGCAGTAAGAGTCTCTAAGTCTTCAACGCAAATATATCTACAAAGCAGGAAATCTACAAGGGCATCTGCAGATACCGAAGGGGATCTGGTCGGGGAACTGAAACAATTCAGTGACCTGTTAGAATCTATAGTCTGATAATGAGCTTTATCTCCGGGTCAAACTGGCTAAACGCCTAAATGGTGAATCACATTCTGACTTGAGTCGCCTGAGGTACGGGTTCACACCGAAACGGTTGCACTACATCAGCGTCTTAACGAAGAATTCTCTCCCGGCAAAGGTGTTACCTTAGTCGGTTACCCCACCAGCACTCTCCAATCATTGAGGCGAACTCTAACTGAAGGGGAAATAGTAAACAAAAAGATCAAAAGATCTAGTTAGACTCGAAGTAGACCTTATAAGTCCCTCATATTACCCGGGAACGTAATTAGTAGAGATCCTACAATAATTGCAATTCCCTCATCTTTACCCTCCCCACCTTATTTCAGGGTCTTCCCTTAAAGGGCTGGACCGGTGCGGGCTTATACTGCTTCGGTTGCCCTCACCCCTCCACCCCCACGGGATCACCAGCACATAATTCCCACTGGTACGGGTTCATAGTGTTTCGGTTACCCCTACCTTCCCATTCCACATATCTCCTTCCCACCCCAATTCTTACGTGAGTCGCCTGTAGTACGGGAATAGATAGATGGAAGATCGAAATCTACTCATCTGCGGTTAAATCAGTTTGAACACCTAACGGCTGAAAACTCAATCTGTCCCTCATTCCACTCTCATTCCATACTCTCCATCTTTCCCCTTTTTCTAGTGTGCGTTACAATAGATGTTTTTAAAATTTTCACCGATTCCGAACGGCAAATTGAGACTTGAGAGATCTGTTATGACAAACGTAACTCTCGGAAGATTTGTCAGACCCTCGCGGAGATTGGACACCGTGAAAACACATTTATTGCCTCGGTCGGGATTTGAACCCAGGACCTCGTGGGTCTTGCACACTAACCACTGCACCATGGCGCCCATCTTGTTATATTAACACAGCAGTTTCCTGCTGAGGACATATAGTCCTCTTTCATTTCCCTGTTGCTCGTTTCTTTTTTTTTTTTGAAGCGGGGTCCAGGAAGGAAGAAAGAGTTGTGTAGCTGTGTATGTATAGGGTAGGTATATGTACATATATTTTGTGTAGTTTTTTCAAAATTGTAAAGTAGGTGCATTTGATAATAACCGCTTAAGTTTTAAAGTTGTAGTCGTGACATATTAACCCTTGAGTCCAGTGGGGCCCGGGCCCAGAGCGACAAATTTTGGGGGGTGGCAAATAAAAAAGACAGAGATTAAAAGCAAAAAAAAATTGCTAATTTAAACATAAAAATACCATTTTACATAGTGAACGTGAAACATTTTCAATATTTTTTTAACTACTTGACAACCTTTTGATTTTCTGGATTGTTGAAAAAACGAAAGTTTTCGCACTGTCGCCTCTGTCATGTTAAACAGGATTTTTGTTTTATTTCCTGGAAGGCCTTATACGACCATCTCATTGGTCCAATAAGAAGTTTTTAAAACTATAGCGTTAATGGCAGAACCGGAGAACCAAGATCGGACATATGATCGAGACGGAATTATGAGTCGAAAAAGCCATATTCGTCTGCCCGCCTGTTTTTGTGCCTCATATTTTAAAAGGCCTTAAATTGTGAGGAAGTCAGTCTGAAGCTACATATGTGTATGTTTTTTTTAAGTCGAAGTAGCACAAGGGTAAAACTTTAGAGATCCGCCCACTGACATGCTTCCTTTATTCATAAGGGTGAAAATCGCCCGAAAAATTGTTGGAAAATAGTCGTAAAAAGTTGAAACTATGTCAATTTCAACTTTGGCAAGCAAAGCCAAAAATATTACATCGACAAACAAAAAATAAAACCAAAATGCGCCCCCAGTGCACGTGGCCTTAGAAAATCAAAGAATCAATTCATGGGTTCAATTCCACAAAATTTAAGTCACGTTTTTTAGGTGTATTTTTTTGGTACATGTTCCCAGGGGCAAAAAAAAATTGGGCCCCAGGGTGGCACTTTACCTTAATCCGCCCCTGGTTAGTTTGATGTTTAGAAGAGATTTTTTTTTTGTAATTCGTCGCTTTTTGAGATAATTATTTTATGAATCTGTATTCCCGTACGCTTTGACGATAAAAAAAAAACGGGAAAGACTGTAAAAAGTAAAAGAATAAACTCTTCAAATATGAAGTCATACCTAGAGTGGTCATTGGAATTTTTATGCCCTATAACCACGGAATGGAGTAGATATATTAAGTTTGATACAGGCGAAAATGTAACATAGAGAAATAGTAACGATAGGTCCCCATGACCTTGAGGGCATATGATCGAGACCGAACTCTGAGTCGAATGAGCCATGGCCTTAAATTTTGAACTAAAAAGCTGAAATTAATTGAAACTCTTTCTCATTCAAAGTAACACAAGTGTTAAAATTTTTAAAATCCGCTCACAGACACGCCCACAATCGGTCTAAAAGTGCAACTACCTCCAGTGATTTCAACATTTTAAAACTGAAATTTAACATTTAGCATCTGCTATAATGATTGTAGGACATAAAAAATAAAAATAAAGTCGGCAGACCGCCCCTTGTGGGCGTGGAATCGATTTAAAGTAAAAATTGACTATACTCCTACCTTCTTTTATTAAAAATGGATCCACTCTTGGGCAGTTGTTGTCAATAATGAAGCTGTCGGTACTCAACGTTTTTGAGTCTAAATGGTCCAGACGAGAAAATTGATTGTCAGTTGTTATCATTGTCATTGGGAGTTTCTCGAAATGTATCATTTGAGTTGATATTATCCAAGTTGCGTTGATGGGTAGCATTTTGTAAACTAATACAAAATAAAAAAAAGCAATTTTTCTTTTATGTAGTTTTTTTTTGGGTATTCTATTTTATAGTACTTTCAAGGTACGATTTTGTGATAAGAATGAAGAAAATCTAAGAAAATAAGATCTAAAATTAGAAACATTTTTGTACCTTTGGTTTCTTATTTTTCTAACGTCCGCGTTTTTTGTACCCTGCAAAGGGCATATTGAACTTAATGCACCAGTTTGTAAAAATGTAAAATAATCAGCGTAGACCACATAGACCTTTTAGATATCGCCCTCATCATACAATAATGTTTTAATAGCGGTTGTAATCTATTCTATAACCTCTTATTTGCCTAATAATACTATCCAAAGGCAATAGTTTAATTATGAACAAAGCTCAAGTTTTTTTTATGATTAGGTTTAGTTTTTAAATTTAATTATAAAAAAGGCACTTACCTAATTATGTGGAAGTCACAAAATTAAATTAGAAAAGACACTTTTTAATAATTTTTTTAATACTTGGTGTCTGATTTTTTTTCAAATCATTTGGTCTTATAGCATCGGAGATAGTCGTGAGGCCAAATTTTGTTTACGATTTTTGCGTTTTTTTTTCGAAAAAACACCAAAACTGCGGTTTTTGAACTGTTAAATCAAAATTTGGTTTTAATATTCGCATATACTTTTGTCGTGTTTTGCGCCCAATACCGGCTTTTTGAATAAAGTTCTTAAAAAGTTATGCCCTTAAACACGTTAGATTTAAAGGGAAGCTATCACATCGAGGGGTGTGCTAAGACAGCTGAAACATCCGCAGTCGAGGCGTTCCGCGAGGCTGGATAGCATAGAGGTATTGCTTCGGTGAAAGAGAAAGTGGAATCAGCTGGCTCAGCCGCTGTGCCTACAGCCTCCAACGGCGTTGCCAAAAGCGGAGGGAACAGTCACAAATGGATCAAGGTCCTGCCTCGCAGCGCCCAGCGTAAGATTGCGAAGCATGAGGATCGTGACCCCGGCAGCTTAAGGAGTTGGGAAAAAGCCGTCTTAGAGGGAGTATTGGCCACCTTGGCCAATCAAGGGCTATCTCTAAAGATGGGTAGTGCTACTGCTAAAGGAAGGAGTTGAATCTGGTAAGGCGATCTCCACCTCCTTTGCGGCGAAGCTCAAAGGAGCAAAGGTATCTGGCAGGAAAGACAGTTTCTGATGACGTCGTGGAGCCGAACAATGCAAAAAAGATGAAGGCTGGTACTTCATCTGCCTTGCGTTGTAAGCCAAGTGACCCTTATGACGAGCCTCTCGTTTCTGTGGTAAACGAGAAGCGTGCGCTCGTCTGACAATCGACCAGTGGAAACACATCGAGGAAAAGTTCCAGGACGCCCTGTTGTTGTTGAAGAAACTACTCGCCGCAGAAAACGGGGAACTTCAATTTGATGGTGCTGGTTGGGAGTTGAGCTTTCAGTGGACTTTCTTCGCTGCTTCATTTTGGAGGTGTGCGAAGCTAGGAAGGACATCAAGCTAAGATGCACAACGATAGCATGAGTTAGAGGAGTACGCTCTGCCGACGGCATGGGTATGGGTTCCGTGTCCCAACACGTTCCCAGAAAAGCTATTGGGGCTTCTCCAGGAACAAAATCGGGAACTAAAGGCCGATTGTGAAGAGTCCTCAAGGCAGGGCCAAGACGGCAACACGGGTAGTATTTTCAGCTGGCTCTAAAGAAAGACTGCTTTCCATACCTGGAGAAATCCAGCGGTATGGTATAAGTTACAACATGAGGAGGTTGATGGTCAAGCATCGGCCAAGAGTAAGTAGGTAGATGACCCCCCCAAGATGATGGAAATGCTGCAGATCAACCTGCATCACAGGAGGGCAGCGACAGCCTGCCTGGTAGAGTACACACAGCCGGACTCATACAAGAGCCCTGGATCGATAAGAAGAACACACTCCGGGGACTCAGGCTAAAGGGTTTCAATGTGTTCATCAAGTCAGTAGGTAAGATCAGCACTTGCATCCTAACCATAGAAAAATTAAAGGCATTTCTTTTAGAAAATTACAGCTGAGGTGATCAGGCAAACCACTTTGTCGGTCCCCGGCCTATCTCCTCAACGACTCCGAGGTAGCCATCCCGGATAAACTCGCAGACTTGACAACGCAAACGGACTGGATGCTGGTGTTGGGCTGCGACGCTAAGGCCCATCATTCACTATGGGGCAGCAGTGATATTATTATTTTATTATATCTTCCGGCCTCAATATTTGCAAAAGAGGGAATTTACCCGCTTTCGTGGCAAGAAATAGACAAGAGGTGATTGATATTATCCTTGCCACAAAGGCAAGGAGAATAGTCGATGAAGCGTCAATGTCGGATCATCGATGGATACGCTTCAAGCTGAGCCTTCAGTTCAACGTGTGTAGTATTCATGGGAATCCCAGGAAAACCGATTGAGGCAAACATAATGGAGGTGACGAATAGGCTCCTGGATACCCAAGCAACCCTTTTGGATGACTCTGAAGACTTAGATAGGGCGGTAGAAAATCTCAGAAGGGAACTAACTTTGACTTTCGAAAAGGCGTGTCCGATCGATAGAACTTATAATAGAGCCCAACCAAAGTGATGAAATCCCTAATATAGGTTATATCCCTAATATAGGTTTGATATCCCTAATAGGTTGATATCCCTAATATAGGTTTAAAACGGAAAGAGGTCAGAAAAGTCTACAATTGAGCTAAGCTTTTTAAAACTGACAGAACATGGAATGAGTATGTTGCAAAAAACAATTTAAGTACTTAGTTAGGAAGTCGAAAAGGGCTTCATGGCACGTATACTGCGGGTGCATCGCAGTAACAGATGAGGCCTCGAGGCTACGCAAGATGCTTTTAAAAGAAATGTACGTTCCCAGCTACCTTAAGAACTTAGAAAAAGTTATGGAACCTGGACAGAGAGTAGCCAGGGGCTCTGGAGGCTTTGGTAGAAACTCACTTCCCTGGTTTGTTTTTAGCGGATGGTATACTTGTGCAATCTGTGAACATAAGCATCTCTCTCTCTCCGAAGAGGAGATAGGTGCTCTTATTGACAGGAAAAAGCTACGGTGGGCAATTAAGTCCTTTAAGCCGTACAAATCTCCAGGTCCTGATGGTGAATCCAAAACATGATGAGGATTCTCAGACACAGTCTAAGAAGAGGAAGTAAAAGTGATTTTTATACCTAAAACTGGCTAATAGGAGCACACAGCAGCTAAGTACTTTAGACCAATAAGTCTCTTATCATTTATGCTCAAAATCCTGAAACGATTACTAGAACTACACATTAGGGAGAGAAGCGACAATGGCTTTCTAATCCAGTCGCAGCATGCATACATGAAGGGCGAATGCACAGAAACCGCCTTACATAAGGTGGTTGGAAATAAAGAAAGGAGTCTACACCGAGTGAGACTGTGCTGAGTGCCAGGACACTGTGCACCTGCAAGGAAATGAACAAGCTGACCAGCTTGCAAGAAGAGGAGGGCTTCTCAAAAATAGTCAGGTTTTTAACACCAAACCACCCCTTTGCGTAGTAAGAGGCGAGAAAATTACAATGACTACTAACCAAAGCTGTTCTAGTCTGACAGGACACAGGGCATCTTAGGCTCTCTGGCTACGTTTTAAACAAAAAAAAAAGCGAAGGGACTATTAAAAATAAGCACGGCCAAGCTTAGGGCTTTAGTGGGAGTTCGAACAGGTCACGGTCTCCTGCGGAAACACGCAAAGAGGCTCAGGTTTTCAGACATGGATATTTGTAGGTTTGGTTGAGAATATAACACCCATACTGTGTGAATGTGAGGCGATCTAGCGTATATGTAGCAAATTTCTAGGGAAATATTTCTTCGAAAGTTAAGCGGAGGTAGGAAGCACAAACTTTAAAGGCCTTCTTTGTAATTACAGGGAAATTGGCTGTTTCAGTAGGGAAAATGTTTAGCTTGTTTTGCCTTTTGAATGGTTAGGTTCAACTGGTCTCCCAGGGATCGCGATGGGCTCTTTTTTTGGTGCCTAGTGTCTAAGTGGCCTTTTTCACCACACCCCTATTTAACCTTACCTTACCTTAACACGTTAAAATCGGGGAAATAGTTTCCATTTCTCAGCGCTTTTGATTATTTCGTAAAAATTTCGAAGTAAAAATTCAGTTATAGTAAATTCGAATCTTTAAAAAGATTTTCTTAATTTTTAACATATAAATTCAATATTTGTTTAGAGCATTTTTCAATTTTCTTCTTTCTGACTCACAGATTATTACTTTATAATTTTACCAAATTTCATCAGTTAAAAATAACCAGCTTAAAGGTACCATTTTATTTCATCAGCTAAAGTGACAAAAGATGCGGACGGACAACAAAGCAGGTATACCATAAGCGGTGATTTTTCCTTTATTGGACGGGGCGTTAAAAATATTTCATTCAAGTCATCTCATAAGTTAACTTCTCAATACACCATTTTGTCACTGTGGATCGATCTTACCAATATTCATACCTTTTTCGTGCAAAATAAAAACCCAGCTACGCTGCTAGCTTAGATCTCAAACTCACATCTGAAGACCTAAAAACTTAAAACATACGGACAGACGGACGATCTGTCATGGCTCTATTTATTCACCTGTCGCTCTCGACACTGATTATTTCACTGTGGTTCAAACTATGCCTTGAAATTAATAGGCACATATACCCTAGGTTGCGTAGGTAGGGTAAAGCGGGGTACCTTTGACACTGGGTTGGCGCATTTGACTTTGAAAATTTCACCGTAAAAACGACTTAAAAGTAAAAAAGTGTTCATCGTTAAATACGCCTCTTTTGATTTGAATAAACGTTATGAAGTTTGACAGTTCTTCTACCACTCTTTTCACAGCAACAATTTTTTTTAGGAAGTTTTCAGCAGCTTTCTACGTAATTTTGGTTCATCAGTAAGTATGTAATCTATGAATTTTATTGCTGTATTTTTTTTATTGTTTAATTTCAATTATAAAATTTCAATTATAATACAAACAAGTTAGTAAGTGCAAGAGTTCGTCTGTAACAAACTTCTATATACCCAACCTTATAAACCGTGTAACACCAAATCTAAAAGTGTTTTAGCCTGACTTCATATATTATTTGTATTGGCCACGCCCCCAAATATTGGCGTGGGCTAAAAATTAAAATGAATTATGTAATTGTAATTTCGTGAGAATCAAAAAAAATGCGTTAAAACCGAAAATTATTTCGGAAAAACCCGTTTTTTCCTAAAAACGCCCCCTAAAAGTGGGCGGAGCTCAAAACTTTGTATGAAGCAAAATAAGCAAATAGTTATATCTTTAATAGGGTTTTTAAAGATCTAACATGTTAAATTTTAACACCAAAAATTTAAGTTCCAATGCTTAACTTTAACTTGACCAAACGGCGCTTTGAAAGAATATGTAAAATAGAGTTTGTCTCAACGGGCATAACCGTTAACGGACAACAGAAGAACCAAGCCGTGTACCAAGTTTGAGCTCTCTAGCTTGATATTGGAAACCTAAAACCTTCACACATACAAACGGACGGACGGACATGGCTTAATCGTCCTCGTCTGCCCGTCTCGATCAAATCTTTAAAAGGTCTTAGGAGTCTACGATGATTATTTCACTGTGTTACAAACTATACAGTCAAATTGATATACCCTGGGTCGAGAATAAAAAGATCACATGATTGTGATGGACTGTCAAATGTTCCCCTAGTAACGACAAAGATGTTTTAAGAAAAAAAATTGTTAAAATAACATGATAACGTTTTTGCAATGAAATTATCAATAGGGTCAATCTTAAATTGAAAAAGCATTAAATAAAGAAATAATGTTCTATAAATCCATTCATAAATTTTAAAAAACGAATGGGGCTTAAAATTGAGTGTCAAAGGTACCCCAGTTTCCCCTACCTACAATGAAATGATGCAAACAATGGACGAAATCAGAATACGAATCAAAATTAAACGAGAAATAATTTGGAACATACAATAGGTAGGTAATGTATCTTTAATATTTTGAGGACACTGACACTTCGCACTTACTTATTTTTTAATTGTCTGGCTTGCGAGCGTTTCACAGTTCGCGGAGCCTTTGCCCGGCATTTCTTTTTACCCATACCTAGTATTTTTTACTTTAAAACGTTTTTGTTCGGAAACTTTTAAATTTTTAAGTGACACTTTCACTTAAAAAAATACACTGCAAATTTTTGTGCATAAATGTCACTCTTTTTTTATTTGAACACCTAAGTTTTGTTAAAATTATTGTTCCTACTTTATTCCAACGAAACTGCAACGATCTTTGCTGGAATTGATGTCACTCTCACAATATTTGGATCCAAACACCGATCTCTATATCTTCAGAATAAAATTCAAAACAATACAGCAAGGCAGTGCACAAAGAAACACAAAAAAACAACGACAGATAGACAGTGGCACTATTCAACCCCAACGGTTGATTGTCTCATATTTCTTACAACCAAATACTTGCGTAGATATATGAATCGCTCATTTATCGTATATACACAAACAACCACTTGCAACACCAACGACCAGCCCGCAAAAAAGTAAGCTCGCACTCGTTTTTCAGATACTTTTTTGGATGCGTTCAGTTGGTCTAATCAAATTTATTTTCGAACAAAAAGCCATCTTGTGGCCAAAAGGTGAACAAAAAATGCTTATCATAATCGAAAAACGTTATTTTACGATATGTAAAAAAGAGCCTGCCAAATTTTAAAAAAGTTTGTGACATTTAGAACTTTCTCTTGTACTCAGTCATGTCAATTGGTAAAATCGTATTTGTCATGTTGAACACATGGTGTTCGTAAAAACAATAAAGATAAAAAAAATTTTTGTAAAGTTTCAATGCCGAATTTTGCAGAAAGTTTGTGTGTCAAACAAAAAAAAAAAAGGTGTGTCAAACAAAAAAAAAAGGTAACCCGAGCGTTTCAATGATCTATTTATAACCTTCCAAACGGCATTTCTAGAAAATCTAAATTCAACCCCCACCTCACGTTCTACACGTATTTCCAAAGTAGTTTTTGCGAAGTGAGTCACCGAAATATTGAAATACAACAAAAAAAAATAAAATCAAAAAATGCTTCGAGCGATTCAAAGCCAAAATGCCGTTTTTGAATACTTGTTAAAAACTTAGATTAACAGTACACTAAGGACCTACACTATACGAATCTATTTGTGCAATTTCTCGTTTTTAGCGGTCCGCCCAAAAATGGTCCGCTCAAAACTTTGTATGAACCAAACTTGCAAATGGTAATATCTTTAATGTTTGACATATTATTTTTTTTCGGTTTAAGGTCAACTTTCCGAGAAATCGGGTTTTTAAAGATCTAACATGTTAAAAGTGGGCATGGTCGATATTGTGGGCGGTCCAATTTTTGGCTTGTTAAAGGTCTTGAGCCAATATTGCTCAGTACCAAAATTAAAGTTCCTACGACTTTTCTAACTTGACCAAAAGGCATTTTGAAAGAAAATGTGAAATTGAGGTTATCTCACGTTGAAGCCAGTAGTGGGCGTGACCTTCAACGGATTAAGCCAAATTTCATACTTTGTCTATGCAGCAAAAGATCCAAGCCGTGTACCAAGTTTCAGCTGTAAAGCTTTATTTTGAAGACCTAAAACCTTCACACAAACACTCGGATGGACGGACGGACATGGCTAACTTATTCACCTGTCGGTCTCAATCATATCTCTCAAAAGTCTTAAGGGTCTACGGTGATTATTTCACTGTGTTACAAACTATGCATTAATATACCCTCGGTCGGGTATAAAAATAATGACGCATACATGGGCATTTTTTTTATAGACAACGGTTTAGGTATAGTTTGAATTTTGGTGGTAAAAGAGACAAAAAGTGTTTTGACACTTATCTTGAAAAGTTTTACAGTAAGAAAAAAGAAAGTCAAAACATGCACTAAACAAATATTGAATTTTTATAACAAAATCGAATTTTTAAAAAATATTAAAAAGTTTTTGAGAAATAAGGAATTAAGAATGTGTGCCCGTTTTAAACGCGGTCTTAACTTTTCAATTAATTAATTCAAAAAGCCGATATTAGGCAAAAATATATAGCACCACAGCTTAAACAAAGGCTCGAAACAACTTTTGGTTAAACCGTTGTTAACCTGCGGTTTTGACGTTTTTTCGAAAACAAAATCGTTTCAAAAATGTTGTCTCCACCTCTATCTCCGATAAAGCATCGGCCAAATGATTTGAAAACAATTCCACACTTCAAGGATTATTTGTAATTTTCGGGAAAACTATAGAAATTTTTGACAATTCGGCTGATTCTCACATTTAGCTCGAAAACTTCAAAAAGATTTCGAGCTAAATAAAACTTCAAAAATAATTTATCAAAATATTCCGGCACATTAACCGTAGTACCTACCGTGGTACTTAATAAAACGTGTAAAGAGAATTCGAAAATTTTTAAGATCTTTCAATAATGACGTTTCTTACTTAAAATTTTCTAAAAACCTGTAAAGAGAATTCGAAAATTTTTAAGATTTTTCAATAATGACGTTTCTTACTTAAAATTTTCTAAGAACGATTGAAAGAGCAAATTAAAAAACCCGCATTTTTAAACCGATAACAAAAAAAAAACATGTGCCCAGAGTATTTGGGAAAAATAGCTATTGCTAGCGCAAAATTCATGACAACCAAAAAAAATATAACGGTATTCAAAAAAGGTGGTGAATAGCCATTTTATGGATTTTAAATAAAAATAAGTGGGAGGGTTAAAATCCAATCCGTTTAGGCGAATCGTTGGATACCCCATCCCGATTGACCACTGTCAAGCTCCGAATTCCGTCAAAAATCTTGGCTGTAAAATTTAAGTTTCTATTAACTTTATTTGTGTTTAGAATTTGTCAGTTAAGAATTTTCTTTCTTGAAAAAGGGGCGCGTGGCATCAACCTCTTTTCAAAAACATAATTTTTTGTTTATATTTTCTTATCAGATGTAGTATACACGCCTGTTTACAGTTTTATATTAAAAATTTGTTTTTTTACTTAAAAACGCCTCCAAAGGTGGGCGTGGCAAACATTTTTTCATTTAAGTTGATAGCTTACGCACATATCTGGACACCTTAAAATGCAAGTTTTTTGGATTTACAGCAAATATATCAAATAAAAACCGTTAATTAGAATCCATATTCAATATGACACCACGCCTACATAGGGGCCGTTCCCGATTTTTTTTAAATGCCAATCACAATACACTTAAGCGAGGATATCGTATACGAAATTTCAGCGTCCTGCGACAACTTGGATTTTTCATGCTCTTAAGTAAAGTGTCTGCATAGGCGCCCGGAGAATTTTTTTCCAGGGGGAGTGGGGGCAAACCATAGACTCAGACAAAAAATTGAAATGCAATTGTCGAATTTGTCAAAATGTCCTACTAAAAAAATATGCATGATGATAAATCGCCTTGCGCCTCTCCGGGCGCCTATGCGTGTCAGTGAGCGGATTTCAGAAATGTTTACACTTCTGAACCTAGAAACAACAGATATCAAATTTCAAGTTCCTAGCTCAAAATTTAAAGCCTTAAAACTATCGACAAATGAACGGACATGGCTCATTCGATTCGCTCTCGATCATATTTCCTTAAGGTCTCTATAAATCGAACTTAATTTATCTACTTTCTATCCTATGGGATGGGTAGAAAAAAATCAAGATACACATTTCGTGTACGTACTATTTGCTTAAAACTTAAAAACCTTAAATGTGAAAATTCCCCCGGCAACAGAGTCGCATACACATGCGACAAATTATCCCCGACATCAGAGCCACATGCAACAAATAAGATGTCACGACGACCTTAAGAAAGCGAAAATAAAAAGCAAATAATGCACATGAGGGTATGGCCAAATTATGTCAGGACTGTTAGATAATAAAATATTTCCGTGTACCTACCTTTTGCGACACATCCCTCGGGCCCCTTCGCTAGTGTAATCTGCTCAAGGTATTCATTTGGATGATTTCGTTGCAGATGTCTTATCATATTGCTCGTAGTCTGGAAAAACTTCTCAGTGTATTCACACAGACTACACTTGACTCGTATTTCATCCGTGGAATCATCCAAATACTTTTCGAACAGAGCCCAAACAATCGATCCTTTATAGCGGCCCGAACGTATTCTACGTTGTGGCCTTCTGACTTGATGTTTCAGGTCATGGAACTTTCCTGGATGAGCACGTTCCAAGTGGTTTATCAAGTTGGTGGTGCTGGTGAAAATCCTTAAATAACTACACCGTTTGCACTTTACTTTTTGCTCACTGGAGTTTTCACTCGAACACTTGTCAAAATGATCCCATACTTTTGACTTGGACATAATTAAGCATCAAATGAAAACTGATTCACAGTAAAAGAAAAAAAAAATCGACTCGGTAATCACAGAGTACACAATGAACAGACGAAAATTAAAAGAACGAGCCTTTACGTTCGTGTACTCGAAACGTATCGAATTGTACAGATGCAGAGTCGATGCCAATGGTGGTTGCCAACTACAAGCTCTCGAGTCTAAGGCCTTGGCGGGGTTGAATGATTGTGCCTGTGTGTAAAGAAACCAGTTCATCTGTGCTCTGTACTGCTTCCTCTGGGTCGGAGGGAGTGAATAAAACAACACACCAGTCACCCGCCACACACTCAAGCTAAAAAAAATGATTCCCTCTCTTTCATTCCTAAACTTTGATGGAAAACTGTGAAAAGGGGAATAGAATCCACGTGATATCTTCGCTGGTGTGTACAGAATATTTGCGTATTGCATACCTACATCTAAACCACAGGAAATTAGTGTGAAGTGAAGTTGTAGTTGAAGATGCATGAGTAAGACAAACGAGTCGAGTTTCGTTTTGACGAACTCGAAGAGTACAACAAAGCGTAAGTTGATCGAGTCCAACCAGTTTAATGACACCGCAACCGCACCCACACCAGTGACAAACAAGACAATAGATAATAATAATTGCATTGTGTACTCGAAATAGGGTACGTCACTGTTCTGCTACGTTTTGTAACAAAGTGAAGCAGTTACAAAATCGTTTTAAATTGATTTTAAATTCTTGATGTTTATTGAGATCTTAGATTAAGATTATGATGTGCGTGTTTGACAGTCCATTTGGTCTACATGCGTTGAACTATATCTAGCCTTTATCCACTCCTCTTTCTATAAAACCTGACATGTAGAGTAGATACGTTTACGTTTACTCTGATGTGACGAATTACCAAAAAAATCAGCCACTGAGTCAGTGACGATGTTTAACAGGGTGTTTTCACCCGACACTAGTCCTGGATTGCGATTTAAAATAAATAAATAGAGCGGCGCAACAGCTGAGAAGTTTTTCAAGACAAATGATACTCTCGGAGGGCTTGTCAGACCCTCGCGGAGGTGGGGGCCGTGAAAAAGAACAAGTCTTTTTTTTCAGGTGACGATGGCAGGATTCGAACCAAGACCTCCAGCGTAGTAAGCACGCATTGAGATTAATCTTCCTTAAATTCTCTCTAAATCACAAGATTTACCATACGAATTTCAGTTTCTCCACAAAAGCTTCGTTATATGCAAAAGTTGAGGGTTTGAGTTGAGTTGAGATGGAATTTCGATCTAGGTTTTTCAGCACATGATGTAGAGGGTTGAGGTGAGTAGTTGAAATAACAGAAATGCAAAATTGAAAATGAAGCAAATTAGTTACTTTTTTTGCATATTGAAGCTGCAAAATTGAAGCTGCAATATTGCATACAAAAGCTGCATATTGAAGCTGAGCTGTACCAAATCAACACGAAAAAGTATACAAGTACCAAAGAAATGGCAAATTATGCGTATTTAAAGCTAAATTCTCTGGTTGTAATTTCAACCTACATATGTAGGTATATCAACATTTCGACTCAACCCCACAGACTCAACTCCAACTCGATCCGCGTTTATATGAGGTCGAACCTGGCTTGAAGCTGGGTTAAACTCTGCATATAAACGAAGCTAAAGAGATTATAGAGTAAGGGAAGAAAAAGGTTAAAGTGATGCGCAGAGCTGCTGTTGATGTTGCTGTTGACGTGGATGTGGTTAGACCTGTCAAAAAAGTTAAATGCATACTGAGGTGTGCACACTGCAACAGAGTTTTGGATGTTAATGTTGATGCTATCGACTTTCTTCAACATATCGAATTCTCATCAACGTATTTGACGTTTCGTTTTTCTATTTTTTGGATTTATTCGTTTTGTAGAATCTTTCATTTCTCAGTGCCAAATAATCTCAGCGCCAAGTAATGGAAATACTGTGAGGAAGTTTGACGTCGGCAAACTACAATCGCAAGAGATCGCCAGGTCCTTCTCCAACCGAGTCTCTCAAAACCTTCTACGAAGTCCTATGCAGCCAGCATCAAGTATTCATAGCCAGTGGCAACATTGCCAAAATGCCATCAGAGACGCCGCCTCTGAAGTGCTGGGTTTCACACGGCCACTACAACGAAACCCCTGGTTTGACGATGAATGCCGGCAAGCACATGCAGCTAAACAGGAAGCATACAAAGCGGCGCTGCACAGAAGGACTAGAGCTGTTCGCGAGCTCTACGAGCAGAGGAGTAGAAAGGGACACCGGCTTCTCCGAAGGAAAAAGAGAGAGCACGAGAAGCGCGCGGTTGAAGAGATAGAGAGATGTTACAACAGGAATGAGGTTAGAAAGTTTTACCAAAGGATCAAAAGGTCCTGCCAAGGGTATAAACTTCGAACTGAAGCCTGTAAGGAACATCAAGGGAACATCGTTGTAGAATCGCAGTCGGTGCTGAAGATTTAGAAAGACCACTTCTGCAGACTGTATAACGGCAAGGTCGAAGCAAATACCGCTGTCAGGAAGAGCGAACCATTCAACCCGGGCGAAGACGTTACCGACGAAGCATACGAACGATACCGCCCACCCGACCTGGAGGAGGTGAAAGTAGCTGTGTCTTAGCTCAAGTGCAACAAAGCAGCCGGAGCAGACGGCCTAGCTGCCGAACTTTTTAAATCCGCTGGCGATGAGCTGGTTAGGAGCATGCACCAGCTCATTTGCAAGATATGGTCGGAAGAAAGCATGCCCGACGAATGGAACCTCAGCATTGTTTGCCCGATCCTGAAGAAAGGAGACCCTCTGAGTTGTGCCAACTACAGGGGCATAAGTCTTCTTAACATCGCATACCAGATCTTTTCTGCTGCACTGTGTGAACGCCCGAAGCCGTTTGTAAACAATCTGATAGGCACATATCAGTGTGACTTTAGGCCAGGAAAGTCCACCATCGATCAAATATTCACACTGCGGCAGATCTTGGAGAAAACCCAAGAATTCCAAATCGATACACACCACCTCTTCATCGATTTCAAGGCCGCGTATGACAGCATCTATAGAGGCGAGCTATATAGCGCAATGTCTAGTTTTGGCATCCCTGCCAAACTCGTCAGTCTGTGCGATGACGATGGAAAATTCACGCTGTTCCGTCAATGTCGGTAAAGACCTCACCGACCCCTTTGATGTAAAAAAAGGATTAGACAAGGCGACGCGCTGTCATGCGACTTCTTTAACATCATACTTGAGAGAATTGTGCAGAACTCTCGCGCCAACACCACAAGTACAATCTTTCAAAAGTCCGTTCAACTACTCGCATACGCCGACGACATTGACATAATCGGTAGAACAAAGCGTGATGTCAGTGAAGCCTTCGTGAGTATTGGGACGGAAGCGGCGAATATGGGTTTAGCAGTCAATAAGGGCAAAACCAAGTATATGCTGTCATCAAGAAAAGACACCCAACACCGACGTCTTGGTCAAAACGTCACCATCGACAGCTATAACTTTAAGGTAGTTAGGGACTTTGTCTTGATAGGGTTCCGCTATCAATTCAGACAATGACACCAGCGCTGAAATCAAGCAAAGGATAACTCTTGCCAATCGCTGTTTCTTTGGGCTAAGAAGGCAATTGAGTAGCAAAGCCCTCTCTCGAGCAACTAAAGTGTCCACGTATAAGACCCTCATCATCCCAGTCCTGCTTTACGACGCAGATGCATGGACCCTGTCAAAGGCGGATGAAAACACTTTAGGCTGCTTCGAGAGGAAAATTCTTCGGACGATTTACGGTCCCGTCTGCATAGACGGAGAGTGGAGGAGAAGATACAACATCGAACTGTACGGGCTCTACAGCGATACCGACCTAGCCAAAAGAGTCAAAACACAAAGTCTACGATGGCTGGATCTAGAGCAGATGGACACCAACGCCCCGGCCCGGAAAATCTTCGAATCCACACCGCAGGGACGGCGCGGTAGAGGATCACCGAGACTCAGGTGGCGCACGCAAGTGGAAGGGGACCTCAGCCAACCTCGCGTGCGAAACTGGAGACGGGTAGCTAGAGACAGAGCTGGCTGGCGAAGCTTGTTGGCTGAGGCCCAGGTCCACCCTGGACTGTAGCGCCACCTTAAGTAAGTTAGTAAGTAAGTAAGTAAGAATCTTAAATTTGTGGCAATTAAAACTATTTTTTAAAAAATTGTCGAAGAGAGAAACTGCAGGAGTATTATGCGAAAACCACAAAGCAGGCTGGGCTTGGCCTCGGCTTGACGTTTACAAGTTCACCCATAAGATTTTAGTGTTTTCTAACACAATGAAGCTCGGCTTCAAAATATTGTTAAAAAAATTGCAAAGAGAAACAGTGCGCAATGAGAAAACGTAATGCTACGTAATGAGGCTCAGAAGCCCAGCACGAGTTCAGATGTGCTGAACTTTTGCTTCGTGTGAAGCAAATGGGGGTTGATTTCGATCGCGCATACGAAGTCAATCAGTCTGCCTTTGGCTGTATTCGTATAAATGTGTTGGTCATGCACGAATATGACGCAGAATATCTGAAAGTGTCTACACTTTGGGCCAAATTGCGTATTTTTATCACAATTACAAGGATTTACAATCTTTAATTTATGCATTAAGTAATCAATTCGCATGGAACTTAACTTAATTTTACATGATTGATGAAATTTTATATAATTTCTTACATAAGGAATATAGGTCACGTTTTAATACAGATTGAAAACAGCTTCCAGCACCAGGTTCATCCCAAACTCCTGTTGAAATTGAGCGATCTTCTCGCAGATAATCTAAATACTTTATTTCCTTATATTGTTCTTCCTGGTCTCCATGGGAATGTTCAGTCTTAATATGTTTCGGCTTACAGCAAATGCCATCTTGTCGTATTTCAACTCGCGCCAAACAATTTTTTTGAAAACACACGTAATACGATTTTCCACTGGTCTTTGATTTTATCTTGTATAATTGTTTTTCACATTTAACGTATAACAGCACACTGTTAAATTTTTTTCCATTTATAAATTCGTAGTCCAAGTTTTCCATTGTAATAATTTCTTTACGTCCAGACACTTTAAAAGTTCAACTCAGAATGACACTTTGAACAGCATAACTTACAAAACAAGCAACGTTTTTGACAGTTCCCTCCTTAAAGGGAAAAATCTAAATTTAGTTTTATCAAAATGATTAATCGCCCGAAAGTCTCCGGCATCCGCCCTCCTATTCGTTGTTGAGTAACGAACTATGAACAATCGCCAAAAATTAAATGAATAATCGCCCACATTTTTTTGGGCGATTATTTTTTATTTTTGGGTTTTGACAGATTGTTGTGTAGATTGTTTTTTTTTTTTTGGATTTTCAAAGGTGTACAACACTCAAAAATTTTGGGGCTGATTTCATTTTTAGGCTTTAAGCCGCTGTTACTTTGCGGCTGTTACTGCCTCCTGTGACGTTTTTACTCAACTTGATGGAACAGCGTGAGTATCGCATTTACATATTGTATAAACGCACGAATTCCAACGAAGAGAAAAACTTGGCAACAGCCCTTTTCAAACCGAGGATAGAGGATGAGGGTTTGAGGAAACAGACTTTATCCTAACCTCAGCAAATACTATTTTAAGGAGGAAATGTAAGACTCCTTTCAAGGACCCCTAATCCAGTCGTAGAACAGTAAGCTAAGAGTATTTTAGTCTCTAGTTTCGGAACCTGAGGTCGGATAGGAGGTGCCCTTCGATTTTAAAACTTCCTTTCTGCTGCTATATAGGGAAACTGCGGGTGATCAACAATACCGTTTACTCGTGAAAATCAAAATAAAGTTTTAAGCGCAGTGAGCACTCACTGGACTACAACTAAGCAACCCCCTGCCTTCAAACACCCGCAATAGCATACACGGATATCCTTTTTATTTTAAGTCCTTGAAATACTCACCAGCATGTTTTTTAGATAAAGCATTGACAAGACACATTTTTAAAACTTTGAGACAATTCATTCATTCATTCTTTCCAACATTGGAGGAGGTCTAATTCTTAAAAATCTACCCCAGTGCAAACATATTGTGGTAAGGGACAATAGGCTACCTCCGATTTCAAGAGAGAATTTACTCGTGGAAATCAAAATGCCTACCGTTTACAGCAACTCTTTTAAAGAACCTGATCTTTAAAAGTCAAAGACCAAAGCCTTTCCGGGCTTCTGGCCTTGTCGGTGTCGATAAATAGCCCTTACGCAGTTGCTCAAAAGTCATCCAAAGAATTTTGGTCATCAATTGCTGCATAGCCAATATAACAGCCAAACTGCTGGTGCAACAATCATAGTTGGAGATGCCAAAACTAGACTTTGCCCTGAGTCTTTAATCTAAAGCTGTAAAATGCTGCCTTCAAACCAACGGCTAGCTATCTCAGATTCCTAATCACAGGGTCGTAGGTTTGGGCGCCATTATAGCGAGTAGGGTTGGGGCCTTAAGCCGGCTTGGTGGCTTAATGAAGGACGGTCGCACATAACGATAAGCTCAGCTTCTCTCCTCCGCAGGAAGGGGGATACTGCCTTCAAACTGACGACGATAAGGTGCTGGGTATCGATTTAAAAAACCCAAGGTTTTTTCAATATGCGCTGCTATGAGAATATTTGATCGATGTGGGGCTTTTCACACAAGTGCGGGACCTTAAGTCAGACTTTGAAAGGCTGTTTTAAGACTTTCGGACATTATTGCTGCAGTGTCTAGCACCTCTCTTTTGAATTGGACGCTTTTCGTGGTCTATCTTCTTTCTTCGGGAAGTTGGCGTGCCTCTTCTGCTCGTAGATCTCGCGAGCAGCTCCAATTTTGCTCAATGTGTAACGAAACCATCTGTCGAACCAGCGGTTTTGTTATTGTTACCGCTTTGCCAATACATATTGCCTTTGTCTATGAATACTTAAGTCTGATTCAAAAGACTCGAATGAAAAGAATCTGGCGCACTCTTTCACTCGTAACCGACCGAAGACAAAGCTAAAACTTCCTCAAAAACATAGTTACAACTCTTGGCTTGCCTTAGGTGGCGCTCCAGTCCGGGTTGGAACTGGGCCTCGGCCAACAAGCTTCGTCCGCTAGCTCTATTTCTAGCTAGTCGTCACCAGTGTTGCACCCGAAGTTGGCTGAGGTCCCCTTCGACTTGCATGCGCCACCTGAGTCTCGGTGCTCCCTGCGGTGTGGATTCGAAGATTTTCCGGGCCGGGGCATTGGTGTCCATCCGCCGTAGGTGGCCCGACTATCGCAGTAGTTGTATTCTTTTGCACTCTTTTGGCCAGGTCGGTGGCAATCTCTTGACGTTGATCGGGATATCCACAGCCGTACCTGGGCTACAGCAAGGGAGTAAACGAAGTAAATGTTATCACCAAAAGTTTGCCTTGCGTCAATTTTGAACTATCTCCATGCCTCCTTGTGATTGTTAAGAACTGTCTTCTGGCAACTACAACGTGTCGTCCAAATAGCAAAGTCCGTCAGCTCGAATCCAATATTGGAGGTGGTGTCGTGCAGGCTTTGCTTTTCGATTGTCCCACGAAAGACCAAAGATGACATCTTTTCCATAGCATTGGCCCCAGGCATTAAAATCACTTTGGGACAGTCCTGGATATCACAATTTGCACATCCTGTAAGTCGTACCTAATAAGGGTTTTCACCGGGCACATATCTGGGACTGAGCCAAATCTTCCTTCACTACCCCTTCCTTAAATCTCGAAGAGATTCATAATTAATCGCTTCCAAGCATTAATTCTTAAGTCTTAAGAATTCTAGGTGTTCTGAGTTGAAGAAACAATTTCTTTTCAGCTGGCACTGGGCACAATCAACTCAATGGTTTTTGTTGTATTGTGTAAATGAATACGCAGAAGGGTTGATTAGGTTGGACCTGTCAAAAAAGTTAAGTGCACTGAGCTGTACACACTGCAACAGAATGGGGATCTTAATGCTGATGCTGCTGGTTGATGTGGTCAATTCTTGGTGATTGAATTCTTTTAATTTATATTTGACGTTTTGTTTTTCTATTGTGCTTTTGTGCTATTTCGTTTCGAATCAAAAATTTGGTGGCAACCAAAAATACATTTTTTTACCTATTTCTTAATCTGACAGAATATCCGAGTTGCCTGTGAGCCTAAAAAACTAATTTTTACGAGAATATGGCAGAGAGCTGACGACCGGACAATGCCATTTTTAACCACAGGCTGTCGTTGAGATACCTATGTCAAAAATGAAAGCGTAAGTCAAGTTAATCTTCTTTTTTTCCGGTGGAAACACTTTGGAGCTAAATTTTCTGTGTTTTATGTACAGTGGAAGCTTCATATAAAGCAATGCTTGTATTTTATCTCTAACAATCCATATGACATACTTATCTTTGGAGTCGTTATCTTTTTCTCTTCTGTGCTAATGTTGGCAAATTTAGCCTTCATAGGAATAGACCACACGGTAGGTATGTCTGCAGTCGTTAGGTCTTAAGAAGTGGCTTAGTTCTCATTTCAATATTAAGACCTCTAGAGTTTAGACTAACAGAAATGTAGGAACTCATTATAAAAGATAAGAAAATCGAACTACAAATAATTTTAAGAGTGGTTTTAGGAAAAAATTTAAGAAGCTCGTTGCGCATGAACTCTTGCACCTTTTGATTAGTTAGAGGATAGTTTGGTTAAATCTTCCTTATCAAATTTTAGACACAAGTGCAGAGTACAAGTCTATTCCAGACCTTTTTTTTCGGACCTACCTGGCTGTGCTTCACCAAAAGATGGATTGTCCAGTGACCGTCTTTCATTTTCCTGCTTTAGTAACTGCAACGGATGTTTCCGTTTCAGATGATCCTTAAGATTTGTAGTGTTTTTGTGGTAATTGGCAGTGTGATGACAAAGCTTACATTTAGTTTTCGTAGTATTATTGTCAGTGAATTTATCGAAAAAGTTCCAAACTATAGATGTGTTAACTTTTGACATTGTTCCTTTGTTTATGTTTTATTTGTATATCGTAGTATTCGTTCACTTCTTCTTCAATTCAAAACTTTGAAAAAGTGCCACCTGCCACAAAATCACTAACCAGACAACCGCACCGGAGTAATCGAAACTGATACAATCGATGAATACAATACAACACACAAGTTCCCGCACTGACGACGAACGCACAAGAACAATCGATACGGCAACAATCGACGAATAAATGAATACGTATAGGTGAAATGAATACGGGATACACTGCACACAGCCGATTTAATTAAAGAACTCACAATCACAACTCGAACTCATTCATGTATTCCAACTAGATTAGATAAAGCGCTCTCAGTCACGCAAGTGTGCAATATACTGACTCACTGAACAACTGAACTCACCTAAAGTGAGCGTCGCGTCGCATCGCATGGCACGACAGAAGAGGCAAAGGCAACGTGTATAACTTATCGCCAGCACTAGGAGGAAATTCATTATGTGTACGTAAAATGGAGCAAAACACCCGCCCGGTTCCACAGCTATACGAAAAATTTCCATAACGACTCGTACTCGTGCACACCAATGTAGGAATTTGCAATTCAGTGGTTGGAGAATTGAAAAAATCGAGTGTCAACAACCGATTCCCCTCCATTTTACATAATTCATAACGAGAGAGCAATCGAATTATTCGATTGTCATTTTTTCCGTTGCTTATCGATTATACAGGGTGGCGCACAGTTGTATTGAGTAATTTTATTTTTTCTTGCTTATTTTGTTTTATTTTTTCATTTCTCATCTTATATACAGGGTGTTTGTTAATTCTATGCAAATATTTTGGGATATGATTCTTGGGTATAATTGAAGAAAAAATCGATTTACAGTCTGAGCCAATCTCTAATTTTTATAACATTTACATTTGGGAATTTAAGAAAACACCTTCCTTGGGTACCTTGATCCATACTAACACAAATATCTCCGCTAATATGTACTAACAACAGTCACTTAATTAAGGATTTAAATTTTAGAAGAAATAGTACTTCTTTTAACTACTTTAAAATAAAATTGTTGGTTTTTTTTACTTTCGAGATATTTGCTCTTAAGTCGAAAGGATTCGACTTAAATTCCCTGCCCATGACATTTTTTAGCGGTCCGTCTAAAAATCCTGCGCCCCCCCCCCCCCCCCCCCCTTTTTAGAGAAATCATATAAAAAAATCACGCGCATCAGAAATGATCCAAAATATAAAGGAGTAGCGAGTTTTGCAGTTTCAAAAACTTCTGAGATTTAACTCGAAAACAAAAGCATTTTCAAACAGAATATTTTAAAATCTTCTAACATCTTAATAGTATTAGCGATCTTGTTCAGATTTGGTACGTGGGCATTGAGTGTACAAAAATAAAGCTAATTTTGAAATAATTAACGGCTAAATTCTTTCTCATCTGAAATTTTGTACAAAACTATTGACGAATGGAAAAGTCGAAATGCGATACCAGTTGGATAATAAAGGAGTATATAGAGACTTGCAACAACGTCAAAGCCGAAAATTTTGACTGTTTGTTGACTGACAGAAACTTCAATGCTGTTTTCCCGCCTTAGTTTGATTGGTAAGTTTTTGCTTATTTTTTCGCCAGTTGACAAGTAAATCCAAGCCGGATGATAAATTTGAGAATTTTTCAAAAACTGACGTTGTTGCAGGTCTCTACATATTCCTCTATTCTCCGTCGGGAGGTTGCCTTCAATCGTCAATAGCAAACTTTGAATATTCAATAACTTTAAAGATTGGACTCAAAAGCCTAAAAGCATTTTTGAAAACGATTTTTTAAAGTTTCTAGTATCTTCACGGCTAAGACGATATTGCTTAGATTTAAGCAAAAAAATTTTGGTTTCCAACAAGCGAAAATAAAAAACGTTATGTTTTACCGATTTCTCAGAAATCCATGTTCGCAGAATTTAAGAAAAGTAGTCAACGCTAGCGCAGATGGTTTTAATATTGAAAAAAAGTCTAACGGTAGGAGTTAAAAAACTTTTCGAAATCGCTGTTTTATGGATTTGAAATTTTGAAAATGGTAAAAAAGACAAACAACACTTTTCTGTCCCCCTCTATCTCCGAAACAACGATAGGTGAAAAATTTACATAATTAACGGGGGTAGTCCATTTTTTATGATTCAGTTTATCAGTTTTGGAATAGTAAATGATTTCCGAGATGTTCTTGAAAACACTATAGTTTACCGACTAAAATGATGCAACACCAACCAATTTTGACGCAAGCATTACCTACCACATGAACGTTGAGCTAACACGTAAATCTTAAAAAAAAAAACTTTAAACTTATAACAGTTTCTTTAAGAAATAAACTGTAGTGGACTCCTCCACTGAACTTATCATGGAAGTTTGTTGGGTATTTCAAATATGGCGTTAGCCATTTTTCTAAATTCTCATTGAAAAATTGAAATATTAGCAGTTATCGAAATGATAACAAGTATACGCGTATTTCGTTCTTGAACTTATTTTTCTCTAATGAACTCAATCAAGCTGGGGTTTTTTCCCAGGAACAATGTTAGAAGCAGCGTTGCCATCCCAGCCACTTTCAGTTCAAAGACTGTAACTTTAGTACTTGTTATCATTTCGACAGCTGGGAATATTTAAATTTTTCAAAAAACTGTAGTATTCTTGCTCTTTTTCTTTTTGGCGCGAGGTTATGATCTGAAGCGATGGATTATAACCATCCCACTCTACTGCATTTCTAATGGTCCGCTTTTGGGGTACGCCGATTTGATCTCAGAATATACCGGCAGGCCACCCGGTTTTGGATCTCTTCGTCACTGAGGCGAAATAAATTGTGTTGTCGTTGCATTTGCGTGATCCATGAATGTTTAGGCGTGCCTTTCTTTTGCGATTTTGGTGGAATGTCGATTAACATTGCCTTTTTGACTGGGTTCTCGTAGGGCTTTCTCCTTTGAACATTGCAATACCAACTTAGCCGGTCGTGGCCCATTTTCCTAGCGATAGGTTCTTTTACATGGAGGCTTCCGCGGAGCTTCGTACTTTTTATTCTATCTCGCCTTGTTACTCCTGCTGTCTTGCGAAGCATGTCATATGTATTTCTTATACGCTGTCCAACATTGTGAACCATATGTGAGCGCCGGACGGCCAACTGCGGTGTAGAGCCTTCTTTCAGCTTAGGTGTCATTTTTCGGTCACAGAAGATGGCGGCGTTTTCTCGCCATTTCATCCACCCTACGCTTACGCGATGATTGATGTCGTCATCACAGTTTGCTTTGCTATCGATCATAGATCCCAGGTACATACTTAAACTTTTCACACTTGGGAAGCACATTTTCGTTCAATTTAATGTCCGGAATTGGCTCGGGTGGGTCAGAGAATGTGCAGCACAGGTACTCTGTATTCTCTTGGCTAATACGACACCCATTCTCCTCTTAAACATCCACCAATATGTGAAGTGCGTGGACTAAGGACGCGTCAATGGTGTACACCGACTTTAATTGGGAACTCATCAGTGACTCCGGAAGGACATCTCACTCTTGACTTTGCTCCATAATACATCTCAATGATCATCCAGCTTCTGGAACTCCTCATTTTCTTAGCGCCACCCATATCAGATCTCGTGGAAGTCTATAAAAATTTAAAGCTTTTTCAAAATCAAGCACCACTATGTGATATTATCGGGCATCACAATGTTTTTCGATTTTGATCCTTATACTTTGGATTGCATTAGTGGTTGATTTACCCGCGACAAACCCAGACTGGTCCTCAGATAGCCTTAAAATTTTCCGCAGTCGACTTTCTAGTACCCGCTCGACGATCTTCATGGTATGGGACAACAGCTTGATAGAACGGAAATTGTCACAGCTTCGTGTGTCACCATTTTCTTTGAACAAAGGAAGAAGACAACCTTCCCTCCACTGATTAGGCACTGGATTTGGATGCCCTCTTATTAGTTTGGAGCAGGGCTCGTAAAATATCGCCCGTGAACCATAAAATACGGATCTACATCGTTCTCTTTTCATGTTCTCACGAACCATAAGAAATATAATTCGCGAACGATAAAATTTTCGATCCATAAAAATGTATAGTTCTCTCTTTGGAAGGTTGTTGGGGGTAGCAGACGAGAGAGGGGGGGAGGAGTGTTCCCACTAAGGCACTTCTCCTTGCATCCGGACGGCAGCGGAGGAATTCCCCAGATGGAATCAACGGTGGCGTCCATAGTTCCAGTCAGGCCGAACTACTTAGTGAACACCTTATATGGGCTACTACGACGTATTCGGAGCTCAGGCCTATAAGGAGCGGGCTATCCGGCTCTCCGTCCTTAGAGCTAAGCAAAGGATCTGGTCCTCCAGGTTGGGGGTCGTGCCGTCGGGGTGACTTCCCGGCCACGTAAAGAAACACCAGTCACGAAGCGGAAACAAGCCTCGGATTCGGACGGATTTACTGTTGACGACCAATGCAAACGAGAAAAGGACAACGAGCTCCGGATCTGCACGTGGAATGTTAGGTCCCTTAACAGACCACGTGCAGCCGAGCAACTAGCGGAGGCCCTTAACGACTGCAAGGCAGACATTACTGCCATCCAAGAAATGCGGTGGGACGGGCCGGGCAAAAGAAGGATGAAAAACTGCGACATCTACTACGGCGACTGCTACCGGCATCAAAGACAGCGCCTATTTGGATGTGGTTTCGTTGTTGGAGGCAGACTTAGGCAAAAAGTCTTGAGCTTCAACCCTGTAAGCGAGCGCCTCGCGACGATCCGCATCAAGGCTAAATTCGCCAACATTAGCCTGATATGCGCACATGCCCCCACAGAGGAGAAAGATGACGAGACCAAAGATATGTTCTACGAGCTCCTGGACAAAACTTATGAGCAGTGCCCTAGCTACGACATTAAAATTGTCCTAGGCGATTTTAATGCCAAGCTAGGAAGGGAGGGCATCTTTGGTCGTACTGTCGGAAAGTATAGCCTGCACGACACGACCTCCGATAACGGATTCAGGCTGATCGACTTTGCTGCGGGGCGACACGTTGTGGTAGCTAGTACACAGTTCCCACATCTCAATATCCACAAAGGGACATGGAGATCTCCCGATCAATCAACCGTCAACCAGATTGACCATATTGCGATCGACGCAAGGCACTCCTCCAGTATCATGGATGTCCGAACTTTCCGAGGGGCCAACATTGACTCGGATCACTACCTTGTTGTAGCCAAGGTACGGCTGCGGATATCCCGACCAGCGCCAAGTAATGGAAATACTGTGAGGAAGTTTGACGTCGGCCGACTACAATCGCAAGAGATCGCCAGGTCCTTCTCCAACCGAGTCTCTCAAAACCTTCTACGAAGTCCTATGCAACCAGCATCAAGTATTGATAGCCAGTGGCAACATTGCCAAAATGCCATCAGAGACGCCGCCTCTGAAGTGCTGGGTTTCACACGGCCACCACAACGAAACCCCTGGTTTGACGATGAATGCCGGCAAGCACATGCAGCTAAACAGGAAGCATACAAAGCGGCGCTGCACAGAAGGACTAGAGCTGCTCGCGAGCTCTACGAGCAGAGGAGGAGAGAGGAGCACCGGCTTCTCCGAAGGAAAAAGAGAGAGCACGAGAAGCGCGCGGTTGAAGAGATAGAGAGATGTTACAACAGGAATGAGGTTAGAAAGTTTTACCAAAGGATCAAAAGGTCCTGCCAAGGGTATAAACTTCGAACTGAAGCCTGTAAGGACCATCAAGGGAACATCGTTGTAGAATCGCAGTCGGTGCTGAGGATTTGGAAAGACCACTTCTGCAGATTGTATAACGGCGAGGAAGAACCAAATACCGCTGTCAGGCAGAATGAACCATTCAACCCGGGCGAAGACGTTACCGACGAAGCATACGAACGATACCGCCCACCCGACCTGGAGGAGGTGAAAGTAGCTGTGTCTAAGCTCAAGTGCAACAAAGCAGCCGGAGCAGACGGCCTAGCTGCCGAACTTTTTAAATCCGCTGGCGATGAGCTGGTTAGGAGCATGCACCAGCTCATCTGCAAGATATGGTCGGAAGAAAGCATGCCCGACGAATGGAACCTCAGCATTGTTTGCCCGATCCTGAAGAAAGGAGACCCTCTGAGTTGTGCCAACTACAGAGGCATAAGTCTTCTTAACATCGCATACAAGATCTTTTCTGCTGTACTGTGTGAACGCCTGAAGCCGTTTGTCAACAATCTGATAGGCACATATCAGTGTGGCTTTAGGCCAGGAAAGTCCACCATCGATCAAATATTCACACTGCGGCAGATCTTGGAGAAAACCCAGGAATTCCAAATCGATACACACCACCTCTTCATCGATTTCAAGGCCGCGTATGACAGCATCTATAGAGACGAGCTATATAGCGCAATGTCTAGTTTTGGCATCCCTGCCAAACTCGTCAGTCTGTGCAGGATGACGATGGAAAACTCACGCTGTTCCGTCAAGGTCGGCAAAGACCTCACCGACCCCTTTGATGTCAAAAAAGGATTTAGACAAGGCGACGCGCTGTCATGCGACTTCTTTAACATCATACTTGAGAGAATTGTGCAGAACTCTCGCGCCAACACCAGAGGTACAATCTTTCAAAAGTCCGTTCAACTACTTGCTTACGCAGACGACATTGACATAATCGGTAGAACAAAGCGTGATGTCAGTGAAGCCTTCGTGAGTATTGGGACGGAAGCGGCGAATATGGGTTTAGCAGTCAATGAGGGCAAAACCAAGTATATGCTGTCATCAAGAAAAGACACCCAACACCGACGTCTTGGACAAAACATCACCATCGACAGCTATAACTTTGAGGTAGTTAGGGACTTTGTCTACCTGGGTTCCGCTATCAATTCAGACAATGACACCAGCGCTGAAATCAAACGAAGGATAACTCTTGCCAATCGCTGTTTCTTTGGGCTAAGAAGGCAATTGAGTAGCAAAGCCCTCTCTCGAGCAACTAAAGTGTCCATGTATAAGACCCTCATCATCCCAGTCCTGCTGTACGGTGCAGAAGCATGGACCCTGTCAAAGGCGGATGAAAACACTTTAGGCTGCTTCGAGAGGAAAATTCTTCGGACGATTTACGGTCCCGTCTGCATAGACGGAGAGTGGAGGAGGAGATATAACATCGAACTGTACGGGCTGTACAGCGATACCGACCTAGCCAAAAGAGTCAAAACACAACGTCTACGATGGCTGGGTCATCTAGAGCGGATGGACACCAACGCCCCGGCCCGGAAAATCTTCGAATCCACACCGCAGGGACGACGCGGTAGAGGAGCACCGAGACTCAGGTGGCGCACGCAAGTGGAAGGGGACCTCAGCCAACTTCGCGTGCGAAACTGGAGACGGCTAGCTAGAGACAGAGCTGGCTGGCGAAGCTTGTTGGCTGAGGCCCAGGTCCACCCCGGACTGTAGCGCCACCTTAAGTAAGTAAGTAAGTAAGTCTCTCACGAATGAACTGTATCAAATTTTTTTTTGTATCGTTCGTTCGTGAGAGATCGGGAAAAAGAAATTCTGTAGAATATAGTTCGTTTGTTATAAGGTTCCTTAAAGATCTATAAACAAATCATTCTTTGTCAAGTATCTGTTCGTTCGGTTTAATATCAAGTTTTGATTGTGGCTTCTGCAATAGAAATATTAATTTGTAAATCCTGTGAACTTCATTCAAAATTGACAGTTAAACTTTGTATGGTGATAGCAAAAAATGTTTGCTATTGCTCCAAATTCATTGGCTCATTGGAGTTTCTCGCCTGATAGAAGTGAAAAATAAGATGCTTCACCTTTATAGTGGATTTCTCCAGCGCCTGCCCCTTCTTCCAGAATTTCTTGGGCTCATTGGAGTTTCTTGCCTGATAAAGGTCGGATAAATTTTAAGGGCCGATGTTGATTGTGAATAAAACACAAATAATTTAGGAAATTATTGTCATGGTATGGCTCAACTATGTTTGAAACAAAATATTGGCCAAATGGCCGCCGCGACCTCGGCGGCACACCTCCACCCGATGGTCCAAACTTTCGATGACGCTGAAGCTTAATTGAGGGTCTATGCCGAAGTTCTATAATGTGCCGAATTATCTCATCCTTTAGCTCTTGAATTGTTGCTGGCTTATCGACGTACACCTTTTCTTTCAAATAACCCCAAAGAAAAAAATCCAACGATCTTGGCGGCCAATTGACATCGCCACCACGTGACAAAACACGGCCATTGAATTTGTCGCAGAAAAGAGCCATTGTTTCGTTAGCTGTGTGGCAAGTGGCACTGTCCTGTTGAAACCACATATCGTCCACATTCATATCTTTGAATTCGGGTCATAAAAAGTTCGTTATCATTTTACGATAGCTAACACCATTCACAGTAACTGCTTGACCGACCTCATTTTGGAGAAAGTACGGCCCGATGATGCCGCCAGCCCATAAACCGCACCAAAGAGTCAGTCTTTGTGGGTGCATTGGTTTTTCGACAATCACCCTTGGATTATCATTCGCCCAAATGCGGCAATTCTGCTTATTGACGAATCCACTGAGGTGAAATGTACTTCATCTTCAGTGTTGATGATCACTGAAGATCATTTTCTTCAAAAATTGATCATCCACTGTTGCCATTTCTCGCCACCATTCTGACCATTGACGACGCTTGAAATGGTCAAGAGGCTTTAGTTCTTGAGTCAATTGCACCTTGTAAGCGTCTAAATGCAAGTCTTCATGCATAATGTTCATCAATGACGAGCGTGAGATTTGCAATTGTTGGGCACGACGACGAGTTGAGGTGGACGGGCTTTTCAGCCACACTATTGCGAACAGCTGTGAGCGGTGCGAGCATGCATTGGTATTTTCACTTCTCCTTCAGACCCGGTTTGCTCAAATTTTTGCACGATTTGGACGATTAGATTGAGCGAAAAAATCACGAAGTGCACGATATGCATTTCGATTTGAACGCTTATTTTCATAATAAGAACCTCCAATGAACCCAAAGAATTCTAGAGGAAGTGGGCAGGAGCTGAAGGGAACCATTTTAAAGATGAAGCATCTCATTTTTCTCTTCTAAAGGGTGGTTAATTTTTAAGGGCCGATGTTGAATATGAGCCACACCTTAACGTCAAGTTTTTTTCTGCATTTAATTTGACATTTCCCGATTTCAAACTTACTCAATTTAAACCCTGGAAAGTTACACAATCGAGCAACGCGTTAAAGTTATTCAGGAGCAGGAGGAATCCATAATAAAGGAGAATCATCTCATTTTTCACTTCTGCGAGGCAAGGAACTCCAATGAATCCAAGGAATTCTGGAGGAAGTGGGCACGAGCTCGAAGAATCCTTTTGCCAGTCGAAATTTCATTTATTTAATTATAAAGTCATGTACATTAAGATTTATAATCTTTTTTAGTACTGAGTGTTAAGCATTGATAGTTTTTGCTGAATTTAAGTAATTAAAACTATGTTAACAATTATAACAATAATTAACTTAACCTGGAGTTATGGATAAGGAGTATTAGGGACGAATAGTAAAAAGATTTTACATGTATAAATAGAAGCAGGGTGTAGGACTATTGCGGGCGAGTTGAGGAGAAAAAATGTTGAAAGATTGCACTTTTAAAATCGGATCTACTAGATAAAACTTTGATTTGTATAGGTTATGAATTCCAGAGTCTAACAGAGTAAATGAAGAATAAACGATCCTTTATTAGGGTGAAGCCCACCATTTTTCGGTACTACCAGGCAAGGAACTTTAATGAACCCAAGGAATTCTAAAGGAAGGGACTGGAGCTGGAGGAAACCCTTATAAAGGTGAAACAATAATCATTTTTGATTCAGTGTTCCAAGTTTTTTCAATATTAACATATTTGAATAACATTCATGCAAAATTACTTCTTTTCTATTCAAATGATTCGCGAACGGATCTCCAATAGTTCGCACGTGATAAATTCGGATACAAACCATATTTTACAGATCACAACGCATTTGATTCGATCGTGACAACGAATTTTATTTCTAAGCGAACCAAATAATAAAGTTCTTGATCGAATCAAAAATTAAATTCCTTTCTGAACTTTTTACGAGAAAACGAATCATATTTTATAGTTCTGCAAACCCTGGTTTGGAGACGAAGGTCGTGCGCCATCTTGACCCGCTATCTCCTATTTTTTCCCAGAACTCCGAGGGTATCTGATCCGGCCCAACCGCTTTTCGCTTTTTGGAGTTAACTTAACCACCTTCCCAGCCTCTTCAACCGTGATGTCTGGTACTTCTTCCCAGTTGGGATTGGTTTCTTCTGGAAAGTGTTGCCTGGGAAACTGCTCAATCAAAAGTCCAGCACAATACTGCAGGCACCTGTAAAGAATTTTGCCCTCATCCACAAGAAGCTGGCCCTGTTGATGAGCTTTGGCGAATGAATCTGCTGATCATTTCTCCTCCTCTTAACGGCAATTTTGAAGATTGTCCCACCGGTATCCAAGGTACTTTGTCGATGGTCCTGTATGGCCTGGTGTGTATCAGCAGTCGGAAAAGAAAAGCCTAGCCGAACAACTGTGCGTTTGAAATGGCAAGATCGTTTAGAACGAAGGAAAGTCAAAGAAGACCAGATGGTTTTAAGTGTTTGGTGAGCTGAATCCTCCTGCAGTGTGCTTGGAAGACTGAGAACCGGAACAACTTAGGACACATTTTGATAAGTCTTGGTTTTCCTCAAATTAGAGCACCACATGAAAGCTCTACGCAAAAACTTTTTGATAAGCCTTGGTTTTCCTCAAATTAGAGCACCGCATGAAAGCTCTACGCTCAAGTGCTCAAGCTCAAGTGCTTACTTGATTAACAAAAAGAGGCTCGAACCAGTGAGTATCAATGGCTACTTCTGCTATTTGCCTCTCACTCTAAACGCAGTCATGCTAGTCGTTCTTTAAAATTATATTTTTGGAATCCCCATTTCGGACTACGCAAAGCTCGGCTTGGACTATGCAAAACTTCGATCTAACCACATTTACCTTTCACTACCTTTTAACCAGTAGGTACCTACCTACGTGTGTATGTATACCTACTCAAGTTCAAGACTTTTCCCATCTTTATGTCATTTTGGCGACACAATTCAAACATCAACGGTGAGCAAATGTTATTTTAAAAAATTCCACACGCATGCAAGTCGTTCTGGGCCGCCCCAGTGTGTTTACTTAGTCTCACCTGTTGACAGATCAAAGTTCCGAAACACACCTTTATGTCTTCTCTATCGTTTCCTCCCCCCACAAAATGCCAAACAGCACCAATCGAGTGTTAAAGACAAACTCAAACCAAACTCAAACCCTCCTCTCTGCCGCACGAAAACAAAAAAAAAAAAACAGACGGAATAAAGAAAAATCACCATAAAACCATAGCCGAATGCTAATTTGAGATACACCAACCTCATACAAATAGCATCTAATTAAGAAGCTATGTTTTGCTAGCTGTATCCTAATAATTTCCCCCTTTGCGTGTTTGTTGAATGTCAGCAAAATTATGGTACGTTGACCGCCTTAGTTTTAATAATTAGGCGGGAAACGCTCCGATCGTGCGATCGATCATGCAAATTTCTCCACAAGAAAAAAGTGATAAGGTACATAGGTACAAAAAACTGATCCGAACGAAAATTGGTAGGTACACACTAAGGGAGTAGGTACCTACCACTCTAGCAAGTATTACACGCAAAAAAAAAATCATTTGCTTATAAGTTCGAATGGGGCCCGGTACGATCGCCATAAACACCCCGCCCTGTGGTACTTCGATTTACCTCTAATTTATGACTTATTTATTCATCCGAATTCTATTAAGCCGATTTTGTTGAAAATAAAATCAGAGGATAGCTTAGAGCTGCGAGGTTCAAGTATGTAGAAGAAGAAATGTGAAAACCGTTCGCCGGTGCTCATACCGATTCTGGACAAAATGGATGTGAACTGATTATAAATCGATCAATTACTCGATAGGTGGCGTTAGGTTTTATGTATTTGTGATCTTTTCTCAGAACTTGCGATTGAAATTCAGGTGGTTAATGTTCTTCGATCGGTTAGGTATGATCGCTTTTGATAAGTGAGGTTTGTAGCTTTAAAAGGCAATTGCGGTTGTCATTAAGAAAAACAAGCACGCGTCAGCGTCTTTGGATCGAATGAATTCGATGATTAACTTTTGTTTTTAGGTTTGAAAGGCGAAATGCAGTTAAAATCGTCAAAAACGTCTACTATTAAGCTTTAATTGGAAACGCTATTAAAAACTGATCAAATTTCACTTAAATCTATACAAATAAATAAATAGAGTGGCGCAACAGCTCGAGGTGAACCAGGGCCAACTTCTCAACAATGTATGCTGGTGTGTTAATTTCTTTTTACATACAAAGGGACCTACAATTTTTTGCCGAATCCGAACGGCACTTTGAGAAGTTTTTCAAGACAAATGACACTCTCGGAGGGCTTGTCAAACCCTCGCGGAGGTGGGGACCGTGAAAAAGAACAAGTCTTTTTTTCAGGTGACGATGGCAGGATTCGAACCCAGGCCTCCGGCGTAGTAAGCACACACACTAACCACTACGCCACGGCACCCCCCGTGTACATAAGCATAAATCTATACGTCCCTGCTTATTTCGTATGTTGAAATGGATGAACTAGTTCCTTGATATGACCTACACTTTTTCAAGAATCTTATTTCCACGGAACAAACTTTGGAATTCAGTACAAAAAAAAAATATTTCTTGACACTTAAAAACTTCAGCTTTGGGTAAATACATTATTCCTTGAGCTATGAGAGGCATAGAGTATACACCTAGGTTACACATTTAGTGACACCGACACGAAAAATCGGAGTAATTTGACACCTCAAAATCTGTTCATACACATCCCTACACCCAGTACACATGTTGGTATCCAGACACTAGTGCCTGACATTTGTGTCATGTGTATGGTCCGCTTAAGATCTCGGGGCACTAATTCGGTGTCTTAGGTGTGTCTTTCCTAAGACTTGCAATTAAAGAAAAAAAAACATTCATCGTGTCATCAGAACATTGTTGTTCGAACTCCGAAAGAAGAATATTGTTATGTGGCGACAAGAAATAGAACAAAATGCAGGAGTCGCTAAATGCACCCATCGATTCACTCTACGAACAAAACCCGCTCGATTCACTGAACGAACATACCCAACTGCCATTCCAGTCATCTGACGCAGACTGCCGTTCGAAGTTCGAAAACGAAATCGAACTCCCCCTTCATGGAAATTAATGGAAAAGTACCAATGGAAAATTACCAGCGTCGAACCATCGAGAACATGGTGAATTTGTATAAATACGGGAGTTATATTTTAAAGGTTGACTTGTGAAAATTGGTAATAAAGTAAAAAGTGATTGAATTGAAATAAAGTGTTGAATTCTAAGTAGTAAAGTTGAATAACAGTGTGATTTGATTATTATCACAAAACTCATATTCACTTTTATTAATTATAAAAGTGAAATTGAGTTTTATTCGACGAACCCCAGACAAAAACATTACAATATAATAATGGAGTGAAGCGGCTTGGTGTGCCAAGCAGTATTGAAATAAAGAACGCCCTGATTCAAAATGGAATGAAGTTCCTCGGTTGGCCACGCAGTAGCGTACACGATCTGTCCAATTGTTAAACACATTATCGATTGTGTTCAGTTGTATTTCACCAATGGCTTCACGAATATTGTCCTTTAAAGCGTCAATTGTCTCTGGCTTGTCGGCGTAACACTTATCTCTTACGGCACCCCACAAGTAATAGTCCAACGGTATCAAATCGCAGCTCCGAGGTGGCCAAACGACATCAGCTCTGCGGCTGATAATGCGATCTTCAAAAACAGGACGCAAAACATCGAGTGTAGCTTCAGCTGTGTGGCACGTAGCGCCGTCCTGTTGAAACCAAATCCTCCAATATCCTGTTGCCAATATCCTCCTCTTCAATTTTTGTGAACAAAAATTCGTTCAACATGGCCCGATAACGATCGCTATTGACTGTAACGGCCAGTCCTTGCTCATTTTCGAAGAAAAATGGCCGATTATGCCTCTGCACCGAACAGTGACTCGTTTTGGGTGTATCGGCTTTTCAACATATTCGTGCGGGTTTTCTGTGCCCCAAATGCGACAATTTTGCTTGTTTACATATCCGCTAAGATCAAAATGAGCTTCATCTGAAAAGATTTTTTTTTTGCATCTTCTCTAAATCGATCGCAGGCCCACTTAGCGAAGCGAAAACGCATATTTTCCAGCGTTGTTCAAGCGTATACACTACCATATTCGTTCAGCGGAAGGATAAAACTAATTATCTGTCAAATCAGACAAGAGCTAAGTGTTCCCATTCACGAAGTAAGCAATAGCTAAAAATACGTAAGATGGCGGACCCTTTATTTTTTTTAATAGTTGGACAAGCCATGGGGCCCGTATCTTATTTTGACCGAATAACTTTTTTGAAATCCTCTCAAAAGACTTAATCTAACTTTCTTAAAATGATCCTTAAATCATTAATTACTAAATTATCCACAGCCTTTATGGTACGAATAGTCATGAAAAAGCAAAGAATAACCGTAAGGGGCCCTTTTTCGGCCCAATGGACCAGAAAAAGTTTGTCTGCTCATTAAGGAAATGCAAATTTTTTCCAAGAACCCTATGTGGTAGTTAATCTTGCGGCCGCCTCCCTGACTATAAATATGTCTCCACCGGAAATTAAAAGAGGATTAGCGGGAGACGATAAAAAATAAATCCCAAAGTGGCTCCACTGGACAAATGTAGGATTAATTTGACACGAACTCTTTGTTTCTATCATTTTAGCTCTCAAAAGAGAGTGACGATGTCATTTCCCAGGAGTGAAAAAACAATTTCCGCTGTAAAAATCACAATAGAAAACGTATATGTACTTTACTTGTGACAAATCTGCCGTACAGGGATAGTTTCAGTTTCCTTTTTGATTCTCAAACTGTTACAAAGGTGTAGAAAACTTACTTACTTACTTAAGGTGGCGCTACAGTCCGGGGTGGACCTGGGCCTCGGCCAACAAGCTTCGCCAGCCAGCTCTGTCTCTAGCTAGCCGTCTCCAGTTTCGCACGCGAAGTTGGCTGAGGTCCCCTTCCACTTGCGTGCGCCACCTGAGTCTCGGTGCTCCTCTACCGCGTCGTCCCTGCGGTGTGGATTCGAAGATTTTCCGGGCCGGGGCGTTGGTGTCCATCCGCTCTAAATGACCCAGCCATCGTAGACGTTGTGTTTTGACTCTTTTGGCTAGGTCGGTATCGCTGTACAGCCCGTGTAGAAAATAGGTTTGTGAAAAGGGTGATGAAAATGTTGAACTCGTGAAAAATGCTGAACTGCAAAAAAATACGAGATACATAGATTGGCGATAAATGTAGCAAACTTTCTTTTTTGGTTTATTTAAATAAAGGCAAAAGGCACTTGTTAGAACAAATAAGTAATAGAAAAGATGATGTACAAATTCTATCCAGGTTTCTTGTTTTCTTGGGTAGTTTTGAGGTTATTGAAGAAATCAGAGACTCGACATACTGCTGCTATGCACTGCTATTTATAGCGCATAGCGCCCGTCCGCGCGTAAAAGGAACCAAAAGAGGTTAATTTTTTCATATTTTTGTTACTTATGGAAAATTCAATTCTTAGTCAAATAAAATAAAACAATTGTTTAAAAATTTTTTTAGTTTTTTTTTAGAATTTTCTTTTTGAAAAATATCACGAAAAATAACAAATTAAATTTGGTTATCAGGTTAGCGCATCCAACTTTTTTTCTTCTATGTTGAGCTCATGAGTCATGAGCTCATGAGTCATGTAGATTAGACGTTTTCGAATAAAGTTAACAATGGAGTCAAGCCTTCTTTCTTGATCATGGCTTCTTAGGTTAGATTGAAAGGTAAGCCGCACAATTTTTCATGCGCCCTTGATGCCTTGAATTAGTGTCAGTTTGATAAAATAATGTTTTCCAGACTCGCAAACTTCACTTACCAGCTTCACTTTATTTATTTATTTAAAAGGTTGAATTATATCGGAGGCTGTGTTAAACTGACATTTTGAGACTTAATCCATCATTGAACCACCCGGGCAGTTTGGATTGGGGCATAATCGTGAGCTTTCCTTTTGCTTAAGTATGGATTACGTTTAAGGCTTCAGCCAATAACTTTAGCCGTATTCTTCCAGGTCGGGGTTGATCAATCTTTTCCCTTTTTTGGACAGTATCCAAATGACCGTTTTTTTTTAAAGTGAAAATCAACTCTCTGCTATTTTACGCAACAATCTATAGCTACCTAATCTGGTATAGTCTACTAGGAAGGTGTGTAGGTAGTTCTTTCTTCTTTCGGAATTAAATTGGAATCAAATTGGTTTTACAACCTTCATCAACTTTGCCATACAATCTGTCCTGCAAGGTAGCTAGTCCTTGGCACATTACCTTTATTTCAAACCCATTCGACCTTTCTGCCTCACCCTGCAAAAACATACATACACAAGTGTGTAGCAGTGGCAATGGCAACTGTGTACTGTTACAATGATATCCTAGTAAAACTGTCAATTTTTTACTTGATTTTTTATTTTTTCTTCCTCTTTCACTCCAGTCAAAAATTCCGAATACTCTGGTATTAGAACTTTAGTGCTGTGAGCTACATAAATCGAAACTATTCCGGTACTCCGCGTCCGCACCGGTTCAGACGCATAAAACTATCGAAAGCAAAACAATCATAAATAAAATTTTAACATTTCATGCACGAATGTTGGTGTTCAAAACACCCTCATGCAGCTATACAGCATTTATCACACACAATTCTTGCTAAAAGGGGCTACCTTCCCGCAAACATACAAGACAACCTATACGGACATACATACAAATAATGTATAACTGTGTAAACATATAATCTGAACTAAAACTTCACCATAAGACTTTATGGGTTTGTGTGTGCAGAATTTTCTTGTATATTTTTTTTACCGAATCTACTTTACACTGCCTTTTCCTTCGTGGCAACGACCAGACCACGTTGTCGTGGTATTGTCGGCGAGCAATCCTATCCAGTGTGGTCGGCCGTCGACGTCGTCGTTGTTCGTTCGTTTTCGTCTCTGCTCCGCTGAGCCGGTATATTTTGTTTGTGCAATTATAGGGATTTTGTACAACACCGATACATACCTAAATTCGACATTGTCTGCTTGTAGCAAATGGAAAAGTTTTGTTCTGTTTCTTTTTTTTAAGGCTAACAGCACACAAGAAATGAAAACACGAGAAGAGAACGAGAAAGCTAACAATTACGTTAGAGGCGATGTTGCCATGTTTCACAGTGAAGAATACTTTTTTTTTTTTTTTTTCTTGGTGTCTTGTATTTTCATCATCCTCGTCTTCACAGTTACCCATGCTCTATTATTATTTATCTAAGCCTAAATAAAAAAGAACACAAAGAATTCTGGCAAAATAAATACATAAAATAAGAGATGCAAGGGGTGAATAGAGGTCGGATGGAATTGGAATATTTATGTATGGATGTGGGCTACACATCAGGTACCAAAATGCTTTACATTTATGTAACATATAGAGGAATATACATACGTTTATAGGCATTCTTGGATTGTATACCTACCTACATAAATACGCTAAAGTGGAATAATTCTGGCGGCAGTTTGATGATGCAAATTGGATGAATCAAAAACGAAAGCAAAATGAAAAAAAAAAAAAAAATGTATCATCGACAGCGACGTGAAGAAAACCAAGCAGATGAAAAGTTCTTATCAGAAATCATTAGGTAATTCAAGTACCTAGTGTTTACTACATATGTAAGCGGGTTGTCTTAAGAAAGAGGAGATTCTATTTAGCATTGTCGCCAGTGTTTCGATCATTTAGTGAGTGTCGGCAGTCTTAAAAAAGTGTAGTGTTAACTTTGAGCGGTGTTTTTAAAATATGTTTGGGAACGCCTTTGGGAAATTAACGAAAGCTGCAAAAGTTTAAATGAACTGACGATGGGAAAAGCGCATTTTAAACAGCTACAGTACTAGTAAGATACTCTAAATGCATCAACTACGTGACATTAAAATGAATGCCTAAGTTTGCTGCAATAGTGTCAATGTATAGCGGATGTCATGTAATCGGTGACAGATGTTAGGACAGCCTTTGCCTACGCAAGGATAAGCGCGTTGAAAATTGCTTTGATATTGTTTTTCCGAAGAAAGTTATCGCCAGCCTCCAAATTTTGAGGGCTTGGGGCTATCAGCGGATTTGGGATAAAACTGTTGTCGTTTTAGCCGGAATAATCACCCCATTAATATTCGTGCAGACAAAATACTTGTGATCATATAAATTCCAGAACAGGAGGCGAGAAACCTGAAGGAAATATTATAAAAATTAACAGAATCAAAGAAGGAACAAAATAAAGTCGCGGTAAACTGGCGGTAAGCTCCGTGGAAGCTTCCAGTTTTTTTTTTATAATAACAACGAGATCAAGGGGTTATGGCATCCTTTAAAATGCGTAACACATTGCAAGCGGAAAGAATTCAAGGACAGACGACATATAAAATAAAAGGAGTTCTCGATCCAACACAAATGTCGGTGAGCCAGCATGGAATATGAGAAACCCTGCCCAGAAAGACCAAAGCTTACTCCCGCAACTGTCATGCCTTTACTGAGAGAAGTTTTAATATAACCAATAGAGTATTCCATAAAAAAAACACCTGACCTGCATGTTCGAAGAGAAAAAAGTGCTAAATATTTGGCCGACCCTAACCTGGATAACAGAAGCTGACCAGAAAGCCGTTCGTTTTGACACAGGCACTTCTGGGTTTTCCGTTTGCTGCTGGTTTTGGTCCGCCCATGGTATAACGCATGCCAGAGCCCACCATATCTGGTGAGCGTTCCCCTATCCGCCACCTGGAGAGGCTCCCAATTGGTGACCAGCGACCACGAAAGAGCTCATAGTTGGAAACGAAACGATAAGATCGGAGGAATCAGTTAAATACCTATGTACCTTTAAATAGTGCTAATCAATAAGCTGTAGCTCAAATCTAATGTCGACTACAGGGAACCCTATCGCGCTAAATGCCCAACGTCAGAAAACCTAGATAAGAGAGTTATTGTCTCTGGCTGGAGTCATTATCTCAGTCCTTCTATGTTTTGCTTCAGATTGGATGGAAGAAACTAGAAGGAGAATGCCGTCGAGCTAAAGACTCGGAATATTGTAAGCAATCTGTAGCATTTAGTCCATTTAAGATCAGCCCGCTTTTACCATAGCTGAACCCATCGATACCCTTGCCGATGAAAAACTAAGAACGGTCTGGATATACGTATCTAAATTAGAAGAGGACTTAGTCAAAAGGCCAAGTCATCAACAATGTTACCACTCCGAACGTTACAACAATGTTACCCCGAACGTTCTGTAGATGCCGAAGACATCGAATGCGCAGATTTTCAGGTTAGGTGGCTGTCCCCGCTCGACAAGGACACACTTGAAGCAAGGAGGTCCATGGTGATGCCACTATGTAGCACCGGAGTAACCAGCCCGAGGAACTAAATGTTAGTTACCCGTTTGGGTGAGAGGGATCTAGGGAACAAGTGATGGTGTAAACCTGAGCCAAAGGTTACCTTCAATGGTTAATTGGTTGGTGACTTACCCGAAGAGGGTAATGAAAGCTGGAAGTAACCGTTTCGGTGTGAACCTCTGTCAGCAAGATTGAGGGGACCAGTGAGAGACTTCCTAGAGAAAGGGTGGATACCCATGCTTTGCGGCATGGAGAACTACACTGCTCAGTGTTCCGCGCATCATGCCTCTCTTATTACTGAGGACAGAAGTAAGTAGCTTTATAACAAAACTCTAAGCAATACGCCGCGCAACAGTAGCAGCCAAACATGTATAAGACGATTGCATGCGATGTATAAGACGATTCACCACCTCATTGACGTAATGATGCAGAAAGCTGTTAAGAATCATAGCGTCACCAGCGCTTTTTCGTGCATGGATTCGCCAAATGTGCCAGACTAAGGCCAAACCGTGGTGTACTTTCGACACGTTAACAAGAGCTTGATTTCCTCTCATCTCCAAAGAAAGGGAAAGACGACGCGACCAAATTTAACGCATGCGCTAAACCTTAAGGTAATGACATAACATAGCGTTGAGATTATAATGGGGGAAATAAATGTTGAAAATGGGATAGAGAAAAGCATAGCCAAAGCATTCAGATTGACAACAAAGCTGACTGTACCGCAGTTTTATGGACCAAGACATTAGTCTATTGCAGATGAAGAAACGCTACTCTGAGCCAGGCAGGGACCCTCCACCGAAGCATATGAAAAAGAAGAAGAAGTTGCCGGGTTGTGAACTTTACGAGTTTCGAACCAACGTTTACCCAGTTAAGAAACTGCTTGGGCAGCTGAGATTGCTAGGAGATGAAGAACTTCTAAACCGAATAAAATCGCCGCTGGGATACCGTCCTCACATGTACATATGTGCCCTGGGCGTTTTATCCATTAAAAGGGCAGAAGTTAATAACGTTTGAGTTTATTTTACAACAAAAAATGCTCGACTGGTTTGAAGTTAAAAACCTCGACTATACAGGTGTTCAGAGCGGTCCTTGTTGGCGTATGGGCGCGTGTCAGCTCAGAGGTATTCTGATTTGTGGAAGAGAATCTATAGCCGTCTTGGATTTTGATTTAATCATTAACGAACTTTTGTACATTAAGAAAAGTAGATCAAAATATCTTACGCGAAGTTGGCAGAGGTCCCCTTCCACTTGCACGTTCCACCTTAGTCTCAGTGCTCCTATACTGCGCCGTCCCTGCGGGGTGGATTCGAGGATTTTCCAGGCCAGCCATCGTAGCCTTTGTATTTTGACTCTTCTGCCAAAGTGGGACGGTCGATGGCTTATTAGGTAAAATTTTCGATTTTCGTCGTCTTAAAGGTTTTTAGACGCGATTTCCATACACCCAGATTTGAGTTTCTGTGCCTTTTTTAACTTAGTCAAAAGGACTAGCTCTTAGTTTTACTGAAAAAACAGAAGAAAGGCAGGAAAACAGGCTAGTGTCTCCATTCGTTAGATACCTGACATGACTTGTCGATAACTGTGGAAAAGAATATAAGACATGAATCATTGGAAAAAAAAATATGAGACTTAAATCATTAGGAAGCTCTGTAGCCAAAATTTAAACAAGCTTTGCAAAATCCCTTAATGTTCAGCACCCTACAAAAAACCTCTGCATACACCACTGCGATTGGGACAACGTTTCTAAATTAATATTTGATGCGGGCGGTACTTTTAAGAGTCTAATAAAGACTCAATTGTAGAGGAATCTCACGACCTCCTGCGATAGTAGTCGTCCGCCAGCTAAAGGCCTTTGTAGCTTTTGCTGTAGTTCATAAGCTATTATTCTTAGCATTTTATGTTAGTTTAATAAAATAATAAGAATAATAATAATAGTAGTCGTCCGACTTAAAAATTTTCAACCTTTTTTTCTTCTTCAACCTTCTGGTATGTACCTACCACAAAAAATAGTTGTTTTTTTGTGGTAGGTACATACCAGAAGGTTGGCTGAACTAAAAAGGTCTGCACCCCATGTATTTGCAATCAGGACAATGTGTTGGTTATTTAAAGTCTTCTTTGAAGTGGTTACACCCTCTCGTCTGGTAGATGGAAACCTGCAATAAAAATGGTTAAAGCCCATATTTTTGCAAAAGAGACACCCTGTTTCTTATTTTGAGTCGATTTCGAAGTGGGTAGACTTCGATAAAAAGAGCACCGTTCTTATTCAACTAGCACTGCTACATTAACATAATAGCCGACTGGTCTCTTAGATCTTTTAGCGTTACATTATATTTGAGACCAACAAGAGACTTCATTGGTAGATATATGTCGTCAGTCAACAACCCTTAAAGCATAACCATAATAGACTTCAGTAGGAATAATGTAATGTCAAAATAGATCGAAAATCCCGTTCAAGTTCTGCTAATTGCTTACGATGGCCTTAATAGATTTAAGTAAACGATTAGAAAATCGGAAGAGATTTGTTTGCACTCCGCGATGAAGCTCTAAGCCGACTTATTTGCTCTACCATAGGTTCTTTGGGTCGCTGATCACGATTTTCGGTTTTTTTATTCGAGAAATTGGGGTTTTTCCCTTAAAACACCGAAAAACACACCTAAGGGGGGTAAACAGCCAAAGCAGCAAATAAGTCTTGCCAAGCCTCGAAAACGACAGCATTAGGTACCTACTTTTGATGATCCTTATTTTGTTTTGTCCGAATTGAGTTAGGGAAGAGAAAGAAGTTGGAAAGAGTCGCAAAAAAAAGAAAATCGAAAAAATCTGAATTTGGGAGTTTAAAAGCGAATTAGTATTATTTTTAGTTGGATACGACTTCCCTTTATAATATCATATCAAAGGCGCAACAGCTTGACATGAACCGGTGCAAGCCCCTCATAACCAATGCTAATCTCAAAAACCATGATCCCTTAAGCCGAGAGCCGACAAATGTAAAATGCAGAAAATCTAAAATAGTAAAAAATTAAAATTTCAAGGGTCTATAATCCCGAAAATACATGTATAACATATCACGAAATCGTTACTTTAAAACAAGGCACTGTATAAAACGCCAAGTGATGGGGTAGCCTATTCTCATAATTCACCTTTAAGATAATATAATTCTGTATTTAGAAACTTTGGCTTTTCAGGGTTGTGGGTTTGTATCCTAACCTATAATTTTCATCACATTTACGAATTTGGGCGGGACGAAGTTCGCCGGGCCGGCTAGTTATGTGTATAATTTAAAATAAATTACTTTCTTTCTATATTTCATTTTACAAGGGGAATCAATAATATCAAAATCTAAAAGTGAAAGTTCCAAGAATACATTGGTCGTAGGTACCTTTACTCAGTTTTTATGTATAATTGCTTTCTTTTTAAATAACAATCAGAAAATAAAGATTAAAACGAAAACAGAGGAAATAACCTAAACATTGGCAGACGTATAGGAAGTTGACAATGCGGTAAGTATATTTATCAGGAACATAGGTAGCACACGCAGGTAAGCGCGTTTATATAAAAGGAGAGAAAAAATCCTTTTCCGTATACCTACCTACCCAATGCATTAGTCAATTTGTTGGCTTAAACTAGGCATACATAGGTGCACGATACTGCAGTGTCCCTAGCATGCATATCAACCAACATATCGTGTCTCAAGCCAGTATTGTACCTAAGTGCATAGGTATATACATTTTTCCCATAAGTATTCAATCCATGCAACAATCCAATAAAATCGGACAGAAGACAAAACTTTAAAAATATTCCTACGTACCGACTGATGTACATACTTAAAAACATAGGTATGCACATACGTACGTGTGTCGTATATGTATGGTTTTGTATAAAAATAAACTTTGTTGGATAATTGCCAATTTTCTTTGAGACTTTTCTGTTTGGCTTTTATTTTTATTTTTTATTTATTTATACGACTGCAGGTCAGAATAATAATGAAAGCCACAATCGCCGCATACCTACAACATACAAGACAACATTGCACTGAGCCGCATACAAACATGCATATTTACACATATATTTAGCCCCACATACCCATCTATCTATAGATTATAAAAATGGATACATAATGTAGACGTTAACTTTAGTATTTTTAATTTGAAAACATTTTTTTGCTTTTTTTAAGAGAAAAAGAAAACACAGACAGGCAAGCTCTCACACGACCACTTAAATTACAGTTTACCCTATCTTAGAAAATGTAGCCTGTCGTACCTACTACGTTTTAAATAAAACTTGTAAGTTGGTCGAGTTGGCAAAGCGCTTTGGAAGAGCGGAAGCGTCTACTTCGATGTTGATGCGGAAAGGAATCTTATGGCGTATTCTTTCCAACACCGAATCGTGAAATTGGTGTGGAATACAGAAAAAAATTGCTCTTTTCTCGTATACCTGAACGGAATCGTGCTCATGTAAATGTTCTTCTGAACTCCGAATTAGTTCGGTGTCGACACCGAACTCAAAATTTCGCTACCGATGTATTTGACGGTAGAGGATGGGTGCAACTTTAAATGTGTATGTGAAGTGACGTTTGGACTCAATTTTCATTCGTGATTGCTTACAATGCGACTGTAATTGTATGAAGTCGATAAAAACTTACCAAATAACTCAAACTGAAAGATATCAAAAATAATTTTAAACAAAAAGTACAAACTTAAAACACGCAAGTTTAAGGTGGCAACAAAATCAACAAAAATAATTAAACAAAAAGAAGTCAAAGCCATCTGACGTTCTGTTCACAATGAAACCGGGTGCACCACGCTGGAATTGTCGCGAACACCGAGTATTATTTGACAGCTCGGTGTTGAAAAGAATTCGGCATTTGTCTTGTTGTTTGTAATTTGAAGGCGATGTTGATTCCTGATGTTGCCAATTGCGCTCGCCAGCATACGAATCGGCAGATTTAGTTTCCCGACTTTTGGTTGCGGGGACACCAGAAGCGATAGTTGCGTGCCTCGTCTCCAAACTTCCGTTTAAATAACACAGCTTGCTTTCCTTTCTCGCTACGGTGCCTGAGCGGTCGCCACTACCGTCGCGGTTGCCACAGTTGGTTCGGCTGCCAATGTTGTTTAGACTGCTGAACTGCGGTCGATTTATCGAGGTGGCTTGGCGTTTGAGGTCGCGAACCTCCGTCCGAAGCGCCTCAATGGAATTGGGCAGTTCAGCTTAGCTGATGGGTGCGGTGCTTGCGACGGCCTGAACTGAAGTGTTTTCAGTGGGAGTGGCTACGTTGACTGTGCACAGGTGTGCGTTCGAGATGTGGAAGATCTTGTCGCCCACTTTCGCCAGCTTCTCCAAATCATCATGTCGAGTGGCGAACAGGACAGCGCGCATGCTCTCTGGAAGGCGATCAAAGAACAGCGTGCGCATTATGGCAGTATCACAGCGGCCAGCGGCCAGCTGCTTCATGTGGGCAAGGATGGCAGAAGGTTTCTTGCCCTTCGTGCCCTCGCCGCGAAGCATTCGATGTAGCTGCGATTCTGGTGTTGGCGCGTTTTTGTTCAGCAGCCTTTCTTTCAGTGCGGGGAACGTGTCAGTTGCTGGAGTATTAGTGGCGAGATCTGCTACGCAACGCTACGGTTCGCCTTCCAGGTTGACCAACACACGTGCGTACTTCTGCCCGTTTTTTGAAATGCGACTCAGGAGGAATGTCATTTCCACCTGCGTTATCCACTACTGCGGACAAAGTGCGTCGAACTTTGGCTGCTGGATGCGTTGAGCCGGTGGATTCGGTGCATCGTGCATTGACGATGGTGGTGGAGAAATGTTTGGCTTTGAGCTGACGAATGGCTTTTGATTTGCGAATTTTCCTCGTCGCCGGCCATTTTTCCTTCCTCCACGGCAGATTCGTCGTCTGACTCAAACGAATCGTCGGTGTTTCCTTCGGTGTGTGACGGATAAGGATTTCGGGTCGATCGTTTCGAGTCGCTCGACCGTTGCACTAAGCAAAACCGTTAGCACCGTGGTTTACAATAGGACCGAAAAAGAGTATGCATACAATTGCAACGTAGTAATACTGCTTATGCAACAATATTGCAGTTTTATCGCGCAGCGAGTGTCACTTATAAATACATTTATTAAATATAATAAATAAACGATTTTAAGTCTGAAATTATTTGCGTTGTCGAAAATATACTAGAGAAAAGTTTCCTCGATCTAGTCATGCCCGTATTTATATTCGCAATGGTGAAATGTTGTCATCCCCTCAGCTGTGTGTAATCCATTCGACGAACAGCTGACGGATGGATTCCAAAATATGGAATGTGCACTTGCTGTGTGGAATGTGTCGAATGTTTTGACATTTCGTTTTTAGTTGTTGTCAAATTGTGATTTGCTTAGTTTGTAATTTAGTATTTTGATTTGTTTTGTTATGTTTTGATATGTTTAAATAAACTATTGAGAATTTACGTGTTTTGATGGCTTCTTGTAAACGCCACAAAAGTTGTACATGCAGTGTCACCTATACGCAAGATGAGTGAACTAAGGCTGCAAAAGGTCCTGCAGGTCTACTGTTACTATTTCTCTATGAATCAAACGGAAAGAGATATTTTATGTTCTTTGCGTTTGTAAAAGGAAAAAGAAAGCAACACACCCTATGACAAATGCAGTGAAAACAGTGTAGGAATGTGCGACAATGGGACCGATCTTTATTTAAGTGGATTGCTTAAAAGGTATTCATAATTTTTTTTTAATCTATTTTCAAGGAAGTTCAAGTCGACATAAACCATTATTTTTTTCGTAAATTTAAACCTGCTATGGCCTATAGGAAATTTATAGGAGGTATTTCACGGGGGGATAACACTTCCATTTTAATAGGACACGTAATCCATTGAAATCGTGCTTCGAAGCTGAGTTTTTTTTAGACCATACCTAGACTGTTATGATATAAACGTCCGGCAATACCTGGGTTTCAACCAACGAGCTATCTCAGTGAGCTCTGTCCTTAATTCACGCAGTTTTGAACACACAGTTGGTTAGGGTTAAGGTTTTCCTTCAGCGCCGAGAATTGTAGTCTTTCCGCCGATTATACAGTTCGTCGTTGGGATTTCCCCTTCATTTGAGTTTAAGGCGCTTCTGCATCGTTAGGACTGGGGTGATTAACGTGCTGTAAAAGGGGGCACTTTAGTCAGTGGGAGGGCATTTGTCTTATGAAATGAAGTCCCAACTTAGAAAAACAGCACCAGTGTAAAAGTTGTTTTTCGCTTCATCTCAGTGCTGGAAAAATTGTCAAAGTTTACAGAAAGGACCAATTCCATGTGTTGACTGAGTTGGCTTTAATTTTTTTACCTTTTAGACCATGGAGCATCTGTCTCATAAGCGGCTTCCTGTTCCGCATTTGTTATCCATGTAAGGATCGTCTGTGACAAACATGAATTTTTTCTGTATTTCCCCTTTGGTAATTTTTCTCTGGTACACTTACATTGAAGGGGAATTCGATATCGAAATTCGAACTTCGAATACCTATCAATTTTCTCTCAGCTGACTGGAATGACAGTTGGGTGTATTTGTAAAGTGAATTGATGGGTGCATTCAGCGACACCTGCATGTATTCTTACGTCTTGTCGCCAAATCACTATTTTCAAAATATATTTCCCCAATTTTTACTTTTAGTCAAAAACGCCACCACTGTGTTATTTTGGTAAACAACTTGGCTTCTACATACCAAACAGATGTAATAATATCCCAGCACCAACAACAACAACCATATAAATTTATTGATGCTTATATAGGTTGGCGGACTCACTGAATGGATGACCAAGTGTGTGCTTTTATTCCAGCCTTTTTGCTTGTGTTGGTCCAAGGCCAAACCTCTTATAGCGCACACATACCATCAGCAACAATAACAATAGCCCAGAGTTTATGACTTTACAAGTGAATGGCTTGGCTAAGTCAACCCAGCAAACAGCACAGCACAGCACAGACATGGCACAGATCCATTTTCATACAACAACAACTCAAATAAGAAAAAAGATTCTTAATTACTTCAGCATTACTTCACTTAATTTCTAAAATTGTATCCACCGCCGGCAAGTGAAGGGGTGCGCGGCGGGACCTGGGGCCAGGAAGTGGTTAAAAGCTTTTTATTTTTGGCTTCTTGATGGCCGCCACCATTACGATTACCAACCACATTGCCATTGATGACGATGGTGATGTTGGAGCTGGAGATAGAGCCGACACAGAGAGAACTTTGAGCAGTTAAATTGCCGCAAGCAACTTGACGTTGACTGTTGTCAGATTTCCCCTCCCCTGTCCCATCAGTGATGTTGAAGGTATACGGGGCCTTTGGGGTTACGATGTGAATTACAATGTGACGAATACGACACAGGGACAACCATAATGATGATAATAATGATCAAGACGATGACGATAGCCAATTTCAGTGGAAATTTGGCGGATTAAAGGCGAAGCAAAGAAAGAAGTAAAAATATCGTCAATTGGCCAAGTTGATAGAGTCTTGGTGGGCTCGAGAAAAAAAAAAATTGCAAATGGCAAGCCGCACGTTTCCATAGGCGAACACAACCGGAGATATCCGGCGAAAGATCAGTTGGGTTGCCAGGTTGCCAGGCAAGTCAAACATCACCTTTACAGCCATGTGGTGGGGCCACCAGCAGCAGTTAGGAGTTTCGTGTAATTTAAGAATTATGCTGGAGGTTGGAGGGGTTTTCAGCACGAATCGCAGGTCATATGCCAGACTCCAGTTAAAGTGAATTATGGCTGACTTTTGTTCTTGATGACTTTTTTAGGTTTCACTTTGTTTGGGTTATGTAACTTGGCCAAGGAGGGGCGACAAGATTTATGGGCGGTTAGGTTTTGGTACATGTGCGTTTTTGTAACACGCAACCTAATTTTCTGCCAGCATGCCATGGCTGGTTTATTTATTTGTGTCTGACATTGATCAGAATGAGGTGAGATTCCGATTAAATGGTTCATATACCTCAGTGAATGAGACTTGGATAACAAAGGGGTACCTACCTAAGCACTTGGGGTGAGTTACCTACCTGAGCGGACTTGAAGTGGTGTTGAATATGGGACACTCAAAAAGACACACATTGCATTTATGGACAGGTATTTAAATAAAATGGTAGGTATGGAAGAATCTGTAATGTAATACGTAGCCTACGATAGATGTGAAAAATCTTGCCACTGAGGCAAAAGAATGGCAGATAACCATACCTACCGTTTGAGAGAATTGCATTTTAGGCAGATAGGTATACCTACTTTGCTTTGCATGCCTCATATGGCCGGTTTTTCAATGCGGAATTAGCCCAGCTTAAACCAAGATCTGTTAATCGCGGAATAAAACGAATCTAGAGTTAACCCAGCGAACAGTTTTTCAGTGTAGAGTTAACTCCGTCAGTTAAGTTGTCAAAATCTTCGACTCTCGAAATTATTGACTGTCCCAACTTTCACTTGACATAGAAAAACACAAGAAAATACCTTTAAGTTATTCTCAGATATCATTTTTCACAGAAACACTCAAATCAACTGCCTCCACCCAGAAAAATCATTCAAAGAAGTTCATTCTATTCTCCAGAGTTCATCCGAGATTAACTCACCACTTTGGCGAGCTAAGCCGAGATTAATCCCAGATCTAAGTTCACTGAAAAAATCACTTCTGGGGTTAATCTCAGCACTGAAAAACTGGCCCTTAGAGCCGGTTTTTCAGTACTGAGTTAAGCCCAGCGTAAACCATGATCTGCTAGTTCCGAAACAAAACGAATCTAGAGTTAACCCAGCGCTCAGTTTTCCAGAGCAGAGTTAACTCAAAATCTTCGACTCTCGAAATTATTGACTCTCACTTCACATGAAAAAACCCAGGAAAGGAAGTTCGACTCATTTTCAGATGTCATTTTTAATAAAAAAACATGTCAAGTCACTGCTATTTCACACTGAAAAAACATTCAAAGAAGTTCATATCATACTGTTCAACAGAATTGATCTGGGATTAACTCACCAAATTTGGCGAGTTAAGCCGAGATTAATCCCGGATCAATATTCACTGAAAAGCTCATATCTGGGGTTAATCTCAGTTTAACTCAGAAACTCGGATGATCTCGCACTGAAAAACTCTCGTATTGGTGCTAGCTCTTATGTAAAGCGGTTTTGAATAAGTTGCAGGAAGCATTCAGCAGAATTTGAACATTTTTGCTTCGATTCCAGCGCTGAAAATACTTACTGAAAGCTTCAATAGGGGAAACTTCAAATTGACAAGCAATTAAGAAATTTAACGACACACAGGAGTGACGACTCTGAGGACTCTAGTTATATAGCTTCCCAACTCAGAGTGCTGCGAAATACGTGCCGAGGACTGAATGATGCATGGAACAGAAATATGTTCGATCACATATGGTGATCCTGATCACATATGTCCAAAAATAGTCTGATCACATCGCGGCTGGAAAAGAAGAATGTTAGAAGAATGTTTAAGGTGAGCACCTGCTTTGGTAGCTTAATCTCACGGTGGGCAATTCCGCACAGATGGTAAAAATAAGCGTTTATCCGCTCTGGGATCCAGCGCAAGAAATCACCCAGCTCAATATGAAGTCACGTTAAGGCATGAACTTTCTCCTAGCAAGTGCGACGTCTACCCAACAGGACACTTGACCAGCAAATGTTCCCACGATTTGTTGTTACCACAGCCACCATGAAGCTCCCACTAGGGGGCTGCCTCTTACAGGCAGAAATGAACCAGGCCGCTAATAAATCAGAAACGAGCCGGCTCATGGGCACTTTGCCTTCTATGGTACAAGAAAAAAGCCTGCGGTCGAGCTTCGCAGCCCGAAGGCCGCTACCAGATGGGCAGCTGCACACAACGCCCACTCTAGAATTACATTAAAAAAGTGGAACTGCTATTCCATTAGATAATGACTGGCAAGCCGGCTTATGTGGACAGACGCTCTTCGGATTAACGAGAGCCTGCGGGTTCGTTAAGCACTTCATCTTATCGAAGTCAGGCGGCCTGGCATGCAAACGACTATATGATGTGGCATTTAAAATTGTCCCGGATTTAGATCCGGTTCCAAAGAGATCAAAGGAGAGACAAGGCATTCTGGAGATGGGAGTAGCTAAAAATGTTTCCCATTTTACAAGAACAAATTCCTCGAATTCTAACGCTGAATTGGGAGATAAGATAAGATGCTTTGGGCCTTAAATGTAGAAAAGCTGTCATTTTTAGAAATATTTTTGAGTTTTAGCCTCCGTCAATCCTAGTATTAAAAAAAAATTGTAAGTGAGTTCACCCTCAAGCTATAATCAATTAAACTAGTCAAGGCACCTAGGCAACTGACACTGTAATGGAGGTATATAGACTACAGGATACAATAAAGGTAGTTCAGCATCCATCACAGGACGGTTAAAATAGCCAACCTGCGGCTGTTCCTCGAGAGAAGCAGACGAGTATATCCCTAATCCTGCATCTACAAAAAGAACAGGTTTTAAGGATAGGGAATTCGGAAAATTTTTTATGGTTTTATAAAATAAAAAAAGGAAATTCAAGAACCTGTAACGTAGCATTTTGCTTGCTACCTTCACGTATTTATGTCTTTTCATATCGGTTTTGGCTATGTGACCATACTGTGGTTTGAGGGACGCACTTGAGCTGCACAGTGTCGTCGGTCTAAATACCATATCGCGACGATATCTCGCCCATCATCATGCCAACTGGAGTAACTCAGATCTTTTGAATATTCTGTTCTAGAGACGAGGTTTTGTTCGATTTTCTACTTCGGTCCAACCTTTTATAATATGCAAGAGGCGATAATATCTCACCTTTGTAAGAACGAATAGGAAAGCAGTATTAGATGCAACATTCGAATCAGAAAACAGTTCTTTTCAAGGAATAAACGAGAGGGTGGCTAATGCACGCATCGCTATCAGATCACTGCTGAATACTCTTTGGAAATCAGGTAGGTTTTCAGGTTAGAAAATTTTTCAAAATCTCGAGAAGAGGAAAATGGGCGAAATTCAATAAAAACTACAGAGCAATTTAACCCCCTGTGCAGTAACAGATCTCAACACCGAACAAGAGATCGACGATACAGCCGACGATTTTGCTCTCTCCAAAGCCCTTGCGGACAGCGACACTGCAGGAAAGAAACGCCCTCCCGGGAGGAACTAAAAGAAGATATCAGGGGTCAGGGTGGAATCAGCTATGGTGATCTGTGATTTTCACATTCTGTGACAGTCAATGTGATCAAAGAAAAGAATCCGTCTGCGTAAGGTGATCACAAAAACATTGTTCCGAATTGTTGCTTTATTTAGGCTTGTGCTGTAAGAACACTTTTTTTATTCATGCATGCAGTAAGTCAGCCTAAGTGTAGGCAAAAAAACCAATTAACCAGAAAGTTTGAAAACTTTGGACCAGCTGATTTTGATGGAGATTGATCGAGATCAGGAGCTGTCACCAGAAATTTGAGATGATCCCAAAACGAACCTTTGTGATTTGTGATATCAATTATCATAGATCACCTTAGACAGAGCAGACGTTCAACACCGTTTAAGTAGACGCTCTACTGTGGAGCTTGAGAAGTGCTCATCTAGATTAGATTGGGTTGATGCTGAAGGAACAATACTTACCTAGCTAAAGTATGCACTAGACGGAAAGTCAGCAGAGTAACATCACAAGGTAATGGGCATTTTCTGCCAATATGGATCCTGGTAATGGATTAACTTACAAAAGCCCTGGAGAAGAAAAGCTTCATTGTGAACGCAAGCGCAGACCATGTGGCCATCTTGATACCTGGAAAATTATTCTCCGTCATCATATCGATGGACTCAGCTACACACTTCATATTGGCGGTAGCTTGGTTGAGGGTCAGACACTATACACTAACCTCTCATAGTACCAAAATTTGGCCTGTATGGGAAAAAACAGGATCTCTAAGGCAGGACCCCCCACCGCAGCATTAGCCGTACTACTCAATTTGACGCCCACGAGCATTACTGCAGCAGTCTAAGAGTGTCCAGGCTGTGGTCTTCTAAATCTTATGGATACGCCTCTGTGGAGTCTCAGATGGGTAGGTGCTTAGATAGGCATCTCCAGTCAAGGAATACCCACCCACCCACATTCGCTTTAAGGAGGAAATTCGATCCCACAAATACCGAAAAGAAGTGAATGGCATAAGAAGGCAGTTGCTGTGCCAGGCCTAGCTTATGATTGAGTGTTTGCAGTTCTTGGCATGTAGACCGACGCTACCGCGTAGTTCTCGTCCGTCCCTCTAACTTCCACCACCGTTAGGTCACCTGTGCAGAAATGAGATAACATTAATACATGAACGTTCTTATTTGCTACAATACAGGTTCTCGCCTTACCTTTATTTTTTACATTAAACAGTGAGAAATTTTTCGACCCTAATCCTAAAACCCTGTTCTTTTTGTCAATCCAGGGTTCTTGGATTAGGGCTAGGTCCAGCTGTTCCCTCTCGAGGAACAGCCTCAGGTTGGCTGTGGCAACCCTACTGTGATGGAGGTTTATTTGGATCACCTTCATCATTGTTCTCCACCTCCAACGCAGTGTCCGTCGCCTTCGTTGCTTCCGCAGTCCGCTTAATCAGCTTGAGGGTTACCTCGCTAGCTGCAAAGGACAACAGAAGCTGTTTTTCCGCTTTTAGGTTCCCGGGCAGGTCGCCGAAGGCGACAATATAGCCCCTGAAACCATTTCTCGGCTCTTCCTCGCTTATAATTTCCCAATCCTGCATCGGAATCTGGGGGTTTTGTGCTTGCAGCACGCGGAGGATGTCACCTTTAACTATTCCCATCTCCGGAATAGTCAGCCTACCCTTTGCCCTGTTTGGAACCTGGTCTATTGGAACGGCTTTAAGTTCCGCACCATCCCAAAGCTGTAGTCCTTCCACTACTGTCTTGGCAAAGTCATTTGAAGCTTGGTCCTTGCAGTCGATGTACGTTATGCCTTTAGACCATTTCATTCTGCCGTAGGTCGGGGCACTAGTACCCGTGTTTTTCAGAATGTGGCTGATGATAGCTGCCCCGAGGGCTTGCTCAATCTTCCTGCCACACTCAACACTGTACTGCCCGCTTGGTTTCTTGGAGTCTACTACAGCAAGCTGTAGTGGATTCCTTGTCACCTCGCTATACTGGCCCGCCCGGCTCGTACTTGGCTTACTGGGACTTCCCACTGTGGTGGCGCCCCATTTCGCCTTCTTCGGCGTCCTTGAAGTGTCCTCAGAAGATCGTGTTCTCTTCGAGGCGAACGCTTCTCTTCTATGCCTTCCGGCATTGCCTTCCGGCATCTGAGCTTAAAAGAACTTTCTTTCTTTCTAAGATTTGTATCAAGATATGTATCAACAACAACAAAACTTGAAAATGTTCATTCGCCAGTTTCGTCAGTTTTTCATTGTGACTTTTTAGAGCTTTTAGCCCATTATTTCAGTTTATTTATTTTAAAGGACCCAGGCCTTCTAACCATACAACCAATAATCAAATATACAAACCCAAATCCAGTATAGGTACTGATTCATTGGTTTCTGGACTAGATCTGTTGTAGAAAAACACATGGTAGTGCAGACTGTAAAATCATAAATCAGAATATTTACAAATGTTTTTATTTTGTGTGTTTAATGTGCAGAAAAATTTGTTTGTTTACCAGTACGGCGGCGAGCACAAATAGAGGCGCGTTTGTGTCTGTTGTAAAGTGCAGTGGCGTAGCTGGAGTATCCCTAGAGGGTCAGGGTGATTTTTCTATATTTACACTTTTAAGGTGGCTGTTAATTAAAATAAAAATCTTAAAAAACAAAACTGGTTAGATAAAAATCTTATTGAAGACAAAAGAACTGTTGAGGGTTTTTTGGGGATACAAAATCTTAATTTACGATCCGGTGTGACAAGGCTACGAATTGATTTTATTACGCTTTAACAAATAAATTTGAGTCATCTGTAAAAATTATCCCTACAGACGACGTCCTTGTAGCGGCTTGTCTCACACACGTGGTTCATATGTCTCCAGACCGTCTGCTAAACTCCTATCTTCGCATATCAGCCGTCCGGTTAAGCCACATGGGTGGGACTGACAAAAAGCTCTTGCTTGAAAAGCAGTCTAAGAGTGGATCGTTTTTCATTGTTAAAAATAGCTTAGAATAATTTTTTGATAACGCTTAAACCCAGACTACCGAAGGAGTCTCCTTTTGACCAACGATTATTTTAAGCGCTGATCGGTTTCATAAGGATAACTTTGATTTTTCTAGCCCATGTCCCCTTAGCTTTAAGACTAGTAGATGGATACAGAAAGAATCTGCCCAATAAACTGTTGAGTGCATGAAAAAGAACGACAGGAAGCACCAGTGCAGCTTCATTCTAATTACCGCCAAAATCTACATCAAATAGTGAATTCCCTGTCCCTCTGTTGCATTGCAGTTTAGTGCTCGTGTGAAATGTGATCGTCAAAAATTAGACAATTTTGCTTGTTAAAGAGCTCGCTCATCTAGAAATCACCCGCGTCGTTGAAAATGATCTTTCGACCGAAATCGGGCTCAACGAATTGGGTGCTCGGGAGCCTTACTTCGTCAAGCCCAACATCGGTTGGATCCTGTAAGCGAACAAACGTTCTTTGTCTAGTTTCGTAAGTTCTGGGCTTGTCCTGGGTCAGTTGAAGTTTGTCAATCAGTAGGCCCAAATTATTCGCAAAGTTGTGGTCTGCAGAAGTCTGAGTTCATGTGAGCGGCATATGGATTATCTTTTTCACACTGAGCAGCGGCAATTATTATAATTATACAATTTGACAGATCTCGCTTCAAGAAAATGGCCACACGCAATCACCTTTTAAAGTTTGTGAATTAAATTGTAGCTTGCATCAGATTGTGCACTGGTTATAGATGACAGCCACTTAACCTATTCTGATTTGATTTCTGATACGCTTTTAAGCCTCTTTCCTAGCTAATGATTGAGTGTTTGCAGTCCTAGGTAGGTAGGTAGATCTTCGAAAATAACAGAGTTCGTGAGCTGCCGAGGACTGAGTTTAACCGTTTAACTTCTGAACTGTTCAGTTGAGTTGAGTTGAGTTCACTGAACAAAAAGTTCAGTTAAGGTTATGAAATCTAACCTCACTCCCTAAGGCTGAACTCTCCACCAGAAGCTATACATATAACATTGCAAAGGGGTCGACATAGCCCCCATTCCTCATTAACTGTCTACGCCATTGTGAAAATGCAATATTCAATATTGGAATGCATTGCGTTTGTGTTTGCTGCAACCTAAGCCGGCACCGCTGATGCCATAGTCATTAATTCAGAAACTTGTAAAATGTAAACAATCATTTTGCCGAACGTTACCGTTATTTTTTGTGCGTCATGCCCCTGGGTTGTTCGCGTTTATCGCTTATCCCATGCCGCATATGATAACCTCTTTGCCTTGCAGTTGGAATTACCTGTTTTCCATTTCAGAATGTTTTAATGACTTGAAAAAAAAAAAAGAAAAACTGAGGTGAAAAAGCGAAAAAAAAATCCAAACAGATGAATGGTTTGGACTCTGGTAAACTAAACAAAAAAAACCGGCTCGGTTCCAGTAGAACAACATTTTTTCAATTTTGAGCGGGCTCCGTGACAGCACAATCGGTGATGGTGAATGTATTTATTTCTCCCGTCATCCATATGAGGTGGCCTACTTGGGGCTGGGAGACGACAGCGGGCGCCCTGGGTACCCCACAATGTGGGAACCGGTTGAAGGCGAGTTTTTTTTTTTTATTAAAATTTGCTACGCTACACCATCCACACACGGCCCTAGTGACAGATGTATCCATATACATATAGATAGGTATACCCCCATGCCAAAACCAGACCTCATTTATTGCAAGATTCATTTCCCCCTTCCAGCGGCCTTCTTAAGTGACACAAACTCTGGAGGAGCTGTACGGTACCATTTGGCTTTAAAGTTAAATTGAATTAGCACCTTAATGGTAAATGGCTTTTGAGCATGGATAAGATGTACCGACAACGTCACCCAAGTGGTGATTCTTCTCGAAGAACGACAGAGGGTATAACCGTACATTACTGTGAGGGTTTGTTATGCGAAAAGGTATGGGTATGGCATGGCATTAGTGTGTGGGGTCTAATATGTGAAATTTTTGGTATTCTCCATCCGGATTTCAATTACTAAAGGGAAACCTCTTAGACGATCTTGGGAGGAGCATTAAAATATCTCTGGCGGAATTGGATTTTGTGCAATTTAATCCTGTCGCCATGGTGGGAGATGGTGAAAGGAATAAAGAAAAGCTGAATTCCAGGGTATTTGGTTTTTTTTTTTGAAATTTTTATAATAAATTGAAAGAAGCTGAACATTGAATTTTCAACATTTACCTACCTTGCGAGTTTAGTGATAAGAAAGTTTTTTAAGTAAGCTTTAAAAGGGGGTGGGCAGGCGTATTCGAGGTTTGGATGTTCGTATATCGACCAAAAAAGGTCGAAAGTAAGGCCGGACTATCAGCAGCAGGGACCTTAGTGCTGTGCTCTTCACATCGATGTGCATGCCCAGCTGCACCCACCAGGCACGATATGAATTGCATGATGTAAATTAAAATTCTCTCTTTTGCTTTGGTTATCTATACAGCTATGGATTGTTGGTATGAGGTTAGGTATTGCCTCATATGGAGCTTGCCACATAGCTATGAGACATGGCCCTTAGGGTAAGACTCCTTTCTAGCTAAGTCCACTTCTTTTAAATAGCCTAAAGCATTTATCGATGGTTACAAGCATCCATATTGTAATCTTCGTAAAGTCAAAACATATCTTCCAACCAGCGCTAATAAATGCATAGTTTTCTTGTTTTCTTCCCATTTCCACCCGTTAGAACTCTCAAGACGTCATATTACAGAGCCATATCGCTGCCCGGGAGCCGTAAGACTAGGCGCACGTAATTGTTAGACTTAGGAAGAAGAAATGCTGAAACTTATTTGGATCTCAGAATTTGCAAAGAGGTGTTATTGAGGTTTTCATTATTGAGGGAATCTTATGACCTTTTAATTATGTCGTTTTGTCGTTAATACTTGGGCTTTTTCGCAAAAATGTTTCGTTAAATGTCGTCTGTCAGGGCTAAGTTGATCCTGGGCCGTCACTGCATAAGAGGAAGAGCGCGAGATCGTTTCTAGTTTCGATCTAGTTTTCGATAGCTATGAATAAGTTTTTGGTATGTAAGGGAAGCGAAAACTTCACAACCAGAAAATACGCCTTGTACTATATCTTCTGGTCGATGAGGCGTGTAGGCTATGCCTAACATGCACGGACACACAGGTAACATAGGAGGTCTACTGTGATATCAGTGTTTGGTAAAAGCGAGAATACGAGTACAGGAAACATACATAAGTATGTTAAGACTTCCCGTTTCGGGCAAAAAGCTCGAGAGAACCAGTCTCGTTGTAAGCTTGCTACTAAAAATATAAAAACTGATCTGCCAAAGGTTCAAAGGGCAGGTGTAGTCCTTTTCAGCCAGCAAACTAATGGGATTCAGTGAGGGACTTTATTAAAAGAGAAGCTAAGGTAAGGCAACCGTTGTCAGTTTAGGCTAATGGGAAGCTGATCCTCGAAATTCGCCTTGAGGATGCAAGAAGTTGCAAGGTTGGGAAGTCACTGTGTGAATCTATGTCAGAGGGAATAAATTGTGGGCGGGTATGATGGTTGTTAGTGGGAGACTTGTAAGTGGTATTATTGGAATTTAACCGATTTGAGCCCCTGATAAAACGTATCTTCTTTAAGTCAAATGGCTAGATCCTCTAGATTTTCAAAGAAGTTTTCACCTAGGGCAGGGATGACGAACCTTCTAAGGGTCCCGTGCCATTTTAAAAAAATAAATAGTTTGTTGTGGGTTTTTCGTACCAACATGCAGTCTTAATGTAGTTTTCTAATCTCTGATTAAGACAGCCGTTCAAAAGTGCAATCGAGTCTCTCAGTTGATGACGTCCCGACTTGCTTCGTCACGTGCCACTTAAGGCAGGCGTGCCATCGCTGATCTTAGGTTTTTGCTTCTTAAAGTCGATAGAGCGGGACAGTTGCTCAAAAGATAAACGATGGTTTCGTCCTCCTTTTTGTCTCTGTAACTTCTGCAGAAATTGTTGAAGCTCGCCTCAGGTTGGTTTGGAACTGTGGTTTGCCGTTGTCACAGCTTCGGTGTCTAGGTAAAACTTTGATGGAAATCTCTGACACACCGAAATTCTGAATGTGAACTTTCAAATAAATTCATATTGGATTAGGGTTGGGGTCAAAATTCTTTTTACGAAATTCGGCTTTTCAAAATTCTGCAAATGCAATTTTGACAAAGTGATACAGTGATATGCTTGAGAGGGGACGTGGCCCTACTGCAACCTCCTGCCTGTTTCTTTTTCAAAAAGTGAAAAGATTGCCTAAAAAACAGAATAAGCAAATTGCTTAGTCAGAATTTTGAAAAAGCTGAATTTTGAAAAGTCGTTTTTTTTCTAAAAGGCAGAATTTTGAAAAAATTCTAATTTCAAAGAAGCAGAATTTGACACCAGCACTGAAATCAAACGAAGGATGGAACTCTTGCCAATCTCTATTTCTTCGGGCTAAGAAGGCAATTGAGTAGCAAAGCCCTCTCTCGAGCAACTAAAGCATCCCAGTCCTGCTTTACGGTGCTGAAGCATGAAGCAGTAGAGGAGCACCGAGACTCAGGTGGCACACGGAAGTGGAAGGGGACCTCAGCCAACTTTGCGTGTGAAACTAGTGAGACGGCTAGCTAGAGACAGAGCTGGCTGGCGAAGCTTGTTGGATGAGGCCCCAGGTCCACCCCAGACTGTAGCGCCACCTTAAGTAACTAAGTAAGTAAGAATTTTGAGAACCGATTTTTTTTTTTCGAAATAGCAGAATGTTGAAAGCAGAATTATGACTCGCTCCGATTGACAATAATGTCAATTCAAATTAGCAATTATTTATAGAGTATAGGACAGCGTTCAAGGCGTAGACCCTTAAAAATTGACACTCGTTTGCAGGCCCTAATATTTTATTGATCACCGGGATTTATATGCCGTAAGGAGTTTTAAGGCTCTTGACCCTAAGTTTCCTTAGTTCCATCGGAATGCTGTTATTTTTTTTGCTGCTCTTCGTTCTTCTGGGCAGAGATGCACTGCAAGCTCAGCAATACAACGTACCTACCAACGTACCAGCAGCGTTCATGATATTAAGAAACTAGGACCTGGTTTCCCTCGTGCTTCCGTGTTTTTTTTAAACTTATTTCGTTCGCATTGTCATCGGCATTGATGTAATACTTAACCCGTCTTTACTAACATTAAGGCTCGAGAATCTTGTCCTTTTCCTCCAAGGCAACACCCAAGCTTAAGACTCCCGGACCTTCAAATGTGCTGAAAGCTGATAATTTTTTGCTTCGTCTGACAGCTCAGCAGTTGAGAAAACAAATCAAAATAATCAAAATAGTCAAAAAATAAAATTTTTTAACGTATGCTCGCTGAGGATAATAACTTTTAGTACTGGGGATATATAAAACCAAAATAAAGTGTTGCTTACACAGACGAATTTTTGTGATTTGTGACATCGCTTATCACAGATTACATTAGCCGGCTCCACCCCTGTTCTTCTTCTCATTATACCCTATCTCTATTCCAAAGGAATGGCGAAAATATAAGATAGTCAGAGGAAAAAACCTTGAGGCAGGGATGGCGAACCTTTTAAAAGCCCCGTGCCATTAAAAAAAATAAACAGAAAACAGTTTGTAGTGCCTTTGGGGTGCCAACATGCAGTATTGATATTTTTTCATAGGGTGCTTCCATCACATAAAACAGAGATTACGGTAGGGAGAATAAAAGTGAATCCCAAAGTGTTTCCACCGGAAAAGAGGAGATTAACTCTAATTAAGAGGAGACATCCTGTGGTATAAAATGGTAATTTCTAGACGTCACGTAGAAAATGCCAACAATTCGACAAAAAAAACATAAACCACCGCGAAAGTCAACAATTCCAGCTTCAAAGAAACGTCAAAACGCAAGCAAAAATTCATCGTGTGGATGACATAGTGGGCGTGGCATCGAAAAGCAGGACTCAACTATTGAATTGAGTTTCATTCAATATTTTTGTTCCAAATTGGAAAAGAAAAATTACAGGAAACGCATTTTATTCTGAATTTTGTTCATACAAGATTTAGAGCCACGCCCTTATTTGAAGGCTAAATTTAAGGACATTTATAAATTTAATTCAGAAAAAACAGCTGAATGAATTGAAGTCAATACCGTAAGGTATATGATTGAATTGAGCCCAATCTAAGTCAATTTAGCTTATATACTCACCTTTATGGCATCGCCACTCATCTTTTAGACATCGTCGGGTGAAATTCACTCAAAGTAAAGTCTAAGAAGTTTAACTCCTGAAGCTGCTCTTCCCACACTTCTACCTATGTGTGCTTGTGTCTTGTGTACTTTTGTATTGTGCGCTCAAATATGTTTAAGAATGCATAAAATTCAACCCAGCCGGCCCTGGCTATGTGGATACAACTCGTGCATCATCATCATCATCAGCAGCAGCATCGTGCTGCATAGGGACATGTGATTCTACACTTGCGATGCACTTATGTGCACATTGCTCGTTGCCTTACTGTTATGGCCAACGATGTGCACCAAGCCACGTTTACTGTTCTCCAAGCAAACTTTGTCGTGCCAGATAGTGTGTTATCTTAGGCGGGGGGTAATGTAGTGTTCAGGCTGCAGCCTCTGCATCACATGTAGCATAAAAATGCGTGCATGGCGGCGGCCATGTGCAGAAGGCGGATGGGCGCTGTCGAGGCGTCCCATAAAACCAGCTGCATGGGTGGTGGTGCATAATGTGGTGTTGACGGTGGCATTGGCAGGGTGTATCTGAAATGGGAAAAACAATAAACTATTGCGAAAAAATAAACGATTCAAGCCGCCCTATCTAGGATAAAAAAGGAGGGAAAAACAAATACAAAATAAATGGGTATCAACGTGGTGAAGAAAACACAAGAGAACTGGAATGAACACATAAAAAATGCAGAAGGGCACAAGTGAAGCGAGAGCACATTGTTGTTCAAAGCTTCCCTGAGGCCCGATGACAGTTGTTGCAGTTTGTATCAACCCAAGGGAATAAAATTGTTTATAAAAGTTATTCCCCAGCAAATTGGCTAGGTTAAGGTAATTACTGAAATTGCCCTGCAGTGGGCGTGTCGAGGGGGTGGCAAATTTCTTTCCTCCCAGTTTGAAGTTTATAGTTTATGGAAGTTGTTTGTGCTAGGGTGTATGTACCGAAGGAAAATATGAGTGCAAGGCAAAAACTTTTGCAACACAGTTATACCTACCATTTGACCCTTATAGCTGGGAGAGGTTATCTACCCTACTCAATCTAGGCTACATTCAAGTTGATAGACACTAATTGTCTTTTTGTATTGTGTGTAGCGATAGTGTTATTGACTTGGCAAAAACCTTGGGTGTGCATGTGGGGCCTAAAGTTAAAATAATGTAAAAGTTTTGAAAGGAAAAGTCCTGATATTGGCAAAGTTTAATGGGAAAACTAACAGACTACATCTCTTAAAAGGAACTTTGACTGCACCTGGAAGAAAACTACTCACGTCAAAAAAGAAAATAAGAAAAAGATGTCTCGAATCTTTATGCTGTCTGTCAAACACCGTGAAGATAAATAAAAATTACGCCTTTAGTTCCGGGCCCAAATAGCATGGGCATTTAAAGCGATCCCAAAGCGAATTTAAATTTAGAAGCTTCTGATTAATCACGGCTCTGGCGTTATTTTAGTATATTTGGTTGATATCAACTTGACAGATACCTGAGAACGTTTACTTGGACCAGAGGCGTAAAAAGTTTAAAGGTGGATGAGGGAAAATCTAAGGGCCTTACCATAAAAGGCTTGAGTGTGACTAATGACATGCCTAGATACAACGAAAAACTCGCTCAAGTTCTGCCAAACGCGTGTAGTGCTCATACTACTGTCACTGTACTGTGTGGTTTCTCACCAGCTGTCAAATTACCATGACAAACCTGTCACTTTTGTCACAACTTAAGCCCACGAAAGCTAACGCAATCCTAACGAAATCGATCAAAACGCTAATATAGTCAAACGAGCACACGAATTGCGTGTAATGGGACATTCTTATGAAAGCTGTATTAGGTTTATTTAAGGCCCAAGTGAGACACACGGCGACAGAAAAACGTGCGACAAGAAACGCACGATTTTCTGCAGCAAGCATACTAAACGAAACACAAACAATAATTTTCCGTCTGGTTCTTGTCAGATTTGATCAAAAGTTTTAGTTTCATCGTTAAAAAAATAGAGTGCAAAGTTTTTGTGGCAAACTCCAGCAGACAAACATTCGATTGCCATGCGATTCTTGTGAAGTGTGGTGGAAATCGTCATTTTTATCTTTAAATTCGCGCGGCTTAAGAGAGTCGTGATTCAGGAATTTGTCGCAAATCGATTCGCGTAACTAATTTTTTAAACCATAATCGTGTGTTGGCTTCTATTAAAATGCTTGCACTTCCAGTCGGACGGCAATTAGTCGCAGTTTTTTCTGTCGCCGCCGGCCGTGTTTCCTTGGCCTAAGTTTTTTATGGTAAGGCCTTAAGTCTGTGCTTTCATCGAAGTTAAGCACCAAACTGCACCACATTGGCGAAAGCTTCAGTAAGTTGAGAACTACGAGTACCTGCCTCTGTGCATCTTTGAACTGGGAAATCTTAGCTGGAGGGATAGAGTTACAAAGGACGAGCTCACCTCAGATGGCGCGAAAAAGTGAAAAGTCATACCCATAAGACCACAGCCAGTTTGCAGCCTGAAACTGGTTTTTGAATGCATATTTAGAGATCTGGTCTAGGTTGCTGATGGAGCTAAAGCCTTCTAGGTTTGGCGATTTTCAAGTGTTAGTTATACCTTTGCGCGGTAGCAGCCGGGAAATGCATCCTAAAACGTAGCAAGATCAACAAGGAAGGACAATAACGCGAAACATTACTCCAGGTGGGACGCACGCATTAGAGTAAATCCACTCGTTTCTTTGGGAGCGGCAGGGTCACGGATTCTGGAGGACCCAACTTTCAAGAAAGATCACACTGGTAGTCCGGGTGTGAAGGCAGAAAGCTACCTGGATGAGAGGAAAAGAACGCAAACGGAAAAGAAGCTTATAAAACAAAGCGCAACCAGCGGAGCAGCAGAAGTCACCACTTAGTCGGAGAGCCCCTGTAAGAATTGAGCGTTCTGGGGGAAGCCATTTTCTCACAGACCAGTAACATCTCGACAATAGACTCCGAGGCAGAGGAAAGACTTTTTGAGGACACGCTGGTTCCTTAGTCTAAAAGAAAACGGCCGAAAAAAAAGCTATATTAGCTCTGGCAAATTCTTGGCAAAAATGAGGGAGAGAGATCCAGCTACGCTGACGTACAGGAATATATACACTTGATAAAAAAGAACGCCAAAGTAGTCAAAGTATATCAGAGACGTTTTGAAAACAAGACATTTCTCAATTCTGAGACTAAAAATGCAGCCTTACCATCCAATTAGAAGACTGAAAAGGGAATGACCAACGATATCACGAAAGACAAGAAGTTCTGTCCCACGATAGAGATAGTGTCTGCTTAAAATTCGAAGGCCCCTCCCAAAACAGAAAAGGCCAAATTCTCAGCGTCCACAAAGCCAAACGTTGGTCCGCATAAGGTGAAGCCATACCCATTAAATCACAAAAGGAAACTCTCGAGTTCTAAGACCGATGAAAAGAACAGGAGCCAAACCTATCCCCAAGAGACAACGCTCAGCTGAAGAGGTCACTGAGAATATTACAAGAAAGGTCAAAACAAAGCAATGGCGAGCTTACCATGAAAGTTGAAAGTCGAGGCCTAAATCCTGGAAACTAGGGTGGCACAAGGCGAAGCATGTTGACATCAAAGGTATCGCTTGCTATACCCGCGATGGATTGAAAACAGAATATGGATCAGGTTCAGGAGTCTTTTCGGAAACACTGCGCATCAACCAGTAATATCGACTAACTAACTATGTAGTGTTTTTCAAGCTGAGAATTATGAGTTTTTTTTTTATAACTAACGCGCGATCAAGGGGTCTTATGATTACCATTAAGATGCGTAGCACATCGCGAGCGAAGAGGAAAAGAAGAGGAAAATAACTCTCCATCCAACAGGCAAAAGCTGATTAGCCAGTACGGAACATGAGAGCCCTGCAGGGAAACACCAAAGCTTACCCCCGCAAGTGTTATGCCTTTACGGAAAAAAGCGACAATATAATTAGCAGAGTATTTCTTAAATGCATCTGGCATGCATCTAATTGTTGTCCATTCTATTTGCGTATTGGAAGAAAAAAAAGTGTTTATTATTCGGCCGACCCTAACCTAGATAGCAAACGCCGATCAAGAAACCGCTCATTCTGAGACAGACGCTCCTGGATTTTTCGTTTGTTGCTGGGTTGGTCCGCCCCGGATATTTTCCATACCGGTACTCACCATATCTGGTGAGCAATCCCCTTTCCGCCACATGGGAGGGCGCCTCATTGGGGACCAGCAACCCCAGAAGAGAAGGTTGCTGCGAAAGGTGAATACGGTTAAGAGCGCTGCACAGACAGTACCATTTGTGGATCTTCCGGCAACAAAAATCAACATATCTATGTGTTGACAGCCAAGCAGAAATAAGTTTCCAGTTTGGCTGGAAAGAAATACATATTTCCGAAAAGAAATAAGCCTTCACACAGTTCTACTCTGCTGGGATCCTGGGCACGTTAGCGTGGCCAGAAATGAAATGGCTGAAGAACTGGCCAGGAAAAGTTCTAATATGGACAAACCGTTGCCTGCCCGACGGGTATTTCCTCCCTTTAACGCAGCCAAAAATGTAATAGATCAAGACATGGTCAAACTATCCGTTGAAAAATGGCAACAGTCTATAGGTATTGTATCATAACTCACTGCTTATGGCCGTGCTCGACCTAAAAAAAACAACGACGTTTCTATCTCTCAGTAGGAAATAATAAGAACACCCGTTGGTATAGTCAAAGGACACTGCACCATTGTAAATATCATTGCTAGACAAATGGGAATCTTTGCCTGAGTCTATAGAACACTTTCTCTGCCACTGTCCAGGTCTCTAAGAATGACGACTAACTTTTTAATGAATCAGACAACCTGGTGAAATTTCACTAAAACAGATCTGACTGGTTCAGTTAGTTAGACTTACGCCCACCCAAACATGTTTGTCTATCATTCAAGGGTAATCACAATGGGTCAGTTTGGCCACCGAGTAAACTTGCACCAAAAGCAAACAACCCTTTCAACCTAACGTTCCCATGTTTCCACCGGGCACTTATCCGCGATTAATATAAATCTTCATTAGATCCTCTACAAATCACGCGATTAGCCATACAAATTCAAATCCTCTCGGCAAGCTGTTAAAAATAGATCCCCTCATAAATCTCATTTAGCCTTTTCGCGAACCACTTTCAAACATTTTCGAACACTGAAACTGTCCACGTATGAACGAACTGTCAGAATTACTATTTCCATTAAGATGTTTGCACCGGACATCTTTTTTCGCTCCTGGAAAATGACATCGTCACTCGCTTTTGAGAGCAAAAATAACAGAAAAAGAGTAATCATATATTAATTTGTCTGGTGGAACCACTTTGGGATTTATTATTAATCGTCTCCCGCTGATCCTTGTATTATTGCTGGTGGAAACATAGTAGTTATAAGATGCACTTGAAAATGTTTGTCACTCTAGGAGTGTCTTAAAAAAAAACGTAGTTGAATACTCTTTTATTATTTAATCGTAAAGCACACAAAGTTACTAACGACACCTTGTTTAGGCAAGGCCAGGTCATGATTTGATTAGAATTGATGTACCAACTAAATTAAAAACAAGAACCGATGGTCCAATTAAAATCTTGTAGGGATATGTGCAAGTGCAAGCTACCAACCGTTAGGCGATCGCCAGACATGAGCATTACATCAAAACCACTTCCAAAGCAGCTCTGGCTTACCATGATTCAAGATCCAATCGAAGAGTTTCCATCTCGCCAGACTGGTGGAAAACTTGTCCGCCAGCCCCTGTTGCAAAGTCAATTCAAAAATATTTACGTGCGACAAGCTACAAAGTTGGTCTTCAAAAGCCTGGCACGAAATTTATGCCGGCCAGAGTAAGATGATTATGCTGGTAGTGAATGTTGGTTGGAATATGAATGATGACCTATGGGGCTGCCCCTGAGACACATGTGCCATTTGTACTCATTGCGTCAATAGCAATGAAAGCATTACAAAAATGATTGCGGCAAATAATCAAGAAATGCCAATGTTGTACAAAAGGAGTTGACTATAGAGATGTGCAATCCCTCAATCTAAATTTACTTGAAGGAGTTTTGGTATTCAGAATTTTTCGAGCACACCATCAAGGAACATAGCTATATTCATCATCAGGAATTTGGACAATGATGATCAGAGATGACTCACCTTATGTTCGAGCGTCATCTTTAATTAAACCGGCGCGGAGGCTATAGTCAAAATCTGCTTTGAAAAAAGCCACCGCAGTTCGACTGCCTCTAAAGAACCTGCTCCAGTGGGATCTGTTTCAGGGTTCCTGATAGAACCATGAAAAAACTGAGCCCTAATAGCGCTAAGTCTTAAACAAATCGTAGATCCGCAAACCACACTTTGAAACGTCTATTGAAAATGGAAGAGGCGAATTGGAGTGAAGGTCAATAAGAGTCAGCCAATAATGCTAGGGCACTCATCAAGAGTTGAAAAGGCTCGAAAAATAACGTTCAATTCAAAGGATAATCACCACCTGATAAGGGAAGGCATCCCACTGCTGCTAAGCGAACGCACTCGATTCGGGTAGGGCTTTTAAGTAGCACGAGGCAAAGAAGTCAACTCGTTTCGAAAGTTCCTTCAACACAGCCTTACAACCCGATATCCAAGAGATACCGGTCACAAATACGGCCACTGAAAAGCCCCAAAGAAGAAGCTGTAGCTGAAACTTCGGCAACATTCCAAAATCCAGGAATAAGGCTAAAGTAGAAACGCCTAAAAACTTTCGTCCGATTAGCCTGTGGTTCTTCTTATTTAAGTCTCAGATGGAGGGACTGATCGACGCTTACATTATAAACAACATGGACAGCAGTCTCTTATCGGTATACGAACATAACAACATTCATACTGTATAGTGAAATCGATGGAGCCGGCTCTACACTCGTTGGTTAGTATCATTGAGAAATCCTTTGACAATAAGTATTTCACTCTAGTGTCCTTCCTCGGTGTTGATAGATGTTTCCAGGCAACCCGGGTGTATAGTATTGCGTGACGGCTATAGCTTCTGGTAGTAAACGAATTGCTCCTGCTCCAAGGGAAAAAAGGCTTAAAATGGTCAGAGTCTTCGCTGACGACATCGCGATTACGATGGCAGTGTAAGATAAGTTTGATACAATTTTCTCTCACAAGTAAGCGAAGGAGACGGATAGTGTCGGTCAGAATTAATCTGCCAAGGACTAAACTAGTACTGCTTTAATTGGTATAAAATACCATTTATAACTGCGCCAAAACTTAAAATTGTTGAACCGACATTTGCAAATCACGCAAGAATTGAGGGTTGATCTAGATTGCCTGCAGCAGGAGAGCCCTAGGCCTAAGCTGGGGACTTCAACCCGGGACTATTCATTAAATTTTTACGGCAATCGTATAAGGTTAGACCCATCCTTTTGCACGAACTACTTATCTAAGGAAAGACACAGGACAAGTGTAGAAAAACTGCCATATTCAAGAAATATCAAAGAGTATCTCTTATTTGCATCACAGGTGTCCTTAGAGCACCTTCTACAACTGCTCTAAACACAATTCTTCATGTTATTCCTGTTGAAATCTTCGAAAAGTCGATGGCAGCAAAATCAGCAGTTATAGGCTAAGGGAATCCCTGCAATTGACTCATGGGCCATGAAAGCATCCTAAATCGCCATGCTTTACCTGGTAAAGCGGGCTACGATATCCCATACTTTTTGACTCAAACGTCAAATTGAAGACAAAATTTCTTCGGATCTGCAACAGATATCTACATAGACGGATCAAAAACAACACTTGATGGAGCAGGAACAGGAGTCTTTTCATCAGCACGTGTCTCAATTTCAAAGAAGCCTGACCAGAGCTCGGTTGTAGAAAAACAAGAAGACTCATTTCCTGTTATAGGTTGAATCTTAGAAAGATATATGGGCCTCTAGCGGGCCGGTTGTCTATATTGCCGGTGACGATGAAATGACGATTTCCGCAGTTGTAGGTATCAGGAGGTTGAAGAAACCATTCGTCATTCTGTATAACTGTCCCGCCCTATCGACTTTGAGAAGGAAAACCTTAGTAAGATACTAACGATCTGCACAGACTCTACTTAAAGAAGATAATGAATTTTATCTCCGGGTCAAATTAGCTCAAGGCCGATCCCATAGCGAACTGATCTTGTATGGGTAGATACCGAATGCAGTTGCTGCCACCTTTCCTGAGATTAACCCCAGAAATGAGTTTTTCATTGAATTTGGATCTGAGGTTGATCTCCGAATTTAGTGAGTTAACCCCGGATCAACTCTGGAGAACAATATGAACTTCTTTGAATGTTTTTTCTGTGTGAAACGGAAGTTGCTTTGCGTGTTTTTATGAAGAATAATATCTGAAAAAGACTTGAACTTCTTTTCCCGTGTTTTTCTATGTGAAGTGAGCGCTGGGAGAGTCAATTATACCGAGACTCGAAAATTTTGACAACTTTACTGACGGAGTTAACTCTGCACTGAAAAACTTTTCACTGGGTCAACTCTAGATTCGATTTGTTACGGTATAAATACATCTTGGTTTAAGCTGGGTTTAACTCAGCACTGAAATACCTGCCCTCAGAGTAGGGCACTGTAGTAGGCTTCGTTTTATACAACTTCTCAAAATTGAGACCACGCAAGATATTGTGAAATCTTTGCTATCTTTAGTATGAAAGGAAATACTTTTATTTGGGACAATTTAGATGGGCTTTCAATTACCACAGAAACATGTTAATTGCTGGAAACGAGAGCTTCCGAAGGACCATTAAATGTCATACTGACCATATTTGTCAGTATGATGCCATCCGCTATCAATCAATTTGCCTATGCCCTCGTATTTCCGAAGCCTGGAATTATCGAATAAGACGGAACTGGATTAGGCGGTTTACGTAATGTACTCCTCCTTCAAACGAAAAAGTAAGAACACATTTTTTACAAACTTATTTTAGACATTTATTAGGATTTTTACTAAGCAATAATAATACTTTTTTTTGAATTTTAACTTTTAGCGATTCAAACTGTTGGCCAGGTTAATGTCCTAATTGGCTTCTCAGTTGGCATCATTTTCGTCGAATAAATTCTCCAGCAACTCAATAGTCTTTCGTTTGAAAATGCGCTGTTTCTTTCCGGAAAGTTTGTTCAAGTCTGGCAGTAAGCTTGCCAAAAACAATTTGTTTGAATTGTTCGGCAGTTCATCTACATTTTGTAATGTTGGAACTTCCCCTAAAGCCTCCTGCTTCTGATCTAATTCGGTTGATTCTGCTTTATCCAGTGCGGGCTCATCACAATCATATTTCGTAGGTGCCAGAGGATTGTCGTCTTCACTAAAATTTATCTGAATTACAGGTTCTTGGTAATGTTCGATTTTGAAATCGCTGGCGGGCTCTTCAGGTGGCACTGGACTTGAGTGTATTGAAACCGTTGTGTTCATTGACTTGTCATCTGGTAGTTCTTCAATTTTGAAATGTTGATCCTGTGCCTCATCTAGAGTTGTAAACATAATTGGACTACTGTGCCTCGATGAAGAGCAGTGCGAAGCTTCATTTTGATATAGAGGCAAAAAGCTGCTCGATTCAATAATCGAGCAGTCTTCGTCTGAGGAAGCGCTTGATGGATTTTGGGCACCCTTTTTTGCAAATTTTTTCTTTGAAACGTACGGGCGTATATAGTCCTTTAGGAATGACATTCTATCGTGAAGATACCATGGTTTATTGATGGTATTTTTACGGCGTTGCTGGCGCAGAGCTCTGGCGTAGCAGTTCCTTAAAACAGACCATCTGTACCTACAATCGCCTTCTGTAAAGAAAGAAAAAACATTAACTTGTACGAAAAACAAACAAAAACTCTTGTATTTATTTATCAGGTGGTATTGATAAGTTAAGTAAGCTAAAAATGCAGCAAAATATGTTGAGGCTTACATAACTCAATATTGGGGAAACTTTTTTCCCAATGTTAAACTCAGTTCTACAAAAACTTTGTCGGATAAGGCCTCCATGAGAATTCAATCGATTTAATCTTTATTAAAAAGATTTTGATGCCACTCCCCGTTTTTACTGAAGAAAATTGTCATTTCGACATTTGGCGATTTGGGGCTTGACAGGCGTCCATTGGGATGCGGTATCCAATGATTTGCCTAAGCAGAATGAACCCGCCACTAGCCTAAAGCTTTTTTCACAAGCTTTACGCCAAGTTAAGTCTTATTATCCGTCGTCTCGCAGCTTTCAGTAGATCGGCATTCGTAATGTTTTGGGCCACGCCCACATTTAAAGGCAGGATTTATGAAAAACTTCTAATTTTCCAGAAAAACATAGAATTTGACAGCTTTTTAGCCTAACTTAGGGAAGATTAAGATATAGATTAAGATATAAAATTTAGCACAATTTAGCGCATTCTAGATTTCATTTGTACAAAACTTTCAGCCACGCTCATTTTTAAGGATCGGTTTTACAGAATTATTGATTTTGAACTAAAAAATTGCATTTTAGCTGCAAACTTGGATATTTCTTTGCTAATATTGACTTTTAGTTCTAGGGGCTGGAAATGCCACGACCCTTTTCATTGATTAAAATAAATTTAAAAATCTTATAATAAATAAAATAAGGTTTAAGTTCATTAATGATTCATGAATGTCATGAATGGAAAATAAAAAGCAATGGGAAGTGAAATTGGAATTAATAGGAGACAGGAATAGAGAAAAGGAATAGGGTATACCGCGGACCATTACAGACGGACCGTTTTTGCTAAAATTGATAAACTTGAAAGTATGTAACTAAACCCTAAGGAAATAGCTACATTCTTCTAAAGTTTTCATTACTATTTTTATACAAACATATTTATTTTTTTAAATTGCCGTTAGACTATTTTCGAATATTCCAACCACATCTCTCATCATTGGATGTTTTTCTAGAGTTTTGTGTGTGCTAATTTTTAAAAAAACGGTAAAACGCTCTATTTTGCTGAATTCGCTTAAAATTTCCAAAAACTTAGGATGGAAACAACAATTTTATATTTGTAGCGGTCCGTCCGAAAACAGAAAAAGGACCTCTTATGGTATCACTCCGTCTACGTCCGTTTGTCCGTCCTCACTTGTAACTTTTGAACGGCAAGTTTGAGAAAGATGAAACTTGGTTAACTTATAAGGTCCGTGAAAAAAATGAGAACGCATACAAGGCAATTTTTTATATACACACATAACAACGGTTCTTTTTCACGGTCCCCACCTCCGCGAGGGTTTGACAAGCCCTCCGAGAGTATCAACTGCCTTGAAAAACTTCTCAAAGTGCCGTTCGGATTCGGCAAAAAAATTGTAGGTCCCCTTGTATGTGAAGAAATCAACACACACAGCATACATTGTTGAGAAGTTGGCCCTGGTTCACCTCGAGCTGTTGCGCCACTCTATTTTTTTATTTATTTACATAACAACGGTTAAATTACAGTTTGAAGCTTAATGGTAAAAAAGATAAAAAGTGTTTTGGCCTTGTCTTAAAAAAGATTTATAGCCAGAAAGAAGAAATTTGAAACAAGCACTAAAAAAATATTGGATTTTCATTATAATCGAACTTTTCCAAAATATTAAAAAGTTTTTGAGAAACAACTCATAACTTATGCCCCTATAAGATTGCGCCAACTATAGGGACATATCTCGCTTGAGTCTTCCGGGACAAGTATTCGCGAAGGTGTTGGAAACGCGTTCCAGAGCTGTAATCGAGCCTTTGTTACCGGAAGAACAGTGCGGCTTTCGGCCTGGCAGAGGCACAACCGACCAGCTTTTTACTCTGAAGGTTACTCTTGAGAAGGCCTGGGAATATGCCAAACCGGTCTATGCGTATTTTGTAGATCTAGAAAAGGCGTATGACCGAGTTCCTCGGGATACATTGTGGAGAGTTTTGCAGGACTTTGCGCTGAGTGGGCCTCCTCTGAGAGCCATCCAGACTTTGTATGGAAACTGCAGAAGCTGTGTACGGATAAATGGCGTCAAATCCCGTCCTTTTGATTTGCGCGTTGGACTTCGCCAGGGTTGTGTCCTGTCGCCGCTCCTTTTTATAGCATATATGGACTGGATGGTGAAGCGAAGAAAGATGTTGGGGTCTTTTTCACGAAAGATGGGAGGAGTGATAACTGAGTTGTCCTGTAGAATTGGCCAAGCTGGAGCAATAGTAAAGGAACTGCGCCGGCCGGTCATCAGGAAAGCTGAGCTTGGAGTAAAAGCAAAGATCTCAGTTTTTAATTCAGTGTTCGCTCCGACCCTCATCTATGATCATGAAATTTAGGTAATGACCGAAAGAATTAGATCGCGGGTACAAGCTGCCGAAATGAGATTCCTGAGGTGCGTTGCTGGTGTTACTCTAAGGGATATAGTGAGAAACGTCAGTATTCGTGGGAATCTTAATGTTTAGCAGCTACTTCTCCAAGTGGAGCGATCGTTTCTTCGATGGTTTGGACACGTTGTTCGCATGCCACCTGATAGACTTCCTAGACAGGTCATGCTAGCCGAGATGCGAGCGCGTCGCCCCCCTGGTAGGCCAAGAAACAGGTGGTGGGATCAGGTAAAGAACCTCTCTGAGTCCCGCCTGGGGATTGCGCCGGAGTCTCTTGAGTTGGTGGCGGAGGATCGAGAACGATGGAAAGACCATTTAGCCACCCTCGCTCCGCGACCCTTTTAAAGGATAAGCGGCATTCGAAAATGATGATGATGAGCTCATAACTTCATCACTTTTTCACCACTTTATTTTAAAAGCCGATATTTGGCTGACATATAAAGCAGCTGCAGCAAATTTTGGTTAAACGGTTTTAGAACTGTAGTTTTGGCGTACCTATTTTAGAAAAAAGTCGTGAACAAAATTTTGTCGCCAAATGATTTGAAAAAAATCATACAAATCAAGAATTGTTTGTAGTTTCCGAAAAGCTTTAGAAATTTTCGAATATTTAGCAGATTCTGAGATCTAGCTCGAAAACTTTAAAGATTCGAAAAAAAATCGAAAGAAAAAAATAAATCGTATGAAGTGAATTCTAAAATTTTTAAGATCTTTAAAAAATGGTGTTTCTAACTTACGATTTTCTGAAACGGTTTAAAAAACAAATGAAAAACTCGCTTTTATAATCGATAACTAAAAAACCTGTGCTCTGAGTATTAGGAAAAGTAGCCGTGTCTAGCGGAAAGTATATGAGAATCAAAAATAAATATAAGGGAATCCAACAAAAGGTTTCGAATCCACGTTTTATGTATTTTAAAAAAAAAAAATGCAGAAAAAAGCTAAACCGCGTGTCCCCCACACTATCTTGATAACGATCACATATACCGTTTTAAAAAATAATATCAGACATAGAACATTTTTCGAGGTTTGAAAAAAAAAAAATATAGAGGGGCTGAAACATTGCGTGGTTTTTGAGATACTGCACCGGTACCCCACAATAAAATAAAAGCTTTTTGAATTAATTTGAAAAATAGGGGCGTGACATGACAAACCCTTTTAAATAAATATTAATATAAGCATGGATATATACAAGTTTGCAGCTTAAATGCACGCAGAAATTTAAGTTTTTTTTTCTTCAAATTCAAGAGTTTTTTTTTAAAATCGACCCCTAAACATGGGCGTGGCTAAAAACGTCGCATAAGTTTACCTTAGGTCCAAGTGGAATGTACTGGATTTATCTTCGGGTGTCCTGATTCCGAATATGCTAGTAAAAATTGTCGGTCTCGATTATTTTAGAAGTTATAAGCCAAAGAAGTTCAAAAAGAGTGCAACTTTAACATACCCGTAAAGGCGCCTGCCAGACGAAGTCGCGTGAGCGGCTAAACCCTGCGAAAAAGGGAGTTGAAATCCTTTAAACCCGCGAAGCGGGCCACCCAAACACTGTTGTCTCCAAAAGCAAATTTATTTTACAGCCAATATTGTCAGATTTCTATAGCATACTCTTAGGCAGAAATAAAGTTTTAGATGAGGTACTTTGTATGAAAAAATTGAAACTTTGAATAGCTATAGCTTTTAAACTAAATGAGACCGACAATTTTTAATCACATATTCGTAATCAGGACACTGAAATACATATATAAGCATAAAAATAACAACTAAATTCCACTTGGATCTACGGTAAACTTGTTCGCAAAACGTTGTGTAAACGAAATCAAGGATTTAGTCCGGTTTAAATTCAGAATCACTCACCTTCCTGAAGACTCCAGCAAGCTTAAAAGACTATAACTAAGACTAGGCGAAGGAACAGGCTCGTCTTTTTATGAAGTCTTATTTGACTCCGTGCCAAGACAGCCTCAACTTAATAAAACTAGGCATAAAAATTGTGACAATTACTATGTCTTAGTATTGATAATTGGATATACCTACCTTACCTACATACAATTAAGTACATTGATTAAAAGCCAGGATTACCAAGACAACGGGTAGGTACAACCACAATTGATCAAAATAATCAAAAGCAAACCGGCAAAGGACAAATCGTTTATACCCAATTTACCCGTAAGAAAGTTTTTTTTGGTGCAAATATCTGACAAAGTACCTACTTGATACGATACCAATAAAAAAACAAAAACATACCCGGATACTTCAGCTCTCTGCTTATTTCCTTCCAAAGAACATCGGTTTCTTCTTTGTTTCGGGCTTTTGGCGGTTTCTTGTATATACTCGCTCTTTCTTCGACCAGAGATATCAATTTCAACGTCACATCGTCCATAATCTTAGCTCACGCGCACGCAAAGAGCAACTGACTAAAGCTTTGCTTTTCTTGTGTTCGATGTTTTTTCATTTTGCTTGTTTCCCATGCGTTTGGGGATGACGATGGTGAATTCAGAAATTCACTATAGATACGAGATACCTACTCATACATGGACAACCAGTTGCATGACTGTTTTGCTTTTCCCCTTTTCAGGCGATGTTTTCTTGTTTTTATTTGATTTTATATGTAGGTAGGTACCTACTTCTCTACTTGGTTGGTCGTTCCGTTCGTATCGTGCTCGTGCGAGCAAAGAGCAAACACACATTCAACTCATATATTTTTTATGGGCTTTATCGTATACTGGACCTGGTGAACGGACAGTGTTGTTTTTTCTGAGTTGCTTTGTGTTTTTTTAAGTTCAGCTGCTTAAGTCGCACAGGTTAATGTATGGCGAATGGCGCACATTGGATGGGTGATTATTATGTTTATTTTCTAGTTTTGTTGGTGCTCTTGTGTTTTTCATACCTTGTTTTCAATCTTCAACAGTGTAGCCAAAAAGTACGTTGGACGTAAAGCAAAACAGGGTGCATATTGTAACACTTGTTCGTCAGCTTAATGTGATGTGAACTTAAAGTAAAACGTAAGATCGGATTGAATAAGGATAGCTGCAGTTATAAACAGGGATGGATGCAAAATCAACTTTTAAGTACATATTTTATTGAAAAAGCAATTTATTATATCGTTGCTATAGATCAAATTACTACCTACCTTCAAAAACAGAAAAGAGAATTTTTTAGGTAATGATGCTCTTACGTGGCAAAAATTAAGTCCCTGAAATTAATAAAAAATATCTTGTGAGCCTAAGACGCTAATTTCGAAACCAGACGCGTAGAAAAAAACTCGTATCCCAAACTCGAATCTAAAAAAAGACCGTCAAGTATGAAAACATACGCGGAGCGGTCCGTCGGCTTCTGTTGAAGACTATGGTCATGTATATTGCGCAGTTTGGGTAACATTCTATTAATTTATTAAAATTATTTCTGGATATATTTTATAGTCTGTAATATACTTTTTTCGTAGTGCTGTCTACTGTTCTTATATTGGGTTATTTAATATTGGGTTTCGTTACTCTAAAAAAAGGCTGGCAAAAAGCTTTACAGTTACGAAAATAGTAGGAAGGACATAATCTTTCTTGGCCTTTTTTAGGATTTTTATAATTTAAAGCCCATAAAACAGCAATTTCGATTATTTTTAATTGCCGTTAGACTTTTTGATCAATTTTCAATCAATTTTGACCACCTGTGCTAGCTTTGCCACTTTTCTCAAATTCTGTGGACATGGATTTCTGAGAAAACGTTAAAAATATGCTGTTTTTTATTTCGCTTGTTTAAATGGGCTTAAAAACTTAGGATCGAAAACGGCAATTTTGAAACCTTTTTAATGCAGTTCGCTTGCCTTTTAAACATTACTTACTTCAGCCAAATTTAAACAAGGTCGTCATAGCCGTTAAAGATCTAGAAATCTTTAAAAAATAGTTTTCGAAAATGTTTTCACGTTTTTCAATTAAATCTTCAAAGTTTTTTAATATTCGAAGTCTGTTATAGTCAACATCATCATCATTTTCGAAATGCCGCTTATCCTTTAAAACGGTCGCGGAGCGAGGGTGGCTAAATGGTCCTTCCATCTTTCTCAATCCTCCGCCACCAACTCAAAAGCAATCCCCAGGCGGGACTCAGAGAGGTTCCTTACCTGATCCCACCACCTGTTTCTTGGCCTACCAGGTGGGCGACGCGCTCGCATCTCGGCTAGCATGACCTGTCTAGGATGTCTGTCAGGGGGCATGCGAACAACGTGTCCAAAGTCTGTTATCCTACCTACCTAGAGTGGCGCAACAGCTCGAGCAACCATGGCCAACTTCTCAACAATGTATGCTGGTGTGTTGATTTCTTTTACATACAAAGGGACCTACAATTTTTTGCCGAATCCGAACGTCAGCTTGAGAAGTTTTTCAAGACAATTGATACTCTCGGAGGGCTTGTCAAACCCTCGCGGAGGTGGGGACCGTGAAAAAGAACAAGTCTTTTTTTTTCAGGTGACAATGGCAGGATTCTGCAGATGACAATGCAGAATAGTAAGCACACACACTAACCACTACGCCACGGCACCCCACAAAAGTCTGTTATAGTTTTGTATAAAATTTACGAAGATGGGCTTTGCCCAGTGTTTATCTAAAAATTATACTTTATACCGTTTGGGAGATAGAGGGAGAGACATGCGTTCTTTTGACCTTTTTTATAATTTTTTAAATTTCAAATCGATAAAACAAATATTTTGAAGTTTTTTCCAGTTCCCGTTAGACTTTTTTGGATGTTTTTTTTAGTTCTATGGGCACCGGCTTATGCGTAAACGTTAAAACAAGCTCCTTTTTAATTTCGTTTTTTAAATAGGCTTCTAAAAACTTAGGTTAAAAAGGGCAATTTAAAAAAATTTTTAACGCATCCTTCCTTCTTGTCGTGAGCTTTGTAAAGGGTGATTTTTTAGCTGGTTTGGTTTTGGCAACACTGGTTTTGACAGCTGACGTGTGTTTAGTACCTTGTGTCACTGTCAAACAGCTTCAGTTTGGTTTGCAATTTAACCATGGATCGTCTTACAAATGAACAACGCTTGCAAATTATTGAATTTTACTATCAAAATTCGTGCTCGGTTCGAAATGTTCATCGCGCGCTGCTTCCATTTTATGGTCGGCATTCTCGACCTTCTGAGCAGTCTATTCAGAAGATTGTTTCGGGCCGGTCAATTGGCCGCCTAGATCGTGCGATTTGACACCATTAGATTATTTTTTGTGGGGGTATGTCAAGGCTAATGTCTATAGGGACAAGCCCGCTTCGATTGACGCACTGGAAGCCAACATCCATGCATTCATTCGTGAGATACCGGCCGATATATGTGAAAGAGTATGCCAAAATTGGACTCAGCGGATGGGCTACCTGAGACGCAGCCGCGGTCAACATTTGCATGAAATTATCTTTAAACATTAAATTGCAAGGTTTAAACTATCGATTCAAATAAATATTTCATTAATTTTTTCGAATTTTTTGTGTTTTTTTTTTAAAAAAAGTTCTCAACCTCTTAAAAAATCACCCGTTTCTTTAACAGAATCTGAAAAAGATCACTTATACCGTTAAGCTACTGGAAGACTTAGCTACTAGAAAAAATTATTTTTTTTTAAAATGCTTTTATGTTTTTGAGTTAAATCTCAGAAGATTTTGAAATTTCAAAATCCGCTTTAATTTTCCTTAAAATTCTGAATTATTTCTGATACGTGTGATTTTTTTTCATAGAATTTCACCAAACAGCACCGGTGATAACCGGGGACACACGTTTTTTCATGCATTTTTGCGATTTTTTTTTTTCGAAAATGCGTCAAAACTGCAGTACTTTAACTGTTTTTGTAAAATATGACCTTAACACTTGGTTTACTTTGAGTTGCTTTATATATTTGAGTTTTTATTTATTTATAAATTTGAGATTTTGAGTGATAAGCCGTTCAAAAGTTTTGGCCTCCAACACTTTGAAAAACGTCATGCATTTTCGACTCTCCATTTCTCAAAAACGTTTTGATATTTTTAAAAGGTTTTTTTTTTTTTTTAATTAAAGTTTAGTATTTCTTAAACCTTAATTGTGTTTTCCTAGTTCTTGCCTACTAAACTTTTTGAAAAAAACAAAACACTGAAAAACATTCTGTCCATTTTCACATGAAATTTCAAACTGTAATTAAACGTTATTTGCGCTTAAAAAAAAATTCCCTCCTTAGATTCTCTGACTATTTCCGCAGTTAATGCGCACACCAAATTTTGTCTTTCTACGACTTACCGTTCAGAAGTTATAAAGCGATTGGCCGGACGGGCGGACGGACGGACAACGTAGCGATACTATAAGAGGTCCTTTTTCCATTTTTGGACGGACCGCTAAAAACGAAGATTTTTTTGTTTGCTGAGGATGTGGCATTTATTTCATATCCTGCCTGTCTGGTGTGCATTCGTATCGATCAAAGAAAGAGGACTTCTCATCTTATCAGCAGGCATAAGAGTTTTTAGTTTTTTTTTTCAAGATTGCTCTACGTTCTAGCCATATATGAATTATTTTAATTTTATAGAAGTATTTTAATTATTTTAAAATTATTTTAATGCTACTCAGGAAAGGCGAAAAAATGTGGCTTTTCACTTATTTTCGGAGGCCGCGAAAAACCCTTTTTCTAGGATAAAAAACCAAAAAGCGGTTTCTAGGAGGGATTCAAGGAGCTACAAGACTATCAGTCAGTCTTGTCCTTAATTACTTTCTGGACCCAGACCTTAGACTGACTGAGAGATACGTTAAAAGTGAATCCTAACCTCTAAATTTCTAAACGTCTTAATGGTTATGATTTTTTCGCTAAAATTGCGAATAATCGAAGAAGTATTGTCAGATTTTCATAAAAAATGGACATAAATTGTATTTTTATTGCCACAAAAACGTGGTTTGTTCCAATTTTCACACTTCTGTAAACGTCTGTACAAAATAAGAACTAAGGACGGGCGGACGGACAGCCATGTCTTAATAGATTTACCTGTCGGCCTCGATCATATCTTTAACCAGTGATTAAGTGATGCAGTGTGTACGCAGAAGTTACAGTCCGTAAAACGGACCGTTGAATACCCCATCCTATCCCACATTGTAAAATGCTTGGTTAAAAACTTTTTATGAACGAAATCTGGAATGAAGTCTCGTTTTCTTTACCTGATAATTTTGTTTTATTCTTTCCTAAATTAGGCTACAGGCCAGTCGAAATTACGTTTTTCTGCAAAATCTTAGGTTTTTGCTTCAATTCTGCCTCCAAATATGGGCGTGGCCCAAAGTTTTATGTTAAGAAAATGTAGAACTTTTTGTAGAAAGTTGTAGAAAATTGTCTTTAAGAGATTTTAACTCAAAATGGCTGTTTTTCAAAAAATATATATGCAATTTGACTAAAAAATCTATTACAAAATTTTTAGATATAAGCATTTTCCAACTTTTTTGTATATGTGGTATATGCCTCCGCCCACTTTTGTGGGCGCGGCTTCAAAAAGTGATTTTTTGATTTAAATATGCGGAGTTTTAGGCCGAAACGTATGCAATCACCTAGTTTAAAGCATTCAACAGCTACCTATATTCTTATATCCCGCCCATATTTTGGAGGCGTGGCAGTTTCCTTTTTTTGCTAGGTTACGGTATTTTGCAATCCGTCACAGACGGACTGAAGTTTTTACGTACGCACTGTTGCACTTTCCCACTTGTTTTTATTTCATTTGTTTAAATAAGCTCAAAAACTTGAGGTCGGAAACGGCAATTTTGAAAAGTGTTTAATGCCGTTAGCTTGCCCTTTAAACGTTACATATTCCAGCCAAAATTAATAAAGATCACCTTAACCGTTAAGGGACTAGAAATCTTTAAAAAAATTCGAAAATGTTTTTACATTTTTGAGTCAAATCTTCAAAGTTTTTGAATATTCGCAGTTTGTTATAGTTTTGTATAAGGTTTCCGAAAATATTCTATGCCTGTTATTTATTTCAAAATTATATGCACTTTATACCGTTTGGGAAATAGAGGGGTACACATACGTTTTTTTTTTTTAACCTTTTTCATAATTTTTTAAATTTCAAATCCATAAAACAACTATTTTGAATTTTTTTCCAGTTCCCGTTAGACTCTTTTCCAATAGCAAAACCACCTGCGCTAGCATCGGATATTTTCCTAAATTCTATGGCCACCGGTTTTTGCGTAAACGTTAAAACAAGCCCCTTTATTTCGTTTTCTAAGCAGGCTTCAAAAAACTTAGATTAGAAACGGCAATTTGAAAATATTTACATGCAGCTTGCTTTCTTTTTGTACTCTTACCAAATCTGAACAAAATTACTTTTGCCGTTTAGGTACTAAAAGATTTAAAAAAAATTGTTTTTGAAAATGCTTTTATGTTTTTGAGTTAAATCCCGCAAGGTTTCGAAACTTTAAAAGTCGCTATAATTTTTCTTAAAATTTTGGACAATTTCTGATAAGTGTGATTTTTTCATATGATTTCTCTTAATTGCACCGGAGATATGTTGTTAATTTTATTTTTAAAAATTAACGTCGAAACGGCAGTGTTGAAACTTGTTCTGAAAAATATTACTTTATTACTTCGTTAAGGTTATATTTCTTTATTGCTTAATTATATCGTTTAATTTGAGTTGCTTTTTACGCGTTTCAATATTGACTTTCTGCTCTAAGCGGTTCAAAAGTTATGGCATCAAAAACTTTGAAAATTGTCGTCCACGATGTCCGACTTAAAACAATAATCTATTGTTGTAAATAGTTATCCGGCCTATCATTACATATTAACACTATTTGACAAAAATTCAAACAAGTCCTAAATTCATCCTGAAAGGCTCATACCTACATACCAAATCACAAGGCTTGATATAAATGGTCGAGATAACTTTCAAAAAACAGTTTTTTTACGACATTATACAAAAGCCTTCCATAAATTTTCACATATTGATTTTTCCAAAAGTAGTCACATTAGTCAAACTTAAAGACTTAAAGGTATACTTATCCTTAAACGCTTTCGGCTACCAGGTGCGCGCCTTTTACCAATACCCGATGGAACAACTTTTCCATAATTAAAGTTTTCTTGTTTCCACACAAGCCTGATTGTATCCAGTTGGATTTGGTGCCTCCTCGACCAGAAACTTTTCATCCCCTCACACATGTATACACCTAGACCTACACGTGTACTTTAAATTCCTCCGCAGCATCTAAAACTCGAAACCAAAACTTCTTCTTCCTTTCCCCGAAAGATTCTTAACCCGTAAAAAAAGCAAAAAAAAAAAAAATGTGTTTGAGCCAAGTTGCAGAGATCCCTGCCCCTAGCATCAGTGTTAAAGTTTTGACTTTTACCCTTGTCTTGATGTATATACACATGTATAGAGAGGTTCACGGTTGTGCTCCCCAGGCTATGGCCCACAAAGTTTCTACCCACCACAGGAAAAAGAAAAGGATAATAATGAAGGAATTTTATGCTGCGGGCAGGATTCCAACCCAATTGAATCAATATTAATCAAATGCTCAATTGTACGGGTGTGTGTGTTGGCGTTTGCATCTGTGCGGAACTCTGCCCCAATCCATGCGCTCCCTTAAAGGGATTTCATGGTGAAATTAAATCAATTCTTACCCAAACCCTGGCTTCGGTAGGGATAACTTAATTTCTCTCTATTCCTTTATATCCTTACGACGCGCCTGGTGAGAAAGGCAAGACTGGCGAAAACTGCATGCCTAGACTTTTGGCAAATATAATTCTTTCGTGCGACTCGAAAAAGCGGAGCGGGGCTTTAAATTTTGGCCCACACAGTTCCGTCCAAGACTCCCATTCCAAGGGGTGGTTGGATCTACATTAAGGACATTTTTGTTGGATCCAGGGCGCCTTTCTTGGCTTTAATTCTGTTGCCGGGTGGTGGCTGAATCGTGCTCCATTTTCTTATTTCCAAGGCAGTCCTTGTTATTGTGCTATGTACCTACGTTCTTTCGTTTTGTTTAACTTTTTCCTTCTCTCTCGCTCCCAGTGGTGCGGTAGCGGTATCCCTGTGTAGCATTGAAAATGTCCTGGCAGATACCTATATATAAGTAAGGACATATATCCCTTCGGCACATAAAATCAAGATTACAAACAGAGCAAAGGGAATAAAGTAAGGACGTAGGAAAAACAGCAGAGCACTGGGTGGAAATGGAATAAAATAAAACTTCCTGAGAAGTTTTTCGTGTTCGTCTTCAATTATTTTCTTGCTGCCTGGATGTGCCAGGAGCTGGGACGTTTTACTGGGGGTGGGGTTGGCGGATCCAAAATTAAGCATAGTTGATGTCCTTCTTCTTATTCCACCCGAACACGCTCAATACTTTGTAGGTAGGTAGGTACGTTCTTCAAGTTCTTCGGACGAGAGTGATATTTTGTATAAATTCAATTAGGGGATGAGAGCTGGCTGTCGATCAAAGGAGGCCATGGATAGAAATGTGCGCGTTCTGCAGGATGGCTGGGCGAAGGCAAGTCTGGATTCTGGAGCGCGCCGGATTCGTTTGATTGTGCAAGAGAATAAATTATGACGCTGCCAGAAGTGCTACCGCACTGAGGGTTTTATAGTTTGATGGCTATTGGCAACGTGCTGCAATGGCATACCGTATTAAGGGTTTGTATATAATTCTGGAGTTATGCAGGGTTATCTGGGCGCTTCCAGATAGGTAGGTACCTTCGCTTCCTTCCGCGTGTTTGGATTATAAATTGGAATGTGAACGAGAATTGATTGCTTCGGCAAAGTGTAGGTGTAGGTATGGGTACTTGTTCTTGACACTCGAAAAATTTGTCACTCAGCTTTCACTTAACTTTATACAAAAGTCACCTTACTCCACGTAAGGTGTCCTAAGCATCCGAAATCATCTTTCCCTTTTCAAAATTTTGAATTAGTGCTTCCGCCTTTTTATATACTCTACCTTCGTGGGCTTAAGGGTTTGTGGAGTGAAGCAGCTTGGTGTGGTCGCCCGCTGGCTCTGGTGAGAAAAGATTTAAGAAAGGTACGGCTTGAAATTCTTGAAGCTCAATAAGCCATCAGGGAGAAGAATCTACATTCTAGAGAGTCGAAATTTAACTGGCCTGCTTTTCATCACTGCCTTATCCATTTCATCCCGAATAAATTTCTTAGGCTGAATTTCGTAAGAAGGAACATTTTAAGCTGTAATTTTGGCTGTCTCTTCTTCCAAAAGCTATGAAAAAACTGTACGAGAAAAATTCTGCTTCGGGCAGCACCGACACTAATGATCGTGGTCAGTGCCTATTTGATTATCTTATAAAAAATAACCTCATTATTTGTAACAAGGGATCAGATTTGCACTACCATAAATAAACAGGAAGTCATTGAAGTGACCCTGGTCACAAGCTCTCCTAACATAATCGTTAACAACTGGATGGTACCAAGAGATATATCACTCCCCGAATATTGCTTTATACAACTCATTATCGACTTTATGATTACACAAAAGTTTGCCCCGAGGTCTGTCTCCAGAAACCCCAGGAGAATTGCCTGGGGCTTCTACAACATAAAGTTGAGAAGACACCCTAACAACTACTTTACTCCTACTCAGCCGCCATCATCGTCGCATTTAGTCCTGATGGTGGGTCAGCTCCCGGATGCAATAAACCTAGCGCTCTTCTATAAAGCCCAAGAATGGGTGTAAGCCTTCATGGTGGAACGCTGAATTAGGCGAGCTTAGAGAGGAGGGCTCTTTGATCAAGCAAAACGCTCCAGGGCCCCTGTCGATTGGGACCTTTATAAAAACAATACCAGGAAATTTAAGACAGAGATAAGAAAATCACATCAGGCCTCTTGGAATTGTTTTATGTGATAACATCCTATCCAAGTCTTTAGTTAAATCAAAAAGCCAGATGGAAACTAGACAAAGTCCAGTAAGGAAACTTTATGGATACTATATGGATACTATATGGATATGGACCTTCTTATGGATACCCAGTTTCCTGTTAGCAAAGAAGAGACAATATACTCTGAATTGAACCATAACAGGGTTCAATTCACTGTAGCCAAAGATGGTGACTCCTCAAAACATACAGTGGGCATAAATATCACAGTGGGCTTGCGTACATATCATCTGCAAACTTGATGGTATTTAACATGTTAAACTACAGCAAGGTCTTGAAATACCGAGTTTTTGGCTCCACATTATCTTTTTAGAGTACCCTGAACTTCGGCTACGCCCTTAAATCCTGGAGTAAGGTAAAAGTAAAAGGACAAAACCTAAGGGCTACACTTCGAAAGCTGGAGGTTAACAGTTATCTTTGCCATTGGACCGAGCAAATGCCTAAAAGCAGGCTCATCCATGCCGAGATGGGGTGTTGTCTAACCAACAAACCCGCAGCTAAATGTCACTGTTATGGCGCCTCGTCGCTTGCGAATTACTGCTGATTCTGTGGAAAGATGGCTTTTAAGCCATAGCCTACGCTGACGATATTGCGATAGCATTATTAGGGAAGTTCCTCCCTGAAGTTAGGGATTAAGTGCAATTTGCTCTTAACAATATATTGACGTATGGGTGTTTGGTCTGGTGGCAAGCAGTTGCCTAAGCTACATGACAATAATGCAGAGAGCTGCATGTACTGATACGACATCTGCAATGAAACCGACACCAACCTCAGTGCTGGAGGCGATTCTCAATCTGCTATCCCTCGGTCTGTATATGCAAGAATCTGCTGCCAAAAGCGCTTTGCCATCCACTCAGTGGATCCACATAAATGGATTCCAAGATCATTTGGTCATGCGCATACCAAAATGCGCATGTGAAGAATCACAGCGATATAGGAACCGACAACTCCTCCTCCTCCTTACAGCTTATCCGTACTTTGAAATGCCTTTTAACTGCATGTTTCTTAGCAGGGATGACTGGGAATCGGAAAACCGATGACTCATGGGTGAAAATGAGCAAAGGCACGGGTGCGGGTCTTTGAAAACGAGAAGGAGCTTCAGTGATAAAGAGCTTAGGTATTCGGCACTCACAACTTCAGCCCCAAAGATCCGCCCCTGATGCAAGCAGGACAACCATAGAGGAATTGTTCCGCTGTATGGTCGTCCTCTCCGCAGGCAGGACAGGTGGTGGTTTCGCTCAAGCACATTCAAGTGTATTGCAAAAGCTTGGTGGTCGGTAAGGACGCCTACAAAAGTCTGCAATCGATTTTCCTGAGAGTTAGAAGGAAAGACGCTGACCCCCTTGCAGATATTCGGGCGTAGTCGTTTAGTTTGTCTGTACCCATTGCAGTCACGCCAACGAGCCCTGTGCTCACGAGAAACCCAAGTATCACTGGCAGACGTGACAACAGATACAGGCAGGCCTAAAACAGGTTCGGGTCCTGAGAAAACTTCTTCTAAGCCTAGTTTGGCGAGCTCATCAGAGATCTCATTTTCCTGCATACCAGTGTGACCTGGGTACCAAACAAGATTCACTGCATTTAGGCTTTCGAATATGTTTAACGAATGCTTCAGTTCAAGCACTATCTTGGACGAGGTAAAAAAGTTGAGCAAAGCATTAAGAGTGGGTTGGCTGTCACTGCAAACGCATTATGCTACTTGCCCTCAACCTGTTAGTCCCAATATAGCGCATAGCCATTGGAATTGCGAAAATCTACGCTTGGAAGACAGACGCATATTTACCTAAGGGTACCTAAGCGTACAGACCCCTGTCGGGTTTTGGAGCCATCCGTGAAAATACGATGGCTTTCTTTCCCTGGCTGAGAATCTGGCCGAAGCCATTCCCTTACCTGAGGAAAGTTGACTTGGTAGTTTTGTCGCAAAAGGATTTCTGGGGTCATTGTGTCAGAGGGCATGTCCATAAGACACACAAGGTCTTCAAAATTCCTATGCGTGTGGTACCAAAAACCACCTCTTTTCAAGCGAAAGATGGTTTTCAGCGTACCATGTTAAATATATCAGAGCGGCGGGGGGAGGTTCATCAAAAGCATCTAGAGCAGAGCCCGGCGTGGTAGGGAAGGCCCATGTGCACTGTGCAGCCAATACAAGCCGTTCTTTGGAGCTTGGCATGAGAGGCAGTAATACGTTTCCGCGACAGCATGTTCCACCAAACAATCGATTCGTATGACGAGAGGAGTGGTCTTACCATGGCTGCATAAATCCAGAGGACGCTTTTCGGAGATAGACCCCATGTTCTGCCATAAGCGCCTCTTGACTGCCAGCAAGTGGACAATGCTTTTTCGGTTTTGGATTCAACATGCTTATACCATAGAAGTTTTCTATCAAGATTGCTCCCAAATATTTGACTGCATCGGATATCGGGATAGTGACACCTTTAAGCACTAGTTGAGTCAGACCAATGACCTTCCTCCTTCTCGTTGCGAGAACAACCGTAGTTTTAAGAGGATTCACTAAAAGCCCATACCTAGTGCACCAATCATCTGCGCTTGGGAGCACACAGTTCCTAGGTTTGAGTTAACATAAAGAACGGCGACATCTTCTGCGTAGGCTTGCATGTAGGTTCCAGGAAGGCTGAGAGCCGATAGCAGAGAGTCTACAACCATGCACCATAAAAGGGGAGACAGAACACCACCTCGCGGACAGCCCTTGTTTGCCCCAGTTATAATGCTTTTGTCACAACACACCACAGAATGATATTACCATATTTATACACAGATTGCTGCAAGTACATACCTCACTTGCTGTGCTAGAGACCCAGTCTAAATCAGTTGAGGAATTAGAATTTTAGAATTCTACTTCTTTCACGACATTTCAAAAATTTCAAACGCACCACTAACTTCTCTTTCCAGGTATGTTAAATCAACAAGGTGGCTCGAGAAATTTTACAGGCTTAAGAAGGAAGGGATCTTCCCCCACTGGACTACACAATAGGCCTCAATAGACCTAAGTGCGATGAGGCGCGGGTTACTTCGCTTCATCAACCCAACAACCAAACCTATGGTATATTGTGCTAGGAAGGCCTCGATTGCCCTAGGGGTCTTGCCTAAGAATTCTCATCCGGGAAGTGTTCCAAGCGGGGCTGTCGTAGCATTGGGGTTAGGGTGTATGTTTATTTTTTTATTTTAGGTTAGATTAGACTGTTTATCGGGATCGGGATAGCCTTCCTGGGGCTCTGGCACTGCGATCTCCTAAAAAGGAGCCTAAGGAACCAAGGACTGCCTCCGGAGAAAATTTTTACTCCGGAGGCAGTCAGGATGACATAGGTTATTCTCTGGATATCGGCTAGGTTTGCCGAAGGAATAATGTCTTTGCCGAGAATATTTTCCTCAGGCGCAGAGAACCTCAGAGATTGGACTCCTCAGCTGTTTCTTCGCTGATTTTTTTTTTTATAATACACTCTCATTAAAGGGGATATGAATACCCCTACAATGAGTTAACATAACGCGAGCGGAAAGGATCACAGGAGAAATACTCGTGCACTTTGCTTTTAAACAACTGGGGACTGTAATGGCGTGGAAAAACCTTCCACATCCGTGATGTTCTGCTAAAGAAAGAATTCCAATACAACGCGGTACGTCCGAAGTATGGCTCACTGGAGTATTCTTTGTAGTAGTAGCGATAAAACAAAGTAAGACAGGAGACATTGCGAAAATGTTCTAAGGAGTCAAATGACATCACACTGCTACTGTCTCCCATAAGATTCGACGCACGCTTTTGGAGCCTATCGAGTAGGCACAGGGTGGTCTTAGATGCACCTGCCCAGACGTGAGAATTATACTCCGGTTTTGGGTGTATGTTTGCTCTGTAAATTTAAGCCAGATCGGAAGGTGAAAAAAATTGTTTTTTTCATCGCTTAAGGAATCCTAAGCATTTCGCTGCGTTCTTGGCGACCGTTGCAATGGCGGTTGTCATACGGCTACAGTGATGCAAGTGCCATTCACGGATAATGGCTCGAGGTTTCTAATTCGCTTGGATGATAGCAGACAGCATTGTGTTTTAGAAGCATTAAATTCTACTCTACTATGTAAAGAAATTAACACACCAGCATACATGGTTGAGAAGTTGGCCCTGGTTCACCTCGAGCTGTTGCTCCACTCTATTTATTTATTTTTTAAATTCTACTATATTTACTTTCCCCCAGGTTATTATGCTGTCAAGGTCAAAATTTAATGACTTTGACATACGTAACCGTTACATTTCAACATCCGAAGGGCTGGGAACTCTTCCTGGAAACGAGTATGAAAAATGGATTGTGCTGTCATCAGCGAAAGAATGAATTGGATTAGATGTGGCAGACAAGAGATCATTGATGAATATCAAGAAAAGCGTTGGAGATAAAACTGAACCCTGGGGCACACCAGTATTTATACGGTAGATATCAGACTTGAAGGGGAAATTCTAATCCAAAGAAGAAGCGACTCATGGGCTCCAAATGCACGCATGTATTTGGAGTACTCTCTTTGCACAAGAGAGCCTGATGCCAGGCTAAGTCAAATGCTTTTGAAATTTCGAGCGCAACAGCCTTGCTTTCACCATGAAGATGTAAGCGGTTCCACTTTTTTGGTGAGATAGGCAATCAGATCACCAGTGGACCTTTAGCTACGAAAGCCGTATTGCCGGTCATTTAGAAGCTTTCGTGATTCAAGATATTTCATCAGCTGATAATTAATCAACGTTTCCATGACCTTGTAAGGAATGGACGTTAGTGCAATTGGTCGGTATCTGGTCGGAGAAGAAGAATCGCTTTTTTTCGGGACGGGCTGGACAAATGCTGATGATATCTTGAACGCTACATTTACAAACCAATAAATGAAAGCAATGAGCGAAAGATTGGATTGTGAAAATGATCCGAGGTTCTTAAAAAAAATTGGGTTGAAGGCTTACCACCTTACCAAGACTCTTATACATATGTTGCAGAACTGCTTTTATGTAAGCAGTAAAACATCAAATAAAGCTAATAATACTTAGAAAAGTACTTATGAATCTGCCAGGCATATTGCGCCCTGTCATTTCCATCTTACTGTTGTGCCCGACGAAAGGACAAAGTCTTGATCGGTCTGTCCAGGTGGTTTTAAGTAAAATTCTTGAAGAGTTTAGTTTATTCTTGAAAAGTTCTTGAAAAGTTCATCTTAAACTCACGCCACAGTTCAGGCCCTATGGATGGTGTTGTTGCCTGACTTAAGCTAGTGAGTCATAGGGTCCCCCCCCTTAACTAATTGTGAAGATGAAATTATTAAACCTTTCTCAACAAGCTACATACCTTGAGCATACACCCAACCTTGCACTCATTCCATATCGAACAGTAAGCCCAAGTAGGAGGGTTGCAGCGTGTCTCCACATACAAAATCTGCCTTATTGAATTTGTATGTGGAGACGCGATATTAAGGACGGACCTTTTTGGATATAGATAGATAAGGGGGCAAACATTAGGCAAACGTTTCTTTGATTAAAAATTGTTAATAGTGCGATGCTAACATAGCTTAGAGAATCGCTTTAGATTTAGTTTTGGGGAATTATTTCCTGAAGCCTTTATTGTGACTCGCGTTGTTTAGTACAAATGTCTTCTTTGTTCAAGAGTATAAAATAAAGCATTGTACGGTACAGGTCAAGCTGGTTCTGAAATCTTTTTTAAATTCTTTCGAAAAGTGCCATCGACTTCCTTCCGAGAATTCTTATGTATCTTAATTATATAAAACCTTCATCTTAATATAAAAGTGGGCTCACTTCCTTTCTATCTTTTTATCAAAACAAGGACATTTCATTTGGGAAAAATTGAAAAAATGTCTTGTCGTCAGCTTTTTTTTATCTTAACTGGCGTAATGTAAGGGTCTAAGACTTTTCGTTTTGGAGACTTATCGATGATTTTTTCAACCTTCATTAAGACTAGCCTGAAGAGTAAAATGAAACAGAGTTTTTATTTGAAAAAAATAGTTTACGCCTAACTTCGAGCGACACAAGAAACTCGAAAAGCATTTAGATGTGCTTCCTGATTGATAGCACAATATATAACTTGTCAATCTACCCTTTTACGTCCCTAAAATGTGATATTCCAAAAACTTGGCAACATTTCAAATGGATTTAAGATAAGAATAAACAACCCTACATAGATAGGTACCCTCATGTGAGTCACATACCAAGATATGAAATATCAAAGCATACCCATCACCAAAACTGTCGACTGGCATTCCTTGTACCTAGGACAAAAAAAAGTCCACCTTCTTTCATATCTTCCCCATAACTCGTCCCTCAAGGCAAACACGAACTTCATAAAAGCTTTTTATATAATCCCTACCGCTGCCCTCCCTATGTATAATTTCCCATTCCCTTTGGCGGATCTAAGTGATTCAGACGGGAGGAGCTGACATCGTTCTCTAAAGCTCGGGCTTTTTGCCGGCATTCTCGGTACCTAGCCCTTTGAAAGCTCCTGTCAGCCTCCGAACACATATATAACCGAGCGAGCATACACCCCACATGGGTGCTATATTCACAGCATGATTCATAGCTCGGCCAGGACATTGTTTACCCGGCGTGAACACGAGCACAATCATACTTTGCCGGGTAGAGCAGTTAACCATTCCAACCGTACACATACATAACAAGGGGGTAGTCGTTGCTAGGCCCTTTGGGTGGGTTTCCTCGTACCCCGCTCACTGTCTCCAACGGAGGAATGTTGTTATTCGAACTGAAGACCGGGGCTGGGCCTGGGGGTTGCTATAAAATTTCTACGCAACAAAACCCAGAGAATTTAATGGAAACTTTAAATTTCGGGAAGGTCGGCGACGCAATTTCAACTCTGGGTGGTGGCTCAGTGTTTGCTTTATTGCGGGTGTGTCTTTGTGTGTGTGTCTTTTGGGGACTTTTGTTGGGTTCAGCCAGTCTATCGGCTTTAATATTGACTAGCTAGAGAGCAACCGCCCTGACAAGATACACGTGCGTGCTGGGTAGAATTATACACACTCCAGCGTGGTGGGCAGCATACTTGGGCTGCTGGGGGTGGGTGAGCTTAAGCATCCCTTGGATGACGATAATGACTGGGATGTGTTTTTTGATGCAAAAATAGCAGAAATTGCCAGGGTGATGCAGGGTGATGCAGGGCCTGGGGAGATTAAGCTGCTGTGTACTCCGACTGACTAACTGTGTGTATATGTGTTCACGGTTCACCCCGGGTACATACAAACGTGGAAATATGAAAATTTGGAGGATTTAAGCTGATTTTCGTATGCTAAGCCTGGTGTCCTGGTTTTCATTTGATGTTGTTTGTTGTGTGCACTACATTGAGCGTATAGTACTGGGAATACGTGGCCCAGGACATGTATAGTACACAATGGGTGGTGGCTCTTCTGGATTATGGGGAGAATTTATCAGACGAAATTTTATGAATTATTAGTTTCCTTCAGACTGAGTAGCTATTGGAGTTGAATTTTAAAATATTGTTTCGCAGGATATGGTGTCACTTGACGGAAATGAATATTAATGCTTTTGAGAAGCCACTTTATTATAATCTTTCTGAATTTTGTGCACTCTTTTGTGATTCTTAAGTGTTTCTTAAATCAATCACGACACTTGGGAGTTTAAAATAAGTCTCTTGGCGAAGCTTAAGTTTTTGTCAATGTATCAAGGTTATGTTAGCAGGAGTCACTACAGAGGTTCCACAGGGATCGGTCTTAGATCAATTATCTACTACGGAATATCATCTAAGCTTACCTGATCGCGTAACAATAATTTTTGTGATGGTAGTTAAACATATCCAAGCACATAACAAGTAGGTACAGCTTAAGCTTTTATCCTGATGGAGGAATGGCTGCCATCCGACGCACTTGAACTAGCCGACCATAAAGCCGAGACGACCAGCCGCAAAACCATTTAAGCTGCAAATTTTAAGGTTGGAAATGAAACCATCAGGCCAAAGAAGTGAGTTAAATACCTTGGAGTAGGTTAAGCTGGACTGTAAGCTACAATTCAAAGTCCAAGTCGACTATGTCACGAAAAAAGCATCAAAAAATGCTAAGAGCTCTAAATTGCGCCAACATCGGTGGATCTAGATATCCAGAAAGCTCTTTCTCTAGAGAAATATTGGCAAAGGTAACACGGGCGTAATTGGATAATATCGTCGACACTTATCGTTGCGGGCAATACTTTGATTGGCCGTATTTCGAACCATTTCATATGAGACGACTATAACTAATAGCAGGAATGCTTCCGATTAATATCCCGCTGACGAAGAGATTAGAAAACAAGAAGAGGGCATAAAAAGATCCATTATGGAAGCATTTAAAGCAAGGGGAACAATGTTCCATTTTATGGCGGGGCAAAAATCTGTCAAACCTCCGACTTAAAACGCACAAACTGTTTAACGCAGCGAATTCATTGAACACAGCTTAAGAATTGTCTTGACCTCACATAACAATAAGAGAAGAAAAGCTAAGCGAAAAAACTGTAAGTAGATCTGTGACGCAATTACCTACTTCCACTGTCTCTATAGCACAAAATGCTGGTAAAAAAAAGGTGGAAATTAAATTCCGCTGAGGAAACTGGGTGGAAGTTTAATAGACAATAAGGTAAAGTAGGCTCGACTTCTGTAAGAAACTCACCTCACTCTCCTGGTAGTCTTCGAATCGAACAACTGGAGATAGAAGAAGAACCAACAAAGCAAGGCAACGAAAAAAGTCCTGGATAAAAGCAACTGAATCTTTTCCAGAGGGCGGCTCTGGTCTGGGTTCAAATCCCACCTCTGTCACATGAAAAAGACTCGTTATTTCACAATCCCCAACTCCACTAGGGTCTTGAGAGTAGAGCTATTGCGAGTAGCCCTCAGACAGTTTCAACAGTTCCGAGAGTACTCCCGGAGAGATTTGATTTTTTACTCTCAACTTCCCGACTCCTTGATAGTCTCTCTTTGCGAGTTACTCTTGTGTTGTGACTCTCGAGAGCTGCCTGAGAGCTACTCGCACTAGTTTTACTCTCAGGTGGACACGCGCCTTAACCCCTTGCTTGTGAGTCGCGCCACTCTATTATATTTATATTTATATTTATATTTATATTTATATTTATATTTATATTTATATTTATATTTATATTTATATTTATATTTATATTTATATTTATATTTATATTTATATTTATATTTATATTTATATTTATATTTATATTTATATTTATATTTATATTTATATTTATATTTATATTTATATTTTATTTATATTTATATTTATATTTATATTTATATTTATATTTATATTTATATTTATATTTATATTTATATTTATATTTATATTTATATTTATATTATATTTATATTTATATTTATATTTATATTTATATTTATATTTATATTATATTTATATTTATATTTATATTTATATTTATATTTATATTTATATTTATATTTATATTTATATTTATATTTATATTTATATTTATATTTATATTTATATTTATATTTATATTTATATTTATATTTATATTTATATTTATATTTATATTTATATTTATATTTATATTTATATTTATATTTATATTTATATTTATATTTATATTTATATTTATATTTATATTTATATTTATATTTATATTTATATTTATATTTATATTTATATTTATATTTATATTTATATTTATATTTATATTTATATTTATATTTATATTTATATTTATATTTATATTTATATTTATATTTATATTTATATTTATATTTATATTTATATTATATTTATATTTATATTTATATTTATATTTATATTTATATTTATATTTATATTTATATTTATATTTATATTTATATTTATATTTATATTTATATTTATATTTATATTTATATTTATATTTATATTTATATTTATATTTATATTTATATTTATATTTATATTTATATTTATATTTATATTTATATTTATATTTATATTTATATTTATATTTATATTTATATTTATATTTTATATTTATATTTATATTTATATTTATATTTATATTTATATTTATATTTATATTATATTTATATTTATATTTATATTTATATTTATATTTATATTTATATTTATATTTATATTTATATTTATATTTATATTTATATTTATATTTATATTTATATTTATATTTATATTTATATTTATATTTATATTTATATTTATATTTATATTTATATTTATATTTATATTTATATTTATATTTATATTTATATTTATATTTATATTTATATTTATATTTATATTTATATTATTTATATTTATATTTATATTTATATTTATATTTATATTTATATTTATATTTATATTTATATTTATATTTATATTTATATTTATATTTATATTTATATTTTATATTTATATTTATATTTATATTTATATTTATATTTATATTTATATTTATATTTATATTTATATTTATATTTATATTTATATTTTAATTATATTTCAATTAAGACGTAAACTTTAACACGAATGCTGACAGTCGATTCGATACAACAGGGGTCAAGGTCCTTGCTCATTTTTTTGTATATAACATTTCAACCTCATATCTTTTTCAGCAAATTTAACTTTAATATCAAATTTAAAGGCAGTTTGTAGGCACATACTTGATTTCAAGCTCAGAAAGTTGAGTCGAATTTTACCTGTTGAGCCCCATGCAACAATGAAACGGAACTTCTGGTCAATGTATTTTCTTTAAAAGCATCTTCATAGAAAACGAAGTTAAAGTTCGGTTTATAGCCTCGTGTTTTAAAGGAAATAAGAACAACAAATCATCAACAATTTTAAACTCGTTTAATCCAACACGACAGCTTCCAAACGCCTTCTTGCCTCTCGGTACGCCTTCATTATATCCTCCAAAGTCATGCCAATCATTCGGCCAGGAGCTGGTCTTAACAGCTCAGGGTTCCGCTGCGAAAGCTTGTTACATCGAATTGCCAGTGTTCCGGTTGTCAACATTTCCGTGCCGTACCGATTGCAGAAACTCCCATTTCGCCCGTAGAATTTCTCAAAGTCAAATTTCCGTCGCCCGCCTATAAAGTACCTGGAAAGCCTTTCCAAAACACTTTGCTCTAACGGTCTGTGACACTGTAAAGGTGTCGCTTCGAGTCCTTGCTCCAGGAAGAAGCTAAAGTGGGTGTAGCCCTCTACACGTTCCCTCTCCCAACTGTCTACGGAAATCACCTCGAAGTACACATGACACAAGTTCTCCAGCTCGTAGTCCTCCTCGCACAGCAGAACGATCTCCCAGCAGTAGCCAAAGTTCCACACACCGTCGTTATTCATCTTGGAACTGTGGGTACATGCGGACACAAGTCCTTCTTCCACAATAGTCCGTTCCGGCAATCGCACATGGTACCGCACATGAATGTCGTCGTACTCAAATCCTTCGGCTCGTTGTATTTCAAAGAGTATAGCAACCCGTCGAGTGCGCTTCGGTGGCATAGCGAATTCCGCCGAGAGTTCATCGATGTCCTGCCAGTGGAGTATTTCCGGTAATTGCAGCTCAGCGAAAGGAGCTTCCACCCACCCTCTGTGCGACTGCTTTGAAACATTCTCAATGCCATATGCGTACAGTTGTCGGTAATCCGTATCGATTTCGATAAAATACGGATTCTCTCGAAAGCTATTGAAATCCGGATAGATGTGCAGTACCTTGTGCTCTGGCTGCCAACGAAGTGATAGCAGCAATGTGTTTGGATTAAGGGCAGCATAAACATGCATCACGACATCCGTGGAGCTAACTTCCTTTAAAGGGTTCACAGTTGCCAGTTGGTCCTGCTGCTCTGGGACAAAATTATCCTCGTGGACGTAGGTAAATATCGGCTCGGTGGGAATGCGACCTGAGCCTTCTTCATCGCCCAGGATTAGCTGATGATAGGCTTTCTGGACATCTGTGATGCAGTTACTAATATCGCGATAGAATTCAATTTCGTACGCACTAAAGAGTTTCTGCTGCCATTTGATGGTAATGAGCTTCACATGGTCACTGCTTTCGACATCAAGTTCCTCGACCGCATTTCCGCCGGTTTTCACATCGAACTTGGGAAGGTTTAGCAACGAATTTATCCGACGAAATGAGAGTTTGAATTGGAAATGTTCGATGCTGTCTTTGACGTGATACAGCGCAGAGGCTTTTGTGGTTTTCCTGTACATTTTGATGACTAGACGGACTGAGTTGTTTGTTGTGGTTTTATTGGGTTGTTTGGGCAGCGAACGTTGCCAAGGTAACGTTTTGGCTATCGAAAAATATTTTTTTGCTTGATAAACAATTCGTTATTTGGTAAACGGAAACCAATGTTTAACACTGTACTATCGACATGAGAGAAGAAGAGCACGTTATTACTTGAAAACGAATTTGAAATGAACTCAACTTTTTTCCAATGGAGAAGTTTTGTAACGTTTTAACCGCTATTTTCAATGACAGTCTTTCTATCTAAAAAGACAGCAAACACTAGGCTTTTTATGCAAATTATAATAACTAGTTTTCGCAAAAAATACTTAAGAAGAAAAAGTTTAAGAAGACGAATTTCTTAAACTTCTTCTGCGTCCTTTCTTTTTTTTTATTTATGTGGCGACAAGAAATAAAACAACACGGAGGAGTCCCTGAATGCACTCTACAAACGCACCCGCTCGATTCACTAAACGAACATGCCCAACTGTCATTCCAGTCATCAGACAGCAGCTGTCATATTCGAAGTTCGAATTTCGATTTGCCCTCCTTGAATTCAGCGGAGGAGTACCAATGGAAAATTACCAAAGGGTGTATGGAACGTGCTAGAAGGTGCTTAATTTTGTATAAATACACGGGTGACAGGCTCTTACGGGACAGTTATATTTTAAATGTGGACTTGTGAAAATCGGTTATAAAGTAAAAAGTGATTGAATTGAAATAAAGTGTTGAATTCTAAGTATTAAAGTTGAATAACAGTGTGATTTGAATTTAAATAAGTTTAGTTTGATAAATAAAGTGTTCCATTGTGTAATTATAAAAGTGAAATTTAGTTTTATTCAACGAACCCCAGGCAAGAAAGCATTACATTGGTGTCAGAAATTGGGGATAAAACTCATAATTGTGCGGATAAATTCTACAGTGGAATTTTCCGGAACAGTGTTAGTGTGTCAAACAGTTTTAAGTGAGTTTTCTAGAAAAAGTGCGCGTAAAAAGCGTCGGTGACTAAAACGGTTTATTGGTGCAGTGGAATTTTCCAGAGATATCGTGTGTGTAAACGGTGTTGGTGACCTATAAAAATTTGATTGTGGAATATTCCGGACATATTGAAACTGATTGCGCGATGTAGTTATAAATAATGAATTTAGAAATCAGTGTCGCTAACTTATTCGCGGGTGAATATTCTAGAACAGATATAAAACATAAACTGATTGTGTTGTGAAAGTTGTGTGAATATAATTCAAAATGGGTCGCAAAATTGAACAATTGACGACAGCTGAATTGAAAGCTGAATTGGGTAAAAGAAATATCCAGACTTCAGGGTTCAAAAGGGGACGACTCCAGGACGCTATTACCAAGGAAGGTGGGTACCCAGACACGATGCTGTTCGCAACTCAAAAGTCTGGACGCTAGGCTCGAAACGAAGCTTAATGCCCAAAGTTCGATTTTTAAAGATCAAATCGAGACAATAGATCAAAAGTTCGAAGCGAAATTCGATAAAGTAGAATCTCAAGTGGAAAAGGTGGAGCAACAGTACGAACAGCTAGCTAAAGAGCTCGACTTCGTCAAGAAGCAGAAAGTTCAGGAATATTCCATCGACAGCCCACGACGCAAAGAAATGCAGCCGCCTGTGTTTGACGGTAAAATATCCTAGTCGATTTACAAGAGGCAGTTCGAAGCCGCAGCGTTGACGAACAACTGGAACAACGAAGATAATTCGATTGCTCTTACGCTTGCGCTCAGGGGAACAGCTGCCGAGTTGCTGCAGACCATCCCTGAAGAAAAACAAAAGGACTATGACCCCATGGTAAAGGCCATTGAGATGAGATTTGGCGACGACCATATGCAGCAAGTTTACCGGGTCCAGTTGCGACGAAGAGTTCAGACAAGGGGTGAGACGCTTCAACAGTTGCAAGCCGACATCGAGCGATTGGCGAATTTGTCATATCCCAACACCAGCAGCGAAATTATCAACGAATTAGCGACCGATGCGTTTACTTATGCCATTGCGGATGGAAAGCTACAAATGGCTGTAAGAATGGCAGGTAAGAAGACGCTCGCTGAAGCACTTGCGCTGACAATGGAAGCAACAGACCAAGCTTCGCAAGGTAGTCATCGCATCAGGGAAATGGCTACCTTGGAATGCACATGTCAACGCGTGGAAATGGAAAGACAAAACACGAACAACGGTCGAGGACAAATAAGGTGCTGGAACTGCATCAAGTTGGGACACCTACAGCGACAGTGCAGAGCTCCACCTAGACAATGACAAGCTTCAATGACAAGCTGGACAAGCTTCGGAGCAATATAGGAATCTCGACGGTTCGATACTTCATGCAGGTGCTAAAGTATCGAACCGTCGAGATTCAATCTTCAAGCAATACTGGGAAGCGATGAAGTTCTGCGGCCCTCTTCAGAGACAGTTCTTTGGACACGTTTGGAGGGTGATCCTGGGAACCACCGATTCTATCTCATCGAGCCACATAACAAAAGTGAATTTAAAAGTTACGTCGTGGGAAAAATTCTTGCAGAGCCCAAGAACAACATGGTGCCGGTACGACTGATGAACCCAAATAAGCGCACCGTTAAGCTCAGACAAGGAGAGGTGATCGGAAGATGTGTGCCCGTTGCAGCCATTTCGACAATAGCTGAGAGTGAGCCTGCAAGTCCTGTCTCTCCATCAAAATTGGCCGAGGTATGTAAGACTATACTCGGAGACTGTGAGCTAAATCAGGAGCAGCGAACCATAGCGGAAAATCTAATTGGCGAGTTTGCTGATATATTTGCCTCACAGGATGGAGACTATGGTCGAACACACTTAGTACAACACCACATAGACACCGGAGATGCTAGACCAATCCGCCAACCAGACGACTTCCGTTGGCTAAACAGGACGAGGCCGCCGAGATGATATCGACCATGGAAAGAGAAGGTTTGATCGAAAGCTCGAAAAGTCCGTGGGCGTCACCTGTTGTACTGGTGAAAAAGAAGGACGGCAGTACTCGATTCTGCGTGGATTACCGTAGGCTTAATGATGTCACAAAGAAGGACAGCTACCCTTTACCTCGCATCGATGACACACTGGACACACTCTCTGGAGTTAAATGGTTTTCCACCCTTGACCTGAAAAGTGGCTACTGGCAGGTACAGATCCATCCAGAAGACAAAGAGAAGACCGCTTTCACAACTGGCAATGGACTATGGCAGCTTACAGTAATGCCATTTGATCTGTGTAACGCTCCGGCCACCTTTGAGCGTCTTATGGAACGTGTCCTACATGGTCTGACGTGGAATAACGAGTGAAGACGGATCCAGAGAAAATCGAAGCTGTGAAAAGTTGGCCAGTTCCCAAGGACAAACACCAGCTAAGGAGCTTTCTCGGTCTTGCTACGTACTACAGGAGGTTCGTCAAAGATTTCGCCGGGATTGCAAAGTGTCTGCACCAGCTCACTGAGAAAGGAAGACAATTTAAATGGTCAGGTGAGTGCGAAAGAAGCTTTCAGCATCTGAAGCAGCGACTTTGCGAAGCACCGGTACTAGCTTACCCCATCCCCGGCAAGACATTTATTGTGGACGCAGACGCTAGCAATGTGGGTGTTGGCGCAGTATTGTCGCATTTACACGATGGGCAGGAGAAAGTCGTAGCATACTTCAGTAAAGTTCTTACCCGACCAGAGAGAAATTATTGTGTTACCAGGCGAGAACTCCTTGCTTTAATACTGGCGACGAAACATTTCCAGAAGTACCTAAGCGGCCAGAAGTTCATCTTGCGTACCGACCACGCCACGCACAAATGGTCACTGCAGTTCGAAAATCCTGAGGGCCAAGTCGCAAGATGGATCGAGCGATTGCAGGCTTATGACTTCGAGATACAACATCGCAAAGGAAGACTGCACGCATTATCCCGGAGACCATGTGAGCCCAATTGTAAGCATTGCGTGCGACAGGAGGAAAAGGACGAATGTACTGTCCAGAGAGTAAGAGCCGAACCTGCAAAAGGCTGGAGTATTGAGGAACTTCGCAACGCACAACAAGAAGACTCTGACATTGAGCAAATCCTTGCATGGAAGGAATCTATGGAGAAACCGAGCGCAAGGGAAATATCCAACAGAAGTCCCACTTTAAAGGCATATTGGGCGCTGTGGGACTCTTTCCATGTACAAGATGGCGTTCTGCGAAGAAAATGGGAAATGCCGGATGGAAAATCCTTTAAAATGCAGCTTGTGGTTCCACGGTCCAAAGCGCATGAAATTTTGCGGAAACTGCACGATAGAGTATCTGGTGGGCACTTGGGCATCAACAAAACCCTGGAAAAAGTACGGGAACTTTTTTATTGGCTGAGTGCAAGAAGCGACGTTGAGAGCTGGTGTAGGAAGTGTATTACTTGTGCTGCTAGTAAGGGACCCAAAGTCAAAACCAGGGGTTAAATGCACCGGTACAATGTGGGTGCTCCCTTTGAAAGGATCGCCGTCGACATCGCAGGACCGTTTCCGGAAAGTGAAAGCGGTAATCGTTACATCCTGGTTATTGCCGATTACTTCAGCAAGTGGCCTGAGGCATTTGCGATCCCAAATCAAGAAGCGAAAAACCTTGTCGATCAGATAGTGGACCACTGGGTGTGCAGGTTTTTGTGGCGACAAGAAATAAAACAACACGGAGGAGTCCCTGAATGCACTCTACAAACGCACCCGCTCGATTCACTAAACGAACATGCCCAACTGTCATTCCAGTCATCAGACAGCAGCTGTCATATTCGAAGTTCGAATTTCGATTTGCCCTCCTTGAATTCAGCGGAGGAGTACCAATGGAAAATTACCAAAGGGTGTATGGAACGTGCTAGAAGGTGCTTAATTTTGTATAAATACACGGGTGACAGGCTCTTACGGGACAGTTATATTTTAAATGTGGACTTGTGAAAATCGGTTATAAAGTAAAAAGTGATTGAATTGAAATAAAGTGTTGAATTCTAAGTATTAAAGTTGAATAACAGTGTGATTTGAATTTAAATAAGTTTAGTTTGATAAATAAAGTGTTCCATTGTGTAATTATAAAAGTGAAATTTAGTTTTATTCAACGAACCCCAGGCAAGAAAGCATTACATTGGTGTCAGAAATTGGGGATAAAACTCATAATTGTGCGGATAAATTCTACAGTGGAATTTTCCGGAACAGTGTTAGTGTGTCAAACAGTTTTAAGTGAGTTTTCTAGAAAAAGTGCGCGTAAAAAGCGTCGGTGACTAAAACGGTTTATTGGTGCAGTGGAATTTTCCAGAGATATCGTGTGTGTAAACGGTGTTGGTGACCTATAAAAATTTGATTGTGGAATATTCCGGACATATTGAAACTGATTGCGCGATGTAGTTATAAATAATGAATTTAGAAATCAGTGTCGCTAACTTATTCGCGGGTGAATATTCTAGAACAGATATAAAACATAAACTGATTGTGTTGTGAAAGTTGTGTGAATATAATTCAAAATGGGTCGCAAAATTGAACAATTGACGACAGCTGAATTGAAAGCTGAATTGGGTAAAAGAAATATCCAGACTTCAGGGTTCAAAAGGGGACGACTCCAGGACGCTATTACCAAGGAAGGTGGGTACCCAGACACGATGCTGTTCGCAACTCAAAAGTCTGGACGCTAGGCTCGAAACGAAGCTTAATGCCCAAAGTTCGATTTTTAAAGATCAAATCGAGACAATAGATCAAAAGTTCGAAGCGAAATTCGATAAAGTAGAATCTCAAGTGGAAAAGGTGGAGCAACAGTACGAACAGCTAGCTAAAGAGCTCGACTTCGTCAAGAAGCAGAAAGTTCAGGAATATTCCATCGACAGCCCACGACGCAAAGAAATGCAGCCGCCTGTGTTTGACGGTAAAATATCCTAGTCGATTTACAAGAGGCAGTTCGAAGCCGCAGCGTTGACGAACAACTGGAACAACGAAGATAATTCGATTGCTCTTACGCTTGCGCTCAGGGGAACAGCTGCCGAGTTGCTGCAGACCATCCCTGAAGAAAAACAAAAGGACTATGACCCCATGGTAAAGGCCATTGAGATGAGATTTGGCGACGACCATATGCAGCAAGTTTACCGGGTCCAGTTGCGACGAAGAGTTCAGACAAGGGGTGAGACGCTTCAACAGTTGCAAGCCGACATCGAGCGATTGGCGAATTTGTCATATCCCAACACCAGCAGCGAAATTATCAACGAATTAGCGACCGATGCGTTTACTTATGCCATTGCGGATGGAAAGCTACAAATGGCTGTAAGAATGGCAGGTAAGAAGACGCTCGCTGAAGCACTTGCGCTGACAATGGAAGCAACAGACCAAGCTTCGCAAGGTAGTCATCGCATCAGGGAAATGGCTACCTTGGAATGCACATGTCAACGCGTGGAAATGGAAAGACAAAACACGAACAACGGTCGAGGACAAATAAGGTGCTGGAACTGCATCAAGTTGGGACACCTACAGCGACAGTGCAGAGCTCCACCTAGACAATGACAAGCTTCAATGACAAGCTGGACAAGCTTCGGAGCAATATAGGAATCTCGACGGTTCGATACTTCATGCAGGTGCTAAAGTATCGAACCGTCGAGATTCAATCTTCAAGCAATACTGGGAAGCGATGAAGTTCTGCGGCCCTCTTCAGAGACAGTTCTTTGGACACGTTTGGAGGGTGATCCTGGGAACCACCGATTCTATCTCATCGAGCCACATAACAAAAGTGAATTTAAAAGTTACGTCGTGGGAAAAATTCTTGCAGAGCCCAAGAACAACATGGTGCCGGTACGACTGATGAACCCAAATAAGCGCACCGTTAAGCTCAGACAAGGAGAGGTGATCGGAAGATGTGTGCCCGTTGCAGCCATTTCGACAATAGCTGAGAGTGAGCCTGCAAGTCCTGTCTCTCCATCAAAATTGGCCGAGGTATGTAAGACTATACTCGGAGACTGTGAGCTAAATCAGGAGCAGCGAACCATAGCGGAAAATCTAATTGGCGAGTTTGCTGATATATTTGCCTCACAGGATGGAGACTATGGTCGAACACACTTAGTACAACACCACATAGACACCGGAGATGCTAGACCAATCCGCCAACCAGACGACTTCCGTTGGCTAAACAGGACGAGGCCGCCGAGATGATATCGACCATGGAAAGAGAAGGTTTGATCGAAAGCTCGAAAAGTCCGTGGGCGTCACCTGTTGTACTGGTGAAAAAGAAGGACGGCAGTACTCGATTCTGCGTGGATTACCGTAGGCTTAATGATGTCACAAAGAAGGACAGCTACCCTTTACCTCGCATCGATGACACACTGGACACACTCTCTGGAGTTAAATGGTTTTCCACCCTTGACCTGAAAAGTGGCTACTGGCAGGTACAGATCCATCCAGAAGACAAAGAGAAGACCGCTTTCACAACTGGCAATGGACTATGGCAGCTTACAGTAATGCCATTTGATCTGTGTAACGCTCCGGCCACCTTTGAGCGTCTTATGGAACGTGTCCTACATGGTCTGACGTGGAATAACGAGTGAAGACGGATCCAGAGAAAATCGAAGCTGTGAAAAGTTGGCCAGTTCCCAAGGACAAACACCAGCTAAGGAGCTTTCTCGGTCTTGCTACGTACTACAGGAGGTTCGTCAAAGATTTCGCCGGGATTGCAAAGTGTCTGCACCAGCTCACTGAGAAAGGAAGACAATTTAAATGGTCAGGTGAGTGCGAAAGAAGCTTTCAGCATCTGAAGCAGCGACTTTGCGAAGCACCGGTACTAGCTTACCCCATCCCCGGCAAGACATTTATTGTGGACGCAGACGCTAGCAATGTGGGTGTTGGCGCAGTATTGTCGCATTTACACGATGGGCAGGAGAAAGTCGTAGCATACTTCAGTAAAGTTCTTACCCGACCAGAGAGAAATTATTGTGTTACCAGGCGAGAACTCCTTGCTTTAATACTGGCGACGAAACATTTCCAGAAGTACCTAAGCGGCCAGAAGTTCATCTTGCGTACCGACCACGCCACGCACAAATGGTCACTGCAGTTCGAAAATCCTGAGGGCCAAGTCGCAAGATGGATCGAGCGATTGCAGGCTTATGACTTCGAGATACAACATCGCAAAGGAAGACTGCACGCATTATCCCGGAGACCATGTGAGCCCAATTGTAAGCATTGCGTGCGACAGGAGGAAAAGGACGAATGTACTGTCCAGAGAGTAAGAGCCGAACCTGCAAAAGGCTGGAGTATTGAGGAACTTCGCAACGCACAACAAGAAGACTCTGACATTGAGCAAATCCTTGCATGGAAGGAATCTATGGAGAAACCGAGCGCAAGGGAAATATCCAACAGAAGTCCCACTTTAAAGGCATATTGGGCGCTGTGGGACTCTTTCCATGTACAAGATGGCGTTCTGCGAAGAAAATGGGAAATGCCGGATGGAAAATCCTTTAAAATGCAGCTTGTGGTTCCACGGTCCAAAGCGCATGAAATTTTGCGGAAACTGCACGATAGAGTATCTGGTGGGCACTTGGGCATCAACAAAACCCTGGAAAAAGTACGGGAACTTTTTTATTGGCTGAGTGCAAGAAGCGACGTTGAGAGCTGGTGTAGGAAGTGTATTACTTGTGCTGCTAGTAAGGGACCCAAAGTCAAAACCAGGGGTTAAATGCACCGGTACAATGTGGGTGCTCCCTTTGAAAGGATCGCCGTCGACATCGCAGGACCGTTTCCGGAAAGTGAAAGCGGTAATCGTTACATCCTGGTTATTGCCGATTACTTCAGCAAGTGGCCTGAGGCATTTGCGATCCCAAATCAAGAAGCGAAAAACCTTGTCGATCAGATAGTGGACCACTGGGTGTGCAGGTTTGGAGTGCCAATGGAATTACATTCCGACCAGGGAAGAAACTTCGAGTCGAAGATATTCCAGGAAGTATGCGCAGCAATCGGACTACAGAAGACAAGGACCACACCTCTTCACCCACAATCAGATGGAATGGTGGAACGCTTCAACAAGACACTGAAGGTACATCTCTCTAAAGTCTTGGACGAGAATCAACGAATGTCATGCCATCTGGTGGAATCGTGGTCGAAGCGAAGGTTTCATGCTGATGCTGGACACAACGGCCCAACACGACCACATATTGTTGCAGCATCTTTCCAGTACCTCATACGAGACGTGAGAATACCAGTTATGGGGGGCCGGAAAAGAGCACTGAACTTAATCCCAGTGAGCACCCGTGCGGTATGAACTTAGATGAAGGGTCAGTGGCAAGACTAAGCCCGTAGGAAACCTCCCGGAATTTAAGAAACTTAAGGAACTCTATCAAAGTTAACAGGGTGGATCGATTTTTTTGCACGCAAATGTTGTACACATTTTTTAAAACCTAATTTGAATTTCTTAAATTTAATTCTTTGTAAGTTTTCTTCGGTAAGTTTTTCTTCATCGCTTAAGTTTTATTTTTATTTTTAAAGTTTGTAAACGTTTTTATCATTAAAAACGTTCCTTCTGGCAAAGACGTCGATACTGGTAACCTTGCAAACACTTTTGAAAGTCAATGTATGTTGGAAAAGATCTTACCTGTAGCCTCTTAAGGCTGTAAACGCGTTATGGTTGTTCATGACATTTTGTCTTCCACAGCGGAAATTCAGTCTTCGATTGTATCTCAGAACAAACATCTTTTTTGAAAGAAATATGGAAAATAATAATCTGTATTTCGTTCCAACACCTTTCCAGTATTAGCAAAGGTGTTGGAAAGCGCGTTCCAGAGCTGTAATCGAACCTTTGTTGCGGGAAGAGCAATGCGTCTTTCGGCCTGGCAGAAGCACAATCGACAGGTTTTTTATACCCGACCGAGGGTATATTAATATGAATGCATAGTTTGTAATTCAGTGAAATAATCACCGCAGTCCCTTAAGACCTTTTAGAGATATGATCGAGAGTGACAGGTGAATCGATTTAGCCAGGTCCGTCCGTCCGTCTGTATGTGTGATGGTTTTAGACAAAATCAAGCTAGAGAGCTGAACCTTCGTACACGGCTTGGATCTTCTGCTGCAAAGATAAAGTGTGAAATTTGCTTTAATCCATCAACGGCCACGCCCACTGCTGGCTTCAATGTGAGACCAATCCTATTTCACACTTTCTCTCAAAATGCCTTTTGGTCAAGTTAGAAAAGTCGTAGGAGCTTAAATTTGGGTACTGAGCAATATTGGCCCAAGACCTTAAAAAAGCCAAAAATTGCCCACCAAATCATGCCCACTTTTGATCTTTTAAAAACCCGATTTCTCGGAAAGTTGACTCAAAATCGAAAAAAGATTCTATGAAAAATATTAAAGATATTACCAGTTGCAATGTTTGGTTCATGCAAAGTTTTGAGCTCCGCCCACTTTTAGCGGGCGTTTTTAGTAAAAAACTGTTTTTCCCGAACTAATTTTCGGTTTTAACGCATTTTGTCATGAATCTAATTGTTATTTCAATTAATTGATTTTAATTTTTGGGCCAGACCCACTTTTAGGGGCGTGGCCTATACAAATTATATATGAATTCGGGACAAAAAATTTTAAGATTTGGTGCTACACGGTATATAGGGTCGGGTATAGATAGAAGTTTGTTACAGACGAACTCTTGCACTTACTCACTTGTTACTATGAACTCTGGAGGTTAATCTCTAGAAGGCCTGGGAATATGCAAAACCAGTCTAGGTGTGTTTTGTAGATTTGGAAAAGGTCCTGAAGAGTTTTACACGAGTATGCACTGAGTGGGCCTCTTCTGAGCGCCATTCAATTTTTGTATAAAAAACTGCAGAAGCCGTGTTCGGATAAATGACTTCAAATCCCATCGTTATTATGTGTGCCTTGAGCTTCGCCAGGACTGTGTTCCATCGCCTCTTCTTTTCATAGCATGTATGGACTGGATGGTGAACCGCAGTCTTGGTGAGGAATCTTTCGGCATGGCTGGTGTCAGGATAAGCCATCTACTTCTTGCAGATGATTAAGCTGTCCTGGCATCATCCGAGGAGGAACTGCAGCGAGCACTGAATGGGTTTGCGGCCGTATGTGGTGAAACTGGGATGAAGGTAAACGTGCGCAAGTCCGAAGTGATAGGTAAGGTCGCGGACAAAAGGACCCATCCTCCGCTCTCTTTTGTGACAGACAAAATGTCTGCGACTATTCACAATATAGCCCAAAACAGAGTGGAAAACTTGCAGAGCTGCGGCCACACAAAGGCGCTAGGGCCATCTATAGATGGCAGCAAATGAAGAAGGCTTATAGCATTAAAAAGGTCATCACTGGCCTAAGCCACAAGAGTAATAACGGGCCATAACCTGTTGGGAAAACACTCAGCAGACGCTAAGGGCCCTCGTAGGACTATGCGAGCTAGTGGCTTTTGCTGCCAGCAACCCTACCTAACCTAACCTAAGTCCGAACTGATGCTTGTTTCCCGAACTCCTGTACCGTGTACCCTGCACATAAAAATGGAGTCCAATTGAAACAGGTAGAGAAGTTTGAGTATCTCGGGATCTTTTTCATCCCGTTGGAAGGAGCGATACTAAGTTATCCTGTATGATTGGCCAAGCTGGATCAATAGTAAAGGAACTGCGGGTCATCAGGAAAGCTGAGCTTGGAGTGAAAGCAAAGATATCAGTTTTTAATTCAGTGCTCGTTCCAACCCTCATCAATGGTCATGAAATTTGATTTGACTGACAAAATAAGATTTCTGAGGTGCGCTGCTGGTGTTACTCTTAGGCTTATCGCACACTAGCAATTTCTTAAAGCATCAATAGTTTACTCACCATCCACCAAAGCAGCGCTCACATGAGCAACTTCTTTAATTCGCCAAGGATTCCTAGGCACACACCTTGATGAAATATTTAATCGTTTGCTCTATAAAATGTCGCCGAAGCGGAAGAAATTAAAGAGATTCATGGCAGCATTCAGAATAACAAAGCTACATGAGGTAAGAAATTTATTTATGACAACAAGCAACTAAAAAATCTGTGGCAGAACACAGATTTAAAAGTTTACGCAAACTGGTTTCTTGTCGGTTGCTCATATGTGCGCATTCTCATACAAGCTCATAGGACACAAAAAGGCAATCAAATCGTTGCGTGACTAAAAGTTGCATGTGTGCGATCAGCCTTAGGGATAGAGTGAGAAACGTCAGCTTTCGTGGGAATCTTAATGTTGAGCAGCTACTTCTCTGGATACGTTGTTTGAACACGTTGTTCGCATGCCCCCGACAGACTTCTTAGACAGGTTATATTAGCCGAGATGCGAGCGCGTCGCCCGCCTGGTAGGCCAAGAAACAGGTGGTGGGATCAGGTAAAGAACATCTCCGAGACTCGTCTGGTGATTCCGCCTGTGTCTGTTGAGCTAGTCTCGGAAGATCGGGAATGATGGCCCTCGCTCCGCGACCCTTCTGAGGGTAAGGGTCACCGAAAATGATGATGATGATGATGTCTAAACCGCAGTTTTAAAACGATTTTGCCAAAATTTGATTTTAGCATTTGCTTAGCTGCGGTTGCTATATATGTTTGGTCATTATTGGCCTTACTAATGAAGTAATTAAAAAGTTATGGCCGCTGTAAACTTCACTTCCGTCAAAAACTTTTCAATATTTTTCAAAAATTCGTAATTATCATGATAGCTCAATTTTTGTTTATACACGTTTAACACCGAATCAGAATCTAGACTCAGAGTAAAAAGTCCTAAATCTAATTAAAATCCATTAGATTTCTTATACAATTGTAGAATTCAGAATTTAGATTAGAATCTACATATATTCCCACACAATCGAATACAAATGTAATAGATTGTATTCGATTTTGTGGAAATCATACAAAAATATAAGCAAAAACACTTTTTCAATTCAATCAAAAGAAAACAAGACAGCTTTCTTTAGTTATCTTTAATTGTTTTTTACTTATTTGAAGCTGTTTAACTTGTGACAACAGTAAAAAATTAAAACTAAAAAAAAGTGATCGAAAAGTCAACAAAATCTAGATTATTTTCGCTGTGTTTAATACCGTTTTCACACCGAAGCCAAAATCTAGATTCTGAGCAATTCGATTTCAAAATCGAATTGACCCTTTCACACTGCGAAAATAATCTAGATTTTGTTGACTTTTCGATCAGTTAGTCAACAATAGTCAGATTAATTTCGCAGTGTGAAAGGGTCAATTCGATTTTGAAATCGTACTGCTCAGAATCTAGATTAAGGCTTCGGTGTGAAAACGGTATTAGTCAGTTTTACATTTCAATTTTCTTTTTTCTGGCTTGAAAACTTTTTAAGACAAGCGCTAAAACACTTTTTGGCTTTTTTACCATCAAAATCCAAATTGTAATTAAACCGTTATGTGTGTGTATAGAAAATTGTCCTTGTATGCATTCTCATTGTTTTTACAGACTTTATAATAGTGTACAAAATTTCATATTCCTACGACTCAACGTTCAGAAGTTACAGGTGCTGATGGACGGAAAACGAACTGTTACCATAAGAGGTCCTTTTTCCATTTTTGGACGGACATGAGTTACTTCTTATTTCGTGGCAACGCTGGCGAATAGACGATATTGAAGGCAATTCCATCTTTTCGCGCTGAATTAATGAGTATGAGGCCTTTTTTGAATGATTTTGAAAAGCTTTTCAAAATTTTGATTCAAAAATGAATTTGAAAAGCGATTCGCATCGCTCACACTTTTAGATCTATACAAAGTATTATACCACGTTTCCACCAGGCACTAATCAACGATTTATATAAATCTTTATTCAATTCTCTACGATAAACCATACAAATTAAAATTCTATCGGCAAGCGATGAAAAATGAATCCCCTATTTAATCTCATTCACCCTTTTCAGAAACCATTTTTAACCCTTTTCGAACACCTTTTTAACAGTTTCCGAATCGAAAAAGCACATTGAGACTATGCACTTATGGCCTATCTGTCAGAATTACGCTTTTTATTGGGATGTTTACAACGGAAACCTTTTTTCGCTTCTGGAAAGTGACATCGCCACTGTCTTTAGAGAACCAAAATGACAGAAAAAGAGGGCTCATGTCAAATTAATACTATATATGTCTGGTGGATACACTTTGGGATTTATTATCGATCATATCCCGATTATCCTTGTATTATTGTCGGTAAAGTCATGTAGCGTTTTTCATTGAACAAAAAATTTGATCTTTTTCGATTTTGCATGTTTAATTGAAAATAAAGGAGCAATTTTCGCTCGCCAGAGACAAGTTTCATATTCTCGTCACCAGGTATCGCATGTTAAATTCTCCTACCTTATCCTAGTTTATACTCGAACCAAAATCGATACCATTGATATCCGTTGCCGACACCGTTGACACAACTTACCGACACACAGTGCGAATGAAAACAAAACGAACTCAGTCAACAGTTGTGGAAACGTCAAAGTGAAAGAAAGGCGGCCCCCCATTTTCAAGTGTTTTGTTATCATCATATCATTTTCATTTCACGTTCGTAACCCATCGGTTGTAAACTTGGAGTTGTGTCGTGATTCTGTTTTTTTTTTGTTTCTTTTTGTCCTGTTACTCATCAATATATCTCCATAACCCCACCGGTTAGTTACACTTTCGAGACGCGCTTCATTGAAAAGAATTCGATTGGAAAAGCCCACAGTCTGGAAAAGCCCGTACTCAACCCGCCCCAGTGTTTGTTCTACTTGTCGGTTCTTCTACCTGTTCCACCAGTTTTGTTCCTGTACACATATACAGATCCCATTGAAGAATAATTGTAATTGCCATTACTCACGGAATCCGAGCCCCGCCGCTGTGATGAGTCTTGCATTTCTCCTGGTGCTGTGACCTTTCTCGAGTGCACAACCGGACCGAAACACTCCCGCGAATTAGTCTTAAGTGAAATCTTTATTGAAACCTCGAAGTAAGTCGAAAGTATTCGATAAAAACAAGCAGAAAAAACGCGAAAACATGCAGCGACAGCAATCAACCCAGCGTGATGTGGAAGCCGCAAATGGGTCGCGCCCTCAGGAGGAAATCCCCCTACTAAGAATGTTGTCGGTGCCCGAGACAGAGGACAGGGCCCGAGTCAAACGGATTTTCGATCATGTAAGTGCGATTTGCCGTGGGGAGCACCATTTTCCCTTTTTTTTATTACCTCAGCCGCCAGGGCTTGGTCTAGTCGAAGCGTGCTGTATTGTGGAGGGTGATTCACAGATACCACCGCCTTGGTTTGGCTAAGATAAAGTTTTGCTTATAGTGACTGCGCTGGCACAGTGATATCTGCACCACCTGAAAGTTTAAATTTTTAAAGCGCGGGAAAGAATGTACACGAGTGATTTTATGGTGTTCTGACCAATTTTGGAAGTAAAACGCGCGCTCTAGGAGCTCTTTTCGTGGAAATCTAGGTTGACATGGTTTTTCTGCTGAGACTTTTGTCTCGGTGTAAATGAACGTTGCATGGGCTTGGGTATCGATGACACCTTTAAGGCGAAACGGCTTTGTTGCTTGCAATTAGAGAAATATCCACTGGCCGGTGACTTGTTAAGGTAAATGCTAAAGAAGGCTCGGGGCCTTTTATGGGACTAGGCTTGGACAACGACTAGATGAGTATATTGCACCAGAATGCGTCTGTTTTCTATGACGCTGTCATTGACTCAATATTGAATGCGTCAAAGTGGTTTGAAAGCGATTGGCCAACTTTGAGCAGTCTTTGTTGGGGGGTTTACTTATTTGCTAATTAATAGCCAAAACGAGGCGCTTATTATGTCCAAAAAGACTGTTAAAAGACTCCTTGCAGCCATTGTAAATGCATGACGGTGTTTCTAAATTAAGTGACAATTTGTGAGGTTGCTACAATCCGCTGGAGCACTTAGACTGACACTCTATACTTTACTTTGCCCAGCTTTCCTCTCTTTCGAAAAAAGATGATAAGCGGTTAGAGTGATGAACAGCTTTGTAGATGGTAGACACTTACCAAGTCATCACCGAAAATCTGATATGCAAGTGAAGGCAGGACAACTACAAAGGAAGTGATCGTTTTATTTGTTTAGTAATAAATTAAGGTGCTAAGCATAAGCTTATTGGCGGAGAACATCTACGAGCAGTCTACAGTTGAGTCTTCTGAGAAATAGAAGGAAACGCTGACTTTTTGCATATGTCCGGGCGCAGTGTTCACTAATGACTCCGACCTGGTTGGAACTGTGAACGCGACCGTTGATTTAATTTGGGGAACTCCCCCGCGGACACCGAATGCAAGGAGTAATGCCTTAGTGGAAGCACTTCTCCACGGGCGCAGTCAGTAGGCATGCGTGCATGCCCGACAGCCGCGTCAACAAGATCACTGTTCGCGAGAAACCCAAAAATCAATGTCGTGAGTGCAGACGCAGGTAGACCCAACGTATTTTAAGATTTAGCTTTTCCATTTGCTTTCCCTGGACGCCTGTGTGGCCAAAGACCCAATCAAAAGTCACTGCGCCAAGCCTTGCGACCAAGTTTATAGAACATTTGGGTTGGAGGACTATTTGGGCTGAGGTAAGAGGGCTAAGCATATAGGTATAAAGGGTTTCCCGAACCTTAACATGAGATTGTATTCAGATAAAGTCACTGTTTGGTTAGGATTTTGTACTGGCGGCATCATCAATTCATACTGCTTTGGGAACAACGAGAGCTAGGCCGTCAACGGCTGGTGTTCTTCTTTTTCTTTTAGGCACGAGGTTATGATCTGAAGTGATCGATCATAACCCTCGCACTCTACTGCATTCTCAATGGTCCGCTTGTGCGGTACGCCCATTTCACCTCAGAATATACCGGCAGGCCACCCGGTTTTGGATCTCTTCATCACTGAGGCCAAATAAATGCTGTTGTCGTTGCATTTGTGTGATCCATGAATGTTTAGGTCTTCCTTTCTTCCGCGATTGCGCTGGAATGCTGATTGACATTGCCTTTTTGACGGGGATTCGTAGGATCTCTCCTTTGAACGTGGCAATACCAACTGGTCAGGCAGGATTCGAACCCAGACCTCCGGCGTCAGAGGCACACACTCACCACTACGTCACGGCATCCCCCATATAGAGCCTTAGAAAAAAACTCAAGAGGTTTTGATTTTTTGTCAACCACTTTAAGTAGCACTGTTTAGGTTGTTTTCGCCTTTTGAATGTTATTTTCAACTGGTTCCCCAGAGATCGAGATGGACCCGCTTTGGTGCCTAGTGTCTGTGTGGTCCTTTTCACCACACCCCTGTTTAACCTAACCTTAGTAGCACTGCCCCGATGGCTGTATTAGATGCGTCGCTCATGAGGCGCACTTCGGAGTCCGGGAGGGAGGTGATGTATCAAAGTGACGGCGTCCGCAAGAGCTTGGCGACAGCGGAAAAAAACTGCGATGGCATCCAGTGGTGTGTTACCTTACTTCCTTGATCCACGCAGCATCTGGCAAAGTGGTGCTTGTTCTGATGCCGCATGTGGCATGCGGCATGCTTGGCCTGAAGAAGTTAAGCGCAAGTCAAGCTCAGTGATGCTTGTTAGCTTAGGAACCTCTACCATTGACTTGACGGCGTCTTGTTGTGATCGATTGTCTCATCAACATGATCCCCAGAAACGTTAGTGCCTGCTTTCCGAACTCACACATGTCTCTGTTCAGAATGATGCCGTTTCGATCGAGTCGCTCAAAAATCTCTTCTAGATGCTGCAAGTGTTGCGCTTTAGAATTGGATGCTATGAGCATATCGTCAATATATTAACACAAGAACTAGGCCACCGAATGCAAAACACTGTTGAGATTGGGCTGCGTTGCGTAGCCGGGACTTCTGCTTTAAGGCTATGTCACAAAGCTGCGTTGCGTCAACGCTGATTTGACAACTTTAATTCTTACTTAAGGTGGCGCTACAGTCCGGGGTGGACCTGGGCCTCAGCCAACAAGCTTCGCCACCCAGCTCTGTCTCTAGCTAGCCGTCTCCAGTTTCGCACGCGAAGTTGGCTGAGGTCCCCTTCCACTTGCGTGCGCCACCTGAGTCTCGGTGCTCCTCTACCGCGCCGTCCCTGTGGTGTGGATTCGAAGATCTTCCGGGCCGGGCTTTTCGAGAGAGGGCTTTGCTACTCAATTGCCTTCTTAGCCCAAAGAAACAGCGATTGGCAAGAGTTATCCTTCGTTTGATTTCAGCGCTGGTGTCATTGTCTGAATTGATAGCGGAACCCAGGTAGACAAAGTCCCTAACTACCTTAAAGTTATAGCTGTCGATGGTGATGTTTTGTCCTAGACGTCGGTGTTGGGTGTCTTTTCTTGATGACAACTATTACCCTCGTTTGCCCTCATTGACTGCTAAACCCATATTCGCCGCTTCCGTCCCAATACTCACAAAGGCTTCACTGACATCACGCTTTGTTCTACCGATTATGTCAATGTCGTCTGCGTAAGCGAGTAGTTGAACGGACTTTTGAAAGATTGTACCTCTGGTGTTGGCGCGAGAGTTCTGCACAATTCTCTCAAGTATGATGTTAAACAAGTCGCATGACAGCGCGTCGCCTTGTCTAAATCCTTTTTTAACATTAAGGGGGTCGGTGAGGTCTTTGACGACCTTGACGGAACAGCGTGAGTTTTCCATCGTCATCCTGCACAGACTGATGAGTTTGGCAGGGATGCCAAAACTAGACATTGCGCTATATAGCTCGTCTCTATAGATGCTGTCATACGCGGCCTTGAAATCGATGAAGAGGTGGTGTGTATCGATTTGGAATTCCTGGGTTTTCTCCTAGATCTGCCGCAGTGTGAATATTTACCCTTGGCAGGACCTTTTGATCCTTTGGTAAAATTTTCTAACCTCATTCCTGTTGTAACATCTCTCTATCTCTTCAACCGCGCGCTTCTCGTGCTCTCTCTTTTTCCTTCGGATAAGCCGGTGTTCCTCTCTCCTCCTCTGCTCGTAGAGCTCGCGAGCAGCTCTAGTCCTTCTGTGCAGCGCCTCTTTGTATGCTTCCTGTTTAGCTGCATGTGCTTGCCGGCATTCATTGTCAAACCAGGGGTTTCGTTGTGGTCGCCGTGTGAAACCCAGCACTTCAGAGGCGGCGTCTCTGATGGCATTTTGGCAATGTTGCCACTGGCTATCAATACTTGATGCTGGTTGCATAGGACTTCGTAGAAGGTTTTGAGAGACTCGGTTGGAGAAGGACCTCGCGATCTCTTGCGATTGTAGTCGGCCGACGTCAAACTTCCTCACAGTATTTCCATTGCTTGGCGCTGGTCGGGATATCCACAGCCGTACCTTGGCTACAACAAGGTAGTGATCCGAGTCAATGTTGGCCTCTCGGAAAGTTCGGACATCCATGATACTGGAGGAGTGCCTTGCGTCGATCGCAATATGGTCAATCTGGTTGACGGTTAATAGATCGGGAGTCCCTTTGTGGATATTGAGATGCGGGAACTGTGTACTAGCTACTACAACGTGTTGCCCCGCAGCAAAGTCGATCAGCCTGAATCCGTTATCGGAGGTCGTGTCGTGCAGGCTATGCTTTCCGACAGTACGACCAAAGATGCCCTCCCTTCCTAGCTTGGCATTAAAATCGCCTAGGACAATCTTAATGTCGTAGCTAGGGCATTGCTCATAAGTTTTGTCCAGGAGCTCGTAGAACATATCTTTGGTTTCGTCATATTTCTCCTCTGTGGGGGCATGCGGGGCATGTGGGGATATGCGCAATATCAGGCTAATGTTGGCGAATTTAGCCTTGATGCGGATCGTCGCGAGGCGCTCGCTTAAAGGGTTGAAGCTCAAGACTTTTTGCCTAAGTCTGCCTCCAACAACGAAACCCCATCCAAAAAGGCGCTGTCTTTGATGCCGATAGCAGTCGCCGTAGTAGATGTCGCAGTTTTTCATCCTTCTTTTGCCCAGCCCGTCCCACCGCATTTCTTGGATGGCAGTAATGTCTGCCTTGCAGTCGTTAAGGGCCTCCGCTAGTTGCTCGGCTGCACGTGGTCTGTTAAGGGACCTAACATTCCACGTGCAGATCCGAAGCTCGTTGTCCTTTTCTCGTTTGCATTGGTCGTCAACAGTAGATCCGTCCGAATCCGAGGCTTGTTTCTACTTCGTGACTGGTGTTTCTTTACGTGGCCGGGAAGTCACCCCGACGGCACGACCCCCAACCTTGGAGGACCAGATCCTTTGCTTAGCTCTAAGGACGGAGAGCCCGATAGCCCGCTCCTTATAGGCCTGAGCTCCGAATACATCGTAGTAGCCCATATAAGGTGTTCACTAAGTAGTTCGGCCTGACTGGAACTATGGACGCCACTGTTGATTCCATCTGGGGAATTCCTCCGCTGCCGTCCGGATGCAAGGAGAAGTGCCTTAGTGGGAACACTCCTCCCCTCCTCTCTCGTCTGCTACCCCCAACAACCTTCCAAAGGGGTTGGAACCCAATCTCCAGTTGAGGTACTAGGCACCCGGTGTTCACCACGGGGAGGTGAGAGTAGGAGTTGATAGACAGAGGTGGGTTTAGAAAAACCTGTGGATGCTTGTATCCTCTTGAGTGCACATGTCTATCCTTTGACCACCGACAACTTTAATTCAAACATATTAAATTCAAGATACAACGTTGGTTCGTTCACCCGTCGTTACGTTTTTTTTTACGTAAGAAACTTATGAGGAAGCTTAAAAATTCAACACGATGAATTTTTGTGTACTTTTTGACGTTTCTGTGAACCTGGAATTGCTGGCTTTCGCAGTGGTTTGCGTTCTTGTTGTTTTGTTGGCATTCACTATGATTTTTAATCAATTTTCGAATGGTTTATTTTTGACGCGGTTGTTAAGCAACTGGAACGTGAAGTAACAAAGCAAACGAAAACGCAGCTTTATGACATAGCCTTTAAGGCGTTGCGTCGCGGATAAGTGCACGTCGTTGCAGGACACTGTTGAAAATTCTGGACTCAACCAAAGCAAAATTGGCAACAGCATTATTGCGCAACACGATGATTATTTGCGGAATAATATCCACCAAAAATCTTTTGGCATGCCGTTGATTTTGCTGGATAATTTGAGCAACGAGTTGAGTGAGGATTGCGGCTAGCAGGGACTGCAAAGGAGAGTTGTGATAATTGAAAACTTTCTAATGCGGCGTCACCAATGTAAAGGCCAATAGAAGCAAACGAATACTTTTTAATGTAGTTAGTCTTTATTACTACGAAAATTACTTTAATTAAAAGGAAATGATTTGAGATACTTGAATGGTTTTAAAACTTGAAATATATATTTTTGCACCCACTGCTGTTGTTGACGACTGGACACTGGAGAAAGAATGACTATTCCGAATGATGGCCGTTTCACATTCAGCGCGAAGGCGTCGGACCAGAGCCGCAACGACAACGCGAGACCAGAGAAATCTTTTGTTACTACACAATGAAAGCGAGAAACCGCGGCGACTGTTTTGACTACACAGTGACAAAACATGACATATTTTTTAAATCTGTCGACTTTATTGCAAATGAATGGTTGATATTTCACAACAATTATTAGTCTTGAGAAAAAATGTCTATTCAACAGCGTGTCATAACTCACCGAAGCGATTGACAGAATAATCGTCGACCTCGGCGAGGAAGGTTTTTCAATTTTTCGCAAAAGGTCGGCGGCGACACAGCGATAGCGCCGGTATTGTAAACCACCCCATACAATGCCATTGATAGAGCTTTTAACAGTTTGACGTCTACTGGTATTATCGAATGCGGAATGCCAAACAAAGTACCTTTTTATATGGAAAACGAACAAAAATTACACATAAACGTAAATAATTATTTAAAAAAATGCAACCCTGTGTTTCGTTGAACGGGAAAGTTGTAGACCAAATCAGGCTTCCTAGGTAATGCTAAAAATATTTTCATTATATAACACGGAAAGGATAAGAAAAGTGTTGTTTGTGTTGCAGAAACAGTGTATACGACCACAAAAGGGTACACAGATTCAAGGAGATTATGTCTTCGGAACACTTTTTCGATACTTTCCACATATTTTATTAAAATATTTTTTGGGTCAAAATTAAAGAACGGAATAAGCACAATAACTTCTTTCCTTATTCGCACACTCTAGGTTGAGTATTTTATTTGTAATTCGCACTGCTACAGAAACTATTGAATTTTTTCATATAAAAACGCGATTTGCTTGGCATCCCGCGGTCGATAAATGTGAAAGACGTCAGATTTTGACAGCCGTGGTAAAAGGTCTATTGAAATTTATTTGACAACTCCCTTTCTCGCTCTTGATGTAAAACAGGCATGAAGCGAGAACAAAATGGATGACAAATTGGCGGCTGTCATTTCCAGTGCAGTGTGTTTGTTGCGCAATTTTCAGTAAGATATGTTCGATGGTTGGTGTTGTAGCTTCCACAAATCAAGAAGTGTGGGTGTTCGATTGGCGATTACTGGTTGCTACACCGAGAAAGCCGGACACACAACTGCCGAGTAAAGCCTTCCTTTCGGTCTAGGGGGTATTTTTCGGTCACAGAAGATGGCGGAGTTTTCTCGCCACTTCATCCACCCTATACGCTTACGTGATGATTGACGTCTTCATCACAGTTTGCTTCACTATTGATCATAGATCCCAGGTGTTTAAACTTTTCGCACTTAAGGGAAGCATACTTCTATTCAATTTAATGTCTAGAATCGGCTCGTGTGGATCAGAGAATGAGCAGCACAGGTACTCTGTCTTTTTTTGGCAAATACGATACTAATTCCCCTCGAAAACATCCACCCTTATATGAAGTGCGAAGAACAACTGATGTACTTTGGGGTCCGTCAGTTTTCCTTCAAGCAGACAATCAAGGACTACAATAAAAAGCAAAGGACTTATGTGCAATAAAAAGCTTAAGGACGGTGTGTATCAACAGCCGCAGAGGAAACTTTCTGCAACTACCGATACAGGCCCTCGATTCTCTTTGCTTTAACTGGGCGCACTTCTTCTTAGTGAGACTGCTGCGGTGTCTATATTCCAATTACAGGCGAAGCCTCATCACCTCATCTGACCACCATCATATTTTTTGACTTCTTCGCTGTAGTGCTCTGCACTCAACATCTTCTTTTTCGCCAATGAAGTGATAGAGGTAGTTTTGCACCGTGTTTAAAAATGCTTCCCCTTTTTCCCTATCCAAATTGTACCAATTGATTCTCCCAGAAACCTTTGCTTGCCTAGTTTTCTTCTTTGACGGTTCCATAAAAATGACGGCCAGCAGCAAGCGGTGTTGTGTTGTCACCGCCTCACCTTAAATCACTTTACAATCTTTGACCCGCGGTTAAAGGGAACTATGAACCAAATGAAAGTCAGTTGGGGCTCATTCCCACCGCTGCGCTGATGTAAGTGATCAGGTGCCTGCTTTCCTTGACGAACATGGTATTAAGCACGGTAAGACCGTATGACTTTTGGATATCTTCACCAATCCTAGTTCCTAGTTCCATACCCCAGTCCACCATGGCAGTCTTCATAGTACTCGTTGGATCTCCCGACTTGTCCGTTCAAGTCTCCGCCTACAAAATGTACGACTTACATAATGCGAACTTATGGGAAAGTTTTTAATGTTAAATTTGTCGCAAGGCAGGCTCACTTAGATCTTAAACAGACCTAGACCCCTTAGGGCCAGTTTTTCAGTGCTGAGTTAAGATCAGCTTAAACCAAGATCTGTTAATCCCGTAACAAAACGAATCTTGAACTAACCCAGCGAGCAGTTTTTCAGTGCAGAGTTAAGGCCGTCAACGAAGTTGACTCTCGAAATTATTGATGATCCCAACTCTTCGTACACATAGAAAAACACAGAAAAATAAGTTCGAGTTTTTCTCAGATGTCAATTTTTACAGAAACACGCAAGTTAAGTGCCATTCCTCACAGAAAAATATTCAAAGAACTTCATACTGTTCTCCAGAGTTGATCCGAGATTAACTCACTAAATTTAAATTTATGCCGAGATTAACCCCAGACCTTAGTTCACTGAAAAACTTATTTCTTGGGTTAATCTCAGTTTAACTCGGACAGTCGGGTGATCTCGCACTGAAAAACCGGCCCTTAGTCGCCTTTGACTTGAGTACGTTTCGCTTATTTTGAGGCAGATAATCCTGGGTTTTCCTTTAAGAACTAAAAATATCCCGTCATACCGTTGTACCCTTTTTTTGCCTAATCGTTGCTGTTCTTATTATGCCCCATCGATTGCTATAAAAATCATCGACAGTGAATGTACATGTATTTGTATAGGTATTCAGCTAAAAGAACATTAAACTTTTTATGACTGTCGAATTCTATTTATAATTTTATTGATTTAACCACCTGTTTCCTCGAAGTTAACGGAAACCATTGTTTCCTTTTGTTTAAATTTTTTCGGTTAAACCCCGTCAGGTATTTCCTTTTTTTTTTTGTTGATAATTTTCATTGTGAATCTTGTGATAACTTTGTGACGCAATTCTGTATGCGAAAGAATGTTTGACTTATCTTAACTGGTCTCAGATTGAGTGAGAATGGTGTTCTTATCGGTAAATATTTAGATGGCTAAGGCGTAATTCTACATATTTGAAATGAAGCGATTATTTGGGATTTTGTTGTTTTCATTAATTGATTCTGATGATCAGAGTTCCTGATAGTGCCTTAAACCAACTAAATATTTCATTGCAATCATCTGATGAATATTGGAAATTCTCTGCAAACATAGGTGTCAAAACTATCAGGGAGTGGAGGCAGGTCAATTTTACTGGTTACGAGCCACATTTGTGGGTCGACTACTATGCAAGACGAAGAGGAAGGGACACGAAGGTTGGCTTGCGGACGGCTAAGTCCAGTCAAAACACCATCAGCGGCCTAGAGCCAAAGAGACGGCTCCGTGCATGTTATCCAACAGCAGTATCAATGCTAAACACAGCGAGACTGGCATAACAGCCAGAGACGATCAAAGTATCGAGACCGATGGTATATGTGGACTGGCCCTTAACGGCGACACCCAGCGCAACAAGCCATACCAGGGCGAACACACCAGCACTGACGACAGACTCACTTGACATGAGCTTTCTGGTGCAAATGCTAATTAGACAAGCCTCGAGCCCGCGTAGACCTTTTGGCTAGAGCGTTGATTCGATGTTTCACCAAAGTCCACTATGCTGTAAGGTTAGGTTAGGTTGTGTCCCCCGCTAGGCAGGGACACACTTAGACCAAAGAAGGTCCATTGTGTAAGACCGGAGTTTCCAGCGCGAAGACCTAAACTACCCGTTTTTGGTGAGAAGGGTCGCGGCAACCAGTGACGGTATGAACCTGTGCCGAAGGCCATCAATAGTACAGACGTACCCGAAAATGGGTAGGGGGTAACCGGTTCGGTGTGAACCACTGTCAGCAAGATTGAGGGGACCAGTGAGAGACTTCCTTAAGAAAGGGGGTCTCGTGACTGTTGGACTCCAGATGAGTATTTGCCTTGAGGATGGGAGGGACTCGGTTGATACGGATTGGGAAAGTACCTTCAGGTCATGGGTAACCGATTTCGGTGCAAGCCCTCGTCGCCCCGCCAACAAGGATGTGGGAGGTCAGTGAGGAGTTGGTCCTTTATGAGAAGATACGGCAAGGGCAATAGATTTCGGTATAAGTCCGTGCCTATTGCTTGTTTGCTAAGAATTCTCCCCAACATTATCCTCAGGGGTGACCGAATTCGGTGTGAACCCTTGCAGGGGGGAGGGGAATTCTTTGGCAAGAAGCTGATGCGGGAACCGTCTTCGGTGTAAACCCATATGTCGAGAAGTCCTAATGCAAAAATGGCCTGACAACGACTCTACTCTTAGCTAACTTTCAACATCCCGTGACTGGAGCTGCTGAAAATTGGTGCTGCAAGTATATGGAAGAGAACGGAGGGGACGAGTCTCTAAACTAAGTTGACCTTAAGACTTAACTCCAAACGCAATTTGAAAAACTGGTTCATGTTAACGAAATCCGTATAGGAAGATCACGGACACTGGGCATCAAAACGGGCCCATCGCGTCCCTGGGGAACCGGTTGAAAATAACATTCAAAATGCAAAAACAACTTAAACATTTACCGTGAAACAGCCAATTTCCCTGTAAAAGCCAAAAAGGCCTTTAAAGTTTGTGCCGTGTACCTCTTCCAAACTTCCAAAGAAATATTCCCCTAAAAATTTTCTGCGCACTCGCGAAATTGCCTCGCATTCGCACAGTATGTGTGCTATATCCTCAACCGCTACTAGTCGTGGCCAGAGGGACCTAGATACCCTGTGTCCAGCCAGACGAGACCACCTTTGGTTGGCTGTCATTACAATTTTCTCCTCAATAGTGCCTCTAACTACGCAGAGGGGTGGTTTGATGTTAGAAACCACACTGTTTCCAAGGAGCCCTCCTTTTCTTGCTGAGCTTCAGCTTGTTCGTTACCCGCTAAACCACAGTGTCCTGAAACCCAGCACAGTCTCACCCGGTTCTGACTGCACAATGCCTTAAGCATTGTGCGACAGCCCCTGACTATATCAGATTTGATGTTGATCGATTGCATTGCCTTGAGCGTAGCCTGGCTTTCGATGTAAATGGCGATATCTCTGCCGGATATCGATCTCATCTGCAAAAGCTCGGCCGAGCTAAACCACAATTAAAAATAAAATAAATAAATAGAGTGGCGCAACAGCTCGAGGTGAACCAGGGCCAACTTCTCAACAATGTATGCTGTGTGTGTTGATTTCTTTACATACAAGGGGACCTACAATTTTTTGCCGAATCCGAACGGCACTTTGAGAAGTTTTTCAAGACAATTGATACTCTCGGAGGGTTTGTCAAACCCTTGCGGAGGTGGGGACCGTGAAAAAGAACAAGTCTCTTTTTTTTCAGGTGACAATGGCAGGATTCGAACCCAGACCTCCGGCGTAGTAAGCACACACACTAACCACTACGCCACGGCACCCCACTAACCTAAACCACAATTACTCCACGAAAAATTCGAGACGAGGTTTTATAAAAGATGATAAAAGTGACCGAAACTTAAGAGATAGAGTAGCGACGTTCGAGAACTAAAGATAGAAAATAGAGGAGCAGAGAAACACCCGGCAGCTATGGACAATAAGGTGCAGAGTGACAGCACAGCATGTAAATAAGTATTAGGATGAAACTAGACATGTATGGAGAAGCAGCCACAAAGGCAGAACCGACCAAATAATTATGTGGCCAAGAAAAAAAAGGCTACATAATTCACAACAGACAACACAGTCAAAGCTAACTTGTTTTAGTTGCAGAAAACATAACCTGGCCCTAAACTGTGTAAAGTGCCAGGAAAAGCGGAGAGACGAAAGGGGAAGGACGCGATAAAGAGCTTAGATTTTGGGCACTCGCCACATCAGTCTCAGAAACTCGCTTCTTCTTACGTGTTGGATAAGCAGAAGAGAAGGCGGTGCTCAATGTATAAGGGACTGGTATCTTTCAGTTTGTGAGACTTCCACCGACCTGTCCTATTTCATAGACGCCACCAAAGCGTCGACCGGAGTACTTGCGCCTTCAGCCAGCAAAGCTTCTTTGCGCCGTCAATCGGTCAGCTGCTTCCTTTCCTCTTCCGGTGTCCTTTAGTCAGGCGCAACGCAGTGCCCGCCTCTTTCGGAGCCCGTTCAACAATTAAAATATCTCGAGTCTTACCGTCAGCAGTAGTTCATTGAGTAGCAGCCACTGATCAGATATAATGAGATAGGCGACTTGCAATCCCCTTGCCTGAAACACCCGCAAAAAAAAGTAACGGGATCTCTCTCCTGACCCTGTCTGTGAATGCATGTGAAGTGAGCAATGAATCCATTGCGTGATCAGTGAATCCATTTAAAAATGGCGGAAGCTGAGATAATTTACCGTCTCAGTCATTCAAAAAATATAAACAAAGTAAACAGCCTCCATTCTCTTTTGGTTTATTTTGTTTTACAAATAATTATTATCTTCTGAGTAAAGGAAAAATCTGCCGCCCAAGCGAGTGCCCATTAGGAATAAATTTTTGCCATGCACATCGGGTCAACTGAAAATCGAATTTGTTTTGATTACACTCCACAAATGTCAAAAGACAGATGTCTTCTGACAGATGTCTTCTGACATCTGATTCTGGTTTGCTGAGTTCAGTCCATAGGTAGAGTTCAGCACAATTGAGGTGGAAATAGGAGGTGGAAATCTTTGCTATTGGGAGTTTTTTTTCCTTTTTGCTAATTTTTTCTTTAAAATAAACAATCAAGCTATTTGATTGTGTGCATAAATTTTATTAATTAATGCGTTTTCTTATAAAAAAAATTACGTGAGACTTTCTGGTCTAAACTTCTTATAAAAATTAGTTGCAAAAAGAATTTGATAAATTTTTTAGTAGTCCGAAACACATTTTGAAAACAGTTTTTTTTTTTTTTTTATAAATGAATAGGCACATTTAAACAATACTCTGTTAACTTTTAGATCAATGTTTAGAATAAGGAGTTTTTTCCCTCAATTTTTTATTTGTTTTCGAATGAATTCATGAATAGTCTCAATAGTTCGTTCTAATTATTACTAGTTCATTTCTCCAATTATAAATAGTAATCCAAATGAATAAATTGACGTCTCAAGTCGACAAGAAATAAAAGGAACAAACGTAGGGTCTAGATACGGATAACGTTTTTTTTCACATGAAACAAATAACAGATCCCATCACAAAAAAAAATTTTTTCGCGATTGCACACAAAATTGAGAAAAATGTATTTCAGTTTGATTTTTAAAAAAAGTTTCAATCACACATGAATAATTTTTATTTGAATAGCAGGAATTGTTTGTTAATAAAATGTTATTCAAATAAAAATTTTATTTAGCTATTTGCGAATTATTGCAAATAAAATTGATGGCATGATTGAAATCAAGTCAAATGATTTATTTGAAAATTTATTTTTATTTCATTATGGAAATCCAAATAACTTCGGAAGGTACAAAATTAAAAAAGTTCTTAAACTTTACAAAAGAAAATTTTAAAGCAAGAGATTTTGTATATTATAAGCTCTTCCAATAGTTTGAAATTTTGACATATAATCCATTATATTTGATTTCTTTGACATCATCTGAAAATCTGTTTTTATTTTTCCCCGTTCTGTTCCTTGTGACAACACGGATTTACGAAGCGTTAAATTTTATCTCATTGGTTCAAAGTGTATTCAAGCTTATCAACAGACGAGCTATCCGTTCTTCTGTATTTCTCTCAGATGTTCCTGTCTTTATTTAAATATATCTTTTACACGAATTTAAAAGACTGTACATTTTTTACCAGTATATTTAAGGCGTCACTGACAAAGTCACTAGAATTTTAGAGCTATACAGAGTGAAACAGATCTTACCACCAGAAAAGGTGATCTTTTAAGCAAGACTAACATTCACCCAAAGATCGGTTCCGATTCTAGACACCAGTATTGTATATGCTGTGCCTTTTAGCTGTCATCGGCATTCATTGGACGAACCCGGCGAAGTATTTCACATCGTTTGAAAGAATGTACAAATGCTGTGAGCATTTACAGTTAGTTAGGAGTTAATTAAAGACAAATTTATCTTACGCAGACTTTTCAAAATAGACTCAAACTTTTCTCAAAGTTTAATCACTTCTTAACATCAAAGCAAAATCAAACACAAAAAAATACATGAATTTTCAACAAAAATATAATAATAAAATATATTAAGTATTTTCTAGAATTTTTATTTCAAAACTATTTAAACATTTTTTCAATCAAACAAAGCCTACAAAGTTCACACAAGTCTTAAGTTCCACGTAAGTCTTACCTAGGGTTCCACTGGTATTCCAAAAAACACTGAAGTTCTTCCCAATAGTAATGATAAATATCAATAGAGTTTACGGCAAACAATAATGCTAAATCATTGTGTAGCAGAGTATGTTAGAACTATAGCAACCGACAAAGAATCGATAAGGTAAATGTCTCTGTTGCAAATAATTAAAGTAGTTTTTCTATTTTAAATCTTGAATGAGCGTAATTTGTTGTGTATCACTCTAATATTTTATATTGCCTGCACAAACAAAGATTTCATCGTTTTTCGCAATCAATTTATTCATTTCTTTCTTTTCCATGAAAGCGAACAATGCAGCATTAAAAAAATAATAAATAAACTCTTATTTGAAAGGAAAAATCAAACTTTCTTGTACGAGATTCGGAAAAGTCAACTTGCCACGAATCGATCCTCGATATGATGACCTGAGACGCAGTCGATATCTAAAATGTGTAGCCTGAAACGCACTCAAAACCCAAAATTAGCTGCACCAAGCGCACTCATTTTGGCCTTGGAGGCACAAATCTTGCTTCCAGCTTGGTTGACTGTATTAGTGAATTTTTTTTTGCACCCCATAAAGTAGCATTGCAACCCACTTACACAATCATGATAGCTGGCGGCATTTTCCCTAGAGAGCCGAAAACGAGTTTGGGGGCAAAAAGAGGCACCCCAGCGAAGATGACTATCTCATTATACCTGATCAATGGTAGCAGCCTCACGCACGATCAGATTGCCGACACAGTCGAGAGAAGATCCAAAAGAGCAGCTTGTTTCTCATAAATGAATGTTGGGTCCTCCAGACGCCATGCCCCGACCACAGTCATAGAGACTACGAATGGAATTGCCAATACCACCTGGTGTAGAAAAATTTTAGGTTCTCCATTCATTTATGATTTTGGATGGGATGGCGCATGGGTGGAAGGGGCATGATTTCGCGATTTGGGGTTGAAGCCCTAAAACAAACTCGATCGTCGGGGTCGTCACCTCAGGAAAGTGAAGCGCCCTTGCCGGAATGATAAATGATACTCTCGAACAGTTTGTCAGAACCCTCACGGAGGTGAGGTATCAGTAGTTTTATTCTTAAGTGCACGCGTAGCTTTCATATCAGGAACATGGCTAGCATTCGTGCGCGGCTAGCTCAGAGCTAGAGTATGAGACTCTTAAGCTGCGTATCCACTTGGGAGTAAAAATACTGTGCGTGGCTCTAAGGCCAATCTCGAGAGTCTTGTAACTTGCTGCTCTCAACTTTTTGACGCCTTGAAAGTCTCACACTGCGAGGTACTCTCGTGACTCTCGAATGTGGCCTAAAAGCTACTCGCAGTAGTTTTTCTCTAAAGTGGACCCGCAGCTTTTAATATCAGGGTTATCGGTTCATGTCCCACGTTGGGCACCATTGCTACTTGTCACGTAATGCAGAGGCATCTTGGTAGGCATCAAGGCTGTAAAAGTCCTGATTTTTGACTGCATTTCTTTGAAGTCACAGTCAATACTTCACATTTTGGTGTGCATTGAATTGATTTTACTTTTGGACTTCAGCTTCAGAAAAAAATTACCATTTTGAAGTCCTTACCTTTTATTGGACTCTATAAGTCTTCCTTGAGTGATTATGAATGCCGGGCTATAAGGTAAGCGCCCGAGGGTAGGCCCAGAATAACTTGGCTAGACCAAGTCCAAAACCTCTTCTGTTCTCTAGATTTATTTTTGGGTCGAGATGGAGAGACAACTAAGCACCTTTTCCCCGCGATGCGATCCTCTGATGATGAATAAAATTTCAGGACACTGGAAGAGAGTTTTTGCTGAAATACATACTTTGCTGAACATTGCTGAAACTTGTTATCGTGCATGCTTTGATAGCATAACAGTTTGTGTCAAATTTTTTATCATTATATAAGCATAAATATTATAGCATCAAAGTTGTTCACAGGTCTATGTTTGCGAACATAAAGGTAAATCAAATTAGCGTGTACATCCCCCCAAATTGTATAACCTGATATTCAAAGATTTTCAAAATCACGACCGGTAGGTATACACACAACAAAAAACAGATTTTTAAAAGCAACAAATAAAGAACAAGTTCTTCAGCTGAATCATTGCCTTGTTTCTGTTTATATATACAAAGCCTTTAGCTTAGGGAGTGACGCAGCTTGCTGGCACCTTGACACCTTTTGTTTACTTCTGAAGTAAATAAGGCGGCCTTTGGACACTTCTACACGTACATTCGTTTACGGTGCATAACCTACGTTTAAATTTTGTCAGTCCTTTTGTTCAGGCTTTTGTTTTTATCGATATCGACGTATTAGTTATTCGATTAAAATTTTTCGATGAATATTGTTGCTCCTGGACGCAAATGTAAAAAGTTTATGTCACGTTAAAACGGCATGGTCGACGTTAAATACAAAGCAAATGGACTGAGTCAATTGGTAGGATAAAACCAACGTTTGAACTCAATTCAACTTTAGTCGTATAGGTTCAATAACTTACACGATGTCAATTAATAGGTATAACTACAAGTATCTATCACTCTTTCAACTTACTTTCGAATGCGGTTAACCACTTAGCATGTTGCTACTATTAAATTTCTCTTCAGGCCATGAACGTGAATGACGCATACAAGGCTTCCCATCTTCTATTAATAGAAAACAGTGTTTCCTTACAAAGAAAATTAAAATGATATCAGTTTATTGAAAGCGACAGATGATTAGATACAAAAACTTTTATCGGGTGCACAATTCTGGGCAATCTGCATTGCTCATACAGACAAAACGTGACTGTGGATAATACGGCAAATCATTTGACTTAAATATTCAAAACTTGGAAATATACCGCAGAGTTTAAATGCAACAAAAGGAATATGTACAAACTTTTCTTACTTTTTGCTAAACACCTTCAAGAAATTTTGTAGGCTCCGATTTTCATTGCTGGTGAACTTGGTTCTTAGGGACTTTACCCGTCTGTGATTAAATTGTAACAATAAGTTAATTTTTGTTAATTTCCCGGATTTCCCGTAGAAGTTTTTCTTTAAAAATGAAAAAATCGTTGAAAAGGGTTTCATTGACAGGCAGTAAGCTTTATGCCTGTAGTGAGCATTCAAACGAGCATTCTTACTATTGCAAAAGGAAAGGTACAGCCCTTAATGTTCCATCAGCGAGCTCTGTACTTTTCTGTTGCGTGGATAAAAAAATACATTTGAAATTTTGTAAGCTTGAGTCAAAGGTAATGAAACAATAATCAAAGCTTGTGGACTTTAAGGTCAATGGTGATTAGTTGAAAAAGTTGTGGGCTTACAACGTTCCAAGAAAGTGTGCGTGCTTACTACGCCGGAGGTCTGGGTTCGAATCCTGCCATCGTCACCTGAAAAAAAGGACTTGTTCTTTTTCACGGCCCCCATCTCCGCGAGGTTCTGACAAGCCCTCCGAGAGTATCATTTGTCTTGAAAAACTTCTCAAAGTGCCGTTCGGATTCGGCAAAAAATTGTAGGTCCCCTTGTATGTAAAGAAATCAACACACCAGCATACATTGTTGAGAAGTTGGCCCTGGTTCAACTCGAGCTGTTGCGCAACTCTGTTTATGTTTATTTATATATATATTAGTTATAGGTCTAATCGATCTTCATTGAAAGACAAGAAACAGGGATCTATCCAACCAAGGCCGCGAAGAAATAACACTTCTTTTACCCTCCGCATCTGGGTGTGAATTTGCTCGTAGAGCGACCAAAGGTCTAGCTCAAGTAATGTATAGAGCTTTGGCAACGAACGTGTCAGAGAATTGCTTTGTCCCTATTGCTTTGTCCGATTAACGAAACCAAGCGCGGAGTGTACGCGGCTGATGTTGTCCATATGACTACTCGCTGATCTCGGTGGGATCTAGCTCCTAGATAGCGAGTTTTAGCTGCTGCCGGCATTAGTTAATAGTCAATATAATCAGTTTTTCTAATTAGAGCTAGAGCATAACGTTTGCAGGGGTAAGATATTGCCAGACACGACGTAAGGCTTCAAAAAGTAATTTTTACATTACACTGACCGCCTTGTAAATACTTGGTTTTCAACGAGGAAGAAATGTCATCTGAAATTATTGTGCCCAAGAACAGATAACTTTGAATTAATCATGGCCTTATTGACATAATTGATCAAAAGTATTAAGGGGATGGGCCCGAGATGAGTACCTTGAGGAACTCCAATGGACCGGTAGTTGTGTCTGAGTCTCCATCGGATAGTAGCCCCTTCCGACAATAAAAACCAAAATAGTGGAAGCCGAGCACAGTATTGTAAAGTCGCGACAAGAAATAAAACAACATGCAGGAGTCGCTGAATGCACCCATCGATTCACTCAACGAACACACCCGTTCGATTCACTGAACGAACATATCCAACTGTCTTTCCAGTCATCTGACAGCAGGCTGCCGTTCGAAGTTTGAATTCGATATCGAACTTCCCCTCCATGAAATTCAATGGAAAATTACCAGCGACGAACCGTCGGGAACATGGTGAACTTGTAAAAATACATGGATGGCAGGCTCGGGCGGGACAATTATATATTAAACGTTGACTTGTGAGAATCGGTAATAAAGAAAAAAGTGATTGAATTGAAATAAAGTGTTGAATTCTAAGAAGTTAAGTTGAATAACAGTGAGATTGATAAATAAAGTGTTTCATTGTGAAATTATAAAAGTGAAATTGAGTTTTATTCGACGAACTCCAGACAAAAACATTGCAGTATTTATCACAGAAATTTCACCAACGTAAAGATCTAACTACGAATTCTCCGTCAGCAAGACATTTCTAAAAGCTCTTAAAAGTTTCAGTCATAACTCTAAGGTTGCTTCGGAATGTAAGGCAACCTTACAGTCAAAGCTGGCACTCATATCAGCTAATATGCCATCATATTAGCTGATATGAGTGCCAAGATACGAAAACTATGAGGCTATGATAAAAAGGCCGACGTTCAAGCCACGTGGGGAGAAGAAACTCCCTTTATCGGTCATTTTCCCCTATAAAGAAAGCTTCACCATCAGCACTTCTACACAAAATTGGTATAATCTGGAGGAGTTTACTGACTCCAAAATCCTCACGTATAACCAAAAAAGCGAATACAGCTCTAAAGCTCAAAAGATCGTAATGAAGACTTTACAGGGTGTAAGCCTCCTTTTTTTAATTGTGGGACCCTAAGAGAAACTTATTCCTCAATAGTTACAACTTCAACTACTTCCAGATTTTTAAAGGAAAATCCTTTTCCTTCAAAGATTGCTGGGTTCCAAGCATATTTTGTCCGTTGAGGCATATCTAACACTTGCGAGTTTCGTGTTTCAAAGTGGAGTCTGCCAGCAATGCTAAAAACTGTAAGTGCTCCAACGGCTACTTACTTGGATACTTACTAAAGGTGGCGCAACATTCCAGGGTACACCTGTGCCTAGCCAACAAGCTTCGACAGCTAGCTATGTCTCCTAGCCGTTTCCAGTTTTGCACGCGAAGTTGGCTGAGGTTCTTTTCCACTGAGTCTCTGCGGGTGCATATGAAAAGTTTCCGGGCCGGGGCGTTGGTGTCCATCCGCTCTAGATCACCCAGCCATTGCAGCCTTAATATTTTGACTCTTCTGTCCAGGTCGGTGTCGCTGTACAGCTAGTACAGTTCGATGTTATATCTCCTCCTCCACTCTCCGTCTAATCAGACGGGAGCATTAAAACGTCCGAGGGATTTTCCCTTCGAAGCAGCCTTAAGCGTTTTCAATCGTCTTCGATAGGGTCCACAGGACTGGGATGATAAGGGTCTTATAAATAAACACTTTAGTTGCTCGACTATTGCTAAAGAAAAAGCCATTGGCAAGAGTTATCCTCCGTTTGATTTCAGCGCATTGAACTGGAGGCATTGTTTGAATTTTTAGCGGAAATCCAGGTAGACAAAGTGCCTAACTACCTTAAAATTAAATCTGTCTATGTAATGTTTTGGCCAAAACGTTGGGTGTTTTTTCTTGATGGCAGCATATGGTTTTGTCCTCATTGACTGCTAAGCCCATATTCGCCGCTTCCTTTCCATATTCACGAAGGCTTCCCTGTTGTCTGCGTATGCAAGTTATGTACGGGCCTTTGAAAGATTGTGCCTCTTCTGTTAGCACGGGAGTTCTACACAATTCTCGCTTAAGTATGATGTCAAGGAAGACAGCGTGACAGCGCGTCGCCCTGTCTGAATCCTTTTTTGACATCTAAGGGGTCGACCGACCGACCTTGACGGAACAGCGTGAGTTTTCTATCTTCATCCTGCACAAACTCAAGAGGTTGGCTTGAATGCCAAAACTAGGCATTGCGCTATAAAGCTCGTCTCTAGATGCTGTCATACACGGCCTTGAAATCGATAAAAGGTGGTGAGTATCGGTTTGGAATTCCTGGCTTTTCTCCAAGATTTGCCGCAGTGTAAATATTTGATCGATGGTGAACTTTCCTGGCCTAAAGCCACACTGATATGGGCCTATCAGATTGTTGACAAACAATTAAGGTGTTCACACATTACAGCTGTAAAGATCTTATATGCTATATTAAGGAGACTAATGCCTCTGTAGTTAGCGCTCCTTACCATCATCGTCAGCGGATCCATCAAGCCGTCAGCTATGGCTGCTTTGTTGCACCTTTACTTATAGTCACAGCTCATATGCTTCGTCAGTAGTTTCTTCGCCCCGCTTGAATGGTTCATTCTGCCTGACAGCGGTGTTCGTTTCGTCGTCGCCGTTATACACTCTGCAGAAATAGTTTTTTAGATCCTTAGCACCGACTGCGATTGCACTACGATATTCCCTTATGATCCTATTTAACCTATATACCTTTAGGATCTTTGTTGACGTCAAATATGTTGTCATTCCAACGTAGATCGTAATTTTCACACATACCGAGAACCGAAAGCTTTTCAGTTTCAGTGATGCAAGTGTCATTGGATTAGATGTGGCAAAAAAAAGCTCTTTGATACTCGTAAAAAAAACTATGCGGTGATATAACTGAGCCACCAGGGGACCCGGCGGGTTGATTCTAGCGTTTTTGCAGCTTCTTTGTTACGCTAATCGCGAATTTGTAGCTTGACACGGTTCTGAGAAAAAGAAGTTTTCTCTAAGTTCCGATAAGATTTTGACCCGTTGCACTTTTTTCTGTAATCGAGTGACGACCCCATATTGGAACTTGTGGGTTAATTGTAGTTTTTTTGTTACGCCTATTGGGAATTTGTAGCTTGACCCGGTTCTTAAGAAAACACGATTTTTCATGTTGTTATCTGAAGCTAACTGGAGACCCGGCGGGCCACTTGTAGCTTTTTTGTTACGCCCATTGGAAATTTAGAGGCACGAATGCCGTGTTGCCCGTCATCAAGAAGCTTCCTCCATTCGTTCGTTGATAGTTCATCAGTGTTTCCATGACCTTGAGAAGAATGGATGTATAGTACAATTGGTCGGTGCTTGGTTGGAGAAGAAGAATCGTCCTTTTTGCATGGGCTCATCAAGTGCTGCTTTTCATCTAGTCGTGAAGGTGCCAGAAGAGTAGGTTAAATAGAAAAGCTTATGCAGAGGTTTTACCAGCATAGTAGAACATCTCCTCAGAATTAAGGGGGAAATGCCACCTGGACCAGCGGAATTGTTTATGTTGAGATTTTTAAGAACTCTTGCTAGGGTACGAGTACGAAAATAAATTGGTCCCATAACGTGTTCGGTGGAGACATTGTACAATCTGGAAGCGTATAGTTGGTAGCAAAAAGAGCTACGAGTAGATTGGCTTTGTCCGAGAGGCTGGCTGCTGGTTTATCATTGCAGATAAGTGCCGGAATTCAAGAAGAGGCACTATTTTTTATATTTTGACAAATGAAAAAAACCAAAAATTTGTACCGCCTTTGGGACATTCCAGGATCTTTTACCTCAATTTTAGGTCATGTGTGAAACACTTCTCGCTTGTTTAAACTTGCCTCGGTTTTCCTCAGTGGGGTTGACTTTATAAGAGCGAAAACTCACGTCCAGTTCGCGTCGTACCTACCAAGAATTTACCTTTGGTCTGACACTTTTGGTTCTGTAAGGAATAAAAGTTTTAATTTCAATTAAAATTACATCTGTAAGCATATCGGGGCGGCATTTGCAATATTGGTGTTAGATAGAGTTGGTAGTCTACCCGATCATATTCCGAGCAGCTAATCCTCAACATCACCTCATTGATTGAAAGGGTGAAGAGGATTGGCCCTCGGTGACTGCCTTCTGAAACTCCAGAAGTTGCAGTAAGGATTGTTGTGCCAGCTGTAAGCCGACCTGGATGTCTTTTTTTATGCAAGAGGGAGTATTTTTTTTACTTAGATCCCAAGTGCATGCCACGATAAAGAATTTTTTTTTATGATCACTATGTCAGGTTTGACTTTCGTGCCTATCTATATATAAAAAGAATATGTCTTTTTCTAACGAAATATTGTTTTATCTAAATTAAGTGCTTGGAGCACCTTCTGAAAGGACCGCAATGAATCAGGATATTAATCTAGATACAAATCATTAGGCTTAGCTCCTAACTATCGTGGCAGGTCCTCAAAAACGTTGGGCTCTCTGATGGAGCACACAAAATTCCAAGCCCAGAAAGAAAACATTCCAATTCTGCTCATTGGATCAACATTCCAGGACAAGACACGAAATTGTTAGTTACAGTATTTCAATCTTACACTGTTTAAAACTGGGCGTTCTAAATGATCGTAGGTGCAAACCTATGCGTTGGAGCGAGCAGAAACACAAACGCAGAACTGAGTCTGAAGAACTTTACTAGTCACCTGGTCTATCCATGCGTGTACTTCATTGTTGTCTGAACTCATCTATCGATAGTAAAGCCAACATTTTATCCAGCAAGGATTATCGCTTGCCTAATCATGGGTTAATAAAAAGGACTAGGAACTAATTTTTATGATTACCCTGATTAGCATTGTCCTGGAAAGACATTTGCCATTATCTGCCCTTAAAAACATTATTCCTTCGTGTACGTGCAATTTTTTTCATATCCTGGCCCATATTGACGTGATTTATTTATCTCTTAATAGTGCCTTTTCGTTTTCAGCATGACACCGATGGCGATGGCTTTATCGACGTGCGAGAGCTCAAGCGCCTTATTGGGCAAGGTCTTTGTCAGGACATCCCCGAGGAAATGTCCCAAAATATTGTGCAACTAAACGACCATGACGGCAACGACCGATTAGACTTTGAGGAATTCTATAAGCTCTCCCTTCAGCATCGTTGGATTTTATCGAGCTTCATAAAGAACTACTGCAAGGCAATAATACCCCGACGAGAACAAGTTCATGGTGATCAAATTGGTAAGAGCCGATAAAACTTTCTCTTAAAAGCTTTGAACTCATTTAATTTCCTTTTAGATGGAGCCTACGAGAGGCAAATGTCATTCTGTCCACCACCCCTGACAATGATCATCTTTTCGTTGGTTGAGATCATTATGTTCTTGATCGATGTGATACACTTCAAGTGAGTTGTGGCGATCCCAATTGGTTTTTTTATTCACTTAATCACCGACTTCTTACAGAGATGATCCAAATAATGTGCATAATATTGGTGAAAGTACCAAAGGACCTGCGGCAACACTCTTTATTTTCAATCCCTACCGTCGATACGAAGGATGGCGTTTTGTTAGCTACATGTTTGTCCACGTCGGCATCATGCATCTTTTCATGAATCTGATCATTCAGATCTTTTTGGGAATCGCTCTTGAACTGGTGCACCATTGGTGGCGCGTGGCTTTAGTCTATTTAGCGGGTGTGGCTGCTGGCTCAATGGGAACATCATTGAGCAGTCCTAGAATATTCCTTGCCGGAGCTTCAGGGGGAGTTTACGCTCTCATCACTGCTCATATTGCCACAATTATAATGGTTAGTACAATGGAGTTCCTTAAGCCCTTAATTTCACTCAACTCGTTTTCTTTTACAGAACTACTCAGAAATGGAGTACGGCCTCGTGCAGTTGTTCGTATTTTTGATTTTCTGCTTCACTGATCTCGGAACATCGGTCTACCGACATCTAAACGACAAGAACGATCAGATCGGGTACATGGCTCATTTAGCTGGCGCTGTGGCTGGCTTACTCGTCGGCATAGGAGTACTGAGAAACTTAAAGGAGCGACGTTGGGAGCGCATCCTTTGGTGGATCGCCGTCATTTTCTATTTCGCTCTCATGTTCGCCGGTATCATGGTGCAAATATTCTGCCCAGACTATTTCCCCAAGCAGGAGGCATGGACTGGCAATATTTACTAAAAGCTTCAAATGACAAATCATCGAATGAAAGCGCCACAATATTTTTTTTTTATATTTTATTTTGAATGTGAAAGATGACCACCAAAGTGCCCTTAGAGGTTCAACTACTCCAAGTTGCTTTTGCTTGGAATTTTTTGAGCATTTACGAAAAAGAAAAAAAATACTTTTAGAGCACAATAACCATGCGCACATGCCGCGCATACTACTTGAGTGAGCTTATTGTTGTATCTTGTGCGATAGCAGGGCTTATTTATATTTATTAACTCTAACATTTATACTTAAAAACGCCAACTAGAACTATTTTCGATACGTCCCTTTTGTTTTGTTTCATTATTTTGTTAAGTACCAACCACATGAATCGAAGGGATGCAAGATTGACAAACTTTTGTATTATGTATGTGACAAGAAGTGTTAAATTAAGTCGATTAAAGTGTAAAAAGCTTATTTTCTCAATATACACAATTTAATTTAATTACAGTCATAGACTTCTTTGAAAAATTTTTAGAAACGCCCAAATAAATTAATCAAGAAAAGATGGAGGAAGATCTGCAATATACTTTTCTCACCGTTTATAATGTATCTTCCAAGCATCCCAGAAGGAACTTCAGGAATGATCCGCGAATATTTTGAGAATGGATTATTTATGATCGAGCATGTAAACGTTTATGACATGAAACATACTTATATTACTGAGAGTTTTAACCTGCTCCGAGAAAAGCTGACAATATGCCAGCAAAAGAAACCAATTTCTAAGTTCCACAATTAGTAGGGTCAAATAGTTTATTTAAAACTGTTTCCTCACTCGTGTAAGCCGAGGCTTATGAAGTACCCATTCTCCAAATGGGATACGAAATTACGATATCATCTATGTTCACACCCACGACCCAGTAACAGAGCCGGGAAGAAAAAGGTCCTAGAAAAAAAACCGAGCCCCCTAGTTAAAGTGATTTCGCACAAGTGGTCGGTACAAGTCTAAATTCCTAGTCCAAGTCTAAAAACTACAAAAAATCAGCAACCAAAAATGGTAAGTGCAAAAGTTTGAATTTGACAGTTTAGAGCCATCTGCAACAGAGCCTTGGATGAATGAACCCCGTTCCTTCCTATGCATTTTCCATTCTTTACTTAAATAAAATAAGTTGCTTGTTTTTTATAACAAGCCATCGAAAAATTGTCTTATGTTGGGCGTGGGCGCTTAGACCCGACTAACAAAACTCAAAACTGATTGTTGACAAAACAAAAAACCTGCAAAAAAGTATTTTTAGCTGTCCGTCCGAAAATGGAAAAAGGACCTCTTACGGCATCATCAATTATGGGAGAATAGATAAATATTTTTCAATTCGTTTTTTAAGAAGTTTAGTAGGCAGGAACTAGAAAAACGAAAATTAGGTTAAGTTAATACATAACATTAATGAAGAAATCATTTTTTTTTTAATATTTAAAAGTTTTTGAGAAATGAAGAGTTGAAAATGAATGCCGTTTTTCAAAGTGTTTGAGGCCAATAGTTTTGAACCGCTTAGTGCACGAAGCAGAGTTTAAACAAACGTATAAAGCAACTCGATGTAAACCAAGTTTTGACGCATTTTCGAAAAAAAATCGCAAATGTTGTATGTTGGAAACGGCAATTTTGAAACTTTTTTGATGCAAAATTTAATTAAGTCGTCTTAGCCGTTAAGGAACGAAAAATCGTTCGAAATTTTTTTTAACGTTTTTGAGTCGAATCTTCTAAGTTTTTGAATATTCGAAGTTAACCTTAGCTTTACATAAAATCTCAGAAGATGAACAATGCCCATTATTTATTTTAAAGTTATACCTTATACCGTTTAGCGGCTAGAGAGGGAGACATATCTTCTTTTGACCCTTTTTATATTTTTTCAAATTTCAAATCCATAAAGCAACTATTTTGAATTGTTTTCAGTTCCCGTTAGACTTTTACCCAATAGCACAATTACGTGCGCTAGCATTGGATGTGTTTTCTTAAATTCCTTGGCCAACGGTTTTTGCAAAACGGTAAAACAAGCTCCTTTTTTATTTCGTTTTTTAAAAAGGCTTCGAAAAACTTAGGTTAAAAACGGCAATTTGAAAACTTTTAACGCAGCTTGCTTTCCTTTTGTACGGCGTGTACTTGAACTAAATCTAAGCAAGATCTCTTTTACCGTTAAGATACTAGAACATTTTTAATAAATAGTTTTTGAAAATGCTTTTCTGTTTTTGAGTTAAAAATCTGAGAAGTTTTTTAAACTTTAGAATTCGCTATAATTTTCCTTTAAATTTCTGGATAGTTTCTGATGCGTTTTTTTTTTTTTGAATACTAGGGTGGACGGAGGCTTAAACTCCAAAATCTTTCAAAGGTACCAATACGCCCACTATAGCAGGTATACAATACCGTAGTAGCCGATATTGGTTATGCCCGACTTCCACGTGCTAAAAAACCACCCATTTATGAGAGACACTATGAAACTGCCAGAACGCACTTCATAGTAGTAAATTTTCGCTCTCTCATAATACTTCTTGAGTACAACTAACTTAACCTAACAAGTAGTTTACGCTTCCGTAGTGTTAATCGCATTGGATAGGTTGCTTTCCAGTTAATGCACCTACTAAAGCCGTTCATTCGTGCGGCTACGTCGCTAGATCGAAAGGTCTTGTTCCTTGTAGTCGTCGCTCGTTGTTTACATCGTTAAGAGTCTCGTTGAGAGTATGGATCATTTCATTGTTGCAATGAACATGAAGGCGAGCATTTAGCTTTCGGGCAAAGTTTGTTACTTCTTCGCTCTCTGTAGCTATTCCTTAATCTCTGTGAATATCACTATTCCTAATATATTATGGAGCATTCACAATTGCTCTTAGTGTCTTGTTTTGAAAAGTCTGCAACATGGACATGCTGCTCGGCTTGGTACAACCCCAAAGTTGTATTCCGTATGTCCAGGATCGCTTTAACACCTGCCTGTACAAGAGCAGTTTGTTATATATGCTTAATTTCGAAAATCTTCCGATAAGCCAATCGTCATCTAGAGCAGGAACAGGGTCGGACCGAGGACGCTTCCCTGGGGTACGCCAGCCCGAATTTGCTTGAAACTCGAGTATTCACTACTACACCTAACACGAAAGAGTCTGCTTTCAAGATAATTTTCCAATATTTTAAACATGTCTTCCGGCAAATTTTGCCGTAGCTTATATTTCAAGCCCTCGTGCCATACCTTGTCGAAGGCTTGCGATACGTCGAGGAAAGCACTTGAACATATTTTTTTCCCTTCTAAGGCTTTTTCAATTTCATGCGTTATTCTGTAGACTTGATCTATTGTGGAATGGTTAGGTCTGAAACCGAATTGATGATCCGGGATCAAGCGTCTTTCTGCAATTATTGGTTGTAATCGCTTCAGCAGAAGTTTCTCGAATACTTTCGATATTATCGGCAGAAGCGATATGGGCCTATAAGATTTTTTATCATTTGCGCATTTCCCCGGTTTTGGAACCATAATGACTTCAGTAACTTTCCATTGTCTTGGAACGTATAGAAGTCTAAGAGAAGCGTTTATCATATAAAGTAGCTTGACTAATGCCTTTTTTGGTAGCTCTTTTAATATTTCGCCAGTGATCAGGTCGTAACCCGGGGCCTTATTATTTTTAAGTTTGCTAATTGTCTGTCAGAGTTCAACTAATGAAACTTTTTTCATTCTAAAGCTACCAGGTCCCCGTTGTTGTTAAGAACGTCAGCCAACGGCGGACCGTCGAAAGGCTTGAATGTTTCTTCTAAATGTTCAGCAAACAAATTCGCTTTCTCTTTTTCTTCTCTTGCCCATTCGCCGTTAGCTTTTTTTATTGGTGCCGAGTGGATTATAGGTTTCTTGATAGACTTAACTGCTTTCCACAGCGAGTATACCTCACGACTTTTAAGATCTTGCAACATTCCTTTCAGTTTGTTAGAGAGGTGGTTCAAGAGGGTTTTGCTGGAGAGCCCTCGTGCCTTGCCATCTCCTAAGCGCTCTTCTCTTTTCACGAATCAATTCTTCGATTTCGAGCGGATATGTTTTACGTACATGCCCGTCGGCGCTAACTGCGTTATTTTGGGACGAATTGTTGTTCCAAGCAGCGCTCTGAATTGCTTCAATGAATTTGTCAACTGCGGTTTCTAACTCGAAAGGAGTTTTCAATGGCACATTCAAGCCAACACCCTCCTTACAGTCCTTTCCCTGAAAGCGTCCCAGTTCATGTTTTTGCTACCTAATCTAGGAGCTCTTTCTATTTACGATTACTCCTGAGTGGTCTGAGCAAAGATCATAACACTCTTCAATTCGCGTAAGGCATTTGGGGTACCCTTTAGCGATGAAAAAATCGACAAGGTCAGGCTTTTTATTCCTATCGGTTGACCAATATGTTGGCTTACCCGTGGAGAAAAAGTCCACCCCGCGGCTTCATATTATTTTTGTACTGTAATCTGCCTCTTGTTGAATTGCATCGTGAGCCCCAAAAAGTATGCTTCGCGTTAAAGTCACCCCCAATGATAAAATTGGACCCAATGAAGTCATACATACGGTCAAGATCGTCTTCCACCAGTCTATATCCTGGCGGGAAATAACAAGATGCAATGTTATAATCTAAGCAGTCAAATTTTACAGAAACTGAACTGAAATGCATAGAGTCTAGCTCAACTTCTGTGTTCTTGAAGTGCTTTATGCAGTTCTTAATGTAGAGGGAGGATCCTCCTCTCGAATTTTGCGAAGGGTGATGTGCGTGATAGTCATTGTAACCTTTAAGTTTGGGTGTAGACCCGTTTTTAAGGTGAGTTTCCGTAATCATGCAAATATCAATATTGTTTTCCCGTAGAAATACTTCTAGTTCGTCTATTTTATTCAGAAGGCCGTTTGCATTCCATGTTAGTATTTTAAATAACTCTTTCATATTCATGTTCTCTTGTAATTTTTTCGAGGCTTAAACTCGAGCTTGCTCAGTTTGTCAAATATAACTTTGTTGATTTAATTCTGATCCTCAAGTTTCTCCAAGATTACAGCGAGGATCTGAGACACTGCATCTGTTGTGGGCGATCTTGCCTTGTTTTCGTTTGCCGCAACCTGTGCGTATGATTTCTGTCCGACCAGTGGTGGTTTCTCCGCTGCACTTGAACTGGCACCGCTCTTTTGTGGAGCTTTAACGCCTTTTGTCGACGCCTCCTTTGCCAATCTCGCACTTTTGATCGGCTTTGGCGTCTTTGGAGTCTTTGGCTTAGAAGTTTCAGCAGTTTTTGGACGTCCTAGGCTTGGATTCTGACCTCGAGTATTTTCCTTAAGAGGTTCTCGTCCCTTTTGCAGCTCTATGGCTACTTCGCATCCTCGATAGTTTGCGGGGTGGTTTCCGTGGCAATTGGCGCAAACTGCTGGAGCCTTTATTTCAACTTTGCACTCTGTTGAGAGGTGTTTTCCGGCACATTTCACGCAACGTGGCTCTTTTTGGCAGTAGGCACTTGTGTGCCTGAATTCTTGGCATCGCTTACACTGTGGTATCAGTCTATTGCCCTTTCGCATGGGTTTGATTTTAACCCTGATGTTGAGTATCATTTTCATTTTATAAATATCGTTTATGCTCTCAGTTCTTTCGAAGGAGAGCATAAAAAGTGAAAGGCCGCGTCTGATCACAGTGTCTCTTTCTTCTTCTGTGCGTTGTTTTTCCTTTTTAATGATATTGAAGCGATCAATAATTTTAAGGCCTTTAGTTTTTACGTTTCTGATGCGTGTGATTTTTTTTTATTATAAGATAAGGAGATGTCCTCCCCTTGGGCGGGAGGACATACGTTTTTTCACAAATTTTTGCGATTTTTTTCGAAAATGAGTTAAAACGGCAGTATTAAAACTTTTTCTGAAAAATATGATGTAAGCATATGGTTTGCTCTGTGTTGCTTTATGCGTGTGTTCAACATTGCCTTTGTGCACTAAGCGGTTCAAAAGTTATGGCCTCAAACACTTTGAAAAACGTCACCCATTTTCAACTCTTCATTTCTCAAAAACTTTTCAATGGTTATTTAAAAAAATTGAATTTTAAAATTAAGTTTCCGTATCTACTTAACTTAAGTCTCGCTTTTCTTGCCTGTTTATCTTCTTAAAATAAGTATTGAAAACATTTAATCCATTTTCCCATGAGATTTCCAACCGCAATTAAACCGTTATTTCAGCTCAAAAAAAATTGCCCTCGTTGGATTCTCTGACTATTTCAGCAGTTTGAAAGTAAACCAAATTTTGCCTTTCTACGGGTTACCGTTCAGAAGTTAAAACCCGATTGAGATACCATAAGAGGTCCTTTTTCCATTGTTGGACACGTATCAGAAATCAGTCGAAATTTCAAGGAAAACTGGGGGGAAGTTTTTCAAAAAACTTTAGAGATTTAACTCAAATCTGAACATAAAAGGACCTGAACAATTTTTTAAAGTCTTCTAGTATCTTAACGGCGAAATCAATCTTGTTCGAATTTCTTTAAAGTATAAAGCGTAAAATAGGAAGCTGCGTTAAAGTATTTTAAATTTTCTTCCCCCATATCTCCCAAAAGGTATAAAGTATAATTTTTAGATATCTAACGGGAATAATAGTCCATCTTCTGAAATTTTATACAAAACTATAGCAAACTGCGAATATTCAAAACGTAAAAATATTTTCAAAAACAATTTTTTTAAGGTTCCTTGATTTAATTGGTCCGAAGTATGCGTTTTAAAACTACTGTTTTTAACCTCAAGTTTATAGGCTCATTTGAACAAACGAAATAAAAACAGCGTGTTTTACCGTTTCTCAGAAATCCATGTCCACAGAATTAAAAAAGAGTAGGCAATGTTAGCACAGATGGTTGTAGTGTTGAAAAAGGTATAACAGTAATTGCGAAAAAATTCTAAATTGCTGTTTCATGAATTTTAAATTTTAAAATGTTAAGGCCAAGTAAACATCCTCTATCTCAGAAACAGTAATAGACTAGCAGGTAAAAATTTGAAATAATTAACGGGCGCAGCTCATCTTTTGAAGTAATAAAAAACTATAACAGTTTTGAAAAAGTGAATGGTTTCCTAGATGTGCTAAAAAAATACTTTGACTCAAATAATGCTACTAGTAAAAATATCGTAGGTTACGTTAGGTTAAAACAGGGGTGTGGTGAAAAGGACCACACATACACTAGGCGCCAAACGGGCCCTCGCGATCCCTGGGGAACCAGTTGAAAATAACATTCAAAAGGCAAAAACAACCTAAACATTCACCGTGAAAGAGCCAATTTCCCTGTAAAAGCCAAGAAGGCCTTTAAAGTTGCCGTGTACCTCTTCCAAACTTCCAAAGAAGTATTCCCCAAAATATTTTCTGCGCACTCGCGAAATTGCCTTGCATTCGCACAGTATGTGTGCTATATCCTCAACCGCCTGCAGATCACTGCAGAATGGACAAATATCTGGTTGGCCGTCATTACAATTTTCTCCTCAATAGTGCCTCTAACTATGCAGAGAGGTGGTTTGATGTTAGAAACCACACTATTTCCAAGGAGCCCTCCTTTTCTTGCAAGCTCATCAGCTTGTTCGTTACCTTCTATACCGCACAATGCCTTAAGCATTGTGCGACAGCTCTTGACTTTATCAGATTTGATGTTGATCGATTCCATTGCCTTGAGCGTAGCCTGGCTATCGATGTAAATGGCGATATCTCTGCCGGATATCGATCTCATCTGCAATATATCTCATCTGCAAATATATCGTAACTTCTGGGCCACTTATTTTAAATTTGATGAATTTTAATAAAAATTAAAAAAAAAATCTTTTCTTCAAAATATCAATAGTTGATAAACTAATAAATTAATTTTTAAAACTCCTTGCTGCAAAAGTTTTCAAATACCAAAGAACATTTCGACCATTTTTACATCAATTTTAAGACTTTAATTAAACCAGGCTTGTTAACGTTACACACTTCAATCAAATTTAAACTAGATCGTCTCGTCATAATCGTCAAGATACTTGAAACTGTTAAAAGATCGTTTTCGAAAGTTTTTAGCTCAAATGCTCGTTCTTGAGTAAGTATTCAAAGATGAACAGACTTTAAAACACTGTTTGGGACGTTCTTATGACCTCTTTTCGCATTTTTTAAATTTCAAATCCATAAAACAACAATTTCGTTTATTTTCATTTGTCGTTAGATTTTTTTTTATAATAGAACAATCCAACCACCTGCGCTGGCATTAGCTGTTTTTCTATAATCCTATGGGCTCCGATTTTTGCAGAGACTGTAAAGCAACCTCTTGGGTGTTAAATAGGCGTAGAACTAGTGGAGGGTTACAATCCGCTTAGGCGAATCGTTGTATATCCCATCCCAATTGACCACTGTCAAGCTTCGACACGATTAGACGGTCGGACAATGAAGTGATACCATAAGAGATAATTTTTCCATTTTTGTACAAAGCGCTAAAAATACACGATTAATTAGTACGCGCGCTTGTGCCCAACTACGCAATGAAAAATACTTATTGAGGAAGCTACTGAAAACTTCAAAGAGGCAAGGATAATATTTTTTAAGTAAACCTAGAATTAATGATTTCTTGGTGCTCTGGCATAGGACCAAGCGAGATAAGACCAAATGTCCAAATTTAGCAACATAAGGCCCAACAAACCAAAGTTACATAGGGCGTTTTATGTTATTGTTATGTGGCGACAAGAAATAAAACAACTCGCAGGAGTCCCTGAATGCACCCATCGATTCACTCTACAAACGCACCCGCTCGATTCACTAAATGAACATACCCAACTGCCATTCCAGTCATCTGACAGCAGCTGTCATATTCGAAGTTCGAATTTCGATTTCCCCTCCTTGGAATTCAGCGGAGGAGTACCAATGGAAAATTACCAAAGGGGGTATGGAACGTACTAGAAGGTGCTTAGTTTTGTATAAATACACGGGTGACAGGCTCGTACGGGACAGTGATATTTTAAACGTGGACTTGTGAAAATCGGTAATAAAGTAAAAAGTGATTGAGTTGAAATAAAGTGTTGAATTCTAAATAGTAAAGTTGAATAACAGTGTGATCTGAGTTTAAATAAGTTTGTTTGATAAATAAAGTGTTTCATTGTGTGATTTCAAAAGTGAAATTGAGTTTTATTCGACGAACCCCAGGCCGAAAATATTACATTGGTGTCAGAAATTGGGGATAAAACTCATAATTGTGCGGGTTAATTCTACAGTGGAATTTTCCGGAACAGTTGGAATTTTCCAGAGATATCGTGTGTGTAAACAGTGTCAGTGACTCATACGAATTTGATTGTGGAATATTCCGGATACATTGAAGCTGATTGTGCGATAAAGCTATAATTAACTAAGCTATAAAAACGGTTTCAGTGATTTGTTTATTCGCGAGTGAATTTTCTGGAACAGATATAAGACATAAACTGATTGTGTTGTGAAAATTGTGTGAAGACAATTCAAAATGGGTCGAAAAATTGAACAATTGACAACAGCTGAATTAAAAGCGGAATTGGGTAAAAGAAACCTCCAGACTTCGGGGCTCAAAAGGGAATTGTTGCTCCGACTCCAGGACGCTATTACCGAGGAAGGTGCACATCCAGACACGATGCTGTTCGAAGTTCAAGAAGAACAGCAACAAAGCACAGTAAGTACTGCCGATGAAATGCCCGCTTTCATGAAGTTGCTTCTGGAGAAATTCGAAAAGATGGAGAGTAGCCAAAAGAATGCTCTCGAAGAACAAAAGAACGCTCTCGAAAACAAAGTCGAGAAGCTGGAGAGCGGCCAAAAAGAACAAAAGAATGCTTTCGAAGAACAAAAGAACGCTCTCGATGAAAAGCTAGATACTAAGTTCGATGAGCAGAAGAAAGCTCTAGAAAGCAAACTTGATTCCCAGAATGCGTTTTTTGAGGAGAAGTTTCAGGCAGTAGATCAAAGAATTGAAAGCGTGGAGGAAAAATTCACTGAAGTCAAATCGGAAGTAGAACAATTGGCTAAGGAGCTGGAGTTGGTTAAGAAACAGAAAGTGCGAGAATATTTGCCCGACGGTCCACGACGCAAAGAAATGCAGCCGCCTGTCTTCGATGGCCAAACATCGTGGCCGATTTATAGGAGGCAATTCGAAGCTGCAGCGTTGACAAACAACTGGGACAACGAAGATAAATCAATTGCTCTCACGCTTGCGCTCAGAGGAACAGCTGCCGAACTGCTGCAGACCATCCCTGAAGAAAAACAAAAAGATTATGATGCCATGGTGAAGGCCATCGAGATGTGGTTTGGCGACGACCACATGCAACAAGTTTACCGGGTCCAGTTGCGCCGAAGAGTTCAGACAAGGGGTGAGACGCTTCAACAGTTGCAAGCCGACATCGAGCGATTAGCGAATTCGTCTTATCCCAACACCAGCAGGGAGATAATAAACGAGTTGGCAACCGATGCGTTTACCAATGCCATTGCGGATGGAAAGCTACAAATGGCTGTAAGAATGGCAGGTAAGAAGACTCTCGCTGAAGCACTAGCATTCGCCCTGACAAAGGAAGCTGCAGACCAAGCTTCGCAAGGTAGCCATCGCATAAGGGAAATGGCTACGCTAGAATGCTCATGTCAGCGCGTGGAAATGGAGAGACAAAACACGAACAACGGTCGAGGACAAATAAGGTGCTGGAATTGCAACAAGTTTGGACACCTACAGCGACAGCGCGAAGCTCCACCTAGACAAACAAGCTGCCCACATTGCGCTAGAAGAAGGCAAAATGAAGAAGCATCTGGCAGGGACAACGTTCAACCTGCTCGACAAGTTTCGGAGCAACAGCAGTCGGGAAACGCCTAAGAACCAACTTCGCGGGCAGAAGTTGGTTGATGGAATCGACGCCCCCAGGGCCATCATCCAAGTCTCGCAAACAAAACGCTGCAACAGGAGTCTTTTAGTGAAGGCAATTATTGGCAACAGAAAATGTGTGGCCACTATCGACACAGGTGCCACGGCCTCCATCATCCGAAGAGACCTTGTTCAGACGTCATGGCTACATAACACCAGCTGCTACAGTCTGAAGACAGCTACAGGAGAAGCGGCTAAAGTATACGGGGAAGTGCAGCTACAGATACAACTAGAGGGATTGACCTTCTCACATGCATTCTTGGTAGCCGACATATGCGACGAATGCATCATTGGAGTAGACTTCATGAAGGCACACGAGGTAATTCTTGACCTTCGAATGCAGGTGCTAAGGTATCGAACCGTCGAGATCTCTATGGTATACGGAAACGACAATCTTCGAGCAATACTGGGAGGCGATGAAGTTCTTTGGACACGTTTGGAGGGTGATCCTGGGAACCACCGATTCTATCTCATCGAGCCAGATAACAAAAGTGCATTTAAAAGTTACGTCGTGGGAAAAATTCTTGCAGAGCCCAGGGATAACATGGTACCGGTAAGACTGATGAACCCAAATAAGCGCAGAAAAGGAGAGGTGATCGGAAGATGTGTGCCCGTTGCAGCCATTTCGACAATAGCTGAGAGTGAGCCTGCAAGTCCTGTCTCTCCATCAAAATTGGCCGAGGTATGTAAGACTATACTCGGAGACTGTGAGCTAAATCAGGAGCAGCGAACCATAGCGGAAAATCTAATTGGCGAGTTTGATGATATATTTGCCTCACAGGATGGAGACTATGGTCGAACACACTTACAACAGTGTAACACAAGAACACAAGTACAACACCACATAGACACCGGAGATGCTAGACCAATCCGCCAACCAGACGACTTCCGTTGGCTAAACAGGACGAGGCCGCCGAGATGATATCGACCATGGAAAGAGAAGGTTTGATCAAAAGCTCGAAAAGTCCGTGGGCGTCACCTGTTGTACTGGTGAAAAAGAAGGACGGCAGTACTCGATTCTGCGTGGATTACCGGAGGCTTAATGATGTCACAAAGAAGGACAGCTACCCTTTACCTCGAATAGATGACACATTGGACACACTCTCTGGAGCAAAATGGTTTTCCACTCTCGACCTGAAAAGTGGCTACTGGCAGGTACAGATCCATCCAGAAGACAAAGAGAAGACCGCTTTCACAACTGGCAATGGGCTTTGGCAGTTTACAGTAATGCCATTTGGTCTGTGTAACGCTCCGGCCAGCTTTGAGCGTCTTATGGAACGTGTCTTACATGGTCTGACGTGGAAAACCTGCCTGGTATATTTCCATCCCCGGCAAGACATTTATTGTGGACGCAGACGCTAGCAATGTGGGTGTTGGCGCAGTATTGTCGCAGTTACACGATGGGCAGGAGAAAGTCGTAGCATACTTCAGTAAAGTGCTTACCCGACCAGAGAGAAATTATTGTGTTACCAGGCGAAAACTGGCCAGAAGTTCATCTTGCGTACCGACCACGCCGCGCTCAAATGGTTACTGCAGTTTAAAAATCCTGAGGGCCAAGTTGCAAGATGGATCGAGCGATTGCAGGCTTATGACTTCGAGATACAACATCGCAAAGGAAGACTGCACTGCAACGCGGACGCATTATCCCGGAGACCCGTGCGACAGGAGGAAAAGGACGAATGTACTGTCCAGCGAGTAAGAGCCGAACCTGCAGAAGGCTGGAGTACTGAGGAACTTCGCAACGCACAACAAGAAGACCCTGACATTGAGCCAATCCTTGCATGGAAGGAATCTATGGAGAAACCGAGCGCAAGGGATATATCCGACAGAAGTCCCACATTAAAGGCATATTGGGCGCAGTGGGACTCTCTCCATGTGCAAGATGGCGTTCTGCGAAGAAAATGGGAAATGCGGGATGGAAAATCCTTTAAGATGCAGCTTGTGGTTCCACGGTCGAAAGTCCAGGAGATTCTACGGGAAATGCACGATGGAGTGTCTGGTGGGCACTTGGGCATCAACAAAACCCTGGAAAAAGATCGGGAACGTTTTTATTGGCTGAGTGCAAGAAGCGACGTTGAGAGTTTGTGTCGGAAGTGTTCTACTTGTGCTGCTAGTAAGGGACCCAAAGTCAAAACCAGGGGTAAAATGCACCAGTACAATGTGGGTGCTCCCTTTGAAAGGATCGCCGTCGACATCGCAGGACCGTTTTCGGAAACTGAAAGCGGTAATCGTTACATCCTGGTTATTGCCGATTACTTCAGCAAATGGTCCGAGGCATTTGCGATCCCAAATCAAGAAGCGAAAACCGTTGTCGATCAGATAGTGGACCACTGGGTTGCAGGTTTGGAGTGCCAATGGAATTACATTCCGACCAGGGAAGAAACTTCGAGTCGAAGATATTCCAGGAAGTATGCGTAGCAATCGGACTACAGAAGACACGGACCACACCTCTTCACCCACAATCAGATGGAATGGTGGAACGCTTCAACAAGACGCTGGAGGAACATCTCTCTAAAGTCGTGGACGAGAATCAACGCGATTGGGATCGGCGAATACCTTTATTCCTTATGGCCTACCGGAATGCTATTCACAGTACAACTGGATATACTCCATCTGAAGTTTTATTTGGCCGAACTGCCAGGCTACCCAGTGAGCTTAAATTCGGATTTCCCACTGAAGAACCAACATGCGAGGAGGACTACGTGGTTGACCTTAGAGAAAGGATTAATGACATACACCAGAGAACCAGAAGCAATATAAAAGTTGCAAACGACCGCATGAAGACGAGATACGATGTGCGAGCAACGGTACCCGAGTTCAACGAAGGAGATCTGGTATGGCTCTACAACCCACATCGTAAAAAGGCAAGATCGCCAAAGCTTCAGAAGGACTGGGAAGGTCCTTACCAAGTTGTAACGCGAATTAATGATGTCGTATTCCGAATCCAAAGAGGACCAAGAGCGAAGATGAAAGTTGTCCATGTTGATCGCCTACATCGCTACCACGGAAGCAATGATGACGTACTTGTTCGGGACGAACAAAACTAAGAGGGGGGCAATGTTATGTGGCGACAAAAAATAAAACAACTCGCAGGAGTCCCTGAATGCACCCATCGATTCACTCTACAAACGCACCCGCTCGATTCACTAAATGAACATACCCAACTGTCATTCCAGTCATCTGACAGCAGCTGTCATATTCGAAGTTCGAATTTCGATTTCCCCTCCTTGGAATTCAGCGGAGGAGTACCAATGGAAAATTACCAAAGGGGGTATGGAACGTACTAGAAGGAGCTTAATTTTGTATAAATACACGGGTGACAGGCTCGTACGGGACAGTGATATTTTAAACGTGGACTTGTGAAAATCGGTAATAAAGTAAAAAGTGATTGAGTTGAAATAAAGTGTTGAATTCTAAATAGTAAAGTTGAATAACAGTGTGATCTGAGTTTAAATAAGTTTGTTTGATAAATAAAGTGTTTCATTGTGTGATTTCAAAAGTGAAATTGAGTTTTATTCGACGAACCCCAGGCCGAAAATATTACATTATGTAACAAAATTGGAATATTTCTGTGCCCACAAACCATAACCGATAAAGTCGACTTTAAGATGAAATTGAGATTTTGGTGGCATTAGATTCAGCGTACCAAAATCTATTTTATAAATTTTTTTCAACTTTTTATCTTGAAAAATGTGGTCACAATTTCGAAAAAAACATCTAAAGTCACATTTTTTAGTTTTAGGTAGGAAAAACAACCAAACTAAGAAAAAAACAAAATTTATTATCTAAATTTGACTTAAGATTCTTTGTTTTTTTAATTAACAATAAGGAATAAAAACTTATCTTGACATTGGTCGTTTTTCCAAATTAAATTTATAAAATCTAACAGTTTTCTGTCGAGGAAAAATAGCTAAAGTTGAGTTTAGCTGTTTTTCCGTATTTAATTTTTTCGAAAGGGAATAACGACCAAACTTCAGTTAAGTGTTTTTTCTCGAAGGAAACATGTGCAATAAGAGTTTTTTTTAGGAATAATAACTAAAGTCGACATAGAAGCTGGATAATTTAACCAAATAGACAAGGAAAAACAGCTTAAGTAGACTTTAGACCAGAACGAAAATTTCTTTAAAATGGAAAACCAGCTAAACTGCATATAACATTTTTCATGATGAAAAAGTTAAAAGGCCCTAAAGACTAAAGTATAAGTTTCGTCAATAAAATCATTTTCAGCTATTTTTATTTTTTTTTATTAATTTTAAACTAAGAAATTGTAAAAATATCCATATTTCACTTTTTGTTTCAACGCGATCGGAGGCTCCAATCGCCCAATAGAGTCATTTGTAATTTCACGCATTTGTCAAAAACTTTAAAATGCTCTCCTGAAAAATGAGTAAAATTCACTTTAGCGGTTTTTCCTTGTGACCACAGATTTTTCAGAATTTAAAAATGGAATGAATAATAGCTTCGTATTTTTTCGTGGACCTTATGCTTAAGAATCAGAATGTAAGCCAAAAGGTGCGATAAGAATCGTATGAAATGCCAAAAATAATGGTGTTTGAGTAGAATGGTTTTTGTATGCGGCGGCGTTTCAAGGAATCATGTTAACCTCGTACTTTTTCTGAATTTTATATGACTAAATAGTTCGATCCAAAATTAATTTCAATACTAATAAAATAAAATAATATACTGGTCGTTTCAACACAAAACAAAAAGCACTACAGCGTGGCTGTGTTCAAAATGCAACAAATCGAACTATTTATCGCTACTGTATCGCATATTGGACTGCATTGACGCAACGTACTATCACGCAGTGCGAACAGAACCAACTGTCAACAGCTGTGGAAACGTCAAGTCAAAGTGAAATAAAGACAGCCCCCATTTTCAAATCTGAAAGTCATGCTATCATTCGGTTTTACAATCGTATCAAAATCGGCTGTTTTCTTGTACATCGAAAATTTTTACGAACTGGTTAGTCACACTTTTGATACCTACGTGTTTCAACGAAAGTTTAATAAAATAGTCCACCCAACCACGAAATTTATTTATCTAGCTCCAGTTTTATCGGAAAAGTGAATAAAATAACACCTACGACATTTAAACCCCTAAAGTTATGGGGATCCCCAAATTATGTGCACTAATTACTTTTCGCGATTACAGTGCGATTGTTCGGATATACTAATTTAGCCAAAACAGATAAACACACATTGACATCGGCAACACATATTTTAAGCCCAGTGTACCGGTATAATGGCGTATAGAAATTCCAAGAATCAAAAACTTCGGTTTTTGTATTTAGTGTAAAAATGTCGACATCGACGTTAGACCTAACCCTAAAATGTCGCTGTCGCAAACGTTTATGTCAGTGTTCTTAATATATTTTTACACAATTTTTGATGGTAGTTATCAAAGTCGCTGTGCCTAATCTGTTTCTCGTATTAAAAATATCGACATCGCCCACCGAAAGTAATACAAATCGAAATTGAATTGAATTGAAATTGAACATAATAACCGCTCAATTCATCGAGAATACTGTGTAGAGATGTTCCTCTTTTAAAAATTTAACGGTTGTTTTTTGCTTTAACGCTTTTCTGTAAAATTTTCTAAAATGGAGTTATACACTCTTATGGTTTAGTTCTACCAATGGGATGCGGCCTATAGAAAAATAAAAGTGGTCAAAGACGTTTTTTTTAAAGCTTTAATGCACAAGAGCAACAGATTTCAAAAAGTGAAAACCACAACGCATTCTATTCTATAGTCTCAGCTTTTCAGTCTGAGTAAAAGTGAAATTTTTGTTATTTAAGCCCTTAAAGAGAATCGAAAATATTCGATAAAATGCAGCGACAGCAAGCAACTGAGACTGATGGGAAAGGCGCAGATGGATCGAGCTCTCAGGAGGATATCTCACTACAAAGAATGCTGCTGGAACCCAAAACAGAGGATACGATTTTCATCTATGTAAGTGGATTTTTCATATGTACATAAACGAAATTAGTGGTCCGTCCAAAAATGGAAAAAGGACCTCTTATGGTATCACTCCGTTGTTCGTCCGTCCATCTGTCCGTCTGTCCGCACCTGTAACTTTTGAACGGTTAGTCGTAGAAAGATGAAATTTGGTACACTTATAAAGTCCGTAGAAAAAATGAGAGCGCATACAAGGGCAATCTTTTTATATAGACACATAACGGTTTAATTTCAGTTTGAATATTGATGGTAAAAAAGGCAAAAAGTGTTTTGACCTTATCTTAAAAAGTTTTACAGCCAGAAGGAAGAAAATTAAAACAAGCACTAAAAAATATTGGATTTTCATAAAAGAATCGAAATTTTGCGATATATTGAAGAGCTTTTGAGAAAGAAGGAATGGGAAATAGATACGAATTTTCAACGTGTTTAAGGTCATACATAACTTTTTCATCACTTTATGTAAAGAGCCGATATTGACCTAACATATAAAGCAGATGCAGGCTAAACAAAGGCTAAAATCAAATTTTTGTTAAACGGTTTTAGAACTGTAGTTTTGGCGAATTTTCAAAAACAAATCATGAAAAAAATTGTGTCCGCACCACTATCTCCGGTATAGCATCGACCAAACGATTTGAAAAAAATCACCCTTTCATAAAATCAAAATTTATGATTTTCGGGAAACTATAGAAATTTTGCAATATTTTGCAGATTATCTCGAAAACTTCAAAAATATTTCGAAAATTATTTTTCAAAATATTCTGGTATCTTAACAGTGGTACCGATTATAATGAACTTTGGTTTGTATATAAAACGTATGAAGTGAACTTGAAAATTTTCAAAGTCTTTGAATTGAATTAAATTGAATGTATAGGGTGGGAGTAAAATACCCACTTGTACTGCGACCTTAAAGATCTATTATACCCCTTTTCTTTGATCTAGGTTTTTCGAGCTATCTTTACAAACCTGATAACCTCCCTAGATGGGATGTTGTCATAGTCATTCCCTGTTAAATTGGGTATCCCAGTAATTTTAAATCTGTGGAGAGCAAGAGCAGGATACTCTATAAAAACGTTTTCCATAGTTTCTTTCGTTTCTCCACAGTGTCTACAGATTTCAGTGCTGCTGTGGCCTAATTTGGATAGGTGATAGTTACATGCTGCATGTTCAGTGAGAGCTCCACAGAACAATCTTAGATCGGATCTGTTGAGTTCAAGGCCTTCCTTGGCTCTTTTGGGGTTGTACATGAGGAATTTTTCGGAGTGTTTGAGGCCTTCCAGATTATTCCACTTTTGTAAACATATACTGATAGTCCAGCTTTTTATACCCCATCCCATAGGATAGGAGGTATATTAAGTTTGTCACATAGTTTGTAACACGGTGAAATAATAATGGTAGACCCCCAAGACCTTGAGGGCATATGATCGAGACCGAATTCTGAATCGAGCCATGTCGGTCCGTCCGTCTGTATGTCACATTTTTTTAGGCCTTAAATTTTGAGCTAGGGGGCTGAAATTCGTACGTCAGGTGCACGTCATGCGAAGCAGTACAAGTGTAAATATTTTTGAAATCCGCCCAAAGTCACGCCCACAATCGGTCAGATTTTCAATATGCAACTACCTCCAGATTTTTCAAAACTGTAAGACGTTTTGTGCGACTAAAAGGCTGAAATTTGACATTTAGCATCTCTTAGTGAATATAAGACACAAAAAAGACAAATTTAATTGGTAAACCTCCTCTAGTGGGCGTGGCATCTATTTAAAGGGTAAATTTTTAAATGCAGTTTACTCAGTATTTTTGCTCGAAATTGAAAAAAATTTGCTTAATATTTTATGTAGAAAACGCTTCGTTCCACATTTTGTTCATACAAGACTTTGGGCCCCGCCCACATTTAAAGGCAGGATTGAAGAAAAACCTAAAATTTTCCAGGAAAACTTAATTTCGACTGGCCTTGAGCCCAATTTAGGAAAGTCTGAAACAAAAAAAGTAGCAGGTAAGGTAAACGAAACTTTAGTCCAGATTTCGTTCATATGAAGTTTTTAGCAAAAATTTTGAATTTTTCAAAAATATTGAATTTGAACCAAAAAACTGCATTTTTACGTACATTTAAGTGTATTGGATGTGGTTTCTCATTAGGGGGGTTGGATCACAATGTCAAAAAATAACTATGCCATCAGCATTTTACAATGTGGGATAGGATGGGGTAGTCAACGGTCCGTTTTACGGACTGTAACTTCTGCGTACACACTGTAGCACTTACTCACTGGTTTCTTCATAGATTCGTTTTTCCTCTTCCGAAATTATTTTTGCTATATCCTTTTTATACCCCATCCCATAGGATAGGAGGTAAATTAAGTTTGATTCATAGTTTGTAACATAGAGAAATAATCACCGTAGACCCCCAAGACCTTAAGGGCATATGATCGGGACCGCATTGTTAATCGAATGAGCCATGTCCGTCCGTGTGTCGGTATTTTTAGGCCTTACATTTTGAGCTAGGAACTTGAAACTTAATATCTGTTCTCTTTAGGTCCCGAAGCAGTACAAGTGTAAAAATTTTTAAAATCCGTCCACTGACACGCCCACTTTACTTAATAGCATGAAAATTCAAAATTGTCGTAGGAAGCTGAAATTTGGTACGCGTTATCCTCGCTAAACTATATTGTGATTGGCATTTAAGAAAAAAGCGAAAACCGCCCCTTTTTAGGCGTATTTATTTGATATATTTGCTTTAAATCCGAATAACTTGGACCATAAAATCTTCAGATATGTACGTAAGCTATCAACTCAAATGAAAAAATTTTGCCACGCTCACTTTTGGGGGCGTTTTTAAGTATAAACCAAATTTTTAATGTGAAAATGCAATCAAGACGTGTATATCACTTCTGATAAAAAATGTAAACAAAAAAACGATGTAACTGAAAAGCGGTGGACGCCACGCCCCTTTTTAAGGGAGAAGATGCTTTAACTGAGAAACTCTAAATACAGTTGAAGTTAATAGAAACTGAAATTTAACAACCAAGATTTATGACACGTTGGGCGGATTGTAACCCTCCCACTAGTTCTTTCATGTCATTAATGAAAGAAAAAACAAGTGAAGTTGCTGTCGATTTTCAGATATGTTATACTTAGGAATAATTATAAAATGTTGGTCCTAAGGACTAAATTTAAGTAAAACATAAGTCTTAAGTTTGACTTGGCAAAGTAATTCGTAGTTTTTGAACAGTTGGTGCTAATGGTCCTAATTCCCATGAAAAAAAAGCATTTTATTTTTTAAACACTACTTTTTTAAGTTCAAATCACAATTGATTCAACTTTGAGTTCTACACTTATTTTAATTCAACCGTTTTTTACTTTAACTTATGATTTTCACTGAGCCTGTCATCCGTGTACTTAGAAATACTTACAAATTCAGCATTTTCTAGATTATTTCCATTTGGCAATTTTCCATTGGAGGGGAAATTCGATGTCGAAATTCTGGAATGTCGAAGACTGGAATGACAGTTAAGTGTATTTGTTAAGTAAATCGACGGCATTGAGCGTCTCCTGCATTACTTTTCGCCACATCACAATACACATTCTTCAAGCTGCTGGGCAAAACGTTTGAGCATTGCCCAAGCTACGATATTTAGATTATTCTAGGCGATTTTAATGCCAAGCTAGATATAGAGGGTACATTTGGCCATACGATCGAAAAGTACAGCCTCCAAGATACGACCTCCAATAAAGGATTCAGGCTGATCGACTTTGCTGCTGGGCACAACCTTGTGGTAGTCGGTACACAGTTCCCGCCCTTTATCAAAGCTTAAGTACAACATAGCAGCCAGAGCTAGCTACTTCTTAAAACTATCTTTTCACTTTCAGCAGAACATCGAAGGCGATGACATGCCCGAGGAAATGTCTCAAAATATTGTGCTGCTAAGCGATCACGATAGTAACGACTTTCGGTTTAGCTTCATAGAGAAATGCTGCAAGACAATAAAGCCTCGAAGGCAACAAGAACACGGCGGCGGCGATCAAGTTGGTAAGCGCAGATATAAGAACTCTTATAAACTATCAACTCATTTAATTTATTTTTAGATGGAGCCTACGAGCGAAAAATTTCGTTCTGCCCACCACCCTTGACAATGACAATCATTTCTTTAATTCAGATTATTATATTCTTGATCGATGAGATATACTTGAACTTGAAGTGAGTCGCGATGATCCCCATTAGAATCTCCTTTATTTACAAAAAAAAAATCCGTCTTCTCTTAGAGATGATCCCAATCCCAACTTTGGTAAAAGTAAAAAAGGACCTGCTGCGAAACTCTTCAATTTTGATCCATACCGCCGATACGAAGCATGGCGTTTTATTAGCTACATGTTTGTCCATGTCGGCATCAATCATCTTTGCATCAATCTGGCCTATCAGCTGTTTTTCGGAATCGCCCTTGAGGTGGTTCACCGATGGTGGCGCGTGGCATTGGTCTACTTAGCTGGTGTAGCCGCTGGTTCAATGGTAACATCATTAAGCAGTCCTAAAATAGTCCTTTCCGGAGCTTCTGCCGGCGTTAATGCTCTCATGGCCGCTCATATTGCCACTGTTATAATGGTAAGTATTAAAGAGTTCTTCTTTGAACCTTAAGTTCCACTTAACTCGTTTTCGTTTACAGAACTACTCAGATATGGATTACTGTCTTACGCAATTTTGGCTAGCTTTCGTTTTCTGCTTGTGTCAACTCGGAGACGCAATCTACAGCCATATGAACGACAAGAACAATGAGGTTGCGCACATGGCTCATTTGGCCGGCGCTGTGGCTGGCTTACTTGTCGGGATAGGAGTACTGCGAAACTTAAAGGAGCGATCTTGGGAGCGCATTCTTTGGTGGATCGCCGTATTTTCCTATTTCGCTTTCATGTTTTCCGGTATTATGGTGCAAATCTTCTGCTCAGACTATTTTCCCCAAAACAGGGCCATGGACCGGCAATGATAAGTCATAGAATGAAAGCAAAATAACCATTTTATATATATATTATTTTTGCATTAACCTAAAGTCCTGTCATAGTTCTGTTACATAATTTTGAGCGTTTACCTGTACCTAGCTTAAAATTAGTTGCTATAGAGTAACATGGAGTGGGGCGTTAAAGAAAATTGACGAGGTAATTCTGTTCCCTTAGCTTGGGAAGAGTGCAATATGTTAAAGCCTTCTTTATAGGTCTCTTTCCTTGTAATAATAGAACTTATGGCAGGACTCAGAGGTTCAACTACTTCTAGTTTGTCTCGCCTGGAATTTTTTTATCCTTTACGAAGAAAATAATTCTATGGTACCCTTATATGCGTACATGTCACACATACTACTTGAACGGGCTTTCTTTGATTCAAGGTACGTACCTTGTGCGATAGCAGGGCTTATTTTTATTCAATAACTCTAAAGTTTAACCTCAATTGGGGCAGCCCATCTGCCAAGCCTAAATATTTTCATACAATATACCCTCAATACAATCGGGATACTGAAATCGGGATGAATCCTTAATAAGCACACTCAATTTTGTGAAAGTAAATTATTCAAACTACCTTGTTACAAATACTGTGGGCCTTACTAATAACGAAATTTAGTACACAGCTAAAATTTAAGCCCCATACTTTCCAAAAAACATACAGACAGCTTTTTGTTTATCTGTACACTAAATTTTAGTGTTCTGAAAGCTATGTATTAAATTTTAATTGTTTGACATTAAATTGTTGAGAGTTTCCGCTATGTTGGATTTAGAAGTACAAAGGTACAAGAACTTAGATTTTCAAGCACAAATGTACAATAAAACAATACAAAATAAGGAAAAGTACTAAAATTTCACTCTATGCATCAAGATTTAAGGTACTTAATTAGCAAAACAGGCATCACTGCCATCACTAAATATCAAAACAAAAACGACTCACGTTTATTTTGATAAAAATTAGCCCAACTTATATCAGTTGTCAGTCACCGACTATACTCCGAGCCGTCAAGTTCGCTTTCGATTTCGATCGTGTTTCTCTGCTCTCCTAAAAGTTGGTTACTTTCCCCCCGCGCCCTTCTTTTTCTATTTTCCCTTTGCCTTTTCTTTTTCCCATCCAAGTGCTTGTAAAGAAACCCCAACAAGTGATAAAAAGAAGCGGTAAAATGGCCTCCGGGCCAGATGTGCTCGCGGGTAATCGTTTTGCTGAGTTATATCAGCATTCCGATCCGCCTAAATAAAGAATGAAAAAAAATGCTTATACCCCTGCAGTGACGACCCCTGACATTCCCTCCCAATCCAACTCTAAAACTCCCAAATTTATTGTTATAACACCTACCGACCCAAAAAAACTATTAACTTCCATAAGTGTATTTCTTCTAAAAAAGGCTATTGACGCTATCAGTACCTCGTACGAATACATTACGCAACTCCGTGACGGTAATCTTCTCATACTTGTTAAATCACAACAAATAGCCAATTTATTCCTTTCGAAAAAAACGCTTTCGAACCTATGCCCTATCTCAGTCTCACTACACAGCCAACTTAACGCTTCAAAGGGCACAGCATATGCACCATGCCTAATTAATGTCCCTGAAAAAGAAATCGTCGAGGAGATGAAAGACCAAGGTGTTACCGACGTCTACAAATTTAAGAAAAATGAAAACGGTGTTCAAAGGGTGACAGGATTAATGCTCTTTACTTTTGATCTCTTCCGCCCCCCTCAACTATTAACGTTGGTTGGTATAACCTCAAGGTAGAGGAATATTTCCCCAACCCAATGCGCTGCAAAAAATGCCAACGTCTCGGGCACACCATAAAACGGTGCACTGGCACGCAAACTTGCGTTACATGCAACCTACCATCACCTCACGTCCCTGAAATTTGTACACGCACACTTTGTGCTAATTGCGCTGAAAATCATCCTTCATCATCCAAGCTCTGCAAACGGTTCTTACAAGCAAAAGAAATTTTGAAAATAAAAACCATAAAAAAATGTAGCATGGCTGAAGCGAAACAAATATACAGTGAACAATATCCCACCAACCCACCTCTCTCTTTCTCTTCCGTCGTTAGGAACGGAACAGTTAATGCGTTTGACAACCTTCCAGCCACTCACCTGGCATCAACCTCTTCCTCCTCTACTGTAGTAAATAATCTCTCTCCTACCTCACCAATAGATAACATTATCAAAAATAAACCGGTCGCACACGCACTTACAGAAAATCAAACTAGCGACTCTCATTCTCTCCCAACAAAGCAACCCACATCAAACACGTCATCATCTCCACCAATCTCTCCTCTAGCCACCACAACACAAACAACGCCACACTCCCAGCAAAATATCAGCACTCTCCCAACAGCCACACCAAAAGCAAACAATAATAATCAATCTCCAAAATCTTTTATCTCTGTCAATCTTCCACACCAAACCCAAACATTCAACACTGCACACACTTACTCTAAGCCCAACTTAACAGACTCAGCCGAACCATCTCTACCCATGTCCATCGACAACGAAAAGCTCCCCGATTATGATGATGATGGAAACATCTAATCATTTAATCGGTACTCCGAACAACGACTCTGCCGTTCAGGGGTTGAATCATCCAAACACCATTGGGTGTTTTAATGATTCAACCTCGAGGCGGCGGAGTCACACTAGTTTTCAAACAAATTTACCATCACCATCTAACAACTTTTCACAGTATAACTATTCCTATACTGCACAAAAGCACCCAAAAACAGCTCAAGCGATCCTCAAGATTCTTCAGTGGAATCTAAATGGATTCCTCAACAACTATCACGAACTTGAGTTGTTAATAAAAGAAAACAAGCCACAAATTATTTCACTCCAAGAAACTCACATTCACGACGATTCTCCTGCTAAAGTTCCTAAACAATATTCACCATTTTTCCACAATCTCAGCTCCGTTTCAACTGCAAAACACGGAGTTGGCCTCCTGATTCACAAGTCAGTCCCACACAAGCCCCTTCCGATCATCTCAAACATCTCAACAATAGCTGTAGAAATTGATCTCAACTTTAAAATAACCATTGTTTCTCTTTATATCCACCCTACACAACACTTTTCTTCTTCAGACCTAAACGACATTCTAAGTCAGATAAACTCTCCTCTGATCCTCTCTGGCGATTTTAATGCGTGGAGTCCCCTGTGGGGTTCCCGTACCGCGAATCCAAGGGGCAAAATAGTTGAAAACTTCCTCATCAATTCTAACCTCTCTCTCCTTAACGACGGAAGCCCAACACACTTTTCTACACACAATACCCTTACACACGTAGACCTTACGCTGGTTTCCCCCCAAATTTTGCCAAACACCTCCTGGAACAGGCTAGACTTCCTGCATGGTAGTGACCACTTCCCTATAATTATTGACCTGAATCTCAAAAGTAATAACTCGTACTGCAAGCCACCCCCAAAATTTTTAACAGACCGTGCCAACTGGAGTCTTTTCCCGGCAAAGGGTATGGAGTATCTCGCAAACAAACCACAATCTACGAATGTGAATAAAGAGGCAGCATTATTAAGTAAAGGACTGCGATTCGCAGCCAACCAGGCAATCCCTCAATCAACAAATTCTCGTGTCAAAAATATAGTGCCTTGGTGGAACCCTGAAATCGCTGCGCTTCGTAAAAAGAAACAACACTTATGGAAAATCCTTAATAAGTACCCCAACCAAACCAACCTCCTCAATTATCGCAAAGCTAATGCACTATTCCGTAGAAAAGCCAAGGCTTCCAAAATCGAAAGTTTCCAAAATTTTACCGCAAATCTAAACCCCAACACCACAAGTAAAAAAATTTGGGCGGATATTAGGATATTAACTGGTGATTTCACCCCACATTCCATTAAAATTATCCACACTGACTCTGAATCTCTAACGGACTCAAATTCGATCGCGGAACGCTTTGCAAAGCACTGGTCCAGTTATTGCAGCGATTCAAATTTCTCTACTAGATTCCAAGAAGCGAAACTAGTAATATTAAACCTCGGTCCTACCCCTTGCAACCTGTCTCCGTCGGCTAAACAACTAGAATTACCTTTCAATTTTCTCGAACTTGAAAGCTCTCTTAGCTCTGTCAAAGGGAAAACGCCCGGGTACGATCGCATATCGTATCCGATGATCAAAAACACAGCATACCAAATTAAAAAACGTTTATTGGGACTTTACAACAATATTTTCAATCAAGGCACTCTGCCACATGCATGGAAAATTGCCACAACAATACCGATCCCGAAGCCAATGAAAAACCCTACCGTCCTAAACAGTTACAGACCAATTTCACTCTTGCCTTGCACTAGCAAACTCCTAGAAAAAATGGTCGCAAAAAGACTTCTTTGGCTTATCGAAAAAAACAAATTCCTTAATACGAACCAGGTCGCCTTTAAACATGGTCGTAGTACAATGGATTCACTTCTCCACATAGACGAAGTTATTTCTAGCGCTCTCTCTTGCAGGAACCATATATCAATCGTTTCGATTGACTTTGAGAAGGCCTTCGAACGGATAGGAATCCACGTGGTCCTAGACAAACTAAGGAAATGGAAGATTGGTCCTAAGATGTACTGCTTTATTCAAGCATTTTTAAAAAACAGATCTTTTAGGGCCAAAGTAAACAACTGCTTCTCAAAAGTGCATAAGCTTGAAAATGGCATACCACAAGGATCTCCGCTATCGGTTATAACGATATAAGTGATATTATTCTAAAATTCAAAAATATTGACCATGTACTTTATGCAGACGATCTTTACTTAATCTCTAGATGTAATGACATAAATCGTACCCTCACTTTATTCAAAGAAGTTGTTAACGAAATCTGCAACTGGTGTATCCAGTCAGGAGCAGTCATTTCCTTAAATAAAAACAAACACCTGCACATCTGCAGAAAGATAAAGTGTTCAAGCTTCAATATTGAAACAAATAACATTAATATAGAATCCGTTAGCTATTTAAGTATCTTAGGAATATTGTTTGATAAGAAATTTAGTTTTAAGATGCATTGCACAGAATTGAAAAAAAAGATAGCTCTAAGATTAAATATTATAAAATATCTATCATCACGAAACAGCCTTAACACCACAAAAACTATTCTTGTATCAAAAATTGATTACGGATTAACCATTTACGGCAAGTGCGCTCCATCCACCTTAAAGGTACTACATCCTATCTACCACGCGGCAATAAGAACAAGCCTCAGATCGTTTAGAACCACGCCAATCAAAAATATGCTGACTGAAGGAGGCTTCAGCACAATCGAGGAAAGAAAAAAACTTATTAACATCTCGTCTCCTCCCAAAAATATATGAATCCTACATTTCCCCAATCCACAAGGACGCAGGAAAAGTTTTAAAACGTAAAAAAACACCCAGGCTACCGTCAACCCTATATAAAGCTTTAGAGTTCGCAAGTGTGCTTGAGGTTAATCCCAGTGTTAAAGCAGTAACCACCGAAAAATACCCCCCCTGATTATTACCACCTAATTCGATCGACACCAGTTTGTCAAAGTATCCGAAGGAATCGACCCCAAAAGAGAAATACGCCCAACTCATCCTTGAACTACTTAACAAATACCCCAACAACACCTGGAACACACTTTACTCGGACGGCTCGAAGAGCGTCGAGGGATCTGGTTTCGCTATTGTCAACAATCAGGGCGCAGTAAAATCCGCTGTGAAAGTTCCAACTTATTTCTCCATCTTTTCGACAGAAGATTTAGCCATACTGGAAGCGACAAAGATAGCAATTGCATCGAAGAGGCACACTATTATTCTCACAGACAGTCTCTCTACCCTTCAAGCTATAAACAATATTAAGCGCCGTACACCTCTTATAACCAACATCCGTGACAACATTACATCGCAAGGTGGAAAGTTAAAGCTCATCTGGATCCCAGGACACTCAAATATTCCTTGTCAGCCGGTAATGATGCGGCTGACAAGGAAGCAAAGGCTATTGCTATATGTCCCAACACAGAAGTAACTCATTACCAGCCCCCCAAAAAAGACCTGGAAAAACTAATGAATAAAAACTGGCTGCTGCAGAAGAAAGAAAGTTGGAGCCGATATGTCCACCACTATGTCACAATCAACCCAGAAGGTAATCCTGCACTTTACCCGACTGATACCACTTCCCACATGAACACATGCTTCCTGCGACTTCGTCTTGGACACTCTTGGTTAACACATAGCTATTTACTAAGAAACGAGCCTCAGCCTACATGTCACCTTTGCCATACTAATAGTTTACTAACCATTAAACATATTACTACAGAATGTCGTATAGTTAATCAAAATTGTGAGAGTTTATTTAATGACAAGGTTATTAACCTTCTGTCAATACCATCGTCAAAAAATATTAAAAATATATACAGCTTGTTACAGCATCTTAACATCCTGGTAAAACTTATTTAACTGTTAAAGACCTTCCCTATCATTGGGGGAGCGCCCATGGGTTTCAGGAGGTGGAGTACAATATGACTCGTCCTCCTAAAATCCATGGGCGCTCCCCCCTAATATTTATAGTACATACTTATTATTTATCGAATTTAATCTCTAAGTAATATATTTAATATCCCAGCCAAAAGCCTTGTAGCTAGTGCTGTAGTTTTTAAGGTTAATCATGTACATTGATGTTTTGATTAATAAATAATAATAATAATAATTATATCAGTTGTACTTTTATGTAGCTATGTACATATTTAATTTCAGCCTTTCGAATGCACTAATTTAATTTTTTTTTAAGTGCAATCGAAAACCAAAATGATAGCACTTCATTAGGAAGTTTATAAAAATAAAAAATAAATAGAGTGGCGCAACAGCTCGAGGTGAACCAGGGCCAACTTCTCAACAATGTATGCTGGTGTGTTGATTTCTTTACATACAAGGGGACCTACAATTTTTCGCCGAATCCGAACGGCACTTTGAGAAGTTTTTCAAGACAAATGATACTCTCGGAGGGCTTGTCAGACCCTCGCGGAGGTGGGGACCGTGAAAAGAACAAGTCTTTTTTTTTTAGGAAGTTTACTCCAACAAAAAATAGGAGCCAGGAAGAGAACAAGGGAACTTGTACAGCATCAACGGAAACTAATTAAAGCACACGATAACCCTTTCTTTGTTTTTGGTTCAAATATTGGTATTTGTATTCAAAAATTTTTATTCAAAAACCTCCATTAAATGTTGGTTGTTATGTTATCATTATAGCAATCACGCACGAGCAATGCGTCTCAAATTGATGACTGAAACCCAATTCTTTGCATCTCCTTTGAAAGCATGACTTCAACGTCCAACTTCACCACCACGACGCGAATTACAAAATTTAACCGAACAAAATCTTCTACGGAAACCATCAGCACAGGAATTGTGCCCACCAATCCCGCAGTCTGGGCGAAGGCGAAAAAAATTGAATGGATGAAATTGAGGAATGTAGGGTGTGCCCTGGCGGAGAAATTTCGCACTAAATAAGTAACATGAGTTTGACAGTTGCGTGTATTTTGTATAAACAAAGTCATTCAAAAATAAGTTTCTTGAAATAAAAATAAAAATGTTGCCTAATTTATTGAAGAAAATGGATTAAAAACTTGGTTAAATATAAAACAATAATTGTGCAGTAGTTTCTAAAGAAAGTACGTGTGCGAAGTACAGTTATAGCTCATATTTCTTACTCATTGTTTCTAAATTAACCAGGAATGTTATTCAAATTAACTTGAGAAGACTTCATAAGTATTAAAATAATAGAGGGGCCTATACGGCTTAGTTGTCATCATAATTGTTATAATTAACTTAACAAGACATGTTGGCGATAAATAAAAAATAAAAAGATGATTGGTTGGACCTGGACTCGAACCCAGGACCTACAGCCAGCCTACTTCCATCTCGGGTGTCCAAATAGCCTACATGATCTCTCATGAACATATTAAAATAATTATTTATCAATATTGAAAGGCGTGGGCGAGTGCCTAAACGATCTGAAAAAACTCCCAGCAAAAGAGTTGCAGATAGTATTTGTGTCATTTAATGTGCCATTGATGAATTTAAAATTGATGGGGTAGCCGTCGGCTTTGTTTTTGGCATTAACGAACTTTCTAAACAATATGAATCTTTGTGTTTAAGTATGGAAGACGAAAGGCCGGTAAAATCTAAATCTTTGATCTCCCTCCGCCAGTTAAAATACACTTAAACTCTGCAAACCTGAGGTCCTGCGCATAGCACAGGTGGGTCAGATCGGTGGAATGCTTGACAACGTACAGTTTGTAATTCTCAAGAAGGTGAACCAAAGACTACAGATGCTGATTCATACTGAAATGGAATATTAATATGTCTGATATTAATATGTCCGAGCCCCTTTTTAGTTTCATTTGTTTATTCGTAAAAAACTATTTCTTTAAAAATAATTCTAAACTAAACTGTTGCTAAGAGACAAATCGAAAGCAAATATTTTCCAACTAAACAGAGTCTAATATAAATGCACGCAAGAAACTAGTGGAAAGGAGAATGACTTTTGGGATCATAACAAACACTACCAGTGCCACATTCCTAATTAAAACTTAGGTTTGGAGTCAGTCAAGTTGGTGCTTTACTTCTTATTTTCATAGCCCTCCTCGGCTTCTTCGGCTGCGTCAAGACAGGCGCAGCAGAAGATCGAGTACAAAATTAAACCCAGGCAGGCCACGGATAGGTCGAACAGCACAGTAGTGAGTTCCTGGGCTGCCTGGCATGAGCTAGTTACTTTACTAATTAGGTTAGTTAAGCGACGTGGAAGACCCAAACCCACGCATCCATTGATATAAGCTTTTTGTCTGCAATTATTTAAGACGAAAAATTAGGCAACAATACTTTTTATTATAGTTAATATAATCTTAAAGATAAATGTTTGCTAACAAAATAACGACTTTGCGAGGGAATGGCGAGTGAATGATAGTTTACCATGTGATCTATTCTCTTCTCTTTTTTGCCAACAGGTATCGCATTTCAACTTTTACGTTCCTCAATTTTCATCTAGTCGAAACATAAGTAACGACGCCAAAAAAACAGAAACCATTGACTTACTAGATATGGACTGCTAGTTGTCAATTTCATGTTGTCGCCAACATGACTACTAGCTTCTTCGGAGATTAGCGGAAAATTTTGGAAACATTTTTTTTCAAAGGTGAACTGATACGCTAATTTCAAAGTGTTTGACTTCATTTGCTTTTATTTGTTTCGAGCTTGTTTCTTAATACAAAAAATTATAATGAGGTGTTGTTTAGCTGAATGTAATAAGACTAGAGATTGTCGAGAATCGATTTAGCTTCAACAATTTCATTCGAGTTTGCGAATAATACAAAAAGAAGCTTTTCGGTAATCTTATACTATGTCACTGATCAGACTTTAAGGAGATAGCCAACTCGGCGTAAGAATTCTCTTTTTGGTTGAAAAGTAGGTTAAGGTTATGTGACTAGACTAAAGTGACCAGATCCAAAATGTCAAAATGTTGGACAAAGAAAAGAAATCCACCAGAAAAAAATATAGGTGCACATATATTTTTTGAATGTGAAAAAGTTTCAGTTTTATTCCAACCTTGTCACATGAATCATAAACTTATTTTTTGCGTAAACTCGCATAAAACATGGGCAGAAGATTAAAAATAAATCTTCTCATAAATCCCATTCAGCCTGTTCACCAACCTTTTTTATGTACCTTTGTAACAGTGTGAGAATCTAAAAAGAAATTGAAACTGACCCTGTACGACAGATCTGTCAGAAATAAATAGTATAACCATATATTATTATAAATTTTCTGATTCTGTAACCCCCTGGTTTATATTAGTTTTTGCTCAAACCCACTATGAACGTCACGAATATCACATTGCTGTTGAAAATTATAAATTAAGATTGCAATGAATGTCACTTTTGCCTCAATTTTGGATACAGATGTCTACGAAACCGAATGTCCAATCTGAAAACGGCTTGCATTTTTGAGGTCACCGTATGATTCTTGATTTTCGTTCGCTTATTTTATAAATTTTTCGTTCGCTTATTTTATAAATTACTCAGCGATAGGGAGTTCTATAAAATAAGCGAACGAAAAATTTAAGTTCCGTTTCGGGGGACAGTGCGGAACATCTTCTTGTTTTGTGGGACATTTGTGGCACAATTTTCGATGTGGGACTAAACCCACGTAATGTGGGACGAATGGTCACTTTAGACTAGATATTCGTATAGTCTAGATAAACCAATGTCATCTTAAAAGCACCAACAATTTCTTTCAATTGAAAAAAAACTCTGAAATTTAATAATGTTCGGAAAAGTTGCACTGTAGGTTCCAGTAGGTGGCAGGAGTATCTACAAGTGCTCATCTACAAGGCTACTAATTTATATGAGTTCTCATCTAGGTGCCTTGTTATTTTTTATTTACAAATGATTCCGCTTCAGGCAGAGAGCTAGTAGATATTGGCGACGATTTTCACGTAGGGAATAGTATGGAAGTGACATTTCACTAGCAGTCCATATGTAGTATGTCAATGGTGTGAATGGCTAAACGAGTTTTCGAAAACTTTTTGCCCAAAACTCAATTTTTGATTCAGTGTAAAGCCGCGTTGTCACAAGCAGCGTAAAACAGGAACAGATAGAGAATCTCATACATTAGCAACTGAAACCTAAATTCGCTGAATGCTTTTTGCGTTGCTTATATATGAAATTCTGTTTCTGTTTCTGTTCCTTGTGATATCGCGGCTTAAGGAGCATATTAGATTAAGTAATAAATCATCAAAAGACAAAAACCTTATAATATGTAGGTTACGCCGATGCAAACTGGGCAGAAGATTGACAAGATAGAAAGTCTAATTCTGGGTTTATATTTCAGATAAATGGTGGAACAATAAGTTGGAGTTGTAAAAAGCACAACTGATCTCTCTCTCATCCACAGAAGCCGAATTTATTGCATTATCTGAAGCATGCAAGGAAACTAAGATTCATCAACTGCTAAAGGATATGCGAATTCAACAAACTTCACCATCAGTAATCATTGAGGACAATCAGAGCTGTCTACGTTTAATCAAAGATCAAATACTAGCAACAGGACCAAGCACATCGACACTAAAATTCACTTCGTCAAGGACCACGTTAACCAAAACCACATAGTGTGCACTTATACCGTCCAAGTGAATAATGATATGATTGCTTACCAAGCCACTATGTGCATCAAAAATTTCAGAAGAAGAAGTTCAGAACAAAAGCTGCAGTACAATTCGTTTTAGGAAGGGTGTAAAAGTATTATTTAATTATTCAAACTACCTTGTTACAAATACTGTGTGTATTATAGTCAATAAAACTTTTGTTGAATTGTTTTATGTTTTAAGTTTTTCTCTAGACGTAATTTTCCATTCAATAAACAATATTGTATCAAATCACATCGGAGCTGAGTAGCTTATATTTTTTCTATTTCCTACTGCAAGAAATTTAAATTTTTTAGAACCTTCACAATTTTGAAAACCCTCTATTTGGTTAACTTTACTTAAAAAAAAAAAAAAAAACAGCAAAAAGACTTCTCTAGTCAGGGAATTGGAGTTTAACTCCTTAATTAGGTTAACTGGACTACTTTAACTGGAAACCGAAAATATTTGGGTTTAGTAATAGGTATTTACATACTATTATTCGTAATAAATAATAATATTATCTTATTACGTGTAATATCTTATAACATTATTTTTTACTTTTTTTAAAAAAGGAAAGCCAGCTTTCTTTGAATAAGTTATAATAACTTAATGTGTAAAAGATTGCGAAACCATCTACATCTTCAAGCTTTCATTTATAATTGCTTGGAAAGAAGAGCTATGACTAAGCAATGCTCATTGATCATTCCAATGATCAATTATCATTATTTGCCTAAAGAAACTAATACAATTTTTAAAGCTTTTTTAGGGAAATTAATCGGTAGATCATCAGCTTTGTTGTGATACCAATAATGCCCTAAGGTTTAAATTAACTCAGATAAAATACGTTTTTATTTTGGACGCTAGTTCAAACTCCGAATTTTTATTTTAGTAAACAAAGTTTAAGGTAGCACTGCGAAAACGGAAACAAAAGTAGAACTAGTCGTTATTTTTAATTTTATCAAAAAATAAAAAACATATGTATGCGCATGAGCTTTTTGATTTTTAATTTTAAACTAATAAGAGCATGAAACTATTAAAAATAAAATAAAAAGAAGCAAGTTTACCGTAGGTGCAAATGGAATTTCTTTTTTATTTTTATGCAACAATATGCATTTCAGTGTCCTGATTTATAATTAATATGTTATTAAAAGATGTCGACCTAATTTAGTTTATAAGTTATAGCTGTTCACAGCTTCAATTTTTCCATACATAGTACCTCATTTTAGACTTTAAATTCCTGCCGAAAAATACGCAATAGAAATTTGACAAGTTCCTCTATAAAACAGGGTTCGCAGAACGATAAAATACGATTCGTTCTCTCGTGAATGGTTCGCAAAGGAATTTTATTTTTGATTCGATCGCGAACTTTATTGTTTGGTTCGTTTAAAATAAAATTCGTGTTCGCGATCGAATCAAATCTGTTGCGATCCGTAAAATATGATTCGTTCCCGAATTTATCGCGTACGAACTATTGGGGAACCGTTCGCGAACCGTTCGAATAAGAAAAGAAAATCATTTAACATGAATATCATATATTTTAATATTGAAAGAACATAAGTGAAAAGTATTGTTTTTTACATATTAAGATTTTGGAATAAATTTGCATTAAGTTTAACTAACAAAACATTATTTATTGTTTCTTTGGATAATTTGCTTCTATTTTTTGTCAAAAAGACTGGTAGAGCACTAAAAGCCCGTTCAACTGATACTTGAGTTGATGGCACTGCCAGCACTACTTGTGCAAGTTTTCCTAGAAGACCCTCTTGTTGCTCAGTGTTTTCCAATATTCTAATATGTTAGTGTTTAGCGGCACTCTTTCCTTATAAGGCAGATTTTCCAAAATCTGTTGTAGAGATCTTTGTTGTCTTGATGTCGAGTTTAATCTCATTCCAACCATTGTAGATATTTTAGACTCCAACAAAGAAAAATCGTTTTCCGATGATGATGCATCAACAATGCTTGAGTCGGTGGTACCTAACGCGTCGCCGTCTTCTTCAGCGCCAGCACCCTCAAGTTCCTTAATTAGTTCATTTGTTCTTAGAATTTGAATCTGAAATGTCAGAAGAAAATACACAACTTAATAAACCATCGTAAAAAAAGGTTCATTCATAATATCGACAGGGAATCCAAGGAGGAATTGGCGTATTTGGAAAAACCAAGAAGCAGGTATTAATTGTCAAAAGGGTTTCGTTGGCTATCGAAACTCTCTTTCGGCTGCTGTACCTACTGCTCTTCCGAGAATGCAACAGCAGTAGGTACAAGCGCTTATGCAGAAAATGAAAACAATATATGCTCTTTGATAATTCCAAGTAGTATTGGGGTAATTGGGAAAGTAGTGGGTCTATGAATGGAAGAGAAGTAGATACAGGCACTATTTTATAAAATTAAAGGGTTTTAAAAAATATTCAATCATCAAAAATATATTACTTATTTCTGGTTTTCCGAAAAGTATAATTTGAAACTTGTACCTATTATTCTTCCACTCACGGACTTAATTGACCAAATGATAAATTTTTTCATCATAAATAAAATCTATAAAAAGAACTTACCACTGCTCGTTTTTTCTCATCTTCGGTCAAAAATGTACTATTAAGAAAATTGAATCGAGGATCCATAAATATTGCCGCGATGAATGCTTCGTTTTGAAGAAGATTTATTTTTCGTATCTGCATGGCATCAAACAAATCTTTGGCCAGGGAATTTTCTTCAAAGGACGCCTCCAGTTGTAATTCGCAACACAACCAGTCTCGGTAGAAATCTCCAATCAAATATTCTTGATACTGGAATTTTTTCGTGCATTCAGCAAGTGGTTTGAAAGCCTTTAAAAAGTTTCCAATGAAGTGCCAATCAATATCAGGCAAATTTACTAGCTCATCATTGTTTTCAAGACCTGATAAGGAATTTATCATATCATATGTTGAGTTCCAGTGCGTATTGTTGTCTATAGCAGGCATCGGAATATTGTATTCACCTGCACGTACAATGACACGTAAGTATTTTACTGCTTTCCGACATTCTTCAACCTGTGGCTGAATAGTTTTTAACACATCGTGGGCAGCTAATTGTATTGTGTGAGCCGCGCACCGTACAACCGACAACACTGAAGCCAATTGGCGATAAATTTCCTGAAACTGGTCTTCAGTGTTTGAGTTCTCAGATTCATCTCCAGCCGCATTTTCAGTTGTAACGTTAACTTCAATCTCTTCTTGCATTTCTCGCAACAATTTTGATGCTTTCAAAACATTTGCACCATTGTCCGTTGTACTTGAATACACTTGATTTATTTCGATTTGGAACTCTCGTAAACAAGTAACTACTTCATTTTTTAAAAATTCTGCCGTATGCCTTCTTTTAAGCTGTATCATACCGAGTGTATTGACACATATTTTAAAATTGTCTATATATTGAATATTTATTCCCAAAATACTTTTGTCCATACGCGTCGCAACATCTAATTTTAAGCACACCAACTTTTTATGCACTCTTTTTATAATCATTTCTTTAAATAAACAACTTGCGTCACCTATTTTTTCCACTATATTTCTTGAATTCAGGTTAGTTTCAAAAAGTTTCTCGTACGGCTTCAATATTTTTTTGAAAAATTGTTCGTCGTCGAAAATTCGAAAGGGAATATTTTTAACCGTAACCAATCCGACACAACATTTAAAAAAATCACTCTTCTTCATGTCAATCAAGACCGATTTACTTTTTTCTGTTCGAACTGTGACTCCAATCATTAAAATTGACACTATGTACTGTTGTATAATGTCTTTTAATATTCCCTGTTACTTTTCCTTTCAATTTTTTTTCACAAAGTAAACAAGTTGATTCGTCAGTTTCTTCATTATAAGAAACATATTTATTCGATTCAAATGTCTTTATTTTCCCCATTTCAACCAACACAAAAACTATTTTTTAGAAATCGCCTTACAACCGTATACCGTAGTGGATGGATACTTGACCGGGAATGATTCGTTTTATGGATCTTTACGGATCTTTCTCGCGAGCGAACCATATTCTACCTGAATTTCGGTTTTCCGATCGCTCGCGAACGAGAACCAATGGAAAAAAAGGGATACAGTTCGTTCGTGAGCGAACTATAAAATTTTAGAGATCGAACATTTTATCGTTCGCGAACTTTATTTTTTATGGTTCGTGAGAAGAACGAAAAAGAACGATAAATATCCATATTTTATGGTTCGCGAGCGAATTTTTACGAACCCTGCTATTTATTTTATAGCAGGGTTCGTAAAAATTCGCTCGCGAGCCATAAAATATGGATATTTATCGTTCTTTTTCGTTCTTCGAAAAAGAACCATAAAATATGGATATTTATCGTTCTTAGTTCGTACTATTCGTAAATAAATAGCGAATAAATAGCGAACACGAATTTTATTTTAAACGAACCAAACAATAAAGTTCGCGATCGAATCAAAAATAAAATTCCTTTGCGAACCATTCACGAGAGAACGAATCGTATTTTATCGTTCTGCGAACCCTGATAAATAGCTTTTGGAGACAACAGTGTTTGGGTGGCCCGCTTAGCGAGTTTAAAGGATTTCTAAGGGTAGGTGCCATGGTAAAGTTGCACTAAACTTTTTTTGCTTACAACTTCTAAACTAATCGAGAGCGACAATATAATAATGACAAAAAGGATTCCTTAGAATGATATAATAATGAATCCGATAATAGCATATTCGGAATCAGGACAGCCAAATCTATACATATAAGGATAGAAAAATCCAACATTCCATTTGGACCTACGATTAACTTATGCCAAAAACTCAATTATTGTTTCGTATCATTCTGCTTGTGCCTATTACTATGCAATGAAATAAACAAACTTATTAGAAGCCTATAAGTATGCTTCAATATTCTTTAACTTTTTTAAGGCGACGCGATTAATTTTTTCATTTCGCCTCCGCTTGACCGTTGCTTCAAACAAAATTTAGAGCTTGGGTAGAATCAGCTTGTAAGAGTTTTGAATTCCGTTGCGCATTCCGTAGAGAGTAGTACCAAGCTTGTCGCTATGCCTCGGCACACAGCACAGGTGAATATTTGGCTCTGACACCTTTTTCAGAGACGATCGGCAGCCTAGGGCTACTTTAGAGTTTAAAGAGACTGATTTCAGGCGCTTGATGGCCGTCTGGCTGTCAGAAAAGATTCGCATATCCTTGGCGGATATAAAGTTATTCTTAAGCCAGGACAAGACTTCTTTTATCGCCATAATTTCAGCTTGAGAAACACTACAACGATCCAGAAAACGGAAAGAGAGACTAATACCATGTCTCCACCGGGCACTAAAACGAGATTAATATTAATCTTTACTAAATCCTCTACAAATCACGCAAATTACCATACAAATTTAAATCCTCTTTGCAAACGGCTTAAAATAAATCCTCTCATAAATCTCATTCACCCTATTCACAAACCTATTTTCTGCACATTTGTAACAGTTTGAGAATCAAAAAAGAAACTGAAACTGTTCCTGTACGAAAGAGTTACGTTTTCTATTGTGATTTTTACAGCGAATGACATCGCCACTCTCTTTTGAGAGCCAAAATGATAGAAACAGAGTGTTTGTGTCAAATTAATCCTATATTTGTATGGTGAAGGCACTTTGGGATTTAGTTAAATCGTCTCCCGCTTATCTTCTTTTAATTCCCGGTGGAGACATAGTATAAGATTTAGTTCTTCTGAGAATACAACCCCAACTACCCCATCATTTGTCTTTGATCCATCGGTGTAGAAGTGGATCGATTTGCATTTCAGAGGCCCAAGAAGGCATAAGTTTACCGTAGGTCCAAGTGGAATGTATTGGATTTTTTTATCCTAATATATGGATTTGTCGGTCTCGATTAGTTTAGAAGTTGGAAGCCAAAGGAGTTCAAAAAGAGTGCAACCTTAATATACCCGTAAATGGCCATAGGCGCCTGCCAGACAACTGGCACCTACCCTTAGCGGAGCGACGAAGTCGCGTGAGCGGCTAAGCCTTGCGAAAAAGGGAGTTGAAATCCTTTAAGCCCGCGAAGCGGGCCACCCAAACACTGTTGTCTCCAAAAGCAAATTTATTTTACAGCGAATCTTGTCATATTTCTATAGCATACTCTTAGACACAAATTAAAAGTCTAAGATGAGGAAAAATTTAAACTTTGAACAGCTATAACTTTTTAACTAAATAAGACCGACAATTTTTAATAACATATTCGTAATCAGGACACTGATATACATATATAAGCAAAAAAATAACAACTTAATTCCACTTGGACCTACGGTAAACTTGTTCTCCCAAGATCATCCCAAGAAGTTCTTTTTGAATCCTTGCTGAAGTATGGTAAAGTCCATGTTTCTAGAAGTGGCTTGCCGGGGCCTAGTGGTTGGTGTTGTGTGCTTACTACGCCGGAGATCTGGGTGCGAATCCTACCGTTGTCACCTGAAAAAAAGACTTTTTCAAGGTCCTCACTTCCGCAAAAGTTTGATAAACCCTTCGAGAGTAACATTTGGGTTTGACAAACCCTCCGAGAGTAACATTTGTCTTGAAAAACTTCTCCAAATTCCGTTTGGATTTGGCAAGAAATTGTACGTCCGCTTGTATGTGAAGAAATCAACACACACTACAGCACACGTGAAGTTGGCCTTGGTTCACGTCAAGCTGTTGCGCCACTCTCTTTATATTTATTTAAGTTTCCTGAATATGTCAGGAAGAATTGGATTGAATTGAATGTGCAGTCCTGCTGAGACAGTGGTCCGAAGTGCTCCGTTTATACATAAACAAGCTGATTTTCGGACCTAACTCAATTTGTCACGATTTACCGCTTTATTTAGATCACAACTGTCAGCCCATTTTGTAAGCTTGTTTAGAGCATTTTTAAAGGTACATGTTAGGTGCTTCCTCAAAACGGCTATAGCAACGCCATCTGCATAAGCGATCACTGTGCAGCCCTCTCCTTCCAGGATAACCAGCAGTTGGTTCACAGCTAGATTCCAAAGGAGCGAGAACAGGAGTTCACCTTATTGCGGGGCTCGCCTGCTGACAGATCTTCTGGCAGAGGTCACACCTAGCTTTGAGTTTATTATCCTATTCGTTAAAAGTTGATTAATTAGCTCACTTAATGAGCCATCCACCTTCAGAGCTGACTGTGCAGCCAAGATCGCATGTAATGACATTATTAAAAGCGACTTCTATATCGAGGTAAGCTACCATTATACTCCTTGTAGTGAAGGGAATATTCAATGAAACGTAGTTACTAGCGTGTTTAAAGCTGTTTCTTCAAACCTGTCCTAGACAGAATCCTCTTGTCAATTATAGAACGTAGGTGGATATATCGTATCGATCATTATACCCGACCCAGGGTATATTAAGTTTGATGTATAGTTTGTAACGCAGTGAAATAATCACCGTAGAGCCCTAAGACCTTTTAGAGATATGAATGGCGCCGACAGGAGAATCGATTAAGCCATGTCGGTCCGTCCGTCCGTCCGTATGTAAACAACTTTAAGGACTTTAATTTTAAAGTAGAGAGCTGAAATTCTGTGGGTTGGCCAAATTTTTCAGATCACGTTTGAAAATTAGTTGAATCTGCCCACAAACACGCCCACTACACCCTGTATGTGCGACCATCTCTAATTTAAAAAAAAAAATGTTTCCAAATTTTAGCTATGTTACAATGGCGCGAGCCTGTAACATAGCTGGCATTTTTTATACGTAACATTACCTTGTAATTGTCTTTGAAGTGGCCAAAAAATGTTAGCCTTTTCATAAACCACGCCCACTTTTTAAGGGGTTTTAGTCCGCTTTTTTTTTAGTTAAAGAGGCGAAGTTTTAGGCCGAAATGTATGCAAGCACCTAGTATAAAGCATTCAACAGTTACATTTTTATATCCCGCCCACTTTTTGGAGGCGTGGCACTTTTCTTTTTGGTATGGTCGGGTATTTTGCAATCCGTCGTAGATGGACTGAAGCTTTTGCGTACGCACTGTTGCACTTTTCCACTTGTTCTTTCTATAGGTTTTAGGAGGAACGATGATAGACTGATGGGTCCTAAGATCTTTAAAAAAAACTTGAGCATGTTTTCCAGCTTTGGGTATGAAAACCACTTTTACTTCTCTCCATAACAGCGGAATGTGGACCAGCTCTACGCAACTTTACAGAACTATCTCCAGTGCAGGGAGGATAATATCCGATGTCTTTTTTAGGTTCTATGCTAGCAATGGAATCTTTGTTAATGGCTTTCAATCTTTTTGTAATACAATACCAGACCGATGACGTCGCGTCGTCGTTCTTTCTCTTGGCTCAAACTCCAAATCACAGAGGCTGTCTCCTTGCAGCCGAACTTGATTGATGGCATTAGGACCTAGGACTTGTGCTAAAACGTGATACTATCCCATTATCCGATAAAGTTCAATATCTGGCAGTAAAGCTAGAAACAGATTACACCAGCAACATCGACATCAACATCAACGTTGACAGCAAAATTTTTATGCTCAGTGTATATGCTGCCGTATAAATAGATAGCCACAGCAACTTCGACGTCGACATCGAAGTTAGACCTAACCCTAAAATACGATGCTGTGCAAGTGCTACCAAATTCACAATGCAGCTCTCGTAAGAAATATACACGCAAAAAGTTGATGTCGATGTTCTCAATCTGTTTTACAAAACTTTCGGTGGTGGTTGTCAATGTCGCTGTCGATGTCGAAGTGGTAAATCTGTTTCTCGCATAAGCCTTGATATAGAAAATATCATGGTCCAAGCATGTTGAATCTAGAACCGAAAAAGCACTGTCAATCCTTTGGAAGTGCGTCAGAAGTGCTTTTTTGCAAAACGCTGGGCTTATTTCCGAAAAAGATCCTTTGGATCTACACTACCATGGAAAGACCAACCCTATAAGCACACGTTGTTTGTTGGAAAAGGATTTCGCAGAAATGTGTCACTGCCTCTTTAGCCAAACTCCATAGATCGGTTTATCCTACGCCGGGCTTCAGATGCTCTAATGATTAGACGACGATGTAGCAGAACACTTTAACACACACCTGCACCCTTTGAAGCTCTTTATCTCTGAAAATTCTAATCATCTTCCTTCCAGGCATAGAAAAATTAAATACATTAAGTAAGATGTTTAAGTTTTTAAGGTATAAATAAAACTGTCCTACTAAGTTAAGTATATACCTAAAGTAAGTTTTCCCGTTTTCTGCAAGGGCCACTAGTTGTCTCTTGTATCTGTGCTCAATCGGATAATAGCAAACCCCGAAAAAAAAAAATAAGTACGAATGAATACTGGTATCGTTATCCTCCTTAGAGCATGAACTTATGAACTTATCGTGTACTTTTTTTCCTCCTAATAGATGAGTGGCAAGAGCCTTCTATTTATTTAAAGCTTAAGATTAATCTGCCTTAGGCACGGCATGCAAGAATTGCTCCACAAGTATAATGATAACTCGTGTCATTTGCTTGACCCTACAAAAGATATGATTATGACTTTATTTCCCTAATCTCGAGCCATAAGAATCGTCTCGACTCAACATCATTTCGTTCTCATTAAGAAAGATTGTTGATTGGTTTCGGCATCAACTTAAATAAAAAGGAAAACAGACTCGAGAAAATCTCCCTCCTTTATGCAAGTACTTTCGTATAGATGCGTGCATCGATCAAAATGTTCTTCACCATCCCCATAAGATCCTTTATTCTCGAAATCATTTTCTGGTCCCAATTTCAGTTCATGTCACAATTCTTGAAATGAAATAGGTATAGGTACCTTTATAATTTCGAAACAGCAATATGCTTCCAGATCGTCAGCCAATTTGGCACAAGCACGCAATCATTTTGAAAAGGACGCATTTTCAAAAATGCGGGTATCATCTGATTTCAATGAATGGGAAGGGGGAACAGTTCTGTAGGACACTGATGCAGAATGCAATTAAGTACAATTAAGGGTGACTTTAGATTCGGATAGCTGACGCGAGCCTTACGGATGCCGACTCTTCACATTGTGACCGTAACGGTTGGTTGATTTTTAATAGTGAAGGTAAAATTTATTTCGGAAGTTCTGCTGGTGTCGTATGTGGAAATGCGGGTTGAAAATGCCAGTAGATGGAATTCATTTCTCACACATCATAAAACGACATGATTGAGATGTTTGGGTTTCCGAAATATCTATTAAAAAAATGCATTTGATAATCGTACAATTTTAAAGGAATATCATCTCAAAGTCCAAACTCACATGCGGATCTACAAAGTTTAGCCAAAAAGATGCAAAGCGATAAGTAGCAACGATGAAGTAGCTGTCATAAAAGCGGTGAGCACCTGGAAATGCATCCCCTCTTCTCGTGCCAGTAAAGTGTTTGACAGTTAGGACATTTTCCCACATGAATAGGGTGCCTAAACTACTCAAAACAAAATAGGGCCACAACGTTTTTTGGTTTTTCTTTGAGAAAAAATAGTGTTCAAATTTTTTTAGTTATTATACTTTCGCTTATTTTCTATTTATGTTTTTTTTATTTTATTTTCAAGGGATACAATATAAATAAATTTACATCGTCCGGGATATAACGAAGGGGGTCTGTGCCCATATGGTGGATACAAATAATACATTTTTTTTTTCAAGGTTAGGAATATTTAAATTTAGTGAATTTATTATTAAAGATCAAGATAATGATATAAAATTTTAAACTATAACTTTATGTTTTGCTATTAACGGAAATAATTTTGATTTAATGGGTTCTACTGTAGGATCTTATAACTCTGCGAGGTTGGGAACATCTCCCCTGAAGTGTTCCTTTGTTGTTTGACAGCGTTGTAAAATATGTTGAACAGTAAGAAGTTCTCCGCAAAAGTAACATGAAGATGGGTCTTCTTTTTTAAAGAGATGCAATTTGTTAAATATTGTATGCCCCAGTCTCATTCTTAAAATCTGAACTGCTTGCGCTCGGTTTAAGTCCTTAAGATAAGTTATAGGTGATAAAACAATTTTGTGTGTTCTCAGAAATGATTTTGATTTATTCCAACGATTTTCTAATTCCTCTTGAATAAGGTATTTTGTACTCTAAAGGCATTCTAATTGCATAGCGAGCCCCAGCGTCTGCCTTTTCATTTCCTGGAATTCCTACGTGTCCCGGTGACCATATTAAATGGATCCGTGGACATAATTGGTGTAGTGCTTTTGTTGTTTTTAACGGTCAGAATTGAGCTAAAAGAATCACTGCAAATAGCTGTTTTAACAGTTAAATTTATGGCATGTTTAAATGCTTCTACTAGAGCCATTACTTCCCCAGCACACGAATTTTGATCGGGGGTCGTAATTTGTTGAATTAAGACTCTGTTGTTTGTACTCTCAAGCCTATAAACGCAGTTTCCGGTTTCACCATCTTTGTAGGAAGCGTCCGTGTAAGGAACGCAACCAAAATTGACAGTTTCTATAATTTCAGCAAACATTTGTCTAAAAACTTTATTTGCTGTGCTTTGTTTTGAATTTTGACTTAAGGAAACATCTATTATATATTCAGGAAACAGCCAAGGAGGAGTATTACTTACTTACTTAAGGTGGCGCTACAGTCCGGGGTGGACCTGGGCCTTAGCCAACAAGCTTCGCCAGCCAGCTCTGTCTCTAGCTAGCCGTCTCCAGTTTCGCACGCGAAGTTGGCTGATGTCCCCTTCCACTTGCGTGCGCCACCTGAGTCTCGGTGCTCCTCTACCGCACCGTCCCTGCGGTGTGGATTCGAAGATTTTCCGGGCCGGGGCGTTAGTGTCCATCCGCTCTAGATGACCCAGCCATCGTAGACGTTGTGTTTTGACTCTTTTGGCTAGGTCGGTATCGCTGTACAGCCCGTACAGTTCGATATTATATCTCCTCCTCCACTCTCCGTCTATGCAGACGGACCGTAAATCGTCCGAAGAATTTTCCTCTCGAAGCAGCCTAAAGTGTTTTCATCCGCCTTTGACAGGGTCCACGCTTCTGCACCGTAAAGCAGGACTGGGATGATGAGGGTCTTATACATGGACACTTAGTTGCTCGAGAGAGGGTTTTGCCACTCAATTGCCTTCTTAGCCCAAAGAAACAGCGATTGGCAAGAGTTATCCTTCGTTTGATTTCAGCGCTGGTGTCATTGTCTGAATTGATAGCGGAACCCAGGTAGACAAAGTCCCTAACTACCTCAAAGTTATAGCTGTCGATGGTGATGTTTTGTCCAAGACGTCGGTGTTGGGTGTCTTTTCTTGATGACAGCATATACTTGGTTTTGCCTTCATTGACTGCTAAACCCATATTCGCCGCTTCCGTCCCAATACTCACGAAGGCTTCACTGACATCACGCTTTGTTCTACCGATTATGTCAATGTCGTCTGCGTATGCGAGTAGTTGAACGGACTTTAGAAAGATTGTACCTCTGGTGTTGGCGCGAGAGTTCTGCACAATTCTCTCAAGTATGATGCTAAAGAAGTCACATGACAGCGCGTCGCCTTGTCTAGATCCTTTTTTGACATCAAAGGGGTCGGTGAGGTCTTTGCCGACCTTGACGGAACAGCGTGAGTTTTCCATCGTCATCCTGCACAGACTGACAAGTTTGGCAGGGATGCCAAAACTAGACATTGCGCTATATAGCTCGTCTCCATAGATGCTGTCATACGCGGCCTTGAAATCGATGAAGAGGTGGTGTGTATCGATTTGGAATTCCTGGGTTTTCTCCAAGATCTGCCGCAGTGTGAATATTTGATCGATGGTGGACTTTCCTGGCCTAAAGCCACACTAATATGTGCCTATCAGATTGTTGACAAACGGCTTCAGGCGTTCACACAGTACAGCAGAAAAGATCTTGTATGCGATGTTAAGAAGACTGATTCCTCTGTAGTTGGCACAACTCAGAGGGTCTCCTTTCTTCAGGATCGGGCAAAACAATGCTGAGGTTCCATTCGTCGGGCATGCTTTCTTCCGACCATATCTTGCAGATGAGCTGGTGCATGCTCCTAACCAGCTCATCGCCAGCGGATTTAAAAAGTTCGGCAGCTAGGCCGTCTGCTCCGGCTGCTTTGTTGCATTTGAGCTTAGACACAGCTGCTTTCACCTCCTCCAGGTTGGGTGGGCGGTATCGTTCGTATGCCTTGTCAGTAACGTCTTCGCCCGGGTTGCAAGGAGGAGTATGCATATCATAAATGTGAATTTCAGGTACATTTATCTTCGAAGCTTTGATGTTGCGAATTGATCTGAAGATGGCACTTTTGTTCTGGGAGCTATCGGCATTTATCCAACCTGATTTGCAAATATCATGAAGAGCATGCTTTGTATTTACAATACTTTTAGAAAAAAAATTATATTGCGCTATAACTTTCGTATCTTTAAAGCTCATAATATAAGCCCCGACCACAAAAGCTTCAATAGGAAGGTACTGCTCCTAAAGCAGTTCTTAGCGCAGCATTTATTTTTACTTAAACGTTTCGGTCATTTTGCTTGGTCCAATGAGAATACACCTTTAAGCCGTGTTGGATATCTCCTCTTAAAAGCGTTTTTGCAATATCGATTGCAGTATTCATATGAGGACCATTGTAACGGGTGATTTTTTAAGAGGTTGAGAACTTTTTAAAAAAAAAAAAACACAAAAAATTCGAAAAAATTAAAGAAAAAATTTATTTGAATCGATTTATTTGAATCGAATAGTTTGAACCTTGCAATTTAATGTTTAAAGACAATTTCATGCAAATGTTGACCGCGGCTGCGTCTCAGGTAGCCCATCCGCTGAGTCCAATTTTGGCATACTCTTTCACACATATCGGCCGGTATCTCACGAATGAATGCATGGATGTTGGCTTCCAGTGCAACAATCGAAGCGGGCTTGTCCCTATAGACATTAGCCTTGACATACCCCCACAAAAAATAATCTCATGGTGTCAAATCGCACGATCTAGGCTGCCAATTGACCGGCCCGAAACAATCTTCCGAATAGACTGCTCAGAAGGTCGAGAATGCCGACCATAAAATGGAAGCAGCGCGCGATGAACATTTCGAACCGAGCACGAATTTTGATAGTAAAATTCAATAATTTGCAAGTGTTGTTCATTTGTAAGACGATCCATGGTTAAATTGCAAACCAAACTGAAGCTGTTTGACAGTGACACAAGGTACTAAACACACGTCAGCTGTCAAAACCAGTGTTGCCAAAACCAAACCAGCTAAAAAATCACCCTTTACTTGCTGCAAATTATTTTGTTTTACCTAGCTTTGCCGATACTAATTTTTCATGAGAATGCCATTTCCAAGTTTTAGTACAAACCAATCCTAGAATCTTAGCATTTTTAAGAGGAGGAATGGTTCCAAGCCTAGTATTTATGGCATTGTTTACACAATTACGCTTTCTGCATATATGTAATGCATCCATTTTATTTATTGGCATTTTGGCTCCGGATTCTTGATACCATTTAAGTGCTTCTGAAACTGTCGAATCTAAAGTATCTTTGACTTCGTCTGGTTTTCCCGATGCTAAGACAAAAATATTGTCCGCATAAGTAAGGATGGTTTTTGTCTGTACAAGCTCTGATTGAAGTGCTACAAGAAGTGGATTTACATAAGCGTTATATAACACCGTGGAGATTGGTGAACCTTGTGGTATTCCATTTTGGATTGCAGTAGCGGTTGAAAGGTGCCCATTTATATTGACCATGACTGATCTGTTTGACATAAAAGAAAATATTACTTGAAGTAATTTCTTGTTGATTCCCCACTCTTTAAGCTGATTGATCACTCCATACGTAGTTACCCTTTCAAATGCCTTCCCCAGATCCATGGACAAAAGAACAGAGTGGTGACGTGAGGCTAATTCTGCGTGCGCTGCATGGTCTAGCATGTGAAGCAAAGTGTGGGTGCCTCTTCCTGGTCTAAAGCCATGTTGACTGCTGTTAAGATATGCCTTTCTTGAGTCCACTTAAGCCTGTTTCCAATTATTTTCTCGAATAATTTGGACAGTACTGAAAGAAGGGATATTGGACGGTAACTGTCTAGAGAGTTTCGGTTAACATTTGGCTTAGGGATTGGAATTAAGCGAGCTTTTTTCCATTCATGTGGATAAACACCTTTCTTCAAAATATTATTGAACAACCTCACTAGCCTGAGTATTACTTCTACTGGTAGATATTTAAGCATTTTGAAAGAAATCTTGTCGGCGCCGGGAGTACTACCTTTGGTTCTGCTTAATGATTCCATTAACTCGTTAATTGTAATCGGCTCAATTGGTTTGTCAAATTCATAATTAAGTCTTTCTTGAACTCTGTTTTTCAGCCTAAGAACATAGTCCGAAAAGTTGTTATCAGCACTATAACCAGCCCATTTGGTTGCAAAGAGTTGGGCTATTTCAGATGGGTCTAAAACAGTGGTGGAGTTCTGTACTATTGCACTGATACCTTTTGCAGAGTGGCTTCCATTGATAGCCTTTACCTTCCTCCATAGAGTTCTAGCTTCCATTGATGGATTAATTGAGGTCAGGAAATTTTTCCATGAATCTGCTTTGGCCAATCTCACTTCTCTTTTTAGTTTTGCGGCTTTCTCCAGGTAGGCGATGGTTATTCTGACATTCGGCGTTCTTTTTAACAGCTTCCATGCCCTTCGCTTTTCTTTTATCAACTGTTTTAGGTTTAAGTTGAACCAAATAGGTTGAGAAACATTGTTATGTGGATGTGAAGAGGGAATGGAAGTGGATGCTGCCAATCGAATTGTTTTTTTTATGCAAGCTGCTTCTTTGTTTACATTTTTAGATACTTGTTTTGCAGAACTTGCTAGTTTGGCATTGTTTGGCTAGGGATTCCATATATCGGGAGTGGAAAAGTTGCAGGTTGCAGATGTTTCAAGCAGGATTGGAAAGTGATCACGAATCCAATTCCTTCTAACGAATCGTGTGTTTTCCAGTTCACATTAAGGGCAATTGCAGGTGAGGCTAGTGATAAGTCAATTGCGGTGAAAGAATTTTTCGTTGAAAAATGCGTGGGCGATCCCGAATTCAAAAGTATAAGGTCAGAGCTCTGCAACCAACCTTCCACTACTGCACCAGAACTGTTTGTGTAAGGGGAACCCCAAAGGATGTTGTTCGCGTTGAAGTCCCCAACGAGTATGCTGTGGGAAAGATTATTTGAAGCTAGATTCAGGTAATGATGTTGGGAAGCAATGTTTTGAGTTTGTCTATAAATATTCTGCAAAGTGATTAGATGGGGCAGGTTTATTGATACCGTTTGAGTTAAAAAGATATCTGTGGAGCATGAGTATGAGTGGGGTTCCATCTTTATTGTTGTCATGTGGTCTGTTATTAAAGTAAGCAATATAATCTTTATATTTTGTAGGAGCATTTTTGGTTAGAACTTTTGTTTCTTGTATTTTTGAATGAGAATATCTAAATTGGGAAGATTATTAAAAAATCGCTGGATGTTCCATTGTAGAATTCTGAGTTGAAGTTTATTATTTTGGCTGTCCATTTTTTTGTTGAGGAGTTATTTTTGTCTTGAACCGGTCGAGTTAAATTTTGGAGTGAAGAAGATAGGACTTTTGTAGTTGCGAACAAATTGTCGGCTTTTGTTGTTAAAAAACTTTCGTCTTCATCGCTGTGATCCACAATGACTTCAGTTTTTTCTGCTATTTCAATGTTGTCGCTTTGCGTTTTTTTAACTGAAATGTTACTTTTTTGTTGGTTGTTTGTTACTTTATTAAGTTATTTATTAAGTTGTGTGTTTTATTAAGTTGTGTGTTTGATGTTTGAAATGTATATTTCGAATACTGTTTGTCTGTTGGAGTATCTGCTATTCCTAGTGTGGCTGGTGTTCTTGTAGTGTGAGAGCTTTGATTAAATTCTGAGTGCGTTTGCATGACTGGTTTTTGTGCAATTTTCTAGTATTTTGGATTGGTATATGATGTGTGTACAGATGTCCTGACTTGCCGTATTCCTCTCTAGCTTCTTTGATTATGCTGTTTTTTCTCTGATGAAAACTGGACAGGATCGGTCCTTTGAGGGATGTTCAGCTGTCATACAATTGACGCAAAATACTCGCTTGCATTCTTCTTCATGTGAGCTCGTTTCCGCACAGGTACCACATAAGCTCGTTGTTTCCTTGCAGTGGTTTTTACAGATCATAGGATTGATGAACTTTTTACAGATCATAGGATTGAGGAAATAAGGATCTACAACTAAAATTTGCCAACCCATTTTTATATCTTTAGGTGGTTGCGGTGCATCAAAAGTAAGAATGGCAGCTCCAGTGGCTATTTGGTTTTCACCTTGAGTTTTGTACATTTTTTTCACATGTGTGACGCTAAACTTTTTAAGAGAATCTAAGATATCTTCTTCTTCGAGTTTAATTATATTGTAAGAATAGATTCTTCACTGGCAAGAGTTGAGGAATTGATGATATTTGATTTCTACAGGGATTTGGCCTAAATATTTAGATTTAACCAGTCTATCAGCGATTACTTTTTTATTAACTTGAATTAATATGTCACTATTTCTTAGCGCCTTAATGTCTTTATATTGAGTTGTCATAGCATCGATAGCTTTTCCTATAACAATGAGATTTCGTTTTGCGATGGGTGTTTTGTCGGTATCTGTTGAAGAATTTGTAATAATTAAGAACCGGGAGAAATCAATTGTGTTTTGCGTAGGTGGAATTGACGATGGCCTCTGGTCTTTTGTGACGTTGTCTTCTCGATTGCATTTTTTCTTTTTTGAAGGGGGATTAGTGGTTTGCATGGGATCGCTTGCATCCAATCCCTCCAACCGGTTTTGGTTGTTCACCGCCATATCAGCGGGTAACGAGGGGAACACTATTTGCACCTTTTTTTAAATGAAGGTCTGTTTATTTAACTGATATCAAGAAGTGATAAAAGGAATCTTTATTTTGTTCAGAATAGAATAAAATGAAAAAAAGCGAAAAATCGGAAGTTTATTTTATTTGAAAAAAATCACAAAGAAACTTGAAAGCGAAAAAAAAAACACAACCGCACACTACGATTGCCAACTGAAAAAATGTGTACTTTAACTTAGTATTAAGAAATTGAATACTCAAAATCATTACAGAAAACAAAAATTATTCAAATTACACACAAAAAAATATTTTATTGGAAAATTAAAGAAAAATAAAAAACAATAAAAACGTTACATATCTTTATTTTTTTATGGTTTCTTGTTTTTTTGCTTTGCTCAGTAGCGTGTAGGGCCTCCTCTACTTCTTATGCACTATATTAGCCTATCAGGTACGCTTTTGATCAGATGCCGTATATTTTATTCCGGTATGGGCTCCCAATAGGTTCTTCACGCGTTTATCAGCTCCTGTTTAGTATTGACATGGCGGTGGTTTTCTTTGAGGCTTTTTTTTAACTGGTCCCGTAAATGCTCGATGGGATTTAGGTCAGGGCTCTTTGCTGGCCATGACAAAAGAGAAATATTAGCGTCACAAAGAGCCGCTTGGGTAATACGGGCCGTATGTGGGCGAGCATTGTCATGCATAAGAACAAACCCATTGCCAATTCTCTGTGAAAATGGGATCACAACTGATCGTATAACCTCCTCAATATAACTGGCGGCGGTAACGGTGCCCTCATACAGGATTACCAGCTCTCTTGTTCCTAGCAAATTTATCCCAGCCCATATCATCACACTGGGGCAACCAAACGGTCACTTCCATGAATGCACGGATTTGTAAAACGCTCACCTTATCTTCTTCACACGCGTATACTCGTTTATCATCACATCACTCATAAACTTTATCTTGCATTCGTTTGTAAAGAGTACAGACCTCCAGTTTTCCATTGTCCAATTTGAATGCTCACGGGCTTGCGCGCTGTCGGATGGGCCGCTGTAAGTTTCGGCCGCACTGTGAAAAGTTGCCCATCATCGTGAAGTCGATTGCGAATGGTTTGATCACTGACTTGAGTGCCAGTTTACTGCCGCAGTTGAGTTTGTAGGGCCCGGGCGCTTACAGTGCGCCCCCGACGTGCAGTTATTCGAATGTACCGGTCTCCTTGCCGAGTTGTGGCTCTAATTCTTTTCCTGATCCAGGTCTTCTTGCTACACTCCCGGTCTCCTGAAAGCGTTCCCACACGTTTCGGTTTTCTCGCCTAGACACGCCGAGCCGATACGATTTGCAACCGCCCTTTGCGACTCTCCTTGACTCAGCATGGTTACCGCTATTATGTAAGGTAAGGCTGTATGTAAGGTAACACTCAGCAACAACGCTTGAATCGAACTGACAAAACAAGTGCAATAATTTTTGCATTGATTGTTTTTGCGAGCCATTGGCTTTTTTTGCCTGCTCACTTGAAGCTAACGGTAAAACTGTTGTTTAAAGCATCATAAGTTCTCATACACATGCAACACTCTACAATAAAATTATGCGTTTCGAAAGTGTTTACCAATTAAGTATTTTTTAGGCAAAAAAAAAACAAACTAAATCTTGCATGGGCCCTATTTTGTTTTGAGTAGTTTATATGTTATACAGTCGAAAATGTAAACGGGGGACCGGCAATACCTTAGGTTAGGTTAGGTTGGCTGGCTGTCCCCGCTGGGCAGGGACACACTTAGACCAAAGGAGGTCCATTGTGATACCACTTGTATCCTACAAATTACCGAGGACCGGAGTTACCGAGGACCTAAATGATGACTACCCGTTTGTGTGGAAGGGGTGTAGGCAACCAGTGACGGTATAAACCTGTACCGAAGGTCACCAAAGTTTGATTGGTTGCGACATACCCGAGGGTAATGAAGCGGTTCACACCATACCGTTTTGGTGTGCACCGCTGTCAGCAGAGTTGAGGGGGGCCAGTGAGAGACTTCATGAAAGAAGGGTGGTCTCGTAGCTGCTGGAGGAGTAGTTCCTATATGAGTGAAAGCTCGCCAGGGGCAACCGATTTCGGTATAAGTCCGAACCTCTTGATTCTCTGCTAAGAATTATCCTCGGGGATGGGAAGGTGCAGGGGTAACCGATTTGGTGTGAACCCTTGCAGGGGGGAGTTCTCAGGCAAGAAGCTGATGAAGAATAACACTCTTTGGTGTAAACCCGTACTACAAACGACTCGCGTTCGAATTGGGGGAAAATAGGGGTGACCGAAGCAGTATAAACCCGTACCATTGGGGGTGCGTACCATTGGGGTGGAGAGGTGAGGGCAACCGAAGCGGTATAAGCCCACACCTATCCAGGAGAATGGCAGTTACTGCCATGGCAGGAGTACTACTAAATACATCCCGTGTGGTGTGAGTAACTAGATTTAGATCTTTGGTTTAATATTACCCGTAAGTGAGAGTTAGCCTTAAGGATTGGAGAGTGAAGGTGGGGTAACCGTTGCCGGAGGACGATTCTTCATTAAGACGCTGAGGTAGGGTAACGTATCGGTGTAAACCCGTACCTCAGGTGACTCAAGTCAGAATTAACCTTGGGGGGGGGGGGGGGGAATAGGAGAGGTCGGGGTAACCGAATCGGTATGAACCCGCACCAGGGGGAATATGAACCAGTGTTTCCACAAGAGTGGAGAGGTGAGGGCAACCGAATCGGTATGAGCCTTACCAGGCCGATTGTGGAGATAAAGTTCATTAGCCTCTGTAAATCGCGCTAGATCATTTAAGTTTTAAAGTTTTCCTTCTCAATGTCGATAGGGCGGGACAGTTGCACAGAAGATGGACCATGGTCTCTTCTTCTTCCTCATCCGTGCAACTTCTGCACCAAGAGCACCAAGTCTTCTGGCATGTCACCCTACCAGACATTGGCCTGTGAGGGCCCCAATTATCTTTCTTAGATTCGTCCTATTGAAGGAGATGAGTCTCTTTGATTTCCTTCGATCGATCTCTGGCTAGATTTGTTTGGAAGAGAGACATGTGCTGATATTATTCCACCTGTTGTTTGCCATTGTGATGGTTGAACGGTTCCGTTGTATGAATCGGATTAGCATAAGCACCTACTTTAGCTAGCTTACTGGCTCTGCAGTTGCCTGGAATATCCCTGTGGCCTGGAACCCAGCATAGGGATACGTCGCACTTGACAGCAATCTCGTTTAGAGATTCGCGGCATTGCTTTACCAACTTGGATCGTATTGTTGGCGATTCTAAGGCTGCCGCCCTTTAAAGCACCTGCCGGCGCTTGGAGATACATAGGTCAAGAGGACTGGAGAAGACTCCTGATCCCACTCCAAGTGCTGTTTTCGATCCGTCTGTGTAGATTTCTATTGCAGACGCATTTAAGACTTCACCTAACTCCCAAGCGGTTCTGCTTGGAAATTTGGTCTTCAAATTGACATTGAAGTCTAGGTATGGGGCAACATAGTCCGAGTTACCAAGGATGGTGTCGTGGCCATTCAGGATGCTAGCATGTCCCATGTTGCCACGAGACAATTGCAAGGATTCCCTAAGCCTAAGTGCTGCTTTCGCTGCCATCACTTTGCCGAAGATGTCAACGGGAAGAAGATGGAGCATTATGTCAAGTGCAGCCAAGGGGGTTGTTCTAAGAGCGCCTGTGATGTAAATACTGGATAGTCTTTGAACTTTCTCTAATATAGCAATATTGCTGCTCTTGTCTAGTGCCTTCCACCAGACTAGTACTCCGTACATAAGTATGGGCCTAACGACTGCCGTGTCGGAGTCCACAGTTAGGGCCTAGGATCTTCCTGCAGGAGTACAGGGCAATAGAGGCCTTCCTTGGACGTTCTTGTATGTTCAGTTTCCAACTGAGTTTCTTATCTAATATAACCCCCAAGTATTGAGCGTGATCTGCAGGTGACAGTTCAACGCCTTCAGTGTTGGTGGAGTTATGGGAGGTGGAGTTATGGGCAATACCTTAAGGGTACCGATAGATAGGGAAGATAAAGATGGAACGTATTTTACATGATTTGAAAACTTGGATGATGTCATCGTTGTGGGAAAGATTTTCGCTGAACATCGAGACAACTTGAGCGGTGTGTTCACATGGCTTCGAGGAGCACAATTAAAGCTCAATCCAAAGAAGTGTGCACTCTTCAGAGCAGAAGTAAAGTATCTGATCCAGACAGAATTGAAGCTGTGAGAAGTTGGCCAGTTCCAAAAGACAAACACCAGCTAAGGAGCTTTCTCGGTCTTGCCACATATTACAGAAGTTTGTGAAGGACTTCGCCGTAATCGCCAAATGTCTGCACCAGTTGACCGAAAGGGAAGACAGTATAAATGGTCAGGTGAGTGCGAAAGAAGCTTTCAACATTTGAAACAGCGACTTTCCGAAGCAATGATACTAGCCTACCCCATCCCTGGCAGGACATTTATCGTGGACGCAGATGCTAGCAATATGGGTGTTGGCTCAGTAATGTCGCACTTACACGATGGGCAGGAGAAAGTGGTAGCAGACTTCAGCAAAGTTCTAACACAACCGGAAAGAAATTACTGCGTTACTAGGCGAAAACACCTTCCTCTTATACTGGCGACAAAACATTTCCAGATGTACCTGTGTGGTCAGGAGTAAATCATGCATCTTGAGGAGTAATCATCAATCTTGAGGACCAAGTCGCAAGATAGATCGAGCGATTGCAGGCTTATAACTTCGAGTTACAACATCGCAAAGGAAGACTGCACTGTAACGCCGACGCGCCATCCCAGAGACCATGTGAGCCCAATTGTAAGCATTGCGTGCGACAAGAAGAAAAGGACGACGGTAACTCTGTCCAGAGAATAAGAGCTGAACCTGCAGAAGGGTGGAGCACTTAGGCACTTCGTAGTGCGCAACAAGAGGATCCTGACATCGAGCCAATCCTTACGTGGAAGGAATCTATGGAGAAGCCAAATGCAAGAGATATCTCTGACAGAAGTCCTACCTACAAGGCGTCCTGGGCGCAGTGAGTGTGAGACTCTCTCCATATACAAGACGGTGTTCTGCGTAGAAAATGGGAAATGCCGGATGGAAAATGTTTCAGGATGCAGCTTTTAGTCCCACGGTCGAAGGTCCAGAAGATTCTATGCGGAATGCACGATGGAGTATCTGGTGGAAACTTGGGAATCAACAAGACACTGCAAAAGGTACGGGAACGCTTTTATCGGCTAAGTGCAAGAAACAATGTCGAGAGCTGATGTCGGAGGGAGCCAAAGTCAAAACAAGAGGTAAAATGCACCAATACAACTTGGGTGCCCCCTTTAAGAGAATCCCAAACAGCTCGAGGTGAATCAGGGCCAACTTCTCAACAATGTATGCTGGTGTGTTAATTTCTTTTACATACAAGGGGGACCTACAATTTTTTGCCGAAACCGAACGGCACTTTGAGAAGTTTTTCAAGACAAATGATACTCTCTCGGAGGGCTTTCAGACCCTCGCAGAGGTGGGGACCGTGAAAAAGAACGAGTCTTTTTTTTTCAGGTGACGATGGTGGGATTCGAACCCGGACCTCCGGCGTAGCAAGCACACACACTGACCACTACGCCGCGGCACCCCACTATACCTACCACGAGCGGCCACTATACCTACCTATAAATTAAATTTAATATTGAAAAGCGAAAAATTAAAAAACTTACCATTCTGCAAAAATAATATTAATGACTGGCTCTATGATCATATCAAACGCTGCCAGGCGAACATCGTCAGGAACCGTTATAAAGAAAAAAAGAGTTTTGTTTTCACTTTCATCGGCACACTTGACAATCGTTATAAAAAGATGTGAATGGGATCCACGACCCGAGTTGGATTTCCGTATACGTGTATATTGTGCTCAGGAATTCTGATCTAAATGTTATTGGTCTTAGCTTGTTCCCATGTAAGAGTTGACTAATCGAGTGGAAATAAAGTCGACTCCCAATCAGCGCCAGTCTTCGCGCACACCGAGTTGAATATTTAAAATGCTCAACTGGCAGATACTCATCTGTCAAACGCAACAACGCTTTTACCAGCTTTAAACAGACAGAAGCTACTGACACAACGCAAGATCTGTTGTTCACTGAACTCGAGTCCATGTCGAGTCGACTCACACCCGGTTGCAGCTTGTTCCTACTCTCAATGGAAACGTGATATCTACTGGTGGGTATTTGCGTACGTCTGTTTTGACATTCCAGGTGAACGCGCAGTGACTCTTATGAATCACTTAAAAACATATTTTGGGCTATTTATTTTCAAATGTCTTAAGTTAAATAGAACAAAAATAGCCTATGTCATGTCTTTCTTAAGTTAGTTGATTCTTGCACCAGTAGTGTTTTCTGAGCCTATTCCGGACAAAAAATTTAGTTAGGTTGGGTGGCTGCTCCCGCTAGGCAGGGACACACCTAGACCAAAGAAGGTCCATTGTGATACTTAATGAAGGATTGGTTGAAGAATTTATTTGCTCTTTCACTATTTTTTCCGAAAGTTTTAAAGACATCATAATTAATTATGAGTTTTAATGGTTGTAGCCCTCAAGGTCATTCGTGAATGTGTGCAAAATAAGGAAAAAATGACTATCAGTGTCTTAGATTTGAAAAGGACGTTCAAACAACAATAAGGACCATGCACGTGTCGTCGAGCAAAACTAGTCGTTTAGACAAGAGCATTATGGAAAGCTACTCTAAGAATGGAACTACCCCGCCAGGCACTGCTTATGGCTTACACGGTAGTGATCTTGGGACGAGCAGTAATGCTCGGGTCAGAGCTTGTCGGTTTCCGGGGGATAGCAAAATTATGCAACTGCCTAAGTGCAAGCTCAGGGTCGCAAGTTGGAATGTTGGAAGCATGACTGGCCGTAACTACGAACTTGAAGAGATGATGGTTAGAAGGTGAGTGGACATCTTGTGTGTCCAAGAGACGAAATGGCGGAACACCGGAAATCGGGCTCGTTTCTTGGATGTAAAGACAAAAGCTTACAAGATGTACCACTACGGAACTGAACAAGGTAGGAACGGAATCGGTATCATCCTTGCGGCAGAGCTACTTGATGGCGTCTTGAAAATTTCAAAGCTAAGTGACCGAATGATGTCTCTCAAGCTGGTGATACAAGGTAAGGTGTGGAACATCGCTAGTGCATATGCTCCCCAAGTTGGGTGTGAGCAGAGGGAAAAAGAAGCATTTTGGATAGATTTTCGTAGTCTCATCAAGGCGATCCCAAAGGAACAGCTTTTGTTTGTAGGCGGAGACTTGAACGGACATGTCGGGAAATCTAACGAGGACTATGAAGACTGCCATGGTGGACTAGGGTATGGCACTAGGAACTCTTCTGGTGAAGATATCCTTAACGTTTGCAAGTCATACGCGCTCATCAAGCAGGCACCTAATCACATACAGCAGCGGTGGGAATGAGACCCAGATTGACTATCACTTGGTTCACAGTTCCCTAAAACTGCGGGTCAAAGATTGTAAAGTGATTTTAGGTGAGGCGATTACAGCACAACACCGCCTGCTGCTGGCCGTCATGTTTATGGAACCGTCAAAAAAGAAAATTAAGCAAGCAAAGCTATCTGGAAGAATCAACTGGTACAATTAGGATAAGGAAAAAGGCGAAGCATTTTTAAACGCCATGCAAAACTACCTCTGAGCCATCATTGACGAGAACGAAGATATAGAGTGCAGAGCACAAGATATGGGGGATGACCTACAGCGAACGTGCATGGAGAACGCCAAATGGTAAACAGGTCAATGAAACATGGTGGTGGTCAGATGAGGTGAAACTAGTGATCAGTGAAAAGAAAGCGGCATTCAAGGCATGAAAGAAGTGCTCCTCGAACAACAGAGGTGAAATGCTTCGCCTGGAATTGGAATAAAGACACCTCAAGAGTCTTGCTAAGAAGAAGTGCGCCCAGGTTCATGCAAAGAGAATGGAGAGCATGTATTAGGAATTGGAGGAAGCTTTCTCTTCCACTGCTAATACACATCAGGCCACACGGAATCTTCGACAAAACACCTTGAATAAAGGGGCTACAATCTTCAAAATTTCCGCTCAAAGGAGGAGAAACGCCGAGGATATTCGTTCGCCAAAGTTCATCAACAATGCGCAGGGACAGTTTCTTGTGGACGACGACAAAATTCTTCACAGGTGACGGCAGTACTGTGAGGGACTTTTGGACGAACAGTTTCCCAGGCACCACTTTCCAGAAGAGACTACTCCTAACCGAGAAGAAGTAGCAGACATCACAGTCGACAAGGTTGCAAAGGCGGTTAAGTACTCCAAAGAGCGAAAAGCGGTTGGGCCAGATCAGACACCCTCAGAGTTCTGAAAGAAAATAGGAGACAGCGGGTCCAGATGGCTCACGACCTTCATCTCCGAACTAATAAGAGGATGTCTCACGCAATGAAGATCGTCGAGCGGGTACTAGATAGTCGACTACGAAAAATAATAAGGCTATCTGAGGACCAGTGTGGGTTTGTCAAGGGCAAATCAACCACTGATGCAATCCAAAGCATAAGGATCATAATGGAAAAACATCGGGATGCCCTTAAAGATCTTCATATGGAGCTGGTTGATTTTGAAAAAGCTTTCCATAGACTACCACGAGATCTGATATGGGTGGCGCTAAGAAAACGAGGAGTTACAGAAGCCTACATGCGAATGATCAGGGACATGTATGATGGAGCAAAGACAAGAGTAAGATGTCCTTCCGGAGCCACTGATGAGTTCTCAATTAAAGTCGGTGCACACCAGGGAAGCGTCCTAAGTCCTTTGCTTTTCATTGTAGTCCTTGATTATCTGCTTGAAGAAAAACTGACGGAACCGATGATGGAGCGAATGGGGTCATAAGTGAAGATCATTTATCCCTGCAGTGAGCACTTGATAGATGTTTTAGAGGGGCTGTTACTATCGTATTAGCCAAAAGAAGACAGAGTACCTGTGCTGCCAATTCTCTGACCCTCCCAAACCAATGTCAGACATTAAATTGAATGGAAAGGTGCTTCCCAAGTATGAAAAGTTCAAGTACCTGGGATCTATGATCAATAGCAAAGCAAACTGTGATCACGACATCAATCATCGCGTAAGCGTGGGGTGGATGAAGTGGCGAAAAAATTCGCCATCTTCTGTGACCGAAAAATGCCTCTTAAGCTGAAAGGAAAGCTCTACACCGCAGTTGTGCATCCGGCGCTTACATATGGTTCACAATTTTGGAATAACCGGCAGCTGAGATGAAGATGCTTCGCCGACTCAGTTGGTATTACCACGTTCAAAGGAGAGATCCTACGAACCCCGTCAAAAGGCAATGTCAATCAGCATTCCAGCGCAATCTCGAAGGAAAGGAAGGCCTAAACATTAATGGATCACACAAATGCAACGACAACAGCATTTATTTGGCCTCAGTGACGAAGAGATCCAAAGCCGAGTGGCCTGCCGATATATTCTGAGGTCAAATCGGCGTACCCCACAAGCGGACCATTATAAGCGGAGGGTTATAATCCATCACTTCAGATTATAACCTCGCGCCTAAATGAAAACAAGAAGATTTTGCCATTTGACGAAAAGCAAAAGCAAAAAACAGGTTCAAGTACCTCGGGGTCTTTTTCGCGAAAGATGGAAGGAGTGATACTGAGTTATCCTGTAGCATTGGCCAAGCTGAAGCAGTCGTAAAGGAACTGCGCCAGCTGGTCATCAGGAAAGCTAAGCTTGGAGTAAAGCAAAGATCTCAGTTTTTAATTCAGTGTTGCCTTCAGCCAAATGAATCTGTTGCGTCCGTCACGTCGAAGTAAACAACTGACAACTCAGTGAAATACACACGTTCTTATGGGAAGCGACGTACGTCACGAAGTTCGTCGGCCACTTCTTATAAAAACCTGTGTATTGAACTTAGTTGTCAGTTGTGCACTTCAACGTGACGGATGCATTGGATTCATTGGGTTGCAGGCAACAATGAATTAAAAACTGAGATCTTTGCTTTAGTCCAAGCTACATTGGACATTGCTCTATGCAATTGCTTAAAACTGAAATTTGTCAAATAGAAAACTAACAACAATCCTGAATTCTATAATTTGGCAACTTCAAATCCTTCATTTTCAAAAGCTTTGTGAAAATATTTACTATTCGCTTCGTAATTGGCACAAGTCGCTGCGAATTCGTTTTGAAATCAGCGAACTGCGAATATCTTGACAGAACTTATGCAAATTGATTTTGTAGAAGAGTCAAGTTATAGATTATTCGATCTGAAGCAGTATTTTGGAGTATAGTCATTTGTTCGCCAGTTCGCTGGTCGCAAGTTCCATGGCTGTCAAAGCCCTTTTAGGGATAGAGTGAGAAACGTCAGTATTAGTAGGTCCTAAATTTTGAGCATAACAGCTACTTCTCCGAGTGGTGCGATCAATTCTTCGATGATTTAGACACGTTCTTCGCATCCCCCTGACAGGAAGTACCATTCAGCCGCCTCATTCCGTGGCCTTTTAAGGATAAGCGGTGATGATGATGATGATGATAGAATCTAAAAAGCCTGATAGAATCTAAAAAGCCTTTCAAAGATCTGGATTATGTACTGTTAATGATATACAATAGTAGAGTAATTTACCGATAAGCCTTAGTTGGCAGCTTTTTAATTCGTTAAAATTTAATTCTGAGCACAACGCTACTGAGTTAAACAGTGTGTATATTTTAAAGAATCCTTCCTATTAAACAAGACACAAGTTGGAACGTAAAAAGCACGCGCTTTAGCAGCACCCACAAATGCCATCATCTTCGTTGTCCTAAAAACCAAAATTCGATCAATCCATTGCAGACAATTTCCATAACAAGTTTTCCAACCAACGATTAGTTGAAGCAAAAACGCACAATTTTCATATTTAATGATTTTATTTATTCAATCAAACTCACAATTTTTTGTTTATTTTTTAAATTAATAATATTATTAAATAACTATTTCATGTAAAAATATAATAATAAAATAGATAAAAAAATAAGTTATATAAAGAGAAAAGCGTTGTTGTGAAAACTAACCCAAAAATAATATATTGGAAAAAAAAAATTGTAACATATTTAAGGCAAATAAGAAAATATGTAAATCTGTATAAAAAAAATGAATAATTTATTAAATAGTTTCGTTTTATTTTACATTTAAATGAAGTTTTTTTTTTTCGGTTTATTCAAAAGTGTAATCGTTTGTATTTTTTTGTAATTTCAAAAGTTTTATCATTCATAGAATATGCAAACTTAATTCACCCGAAATAAATGCATAAATCAAGGTTAATATTACATAGTCTTCCTTTAAAGCTTAAATTTCAATTTTGGAAGCTATTTTTTGTTTCTTATACATTTTATTCTTGAAAAGTGCAAATTTCATTTTCTGACGACAAAATTCAAATTAGGTAGAAAAAAAAATAGAAATAAACGTTTAATGTCTTAATAACTAGTGGAAGAATTGACTTTTTTGTTTGTTTTCTCTGTAAAATGCAAAACACTACAAAAAGAGAGAAAAAAAATTTAATGTTAAACATAAAAAATAAGAAGTTTTACACACAGCACTAATGGATTTAATTATTATGTAGATATAATATTCCTGAAACAATGCAAATTAATTATAAGATTTCAGTGTTTTTTTTTGTTTGTTTTCGTTTTTTATTGTTTTTTTTTTATTTATTTAATATGCAACATTCTCCATTCATTTAATAATTTAAATATATAATATTTATAAATAAAAAAAAAAATAATTAAATACGTTTGTTTATCAACTAAAATCAATGTAAAAAACTACAAGTATAAATTAATATTTTGTTTTTTGTTATATATATAAAACATGTCTATTTCTGGTTACACATGTATTTTTTTTTGTTTAGCATTAAATAACTAGGAAGCCCAATAATTAAGGAGTTTTTTTTTGTCTTTTAAATATTTATGTATATAGTATATTCCTGGGGATGTCATTATTGTTTTTTTTTAATTTTGCAATAAATAATTCACCTTATATCACTAAATTGAAAAAAAAAATAGAGTTTTCTACATTTTTATAGAATGCGATGACTTATCGTTTATCAAATACAAAAATCTGAGAAAATTTGTCTGTTTTCTACTCAAAATGTCTTTTATTCCGCTTCGATTCGAGTGCAACATTTCCATTTCCAGACTTTGTTTGAGCGTCGAACAAGAGTGTTGTAATATGCGTGTTAATAAGAGTTTTTATGAAAGTAATAAATGAAAAAATAAATAAGGTTTACCATTATTGTATAGATCATGATTAAAGAATTGCAAAATGACTTAAATTATTACATAACTAGATAAAAAAATATATATATTTATATTGGGACCTGCGGGGAGCATGGGAACACGAAAGTATATTCTCAATTGTTTTCGCTCATCTTCATAGCGCCATAAAAATATTATTTTACATATTTTTGCTTGATTTTTTATATATATAATAAATTATATATAGCGGAAGACAGCGTTATGACTTTTTTCGTCTCTTCATTTGTTTGTCACTTGGACTTATATAAAATGGAAAAAAAGCTTATATAATAACAATCATATTAAATTAAAAAAAAAAAATAAATTAAAAAAATAAGGCACTTTGAGAATGAAAAATTTGTAATATCTTGTGTGTACAAATTTTTATGTAGTGGGGCTATAAACAATTGATTTTTTTTATACAGTGCAAAATGAAAACTAAATTTTCTAAAAAAAAAATATTAAATTAATTCAAATATGCTGCATTTCAAGATCTTGAACAATTACTCTCTCGTTCTCTTTTGTGCTCTTGCACGTACACAAGATTTCTCTTTTCTTTTACTCTTTTCTTTTATACATATATTAGTATATATATTTATATCACTTCCAAACAAGTTTGCATTAAAAATACGCCGTTGCTTTCGATTTGATTAATTTTTCACAATCTGTTGTTGTTTTTTTTTTTAATTATTTATTTACATGTACACAACTGTCGTGTGTAGGTATATTTCGTCGGAGAATTTAAATAATTTTTTCAAAATATAAATTTCAGTTAGAAAAAAAAAATATAAAAGATATAATAATTATAAAACATTATTATGAACAGAAATAATTTAAAAAATATATATTTTTATATATACTTGTGGATATATAAACTAATATGTTCACTTGCGGCATTTGTGTCGTCAATCTAATTGATTTGGTCAGTTCGATTTTTTTTCTGTAGTTGTTGTTGTTGTGTAGTTCCAAAGCGTAAAAACAAATTATTATTAATTAAATATTTAGTCCAATGGTAATTAAAAAGTTTTTTTTTTTTAATGGCGTCTGTGTGCCACCTTATAGAGCAAGATTAGAGAAAGCTTCGAGTGTCGAGCTAAGTCTATTGAAGACTGGTAGGCGTGCTTCTTCGCTGCTGCTGCTGCCCGAATTGGAAGCACTGGAATTGCTGCCAGCAGAGCCATTGGCATTGCCACCGTTGATGGAGATTGGTGAGCTAGACTTGTTACCAATGTGGTTTTGCGAGATCGGCTTGATGTACTGATGCTGATTGGCAGCACCCAAGATCAGAGATGGTGGTGGCGTATTAACCGGTGACATTGGGCTATTTGGACTGGCTGGTGGGCTGTGGTTGTACGAGAAAGCAGTCGGAAAGACGGAACTAGCCGGACTGATTTGATCCACAAATGGGAAGCTGCCCATCGAGTTGGTGGGGCTCAACGAGAGTGAGCCCGTCGGCGAGGCACGATCCGAACCGGTCGACATACTCAATGGCGGACTCAACGGAAGTGGATGGCCATTCATGTTGTTTTGTGGAAGACGAGAATAAGCCGCATTGATACGATTCTGTTGTTGTTGCTGCTGCTGCTGTTGTTGCTGCTGCTGTTGTTGCTGTTGTTGAATCATTGCGCGAGCCTCGTCAGCATTGTGAACGAAATGGCATCGCGGACCATAAGGACAAAAGCCCACGCTGTGAAAGGTGCGGCAATATTCGGTTTTGTACTTTGGGTGTCGCTGCAAGTTGCGCAACTCATGGTAGCCATGAGCGAACTGGCACTTTTCTCCGTATTTACATTCGCCGGCTTCTTCGAATGGACGACACAGCTCGGTCTTGTATCTGCAAGTAAATAAGAGGAAAACAAAAATTTAATTAAGGTTCGACACACGAATAATGTGAATTTATACAACAAAAAAGAAAAAGAGGATTTTTAAGCGAGGACAGGTTTTATTTTAAACTTTTTTTTCCGCCCGAGGAGAACCACTGATTGCGAAACTGAAAATAATCGACGAGGCTATAATACAAGTCGCAAAATTTAGGGTCGATTGCGCAAGTGCAGCGTAAAGAAGGAGCATTATAAATCGATTATAGCTCGAAAGCAAGTTGATGTCACGGTGATTTGTGGGTGCATATGCAGCGCATACCTCCTTGATACGCCGAGAGAAAGACGCGGTACGACAGTGCTTTTTTCAGTGGTGTGTCGGAGCTGGTACCAATATTAAATGCAATTTCCAAATTTAAACAAGAAAATCCATTTTTCATGAAGATTTTTCTGTCTGACGAGGGTCGCCTTGAAACTCGGAAACATTGCTTTTTTTATGGGGTGTAAGTGACCAGATACTAGACCCAATGCTGGTATGACACTGCATTTTTTCATCATTTATTTCTCATTGTTAATGAATTTAAAGGAGCAACACAAATTCACGACACTACATACAAATTTCCAATGAGAGTGAGGGCGTACGAAACAGTCATAAAAATTGGAAAAGTTGTGTAGATACGTAAAAAAAAACTAGCAACATGGCGTTACGTAATAGAAAATTAAGAAAAAATGAGTCCGAGTTTACATTGTCTTTGACAGTTCCTCATTTTCTTAATTTTTCGCGCACGCACACATATTGGAAAAGTACCTTTCCAAACGATGTTTAAAATTTTGGTGACTTTTTTTGTTATTCTTTTGACTTTGACTTTTATTATTATGTAAACACATTATTTTTTTAGTTGTCCTTATCACTCAACATCCATTTGCCTTCTTTGCCTACCGATGACATTTTATCATTTTTAATGAGTGAAGAAAAATGAAGTGTCATTAGGTCTAGTATCTGGTCACTTACACCCTATAAAAAAAGCAATGTTTCCGAGTTTCATGAGAGAAAATGTTAAAATAACCACCGCAACTAGTTTCAGTAAAAGCGTAACCTGGGGTGGAATCGGCCAAGGTGATCTGCGATAAGTGATGTCGCACAGAAAAAAAATCATCTGCGTAAACTGTAATCATCACAATTTTTTTGTATATTTTCGATTTTTAACACCGTCAAAATCAGCTGGTCGGCAGTTTTTAAACTTTCTGGTTAGTTAGTTTTTTTGCCTTCACTTAGGCTGACTTTCTGCATGTATAAATTAAGAAAAAATGTTCTTATATCACAAGCCTAAATATAGCAACGATTCGGAACAATATTTTTGGGATCACCTAACGCAGACGGATTATTTTGTTTGATCACATTGACTGTCACAAAATGTAAAAATCACAAATCACCTTAGCCGATTCCATCCCTGCTCTCACTTTTGCAACTAGTTCTAGATGCTGGCTCAATAGAAGTATGGTCAAACATTTCCACATTGGTCAAACATTTCCACAGTTTCCATAAGAAAAGTTCTTGGATAAAGTGTTACTAACTTCGCAAAGTTTCAGGTTCTAATTGGGATGTGTTGCACCGACTTAAGCTAGAGTGTCTGCTATTTGGTTGCCATCTCTTAGTTGGCTCACTAAGCTGGTATCCATTGTAGGATAATTTGATTGTTCTAAGCTAGTTCCTGGATGGCCATGAGTGTTTCCAGCACAAACTTCGATTTTATAACAGGTGAGTCAAGCGCCTTGAGAACTGCTTGGCTTTTAGAGGCGATGAATATTGTTCTTTTTCATGGATAAGCCTTTTTTTCAAGGCTGAATACTTCGGTTGAGGCAGTATGCTATGAATTCTAGATCCAGTACTAGTTTCCATTTTAGAACTGTCTGTATTCCAGACAAGGTCAAACAGTGGTGGAATTGGTTTGAATTTTCCAGTTTCTTCTCTTGGAGGGATTATCTGGTAGCGAATCGTTAAGAGACATGCTGAATAGGCGTTCATATTCCATGTCATTAGGCAAAGCTGAGTGGCCGTTCTTGTAGGGATGGGAATCTATGTTATTCGAATGGAACGAATAATGAATGCATAGTCTTGCGCCGATTAGAATATGTGTTTGAATAGGAGTACGTGCCCAGATGGCGTTGAATGCCGTAATCGGGGTGAAGCGAAGATTTTAGCCCATGCAGATACCAGTAAGACGTTGGACCCATTCTAACCTTTGTTGACCATAGTGACTTCGTTAGCCTTTGCAGCATAGGCCACCGTTGGCTAAACAAAGAACTACACGTTCTACGGTAGCCAGTATTTCATCTGCAAGATCTATAAGGATTTGGTGTCTCTATATTAACGATGCGTTGTCTGTGGGTTTCAAGATAGTGTGCTCTCAAGGCATGTTCTTCCTTTTCTTCAATTCCTGTTCTTCCCTTGAGAATTCTATGGTTTCACCGTAAAATAAGGCTTGGCGGAGGAGATCTTCCCCATTTTTGTAAAAGGGACGACAGTCATCGTTTTAGGATTTACAAAAAGGCAGGCCATCTGTTGCACCATCCCTGAACTACAGAAAGTGAGTTGAATGATTTCTGAAACGACGTTGCCACTAACAATGATTGCATCATCGTCGGCATATCCTAATCGAAGGCATCAATTTCCTGTCTTGTAAGGATTCTCAACAAGAAGAGACCATAAAATACGTGAGAAGACGCCCCAGTGACGTTTAGATTAATTATTCCATTAAGCTATGGCATGATCTACCTTCCAATGATTGGCGATAGATTCATGTTACTGGGAGCCCTGTTGGTTGACTCGAAACATGTATTTTCGATTAAATGCGTTGAGAAGCCCAAAGAGAGACAGTTTTTTTTACAATTAATGGAGTATTAGATTTTAGTTACTACGTCGTTGAGGGCTTACTCAGTAGACAAACTAAGAATCCGCAGTGAATTCGAAAAGGCAGTTACCCATTTGCAAACGTAAACCAGTCACATTTTGAATTCTAAGGCAGCAATAGTAAAAGACTCTTTTTCACTGTCAATCATAACAACCCTAATTTTCGAATTTTTCGCCACCAATAGGGTGGTGCGTCTCGCCAGGAAATAAACCAGATTAAGACAAAAAAATCAAGGAGAGTCTGCCAGAATAGGAGAGGCTTTCTGATTGGTGTCTGTTGCCCAGCTTAGAGTCGTCAATGTAAAAAATCCTTTTTTTTTTAGTTCCCCCAAACATGGAAATAGAATGAAAAAAAAAACTCAAACGGAAGCCAAATTTTTGAAAACTATATATTCTGAATCTTTTGCTGTTATACATTGTTGCTTTTACAGTAAAGGCATAACACTTGCGGCGCGCGATACGCCTTGGTGCATGGTTATTCTCCTCTTTTGTGGACTCTTTCCACTAGGAAAATGAGTGCGAAATTTAAGGGCATTCAAAACCACTTGACCGCGAGCTTATTTAAAAATCCCTCTTAGTCAATGTTAGTCAAAGAGTTGGCTGCAAAAAATATTTGTATGAGTACTAAATCCTCATAATCTGCCCGAGCAAAAATGTTAACATTTCATCAAAGCATCCAAAAACGAGCAAAAAATATTTCAGGAGATGACAAACATGAATAAAAATTAATTGTATGCTATTAACATTATGTTCCTAACATTATGTCTGTTATGTTCTTAACACTTTCATGCATTAGGGTCTATTTAAATAAATCCTATAAATTCTACTATTTTTATGTTTTTGGACGATAGAGCAAGCAATGTTGGCTTTTATCTGTATCAAAATTAAGCTCATGAGTTACAGCTTGTTTTTTCCTGACAAAAACATGTTAATTACACATAATAAAAATTGACTTCACTATTTCACTGATCAATAAATTTCTGCCAGTGAAATAGTAAAAAACGAATTAAAACATAAGTCCTATACTATGTCTCCACCGGCAATAAAAAGAGGATTAACTGGAGACGATTCAAAAAAAATCGCAAAGTGCCAAATCGCACCGGCCAAATATAGGATTAATTTGACATGAACACTCTGCTTTTCTCATTTTGGCTCTCAAAAGAGAGTGGCGATGCCACATTAAAATCGTTTTTCGTTTGTGATAACAAAATCACAATAGAAAACGTGCTTGTGACAAATCTGTCATACAGAGACAGTTTCAGTTTTCTTTTATGATTCTCAAACTGTAACAAAGGTGCAGAAAATAGGTTTGTAAAAAGGGTGAATGGGATTCATGAGAGGTTTTATTTTTAATTGCTTGCCCAGAGGATTTAAATTTGCATAGTAAATCGCGTGATTTATAAAGATTTATATTAATCGCAGATTAGTGCCCGGTGGAGACATGATATTAATTCAAAATATTTTTTTTTTAAATCTGTAGTAACGTGAGCTGTATTTTAGTTCCCATAAAAGCCAACATAGTTCGATGAACCGTCTAAAAATATGAAAACAAAATTTTCAATGATGAAAACTAATGAAAGCTATAATAAGGCTCTTCATCTAAGCTATGGAAGCCTTCTCTGTTGGAATATATGGTGTTTACATGTTGTTGAATTTAAGGGCTAAGAACACGCGACATACAAACAGACGGACAGACATTCGACTCAAAATTTGGTCTCGATCATGTCTCACCGCCTTACAAACAAGTTGATCCCATCCCACAAGATGGGGGATAAATATTCTTCACTCACCTCGATGTGTTAACCTGTGGCAACGGCTCAGATTGTGTCCTTTCCAATTTACGATGGCAATTCTCAAGCAACGTATTCACAAGTGAGACCACGTTTGCAGCGCTATTCTGCGGATGAGATACAGCACGCGTTAGTGCTGTGTGTATGTAGGCCTTTTGTTCTTGGTCCTGTTGATGGTGTTGCTGTTGGTCTCGCTGTTGTTGTTGCTGCTGTTGCACAGACAGCACACTCAAATGGTGTTGAATGATATTAGCCGATGTTGCAGAGTTTGAGTTTCCATTTCCAGCATTAAGGATCGAGACACCAGTCGATGCTAATTGATTTACAGCCAACATTGTGGTTGTGTTGTTGTTGTTATTGTTGTTGTTGCTATTGTTGTTATTTCCTATTGTTGTGTTTGCCACCGCGCTCGGTGTTGACTGATGCAAATGAATAGACGAGGACTGATTCTGTAAAAAAAAATTAAAAAAAAATGTTTTAAGTAGTTTTTATTTTAAAAACAAATGAATGTTTGGTAAGCATAACTCTTAGTGAGTTGATATTTTACCTCAAACAGAGACAATGAGCAGGGAAAATATTTAAAAAAATATATTTGTTCTTGAGACGTATACATATATGTAAATAGAAAAATAAAAAATCTACATACGAGTAAACAAAAGAAACTAATTGAAGTCTACCCCAAAATAAAAAAAAAAAAAACTAAATAAAAATAAATTGTTTTGCGTGACAAAAACTAAATTAAAATCCTATTCTTGCAGAGAGGAAGTGATTCGTCAAGGAGATGAGTTTGTATTTTTTTTAGTTGTTAAACACTTTTGAATAGATGTAAGGGTTTTTTTTAGGCAGTCGATCTCAGTGGATTTCCAAAAATATACGGAAAACCCTTTGAGTGGGCTGAAGTTTGTGACGACTACTTGGGAATCTCCATTCTGATTTACAACAGAATTGTGAACTTATTGGCAAGATTGAAACAGACCATGCGGGGAGAGCAAATCGTGCAAATTGGCATTCCCGTGCGTCAATCATTCCAACACGTTCGACCACAAAAGGTGTTCAACACAACTGGTCTTTGTCGGAATTGAGTGCAAATAAAAACATAACTTTTGTAAAAACAAGGTTGTTTCCTTTATGGAATTAAAGTTGCAGTTGATAACAAGACACTAAAAATAAATCAATTCCGAATCAACCGGAAATAGGAATTTAAAATGCTAACGATTGCTTTAAAGTACTTCAACACCACAGCCGTCATGACGCAATACCGCTATTTTTGAGTAACTTGAATTGCATTAATAAATTTCGTTTGTTTGACATTCGAATCTTACGCATGTTTTCAACTGACTCAGAGTTAGTCATTATAGAAAATTGTTTGCCTTTTCGATTTGGGTAATGAGGATAATAAAAACAGAAATGTTTTGAAATAAAATTGATTGTTTTTATTTGGAAAATTTAAATTTACGCCTTCTTATCGTATTGATGATTATGTGTATCTAATCTATAATTTGACATTGTAGAAGGTACGTATAGTTCTGCACTTAGGTAAGAACTCAAGTGATGTACGACAGTGAGGAAATGAAGGAGAAGTTCGTCGTCGTCCATGTTGAATTAGGGTTTTTGAGAAAATGGATAATTCAGTTAGTAGCAACGCCTTAATTCTTATCAAAGTTGACTCAGTAATTGCAAATGCTCAATTTATAAACTCTTATTTTCGTTCGATTTTGGTTCTATGTCTGGTCAGGGCAGTTACTTAAGGTGCCACAAAAGTCTGGGGTGGGCCTGGGCCTCAACCAACAAACTTCGCCAGCCAGCTGTGTTTCTGGCTTGCCGACCGACAGTCTGGGCAGTAATTTTACCGCTATTTGTTATTATTAATTTTGGTCTGTTAACCAGTTCAAGACACGTGATTCGTGCAGAGAATATCGCTGCAGCGCGCGCCCCCAACCGAAAAGAAAGAAAGAGCTTGTCGTAAATGGCGACTGAGGGGTCTAGGCCACTGTAACATGTGAGTCTAACTACACATTTAACATCGTAAACTTTCCCACAAGTGTGAATCATGTAGCCACCGATGTCGGAGAAGGACATTGAAACAAAAATAAGGAATATGCACGTGTTGAAAAACTAAAGTCGTTTAGACCACCCCCCAGGCACTGTTTATGGTTTACAAGGTAGTGATCCTGGGACAAGCATTAATGCTCGGATGAGAGATAGTCGGTTTCCGGCGGATAGCAAAATAATGCGACTGCCTAAGCGCAAGCTCGGGGTCGCGAGCTTGCCTCTGCTCTTTTTATGTCATTTTGGCTCTCAAAAGACAGTGGCGATGTCATTTTGCAGGAGCGAGAAATCGTAATTCTGATAGATCTGTCGTACGCGGACAGTTTCAGTGTCCTTTTTCGATTCTCAAACTGTTTAAAACGTTTTCGAAAAGGGTTAAAAGTGGTCCGTGAAAGGGTGACTGAGATTTTTGAGGGAACCTATTTTAAATCGCTTGCCTAAAGGATTTAAATTGGTATGGTTAGTTGCGTAGAGGATTTGATGAAGAATTGAATGAAGATTATCCCCCGGTGGAAACATAGTATTAGTCTCTAAATGCCTTCTTGTTTAGATAATAAAAGTTGTGCAACCTTAAAAACGCGTTGAAGACTTAATGCTGTTTTTTTTTTAATTACCGGCTGCGTACCTGATTGTTTGACAGCAAATGTCAATTGCAAAAATAAACTTAATTTCACAAAGCAAACATGTTCACTAATTTCACATGTTCACTAATTTAGCCTTCAATCGAGTATGTGTGTAAAATCCATAGCTCAGCTTTCGACAGTTTCTTAATATTTAAAGAACAAAAACCACTTGTTACAATAATGAAACAGATGTTATGCTGTGACATTTGAAAAGCCAGCCAGAAGCAGAACTTCGATTGCGTGCTTATTTTCTTTATGGAATTTTACTGAACAACAAAGAACAATAGAGTAGCGAGCGAAAGGAATAAAGAACATTCACTTTGTCGTAAAATTCTGCGAAATGCAAATGAAGAGGAAAATTTATGACACATGAGAATATTTTATGAAAGACATTCCTGATGTTCATTGTCGAGGTTTCTTTTTTTTTTTGTTGTTGTGGGCTGGCAAGTGCAAAAGCATTGTTTTCAACTATTGTTAGTCAGATGGCTTTGAACAACTAAATAGATATGTTCCCATAAACTATTTTCAATCGCTGAATGTTTTTACAAAGTTTATCTACATTACCCTAAGCATTTAATGAGAATAAATTGCAAATTCTGTGTGAGCAATTATGAAAACAGTTTTATGCAGTTTTAAAATGACAGTTAAAAGCAACTCTAAATCCTAAACCAAAGTCTCAAAAACTATTACGAAGATCTAAAGAGCTCCATGGTTTGATGCTTTTAAACTAAACCATATGTGGCACCCTGTGATAAGCGTACAGTAAGAAATTACGCCCCTAAAATAAAATCAATTTTTAACGACTTTTTCAATTGACAACAAATTATGTATGTGAACTGCTATAAATAATGTTTTTCCCAATGGCATTGAAACATTGTTCTAAGCTTAATCGAGTCGGGTTTTTTTAAATATTCAATATAAAAAATGTTGTTGATGTCATAAAATGGATTTCATAAGACATGTCAAAATTAAGAAAGCCTCACGTTCATCTTTTTCGAATATACAACAACTAAAATAAATTTTTACGTAGATTGTATAAAAAATCTAACTTGCAGCTTTGTTGCTGCACACAATCGTATCGTTGAGAGGCAAAAAACTTTCTGTCCGATAAGATAAGGTTGGACACATTTTAAGTATAGAAAATAATCTTATCTGAAGAAAATTAGTTCAAAACAACAAACGAGACAGTTTTGAAAATGTACATTTTTTTCTATGAAATTTTTATATATAAATAGAGGAAAAACAATATAATGAATTGTCTTATCAAATAAAAATAACTCACTATGAGGCAACTAGTTTACTGAGAAAGTAACTCTGAGAGTGCACACACATAAAAGTGTACCTATTTTTGAAACACTACGGGTTCTAGTGGACAGTGAAATTCAATTTAAGATTACTTTTTTTTTTTTTGATAAGCTGAAAGAGTGATTACAAAAGATTAGGAAAATATTGCCCAAAAATTGAATCTATTATTCAGAAGCTTTGTTAGGCTAAACAATGAGTGGGCAACAAGTAATAACTTGGTTTAGAAATTGAAGCTATTCAAAAATTGTATTGAAAACGGGGTCGTGGCAATGACTTCTTAAAACTCACTACTTGGGGTCAATACCTAAGAAATTGTTTGATGTAATACTGTTAAGGACTCTGTCACAATGGATGAGACGCTTAAAGGCGCGCGTCCACTTGAGTGCAAAAGCTATAGCGAGCAGTGATGGCAAAGAAGAATCACTCAGGTAATCTACTCGATTAACTGCGCGTAGTTACTAGGGTAAACTACGCGTTCCTCAAAACCAGAAGCACGTACACAACCATAAAACGCATGTGTTTAGTCGGGCAAATGTGATTTGTCATTTGTTTCGTGTAGAACAGCTTTTGCTTTACAATTACAACGCCAGACAACCTTCAAAATCGAGAAAAACATCTTTGGCTATTTGGATCTACACCCCTAATCCGGGAGAAGAAAGCCCTAAAAAAAGCTATTAATAAAAGACAAATGGCGATGCGTTTTGCAATTTGATTTGCCAATTTGGTAGTTGAATTGACATTTCAAACTTCATTTTGACGTCTATTACTACGTCTGCTGTATTTAACTACTTTAACTACATCAACTACTTCATTTATATAGCAGATGTAAAAACGTATTAAATGAAAACAACGTCGCATTTCACAGTTAATTTTCTACTCTGCACTTCCCGACCACATGAAAGTCTCCCTCTGCGAGTTACTCTCGTAATCGTGAGTCTCGAGACGCATCTGAGAGCTACTCGTACTAGCTTCACTCTCATGTGGACATGCGTCTTAAGAGTTAAGACTGCTTTAAAAGAAAAGTCAATTGCAGCTAGGGTTAGGTCATCTAGTACATTTAGATGTCACGGACATCGCTGTCAATGGACTTTAGAGTTCGTTGTTCTACGTTTTTTTCTCTGCTCACCGTTTATAAAATTCCCTTAAAGTACTTTCCTCTTAGAGCAGCCTTAAGCGTCTCATCTACCTTGACAGAGTCCACACTCCAAGCTTCTGAGCCCTACGGAGGGACACAAACGCTCAAACCTTTGAACCCACCAAGTAGAATTGAAGAGAAAGACACGCAACTTTACGTCAAACTGGAGGCAGCTGTTATAGGTGTTGGATGTGGAAGCTTGTTGGTTGAAACCCAAATCCATTCCGGGTCTGAAGCGCCACATTAGGTACAGTAAGTTAAATATTAAATCTGCTTCGCCAGGGACTTTATAAACCTCCCAGGCCATTGGGGAACTGGCCATCTGTTAACGAAAGAAAAATATTCGAGAACAGTGGTTTGACATAGGGATGAGTTCCAAATTTAACTACAATATGGTTAAAGGACTGGTTTAGGACACAATTTTTTTTGGGTCATAGCTATAAATTTTTTTTTATGGATAACACAAATAATTCTTACACCACAGCTTAAATTTCAATCTTGCAAAATACCCCCTTCTAATTTAAGCTGATCAAAACCCAATTAAGCTGAGCAGATCCAATTAATCAGATGTGTGACTTGTTTCTTTTAAAGTCGACGAAGATACAAGAAACGTGTGTCAATGTTTGAATAGTGGGCGCTAGCTAAAGCATGATCATTGACTAATTTTTGACACATTGACCTTAACGATCAGTGACATTCACACATTTTATGAATTTACAATGTCATTGATGCTACCTTGACGTACAAAAAAGCTTTCAACCAATAGATCAATAGCTAGCCGATAGGTCGTCTGATTCATAATACTTTTATGAATACTTTTTTTTTACAAGATAAACGTCAAAAACGCCTGTTAAATGTTACGATTGTTATCTTGGTCACAGATCGCCGATAAGAGAACTTATAGGTTTTTTTTATTTTGCTAAAATATTGCTCGATAAGCTCGATTTGTATTTCATTCTAAGGGTCATTGATATTGATCCTTTTCATTGTGTGTTCTGGACTTTGTCGTGGTAGTTAAAAGCAAAAATTCGTGTTTATTTTAGAGCGGAATACAAAAATAAAGAAAAATCCGGGTATATTTAGTTTATAGCGGAGTTCGGAACTGTCAAAAAAACAAATTTCGTTTCTTTTAAGGTTAAGACATCGAGAGGTGTGTTTGTTTTATAGTTTAGGGTAGAGCTCAGAACTGTCAAAAACAAATTTCATTTTTTTTAAGGTTAAGACATCGAGAGGTGTGTTTATTTTATAGTTTAGGATAGAGCTCAGAACTGACAAAAGATTAAGACATCGAGAAGTGTGTTTGTTTTATAATTCAGGGTAGAGCTCAGAACTGTTAAAAAAAACTTTGATTCTTCGTCAGTTAAGATACCGAGAGGTCTGTTTAATTTATAGTCTAGGGTAGAGCTCAGAACTGTCAAAAATATATTTTTCATTTTAGATAGATTAACAGAAGAAATCCAGTGAGCTGCAGTGCGCATGCAGAAGTTACAGTCTGTTAGACTGACAGGTGAATTCCCTAGTTGCACATCTACCCCGATGGTGGGCGTCTCTGTGGGCGGATTTAAAAATCTTTAGCACTTGTACTGCTTCGGGTAACAAAGAGCTTATGCACTAAATTTCGGCTTCCTAACTTGAAATTCAAGATCTAAACGGACGGGCATGGCTTAATCAATACACAAAAAGCTCTTAGGGGTCTACGGTGATTATTTCACTGTGATACAAACTTTGCATTATAATAAATCGCTGCTTGTACCCTGGGTCGGGTACAAGCAGCGATCAATGTGGGTCAATTTCAGTCCTAGAGCCCAGAACTGTAAAAAACAAATTTCGCGACTTTTTCAGTTAAGGCGGATTGAAAGCAGAAAAACAGCAATCAATGCGGGTCAGTTTGAGTCTTTTTTAACCTCACCATCATCTCGACGAAAAAACAAAAGATGTGCCACAGGGTTGAATTACGTGACCAATAGTTTTCGTTTAAAAATCAGACTACAAAACACTTTATTGTAAGGGTAATCTGCTAAGCAACGACATGATGGGCATGCTTCAGGAAAGACTTGTAAGACCAACACCTTAACCAGGATTAAGGGACTTTATACCGTTTGTAAGCTTGTTTTGGCCTTCTAGAAGTCTTCGAAGACACACGCCTACCCATACGAGTTACGTGAATAATCAAGCCCACCTTTTTACCACCCGACTACCTACAAAAGAGCATTTTTCTGCACTCTTTCCCAATTGCAAAATATCAACTTTTCTCATTAGCTCGTGGCTAAAAACTATGTTCCATCATCCCACATACTGTATGAATCAATACAACAAAAAATACGTGTCATTATAACACTCGCTCCCAAAACGAACACAACACAATGCCATTATTGCCACAACAAATATACGTTTCGCATTTAAACACATCATTTTTCCACACAAAATTAACATTATTACTTCACAAACTATTGTTGGTGCGGTTAAATGAAAACAAAAAAGTGTCAAGGCTGGTAACACACACATGAAAAGAAAAATGAAGACAAAACAATATAAAAGACGAGGAAATCTCAACGAAGACAAAAAAAAACCTCACGAAATTGTGTTAAAACCAATGGTCTACTAAATTCGGGTCTGAATACAGCGATTAAGGTCTATCACATAATGACTGTCGGTTTTTTTCCTCGCTCCAAAAAGTCTGGAGCAGCCCACAAAAAAAAAAACGATTCCATCCAACATAATAGCCAAAAACCCAAGTGATTACATTTTCAATGTTGTAACAGGGGTTATGCAAGTCTGGCCAGGTCATAATAACATAACCATCATTGGGGACTCGTAGCAGCAGTCAACCGAGTGTGTAAACTCTGAAATCGTCCACACAGGCCAACCAAACCAAGTCGGCAAAACAGCAAATTACTTTCTTTTTTTCTCTCTCTACCTTCCCATTTTGATCATCATCGTTTCCCTTTCATTAGAAAAAAACAAACGGGTTTGACTTTTCCTCGTACTGTTTCTGGCTTCCTTTCTCTCTATGCCGATGATCGAGAGACTGGCTAAGCCATTAAGCTGCAACCAGCCAGCATCTAGCTCGCTCGCGCGCAGACTCATCACACTATTACTATTTTTTTTGTCTATTGACAATCCAACCGGAGTTGAGGTTGGTGAAAGATGAGGTAAGCCATTTGGAAGAACAAGAAAAAGGTTACATAACCCGGCTAGGCTGATTTGTTTTGCCAATGTTGCTGCTGCTAGCCGGACGCATCAACATCACCGGCCGCGGCGGCGGCGTGATGATCATCTTGATCAAACAGCACACTACCGTGTCGTCGTCGACGATCGTACAAAGCCAAAGTGACCATCCTATGCGGATGTGGATTTTGTGGCTCTGTTGCGTAGATGTAGGAAGACAGAAAACAACAGACCCGAAACGCTGCCGCGCCGAGATTTAACGCTTTACGACCAAAGAGTTTAGGATCTCGGACCGAGCACCAACGAGCACTCGTACGCGGATATGAAAACCGGCCCAATACATGCGAGCGAGCACAATAGTGACAGGCTGTCTTTTGGTTATGCTATTGGAGTCTTGACAGTGTCTACAAGGAGCTAAAAATTCTGGTGTTGTTGCCATGATCGGGGTTCACACGTCGTCGTGGAGGTGGAGACGGGAAATGGGCGACACAGGCAACAGCAACGATGCTCTGAGGGGATCACCCGAACAAGATTCTCGAGGGGCGAGCAAGAGCGTCTGGTGGCGGCGACGGCGAGGTGTTGTGCCGTGGTCTTGTGCTCTGTGGTGCTGGGCTGGCTCAAGTCAATAACGATACACCAATACCGGTTTCTTAGATCCGTCATTGTTGGCAACGTTTCACAATCACACTTTATGGTTTTGTTGTGTTTTTTTTGTTGGCTTTGCTCGTTGGTAAGATTTTTTTTTATTACATATTTTTTGTTTGTTGTTTATTATTAAAAGTGATACATGCATAATAATACTCGGGGGCTCATATATTTGTGTTGTGGGTTATTTGCATTAGTTGTTGGTTTTTCTGAGCAATATTTTACTCGTTGCTGGTACTTTTTATAACGATTTTTTAAGACACATACTTTTGGGGAAAAATATATGCAATAACATTCGTCTTGGCACTCAAGGTGGGCTGCTAAACAACGATGATGATGATGAGCACACAATGAAACAGGATGTTGTTCGATTTTTTCACTCTTCATTTGCCGAGACATGTGTGATGGAGTAAGGAATTTTCACGAGTAAATTTGAAATTTATTTGTTTGTTTATTCGGTGTTGGGATTTTTATTAGCCATCCTGTGTTTAGGAGTTTTTTTTTTACGATACGTGAGGGTGATGGTATTCTAGAAGTCGATCGAACCCATTGAATGATATAAACTTGCAAAAATCATATCTTAAGCCAGGAGCGAATACAGAGCCGTGGCAATACTCTCAGAAGATAACAAAATAGCTAAGCACTTCTCTGCGAGTGAACTTGATCAGTAAGCTTAACTTGACGAAATGTAACATTTTGTTTAACGAAAGGTTGATTTGTACAAAAAAACCGATATAGAGCAAAGCTTCATAAGACTAAATCTGTTCCTCAGCGTGCTATGGGAGAACTGACAGATTAAAACCGTTCGACATAGTTTCCGACCCTAACCACACGCCCCTTAGTTTCTTGAAACAGTTGAATGAAAGAAAGACCTGGTAGATACAACCAACTAGAACCATCAGAGACGGAATTAGAAATAAACCCTTGAACTCTTACGTAAAACCCATTTTCCTGGATCAAAAATCCTAGATCCCCTCTCAATCCTCAAATTGCCGAATTGAGCGGATCAGTCTGTCGACTGGAAAATTGCGAGGAAAATTTCCAACTCCTATGCCGTGAAATGGGCCCTATCCTCTCTCAACGGGAGGGGAGGTCATACACACTGGCAACCATCCTTTGCAAGCTCTTCAGCTATAGCCTGATCTACGGTGACATACTGGAAGCCTGGCGGAAAAGAACAGTCAAATACCTACATACCTTAGACAACAAAATTCAAGTGCGAAATCCAATTGCCCTTTTAGTCTCATGTCCTTTATTCTAAAAAACATGGAAAAGCTGATTGATACGCTGTCTCCATTTTTGATTCTGGAATTTGTGGAGAAGTGCCCCAGGCGGACCATACAGTTCGCCTTCGGAAAAGCTTATCCATCCAGGCGGAAGTCCTTGCCATCAACTACTGTGTTAGAATAAACCAAGTTTCAACACATTAAAAAGAACAAAATTTATCTTCTCGGACAGCCAAGCAGCGCTCAAGGCGCCTGGCTTACACGTGTTCAAATCAAAACTTGTTTTTTTAAACAGTCATGGCCATCTAAAAACTAGCCAAAAACACAGTGGCTTTGAGGACAACGAATAAGCAGACTCGCTCGCTAAAGTCGGGGCAACTCTACACAGTCATAGGGCCTGAACCATTCTATAGAGTGGAGTCAGTAAAAGACTTTTCAAGAACTCTTTAAAAAAAACCTAGCTTGAACTGAATCCATCGAGGTCAGGCTTGTAACACCTGGACAGCATTGCGCCAAAAAAAATTTTCCCAGATTTCCCAAAAAACTCCCCCAGGAGGTCTATCACCCTGACCAACTTTGACAGGGCTAATTTAAAAATCCTCACTGAAATTTTCAGTTTCATCATCATCATTATTTTCGGTGACCGCTTATCCTTAGATGGGTTGCGGAGCGAGGACGGCTAAATGGTCCGTCCATCGTTCTCAATCCTCCGCCACCAAGTCAAGAGACACCGGCGCGATCCCCAGACGGGTCTTGTAGACGTTTTTAACCTGATCCCACCACCTGTTTCTTGGCCAACCAGGGGGCGACGCACTCGCATCTCGGCTAACATGACCTGTCCAGGAAGTCTGTCGGGGGGCATGCGAACAACGTGTCCAAACCATCGAAGAATTGATCATTCCACTCGGAGAAAAAGCTGCCATCACAAACAGAAAAAGTATCTCCATCGCATCGGCTTTCGACACATAATCATGCGGAAAGCCCGGCCCTCTTGCGTCCAGGAAAAATATCCTCGGCGAGGAAGTCATTACCCCCTTGAAGATACTTGTCTTCCTGACTGCCTTCGGAGTAAAAACATGGCTCTAGGGAAGGCACCTTTTAAGAGACCGCAGTACCTGAGCCCCAGGGAGGCTCTACCGCCAAATAATCTAATCTACTCCAAACCGTCTAGAGACGACAAGAATATGCAGTAAATGACAAAAGAAACTGCACATATCCTTGGCAAGGCTTGGTTCACGATGAACCTAATGGTTATTTGTATAGACTTGCCTCACAAGCCTGCTATGCATAAACTTAAATCTCGTCAATCTTTGGTCAACAGTACGTGATAGCCTTAAAGAACAGGAAATATTTTGCAAAAAAAAAAAAATAAACATTACCAACCAGTTCTAAGTTGGACAAGTTGGAAATCCCCAGTGTCTATTGTTTACTAGAGCCACATGTCAGAATATAGCTTGCAATAATATTGACTCGTTTTGATCATTAATAAATGTGGGAACCACATGATCTTATAGAAAAGAATCAAAAACTGGTACACAGCATTTATGGAAATGTCTTAATTGGTATGGTCTGGTCCAGGAGGGGGTTAATGTGATGATAATTAAAAAAAAAAAAACTCATTGAAACCCGGAAAGGATTTTCGACAGGTTTGATAGGTAGTTCTTAGCTATTATTTTTTTTTATAGCAATTCACAAAATAAAAGGCAATCTTAAAGAGAACTTTAATTTGCCACTTAAGGCGATTTGAAATTGAGTGTTTTGATTGTCTGAGGTAAGTTAAATGTTTGCAACAGTGATTGAACTGCATGAGTGCTAGTACTACATGTTTTTATTACAATAATTATAGCACTCACGTTTTGTGAATGAACGTGATAGTGGCACGCAAGCAAAACCCTGATTAATTTTATTACAAACAATTTTTTTCTTATAAAATAGTTTTTTAAGCACGCTCAAACTATTTAAATAAATAAATAAATAGAGTAGCGCAACAGCTCGAGGTGAACCAGGGCCAACTTCTCAACCATGTATGCTGTGCGTGTTTAATTCTTCACATACAAGGGGACCTACAATTTTTTGCCGAATCCGAACGGCACTTTGAGAAGTTTTTCAAGACAAATGTTACTCTCGGAGGGTTTGTCAGACCCTCGCGGAGGTGGGAGCCGTGAAAAAGAACAAGTCTTTTTTTTTCAGGTGGCAGAGGCAGGATTTGAAACTATTTGCCAGAAGCAAAAGCCTCAGTTATTACGGCAGAACTGTTTGGTCAAGTCAGTTTTTTTTGAAACTTTACCCCATCACAGCTTTGTCTTATTTAAGGTAGGCAAGCGTTGTACCCTCGGCAGTTACTTCTTCAACGAGATCGAAGATCTAAGTAATACACATCCAAAGGACCTCCTAAGATTGGTACACGTACCCGGATGTGTGGATGGGTCTAGGAGGGCGGCACTCTGAGCTTTTAACAGCGGTCTATTTCTGGTTTCGTTACAGGTATTAAGAAGGTTCCTAATTGGACACAATGGACCCAATTGCTGGTCTAAGTGAGCCGTGACTATTGTCACAAGGGCAGCCATCAACCTAACCTTACCTAAGCTAGCACGCTTCTTGCTTTAACAAAGCTCGCGGTTTGTGTTCTATCGAGCACTCGAAATGTGATCTCTAGCAAAGCAAGGGCCCTTTTTTGAGAAGATTGTACGAAAACCATGATTAAACATGCTGGTGAGAGTAGAAACCCTTGTGGTACTCCAGATGCAGCGTTTATCTTGGACCTTTCGGAGAGTTGGCGATGTGCTAAAGTTTCTTCACTAAGGCATTAATGCACTGAAAGTACCTTGATACACAAAACAAAAGTTCTCGAGTGCCACAGGGTTCCATACTGTCTCCATTGCTTTTATTTAGACCGGTAGATTTGCGCAATTCAAAATTATAGTGCCTTCGAAGTCCTCTTTAGTGAGTTAAAAACTGGTAATCAGTCAAGAATGAGCAGAGTGTTCTTAAACACTCAGCACCACAAAAGCACCTAAGCTCTAAATTCTACACCAGTAAATTAAAAAGATCCAGTTCCTGGACTTCTGAGGCTTGGCTTTCTATAAAATCTAACAAATTCAGCCGATAGTAGTAGAGAGCCTACCCACATTTCAACAGAGCAAACTGTCTCATCGGAAGTCTTTTATGAGTTTGATAAAATCATTTTCTTTGAATAGTCACCATTTTCGCGATAAGTGAAGACAATTGATAAAAGTCTCCACGGGACAGCAAACAAACCGAATAAACAATAACTTCGAATATAGAACAAAGGCGAACAATTAATACAGTGGAGTACCACCGAGAACAATTAAAGTGGAACCTTCAGAACATTTTGCCATTGGAAGCGCTTTGCTTTTTACACCAAACAAACAAACACTAAATTGTCCAAGTCCAACTTATATTGTTCCCAATGACAGTTTTTAACACAAGTGTCAAAACCAATTGAGTACCCAGTCAAACTGTCAGCAAATGAATTGTATTTGTTGGTTGCTCAACAGCAACAAAACTCACTCAATTGAATGCCAAATTGAACCAATTGAAACCAATAAACTTTACTCCATTTCTCTATAAAAAACAAACGTCTTATTCAAAAAAAAAAAAGCGATTACACAAGTTTCTGTCAATGATTTTGACGTCTCCTTCAGCAGAAAATTCTATGAAAAAAAAAATTATCTCTTCGACTCGAGACATTTCTGTCGACAGATAACCATCAGTGAATGGAATCTGTGAATTAAATTAACGAGATAGCTTATTTAATCTGAGAAACATGTCATGAAATTCTTTTATTGCAGCTCGCTTACTATGCACATCCTTATCTAGAAATGAAACTTGAACTTTGTTAGATGATAATTTTGTTTTTTATATGCATGAAATTTACATTCTTTGCAACTGAATCTAGTTTTTTTTGTAGAACATGAACTTAGATGAATAATAAAATAAGTGCAGCAAAGCGAGAAAGATTTAGTTTTTTATTTATGCAAAAAAAAAATTAAATCTAATCCGCTCCTGAAGTAAAGAAAATTAAGTGTAGTAGCACGATGGCTTAGGATTAACATACTAACATGACGGATCATTTGTCACACAACGACACGACAAAATGTGACATTAAAGAGGCTAAGATCAAGATGGCTGACATGACAGGAATAAATAAATTGCGACACCCTGTAGTGTGCCTGCGAAAGTAGATTCCATTGGTTGCTGATGCAAGAAACTTCATCGGATAATGCCTTTGGATTGGAGAGTAAGTTTCATTCCATGGCAAAATTTGATAAGGGATTAGCTTTACGATTTAGGGAAGTGAAAGCCTATTACTGTTATGCAACAACAAATGATAAGGTGACATTTGTGAGCTACAGATACAGGATCTCGAATGGGATATACAAAAGGGGCAAATACCAAAACAGACTGTCTTTCGCAATTGTATAGTTTTTGAAAATAGCAAAAATATGTCAACAATCTTATGGTGTGCTAAAAAATAGGAAATTTTTTGCGCGGTTTTGAAATACGGCAGAGAGGATCACCAGTCAGAACCCATTTTAACTTCTTAATAAACCTCCTCTGGCACTTAGCAAGAAGCTTTACATTAGCATTCAACATTTATCGACTCAAAAGCAGTTGGTTCATTTGGTTTGAGTCTTCATTTCAGCTGATCGTGTGCGAAGTGATCGTGATCACTATTTCTAACAAATTTTCAAAAATTTACAATATTTATTGGATTCGGCAAATGTGTCTACGACTTTGTGTACTACTTGGATTGAGGATCGTTGGCGATCGCTCAATGAAGTGGTGAAAAGCAAACATCAACGAACCTTTGGTTAAAGTGGATTGGAAATACTGGCCGACGGAAATGTCAAAAGAAAAAACCGTGTGCGATAAGTGATCCCTTAACCCTTATTTGTCGCGAATAACGCTCTGACAATTGAGCTACAGTCAACACGATTGATTCTTTGCCCAGATTCGACCACCTCCCTAGTTTTTGCCTTACGTATGCTGTATTCGTTGCCATGGCACATAGATGACTTATAAAGACGGTTGGCTGGACCTGGAATCGAACCCAGGACCTTCCGATTGTCCGTCATAGGTGCTACCATCCGCACCACAGCCCACTTCCATCTCGAGTGTCCAAATAGCCTACATGTTCTCTCTGCATTAATAATGCACATGAACCAACATAAACCTTTGATTGTTTAAGTTCAATCGTGGTAGTTAGAGAAGTTTAATAAAGGTTCCCAAAAACTGGCTTAATTATTCGATTTCGAACGACAAGCCGGCTTTTTCACGACTTACTGTTTCTGTATAGTCCCGAACTTAATTGTGATCAAACCGCAGCAAAATCTCTTCATAATCACAGATTTTCTTAATTAAAATTCATCGCGTTCCGCAACTGGCAAAGTGGTAAGGCAGCTGTTGAATAAGACTACACTTGAAAGGCAACTTAAAACAACTCTCAGGAAAAAAATTTCAAACAATTGATAAATGACGAATCAAGTTTAAATCAACACAAGCTGAAAAACGTCAAATAAAACCCAGTTAGTTTTTGGTGTGAACGCAGCAAAGGTTTCCGTAATCTTTTCAAATAAACTCAATTTGTATTCCTGTGTGCGGCTGTGCATAGCATTTGCATTGCTTTGAGCGACATAACAGCAAAGTTAGCCCAGAAACGCATTTGAAAAGATCCGCAAACGTGCATCTTATTTTTTGGCTGAAATGACAGGGGCAGCACATATGAATAAAAATATCCGAAAATCCAAACATATTGAAGATTGCAATGTACGTGTCATAAACAGGCTACGGAGACAAGGCCACAGGAAATCGTCCAGGAAATCGCAGGCCCGACAATTTGCCGCGCGATTTCATCGTCGACTTTTCAAGCCGCACATTTGGCGTTGCGGTTAACCGCGAAAAGTGCATTTGCCATCAAAATTGACAGAAATCGCGCGGTATATCACTGGCATAAATATAAATTGAGTGGCGCAACAGCTCGAGGTGAACCAGGGCCAACCGCTCAACCATGCATGCTGTGTGTGTTGATTACTTCACATACAAGGGGACCTACAATTTTTTGCCGAATCCGAACGGCACGCTGAGATGGGGACCGTGAAAAAGAACGAGTTTTTTTTTTCAGGTGACGATGGCAAATCACTGGTCATGTGTTGAATATTCTTGCGGCAGAGAATCTTGCAATTATTTGCCGCTCGATTTTCTGTCGATGACGTTTTTGCTGCCTCAAGGAATAGAAAGAGCTTGTTTAACTCAGAAATCGCATAACGCGACTATAAAACTGAAAAAAGTTACAAGTCATTTCATTATCACATTTGCAAGCTACTGCTCGTGTGCTGAGTATTCTTGCGGTAGTAAATCTTGCGGTTATTTGCCGCAAGATTTTCGGTCAACGAGTTTATTGCTGCCTTTAGGAATGAGGAAAGCGATGTTGGTCAACCTAGAAATCGAATACTGCGACTATAAAGCTAAAAAAGTTACAATTTATTTTATATTTACGTTCTTGAAAAGAAAAGTGCTGCCAGATCCACAGTTTTTTTTTTTGATTTTTAAACCATTATTGCGGATTCTTTAATATTCCTTGTCAATAGATTAGCATGCATACCCGGTGAAAATAATCTGAGGAGCGTAAAATTTATGGTGTAGAGGTATTTAGCGCCTTGGTTATGAGTGAGTGCAATATTGGATGCTAAGGATGTCGTCCAAAAAAATGCATTAGCAGCAAGTAAGTACTCCAAAAATAGGGGTAAATGGGGCAATGTCGACTGATAAGCACAAACGATTTATACGTGATAAGCTCAGGTTCAGCGTTTTATGACCTGTCTTTGAAAGATTTGGAATACCACCAAGGACTAGGCAAACAAGGATAGGAGAAGCCAAGGTGCCAAAAAGTCAATCTCTTCTGTGTCAAAGTTCTGTGCATATTCCTGCTCCGATGATGCGTTAAACATTTCAATTTGCAGAGCAACTATTTAGCATTTAACAAAACGATTTCAAGGTGTTCAAATCGAGTTCCTCGCAAACTGGATTCGAAATTCAGGTAAATGAGTTGTAAGTGTGTTAATTTATTTGCCATTTAAAACAGAAAAAAAACTGGTTCAATTCCAAGTGAAATATTAGCACTTCTAAGGCCTAGTTTTTGTGGTTTACTCTACTAAGACTCTTGTAGAATGAATTGGAATTCGAATTGTCGATATGCAAAATCAAAATAATATTCCATCAAAACACAGCGAGTGCGTGTCGCATAATCTAAAAAAATTCTGCTTCGAATATGCGAGAAATTCAAATTTCATCACACATTTCCACTGATTGTCAGTCGTGTTGTCGATACCAGTACTGGATAAAAGACACATTTCCAAGTCCAATCGACTGCAGAAAACCCCAATGGAATAATATTGTTATCTGGAACGGAAGTTGAATGTATAAAAAGATTTGCAGTTGGAGTTGCCTCACCAGAGAGCTACAGTGCCTAACACTTTCTGCAGCAGAAGAAAGGAAACCACCGCACGAAATGCGCTCGAAAATAGTTTTTTTTTTTTTTTGCAAAAACTGCATTGTATAAGAAAACTTGCAAAATGGTCTCGTTTTATATAAGAGTCGAGGAAAAAAAAAACCCGTGTGTTATGAAGCGCGCCGCATAACATAACTCAGGTTGCTCCGACTGAATGTGTGACGACGATGACGACGTCGGTCGGCGCGGCAACCAAGTTGACTTGTAGGAAAGTAAAAGGAAAGACAGTGCAGCCTCTATGATAAAACTAGTAACCGCTTGGAAAACCTGTATTTTTCTTCCCACGCGGTTGCTGCTGCGCAGCGCAGACCCCGCCTGGCGTGTCGCCGTCATCGTGGTCGTAGTCTCCGTGTTAAGGCTGCGCCATTGCTATGCTTAGGCAACGAAGCAGCAAGCCAGCCAGCCATCCATCCAAAGACTTAAAAGACTCGGATTGCTAATAGTGATTTCGTACGAAAGTAACTAGTAACAAGTCTCGAGAGTAATTTGTCTTTCCTCACTTGTAGCTGCTGTGGTGGCAGTGGCATGACTGGCTGCAATTCATGGGGAAATAGTAGCTACGGTCTAGAGAGGGGTATCTATGTGCCTATTGTTTTCTGGCAAATACTATAATTATACAACTTTTTTCCAGTCGATAGAGTGCCCTTCGGCATGGAATTTTACATAACATTACGTTTTTATGGCCGAGCAGAAAATTATAGAGCTTGGCACAGCCATCTGATTGGGTGTTTTTTTACCTTTTTCGGGTCTCTCAAAACATCTGTTTTTTTTCTGTAAAGGTTTCAGCACAAAATGCATCAAAAGACACCAACAAACAGGCACGATAGATGTGTCTTACAGGTAGAATACAAATCAACTGACATGAATACCTGGACCTGGTTCTTAGATCAAACAACTCTCGTTGATATTTATCTTTGAAATTATCAAAAGGAAAAGAGGAAACCTTTTTCGAAAAATGTCCATTTGACAAGGGATTAGAAAAATAAAAGAAACCAAACACGTACCGTAGAGGGAACAGGATCTCCTCGTTCTTAACACACACGAATGTCGAGCCAAAACGAAGAGGCACAAAATTTAAAAATAAAAGCCTACCATCACAGGTAGGTTAGGCAGGTACTACGACCAAATAAAGATGATGATGACGACAACGACGACTACCTGTGTGTCGATTACCTAAGAAGCGGGAGGCTTATCTTCAAAAAATATAATAAAAAAAAAACATAAGAAGAAAAACAGGTAAAGAAAAAAAGAACCAAATAAATAAAAGAGAACAAAAAAAACAACAAGAACCATCAAAAAACCTGATATCAAGCAGGGCACAAAAAAAAGTGATTTTTTCCAAAAACCTGTTTTTTTTATGCATACCTACATATTTCAATATTTATCCGCATCTACAGGGTACCACACAATAAAATTCTAAGAGTATGTCTCATTAATTCGATTTTCAATTTGTTACTCGTAGTTTTTTTTCTTCACAGTTTGTTCTGGTTGATTGTTTTTGTTCTTTTGTGTTTTTCCTGTATTGCGCGGAGAGAATTCTTAATTTGATTATTTTTTTACATAAAAATGATTATAACTGCTAACAAGTGTCTAATTAAACTGTATGACAAAAGTCAAACATAACGTGGGTTTTACGCAGTAAAGAGTTACACTTTTTTTGACTGTCTGGCAAGTGTTTCTTATATTTCAGGCTGTCAAAGTTACGCTTCTGCTTTGTAGAGGGAATTTGCTACAGGTTGTTGTTTTACGTTGTTTTTTTTTTTGATTTTTAAGCTGTTTCTATGGGATTTTTATTTTTTAAGAGATTTTGCACTTGAGATTAGGTAAAACAAGAATTTATTTTGCAATGAAAAGGGATTTCAGTCGATTGTTTTAACCACTTAAATTCTAAGATCACTTAAACACGCGCAAAGACAAAGCTGGTGTCAACTCAAGAGAGAGCAACTAAAGTGTGCTGCGTATGAGCCGTTAGTAATGGTAGCATGACATAAATTGCATGCGTTTAAAATAGCGCTGTCAGTTATGTCAAAATTGATGTTTGCGTGGAATCAGTGGAGTTCGTTTAAATGGTAAACAAATGCTGTGCGGAGAGATTTCCAAATTATCATATAACCTTATACCATGTCTTCACCGGGCACTAATGCGCGATTAATATAAATTTTCATTAAATTCCCTTCAAATTACGCAATTAACCTTGCAAATTTTAATTCTCTCGACATGAAACTAAAAAAAAATCCCCTCATAAATCTCATTAGCCCTTTTCGAACACCTTTTTAACAGTTTGACAATCGAAAAAGTACACTGAAACTCTCCACGTATGACTGATCTCTCAGAATTACGATTTCTATTGGGATGCTTGCAACGGAAATTGTTTTCTCGCCTGATAAATGACATCGCCAATCGATTTCAGACCCAAAATGACAGAAAGAGAGTGCTCATGTCAAATTAATCCTATATTTGTCTGGCGGAACCACTTTTGGATTTATTCTTTATCGTCTCCCGCTAATCCTCGTATTATTGCAGGTTGAAACAAACTGTAAGGATAATGCCGCTATAGTAAAAATGCTGCCGCTAAATGCAACGACGTAGTGAAACCGCAGAAGGTGAAGTTTGTAGTTATTTAAGTTGAACATAGGAACTTTAACTTTTAGGTTATGTTTTTATATTTAAAGAAAACTTCTTGATCATACATTTTTAGCTTGGGTTAGTATAAAAAAACCCTAGTTGCTAGTTTGCCCATATTTTAATTCAAAAACAATTGGAAATATATTTATTCTACCAAAATAAATGACACATTATTTCCACGCTTAAATGAATTTTGAGTAAGGGGGGGGGGGGGGGGGGGGGAGTTTATCTAAACTCATAAGGGCCGGTTTTTAAGCCCAGGTTAAACCAGGATCTGTGAATCCCGAATCTAGAGTTAACCCAGAGAACAGTTTTTTAATGCAGTGTTAACTCCGTCAGTTAAGTAGTCAAAATCTTCGACTCTCAAAATTATTGTCTCTCTCAGCTCTCAAACACAGGAAAAGAAGTTCGAGTCATTTTCAGATGTCATTTTTTTTCAGAAATACGAAAAGTCAATGTGATTACCACAGAAAAAAAATCAAAGAAGATCATACTGTTCACGAGAGTTGATCCGAAATGAACTTACCAAATTTGGCGAGTTAAGCCAAAATTAACGCCGGATCAAAATTCACTGGAAAACTCATTATTGGGGTTGATCTCAGTTTAACCTCGAAGCTCGGATGATCTCGCACAGAAAAACTGGCCCTTGGAGGAAGCTATATTTATGTACAGTACCCGCAAAGTGGCATTATTTCTTGGAATAAAGCTTTTTTTTAACTGAGGTCGATTTAAATTCGAAGCCATTTCAATTTTCATTTGAAAAGCACGTAACGACTGCGCCAATAAAATAACAAGCCCAATAACTAAGTTGGTCTTGTAAAATAAGAGCTGCTGAGTTAAGTGATGTTACTGATAGTTAAGCAATGTTCAATTTTCATTTGAAAAGCAAGTAACGACTGCACCAAAAAAAAAAACAAGTGCAATAGCTAAGTTGGTCTTGTAGAATGTAAGTTTCTGAGTTAAGTGAAGTTACTGATGGTTAAGCAATGATTTTAAATTTTCATTTGAAAAGCACTTACCGACTGCTCCAATAAAAGAAAACAATCCCAATGCCTAAGCTGGTCTTGTAGACCGAAAGTTACTGAGTTAAGTGATATTACTGATGGTTAAAAAACGATTTTCAATTTTCATTTGAAAAGTATGTAACGACTGCGCCAATAAAAAAAAACAAGCCCAATAGATAAGTTGGTCTTGTAGAGTGTAGGTTACTGAGTTTTGTGATATTACTAATGGTTAAGTGCGCAACTGGTATTGGAGCCAGCTAGCTATGCTGTGAGGCGGTACATCTCAAGATGGAACTCTCAAGATAAATCGAGAAGACAGTGACTTGAACGACTCAATTGTCTGTGCTATATTGTTGTCTCTTTTACAATTGAACGCCCGTTTTGTATACTATCTTAGCTTCTTAATAAATATTGTCAACATGTGGCTTTTAAGGAAGATTTTTATTGTTGCTACACAGGTCCTCAGTGCACCCAATGGTTACTGAAATAAAAGTGAGCCCACAAAAAAAATCAGCTGACTGCATTAAAATTTTTTAGGGCAGGATTAATTTTTCAGAACAAGCAAAAGCGTTTGGTTTCGGACACAAGATAATCATATATGCTGCTAACTTTCTGACGATCTAAGTATTCACGATCAGTGATCTTGTGAATCCTTTTATCAGCTCCAACAAGATTTGCAAAATTATTGCTCAGAATGAGATAAACTTGGTTGAATAATGATACCCCGAAATGGTATAATCATAATCGGGTAATTTGGCACAGCGCGGGATAAATGGCGCATTTAATTTTTTTTCGGACTACACGTGTTTGGGCCCGTGTTTTGTCTCGACAGGTAGACACGGAAATTTTTAATTTAAGTGTTTAAAGCCAAAGACAAAGCTAATCTAAGCGAATAAGCCTTGATATATGAAATTTTCTGAAACTCTCAATACGATAAAATTTAAGTGTGTTTCTTCCTTGAACCTCGTGGTTCATAGGGCTTCAGAGAGGAGAAACCGTTTGTACAGGATCACCTTATTTCTTGAAGAACTATATTCGCCAGGAGACTACTGCCAAAAATGGTCTCATGGCACTGCCGTGGGAAGAACATGAAGAACTCTAATGGACCTACTAAGCCAAATCAGTGTACCATATCACCCGCCATTGTAGGGATGTGTCTTTTGGATAAACTCTTCTTTTACTTATCCATTCCACTTATAATCTTAAGCTGGCCAAAGCAAAGATTTCACTGTTCTCCAACAGCCAGAAAGTTCGTAAAAATCTAAGAAGATCAAAGCAGAGCTTTAAGGATCTTTAGGAATGTCTCCAGTTTTGAAATATTCTGTCGATTTAAAACAGCGTAAATTGTTGGGCATCAGGACATTAATTTCGTTTCTCTTTGGGTTGTAGAACCAGAAGAAGAAAACCTAATGTCAATTGGATCGATAGAGTTGTAGTCTCAGGATACCTGATAGAGTTTGATTTTGGTAATGCATTGTCATTGTTCTTCTACACTCAAACGTAGGTAGCAGCTTAACAAGCTTGTATACTATGCCTCCTAGCCATATCCTTTTCTGTTGTTCTCTAAAGTTAGCATTAATGTCTTGGCGAATTCAGATAAGTTATCTTATTTTCAGAATATGTCCAACAGAATTTGTAAGCTCAAAGCAAAATTGACACATCTCTAAGCAGTCTTTTGAAGCAATATAATTTTCTTCTTTACTTTAACTATAGGCTGGTTGATCGATGTCTTGTTTCTTTTTTTATTTTGCAGTCACGGCCATAACCATCAAAAAATTATAACGTTTCGTATGGTGTCATTTAATCAGCTTATTGTATAGCTTCAAATCTACAGAACCGTATCTGGCGGTAATGTAATAACCTCTCAGCAATAAAATTTTCACGATACGTAATCGTTTATTAAACGGGTGTGGGGAATGCGAAATGGCCAGTAAAGATAATCCCTGTGTATACATTTTTAGGTTATGTTACAATAGGCAATCCATAGTGGATTTTTTTTATAGATAGCTTTAAACATCAATTTGTTCTTCTTTCTTTTATAAGCGACAATTTTTTGCAATGAAGACACCCGTTACAAAAAAGGTATTGACATTCGTTGACAGAGTGACAACTTTGCTTTGTATTTTTTACCAAGTTTATTCTTATGGTAAACATTTAGCTGGTTTGGACACGTTGTTCGCATGCTCCCTGACAGACTTCCTAGACAGGTCATGGTAGCCGAGATGCGAGTCCCGCCTTTGGATTGCGCCACAGTCTCTTGAGTTTGTGGCGGAAGATCGAGAACGATGGAAAGACAATTTAGCCACCCTCGCTCCATGACCCTTTTAAAGGATAAGCGGCCTTAAGAATCGATGTGGATGATGAAGTTTATTCTTAGGCTGACCATACACCAGATCAGTCAAAATAAGACATTTTGCCGCTAAAACAACAATTACTATTCGCGCAGTGATTCCAACACATACTTAAACGAACAATTTTGTTGCGTCGACTGACCCAAGTATGCTCAGCCTCAAACGGGGATCGAGAAAGAGAGCCTCAAAGGGACAATCTCCGATAACGATCACTCCGATAATTAATCGATTACTAGGTATGGCAATTTCCGGATAATAACAAAATTATAGCAAGTAAAAATGTATATAAGATTTGAAACTTTGAATAAAAGTTCACTTAATTTTCTAATACAGCAATTATGGCCAATACCTAAAATACTATAATTCTGAATAATTAAAATTATAGCAACTTTAATATATTGCAATAAATATTTTCCTTTTACCCCGGTACACTTCGCTCATCTCCCATAATATTTATACAAAGTTAGTAGAGTAGTAAAGTGCCGTAATGTGTCATAAAAATATAATCCAAAATCGTTTTTCAGCTTTGAGCGATAACTTTCGATTTATAGGAGATCACTTAAGGTGAAACTCAAAACGACATTTAAGTGTATAAAATTTACTCATTACGCACCCTTCAACCTCATTACAAAATTTATGACAGCTTTTTGAGATGCTATAAAAAATTATGGCAAATCGCAAAACTTTATAAAACGATTTTCCTTCTACCCTAACACACTTTTCTGGTACCTTTCTGCGTTTTTAAATGCGAATGTGGTTCCTGATGTGTCATATTTACTCAATCAAACATCATTTTCCAAACGACAGCTATACCGTTCGATTTATAGAAGATCACTTAAGGTGAAACCTTAAAAGACATTCAAGTGTCTTAAATTGATTCATCACGCGCTCTTCAACCTCACTGCAGTAATTATGACAGCTCTCTGAGTTGCTATAAAAATTTATGGCAAGTCCTAAGACTTTAAAAAACGATTTTCCTTTTAACCGAATGCGTTTTTAACGCGAATAAAGTACCTAATATGTCATAAATACTCAATCAAAAAAAAAATCATTCTGCAGCCGCCAGCGATAACTTTCGATTTTTCTTCCAGCAATTTTATTTTTAATAATTAATAACCTATTCAAAGTATTAATCTGTTTATGACTACATGAATGTACATATATAACGTTATAGCAAGCCATACGAAAACATTAAGAACGAGTAAAAAAAAAACACCATACAAACGACGAAAGAATGACAGAACAAAAAAAAAGTTATCGGAGGCGCTTAGCAGCGTAAGGGGAAATAACCGCTTATTAAACCGGAGTTTCAATGTATCAATATTAAAGATTAATTCTAAAAATTATACATTTCAAGTGTATTCATTTATATGTGAGTGTGTGTGTGTGTTTTTTTTTCTAGAACCCGGATTAAAACGCCAATTGACGTAATGACCTCTAGAGGTTGCAACAACAAAATTGTTTTCTTTTTTTTTTAAATTTATGTCTATCTTTGCATTTATTATCACGCTTTTTTGTGGTTATGTGTACGTATTCGCCGCGTACACATTCACTTCAATGGAAGGAAGAGGAAGTTTTGAAATTTCCATTTGTGCTGCAGGAAACGATCACTCGCTTCACCACCAAACAAAAAAACAATCAGCAACGACTAAAGTGATGGTAATGGCGCAGCCTGTGAGCAGTTGTTGTGGTGCAGCGACGCGACGTGTTATGTGACGAAAGCAAGAAAAAAACATGCAACACTGTGAGTCACAATGCAATCGGTAGTTATGCATCCTACTCTGTACGCAACAGTGATCGTGAGATGGTGAAAGTAAGTATTTCCCCGTCAATCGGCAACAGGGGGCTGCGAAAATGCGAAACAACGCCACAAGTTGTTGCGTTAGATACTTTTTCCTTGTTAACCAAGTGTAGGATACATTCCCATTTCGGTTGTCATTATACCGAAGAAGCGCGGGGATACACACAACACGCACACCATCAAACAAGATGAAAGATATCTTAACCGTCAATTGGGTGCTACATCAATTCGATATTACTATCGTTACGTAACGCCTAATTGATGTACAAACTTGTTGCGGTGTAGTATCGGTGGTGCGCGATTACACCACGCTTCGCGAAATATCTCTCCCTCTCTCTTTCTCCTTGCCTCTCTACATGCATCGTCGGTTTTTTCATCGTTTTTTTTTGTTTTACTTTCTCGTTCGATTATAGCACAACGACGACGACGGTGTAATTAAAATCCTTCCTGGGTTGACTGAGTTGTACACACAAAGGTGGGTGCACCCTGTACACGATTGCAAAAAGTTATGCCAAATTCATATGCCATGCCTGGATAGATTCGAAGCCCCAGTGGACTGGTTTTTTGAGTCAAAAACCTGCCAATGGCATAAAAATCTTAAGCCAACCTGACAGCGCGTTTTTTTTTCATCATTTTCTGCGACTAAACATCTCGTGGAAAGGCAAATGCGATCGCCACAGCAGCCACAAAAATCGTTTCCAACGTTGCCAACAGTGTTAATTTCTTAAGCAATTATAAGTTATGCAAACAGCATTATGTATTTAAATTAGTTGAATTAAAATTCGAGAATGATCCCTCGCTTGGGTGTGTGTGAGTGTCTGTGGTAATAAAAACATTTACATAATAAATTTTAAGGTCTAGGCCGGGTCGCTATATTAATTTGGTTATCAATGTGCTAAACGATGCTGCTCACGGTTTTTCTTGTAGATCGCTGTCTAATGGCCACCCTGGATTGTTTTTTTTTTCGTAGAGTTCCATGGTCAAATCTTTCAACACACATTGAAATACCATTTAGGTATACAAAGTCGTGTATTGTATATATATTTCATTTCTTTCAAGAGAATGGAATTTTTTTTTAATTGATTGGGAACGCATTCTGGCAACCACATGGCAACCATGTGATGCCTACTAAATGGCATCTCTTCTGCGTCCACTCGAAAATGACAAACTGCTGGTTGTTTGAAACATCCGTCATTTAGTGTGTGACTAAGAAAATTGCGTCGCCATTTCATCCTTTCGCACAGGGTGTTCAATTTCTTTTTTTGCTGATAGAGAAAGAGGACTTGACAAACATAGCAGTGTTGCCACTGATAAGAGACTTAACTCGCACTGATATAGAATAATAAATTTAAAAATAAACACCCAACGAGATTATAAAAGTCAGTGCGATAAGGGGGCATATAAGTGGCAAACAAAGAACATTAACTTGGCAAATACCTACTATACTAATCAAAGTAAGTTTTTTTTTTCTTTTTGCACACTCAGCGTTTTATATTTTATTTATTTTTTTTTTTTTCGTAAGAAAATATATCTCTATAGTGATTGTGATATCGCATGATAGAGATAGAATTATGTATTGCGATTTATTTGTTTTGTAAAGAGTGACTGCTTTATGGCTTGAAAATAATAAGAATGGCAAACGTGAGCTGTGGTTATTTTCGATGTGAGCAACATCAACAAAACGATCTTGAGTCATGAAATTCGTTTGAATTAACGTTTGGCTATTTGGCACATTAGTCGAATGGGTAATCAAATGTACCTACAACAAGTGCAAATGAGTGCTAACTGATTTAGCAAGAAGCAGCAGCAAAGAATTGCGATTTATAGCAAGAAACGAGTATTGAAACCGGCGCGCGGCGCCGGATGTGGTGTTTGCTTTGGAAGAACGTCCGGGTGCGGATCATGGAAAAGTTTTTTTTTCTAGATTTGTTTTGGTGATTCGATGCTGAATTAGAAAAAGAGACTACATTTACTTGGGTTTTGTTAGGCTTTGAAGCTCCTACAAAAAGAGGAACGTTCAGGAGTCCGTGATCGGAGCCAACAACAAAAATTGTAGTTCTTCATAGAGCGAGAGCCTACAATGTTGGTTTCAAAGAGCCTTGGTTAGACTTGCAAGGAACATATATGGCCGTTTCACATTCAGTGCGAGAGCCAGAGCAGCAGCGACAATACAATATTATATGGGAAGTATTTTCTTTAACGGATACAAGACTTGGTGCAGTAACCCACACATCTACAATGGAAACGTCGGTCTTCGTGGGAATCTTAATGTTGAGCAGCTTATTCTCCGATTCTTCGATGGTTTGCTCGCATGCCCCCTCAAAGACTTCCTAAGCAAAAAAACAGGTAGTGGGATCAGGTAAAGGCGCAATCCCGAGTCCCGCATGGGGATTGCGCCTGAATCTATGGAGTCACCCTCGCTCCACGACTGCCTTAAATGTCCATGGCCTGGCAATCACACGCACGACCCTAACCTAGAACTGCAGAAAAGACCCTGAAAGGGGCAATAAGTTTTTTACGGTCACACCTCCGCGAGGGTCTGACAAACTCTCCAAGATATGAGTATGATTTGTAATGAGATCCTTCTCCTCAATTCGCCATACGAAATCGGCAAAAATATTTAGTACCCCCGCACTGTGCTTCAAAACACCTTCAGAATGCGAGGGCTCTTCTGAGCAGTGAGTGCGAATTAGTTTAAGAAGCTGTAGACGGACTAAGGGAGCCTTATTTTGCAACGTCTACCGCAAACTGCATTATTTCTTACTTTTCCCAGGTAGTGTAGTCACCCTACGCCTTGAGGAATGGTCCTTTAAGCTTGGCTCTTACTTTAAACGTGTGTCATTGTACTTGAATGCTTTTCTTTAGCAGAGCATCAATAATGAGGCAGTCCTGCAAGGGGTGTTACGGTGGTACTGTTTATGATCAGGAATTACCAGATCTAAGATATCCAGCCTTAAACTATACAGCAATAATTGGTTTGGCTTCTTGTTATGACTTTTGTGGATCCGGGTGGATCTGAGTGACAGCCGTACCCGCTCGCATAAGATATGTTGATGTATGTAGGAATTAACGATCCATACAAACGGTACCAAATGAGAGTCGGGAGCAGAATTGTGTTCTTAAGGAACAAGCAAGAGACTATTGAAGTCAAGTAGAATTTCTAGACATGCATTTGTGTGATCCATGAATTTTTAGGTTGATTGACAATGCTTTTTTGACAGGGTTTGCAGGACCTCTCTTTTGAACATGGCATCCACTGGCAGATCGCTTACTTATACTTAAGGTGACGCTACAGTCCGGGGTGGACCTGGGCCAAATAAGATCGCTTATTTTTCCAAAATCTTAAATTTTAATAAAAAAAGATCAAATCAATTGCCCTACGCTGGCAGATCACTTTTTGCTTAAGATATAGACAAAAATTGACTGAAAATATTGCAGGTGGTTTGCATCCTCGCATAGTAATGAGTTTTGGGTAAAGTTTTATTTATAAAGAGATCACCAATGACGATACTTGCACCATAGAAAAACAATGGTATAAGTACTTATTTAAAACTTTCGAAAAGGAATATTATAGCACCGATTTCTGATCATCGAATTTAAAGATCGTAACTTTGTTCCTCGATATGCGTAAAAAAATTATGCGTGAGACTACAATTTGAGCTCAAGTAGAGTTTTTAGACAGAAGCTGAAAACAGCCGAAAAGAGAAATATATGCCACGATTTAGGAGTCCAGTTAAGCCATGAAGCCTCGGAAGACCAAAATCGCACGAATAGAACTCTGAAGCCCGAAGCTTGAACTCCTTGGCAGGTAGAATAAGATCAAAAGTCTACTGAGTTCATAGGAAAGAGAAGCGAAACACAGAATCATCCATTCCTCGCTTTCATAAATCGGCTGTCAGATTATTAAGCGAAGAAAGAGAAAGGGAGAAAACGCAGAGCCTTGAGGAATCCCACAGTATTTAAGGAGTATGCACTGTAGGAAGGCAACATAGAATGATCCGTCGCACGTTTTCTTATGTCTAAACGAATTAAGCCTAGCACAAATGAACCCTCAGATTAAGATAATAAATAGGACAGGAGAAAAAGCATATCCCTGAGGAATCCCACTGTTTGGAGGAATATATATTGTAAGGTAAGCAATTTTTTTATACATATTTTATACGAAAACACAGTTCAGGTCACTCAAGGTGGCCGGTAAATTGATAAATCTTATCACTATAACCCGCGATAGTATTTTCTTTTCCCTCAAGGTTTCTGCTTACAGTCACAAGGAAAGTCACAGTCTTCTCAAACTAAAAGTACTTCCCAATTGTTATATTTGCCACATAATGTGTTGGGAAATAGTTGTTACGTGCGCTGGTATTAAGGATGTTTAATAAACATGTCGTACTTCAATTCGAATTTGAATTTCGTAAACACTTGTATGCCTTAGGCGACAAAGTAATTAATCGACTAAAGGTTGTAGGTTGTTAGCAGTAAATTGAACAACAAAGCGATTGTTTTTCAATTTCGCCCAAGAGTAAATGAACCGATGTAAAAATGTCTACCTGTGCCATAAAATAGTTTTATTTGCGATTTAAAAACTTCTCGGAAATCTACAAGTTTCCAAGAAACACTAAATAAGGAAAACTCCCTGAAGGATTTAACAGCATTCCGATTTTATTGGATTTTAAATGAATTTTCGTTTAGTGAATATAATTAAAGTTTATGGCATAATGTCGGTGTGTCCGCCTGCGAGAGCATTTAGAAAATGTAAATTTATACATTTTTACAGATATGGTGTTGCTGAGTTTTTATTTATTTTTTTTTTCAAATGAATTTAGAAATTTAAATTAGTTAAGAACTTGATTATTGGGAGATCATTGATCATGATAACTGAAGTGATTGCATTAGGAAAGATGGTTAAAACTTAATCGCATGGATATCGTCAAGAACCTTTGCCTTATCGTCAAATACTAAGTCCTCATTTTCCACAACACAATCCAAACTTAAGCCTGCCTAAGCCACTAGAACTATTATAAAAATGCCTGCACTTTACTATCTTTTCTAGATACACTTGCGGTATCTTTCTAACACACTCTCATCTTGCAGCAGGCATACACTGGACTGTCGAGAATAAAACGAGGCCAGGAGGAAGTTGATTACCACATACCTACTACACCGGAGTGAAATAGAAAGAGAACATTGAAAATCGAAAGTAATGTAACGAAAGTAGTGCGTAAAGTGCGCCGTAATGCTCAATTAAGATACCGAGTAAAAGATAGAAAAAAAAAAGAAATAAAAACTCATAGTGTTCCGAGTTTGGAACTTTTGTCGCTCTGGAACTTTCAATTTTCTTTGAACTTGAATGTGAATTATGGAGATTAAAGATTTTTAGTTGTTTTGCAATATTTTGTATTTATGACAACCCGGTCATAACCTTGACAAGTTTTTTTTCTTCTCAGAAAATTTAATTAATATTTTTTTTAAGTTTTTATTGGCAACGACCTTCGGATCAACGAGTAGCGAAATGAATTATTGGCGCTTCGACAGAAATTCACAAGAAAAAAAAAATGGAAGATGCTTAAGTAAATAACAGAAGTTAGCCTCGTGAGTGTGAACTTAAACTACTTATTTGAGGCCACTTCAAAAAGCCTTGTGTTACCTTATTAGGATTGGGTTTTCCATGGATCAAACTGCTGTGGTTTAAAAAAAAATTTTTGGATTGATTCCAAAAAATTCACGAACAGTTGATTCGAGCAATCCATGATCGCAATTCGGAGGATCGCCTTAAGCCAAAAAGTGTAAGAATTGCACAGCAAGAATATCGTCCAAAGGATCGAAGCAAATTGAAGAGATGAACATACCTACCAAAGATCATTATGTTTATGATGCTCATGTCGCGCATTGATAATAAATGTTATACAAATATAACACTCAAAGCCCACAGGAATTCTCATGCTGCAATAAAATTATGCTGAAGCAAAAACAAAGTTTTGAAAGATCAGCAGAAAGATCGGTATGGAAAGTCAATTCTTGCATCACCGGCCATGAAGAGATATCGTACAAGCTCGAACAAAAATGTGACGTTCTTAGCATTTGCCGATATTTGATAAGATCCCTGTCCGATCTTGGCAAAGAACGTCTCTCTGTGAACTTTTTTTTTTATTTATTTATTTAAATATTTAAACGCTGGAAAAGTGACAACTGTCGAATGTGATTTTTTTGGATGATGAATTTAAAAATTGCAAACGGATTACATTACAAGAGATATTTAGTGAAGGTTTGTAAAACCATTTTCAACTGAAACATCAATGTTCATTATCACTGGCAGATCGCTTCTTCTTCTTTTTCTTTTAGGGACGAGTTTTTGATCTGAAGTGATGGATCATAACCCTCCCACTCTACTACATTCCTTATTGTCCGCTTATGGGGTATGCCGATTTGACCTTAGAATATACTGGCAGGCCACCCGATTTTGCATCTCTTCGACACTGAAGCAAAATAAATGCTGTTGCCGTAGCATTTGTTTGATCCACGATTTCAAAGGCCTTCCTTTCTTTCGCGATTGTGCTGGAATATTGATTGACTTTGACTTTTTGACATGGTTTGTAGGATCTCTATTTTGAACCTGGCAATACAAACTGAGCCGATCGTGATCCACTGGCAGATCGCTTATTATTCTAAAATCTTAAATATTAATAGAGAATGATCGACGCAATTGCCTAACGCTGGCAGATCACTTCTTGCTTAACATATCGACCAAAAACGAAAAAACATATTGCAGGTGATCTGCAACTAAGGCTGCAAGATTTCATCCTCGCATAGTAATGAGTTTTGGGGAAAGTTTTATTTATGAAAAGATCACGAAGTATCATACTTGCACCATAGAAAAAAAAAAACAATGGTAGAAGTACTTAGTTAAAACTTTCAAAAAGGATAATCATAGGATTGATTTTCTGGTCACCTAATTTAAGAATCGTCACTTTGTCCTCCGATGCCAACAACGTCATGCATGGGACTTCTAACAAAGAAAGGCTTGGGCTGTTTCAAGGTAAAACCACTTGCATTTGGAGAGATGAGAACGGTACCTACCAATGATTACGGCCACCGGTAATGAAAGCCCGTGAAGCTCCCCGGCATATTATATGGAATAGAACCCAAGTACGTAAAACTCATTCTTCTCTTTTGATAAATTGGGGTCACTGGAAGATAATTTTTGTATGATTCAGTTTTTTAAACGTTTAAACCTGTGGAGAAGATCACCCCCGCCAAGGACTTACCATCGGGTGTCATTGTGCTAGAGATAGCTTCAGCTCTGCAGTAGAGATAAAGAGCAACCAGATTTTTATAAGAATTAGCTTTAGAATCGCAAGGCAAGGATCACTGAATGTAACACATATTAAGCGTGAAGAAAGTATGGGTACAGAAAAAGCTACCCTCAAGTAAGATCACCTTAAAAAAATTTCGAGGAGTACAGCCATTCAATTGAAATATGCAAAAGTTAATTTGGAACCAATTTGTTAAGGATTGCTGGAAGATCACTTTTTCGTACTTGATACACACTCAGTTTTTTAAGCGATAAAAAATTAAATATATATATAAAAAAATAATTCAAATAAATCATTTCGTTTCCTGTGTAAATATCATGTGTTTTCTGTTTCTTTCTAGAAAATTTGATGAGGATCAGAAAAGAACAATATCACTGCTCACGAAACTATTTAAGATCAAGAATCGTTAAGTTAACCAAATTAGTGTGATCAGCACCACGGATCACGGGATTTTTTCATTAGGCAAAGCCAAGATCACTTAAAAATATATTAAAAAAATTTATCGAGTTCACTGAGCATAGCGAATAAATTATTTATTCGAAATTGAAAACCTAGTTTTCAAGCATTTTGTTCTGGGCAAATATGATCGCATATTTTTGGCGATCAGGACCACTGTAAGATCACTTTCTCTACATAAATTTATAAAGAAATCTTGACAAAATAAATGACCTTCTGATGATAGGAAGAATGAAAAACTTCATATCAATTTTGCTCCTGATTTGCCATAAAATCAAATAAATTAAGAACAATGATCGAAGGGATCGAAACGTCAATGATCAAAGGGAACGAAATCCATTTAAGCTAGATAGAAAATACTTGCACTCTGGACTTTGTTTACAAATTTTTTTGTTATCTATTGATCGATTCAAAAATTTAGCTTAAGCAAAGAGTTCACCACTTTATCATGGAGAATAGTAGGATGCAACCTACACGCTTGTTAAGAATATTTGAACTTCGCGGAAATTCACGACACGATCAGACCATTTATTTGTTTTATTTTAGCGATCAATACCGATCGATAAATCCTGTATTGCGCACAATGGTGTTTAATTATGTATGCGATGCCCCAAAGCAATGAGTCAAATGCATATCCATACGACAAAGGACATACAAAAACTAGGCCCTAATCTAAGTGTTTTTTAATGAGCTGATCATTGCCGGTCTACGGCTTTTTTACCGACCACATGGTCCTAAGTTCACCGACAAAGGACAAACGAACTAGGCCTCGTTCTACGATCGACAAATCCTGCAATGAGCACAGTGGTGTTAAATTTTGTATGCTAAGCCCCAAATCAAGGAGCAAAATTTTACATGATCACCCCTTACTTATATGACCATCAGAAGATCGCTTGTATCCATGCTTCAAAGGACATAAGTACTAGTCTCTAATCTAGGCCTTTTTTTATGAGCTGATCATTGCCGATCGACAGCTTTTCTAGCGATCACATGGTGCCAAGTTTCTATTCAAATGCAGCTCATAAAACAACACCCGGGGAGTCATGCCATTCGGTTTAATTATTATTTTCAACCCAAACCGCACAAAGGCCGGGGGGAACTCGAATAACCCCATAGCATTGCTGCACTCTCTATACACAACACACACGATCGGCATTGTGTTGAGTGTGAAACTGTGTGCTGTGCTGGGCTGCACTGTGTGGTGGCTCTTTGGTTCTGTTTATTTTTTCCCGCCAAATATATGTACAAATTATGTATGCATATTTCGTATGGAAAAAAAATACAAAAAAAAAAAAAAAATAAATCGCGAATCACACGCAATCAGAAGCGCAATGAATGCAGGGAAATAAAAACACACAAAAAAAAATACGAAATTATAATAAACGTACCTTGAGTAGAAATTCACCACAATCGTGATAAATAGATGCGTTGTTGTGCATGATAGCTGCAGACATTTTTTCAACGATCGATTTAGTCATATAGCTGGTTGAATGTTTAAAAAAATAAATGTTTTTTTTGACGTCCTTTCCTTTCTCGCTCGAAGATCACGGGTTCCGGATCGAGACGCTTTGTTACTTATACTTGCTGCTGCTACTCTTTGCTGGATGATGTTGTTGCTGACTTTTCTTTAAGTTTGAGTTGCGCGAAATTTCCGTATTTCGTTGTTGTTCTCCTGTTATGTACAGTATACACCGCCCTCTGTGTGTTGGCCTCGAGTTATAGTCACTTTGCTTGTGTCTTTTATAGTGCTCCGAGTTTCCTTATTATTTCTACACGCCTTTATGAGCGCCGTGTGTGCTTTTGTGTTGCGAATGTAAGTTTATTAAATATACGTCGTATATTTACAATTACATTGTATACGAAAGTAACCGTTTAACTAGACACGAATTCAAATAAATTATTAAAAGAAAAATCCTCCCGCGACTCTCGGACAGTGTGTGGGTCACAGTGAGTATAATGTAACGGGCAGCAAGATCGGTCAAACAATACCAAAATAATGGAAAAAAAAACTCTGCGGGGAGCACTGACAGCTTTTAAGCGATCGATCTCCAGCTACGAACGCGACAACCACGACTACTACTAGTATGGGGCGACGACTACGAAAAAGCACGCCTATCCTTTGTGGCCGCTCCGGCTATGGACAATTTCAAGATTGTGGCTACTCTGTTGCGAGTGTTGCTGCTGCTGCTTGTTGCTCTTTGTGTGCGCTTCTTTTGCTTGACAACGATGGTGACTCGTGATTGTGGTGGTGGTTGCTTCTTCTGTTTTTTGTTACTGATTTATTCCACGTTCTTGTTTAAAAAAAAAACTGATTATGGGCTTTTTTTTAATTTTTATTGATTCACAGTCGAGAGGAAATTTTCCACACACATTCACTCTTATTTTGTATTAAATATTTTTAATAAATTAGTAATAAGAAAATAGATAAATTTATTTTTTGAGATCTTTTTTTTTAAGTTGAAACTTTGTAGTCTACGGATTTTTTTGTTTTCTATCACTTGGTTGTATTTGGCAGTAAAAAAAACTATTTTGTGTTAACACTTTTTTTTAAGGGCTCATTTGTTTTTTTGTTAATTTTTTTTTCTTGAAACGATCGAAAGCGATTTTTTGCACCAAAAAATTATTCCCAAGAGTTGTCAAAAAAAATTACAAAATTCAGTGATCACGTTGACTTTTGTTTCTGTACTGTTTGGTCTCGTAAGTAACCTCGCGTGCACTTCCAGCGCCGCTCGTTTTCTAACTAAATGATCTTTCGGTCGGTCGATCGGTGTAGGAAACTCGTTCGGTTTTTGTTTGCTGTTTCGCTTTGTGGTTCGGTTCGTCTTTCTGGTTTTTTGATTTGCTTTTGAGGTTGTTTTCGTCGTGGTTGGGTATTTTTTTTGTTCCTTTCTTATTGTCATGTAATTACAAAACGTAATGATGTGTGTATAGCAAGTACTCGGGTGTGTGTATGCGCTCGGTGTGGGTTAACGGCCTGTGATGGTATTGGTAGGGTGGTGTGTGTTGTGTTTGCTGGGCTGCTATAGCAAATGGACCCTTTGCACTGTGGTGTGCACTTTATGCAGTTTATGCAGGCACCAGCACAAATCGCCGCAATTAAAAAAAAAAATATTGAAGGGCTCCTGCACCAAAAAGGAGAAGAGAACATGATGCGTCTTGGTGCCAAGGCGCAGGTAGAGGTATCGGTATCCTAGGGTCGTTTTGAAAACGCACCATGTAACGGGGTTGATCCTTTTTTTCTCTGTTGAGAACATATTTTTCTTCTCCGGTACTTGACAGCAAATCTCTTGGGCTGATGACTGACAGTCCCGTGTGGGGGTAGTAAAATAGAAACCTGATTGAGGACTACGGGATAATTGTAAATTGGAAATTATTGTATGACAACGACTCGATGTCGTGCACATCGTTGCGGGGGGTGCTGCTGATGCAGGGGTGCATGCAACGGATTGGATCTGGGTGTTATGTGAAATTTTGAAACTATGTTTATGCTCTATTATTGGATGGGTAGGTTGAAAGACTTGCAAATTCATTGTACTCGTAGACGTAATTTGGGCCCGCATTTTGGAAGATGGTCGTTTGCCAAGGCCAGAGCCAGAGCTACTGTTTATGGTTCCCACAGGAAATTTCGAGGAATTGCTTTTGGTATTGTTGAACTTGAGCTTCGCAGGAAAATAAAATGATTATTTTTTGAGTGTGGTTTAGGCAGGAAGGTAGATAGATCCCTCCGTATATAATGTACATTTTGAAACATTTCCAGACGATTTGCTTACTTTAATCGATTTAATAGTCCAGTCATATTTGCAGCAAGTCATAGAAAAATTAAGACTCATAATGATAAATCTTCACGTTCCTCAGGGTTACTTAAAACGGCCACGGTTTATCGAAGCGTTGTATCGAATACTTTTTGATGGTTTAGGGACCAATCGGTTTTTTTATTTTTATATAATTTAAAAATATTTAAATTAAGTTTTGTTAAGGAGTTTAGTAGATACATTTCAAAAACCTTTGTTATAGTTTGCCAATATTATTCCGGTTTATCATAATGCATACGGCCTCTACCAGGCCATCTGGTACGGCTTTAAGCAATTTTCTTAAACTCTTTTTCCAACACTTTTATGGTTGCCTGTATTTTTACACCAGATTCTTCGGGGTCGACCGAACCAAGATGGCAAAGGTCCGGTCCATGTGTTCCATTTTATAGCATATATATCTGGCATGGGTCACCCTTCAGTGGGGTTGAACCGCTGCTGTTCTCGCCCTGGATGACTGTGCATATTCCTGATCTTTTGTCAAATGAAGTTCAGCGTCGAATAACTACCTCGTGACTTTCGTTTAGCCTTGCAGCCTTATAATACTTCTTCAGCGATTTTATCACTTGACTCGTATTCGCCAATTCCCTTAAAATTAATTGAATATAGAGGTCGCGAGTATAATCCCTACTTGTCCTACTAGGTTTTTAACGCTTTCTTCTTAAACTTGATAACCTGCCAAGATAGGATGTTTTTAAAGTCATTCCCTGTTATCTGGGTTCTCGCAGCAATTTTTCTTCTTTTTCTTTAACGCGCGAGTTTATGTTCTGAAGTGATGGATAATAACCCTCCCACTCTACTGCATTCCTAATGGTCCGCCGAATCGACCCCAGAATACTATAGCAGGCCACCCTGTTTTGGATCTCTTCGCCACTGAGGTCAAATATATGCTGTTGTTGTTGCATTTGTGTGATCCATGACTGTTAAGGGCATCCTTTTTTCGCAATTGCGCTGGAATGTTGACTGACGTTGCCATTTTGACAGGGTTTGTAGGATATCTGCTTTGAATATGGCAATGCCAACTCAGCCGGTCGTGCTCCATTTTCCTGGAGATAGGTTCCTTAACATGGAGGCTTCCTAGGATCTTCGTACTTCTTATTCTATCTCGCTTTGTTTCTCCTGCTGTCATGCGAAATATCTTCAGCTCAGCTGCCGTTAATTTGCTTTTATGTTTTTTATACGCTTGGTAGTATTGTAAGCCATATGTGAGCCCCGACGCACAACTGCGGTGTAGAGCCTTCCTTTCAGCTAAGTGAGTATTTTTCGGTCAAAAGCAATAGCGAAGTTTTGTCGTCACTGCATCGACCCTACGCTTACGCGATGATTGATGTCGTTTTAAATGTTTGCTTTGCTATTGATCATAGATCCCAGGTAGTCAAAATTTTCACACCAGGGAAGCACATTTCCATTAAATTTAATGTCTGAAATTCGCTCGGGTGGGTCTGAGAATTGGCAGCACAGGTACTCTGCCTTCTTTTGACTAATACGATACCCATTCCCCTCCAAAACTTCCACCCATATATCAAGTGCTTGCTGCAGGGATGTATGATCTTCACTTATGATGGCCCCATCGTCAACGCAGAATAACTGATGTATTTTGGAGTCCGTCAATTTTCCTTCACAATTGACAATCAAGGACTACAACGAAAAGTAAAGGGCTTAGAACGCTTTCCTGGTATACACCGACTTTAATTGGAGACTCATCAGTGGCTCCGGAAGGATATTTTACTCATGTCCTTGCTTCTGGAACTCCTCGTTTTCTTAGCGCCCCCCATATCAGATCTCGTGGTAATCTATCGAAAGGGGTTTTAAAATCAACCAGCAATGGTTAAAAATCTGCAATGGTGATCTTTAAGGGCATAACGATGTGTTTCCATTATGAGCGTTTTACTTTGGATTGCATCAGTGGTTCATTTGCCCGCGACGAACGCACACTGGTCCTCAGATAGCCATATTATTTTCCGCAGTCGACAATCTAGTACCCGCTCGACGATCTTCCTTATGTGGACATCATCTTGATAGAGCGGTTATTGTCACAGCTTCGTGTATTACCTTTACCTTTGAACAAAAGAAGAAGATAAATTTCCCTCCACTGATTAGGTATTGGATCACTTCTTATGAGTTTGGAGATGAATGTCGTGAGCCAATTGGTCCCGCTGTCTCCCATTTTTTTTCCAGAACTCTAAGGGCATTTGATCCGGTCCAACCGCTTTTCGCTTCTTGGAGCACTTAACCGCCTGCCCAACCTCTTCGACTATGATGTCTGGTACTTCTTCCCGGTTAGGAGTAGTTTCTTCTGGAAAGTGTTACCTGGGAAACTGTTTATTCAAAAGTCCAGCACAAATACTGTAGCCACCTGTGAAGAATTTTGTCATCATCCAAAAGAAGCTGGCCCTGAGTATTGTTGATGTCCTTTGACGAACGAATCTCCTGGGCATTTCTCCTCGTCTGAGCGGCAATCTTGAAGAAATTCAAGATTAGCCGCCTTCAAAGTGATTTCGCAAAGGTCCTGTATGGCCTGGTGTGTATCAGCAGCCTGGGAAAAAAGTTCCTCCAACTTCCGATACAGGCTCTCCATTCTCTTTGCTTGAACTTGGTCGCACTTCTTCTTGCTGCGGGAAACAAAAGCTCTTCCCTTGGGATCGCCTTGATGAAAGTCGATACAGAATGCATCTTTTTTACTCTGCTCGCACCCAACTTGGAAAGTACATATTACTTACGATATTCCAACCTCACCTTGCATCACCAGCTTGAGAGATATCAACGACTCACTTGGCTTTGAAAAATTCATGATGTCATCAAGAAGATCTGCCTCAAGGATGATACCGATTCCGTTCTTACCTTGTTCGGTTCCGTAGCAGTACATCTTGTTAGCTTTTGTCTTAATACAGTAATTTTCTTTTGTCTTCTTCCAGTAATTTTTAATCTGTGAAGCAAGAGCAGAACACGCTTTCGAATCATGTTCCTTAGTTTCTTTTGTTTCTCCACAGTGTCTACAGATTTCAGTGCGGCTGTAGCCCAGTTTGAATATTTGGTAGTTATATGCTGCATGTCCTGTGAGAGCTCCACATAACAGGCATTCTAGGGCTTCCTTGGCTCTTTTCGGGTTGTACTTGAGGAATTTTTTGGAATGTTTGTAACCTTCCAGATTAATCCAATTTTGTAAAGACATATTAATAATCCAGCTTTTTATTTGATGGTTAATGTCTGCCATGGTGAAACCACAGAGCGGATAAGGACCTATAAAGGGAACCTCAGCTCGCAATTGGGTTGCATGTCGGCCATTGCCCTCATAGTTTTCGTGTCCCCTGGCGCCCAGTGGGGACATTTCATACATTGTTTATGTCAAGGGAAGAACTAAGTATAAATACAAGGAAACGCTTACCGTTTTCCAGGTTTGTCGACGTAAATGCTCCCCCAAATAGTGTTGTGCGCATTCACAGCTCATCGAATCAGCAATGGCATATACAGAGCTTGTTATAATGCTCCACTAGATTTTGCAGTTCCATCAGCGGCCTAGATTCATTTTCAAGGTGTTCTCCCCCCAAAGACTTACCTGTAATGGTGCTAGCTTCCGCGATACTTATTCTGGAAATGGAGGAAAATTTTTCATATTATTATTTATTAAAAAGCATGGGCTTTCTATGACTATTTTCTTATCCCGAATTATCTTGGCATCCTCGCACGCACAGTAAATTCACTATTCCTTTCAGCATCAATGCCTTTTGAACTAGCAAAGAAGCCATACATGCTAAAAGGGCTCAAAGTTTGGCTTTTAAACATCCCTGATATCACGGCCAATGCGGAACGAAATTTGGACTATACTCCTTGGATTGGCAGTACCCATCGAGCCGACGATCGTTGAAGACTCTACTCCTCCGTCACCCTTTGGCAAAGATCGCCATCATCACGGTTTTGCTCGATCATCATCTGGGCAAGTTCGTTCTCCTAGAAAAGCAAGCTCTCTAAGGCCCTGTTTTTCATGCGAGATCATCAGATTATCCAGGTTAAACTGAGATTAACACCAGAAATGAGTTGTTCAGTGAACTAATATCTGGGTTAAATCTCGGCTTAACTCGCCAATTTTGGTGACTTAATCTCGGATCAACTCTGGAGATCGGTATGAACTTTTTTAAATGTTTTTTTTTCGTGTGAAATGGCAGTGGCTTTACGTGTTTCTGTAAAAAAAAAACTTTAACTTCTTTCTTTGAAGTGAGAGCTGAGACTTCATAATTTTAAGAGTCGAAGACTTTGACAACTATACCTACTCATGAAGTTAACTCTGCACTGAAAAACTACTCGCAGGGTTTACTCTAGATTCGCTTTGTTCCGGGATTAAGAGATCTTGGTTTAAGCTGAGCTTAACACAGCACCGAAAAACCTGTTCTAAGAGAAGAAAAAGAACGTCTCTGCCTTGAACTGGTCAAGAGCAGGCAGCACCCTATAAACTGATCGTCTTTTGGGTATGTACACTGGTACTGTGTCTTATCTAAATACCAGAACTTGCCTTGTCTCATCTCTCTACGTACAGCGTCTTCCAACACAACAATGGAGTTAAGGCACCTCCTAAGCCTTCCTTAGAAGCAAAATCGTTACTAGGTAGTCGTTGCATTTTTGGCCCGCTTTCTGCGGCTGAAAGAAACTTGATCGGTTTTTTAAGCTTGAATGCTACCACCGTGCTGAAGGGCTCGCAGTCAAAGCTTAGACATTTTCCCGAACGTTCAATGCCTCAAGGGCATTCTCGAGTGCGTCGAGCAATGTCTCTCTTTCTGGCTAACTGCAAAGAAGGTTTTGGTGCTTCGTTGCTAAGCCTAGAGACTGCTTTCGCTGTGTGAGCTTCTCAAATAAGAGTATGATAACATCGGCCCCAAATGGCCTTAAAAATTTTAAACGTCCTCTAATATAAATCAACTCGCAAATATTTAATTACTTACAAAGGTTAAATTAAAAAACTCCACACCAAAACATGACAGAATGACTTTTCGGTTGCAGCAGGTATTCTAAAAGCAACTTAAGACTCGCTTGCCCCTATGTTAAAAATTTTATGGCGACCAAGTATTAAAAGTATTAAACGCTCGTACAATTCAATTTTGTTCTGTGACTTAGGATACTTTTTAAGTGCCATTACCCCAATGAATATCAACAAGACACACTACACAATGACATTGTGTTGCTGCAACAGATGCCAGAAAAGAAAAATATTACAAGATCCGCGATTCGAATGTCAAAGGTTTCGACTTCAAGGTAAACCACACACAGCAGCCAAGAAGATGAGCATCGGGAAAATGTGTATTTTTTTTTCTTTTCTAAAAAGATAGTCGAATGAAAATGTCAATTATTTCTTATATCACAGCGAAATACCATCGAATGATAAAAGTCAGATAGTCTCTTAATTTTGGATTAGATGCACAGAACGTGAAGCAATCGACATTTCTGTCGAAGTCAAATGTCAGCAGAGGGTTCGTGAAAGAAGTGACAGGAATTGTTTTTTTTTTAAGTTGAACATTTTGATATCACTTCTAGGTCACAAGAACAATTTTTGCGGATGACGGAAAGGTCGAAAGAGTACGATTGTAGATTGAAGAAGGCAGATGTGGGGTTACGTCAAATTTATCAGTGGGTGCCCTGGTTTTTTCTCTTATTACTAGACTTACTGAATGAATAATATCGTGTCTGAACTGACTCTTCAGTCTCTTGCTTCGATCCACAATTTATCAAGGTAATGTTGTTACAGTCACATTCGTAAAAACGTAATTGGCAAAAAATACTGGTTCGCAAAGTTGACAGGAAAGGAATCACGCAGTTTTTTATGATAAAAATAGACCGGCTATAGAAACCTGTTCCACATACCTGATGCTATGCTAAAAACATGCTTCAATACAATACAAATTTGCACCCAAGGCTACGCACTGATATTGCAATCAAGGTCTGTAAGGGGTGGAAAGCAGCTGGCTATTTAACTGATCCACTTTCTATTGTTTTCCATTTCTTCAAATCCTAAGAACCGAGAAGAAGGGCAGATCTTCCTGCATAAGTAAATTGAATTTTGCGCTTTTCCTAATTAAAGGTCAAAAGTACTTAACAATTTTGGGATCCGTGACAGCATAAATTTGTTGATCCTTCCTAAATCGTCTGTCTTTTCACATGGGTTCTTATTTAGCAGAGCTCTATCTTGTATTGCTTTATGGTGAGCAGAGAGCAACAATATCTTTTATTTTTTGTATAAGATTAGAGTATGGAACGTTCAATAAAGGTTTGGACACGTTACTTGCGTTTCCTCTGACGAGCCTTAAAACAGGTCATGAATACCGAGATGCAAGCAGTAATTTCGCCACCATGGTAGGCAAAGAATGTATTGGTTGGATTAGGTTTCGGACCTCTTTTGGACCCGTATAGGGATCGCTTGTCGTTTCCGAATTGCCGGCGGAGGATCGGAAAAGATCGAAGAAACATTTAGGTGCTCTCAATCCACGAGTTTCAACCCATTTAACGGCTAAGGAGGAGATGATGATAATGTGGAGCTTGACTATCTACAAATACAGACGTGTGCCAAAGAGGAGTGTCCATTTCTGATTCTTCTGCACGATAACTGCAAGTCTAGAATAGTACCAAGATACTAGTCTTCAGTTAAGAGATTTCTCGAGAACACTTCTAGCCTGAGTGGTGTGGGATCGAGTATCTTTCTCTCTTTTATATCCTTTTTTAGGAAGACAGTTTGGAACAGTTAGCTGATCTGTAACTTCCTAAAGTGCAAGCTGTTTGAGGATCCAAGTCTCCACAAGTTTTCTAAACCAAACTCTGCCTATCAGATCATACTCTCACTTCCCCGTGGCGAGCACTAGGTGCATAGTAACTCAACTGGAGATAAGGTCTTCAGAAGGTTGTTGGAGGTGGTCGAAAAGAAAGGGGGGAGGTACTTCTGCTTGCATTCGAATGCCCCAGATACCAAGTCAAGTCAAAATACTTACTGTACACATTATATGGGCTACTACGGAATATTTGGAGGCGAGACCAGCTATAAGGAGTGAGTAATCCCTCCTTAAAGAGTCGAAGCTATTTAAAGGAGCTGGCTTTTCAGGTAAGAAGCCGTGCCGTGTCGTCGGGGTGACTTCCCGGCCTCGTAAAGGAGAAATAAAATGGGACGGGCTAAAGGCTTGAGAACTGCGATATTTCCTACACGGCGATTGCTACCGAAAAAGGATACAAAGGAATATTGGATGTGGTATCGTCGTTGGAGCCAGATTCACGCAAAAAGTCTCGAGCTTCAATAATTCAAGTATGTAAGCTAACGCCTCACAACGATACGTATCAAGGTGAATCATGCTCGGATGTACCCGCAGAGAAGAAAGATAACGACGCCAAATGTTCTACGAGCTCCTGAATAAAACGCCTGGTCATTGGCCTAGCTACGACAGCAAGATTGTCCTAGGGGATTTAAGTGCCTCCCTAGGAAGGGAGGGTATCTTTCGCCGCACGTTCGGAAAATACAGCCTACACGACATGACCTGAGACAACAGATTCAGGCTGATTGGGTTTGCTTCGGGGCAAAATATTGAGGTAGTTAGTACACAGTTCTCGCATCCCAACATCGACAAAGGCTTATGGAAATTTCTCGATGAAGCAATCAACCATATTGCTTATCTTATTACCTGCCTCTAAGGCATAATCTCATGATTGGCAATTCCACAAAGATGGTAAAGACAAGCGTTTACCCGCCCAGGATCAATCTTTGTGCTATCCAGCACAAGAGCCCTTCCTGCGCAATATGGAGTCACGTTAAGGCATGAGCTTCCTCCCTGCTAGAGCAAGGCCTACCCAACACCTCTTCTGGTCTAGAAGCCCAGGAGCTCAAAGGCAGGACTAGACCAGCAAAAGTTCCCACGTTTTTGGGTAACCACGATATAGCCATCGCGATGTAACCATCATGGTGGCCATGAAGCTCGCATTAGGGGGCGTACCTCTTGAAATAAGAAATAAACCAGGCTGCAGACAAATCAAAAATCGACCTGGCTCATGGGCACTCTGGCTCCCATGATACCAGAATATAGCCTCCGGTTAAGCTTCGCAACCCGAAGGCCACTACCAAATGGACAACTTTATCGACCTGAACGCCCTCTCTAGAATTGCAAAAAAGAGGTGGAACTTACTTAATGTGAAGCTGAGGTCCCCTTCCACTCGCGTGCGCCACTTGAATCTAGGTGCTCCTCTACTGCGTCGTCCCTGCGGGGTGGATTCGAAGATTTTCCGGGCCAGGGCGTTGGTGTCCATCAGCTCTAGACAACTTTGCTGTACAGCCCGAACAGTTCGATGTTATATCTCTTAGTTCAATCTCCGTCTATGCAGACGGGACCGTAAATCGTCCGAAGAATTTTCCTCTCGAAGCAGCCTAAAGTGTTTTGATCCGCCTTTGACAGGGTCCATGCTTCTGCATCATAATGCAGGACTGGGATGAGGAGGGTCTTATAAGTGGACACTTAAGCTGGTCGCGAGAGGGCTTTGCTACTTAATTGCCTTCTTAGCTCAAAGAAACAGCGATTGGCAAGAGTAGTACTTCGATTGATTTCAGCGCTGGTGTCATTGTCTGAATTGATTAGAAAGAGGCGGAACTGCAATTCCATTAAGACGCCGACCGACAAGCCCAATGTGGACAGACGTATCTCGGCGCCAAGGTAGAAGCAGCTGGGAATATCCCGATCAACGCTAAAAAATGACATAAGATTATGAGGACGTTTGACGTCAGAAGGCTACTATGGTAAGGTACTACGCCAGGTCCTTCTCCCATCAAGTCTCTCAAAACCTTCTACGAAGTTCTATGTCGCCAGCATAAAGTGTTCAAAGTCAGCGGCAACATTGCCGAGATGCTGCCTCTTATGTACAGATTTTCACGCGGGCACCAGAACGAAATTCCTCTTAAGTCTCAGAAGCTGTTACGGTACGCTCAAGCATCGTTATAGAAATCATAGAGACTTAGCCATCCTCGGCGCGGTGGCCATTCAGGATTTTGTAGAGGCTTTAAACAGAAAGGAAGCTCAACGAAAAATTTTAGCGTCTAATTTCTTGAAATTTAGGGTAAACGCAATAAAATGGTAAATATTTTCAGATTCTCATCTCTTGCATAGATTACGGTTTTCCTGAAGATCGGCTCTATGGGGAATGAAATTTAAATTAAGATTTTCGACTCTAGATCTAAAGATGGTGCTTATAGCTCCGTGAGAGTAATTCGTCCTGAAGTAGGACTCTAAAGAGGGTAACTGGTGGTCGAGGCTCCTGTAAAAAAATCCTTGAGGCTGACAATGCTGCTCTGGCTAAGGGTTCGTCAAAAAAATTTCCATTGGTTCTCGAAATAATTCCCCCAAATAAATCTTGCCACTCACCATCAACGTAAGTAAGCCTTATAGGGTGTTTCCACCGGAAACTAATCAGCGATTAAGCAAATCTTTCTTAAATCTCCTCTAAATCGCGAGATTTGCCATACAAATTTTAATCTCTTCCCGAAAAGACTGAAAATTAATCGCATAATTAACCTCTTGCTTGGCATGAATTGTCGATTCAAACCGTAGAGAATTCTGCGTGTTCTGTGCGTTATCTGGCAAAACAAATCAATCAAACCTTTACTTGACAGCTTGGTATCCCAAATCACAGAACATAATATTATGCCACATTGAGAAAAAAACAGTACACCTACTGCGTCGCTCGTCGTTGAATGCCAAGCAAAACAAATTGCTGATCTGTGATTGGCCAGCATGGATTGTTGTGTAAACAAACGGGCCTTTTTTTACATGCATGCAAAGTGACACTTTCATCCCATGATGTTAGATTTACAATAAGGTCTGTCAAACAAATGTCATAACAAACGCGTGTCGTAATCTCGATATTCTTTCATTCATGGCTTAGTATCATCAACTCAGCTAAGTTTGCTACGTTGCGTTAAGGGATGCGCAGAACGGTGTGGTTGATGTGGTTGGACCTGTCAAAACGGTAAAATGCACTGAGGAGTGCCCACTGCAACAGAATGATGGATGTTAATGTTGGTACTGCAAATTGATGTTGATCAAGTTGGTCTTACATCGAATTAGTGAACCAAAATCACATCTTTTTGGCTTTTTTCGTTCTGTAGATCAAAAAATCGGTGTCAGATATTTATATAGATTAATTTATTTTAAAATCTGAGTTGGCCGGTAACCAAAAACTCTCCCGTTTTCAAGGATATGAGCAGAAGACGTGATGACCGGTCATTGTCATATCATCCAACAGGACGTCATTGAGAAATGTCAAAAATGAGAGCATACATCAAGTCAATCTCCTCGTTTTCGGTGGAAACACTGGGATTACTGTCTTATACTATGTTTCCATCAGCAATAATGCGAGGATTAGCAGAAGACTATTAATAATAAATTGCAAAGTTGTTTCCATCAGCCAAATATAGGATTAATTTGACATGAGCACTCTTTTTCTGTCATTTTTGCTCTCAAAAGAGAGTGGCGATGTCATTTTCCAGGAGCGAAAAAAGATGTCTGTTTTTAACATCCCAATAGAAGTTTTAATTCTGACTGATCTGTCATAAGAGGACAGATTCAGTGTCCTTTTTCTGCTCTCACACTGTTAAAAAGGTGTAACTTTTGATGCTTTTGCGGTCGCTTAATAACAATTTTTATAATTATCGGATAAGCCGAGTTTTTAAATTTTTATAAGCACAAAAATTCTGATTTTAACTCGAATGTTTCGCTTCGAATTGCATAAAGCGTTCTCACCGGCAAACTGAGGTCCTGAAAATTATTAAAAATGTTAAAAAGGTGCTCGAAAAGGGTTAAAAGTGGTTTATGTAAAGGGTGAATGAGATTTATGAGGGGATTTATTTTTAATCGCTAAGTTCTAACCGTAGCGTTGAACACTTTGAATTTGGGTAAAAGGTCGATAAGTTGTTTGGCAAAGAAACGAGGTCCTATTAAGTTTAACGCCAGCTTACTCTCACTGTTTTTTACCCTAGCATGCCTGCTAAGGTTAATTGTTATGGGTAAGCATAACTCCAAGAAATTTAAGCTCCCGGACTTTATCAATCGGCTCATTATCCAAACGCCAGGATTCTTCGGGAAGTCTTCTTCTTAGACGCTCCTTTTTTTATTGGACACAATGGACCCTAGTACACAACTGCTGGTCTAAGTGAGCCGTCTCACAAGGACAGCCATCAACCTAATCTAACCTAGACGCTTCTTAAAAATCATGATCTTGGTCTTCGGGACGTTGATTTGAAGATTCCACGTTTCGCAATAGGCTTCAAGCTTGTTTATTTGAAGATGGAGTGTGAAGGGGTTGTCGGCAATCAAGTTCAAATCATCAGCATTAAGGAGAACCTCGAGGAGAATTCCAGCAAACGTTATTCTCCCTGGCACTGCCTCATGAATGTCGTCGATGATGAGGACGAATGGCAAGGAACTCAGAATGCAGCCTTGAGGGACGCCTAATAATGTCTTAAACTTACTTACTTACTTACTTAAGGTGGCGCTACAGTCCGGGGTGGACCTGGGCCTCAGCCAACAAGCTTCGCCAGCCAGCTCTGTCTCTAGCTAGCCGTCTCCAGTTTCGCACGCGAAGTTGGCTGAGGTCCCCTTCCACTTGCGTGCGCCACCTGAGTCTCGGTGCTCCTCTACCGCGTCGTCCCTGCGGTGTGGATTCGAAGATTTTCCGGGCCGGGGCGTTGGTGTCCATCCGCTCTAGATGACCCAGCCATCGTAGACGTTGTGTTTTGACTCTTTTGGCTAGGTCGGTATCGCTGTACAGCCCGTACAGTTCGATGTTATATCTCCTCCGTCTATGCAGACGGGACCGTAGATCGTCCGAAGAATTTTCCTCTCGAAGCAGCCTAAAGTGTTTTCATCCACCTTTGACAGGGTTCATTTTTCTGCACCGTAAAGCAGGACTGGGATGATGAGGGTCTTATACATGGACACTTTAGTTGCTCGAGAGAGGGCTTTGCTACTCAATTGCCTTCTTAGCCCAAAGAAACAGCGATTGGCAAGAGTTATCCTTTGCTTGATTTCAGCGCTGGTGTCATTGTCTGAATTGATAGCGGAACCCAGGTAGACAAAGTCCCTAACTACCTCAAAGTTATAGCTGACGATGGTGATGTTTTGTCCAAGACGTCGGTGTTGGGTGTCTTTTCTTGATGACAGCATATACTTGGTTTTGCCCTCATTGACTGCTAAACCCATATTCGCCGCTTCCGTCCCAATACTCACGAAGGCTTCACTGACATCACGCTTTGTTCTACCGATTATGTCAATGTCGTCTGCGTATGCAAGTAGTTGAACGGACTTTTGAAAGATTGTACCTCTGGTGTTGGCGCGAGAGTTCTGCACAATTCTCTCAAGTATGATGTTAAAGAAGTCGCATGACAGCGCGTCGCCTTGTCTAAATCCTTTTTTGACATCAAAGGGGTCGGTGAGGTCTTTGCCGACCTTGACGGAACAGCGTGAGTTTTCCATCGCCATCCTGCACAGACTGACGAGTTTGGCAGGGATGCCAAAACTAGACATTGCGCTATATAGCTCGTCTCTATAGATGCTGTCATACGCGGCCTTGAAATCGATGAAGAGGGGGTGTGTATCGATTTGGAATTCCTGGGTTTTCTCCAAGATCTGCCGCAGTGTGAATATTTGATCGATGGTGGACTTTCCTGGCCTAAAGCCACACTGATATGTGCCTATCAGATTGTTGACAAACGGCTTCAGGCGTTCACACAGTACAGCAGAAAAGATCTTGTATGCGATGTTAAGAAGACTTATGCCTCTGTAGTTGGCACAACTCAGAGGGTCTCCTTTCTTCAGGATCGGGCAAACAATGCTGAGGTTCCATTCGTCGGGCATGCTTTCTTCCGACCATATCTTGCAGATGAGCTGGTGCATGCTCCATCGCCAGCGGATTTAAAAAGTTCGGCAGCTAGGCCGTCTGCTGCCTGATCTGTCTTAAACAATGTCTTAAACATGTCAGATAAGTTGGAGCCGTCCCACACAGCTGCGACTAGATCCGTACCGAATTAAGAGAACAGCAGCAGAAACTTTCTGGGTATTCCAACCGAGGCTAACTTATACAGCAACGCGGCTGTCGACAAGAGATATCTTCAAGTAAGAAGACACTCTTAAATACGTCAAATACAGCTTCTTTTCTGCTGAACTGTGTAAGCGCCTAATGGTCTTTGTCAACAGTCAGGCCCAGGTCCAACATTCTAAAAAAAACCCTAATCTTTGTCTTCCTTAAAGGTCTTAGAAATTGCAATGCTCGCCAATGCACCTATGAAACCTCGAGTATGCCCGTACCGACGATAAGACTCTAGTCCAAGCCAACAGTTCAATCAATACGACCACTAGCTGAGAGTACACAGATGATGGAAGGGTAGATCTGGCAGAATCTAGAGCTAGATGTTTTTCAGCACCAAAAATGTGTACCGATCTTAAATGCTTTTCTGTTCCCAATTCACTTTTATTTCCAAATTCAGACTGCGTATTGCGGTCTGCCGCGCTTCAACCTCACGTATCTGCTCTGTGTATTCGCAAGATATTTTGTGTGTTTTTACGCAGCTAAGATGGGCATCAGTGACAGCGGTGGCGGCGTGCGGGTCTTCGGTTTTGGAACACAGAAGTTCTGCGGCATCGAGAGAAGGGCAAAAATTTAGCCGGTTTCGCGACGTTATTTGTCGAGCGGCCATTAGGTAGTTGTGTTCTTTTGTATGGTATCGTGGACATCGACACGAGCAGCATACCATGGAAAGGTTCTCTTCGACTGGGGCGGCCCAAGAAGGATGTTGGTATCCAAATCGAGAATTCAAGATCAGAACCAGTTTGGAAGGTGGGGTGTAGGGACCACAAGTCATCAAACATGCACGGGCTGCTTTGATATGCCATAATCAGGTATTATGTGCTGCCTTGATGAGCAGTGGGATTCGTTTTCCGTTTGTATATAAACGACGCGCCGGCCGTGGAGTTTTGTGGTTATATGTACGATGAAGATTTGATGCTTTGAACCTGAAAGATGCGCTATTTTGTATCCTGGCAAGTGCTTAGTACGCGTTTTTATTCAAATTAATTAATCCGAAATCGTCGTCGCCTTCGACTGAAACACCAGCGCATTAAATTGTATAGAAGGAAGTCAAATGGACAGAACGGATTGTAGCTGCAGCTTCAGAGCCAGAAAGTACATTTATTTTGAATCTTTTTTTTGTCAGAAAGATGGTACGGATAATGCGGGGCATAACACATTATCAAAATAACGCGTGGATAAGGATATAAGATATCCTTAAAAAGGAAAACTTTCGTCCAAGGGAAATAGTACCTTAATGCTTAAAGTACTGAATGCTATTTTTTAGAGCCTACCCATGATACCTTCATAAAGAAATTTGAATGTTTAGATTGTTACGTAGGGAAATCATAGCCGACCATTAAGACTCTTTTGTTACGTTATGCAACTTGGGTAGTTGGGTGTTTTTAACTAAAGGATTAATACTGATTGGCATCAACTTAATGAGTACCAGACGTTGTAACTGCTGCCACACATCAAGTGATTATGTAGCATTCACGCAGTAGCCGCCGTGTACTGGGCTTGTCTATCCTCAGACTTAAGCAAACCAGTGCAATACGGAGCGAGCTTGCTTAACTTAAAAGAACGAGTTTTGAGCATGGAAAAAGGTGTTGTTAACACTTGAATCAGAAGTAAATGTTGAACTCCTAAAAAGTTCTAAGGGACTCCTAGGACAAAGGTCAGGTTAGATGGCTGTCTCCGCTAGCCAGGGACACACTTAGAGCTAGAGACGTCTATTGTGATACCACTTGTAGGACCGGAGTTAGCAACCCAAACCCCTAAAAGATAATTACCCGTTTTGGGTGAGAAAGGTCGAGTAACGGTTTTAGTTAGATCAAAACAAAAGGATTTCAAGCGACTTATTCGCAAGTCGAAAAATTACTCTTATACGAAATTTTGTGAGGAGATCGAATCTATAAGTGAAACTAGTAGGCTTGTAAAAGTTCTTCGGAGGAGCAGACCAAGCAAACTCGCTTCAATACTCAAACCTGCTGGCATCTACACTGAGACCAAGGCGGAGACCTTCGTTCTTCTCCTTGAGACTCACTTCCCGGGAAATCAGATCACCGCGTGCTCTTCAGTGGTACCGGCACTGCAGAACCACCGAACACAACGCGGCTTAACTGGTACATTGCATCTAAATTATGCTATTGCATCTTTTGAGAGCTCCTGCTATCGTCACCTGAAAAAAAAGACTTGTTCTTTTTCACGGTCCTCACCTCCGCGTGGGTCTGACAAGCCCTCCGAGAGTTTCATTTGTCTTGAAAAACTTCTCACAGTGCTGTTCGGATTCGGCGAAAAATTGTAGGTCCCGTTGTATGTGAAGTAATTAACACACACAGCATACATTGTTGAGAAGTTGGCCCTGGTTCACCTCGAGCTGTTGCGCCATTTTTTTAATTTAATTTTTTATCTTTTGAGAGCTTAAGTCACCTGGTCCAGATGAAATCTACCCAGTTATGCTGAAGCAAGGTTTAGGTCAGCTGTTGCTCACGTTGAAAGGAATTTTTACTGCGAGCCTTGCCTTGGCTTACATACCCACCCTTTGGTGTATGGTTAAGGTCGTTTTCATACCAAAACCTGGTAAGTCAGACTGCCTAGCCAAAAGTTTCAGAACCATAATTCTGTCTTCCATTCTGCTGAAAAGCTTAGAGAGACTGGTTGAGTTGCGTGTGCGCAAGGTTACTCTTCGTTCGTTTGCACCCTCTTTCTGAGATGCAACACGCGGAAAATCCTGCGAAACTGCGCTTCAAAACCTTGTTGGTAGGGTTGAATGTGCTCTTGACCAGGAGTGCGTACTGGCCGTTTTCGTCGATATTGAGGGTAACGCGATGTTTGATAGCAAGTGCAAGGCTGACTTTAGTCTTCCTGCATTAAAATGAGTCTCACTTCGTGACTTTCCTCCAACTTTCAAATATCTCCATAATACGTCAGCAGACCCAAAGATGATTGCGAACTTCTTTGCGCAATTCTTCTGCCAATCATTCTCAAAATCCACCATAGAACCTGATCTCGATTACTTCGGCTATATGAGCAACTGTCCTCACACATCTCCTGTCTCTGTAAATATAACCCAAAGATGATTATGCTCCCGGCTCTGATGGGCTCCCGGCTATAGTCCTCAAAAAATGCATGAATAGTTTGCTGGTCCCTCTTACTGCCTTGTTCCGTTTGTCTAACACAACAGGAGTGTTCCCATTTCTATGGAAAGACTCTTACATTATTCGCAGACATAAGAAGGGTCATATGAATGATGTTTGCAACTACAGGCCAATCGCAAAACTATTATGTACACCCAAACTCTTTGAAAGCATCGTTTACCAAGAAATCCTTCCTCACTGTAAGCCAATTATTTCCATCGACCAGCACGGGTTCTTAAAAGGCAAATCTACCACTACAAACCTTCCCAAATTTATCTCTAAGTCCTTGTGTGCATTAGAAGATGGAAAGGAAATTGACGCCATTACCTCGCGCACCAAGTTATAATTTCTAAGCTCAAAGCGCTCGGCTTTCACCCTTGTTTTATCAAATGGATCAAATCGTACTTGGAGGATCGACAATACAGAGTCGTTTTCAGATCCTCGGTCTCAGACTCAATTAATGCAACCTCTGGGGTACCTCAAGGCCTAGGACCAAATCTAGGACCAATCCTCTTCATACTTTCAATCAATGATGTTAATATGATCATGATAAATTCTGATTTATCTGTCTTTGCAGATGACATGAGAATCTCTAAGGTAATCTCCTCGCCCTCGGAAGCTTTCTATCTACAGAACGACCTTAACCGATTTTCAGAGTGGTGTAAAAGGAACCTTTTGGACCTTAACGTCAATAAATGCCAGGCAATTACTTTCTCCCGCAAACGTACCGTTCGACCCTCTAGAACTTACTTTATCAATGACATACCGGTGCCAACAACTACTGAAATTCGCGATCTAGGAGTTATTTGTGATAGCGAGCTTAACTTCCGAAGCCATGTCAGCAACATAATAAGCCGCGCTAACTCCGCGCTTGGTTTTGTGAAGCGATGGTCAAAAGAATTCTCAGAGCCCTACGTTACCAAAGCCCTTTGTGTGACTTATGTTAGACCCCACCTTGAATATGACAGTCAAGTTTGGTCTCCCTATAAACAAATTATAGAAAAAGCTGTCCATAGAAGCAGTCCAAAGAAGATTTCTTCGCTTCGCTCTGCGTGGCCTTGGTTGGACAGATCCCATAATTTTGCCATCCTATGAAGATCGATTAAAACTAACCGATATGCAATCCTTAAAAAGGCGACGCGAGATTGCTGATATTCTCTTCATCCACCAACTTCTCACTGGCAACATTGATAGCCCACAACTCCTACAGCTAACCACCTTCAATCCTAACACCCGGAACCATCGAGCAGTACCTCTAGTCCGACTGAAATCGCATCGCACTAACTATGGTCACTATGAACCTGTTTCTAGAATGTAACGTACCTGTAACAAGCACGCACAATCATTTAACCTTAAAAGTGCCAAGAGCACACTTAAAAAGAGTCTTTTAAATCTACCCAATCCCGAAAACTCTTAATATCCCAAAGTTCTAGTCTCCCCTTGTTTTTCTTAGCTTTAAGTTACAGTCAATTTAGATTCTTTAAATTCTAAGTTTGAAGTTAAGCTTGCAATAAGCTAATAAAGTGACCCCAAGGGGGGCGTCAAATCAAATCAAATGAAGTCAAATCAAAGACAACACGGTGTAGATGAAATATTAGTTCAATGGATTAGGGCCATGCTAATGCACAGGACACTGATGACCGAAGCAGATTGTGGCAAGTGCGTCATAACTGGGGTCAACAAGGGCTGCCCGCAAGGTGGTGTTCTGACTCCCCTTTTATGGTACATGGTTGTAGACTCTCTACTATCGGCTCTTAACTTTCCTGGAACCTACACACAAGCCTACGCGGATGATGTCGCCGATCTTTCTGTCGGCTCAAACCTAGGCACTGTGTGCTCTCAGGCGCAAAGATCCCTGGACTTGGTCGATGATTGGTGCACTAGGAATGGGCTTTCAGTTAATCCTCTCAAAACTACGGTTGTTCCCTTTACGAGAAGGAGGTGTTACTAACCCGATATCCGATGAAGTCAAGTATTTGGGAGTAATCCTTGATAGAAAACTTCTATGGTCCAAGCATGTCCAAAACCGAAAAAGCATTATCCACTTTTGGCAATGCAGGGACGCTTTTCGCAAGACATGGGGCTAAAGGGGTCCTTTGGATCTATACGGCCATGGTAAGACCGCTCCTCTCGTCATACACCTCGGTTGTTTGGTGAAACAGGCTTTCGCGGAAACGTGTTACTGCCTCTTTTGCCAAACTCCAAAGAACTGCTTGTCTTGGCTGCACGGGGGCCTTCCCTAGCACGCCGGGCTCTGCTCTAGATGCTTTGATGAACCTCCGCCCCCCCACCTTAATATATTTATCATGGGGTGTACGCTGAAAACCATCTTTCGCTTAAAGAGAGGTGGTTTTTCGTACCACACGCATTGGAATTTTGAAGAACTTGTGCGAGAATTGTCCTTCGACCCCTGTCTTACGGGACATGCCCTCTGACGTAATGAGCCCAGAAATCCTTTTGCGACAAAACTACCAAGTCAACTTTCCTCAGGTAATGTAATGGCTTCGACCAGACTCTGAGCCAGGGAAAGAATGCCATCGTATTTTTACGGATGGCTCCAAAGGGGTCTGTACCCCTTTGGTAAATATGCGTCTAACTTCCAAGCGGAGATTTTCGCTATCCTAATGGCTATGCGCTATATTGTGACTAACAGGTGGAATGCAAGGAGCATATGCGTTTGCAGTGACAGCCAAGCCGCTAAATACTTTGCTCAACCCTTTTACCTAGTCCAAGATAGTGCTCGCACTCAAGCATTCGTTGAACTAAGTCGAAAGGCTAAATATCGTCCCAGGTCATACTGGTATCCAGGGAAATGAGATCTCTGATGAGCTTGTCTGCCATTGATACTTGGGAGCACAGGGCTCGTTGGCGTGACTGCAATGGGTGCAGACAGACTAAACGACTACGCCCGAACATCTGCGAGGGATCAGCGTCTTTCCTTCTCTCAGGAGAATCGATTGCAGACTTCTTGTAGGCGTCCTTACCGGCCACCAAGCCTTTGCTAGACACTTGAATGTGCTAGGCTTGAGCGAAACCACTACCTGTCCTGCCTGTGGAGAGGACGACGATATAGCGGAACACTTCATCTGTAGTTGTCCTGCCTTTGCTCGCATCAGGTGGCGGATCTTTGGGGCTGACGTGGTGAGTGCGGAACACCTAAGCTCTTCATCACCGAAGCTCCTTTTCATCTTTCTCCGAAAGACGGGTAAACTAAATACATTAATGTAAGGTGTCTGCATGGTAGTACAATGGACCAGTAATTGTGTCTGAGTGCTCCATCGGATAGCAGCAACCTCCAAAAAAAAACTTAAAAAAAACGGTGTTAATAACCAGTAACGGTGTTAATAACCAGTAACGGTGTAAGCCTTTTCCAAAGATCACCAATTAATGCTGGATTGTTATGGACCTACCCGAAAAAGGGTAACCGTTTCGGTATGAGATGAGGGTTCCAGTGAGAAATTTTTCTGAAGAAAAGTGTAACGTGACTATTGGGCTACAGATAGGAATTTGCCCAGAGGATGAGTGGGGAGGGGTTGGTATGAATTGGAGGGAAAAACTTGAGGATTTGACATTAAAGTCAAGGTATAGAACAACGTAGTCCGAATTACCAGGGAACGTAACCTGGACATTTAGGATGCTTGTCTGAGCCATGTTATCACGAGCTAGTTGCATGGAGTCTCTAAATCAAAGAGCTGCTTTCGCTGCCATCCATTCCCAATTTCCAAGAAGATGTCCACGGGAAAAAGGTGAAGTATTGTGTCATGCGCAGCTGAAGCCCTGTATAGCACGGTCTCGTAGATATATTCAGTTTCCAACTGAGTTTCTTAACTAAAATAACCCAAAACTAGTTCTTTGGGTTATTTTACTCCGAGACCGACACTATTCGTCTGCTTTAATAATTTGCTAAGGGCAAATTGCATCAAATCCCTAATCGAGGGGAAGAACTTGCCTGATACTGCTATCGCAATCTAGTCAGCGTATAGGCTATGACTTTAAAGCTATCTTTTTCTAGGGAGGAGTAGTTTGTTAATAACGCAGAGCCGTAGTCCGGGATGGGATCAGGTGAAATGAGACGAAAAAATTATCTGCCGTAAAGGCCTGCATACACTAGAATACGAGTTCGAAGTGCGAATGATGAGGTCGGAAGCTTTTGAGTTTAAGCCGGAAACTGGTAGCCCTGCTGGTGATCGACATCAAAGGCAATCGACCACAACTGAAGACTTTGTGAAAGAGGAAGTTATTAAGCACCTGGATAGAGCTATGCCGAACATGATACAGAAGTCTTATTCAGGGAATAATCTTAGCTTCAGAAATGAAAGTATCTGCAGCGGATCAGTTACTGTGTGCAGTCTCCAAGAAACAAGTAAATTCCGACGAATAGACTTTGCAGCAGTTTGTTATAAAAGCAGCACTAGTTACCCAACGTTCAAAAACAACCAGCAAATTGCCCGTCAAAATGATCAACGCACAGAAAGTTTATTGTCCCGTAGACTATTTTAAACCCTCCAAGGCCATTTTATTGTTTTATATTATTAAAGTTGGATATTGCACTGTAACCTGGTGGTCTATTCTGCCCCTACTAAGCCTTGGAAAGGATTATTCCTTCGAAAGAGCTCGCCTCACACTAGCATTTATTACTAAACAGTAACCAGGATATATGCTCATGTCTCGCCACGGCTGAGAGACCTAGCCCTAGAGGCCTAGAGCATTGTCTCATCCTGTTTTAACGTAGAAATCTGAGAATGAGAAGTGGGTTTAAGACAGAAATTTTATTCTGTCTTTTTATTTATGGTTCAGAGCTCCACAGGATTGCAGAATATATTCCGGAGTCTCATTAACCTAATCGCCAAGTTCGCAGAATGATTCCTGTGTTGCACCAATTTTTCTTTAATTTTTCCCTTAGTTTGCAAAGCCCCGTAAAAAATCCTGTAAGAATGCGTAGATTATTTTTTATAAGGCCGATGCATGCCTTGGATCTCTTTAGGCAATATTTCCCTGTAAAACTATTAAGGCTGCCTCAGGTCTTAAAGCCTCTCCGAGCACTTAGCTCGTCTTTCCTTCTCCATTTTCCTGAATTCTCCCCTAAGGTTGCGTTCCCCTATTCCGCAGAAAGTTTCAGGCCTCGATTCCGTTTTGGCTTGATAGATGCACCCAATAGAGGGCCCACATCATTGAGCTTGTATAGGCAATCTCATACAAGGTTTGATTTGACTTGAGAGGTGCCTGCCTGATAATTCCTGAAGATGCTGATATATTTGTCTATGGATTCAGATTATTCGTTTTTGTTCCAAATACTCCTGCACTGGCTCCATTATCAGTTTTTGACCCATTTTTACACCATTTGAGGGTCCTGTTTCTCAGTCTCTTTTTAGGCTCTTTTTAGTGCTGAGCTTCACGCGGTAGTTCTTCTCAAAGCTTAACTTCCCCAAACTGTCATCCTCTGCGATAGTAAGAAGGTGAAGATAACTAAGCAGTGCGTCAAATTCCGTTGACCCAATGCACCTCTCCCTTCCAATTTTTTCTTTAAGCCATTCTCCTCAAGATCGTTTTCCTAGCCGTTTTCTGGGCTACAATGTGCAATGAGCTAAATTTCAACACCTATTCGCATAACCAAGGTTATGAAGAGGCTCCATATTAGGGGAGACAATACTCCCCTTGCGAATACCCCCTTTTTGTGCTGACCTTGATAATTTCCTGCGAATTGTGCGTCCAGACCGGTCTTTTGCTCAGTAGCTCATGCCCATCTGAGAACTGTGCTATTTACCCCCTTCCGAAATAAAGCCCGTCTCAGCTTCATTTAACGTGTTGTCAAATGCCTCTTCTATGCGGAAGGCACAGATTACAGTCACTTTGAATAACTTGTCAGCTGGATATAGAACGGTCTCGGTTGATCTGCGCGCTCAGTATCAATGCTGACGGTTGATGAAAAGGGAAGTTGTTTAGCACTTTTTCTCTTGAGTAGTTGTGCACAGCTTTCCCCACCGGTTTTAGTAGAAAGGATGTAAGGCTGATCGGTCTATAGGACCTCGGTTGCGTTGGGTTTTTTTTCCCACCTTCGGCATTAATACAACCTTTGCTCGACTTCTAATGGAACTCTAGAGCAAACCAGCTTCGCTATTTGCCTGTTTTCTTTTAGCGCCTGAAGTGTGTGTTTTCCGTCTAAATGGGTGTCGGGCGATCTTTTTTCGATTTGTTTCTAGAAGAAGCAGTGCTCTCTGTTCCCCATTCTTAGTTTAGCTTCCATCCACTTTCATGAGAGACGTTGGCACTCCGCCTGAAATTGCAAGGCTTCCTGAAGATATTTCTTTTAGATTGGTAAACGCCTTTCTGTAGCTCTGCCATTCTCCGTCTTCGTTCCTTTTTGTACAATGTTAAACAGGTTTCGCGTTTCGGATCTTAAATTTTCACAGGTTATTGCCCCACCATTGCACTTCCTAAGCCCTCCGAATCGTGCTTTCAAGGACGACTACCTTCGAACGCGTTCTTGCGGGCTTTTGTGATGCCCTCTACTGCGTTTTTATACCCGACCCAGGGCACTGATCAGACTATAAAGATATAGCCAACTCTGCAAGCCCCTGCCCGCTAAAGCCCGCAAAAACACCCACAGGGAACGAAGCGGAACGTAGTGGAATCTGCCATGGGGTTTGCCTTTGATTTGTATGCTAAGTTTGCTTTTGCTGTATAGTTTGTTACGCAGTGAAATAATCACCGTAGACCCCTAAGACCTTTTAGAAATATGAATGAGACCGACAGGAGAAGCGTTTAAGCCAAGTCCGTCTGTCCGTATGTAAACAACTTTTAGGCTTTAAATTGTAAGCTGGAGAGCTGAAAATTTGTAAGTGGACTGGAAGTCCATTGGACCAGATCAAGTTTAAAAATTAGTTGAATCCGCCCACAGACACGCCTGTATGTGCGACCATCTCCAATTTTAAAAAATACTTTTTTCACACTTTATTTATGATAAAATGGTGCTAGCACACTGATTTTTAGTATGTGACACTGTTTTGTAATTGCCTTTGAGGCAGCAGAAAAAGTTTGGCGTTTATATCAACCACGCCCACTTTTAAAGGAATTTTAACTTAAAATGAGAGTTTTTCAATAAATATATATGAAATTTGATAAAAGATTGTACAACAAAAGTTCTAGATATTAGCATTTTCTATATTTTTTGTATATATTATATATATCTCCGCCCATTTTTGTGGGCGTGGCTTAGAAGAAAGTGATTTTTTTTGTTAAAAGGTCGGGGAGTCCAAAATGTTACGTCGTTACGCATTCAACGGTTATATTTTTATATCCCGCCCACTTTTTGGAGGCGTGGCAGGTTTCTTTTTAGTAGGGTCGGGTATTTTGCAATCCGTCGCAGACGGACTGAAGCTTTTGCATACGAACTGTTGCACTTTCCCACTTGTTTAAATTTAGACAGTGGTATGGAGATTATCTAACGTTGATTTGGTCCCGGCTTCTTTCCCAGTTTTCTTTGAAAGTTTCTCAATTCGTTTTTCTGGGATTTCTTAATGGAATTCCAATGCGACCTGTGCGACCTTCCAATATCCTAATCAAATAAAAATATTCTATGATATGTGATAGCGTTGGTTTCATTGATACTTTCCATTTTCTTATAAGCCTACCTATGCTCGGAGTACCAAGCATAAGTACCAGTACGTCTTGTCTTACCCTTGTCATAAAAGTGGATAGATTTCCTAAATTCCTACATAATGTCAAGGGAAGAACTAAGAACTAAGTATGAATTCTAGAAAGCACTTACCTCTTCAAGGCAATAAGTGCGGATGAAATTTTTCAGCACTAAAATAGAATATACGATTTCACCCTTAATTTTACTTTATTCAGGTGACGCTTCAGTATACGGGGTGGATTTGGGCCTCAAAAAACGAGCTTCGCCTGTGCTAGCTGTGTCTCTAGCCAGCCGTCTCCTTAGTTCCGCTCATGAAGTTGGCGGAAGTCCTTTATGGCATTGAAGTTAAATTACTCTTTTAAACGGTAGGATGGTCTTTGTAAGGTTGTTTTTTTTGTGATTGAAAATATTCAACCCGAATATCGCAGAGCGTATTTCTTGTTAGAAACTGGTTAAACTTAAAGTTTTGTTGCACCAAGTCGGTATTTGGGATTTAAGATTCGGGATCAGACAGTGCTAAATTTGGATTTAAGTCAAAAGCTTTTTTCGAAGCTTTCGTATTTCATGACAAGTAATTTAAATCCACAAACTCTAAAATTCCTTTTTAACTTCTCGTTAGGGAAAAATCAGTTTCAATCGGAATGTATTGCACTGCATGTTCCTTAAGGAACTCAATTAAAAGCAAATTCAATCGTTCCAGGGAAAAAATTAAGTGAAAGACCGGCTTACGAGCATAAAAATCTGACTTTATTGCATTAAGTGGCTTGTTTTAAAAGTTCAAAAACTTGATTTAGCAAACAGGCAGACCAGACCAATTTGCCCGGCAATTATACAAGAAGTGATGTGAAATGTCACTGTTTGTCATTGTGAATATGACTATTAGCTTACAATGTATGCTTTTATTGACGCTAATCCTTATATACAAACTTTTGCAACTAAACTCAGCCGTTATTCACTGGCGCTAATCGGCAGTGACAAAAAAAAAATCAGTTATGGTCTCCGCCGCCGCTGAGTCAATTCATATTAAGGAACCGGAAAAGAAGTCGATCGTTCAGTGCAATATCCTCGATGAACTCTTGACCTTAATGAATAAATTCAATGATATAACATCGGCACTCGTGTGTTTTAGACTTTGGAGCGATTTTTTCAGGAATAGATTTGGATTAGTTATTTTCATTATATTATTACACTGCACAAATCGCTTATTTGAAACATGGCTGAAATGAAAGGTGATGCATGATTAGAAGCCATTTTAGATGATTGGATGACATTTGAACGTTGGCTTTCTATTCTATTTGCTCATTATGAATTAACGGGTGATTTTTTAGCTGGTTTGGTTTTGGCAACACTGGTTTTGACAGCTGACGTGTGTTTAGTACCTTGTGTCACTGTCAAACAGCTTCAGTTTGGTTTGCAATTTAACCATGGATTGTCTTACAAATGTACAACGCTTGCAAATTATTGAATTTTACTATCGAAATTCGTGCTCGGTTCGAAAATTTCATCGCGCGCTGCTTCCATTTTATGGTCGACATTCCCGACCTTCTGAGCAGTCTATTCGGAAGATTGTGACCAAAAATTCAATTTAGATCGTGCGATTTGACACCATTAGATTATTTTTTGGGGGGGTATGTCAAGGCTAATGTCTATAGGGACAAGCCCGCTTCGATTGACGCACTGGAAGCCAACATCCATGCATTCATTCGTGAGATACCGGCCGATATGTGTGAAAGAGTATGCCAAAATTGGACTCAGCGGATGGGCTACCTGAGACGCAGCCGCGGTCATCATTTGAAACATGAAATTTTCTTGAAACATTAAATTGCAAGGTTCAAACTATCGATTCAAATAAATATTTCATTAATTTTTTCGAATTTTTTGTGTTTTTTTTTTAAAAAATTCTCAACCTCTTAAAAAATCACCCAATATAATGAATTAATTCTTAATGAAGAAGCAAGAATAATAAACCCCAACTATATTTGCTGGGGCTATGGTCCAAGTGGCAGCAGACAACGTTTTTTACTTCTAGGACAATCCTTTTTTCAGGAGCTGAACGAGCTTGCAAGTATACCATTGGCGAATATCGTGAAGTTCAGCAGGGACTCCGGTCCAAGTTTCTCTTCGAAGCTCTGGATACTTCAACTAACTTAGTACATACCATATTTAGATAAAAATTCTTATCGCTTTCAAGTTATCTCCACAAAGATACGCTTAGGCCCTCGTAGGGCTATGTAGGCTGGTAGCTTTGCTGCTAGCAACCTTAACTACCATAACCCATAACCTTCACTCAACATAGCGAGGGCAAAAACAGCGACGACGACTTCAGACACCTAGACCCAATCCCAGTGGAGTATTTATATCCTTTTAGATCGTGGAAAAGACAGTGGCATTGTTTGTCCGATCCTGAAGAAAGGAGACCCTCTGAATTATGCCAACTACGGAGGCATCAGTTTCTGCTGTACCGTGTAAACGCCTGAAGCGTTTGTCAACAATCTGATAGACACATATCAGTGTGGCTTTAAGCCAGGAAAGTCCACCATCGATCAAATATTCACACTGCGGCAGATCTTGGATAAAACCCCAGGAATTCCAAATTAGATTTCAAGGCCGCGTATGAAAGCATCTATAGAGACGAGCTATATAGCGCTACGTCTAGTTTTGGCATCCCTACCAAGCTCGTCAGTCTGCGTAGGATGACGATGGAAAATTCACGCTGGTCCGTCAAGGTCGGCAAAGACCTCTCCGACCCCGTTGATTTAAAAAGGATTTAGACAAGGTGAAGCGCTGTCTTGCGACTTCTTTAACATCATACTTGAGAGAAATTGTGCAGAACTCCCGCGCCAACACCAGAGGCACAATCTTTTAAAAGTCCGTTCAACTACTCGCATACGCAGACAACATCGACATAATCGAAAGAACAAAGCGTGATGTCAGTGAAGCCTTAGTGAGTATTAGGACGGAAGCGGCGAGTATGCGCTTCACAGCTATAATTTTGAGGTAGTTAGGGACTTAGTCTACCTGGGTTCCGCTATCAATTTAGCCAGTGACACCAGCGCTGAAATCAAACGAAGGATAACTCTTGCCAATCGCTGTTTCCTTGCGCTAAGAGGGCAATTGAGAAGCAAAGCCCTCTCTCGAAGCCTCTCTTAAAGCCCTCATCATCCCAGTCCTGCTTTACGGTGCAGAAGCATAGAGCCTGTCAAAGGCGGATGAAAACACTTTAGCCTGCTTCGAGAGGAAAGTTCTTCGGACGATTTACGGTCCCGCCTGCATAGACGGAGAGTGGAGGAGGAGCAGGATAGAACATCGAACTGAACGGGCTGTACAGCGACTCCGACCTAGCCTAGCCAGAAGAGTCAAAATTCAATGTCCACGATGGCTGGGTCATCTAGAGCGGATGGACACCAACGCTTTGGCCGGAAAATCTTCGAATCCAGCCCGTAGGGACGGCGCAGTAGAGGAGCACCGAGACTCAGGTGGCGCACGCAAGTGGAAGGGGACCTCAGCCAACTTCGCATGTGACACTGGAGACGACTAGCTAGACACAGAGGCGGCTGGCGAAGCATGTGGGCACCTTAAGTAAGTAAGTAAGATAGTGGAACGCTCATCTCATTTGGTGGTTACCGGCATGTCCGATTGAGTAATCTGGTAAGGCACAACACTTGCGATTGGAGGAATTGATTCTAGGCAGGGTTTATTTTTCCAGCCTTTTTCAGTTGAGTTTCTTTTGTACCAAACACTCTTTTTCTCCTTTATGGTTTAATTCTTTCCGTGTACGGAACTAAGCTTCTTGAGGTAGATAAGAAAACATCATTCACATACTATGTCTGTCATACATACTTAGTCTCATTCGTAATCCAGAGACAGGCAGCAGTCCTGTCACATAGCGAGAGCATTTTAATTAGGTAAGGCGACGGGAGTTTGTTTTTAGGGTTCAGGCCCAAACCCCGAAATCAACCCCTTCCACTCATTCTCCATCCCATCCAAAATCATAACCGAATGAAGAGCCTAATGGCGTATTCTTTTCAACACCGAAACGCGAAACTAGTGTGGAATACGGAAAAAAGTGTTCTTTTCACGAACACCTGAACGGAATCGTGCTCATGTCAACGTTCTTTTGAAGTCCGAATTAGTTCGGTGTCGACACCGAACTCGAATTTTCCCCACCGTCGCAGTTGGCGGTGGAGGCTGGGTGTAGCTTTGATTGTGTATGTGAAGTGACGTTTCGACTCAATTTTCATTCGTGACTTTTTACAACGCGACTAAAATTATATGAAATCGATAAAAAAAAGACCGTCAAGTATGAAGACATACGCGGAGCGGTCCGTCGGCTTTTGTTGAAGGTTATAGTCTGCGCGGTTTGTATAGCGTGCTATTTATTTATTAAAACTATTTCTGGATATATTTTACAGTCTGTAATATTCTTTTTTTGTAGTGCTGTCTACTGTTCTTACATTGGGTGAATTTATATTGGGTTTCGTTACTCTAAAAAAAGGCTAGCAAAAAGCTTTACCGTTACGAAAATAGAGGGAAGGACATACTCTTTCTTGGCCTTTTTTAGGATTTTTATAATTTAAGACCCATAAACAGCAATTTCAATTAATAACCGTTTTTTGATCAATTTTGCACCTCCTGTGCTACCAATTGCCAAATTTCTCAAATTCTGTGGACATGGATTTCTGAGAAAACGGTAAAAATATGCTGTTTATTATTTCGCTTGTTTGAATGGGCTTAAGAACTTAGGGTCGAAAAAGGAAATTTTGAAACGTTTTTGATGCAGTTCGCTTGCCTTTTAAACATTTCTTACTTCAGCCAAATTCAAACAAGGTCGTCATAGCCGTTAAGGATCTGGAAATCTTTAAAAAAAAGTTTTCGAAAATGTTTTCACGTTTTCAGTTAAATCTTCGAAGTTTTTGAATATTCGAAGCCTACTATAGTTTTGTATAAAATTTAAGAAGATGGACTATGCCCGGTGTTAATTTAAAAATTATAATTAAATTAAAAATTATACCGTTTGGGGGATAGAGGGGGAGACATGCGTTCTTTTGACTCTTTTTTAATTTTTTAAATTTCAAATCTATAAAACAAATATTTTGAAGTTTTTTCCAGTTCCCGTTAGACTTTTTTCCAATAGCACAACACCAGCACTAGCGTTGGAAGTTTTTTTTTCTAATTCTATGGCCACCGGTTTATGCATAAACGGTAAAACAAGCTCCTTTTTTATTTCGTTTTTTAAATAGGCTTCTTAAAACTTAGGTTAAAAACGGCAATTTAAAAAAATTTTTACGCAGCCTTCCTTCTTTTTGTAAGCTTTGTACTTTAACCGAATCTCATTTAACCGAAAAGATCGCCTATACCGTTAAGCTACTAGAAGACTTTAAAAAATTGTTTTCGAAAAGGTTTTTATGTTTTTGAGTTAAATCTAAGAAGATTTTGAAATTTCAAAATCCGCTATAACTTTCCTTAAAATTTTGAATTATTTCTGATACGTGTGATTTTTTTCATAGAATTCCACCAAACAGCACCGGAGGTAAGGAGGGGGGGGGGGGGGGGGAACACACGTGTTTTCATGCATTTTTGCGATATTTTTTCGAAAATGCGTCAAAGCTGCAGTACTCAAACTGTTTTTGAAAAATATGACCTAAGCACTTGGTTTACTTTGAGTTGCTTTATACGTGTATTCAATATTGATTTTGAGCGGTAAGCCGTTCAAACATTATGGCCTCCAACACTTTGGAAAACGTCATGCATTTTCGACTCTTCATTTCTCAAAAATGTTTTGATATTTTCGAAAGAATTTATTTTTTGATTAAAGCTTAGTATTTCTTAAACCTAAGAAGTACTAAGCTTTATTAGTATATAATACTAATAGTCCATTAGTATTTATTGGACTAATGGACTATTAAGTCCATTTCACATTAAGTCCATTTTCACATGAAATTTCAAACTGTAATGAAACCAAATAATGGTGCCTAAAAAAATTGCCCTCTTTGGATTCTCTTCTATTTCCGCAGTTTATACGCACACCAAATTTTGCCTTTCTACGACTTACCGTTCAGAAGTTATAAAGCGATTGGACGGACGGACGGACGGACAACGTAGTGTTACCATAAGAGGTCCTTTTTCCATTTTTGGACGGACCGCTAATAATTAAATATATCAAGTTCAAAGCTATCAAAATTCATTTTACAGTAAAAAGTACAAAAAACCAACGGCAACAAAATCACGCTACGAAATGACAAAATTAAGTCTACAAGTAAGTTAAGTCAAAAGAATTTGACACTTAACGCGATGACTGCACCGGTACAGTATTTTTCGTTCTGTACACAATCAAACCGAGTGTACACCATGCTGGAATTGTCGCGAACATCGAGTATTATTTGACAGCTCGGTGTGGCAGTGGCAGTGGCAGTTTGGTCTTCAAAATACGCCATAAATTTTTCTACTCCAGGTGCTATTGGCAAATGCCAAACTCTACCCGCAGTCTCCTTGACCACGGCCGGGACATGGTTTCTGGAGGCCTCAACATTCATTTATGAACAGGTAGCTTTGATTTTAAAAACATTATAGATGTTCTCAGTCCTATCAAAAGAAAGCATAAATATTGGAAGTCCGCGTGCACGTCTGACCACTGCGGCGGCGTCTTTTTCTCTTTCCGTACGGGCTTTTCTTTCTCTATGAAGTTGACGGGCGTCAGAAATTTTAAAGCCTTTTGCTTTAATGTCGTCTATGACTTCTTCTTCTTTCGTGTAAGATGGGTGTTGTCTCCTCGCGATAACTCGCTTTTTTATAAGTAAATTTCTCTGTATTTTACCCTGGCTAATTCCGGTTCTAAGAAGGTAAGAAGTAAGCGTATTCTTTTCTCGCAACTTTAAGGGGTAACTTAATGTCAGTAGTATTGATAGTGCACGAATGTACCTCCTAACGTCTCCACGTCTTAAAGTTTTCAAGCATTATGTTGAGAAAGTTGTCGAAACCCGCACCTCAAACAGATTGTCTTCCTCAAGCCGTATTAGAGTTGCCTTTTGTGACAGGCATGAGGATAGACCTAATTGACTGAATCAAAGGAAAAGCAGAAAATATTTCCAGCTCATCAGCTCCATAATATAAGACTTCTCGTAAGGTCGATCGATCAAAGCTTTTAGAGTCAGATCATTTTAATTTTTTCTCCTGATTTTTTTCTGAAAATAATAAAAAATAATTTTTTTTTTTACTGTTAATTTTACTTATACATATACGTATAATTATTGGAAAGGACCTTATGGTTATAGCTCGAGCCCGTTGGCCTTGCAGTATTTTCGTTATTGTTTATGATAACAATAAGAATGACTCCAAAGTCAAAAAAAATAGTCTCTGCTCCTCTTAAAAGAGCAGACGTGAAAAAACTTACCAAGAGAAATGGAGAACTTGAAAAGGAAATAATCGAATTGAAAAAAATGTTAAACGACTTAATGACAAAGGAACAAATAAAAAATTCAGGCAATGCAAAAAAAAGAAGATCGTCAAGCAGCCCAATTTTGGAAGATCTCACAATCTCAAGCAATCGATTTGATCAACTGGACATAGAAAACATGGATGGACATAATGACGAAATAGATGAAATTAACGAAACCAACTCAACAAATACGGAAATAAACAAGATATCTTCAATTTTGAACGACATGGCACAAAAAAACTTCGCAAAAAAGGGTCAACTTAGCAACAAAGAAAAAATTAGTTTGATAAACAACGAAGAAAATCAAGATCAAATAGACAACAGCAAGAAAAAATTCAAAATACCACCAATCAATGTGTTCCACCAGGATTCTAAGGACATTGGTGAGTTGTTGAAAACCCTCATACCATCAAACGCTTTCGGAATAAAAAAGATTGGAAAAATACACTCAGTTAGAGTTAATAACAAAGTTGATTATAGCTTAGTTAAAAATGCACTCGAAAAAGCCAAAGCACCATTTTATTCATATACACCTAGTGATGAAAAAAAACAAACATTTTTATTAAAAGGGTTAGTAGCTACACACCAGAAGAAGTTCTAAAAGCGCTTAAAGATATTAAAAGTGAAGAACTTAAATTTGAATCATCTTTTAGATTAGTAACAAACCGCAGCAATAGAGAGAGAAAAACACTTCCTTTCATAGTAATTCAGTTGACCCCCGATAGCAAGGCAGATTATTTAAGTGAAATCAAATACTTATTTAATCATATTATCAGATGGGAAAAATTAAAAAGACCTACTATACTTCAGTGTCGTAAGTGTCAACGTTTCTCACATAGTACTGTGAATTGTATGATGGAACACAGGTGCGTCAAATGTGGAGGCAACCATAGTCCAGATAAATGCACTTTAAAGCAATTATCAGATAAAGAAAAGCTGTTCTGCGTTCTCTGCAAAAAAAACGGTCATCCGGCTTCTTATGGTGGTTGTGAAGCTCATGAGTTTCTCAAGAAAAAAATTAAAAAACAAATAATATCTGTTAGGGAAAACCAAAAAGAAAAAGAAAAAATGTTTCAAAGATACGTAGATACAAGTATCAGCTTCGCTGACAAAGTAAAAGGTACTACAAATAACAAAATTACAAATAAAATTTTTGACACAACTTCTAATAAGGAAAATCCATTAAGTCAAATTAAGAATGATATTTTTAAAATAATGAAACAACAATTTGAAAATTTAACAAAATCGTTAGAATTGCAATCAAAAAGGATAGACACACTTTTTAATATAATTAGTAACAATACTTTGGATGAATAGAACAAATTTAAGACACCTTAAAATAATATCTTTAAAAGTTAATTCGATTATATCCAATAGCAGAAGGGCAAATTTATTACAGTTTCTGGCTCGTCATAAGCCGGATATTCTTTTACTGCGTGAAACAAAGCTTAGCAAAAGGCATAAAATAAGTTTTGCAAATTACAAGATATTTCGAAATGACAGAGCTAATGCTTCTCAAGGGGGTGGTACTGCTATCCTTGTAAAAAGAGGTATAGCTTTTCGTAAAATCGAAATATCTTAAATTCAAAATTTTGTTTCTATTGAAACTACTATAATATCTTTTGATATTGGCAACAGAAGGTCCTTATATATTATAAGTATTTATTCAACAGAAAACCCAATTCAAAATTTTTCTCAGGAATTTACACGTCTTTTTGAAATTCTTAGTTTAAATAATTTAGAAAACTACTACGTTATGGCCGGGGACATTAATGCAAAGCACACAAGTTGGCTAAATCCTAGCAATAATACACGAGGCAATTTTATTAGAGCATTTGTTGATGATAATGAGATAGAGTATAAAATAAAGTTTTATTCATCTGTTATTTCGTCATTTCCAAGGAGTAACTCGTTTTTAGATTTAGGGTTTTTAGATGCTAGACTTGAAGTTAGAACAGTGAGATACGATAATAAAATTCCGGTTTTACCATATGATAGCGATCACTCGGCAATATTATTTAATGTTACATTGGAAAATGACTCAGTTTTTAACCTACTTATTGATGAACCCACATATAAATATAACTTTGACAAGACTAATTGGTTAAATTTTAAAAGAAATACTGAAACTGAATGCAGGGAACAATTCTATGAAAACGAAATTCCTAACAATAGAAATTTATCAAACTCAGAAATTGAAACATATATAGAAAAGCTTAACACAGTAATAAATAATTCGATTGATTTAACAGTACCTAAATTCAAAAATACAAATTCAATGGAATGCTATTTAACACCAATTATAAGACGATTATTAAAGTATAAAAGTTTTCTTTTAACAAGAATAAACACATTTTATAGACATAATAATTATTTAAACAATTCGAAGCTTATACGTCTGAAGTCAATTTTGAGAAATGTTAAAAATTTAATTTTACAACAGTTTCGAAACTCTATAAATAATTTTTGGAAAAATAAACTCCTTGCAATTCAAAAGCGTAGTTCTAAAATGTTTCCACAAATTAACAGTATATTTAGACCCAAAGGAAAAATTTCAATACCAACACTTAAGGTTAATGATGATAACATCGGAAGAGATCTTTTGCAGAGCGCTTCCATTAATATTTCTGATACTTTCAAAGACCGTAACAAATTCCTAATAAATAACAGTATGGAAAAATTAAATCTTATAGGATCACACTTTGAAAAAGTTCATAGTTCGATTTCAGACAATTCGGCCAACACACACACAATTCAAAATACAGTAATTCATTTTCAGGAAGAACATTTTGAAACTTTGCCAAAAGCTCAGTTTAGTAATATTTTAAAATCTGATGAACTAAGTGACGAACAAACGGACGACTATTTTACAACTTTGGAAGATCTTGACGATATTTTTTCAAAACTAAATAATAAAAAATCTTCTGGATTAGATAACATTCCGAACATAGCTTTGAAACATTTACCAGATAATGTCATACGAAAATTTACTATATTATTTAATAATTTACTAAACAATCAACACTTTCCGATGACCTGGAAAATAGCAAAGGTTTTTCCGATTGAAAAGAAACAAAAAGATACAACAGCTCCAACAAACTATAGACCAATAAGTCTTCTGTCAAATGTGGGAAAAATATTTGAAATTTTAGTTAGCAAAGCAATTTTACATAATTGTAAATTGAAAGAACTGCTGCCAGAAAATCAATTCGGTTTTCGTAGGCATCATTCCACAATACATGCAATAAATAAATTAGTGTCTGATGTAAGTTGGAATCTAATTGGTAAAAAATCAACAGGTGCATGTTTGGTTGATTTTGAAAAAGCATTTGATAAAATTTGGTTAGATGGTCTTATTGCGAAATTAATAATGTATAGGTTTCCAAATTTTTTAATAAAAATCATATCAAACATGGTACGCGACAGAAAATTTGTAGTAACAAATGGTGAGGAAACAACAAGCAGAATATTTAATATAATAAATGGACTTCAACAGGGTACAGTGAATGCACCCATTCTGTTCAGCTTATATATAAGTGAATTTTTAAAAAATAGAGAGGGAACCATAGCTTTCGCAGATGACATAATTCTCTACACTTCAGGTTCAAAGATATACGAAATTCGGAGTAATTTACAGAACATGTTTAACCAGTTACAAAATTATTGTTGTGAGTGGAGATTAAAAATCAATTTTGGGAAATGTGAAGTTATATTATTCAGGACAGTTTTGAGCAAAGCAAATCTGGATTTGAGAAAGAATTGGAAAAATTTAAAAATTTATAGTAATCCAAATAATAATAATTTACAACTTAAAATTTCTTTATGTGTAAAATATTTAGGCGTAAACTTGGATCAGTATTTGTATTATAATGGTCATATTAAAATTCAACTAAAAAAAGCAAGGGCAGCTTTTATGAGTTTAAAAAGATTATTCTACTCTGGAAATATTACTTCTGATATCAAAATTATTTGTTATTTAACTTTAATAAGACCAATATTAACCTACGGCTGCCCTATTTGGTTTAATATAAGCCCTTCAGTTATGGAAAAACTTAGGATTTTTGAAAGAAAATGCATTCGCATGTATAGGTAAATACAGATCCGCCGAAAGTGACTACTTGCACTATATTTCAAACAAAAACATATACGACGAAGCAGAAATTTTAAGGATAGATGTATTTATTATAAAATTAATTAGAAACCATTTTGCTCGTTCGGCAATCGTTTTGGAAAATAACCTAGTTTATGGCCCAGCTTTGTATGGAAATTTTGAGTTTTACAAAAAATCACTTGAAACGGGACATATTCCTCCAGAAGCGTTTATGTTTCTTGACAAAATGGGATATATCCAAGATGAACATAACGTTCCTGTGATTTATCACGCATATCGCAGGGCCACAGATAAGAAAATAGTTTACAGTGCTAACTTAAATTCAAACATACCAAACAACATCTGGAGATACAGTACGGCTATTTCACAAAAAGATTTCCAAATTCAAGTTGATTCAGATAAATACTATTGGCTTACCTAACTAATGAAATGTTTGTTTTTCTTCACATTTTTTTCACAAATTAGTTTTAAGTTTTAGTTTTAAGGTTTGTAGGTTTAGGCTATTTTTTATGTATAGTTATTGTTAGTTTTAAGCCAAATTATTTTCAAAAAAATCTTATAAGGAATAATTTCATATATTATAAAAAACATGTTATCATAGAAAAAGAATGTATTATTCAATTAAAAATAAAAATATCTAGATGTTAAAACTTATTCATAATATTTAAAGCTATTGTATATAAAAAACAGTTGAGTGCTAATTGCCATTATTGTTTCTTTTAAATTATGTTATTATAAAAATTGTTGTTTATTGTTTTTATTTAAATGTTATAATAAAAGTTCTTAATAATAAAAAAAAAAAAAAAAAAAATAAGACTTCTCGTAGCTGGTTTCAGTTTTATATGAACCTAAATATGAGCACCTGAAATTTTAGTCAGCCAGCTTCAAGATTTGAAAGCTTTTTGCATTCTTGACTTAAGTTGTACAGATTAACGCAATCTTAAGTTTCGAACTGAGTCGACGAACAGTCCACGTTGTTGGTCTGAATCGTACACTTGTTTTCGCAGGTACTCAGACACCCTATGAGGTTACAAGTTTGTGCTCTTCACTGAAATGTTTACGCCAAATAGATTCCAAAACACTCCGCGACAGTAGATACTTGTACATAACGATGACACTTATGTATACACTCGTGCAAGACTTCTCTTATTTATTAAAAAAAAGACAAAAAGATTCGTTTTTATTTTTGTTCAAACATATCAATTTTGTGAGGCAAATCTCTTTGAATTCCATTAAGAAGTTCATGCGTCAGCAATGTCGCCTATCTGAGAGTTCAGAACAAAACTAAACAGTGAACTGACTGAGCCCGCAGCGAACGTGTAGCACATGGCGAACTGCAGTCGTAAACAAAATCAACACCGAGTAAACGATGGCGAATCAGTATTAATTGACTGCACACAACTTGTATATGACGAGGGGCTTTATATGAGTCTTTTCGCTAACAAGCCATCATCGAATTGTTTACGAAGTTTTTTCCTTCTTAAACGCCATGTGTAACAGGCCCCAACAACGACCTCTTGGAGATACACAAGACGCAGTCATCTCAAGGAAGATAGATACTCAATTAATTGGTTCGAGATACATCTATAGACGTGAAACCTTCAAGCCTATCTATATCAGTAGGTCTTCTATAACCGGTCGGCTGGCTAGTTGGTTGGTCATCTAGCATTGGCCTGCAAATGGATTGTTGTGTTGATTTATACGAATACCTAATAATAGCTAATTTTCTTTGAAATCAATTAACACAAATAAATCAAACAAATTGATCGCAATAAAATGCCCAAGATGATGAAAACCTTTTTAAATTTTACAGGGACACAATGAATGGCACATAGATACACACACAGTGACTATAAAAAATAAGTAAACATTTGATAAACCAGATACCGACAGAAGATTAGATATTTTTTTTTTTAAAAAGGGCATTAAGACCTCAGCGATAAGAAAAGTGTTTGCCGGCAATAATAATAACTTCGAGAACTTTAAGGTTTTTTTTTTGAAATGTTATCTGGGTCAACTATAAACACAGCCGGGTTTGAACCGAGCTAAGACGACCTCCTAGACAAATATGATATTTGTGTCAAAGGCTATGGAGGTAGCAAACAATTTGATTTACGTCACAATCAACATGTTCATATATTGCAGAAGATTTGAAATGTCAAGTTTCAAGATTACAAAAGTCAATGAGGCCCTTTATCAGTTACCCCAATTCTATTTGAACAAGGTTTTTTTTTAGATGTTTTGCGAGAATGATATGAAAGCACCAACGAAATCCTTGTGTATTTGAAGAGAGGGGATGCTTTATTGACATGAATAGAGACGGTAGACCCACGAGATTTTAAAGCCGAGTGGTAAGTCGTATTAACAATGTCATTCTGTTTGTTTTCCCATCCAAAACGTTGAATTCGAACTTATCAGAACAAAGCTATAGTTAGGTCGATCCCGACGACGAGGTCCCAGTTGCGCACGTAAAAGCTTCTGAGGGCACCATGCACTTGTAGGCGTCATCAAAGGTGACATAATCCTCCTTACGGAATTTCTTTCGAGCTAGATACTCGAAAATAGATTCTTCGTACTTTTAGGCCGAAGTGGCTTGGCGGTTTAGCGCGATACTTTCTATTGAGTCTAGACAACATATGGGGGAACGAAAGTCAGGGCTAGAATCGATGAAAAAGGTTGGACTGGGCGACTTATTTAAAAACTAGAAATTACGAGTACTATTTCACGGTTGAGAAACGTTTAAATACCTAGTTTTATGCTGCACTTAGAGTAGAGAGAAGTTCGAGTGGAAGCAGGGAAGACTTGCTTAGCCACAGCAAAATGATAAGAACGATATTGTCTTCCTTCGCATGCAGTGCATAGTGTCTTTCTTACGTCGGCCTCCCGATGCGTGGCTTCGAGTTGTCGAGATCAAGCGCTCGGTCCTTTAAACAGAGGTTCAGCCGTATTCAAACTGGGGGGGGAGGGGCTTGGATTCGAGGACAGAGTGTGTTCTTTGCTCGTTCAAGCGATGTGGTAAACAATCCCTCTCAAATTCTCTCAGTCATAAGCGATGAACTTGGTCACGCACTTTGTATTGTCGATAATTCGGCAGAAGACCTATTGGAACGCAAAATTTAAGGAGATGAGTTTAGAAAAGACTCCACTTTCAGGAGTAGCTGGTCTTCGCGTGGCGCGGTTAGAATCGATGCTACAAAGCTTGTTAACTTTTTCATCACAAGGTGTGACTGATATGTTAACAAGCTATGCCATTGCTCGTAAGGTCATAACGCCTATAGGAGAATTTTTGGGATTGGGGACAATTTGTATGTTTCCGGCTATATCCAGCAGCCAGTGGTAACTTATTTTTTAAACTGTATGCTTGCCGCAAAACTTTCGGCAACAAAAGCAAGTGTAAATAGCGTTTGTAAGGCCTATCTTCACATGCGTCCCGTTTTTATGATGGAAAGCTACAGAGAGAGTATTATCCCTCCGACCTTGCCAAAGCCCACAGGGAGAAGTGCGTTGGAGGGTTTCTAAGGATCACACCCACCACAGCATTTTAGGGACTACTCAATCTCACACCTTTGGTCATATCATCAGTTTGAGCTGCAAGGTGGCTTTCCTGCATGGACGCTTCAGCAAAGTGATGTGACAGGAGTGAGGACCAAGCGTACCTTAGTTTGTTTCCGGCGTGCAACCCAAAAAGCCAAAATCAACTCTTCTAACTATGCCCCTACCATAAATGACTGAATAACCAGATTTTCAACTTCGGACATGTTAAAGCTTTGCCCACAGGCTAAAATTTATGGATTTACCCATACTCCGACGCATTTGTTTCCAAATGTAAGTAAATTCGTCATGAGGATTTTTTACATCAGCTGATGCTTTAAGGTAAATTGTTGCTTTTCCTTACGTGCAATTCATAGACGTATTCACCGACACGGAAATTTCAAGCTTTATAAAAGCTTTCAAAGCTTTTGAAAAACGCAACGAAATGGGTGTTGTAGGGCAAGAGGGACGCAAGTTGAGTATCTAGTTATTCAGTAATTTATGCCCCTACCCAGCCAAAATCATAAATAAGAAAGCATGGAGATTTTTCTACTCCGGGTGATATTGGCAATTGCAAAAATCTTCCCACGGTCTCTTTAACAATGGCCGGGGCATAAATTATGGAGGCTCCAAGTTTGTATATGAAAAAACAAACAAGCTGCTTTTAAAGCCTTTTTTTCGACTAGCTCGATAAACCGATTATGAGTGACGCAAGGTTGCTACCCAATACACTGCTGCCGCCGGTACGACCCAGAGCCAGGGTACCTCTATGGTTGAACGAGCTCCAGAAAAGGTGGGCCCGATGAACCTAATTATGAGGCAGCGGAAAATCAAAGAAGCAGCGGATTTATTGAAAGTGGAATAAAGCTTTACCGTGGGTGTCTGTCAAATCGGACAGCCCTTGACACCAGGCACCTCTTCTTCTGCTGAACGGAAAAGCAAGAAGAGAGTTGATGGAGCTGATGTGGTGAGTGTGAAATATCTAAGCTCTTTATCACTGAAGCGCTTTAAGGATGAAACGAATTAAAGTTAGATGTTTGCATGGCAATACAATAGACCAGAAGCTTGTCTTTTTGTCAAATCAATTTAAGGCAAGTTACACTAACGCTCAGGCCCGGAATATCTTCGAATCCACACCGCAAGACCAGCGCAGTAGAAGAGCACGCCTACGCAAGAAGAAGGGGCCCTCAGTCAACTTAGATTGGCTTTCCATGAGCTAAGAAATCGTTTTTGGGTACATTGAGTCTTATCAGAAGCCTTCCCAGAGTGACAGCTGTCACGTCCATACGGCCCAATGTTATCTCAACTGTCGTGCGGATCGTAAAAATAGACCATTAGCGTACAAAATTGGAGCTGGCTGGCGAAGCTTGTTGATTGAGACCCACGTCCTACCTGGACTGTTGCATCACCTAAACCTAAGAAAGTAGGTAAGGGCTGTGGTTCTAGACCTATTAGTAACGTAAACAAGTGAGTAAGTGCAAGAGTTTGTCTGTGACAGTTTTTTCCTAGAAACGGCCCTTAAAAGTGGGCGCAGTTTAAAACTTTGTATAAAACAAACTTAGCAAATAGCAAATCTTTAATATTTGTCATATAATTTTTTTTTTCGATTTGGAGTTAACTTTCCGGATTAAGCCAATTTTCACAATTTGTCCGTGAACAAAAGATCCCAGCCGTGTACCAAGTATCAGCTCTATAGCTTGCTTTTGAAGACCTAAAACCTTCACACATACAGACGGACGAACGGACATGGCTTAATCAAACTATGCATTAAAATTAATATACCCTCGGTCAGGTATAAAAACAATCAACTCAGATAAAACTTCACGCAAAAGCAAAATTTGGCAGCCAGCTAAAACACATGAACAAAAGTAAGACGTTAAAAGTCCCCATTGATGCAATAGGTACGTCGGAAAATATTCACGGAATAGTTAGGTTAGATCGGGGGTAAAGGGTTGCTAGCAGCCAAAGCCACCAACTCGCATAAGCCTACGAGAGCCACTAAGCTTCAAAGAGAAACTTGGTCCAGCCGCAATTTTTGCTGAACTTCATGATATTCGTCAGGTTTACTAGCAAACTCGTTCACCACTACATAGGGAATTGTCCTGCAAGTTGAAAACCTTGTCTGGTGGCACTTGGGGACTGGCAGAGGAAGTTTCTGTTTCGCTATGTCGTCAGCGAATGAGGTCTCTGGTACCCAAATAATGCGGCCAATTTTCTGTCTTCTAGAGCCTTAAGTTTTGAGCGACAGAGTCCTACTACACAAGATTTTACTATTAGTGTTGCCAGGTCCCTAATGGTTGCTTGGCTGTCTACGTAAATGGAATTATCCTCTTGTGATAGTTAAAGTACTCTGGCCCTTTCGGCGGCTATCAGTATGGCTAGAACCTCGAGAGCAGGAGTTAAGTAGCCTTCTACTTGTTAGAATACCAAGTTTCACAGAGCATAACCCTGTACAAGTACCCTCACATTTTTTAGAATCCTGTGGTACAGATTGCTACCTCAGAGTTGGTTTTAACGTTATCCAGCCTCCGGATGGTGTAGTCTTGGTTGAAGTAAAGATAAGATATTGTATAGGATTGAACTATGCCTTGTAGATCGTGTATTTCCGTGTAAGGTTTGAGATTATCTCAAGTCCAATGGTAGAGCTGCTGCAGTGACGAGACAAGCCATTCTTGTTCATACTTTAGTTAGTGGTTCTTACTATAGCTGTGTAGAGCCAGTTTGCTATTTTAGGGGAAGGCCTCACTTTTTCCCGCAGATTCGGTTGCACGTACCTACATATATAGAGGTGGATACGTTTTTTTAAACTGTTTTTTCCATATTTAGATTCCGGCTGAGCTTAGTATCCAGAACGGCACCCAGACATAAAGTAGTTTTAGATAGATGAAGAGAGGTGCCGTGGCGTAGTGTGTGTGCTTACTACACCGGAGGTCTGGGTTCAAATCCTATCATCGTCCCCTGCAAAAAAAGACCCATTCTTTTTTTTACGATCCGCACCTCTGCAAGGGTCTGAAAAGCCCTTCGAGAGTATCATTTGTCTTGAAAAACTTCTCAAAGTCCCGTTCGGATTTGGCAAAACTTTTTAGGTCCCCTTGTATGAGACGAAGTTAACACACACAGCATACATTACTGCGAAGTTGGCCCTGGTTCACCTCGAGCTATTGCGCCTTCCTTTTTTATACCCTATTCCACAGGAATGGAGTATATTAAGTTCGATACAGACGAAAATGTAACATAGAGATATAATGACGATAGACCCCCAAGGACATATGATCGAGACCGACTTCTGAGTCGAATGAGCCATGTCCGTCCGTCTGTCTGTTCGTATGTCACCAATTTTTAGGACTTAAATTTTAAGCTAGGAAGCAGAAATTTTGTACGTAAGCTCCTTGTCATCCGAAGCAATACAATGTGGCTTATCCTCCATAGTTCTGAAGAGGTGTTATTCCACGCTGGCAAAACCATTGGGTAAGCTTTTCTATTTATCCTAAACTTCGGGTGATGTTTGAATGAACTGATGAACATTCTTTCCAAGGTCATGGAAACACTGTTTTAACATCAGCTGATGAAACATCTTGAATCACGGAAGCTTCTTAATTACCAGGAATACGACTCTCGTAGCAAAAGGTCCACTGGTGATCTGATGACCTTTCTCACCGAAAAGTGGAACCGCTCGTTACATCTTCATGGTGAAAGCTGCACTCGTTATTTTAAAAGCATTTGATTGAGTCTGGCATTAGGTTCTCTTGTCAAAACAGCGGGCATTTGAAGTCGATGAATTTCGTGTTGTATGGATTAGAAACTCCCTGTCGAACCGCTCAATCCAAGTGGTTCTGGATGCTGGTGTGTATAAACTGTATAAATGCTGGTGCTCCCCAGGGTTCAGTTTTATCTCCAACGCTCTTCTTGATGTTCATCAATGATCTCTTGTCTGCCACATTTAATCCAATTCATTCTTCCAATGACTGTATTTTCCATACTTAACAGAATAATAACGTGAGGGAAAGTAAGTAGAGAAGAATTTGCGAAGAATTTGAGATGCGAGCGCCCAGAAGCAGGTGGTGGGATCAGGTAAGAACATCTCCGAGACCCGTCTGGGGATCACGTCTGTGTCTCTTGAATTGGTGGCGGAGGATCCATTTATCCGTCCTCGTTCCGCGACCCTTCTAAGGATGAGCGGTCACCGAAAATGATGATGATGACCTTCTCATCTGGCTAAAATTGACAAAGCATACCTACGCCCAAAACTGGAGTAGATTTCTCACGTCTGGGTAGGTGCACCTAAGACCACTTTGCGCCAAGGCTGCAATAACGTGCGTTGAAACTTATTAGCAACTCCTTAGAGCAACGTCGCAATGTCTCCTGTCATTTTTTGTTTTATCGTTACTGCTACAAAGAATGCTCCAGTGAAATTGCCAGCTGCATTCCACCTCCCAAAGAATTCAACTGCAATACCCCGCTCTGGAAGGAATGCTCATCAATTCAACTTAGTGCCCTACTTCGGGCGTGACTCGTTGTATTGGAATTCTTTCTTTAGCAGAACATCACGAATGTGGAACAAACGTCCACGTGAGGTTTTACCGCACCATAACAGTCCTCAGTTGTTGCACCAAGGTGCACCAGTATCTCTCCCGTCTCTCCTCTGATAAGGGTATTCATAAGCCCTTCAACGAGAGTGTATTACACAAAAAAAGAAAACCCCAAAACGGTTGGGCTAGGAAATTATTTTACAGCCAGCAATTCCGTAAAGGATTCTCCAAAAGGCTGGACCTCGAGGTGAGTATCCTTTGACAAAATAACTAATGAATAGGGCAAGTTTTTTTTGGAGTCGATCTACTCTGGAAAGACGATCGATCGGCAGCATATACCTAAGTGAAAATAAAAGTCACTGAATATGGTGATTGATTGGACGGCTCGGAAGCAACGATGGGCAATTAGAGGCTCAATTGTAAACCCTGTCTGATCGAAAAATGCTTGATGGTACATAAAAACCAAGTCGCTTAAGCCTTGTAATTGTGCGCAATGCTGCACAATTATAGAAATGCAAAACCTTTTATACCTACTTCCATTGCTATTATTCAAGTTGTTCAATTTCAATCACGAACGACAGCTAGATACTAACGAGAATATAGTCGCCGGACGACTCGCTCGTGCTATATGTCCGAAGTATTCTTGGCCGAACCCGGATCTATACTACAAATGAATGCATAATCTCAGTAGCGCAGTCAACGTGTTCAGCAACAGCAATCCGCCATCATCGACTGTATGAATAGGTACTTTGGTAAACCATTTAGCTTTTGAGATTTAGTTTCAATAATTTTTTGGAAGCTTGTATCCGTATAATAAATCACGTTGTCCCGTTCGCGCCCGTGCCCGTGGGTCTGGGCTTACGGAAAAAAATATTGTAAACGTGTTCAATCAACGTATACCTACCAACGTTTCTCGTTTCTTCTTGAGCTGTCTTGTGTTATTGTTTTTTATTTTTTTCTCCTTAAGGTTCACGTCCAAAGCACACATAGATACACACATACCTACACATGTCGCCGCCATGTGAATATTTATGGATGAATGAATGTATGATTGGAATTGGGTTTCACTTCTCGTGGTTGCTTAATAACCAGTAATTTCAAGGTAATCCAAAAGTCACTCTGAAAACGCGAAGCCTCCCGAACAACAACAACAATACCGAGACCGAGGTGAGGAAGAAGAAAAAAATAAAAAACAAAACCGATCTACAGGTAGCAGATTATTATTGTTATTTTTTTTCTGTTGTGGATCGTTCGTATTCAGAAACATCACCAGAATAACAAAATTTTGAACCCCAGGCCCGGTCTCATCCGCATTCGATGTTTGAGGAGAACGTTTCAGAACAACTCAGCGTCAGCACAGCAGCAGAACCCTCAGACCCCAAAGACCAAGGAAGTGATCGTGAATCCACTTCATCAGCAAACGCAGAGAACCACTTTGAGTCGAGCTTGCTCTCGGTTTCTATATGGAACTCGGATTGCTGTGCGCAGTGTGGCTACACCTACCCTGCCCAGTGTGTAGCTTGTGTGCCCCAGTGCAGAGAAGTTGGACTTCTGAGGGGCAGACTTGTTCTTTAATCTTGTCCCAGCCAGACAGGTTGGGCTGGAGTTGTAAATTAAGATTCTGATTATATTTGTCGTTTTGGCGATTGTTGGTGCGCGGTTTGGGTTTGCGCAGCGAAAACAATATTATGCTAGACGCACACACACAAACACGCGCGTGCGCGTATGGGGGAATTTAGAATTTTTGATTTCGGAATTTGTCCAGTGACTAAGCAATGTTTGCTCGGACAATTAGCAAATCAAGTGAAGTGTCCAAAAGTCCAAGTCCGGAATGGGTGCAACTTTCTGAGCGGCGTCAATCAAATCGAGTCGAAAATTCAACACAACCAGAGAGCTCAGTGCCACAGCACGCTTGGCTATGGCTACTACGTCGCCGCAAATGAGACTGGGGGTTGTTGATTTCCGTAACCTTTTCTTGGAACCATAGTCAAAGGCTGATAGTTTGGATTCAAACGAACCACTCGGCGTGAATTATGCAAGAGACTCGTTTCGGACGACAACTCTCTGCCATCGGAGGCGATTTATGATCGCTGTAAATATTAAGCGATATTCGTTATACAAGGAGAATTTCAAAGAGGCTCACGGGGCTTTTGCAAAGGCTGTATATGTACCTAAATAGTAGGTAGCGCCATTTTCATCAGGAGGAGACAGGTTAACCCTGCCCACGGGTCATGGAATTACCAGCTTGTGAGATCACTGGAGCATAACAAAACAATTTTCTCCTGGGAAAAAATAAGGGCTGCCAATAAAAACTTCAACTAAAATAAGGCTGCCAGAAAACTTTTTTAGAAAAATACTCTATTTTCTACAATTTGGGATTAAGCCGCGTTGTCACAAGCAACGTAAAACAGGAACAGAAACAGAATCTCATACATTAGCAACTGAAACCTAAATTCGCTGAATGCTTTTTGCGTTGCTAATGTATGAAATTCTGTTTCTGTTTCTGTTCCTGTGCCTTGTGACACCGCTGCTTTAAACAAATTGTGACAAATGCGATGACACGTAGATACTGTATTAAAATGGTCCAAAACCTAATATCTACAATCAGGGCAATGCATTCGTTATTTAAGTCTACTTTGAGGTGGTTAAAGCCTCGATAACAAAGATACCATTCTTGAGTTAACACTGCTTGCCACGGTTGAAAGAAAAGTTGCCACACTTTGCAATTGGACATCGCCTGGAGTAGACCTTTCCAATGATATGCATCTTTTTTGGTCATGAGCAAACTGTTGTTGTCAAAGCCATTCTTTAAACTAAGTTTAAAGCTAATGTTATACACCCTTCATTTCCGATTGTAGGAAAAAGCACGCTTGTAAGGTTAGGTTTGATGCCTGTCAGATGTTAGAAAACGACGCCACAAACTGTTACAAATACTTAGAAAAATTAAGAATCATTAACACCAACTACGTTTGCAGGAGCTCTAAGTTTCAGCAAACAACGTTTTCAATTTCTAGGAAGATACCTCTTTGAGGAGTTGAAAAATCTTGAAAGTTCAGCAGGGACTTCCGTTGGGCCAAGTTTCCTTTCGAAGCTCAGGATACTCCAAAGAATCATTATACTGCCTACATTTTATCCCTTGTCTCCATGCGGCTAAGCTTAGCTCTCGTAGGCCTAAGCAAGCTGCTGGCTCTGACTGCTAACAACCCTACCTAGCCTTCCTCACTCATGTTCAATGCAGCTCCTGCAAAATTCATAACATAAACACCAGGTCTTGTTGCAGACAGTGCCTTGTGATGACCGCTTTCTCAGGCAAGATTGAAAGAGTAGTTCTAAGTTAGACGTGTTCGTCAGCTTTACAGTTTCCTGGAATGTCGCTATTTCCAGACGCCTAGCCCCGGTGAATTTGGTACTGCTTTGACATCTTCTTAAGAGTTAATCGGTAGTCTTATCTAGAGCTACTTTCGAATTTATAGAAAATGATATCAGGCACTTCATGGGTTAATGGCCGCTTGACTTCCCAAAAACATTTCTATATGCTTAAGCCGAGAAAATATTCTTTGTATCGCTATGGTTTTTGCTTAAAAAACTGTACAATGATTAGGCGGAAAGAGAGTCTGTCGTCCACAACTATGGCAGCGCTAGTTTTTGAGACTGGTATTTTTTTGCCAAGGCAACATCAACTCTAAGAGGACCTTTAGAGGATGGTGGTTTGGAAGTTTTAATCAAGCTTATGTAGGGTGCTGGATGTACTTAGAATGGAGCTGACCTGATGATGTCAAAGGGTAATAGATGAAACGAGATGTTCAGTGCTGTTGAGATAGTGGTAAGCGGTGTTCCGTTCATACAACAAAAGCAAGTAGACCTTTGAATTCCGCTTAGTTAAAAAAGATCTAGGCTTACCTTCATCTGTTGCATACAGTGCGCCATAACCAGGATTCAGGAGTCTTTCAGGGAGGATCAGGGAATCTTTCAAAGACGAAATTGGGCCCGTACTCAGCAACAGTGAGGGATTTCCACCCACTAAACCCACCTCCCCTCCTACCCCTGATCCTCGCGGTACCGCCGCGCCATCAAGCATTTTATCGCGAGGGGGGACTTCAGCCTTCTATATTCGGCTCATTTACTGCATTTCGTCCCCATTTCTGCCGCCGTGGTTGCTCTTTAATGATGACTGACCCTGTTATACTAACTGCTTCCCAAGCTTCCTACGTGGTCAACATATGTCTGATGATGTTCTCTGGGGTTAAGCTTTCACCGAGTCTTTTCGCTAACTTTTTACGCTCTTCGTGGTTGCACGGACAGTGAAAGATTACGTGTACTGCGTTCTCAACTACGTTGGACAGTTATTGCTATTGCTCCAAGAGTCTATGTCAGCGATTAATCCATCTACCTTTATCAGAGCGGTTATCTTGCCATTCTTCGAGGGTTGTTCTCAGAGGGACTGCAATAACTCTCCGGATCGTTGCTGTTAGAAACCTTGTTTACCCTGGAAACCTCGTTCACCCTTGAAACCTAGGTCCGCCTCGGACTGTAGCGTCACATTAAGTAAATAAGTAGGGTATTGTTGAGGTCGTCCGATTCCGAATTCGAACCTTGAAGCTCGTGTGACCTAAGAAGAACATTGTTTAAGCAGCCTCCATGCCCGAAAGAGTGTCCGAAAGAGAAACAGACGTTGAAGAAGGGATGAGGGAGAGATGCTGATGCACTAGATAGGACAAGTACGGGACCCGAGTCTAGGGGGTAAGGAGGCAACTTGCCAGTCTCCAACCCGTTATTTTTCTAGACCCTGATAGTGTTATGATTCCAGACAAATATTATCATGCCTCTGGTCTTAGCCACATGGGACAGCCATTCCTGATTGATCGCCATCGTCACAAAGACAGATCTAAAGGAACCTCTCTGCTCCTCAGGCTTGGCTACCTTGTGGTCATCACTCGGAAATGCGGGATTGTAAAGCCTTCTGTCTTGAAGGATCCTTGTGCGGAAGGGGTTTGATCAGGTACGTGTTTTCAGTGTGCTAGTGATATCCTCCATAGCGACGACCTTGAGTTTGGCATCAGGTCAAACATCCCTTTAACTGCCTGTCGCTGGCATTCATTAAGAGACGTTTGGAACTCACCAGGCGTCAAGTTTTACTTAATCTTGATGCCAGCCAGTCGTTCCTTAATAAGGCCCCGCTAAAAGGTCAAGAAGCTGGTGAAGAGCTTTTGATTGATCGCTTGAAGAAAGACTGGAGGGCGGAGAGGTGAAACGTGGGAGTTAATAGGAGGGGTGCACCGTAAGGTTAGAAACCGAAAACCCTTCTTCCTCCGACTTCTGTCGTTTTAACGTGATGTATGGGCTGCCTTTTTGATCCTAACTTTTCGCCCATTTTAGCTTGACGATCTTTTGTTGTGTTCTGTTGGATTCCAGAATATCTGCAGAGACTTTGAGAGTTCAAGAAGCTTTACGCCGTTTGTTAGTCGTGCAACCTCAAGGCAGTTCGTACTCGGGAGCTTTCACTATGAGATGTTTCTTGGGCTTGGTTGTTTCTGGCTCGCACCTGGAGTGTGCATGGAGTGTGCATGGCTCCGACATCCTTTATACCATGACATTTTTATTCCTTCTCTGGGCTTCCGAAGAGCACATCCTAAGGTACGCTTTCTTAAAAAAAAAAAACAAGCCAACACCGTTGATCCTTCTGGAAGTCTAGATTGTCATTTTGCAATCCAAATCTTTGAGTTTGAGACCTCCTTAGCTTATTCATTAAACCAGTTCTTTGTGCCATGAGTTAACCCACCGAACGTGATGTGACTCTGAATACGTTGTCAATCAAAGTACTTAGCATCCAGCACAGCAGCTCAACATTGAAAACCAGTGTAAGAAATCGTCCTACACGTTGTCAATGATCAGGTCCGATGCATCGACACATGATAAAACGAAACCTGTGCTGTAACCAGGCGTGGCAGTTCCGCTTCCTCCATGTGCAACAACACACCTTACACCCGGACATGATTTGCTTAAATCCAAAGACTGGCTTGAATCCAACGCAAATCTCTCGTTACGACACCAGCCACCTGCACTTGAAACAACCCAGCTTGAAATTGACCAAAAGGAAGGCCTCCGCATAAGCACACACGCACCCAAAAGCCATGATAGCTTGTAAATTGGCAACAAAACAATATCAACCATTGTCCAAGTCCAGCACCACCCCTTTTGGGACATTTTATGAGTTCTTCAATCACGTCTTGTTATGAATTCGATATACGGATGCATATGCAGTCCAAGGTCTATTTCACAACTCCACTCCATCCAAAGCCGCGTAACTGGGCGCAATTACCAATTTGAAGACCTCTCCAGTCTCCATACTTGTTAATTTTGATAGACTTAAGTTTCACAAGTCAATTTATTTTATTATCTTCACCGAGAGGTCCCCACCCGTTGCGTTGAGTCACCCTCGTCGGATCTTTGTGTCTTAAGTAACAAGTCAGCCACTTGGGCTGGGGCGACATGAACCCTACAATTATGGGCATTGTTGCTGGTCAGTAGCCAGCTATAGCTGCGTATATGGCTCTTGCAGGTCTCCGCGTCAGCGTTACGTGTACGCACTCGGCGTTATAACAATGCCCGGTCATACATCTCGGCCTATAGGTATGCCCCGGCGATATCACCTCACATCGTGTGTGTGAGTGTGTTTGTAGCCACATAGATATTACAAAATAGCGTATACCAAGCCGAGCCGAACTATTACAGCAACTGCAGACACTGGTAACTGGTAGCAGATTCATTTTCATCTTCAGCTCGCGACTGGAACTGGCTGCTGGCTGGTTTGCTGGTGTAGTAGCGCAAAGGAAAACGAAAGTTCACAACGTTCCAACGAGTTGCAGCGCGAGGTTTTTTTCTGCCCATTTTTGTAGGTTTTTTTTCTGCTGTTAGACCTATGTGAAGTGCCGGCTTCGCCATAACAACATTAATAATAATACTTTCCAACTCACGGTCAAGCTCTCATCCATGCCCATGCCACCGCCGCCGGCCGGCCGCTTCGCAATGGCTACAAAAACTGAAGCCAAACGGCAGACACTGCTCGGATGAATCGAGGAGCTAACAGGGCGGGATGGAAGCAGGGATGCATAGTTGGGGCCCCGGACTCAGCCGGCACCGTGCGTCTGCCCAGCGTACACATGTGAACACAATGCTTCCCCATATACCTACCATCGCTAATTTCAGTTAAGCGACGCGTTTGTAAACAAACAAAGCAAAAAGATACAAAAGCAAGAATGGCAGAACAAAAAAAGATACAAAACAGCGAATGCCTACAATTGAAGTCATGCTTCTCGTACAAAACGTTCCCATCTTGACTAGAGTTCTGCTTAAATGGCAGCAGGGGCTTTCTGTTAATTTCCCATCGAGACAATTGGCGGTTGGCTTGCGAGAACTACTACACGGCACTGGGATTTGTATCTGATACTCGCAGATAAATGCATAACTGAATACAAATTGATTGAGTAAACGATTGGGTATAACGAGATTTTAATAATCGACGTTAGCGCACGGGGAATTCTGTCCCTCTGCCACTTGAGATGGGGGGCCTTCATAGGAAATGGGAGTTAGTGGGAATTCTGAAATGTTACGCAGGCTTACGGAGAAACCTTAGCTTGCCCCATGACACAATTATATGACTGGCGGCTAAGATTGCAAGGCTTTCAGCTAAGTAGAATCAGAGCTTCTAGTAGATTTGCATGCCATTGATCTAAGGCAGCACGTTATAGTTATAGGCCCTACCCATGTTGCATTCATTCCAAGCATTTGTTTGATACGAGGTTGAATAATCGCTGTAGGCCCTTGCGACATTTTGATCGATGTGGACTTTTTAATTCAGTTGGTTTGTTGTGGTGGACATAAGACTTCAACTAACTTGCATTATCAGGTCTAGTTAGACGCTCCCAGTTTAGAAGTTGTGTTTTTCATCGTAAAAAATTCAAAACATCTTATAAGCCGCTGACATTCAGTGGCCGACACGATTCAAGCCACGATTCAAGACACGAGTCGAAGGAATCATACATGATGCTGCTGCATTTTTGCTCTAATCATCTCCTGGTATTGGCGGTCATCCTGAAAACGTGTTTCAGCGAACAGTGACTATGGTTAACTGATATTTACAGGGTTAGAACCCCGAACAGCATGAAGGTTGGGCGGGCGTAGGTCTTCTACTTTTGTAAAAACTGATCCAAATCTCAACGACGACGACATGGCCCGAAGCAAGTGGGAAAGTGCAACAGTGCATATGTAAAAACTTCAGTCCGTGTGCGATGGATTGCCAAATACCCTACCCTACCAAAAAAGGAAACTGCCACGCCTCCAAAAAGTGGGCGGGATAAAAAAATATAACTGTTGAATGCTTTATGCTAGGTTGTAAGGGTCTTTTTATTGTCTATAGCTGAGCTTTCGCTCGTCGGTTCTAGGGTGTCCACAGAGAAAAAGATTACTCTGTGTTTGAGAAGTCTTAATACACCAGTTTTCTTATTCCACTACACTTTTTTGTTTTACTTATGTTACTAACTTAACAACTATACATAAACAAGCTTATAGATATCTTAAACTAGCTTAACAATTGGTGGATATCTTAACTAGATTGTGAAGGACTCAGTCGGATGACTGGAAAGTGGACTCGGTCTTGCGAACCAGAAAGGACTCTATCGTATGATAGGAAAAGTATTAAAGGACTCAGTCGGATGACTGGAAAGTGGGTTCGGTCTTGAAGACCGGAAAGGACTCTATCGTTTGATAGGAAAAGTATTAAAGGACTCAGTCGGATGACTGGAAAGTGGACTCGGTCTTGAGAACCGGAAAGGATTCTATCGTATGATAGGAAAAGTATTAAAGGACTCAGTCGGATGACTGGAAAGTGGACTCGGTCTTGAGAACCGGAAAGGACTCTATCGTATGATAGGAAAAGTATTAAAGGACTCAGTCGGATGACTGGAAAGTGGACTCGGTCTTGAGAACCGGAAAGGACTCTATCGTATGATAGGAAAAGTATTAAACAACTCAGTCGGATGACTGGAAAGTGGACTCGGTCTTGCGAACCGGAAAGGACTCTATCGTATGATAGGAAAAGTATTAAAGGACTCATTCGGATGACTGGAAAGTGGGTTCGGTCTTGAAGACCGGAAAGGACTCTATCGTATGATAGGAAAAGTATTAAAGGACTCAGTCGGATGACTGGAAAGTGGACTCGGTCTTGAAAAACGGAAAGGACTCTATCGTATGATAGGAAAAGTATTAAAGGACTCAGTCGGATGACTGGAAAGTGGACTCGGTCTTGAAGACCGGAAAGGACTCTATCGTATGATAGGAAAACGGCGTCGGAACTCCAATTGGATTAAAGTAGTGCTTTAATCCTCAATCGGTCGATGTCGGCGGTCGGTTGATTTCGGTGCTAGATAGGAAAGAACGGATTAGCTTGCCTTTATCAGGCGGACGTCCAAATGGACGTCTGGGTTTTAAATAAAAAAGTAAAATAAAATAAAAATTGCCTTCATCAGGCGGACCCCTTAAATAAGAGTCGGGAGTGCTCTCTGAATATATATTTTCAAAGTGGCTTACTGACTATACTAGTGTTCAGAACAATCGCAACTCGAACTTTTCCCACTGGCGAAGTAGTACTTTATAACTTTTCGGCAAAACGGAAATGTGAAGTCTAGAAAATAAAATAAAAAAGTATTTTTATCACATGTGTTTTAATGTGGTTCTCCATCGAAGTACTTACTATGACCAGTGCTGCTTATTTATATAATCAACGGTGGCTACGGAACAACTGTGTTGGTCTGTACTTGGGTGTGGGATTGCCATGGTTATTGTGATACAGTCAGCGGGCGGTCGGCTATTTAATGAATCGATTGTGTAACGAATCACTTCGTTACAAGGTGGGGTAGTATACCTATACATTTCGGACTAAAACTCTGCGTTTTTAACTAAAAGATCACTTTTTTTAAGGTCACACCCACAAAAGTGGGCGGAGGTTATATTATATATGCAAAAAAGCTAGAAAATGCTAATATCTAAAACTTTTGTCATGTAATTTTTTGTCAAATTTCATACATAATTTATTGAAAAACAGTTAAAATCCCAGTTAAAACCTTAAAAAGTGGGCATGGTCAACTCAAAGACAATTAAAAGGCCATGTCACATACCAAAAACTCGTGCGCTAGCACCAATGTAACGTAGCTTGAATTTGAAAAAGGTATTGTCCAAAATTAGATATGGTCGCACATACAGGTCTGTAGTGGGCGTGTCTGTAGGCGGATTCAACCAATTTTCAAACTGGATCTGAAGGACTGGGCAACTGAAAGTTGGTGAGTGAGCTGGAAGCCCAGTGAACTTCCTAGCTTAAAATTTAAGGCCTAAAAGCTGTTTACATACGGACGGACGGACATGGCTTAATCGATTCTCCTGTCGGTCCCATTCACATCTCTTAAAGGTCTGAGGAATCTACGGTGATTATTTCGCTCCGTTACAAACTATACATCAAACTTAATATACCCTGGGTAGGATACAACAAGAATGTCGGGTGAGCACTTGAAGAGCACATTGTACACGGGGAGTGAGCAAATTTAAACCCTCAACGAGAGGGCCAGAAGATGCAGCCGAGATTTTTTTGCGTGAGTAGGTAAAAACCTTCGTAGTCACAACGGCGGTGCGTGCTAATAGAAGTGTGAGATTCTTGCTCACTAAAAAACTCCCATTTTTCGTCAGACTACGATTAAATCTCCTCAACAAGTAGTTCAAGCTTCTGTAGTAGGTAGTCGTGTTTGGCAGGTTGCCTTCCAACGAAAGCACTGGTTCGTTGCAGTCGGTGCGTAAGATTTGTCTGATCCGGAGTTCGGATTATTTCGTGGTTCCAATGTGCGATAAATCGAGTACTAAGTTTGCGAGCAAAGCTTGTTATCTCGTCAGTCACGGTTGCGACTCTTGTTATGTATGCTTAGCTTCAAAAATCTTCCGCTAAGCCAATTCAGTTCTGTCTTAATTTTCTTTTTAACGTATGGCTTCTATTTAAGTTTTGCGTCCAGAGTCATTCCTAGATTTTCGTTTCATTTGAGTACGAGATTTGTACCGATGCATTCACTTAGTCTCGTTAAAGCCGATCCGCCAGCTCTTCGTGCAGTCGCATATTTTGTCCAGAGCGCGTTAAAGTTTCCCTTTGATGATTCAACTCATCGTAACAATCATGCCTCTAGTACAAAGCGAAAATAGTTTGGGCTGAGAACGCTTCCTTGCGGGACACCGGATTCGAGTAATAATATGTCTTCAAGGTAAGACTCAAATATTGTATAGTTTTTCTGGTGAGGTAAGCCGTAGCTTATATTTCAGGCTTTCGTGCCATACGTTGTTGAAGGCTTGCGAAACGTCGAGAAAATCACTGGTTCATATCTTTTTCGCTTCTTGAGCTTTTTCTATTTTGTTTGTTATTCGATAGACCTGGTCGATTGCTTTTCCTTAGCACGAGCTGGTGATTCGGAATCAATCAAACTCAAAGTCTTTCTTCAAAATTTGGCTGCAAATTTTTAAGCAACAGTTTCTCGAATACCTTCTTCTAAGATCTTCTTCTTCTTTTCTTTTAAGCGCGATGTTACGATCTGAAGCGATGGTCATAAGCCTCGCACTCTAGTGCAGTCCTAATGGGGTACGCTTGTGGGGTACGCCGATTTGACCTCAGAATATACCAGCAGGCTACCGGGTTTCGGATCTCTTCGTCACTGAGGCCAAATAAATGCTGTTGTCGTTGTATTTGCGTGATCCATGAATGTTAGGTCTTTCTTTCTTTCGCGATAGCGCTGTAATGTTGATTGACATTGTCTTTTTGACGGAGTTCGTAGGATCTCTCTTTTGAACGTGGAAATGCCAACTGCCGGCTCTATTTTTCTGGAGATAGGTTCTTTTACATGGAGGCTTCCTCGGATCTTCGTACTTCTTATTGTATTTCGCTTTGTTACTCCTGCTGTCATGCGAAGCATCTTCATCTCAGCTGCCGTTAATTTGCTCTCATATTTCTTATATTGTGAACCATATGTGAGCCCCTGACGCAAAACTGCGGAGCAGAGTCTTCGGGGGCATTTTTCGGTCACAGAAGATGGCGGACTTTCTCGTCACTTCATCCACCCTACGTTTCCCCGACGGTTGATGTCCTCATCACAGTGTGTTTTGCTATTGATCATAGATCCCAGGTACTTCCCAGGTACTGGGAAGCATATTTCCATTCAAATTAATGTCTGGAATTGGCTTGCGTGGTTCAGAGAATGGGCAGCACAGGTACTCTGTCTTCTTTTGGCTTAGACGATACCAATTCTCCTCCATAAAATCCACCCATATATCAAGTGCTCGCTGCAGGGATGTATGATCTTCACTTTTGATGGACCCATCGTCAGCGAAGAATAACTGATGTAGTTTCGGGTCCGTCAGTCTGTCCTTCAAGCAGATAATCAAGGACTACATTGAAAAGCAAAGGACTTAGGACGCTTCGGCCGGTGTACACCGACTTTAATTGGGAACTCATCTTCTACTAATTACTCTTGTCTTTCCTCCATCATACATTTCCATGATCATCCGAACGTAAGCTTTTGGAACTCCTCGTTTTCCTAGCGTCACCCCAATCAGATATCGTGGTAGTCTATCGAAAGCTTATTCAAAATCAAATAAATGGCCTTCTGGGGTTGCTGGTCCTTATTTGGGCGCCTCTCCAGGTGGCGGATAGGGGAATGCTCACCAGATATGTTGGGTACCGGTATGAAAAATATCTGGGGCGAGCCAAAACCAGCAGAAAGCGAAAAATCCAGAAGCATCTATCTCAAAATGAGCGGCTTCCTGGTCGGCGTCTGTTACCCAGGTAAGGCCCATTTCACACATACTAACCGGCTAACCGGCACCGGCTACCTGGTCGTTGGGAATACGTTCTTATGGGCGCATTCACACCAGCAAACCCGGTTACCCATACAAACAACCGTGTAGCCGGTGCCGGTTATCCGGCTGCCGGGTATGTGTGAAATTGGCCTCAGGGTCGGCCGAATACAAAACACCTTTTTCTCTTCCAATTTACCCTTAAAATAGATGCCACGCCCACTAGAGGAGGTTTACCAATTAAATTTGTCTTTTTTGAGTCTTACATTCATTAGGAGATGCTGAATGTCAAATTTCAGCGTTTTAGAAGGACTTACAGTTTTGAAAACTCTGGAGGTAGTTGCGCATTTAGACCGATTGTGGGCGTGTCTTTGGGCGGATTTCAAAAATGTTTACACTTGTACTGCTTCGCATGACGTGGACCTTACGTACAAAGTTTCATCACCCTAGCTCCAAATTTAAGGCCTAAAAACATGTGACATACAGACGGACGGACGGACATGGCTCATTCGATTCAGAATTCGGTCTCGATCATATGCCCTTAAGGTCTTGGAGGTCTACCCTTATTATTTCACCGTGTTACAATCTATGTGACAAACTTAGTATACCTCCTATCCTATGGGATGGGGTATAAGAACAGCACCATATGCAGTTCCTTAATGGCATCGCGATGTTTTTTCATTATGATCCTTACACTTTGGATTGCCTCAGTTCAGTGGTTGATTTGCCCGCAAACCCACACTGGTCCTCAGATAGCCCTATTTTTTCCGCAGGCGACTATCTAGTACCCGCTCGACGAACTTCATTGAGAGTGACATCAGCTTGATAGAACTGTTATTGTCAACTTCCCCTCCATTGATAAGGCATTAGATCACATCTTATAAGCTTATATATGGAGATCGTGAACCAACTGGACCCGCTGTCTCCCATTTTTTTTCTCCAGAACTCTGAGGGTATCTGATCCCAACCGCTCTTTGGAGTACTTAACCGCCTTTCCAACCCCTTCGACTGTTATGTCTGGTACTTCTTCCCAGTAATGAGTTGCTTCTTCTGGAAAGTGTTGCCTCGGAAACTGTAGTCCCTCGTAATACTGCCGCCACCTGTGAAGAATTTTTCGTCATCCACAAGAGACAAATTCTGTCGTCATCTGGCCCAAAGCATTGTTCATGAACTGTGGCGAACAAATCTCCTCGGCATTTTTCCTTCTCTGAACGGCAATCTTGACGATAGTGGGTCCCCATATTCAAGGTTCTTTGTCGAAGGTCCTTTATGGCCTGGTACATTTCAGCTGCCGGCCCTCCATTCTCTTTGCTTGAGCCTGGGCGCACTTCTTCTTAGCGGGACTGCTCTGGGTGTCTATATTCCAATTCCAGGCGAAGCTTTTCATCTCTATTGTTCGAGGAGCACTTCTTCCATTCCTAGTTTCACTTCATCTGACCATTACCATGTTTCTTTGACCTGTGGCGCTTTGAAGTTCATAGGAGTGATTTGGCCTTCTCAATGCACGTTCGCTGTAGATCGACCCATATATCTTGTGCTCTGTACCCAAAACCTTCATTTTCGTCAATGATGCGATGGAGGTAGTTTTGCATCGTCTTTAAAAATGCTTCCCCTTTTTCCCTATCCAAATTGTACCAGTTGATTCTCACAGAAACCTTTGCTTGCCTAGTTTTCTTCTTTGACGGTTCGATAAAAATGTCAGCAGCAGACGGAGGTTGTGTTGCGTTCGCCTTACCCAAAATCACTTTGCAATCTTTGACCCTCGATTTAGCGAACTGTGCACCAATTCAAGTCTCCGCCTACAAACAAAAGCTCTTCCCTTGAGATCGATTGATCAGATTATGAAAGTCAATCCAGAATGCATCCTTTTCCCCCTGCACGCTTAAGATTGTGTCTTTGTTTAGGGAGTTTTCAAATAAAACCAAAATGGTTAACCGTCTTTTCTCTACATATTTCATTGTAATAATTACGACTATCTCCGTTTTCATTTCCATTGGCCACGTTTAAAAAGGGTAATCGCAAGCCTTTTTAGCGATGGGTTCTAAAAACAAAAGAAATTAAACTCAAATTAACTCCGGTTAAGCGAATATGCTATTCGACGATGTATATCCAGTATTTTTGCGCGCCGCGTTGTCTAAAATTTATGCTAATGACATAACCTGAACCGATTTATGTTAATGAATATGAAATACTCGTACAGTTAAACCAGTCAAAAACTGCACAAAATCGCATAAAAAGCAAAACGTCTTAATTCGTTCAAAGGCTTATGACAGCTTAAGCTGGAAATTGCTTATTTTTGCTCTCATAATAGCCAAGAGCTGTGGGGTTTCACCAAAGCCCACTGCGATGCGACTACAATCACTGGCCTGGCACTTAAGCACGTGAATTCGACTTGAAACATCTAATTAACCATCAATTTCGTGGTTTATTTTTAGACGCTTTGAGTATCACAGTGGGTTTTCGAAATCCCGGATTTAAAAACTTCAAAACACCTCCTTACCTCATGTTCACCGATTTATTATGGATGTACGAAAGAAAAAAAAAATTTACACACGTTCCACATACGTAATCCACTGGCTGAGTATTTTGCATTTTATAACAAAGAGAAGTGCTATTGCTGTCGCAGATTTTATCCGAAAAAAAAAATGGAATAAATATTTTAAAATATTCATTATAGTTTCGAAAATGTTATATGTCTGGCGACAGTCGCTAAAATCATTTACATTCCAAATGGGGCGTCCCGATATGGTTTGCATAAAAACCCATTCATAAATCGCTATCCCACTCGCATATAAGTGATCCAATTGAGAAAACCATATGTTATGCCCTCTTCCTCCGAGCCATACCTGCTCTTAGGACCGATCCGATTCGTCCCAATCGAGTCACAATTGTGTGAGAATATGTAAAACACCTAGTAAAAAATAATTGTATCCACTTCATGCTAACATGCTTCTGATTTTGAAGCTATAAAAGCCTGGGTGTCGTTTTAAAAAAATACGGTGACTAAATTAAATAAATAAAAAAAAAACAAGGTTATTAACTTTGTATAACACAATGACTGGCCGGAGTCTGAGTTGTTGCCACTCCGGAAAATCAAATTATTAACGTCGGGCTGCCGACCGGTCGCCCCTGGACTATTATTGCCGTTTCCATACAATCGGACATGTGTGTATTGCACGACTTTATTTGCTACAAGGGGGGCTCCTATAATGCAATCAAATTATTTAATATTATAAATTAAGTGTGGCAATTAGAAATGATGTTTTTTTTATGTAGATGCTTGTTTGTTGTGATTTTTTTTTACTCTGATCCACTGAACTCCAGTGGGTTAAGTGCGACTATTTAGGCCAGAGCTGGCGACACAAAAAATAGTTTACATCAGTCTTGTTACAGTGATAACTTGATTTGCCCCACAAAGCATTGTATTTGAGTGACCATATTGAATTTCACCCATTTTTGAACAACCTAATAGATTGGGGCTGATTTAATTGGTTCTGAGTTGTTTTTTAGTTTCGGATGGATACAGAGAAAGCCTGGTATAGATTGACAATATGAATAAATCTAGATGACATCCGGTTGGGACAGCTTTCTAATTATGCAGCCTTGACATTATGAGGGGAGCGAATTAACTTGACGACCATCGAAGCTCTAAGGGGTAGGCATAGCTGTTATCTATTGTTGCATGAACGTTTTGGTTTTATGGTTTATCAGAAATAAGATATCAAGACTCAATAAACAGAATACATTGAGATGGGATCGCCAACAGGTCAACAAGACATGCTCTCAAATACTACACCAAAGTACCTGTGTACCTGGTAACCACTAACATTTCGTGCCAACACAAGTTTTTTAAAACGAAATTTAATATACCAACTTTTTGCGAATATGTCTTTAACAAAAGGTTAAAGGAATAAAATTAATCGTTCTTGCAAGGGTTTTTTTCTCACTCTCAAAAACTTTTTGGTGTATGGAGGTGCGAATCTTTTAAAGTTGATACTGATCCCGTTCTCAGTAACAATGTGGGACTTCCACCCACTTAACCAACCTGCCCTCTTACCCCTGATCTTGGCTGCCCTGCCGTTAGGCATTTCATAGCGAAGGGGATTCCAACCTTTCATATTCGGCACATTGACGTTGGGTGCAACCTGCTTTCCTATAGCTACTACGCTAACTGTTTTCAAAGCTTCCAGCGTACTCAACATCTGCCTGATGACGTTCTGTGGGGTTAGATTAAGTTGGTTGCATTTGTGCAAGTTCACTCGATGGCCAGGTTGACCCATTGTGATTTCTCCCAAGAGAAAGGCAAACCCATGGTTAGGCATATGCTTAACTAACTGAACCAGCCAGATCTTTTGAGAAGTCTTTTTAGGTTAAAGAACCGGACACCTTAACAGGTTAATCGTCGTTCTTGGAGTGCTCTGTTTCTTCTTCATCACTATAGCTTCTACAGAAGTCGTGGTGCAGCGTCCTGTGACTACGCCAACGAATGTTCTTATGAAGTTTCTACTGAGAGATAAGAAAGAAGGTTCCTTGTTATTTTTAGGTCGAGCTGGTCTGATACAGTCCTTAGAATATTGCCATCGTTCACCGGCTAGTTAAACCGTCTCTTGATCGATGAAACTTTTGGGTTTGAAAGCAGAAGGGTTACCCGTGCGTCGATCAACCAACGTTACGTCCAAATCAGAACCTTTTCTGGCCAGTTCGCCTGCTGTTTCATTTCCTGACACGCCAACGTACCCAGGAACCTGTGTGAGGGCTTATTTATCTAAGTGGAATGAGGCAATGGAGGAGGAGATAAAACATCGAACTATACGGGCTCTACAGCGACACCGACCTAACCAGAAGGGTCAAAAAAACAACGTCTACTATGGCGGGGTCATCTAGAGCGGATAGACACCAACTCCCCGGCTCGGAAAATCTTCGAATCCACCCCGCAGGGACGGCGCAGTAGAGGAGCACCGAGACTCAGGTGACGCACCCAAGTGGAAGGGAACCTCAGCCAACTTTGCCTGCGAAACTGGAGACAGATAGCTGGCTGGCGAAGCTTGTTGGTTAAGGCGTCGGTTCACGCCGGAATATAGCGCCACCTAAAGTAAGTAAGCAATGAGGCAATCCTTGACACACTTGAAGTTGGATTACACGAGGTGAGAGTCCAGGGCTTTAAGTGCTGCTTGACTGTCAACGTATATGGCTATTGCCGTTTCCGAAAGGTCCATAGAGTAGTGAACAGTCTGTGCAGCTCTCTTCAATGCATAAATCTCGGCTTGAAAGAGCAGTAGTCATTTAGGCGATATGACTGGCTGATGTGCAGTGCTTCTCCTGAACCTATTCCATAGCCTGATTTCGATCCATCGGTATAGGGTGCGATATCTTTGATGACATCCTTTGTCTCTACTCAGTCTTGTCTACTTATAATAATGACTATGAATCATTTATCGAAGTCAAATTGAGGATTGATTGTGGTTTCCAGAGGTTAATCTCTCTTAGTCTGATTGCTGCCTTTGCCGCTTAATTTCTGGTGAAGAGCTCCAGAGGTTGGAAGTGCAGCGTTGTTTCCAGAAATGTTTAAGGTGTGTATCTTTATGCACCTGTGAAACCTAAGCAAGCTTATCGTTGCACCTTCTTCAGATTGTTAAGGTTAGATTTAGTTTTGTATGCCTCTCACCAACCAATCATCCATAATATAAGAATGGGTCTTACAACCCTGTATACAGCCAGTCACTCGGTTTCACCGAGTCTATTGGCCAGCTGGTTGCGCTGTTCGTGATATCGTGGACAGTAAAACATTGTGTTCCACGTTTTTAACTGCTTCAGTGTACGGATGACGAGGCTTGTCTTCATGCCCAAATCTGTTGGGCGTTAACCTAGTGTTAGGCAATTGCATCCGGTGATGCTTTCTATTGGTCCAAAGGAGTGTATTAGCAATCAATCTCTGCGTCTATCTACCTTTGTCGAAGGAGGTGCATTTGACTTCGCTTTCTTCTGGGATTATTTTTAGACGGATTTTATTATCCCTTCGGCTCGCTGCTCTGGGCAACCTTTTCCTGCCAGCACGTTATTATCTTTTGGCTTCTTTAACGAGGAGGTGATCTGGCAATATTTCAGATTCTGTTCAGATTGTTCGCAAGGCGCTACATGCTTTAAATGCATGGGAGCTGTAGATCGCCTCTGTTTTTGACTGTATGACTCCGTTTTCATTGCTGTAGCCCAAAATTGGAAGGCAAAGAGCATCATTGACGTTGCCACTCTTGCCCAAAATAGTCGCTTATTCTGTTTAGGTCGTTCTATATTTGATATGATCGTTGCCAGATCACCTGTTATTCTTGCCACATTCTCTGCTGCATGCTCGAAATGTTGCTTAAAAGTAAACATAGCATCTATAGTGATGCCGAGGTACCTCAGCTCTGCTTTAGAAACTATAAGGAAGAAGATATCAAAACTACGGTCACTCTTATCATTTCCATTACTCGTCTGAAGCTGGTGAGGAACACCTCCGTCTTTTCCTCTGCTCGACGTAGATTCTTGATGAAGGCTGATGAGGGATTCTTGTCTTTTGCTTCTTCCATTGCTTTGGAAAAACTCCATCCTTGGCATGCGTTGTAGACATCTGCAAAGAGGTTGTGCCTATTGATTAATGATTTTAATGCAATGTTGGGGATTCTGCCGACACCAGGTGCTTCTCTCTACTTGATGTTTTTGCAGACTTAAAGAGCTTTTCCTACCGTGACTGGGGGTATTGGTTACACTCCTCTCGTGCTTCTTCTCTTCGCCAGCTCTTCTAATTACTCTCGCTGTGGAAAAGGATCAGCGACAACACTTTCCAGAATCTTTGCAGACGTTGGCTGGAGTTTTCGAGCACCCTTTTACTTCATCCTAGCCACTTGGTAGGTTTTAGTCGAAGGTTTTCTTCTTAATGTCTTTGGCAACCGTTTTCAAGTGCCTTCGGGCTGTTCTAGATTTATCATCGAGTTCTCCGCGGTTTTTGTGATCCCTGGAGCGCTGGTGCAATCGATGCGTCCTGTGGCATTCTGCGTGCAGTCTGGTTTACTGGTGGAAGCATCACAGGCTCTTTTTACTTTTCTTGAGAGCTGCTTTGCTTCAACAGCAACAGATCCATAGAGGGATATATCCTTTACCATCGGCTGGTGGCTTCCAGCCCTTACTCCCAAACTGTCTTCTCTGCTCCCCTATATGTCGATGTCCTTCATGAGTGCACAGCATCCGGAACTTAATTGCCCGATGCTATAAATGAGCGAAGGACAGAAAAAAGGTGCTACAAAGTCCGCCACCTTTTATCAGCCATTTCTAAAAAAAAATCCCTGATTAAAAACATACAAAATTGTTTGCAGAATATGGCGAGAGCAAAGCATGCTCGAAGCATTGAACTTCAGCACTGTTCACCCGATCTTCAAGAAACAGTACCCTTTGAATTTCACCCACTGAAGAACCATCATCCTCTGCGCAGGTAATGGAAAAAAACTAGCAGTCCATAATTGATAACCACCAGCGTTTGACCAATCTCAAGGCCGCCTATGACAGCATCCATAGAGACTATCAAGCAATGCCTGGCATTCCTGTCAAACTCGTCTATTTGTGCAAACTGATTCACGGTGCTCCATCAATGCCGGCAAAGACCTCACCGACCCCCCTGATGTCGAAAAAGGATTAAGAAAAGGTGATGCAAAATTTTCATACTTGAACGAACTGTGCATGAACCCCAGGCCCAACACAAAACATGCGACCTTTCTACGTGGTATAATATATGCTTGCGATGTGGCGACAAAATGTGATCAGAGGAGGCATTGGGTTACCGCCCAAAGGCAAGAAAAGACTAAACTCAGTCATTAACTGGCTCATCCATTGAATTGTCATTCCAGTCAGCTGACAGCAAACTGACATTCGACATTATTGCCAGAAGAGAAATGTCGAGAAGTTGGTTCATTAGGCGGATATTGGGCACTGACAGTTGCAGTTGTTTTTGAATCTTTGAATTGTAAGAAAAGAAGCGAACGTAAAAGTAAAGTAAAAAGTGTTGAATTATTAGTGGTAAAGTTGAACTACTGTTGCATTCTAAGATTGCGTAAGTTAATGTTTCGTTGTGTAATTATAAAAGTAAAATTGAATATTTGAAGATTCCCTGGCAAAAATTTTACAACATAGAGTATATGCCAATAATATGCTTCCGTCAAGAAGATACAAATTGTGGATTATGATACAAAATATCACCAGAAACACCCATTACTTTGAGGTGTTTCAGGAAGAATATACCCTTTTATTAACTAAACTCACCTCACCAACTTCGAGAGGATCAGGACCATGAGTATTTGTGCCCGATACCCGATTTTTATACCATACCGAGGGTATATTAATTTTAATGCATAGTCCTAAGACCTTTTAGAGATATGATCGAGACCGACAGGTGAATTGATTAAGCCATGTCAGTCCGCCCGTGCGTCTGTATGTGTGAAGCCTTTAGGTCTTCAAAAACAAGCGTGAGAGCTGAAACTTGGTATCCAACTTGTTTCTTCCGTTGCACAGACAAAGTGTAAAAATTCGCTCAATCCGTCAACGGCCACGCCCACTACTGGCTTCAATGTAAGATTACCTCTGTTTCACATTCTTTTTCAAAATGCCTATTAGTCAAGTTAGACATGGCGTAGAAGCTCAAATTTTGGTACTGAACAATATTGGCCCAAGACCTTTAACAAGGCAAAAATTGGACCGCTCACATTATCGACCATGCCCACTTTTAACATGTGGGATCTTAAAAAACCCGATTTTTCAAAATGCCTATTGGTCAAGTTAGACATGGCGTAGAAGTTCAAATTTTGGTACTGAACAATATTGGCCCAAGACCTTTAACAAGGCAAAAATTGGACCACTCACATAATCGACCATGCCCACTTTTAACATGTGAGATCTTAAAAAACCCGATTTCTCGTAAAGTTCACTCCAAATCGAAAAAAAGTTTGCTCCATACAAAGTTTTGAGTTCCGCCGACTTTTAGGAGGGGGCGTTTTTGGGAAAAACCGTTTTTCCCGAAATAATTTTCGCTATTAACGCATTTTCCCATGGTTCTAACGAAAAAACAATTTATTGATTTTAATTTTTAGCCTTCGCCCATTTTCGGGGGCGTGGCCAGTACAAATAATATATGAATTCGGGCCAAAAAACTTAAAGATTTGGTTTCACACGGTACCGGTACACGGTCGGGTATATAAAAGTTTGTCACAGACGAAGGCTCCTTAACACATTTGACTGCCTTCTCCGACCTTAATGCCAGGAACATTCGAGATAGGGTTTTTTCTGGGAATTATTGGCTGTGCCATATTTAAAAACTTTTTCTTCAAAACAGGGATGGTTAGATTTTATTGGTCTTCCACAAGAAGCTTAGAATCAATATTGTTGATTCATGCTGGTGAATGAATCTTCAAGACACTTTTTCTTCTATGTACATACGAAAATCTCGATTATGGCCCATTGTTTAAGATAATCTTGGCAAAACTCCTGGGTTTCCTAGTCAGTGGTTCTATTTTAAGAGCAAAGGAAAAAATCTTCTCTAACTTTTACAGCAGGTCCACCATTTCAGGCTTTTTTGTGTCCGGTTTTTCGCATGAATCTTCGGGGTTCTTCTTCCGATCAAGGCACCGAAAGTTAAGTCTGCCTTGATGTTTTTGCCGTATAACTTAGCCACTTTAGCTTATGCGATTTCGTAGAATTAATAGGCTTGACGTTGTAGGAGTCAGGAGCTCGTTCTGTCCAAGATCTTTGGATACACAAGTACTCCGTCTTGTTTCATGAATTGTTTGACATTGAAGTCCCCAATCGGTCTTAAAATCAGAATATTACCACAATAATATCGTCTCAAACACACTTTCGCTTTTACTGCTCTTTTCCCCCCGCACAACAAGAAGAATAACAAGTAAAGGTGTAAGTTATATTTTGGCATTCCACCATGAACAAGAAGCATAAATCCCCCGCCAGCAACAGCCAGAACACTCATGGAATAAAGAATAATGACATTTGCTTTTTGTTATCCAAACATTTAATTTCATATTACACATCTTCTGAGCCCCGCAGTCCGGCCGCGGGGGAGAGTGATCAATGGCGTGTGGAGTGTGTAGTCTTGACGTGTAGTCACAGTCACACACTCACACCCCAGAGTTCGTTCTACTGCCAGCAGCCGAAGAACTCTCAGATTTATACGTCCTATGCATACCTCCGGAGCTCGACCGACACGAAGCTCCACAAATGTGTTTCTTTAACACAAAAAATTTGTATTCAGAAACCAACAACCGGTACTAAGAAAATCGTAAACAAAATGTTAATGCATTTAAATTATAGAAGAAGGAACAGCAAAAATAAAAACAAATCGAGATACAAAAGTGACTTGGCTTCGCTGCGGTGCCTACATACATATTAATGCCCGTACGGGGACATTTAAAATTCTATAATGCTACTTTGAACCCTGATGTCGATTTATTCTAGCCGGGAATTAAAATTCAATGAAATCCACGCAGAACGGATAGGAGCCGAGCCGAGTCGAGCCGAGCCGGGGCACTACTCACTCGGCTCTATGAATGTTGATATGGGGTCTGGCCACCGCAGGCCTGATTGGTATTCCCTTCGACGACTTTCACGCTCTTCCCAGGGATCCCATCCATCATGCAGATCTGGTTGACCTTATGGGCGGAGGTACACACCCGGTACCGAGTATACAATGCCGTGCCCTTATCCAAGCGCACGCAGACATTTCGTAATGACCGCGAGTCAAAAACTATAAAACCTCTCGATTTCGATATCCCGCTTGACATGTTATATCGAACTATCAGAGCTCTGTCATCATCATCCCAGCTTGAGCGACCAGTTATAGATACAAAAAAATGAAAATAATCCGACTAAACTGCGTTTACGCAACTCACCGACACAGACAGCGGCTATCGGAATATATTAACATTTTATTACATGGCTGTTCAAGGCCATGCCGAAAAGTGTTTAACACCGGATCACCGACGCCCGTCACCCGCCACCCGCCCCCCAATAAGGGGCGCGCCAAATTTTCATTCATCACGTAAATAGGTGCTCCCTATATGCAGCATGAATCTTTAAACGACACCGACTAGTGGCCACTAATTTGGCACAATCGGTTACTAAAGATGCGTTTTATTGGCATCGCATCTATGAGGTAACAAACAAGACATTTGCGAGGCGGATTTGGCGATCGGTGATCGCGCCCCGATCGTCGATTTTGACATTTCTTTGTTCGGCTGACGGTCGCGGTTTCGGGTTATGGTTATGATGATCGCTCGGTGTTATGTCAATACGCGTCTTGTTGTGTGACGATAGTGTCACAAAAGTTGCTCTTTCTGTTCACACCGACCCAGCATATATAAGCGGCCAATGTGCGCACGTTCGACTGATAGATACTAAATCGGCACGGCAAGCCGAATATACGCAAGATCGTGATATTTGTACAAATTGTTAGGCTAGCGTCGAAGAATCTGTGGGCACATAGTTTTTTCATTGTTTGATTGTTAGATGACTGTTGTTGCATGCGCGGTTGCAGCTGCAAACAATTGAGTGGAAATTTATTGACCGCTTTCTTGATGTAAATTGAAATTTATTGCATAGCTTGATGCAAAAAATCAGAGGGGGACGACGGTGTGACGCCATTCGAGGGGTCATTGTCGATGAGAAAATATATTTTGCACCGCAATAATGGTAGCATTGCAAGGACCCGTATTTAATATGGGTTGTTATTAAGGCAGCGACATTATGACACCTTGAGTGAGCCATGGCTGTGAGGAACTTCTATGGACGAAATAGACAGCGCGATACACATTTTCCAATCGTACTCTAACTTTTTCAACCTCCATCATTATCATCATCATTTTCAAGAGGCTGCCTATCTTTTAAAAGGGTTGCAGAGCGAAGGTGGCTAAATAGTCTTTCCATCGTTCTCGATCCTCCGCCACCAAATCAAGAGATTCTGGCGCAATCCCCAGGCGGGACTCGGAGATGTTCTTTATCTGATCGCACTGTCAGGAGGCATGCGACTTTTTAAACCTTTCCGAAAAAATTAGTTTTAAAGCTCAGTAAAACAGGGATTTCTTTCATCGTTGCACAAGTGTTTAAACACAAGAACCGAAGAGTCTCGTGTAGAGACAGTTTAAGTAACAGTAAGGTTAGGTTAGGTTGGGTTGAGAACAAAGGACGTCTATTGTGATGCCAATTTGTAAGACCGGAGTTACCAGCACGAGGACCTAAATCATAACTTCCCGTAATGGGTGAGAAGAGTCGAGGCTACCAGTGACGGTATGAACCTGAGCCGAAGGTCACTAATCAATGGTTGATTGGTAAGAGACTTACCCGAAAAGAGTAGTGAAGGCTGGGGGTAACCGTTTTGGTGTGAACCACTGTCAACAAGGTTGAGGGGACCAGTGAGAGACTTCCTGAAGAAAGGGGTTCTCGTGACTGTTGGACTCCAGGTAGGAATTTGCTTTGACGATGGGAGAGGTGGGATATGATACGGTTTGGGGGAATCAACTTGAGGTCGAGGGCAAGCGATTTCGATGTAAGCCCCCGCCAACAAGCAGATGGGAGGTCAGTGAGGAGTGGTTCCTTTACGAGAAGACACGGCAAAGGCAACCGATTTCGGTATAACTCCGTGCTTATTGCTTCCCTGCTAAGAACTTTCCTCAAGGATGGGAAAGTGCTTCTCTGCTAAGAACTATCCTCAAGGATGGGAAAGTGCAGGGGTAACCGAATTCGGTGAGAGCCCTTGGAGGGAGGGGAGAGTTCTTAGGCAAGAAGCTGATGCAGGGAAACCGTCTTCGATGTAAGCCCGTACTTCAGGCAACTCATCTTAAAATTGGGAAGAATGGGAAGGTAGGGGTAACCGAAATGGTATGAATCCGTGCTGGTGATCCCGTGAGGTGCAGTCCGGTAAGGGAAGACCCTGGGATATGGTGAGGAGGGGGGGGGGGGGGGGGGGGGGCTGGGGAAGATAGGGAGTAAGGCAATTACTGTAGGTATTCTACTATTTCTGGTATTTTACCAGAGGATCAAAAGGACCTGCCAAGGGTATAAAGTTCGAGCTAAAGCCTGTAAGGCTAAGGACCATCAAGGGAACATCGTTGTTGAATCGCAGTCGGAGCTGAGCACTTGGAAAACCCCAATCTGCAGATTGTGTTACGGCGAACACGAACCAAATACCGCTGTCAAGCTGAACGAAACTTTCCACCCGGACGAAGAAGTTACCGACGAAGCATACGAACGATACCGCCCACCCGGCCTGGATGAAGTGAAAGTAGCTGTGTCGAAGCTCAAGAGAAACAAAGCCGCCGGAACAGACGGCCTAGCCGCGGCCTCAGTCGGGGGCATCAGTCTTCTTAACATCGCATACAAGATCTTTTCTGCTGTAGATACTGTGTGAACGTCTGAAGCCGTTTGTCAACAATCTGAAAGGCCCAGTGTGGCTTTTGGCCAGGAAAGTCCACCATCGATCAAATATTCACACTGCGGCAGATCTCGGAGAAAACCCAGGAATTCCAAATCGATACACACCACCTTTTCATCGATTTTAAGGCCGCGTATGACGAAATCTATAGAGACGAGCTATATAGTCCAATGTCTAGTTTTGGCGTCCATGCCCAACTCGTCAGTCTGTGCAGGATGACGATGGAAAATTCACGCTGTTCCGCCAAGGTCGGTAAAGACCTCACCGACCCCTTTGATGTCAAAAAAGGATTTAGATAAGGCGACGCGATTTCATGTGACTTTTTTAACATCATACATGAGAGAAGAGCTCCCGCGCCAACACCAGAGGCACAATCTTTCAAAAGTCTACTACTCACTACTCGTATATGCAGACGACATTGACATAATCGGAAGAACAAAGCGTGATAGCCTTCGTGAGTATTGGGACGGAAGCTGCGAATATGGGTTTAGCTGTCAACGAGGGCAAACGAGGCCAACTTCGCGTGCGAGACTGAAGACGGCTAGCTAGAGACATAGCTGGCTGGCGAAGCTTGTTGGCTGAGGCCCAGGTCCACCCGGGACTAAAGCGCCACCTTAAGTAAGTGAAATTCCCACAAGCGCAAAGAGGTATAGGCAACCGAAGCGGTATGAGCTCTTACCAGGCTGGTACTGTTGGGAAAACTAGGGGGGGGGGGGATATTCGGTGCTCCACCACATAGAGTTCCCCCACCACATGTGGTTGAGGAATCGTATGTGTGACTCACTAATTAGTCGTTTAGCCTGTTTGATCCGGAAATAAAGCTCATTATCCTCTTTAAATCGGGTCAGTATTACCCCTCTATTGTAAACCGGAATAAGTTAAAACAAGTCAAGCCAGAAACTACTGCAATGCTCATAACCGTCTTGTAAAATTTGTGTACGATCAAAAGTTGAGGCAGAAAATACTACATTGTCCCAAAGGCAGTAAAAACTTTTTGTCTTTCGTCAAAAATGTTAAAAACTGTATCTCATCCTACATGCCAACACTCTGGCATTCCAGCTGTAAGTTCCCAAGACAAAGCCAATCTCCTCGCAGCACATTTTGCTGGCAAAATCACGCCACCAGATTGTGTAGATCCGTCGGCGCGTCGAACACACTATGGAACAATTTCATTTTTGCACTCGAACAGTTAAAAATGTACTTAAGGAACTCTCAACATCCAAAAAATCCGCTGGTTCAGATCGTATATCCCCGTTTGTTCTGAAGATTTGTTCTTCTACGCTGGCAAAACCATTGTATAAGCTTTTTCATCGGTCCTACTTTTCAGGTCTCCTTCCGAGTAGATGGAAAACAGCATTTGTCCAGCCCGTCCCTAAAAAAGGCGTTTCTTCTTCTCTGTGTGTGAAACTCTTAATCAATGGATTAGAATTACCTTTGGAACCGTTCAATTCAAGTTGTCTTGGATGGCTTCAAGTCCGCAGTTTATAAAATAAACGCTGGGATTCCCCAAGGCTCGTTTCATCCAATTGACTCCTTTGCCGATGACAGTACCCTCAGTTTTTCTTATTCCTCCTTGGTTTCTCGCCCCTGTTCTTCGGACGTAGAACTGGAACGGCAGCGTAGCGTATGTCTAACTCATTAAACTCCGATCTTAACAGCATTGTATCATGGGGATCCCTTAACAGAGTGGAGTTTAATGCTTCAAAAACTCAATGCTGTCTTCTGTCATTGCAGCAAAACCGTATCACCCACCCGGCCAATATTCATATTATTGGATCGCTAAAACCGAAAGGCTTTCCATTTTTAGTGTGTGTGTCAATAAAAACTTAAGTTCGCTTAGGGAAACCAAGACATTTCGCGGCGTTCTTTGCAGTCACCAATATGTGGGCATTCCCACATATTTAAGACTGCAAAGAACGCCGCGAAATGCCTTGGTTTCCTTAATCAATGCAAGAAATAGTTAAGCTCTTCGGATTTGGCTAATTTATATAAAGCATACATTCGCCCTAAGCTTGAATATAACTCCCATGTCTGGGCAGGTGCCACAAAAACTGCACTTCACATGTTGGACAGGATAAAAAAAACGGACGTTAAAACTTATTGGTGACAGAATCCTAGAAAAGTCACTTGACTCACTTGAACACCGACGAAATGTCTCTTGCCTGTCACTGTTTTATCGCTCTTAAGCGCCCTTATCAAGAACGAAATATGTAGTTTTTTGGTTCAAATTCAATATTTTCGTGAATTCGACCACTTAAAGAAGGCGTGGCTTAAAATTTTGAAAGAGCCGAATCTCGTTTGTCTGAAAGCTTATTTTTATTTTTTATTGCTTTCATAAATTAGGCTTAAGGCCTGCCCAAATTTCGTTTTTATTGAAAATTCAAGGCTTTTCATCAATTCTGCCTCTAAATGTGGGCGCGGCCCAAACACTTTCATGAATAAAAAATAGAAATAAGTGTTTTCTACATAAAGTACTTAATAGTAAATTTTTTTTCAATTTGGAAACAAAAATAGAATAAAATGAATTTGAAAATTTACCCACGCCCACTTAAAATAGATGCCACGCCCACTGGAGGAGGTTTACCGATTTAATTTTTTAAAATGTCAAATTCCAGCCTTTCAAGGCGTCTTACAGTTTTGAAAGCTCTTTAGGTAGTTCCAATTGTGGGCGTGTCTGTGGGCGGATTACAAAAATTTTTACACTTGTAAAGCTTTGCATGACATGGAGCCTACGTCCGAAATTTCAGCTCCCTAGGCCTAAAAAAATGTGACATTCAGGTTGACGGACGTACGGAGGGATATGGCTTATCCGACTCAGAATTCGGTCTCGATTATATGCCCTTAAGGTCTTGGGCGTCCACCATTATTATTTCACTGTGTTACAAACTGAATATACCTCCTATCCTATGGGATGGGGCATAAAAAAGGAGACTTCAGCCAACTTTGCGAGCACAACTGGAGTCGGGTACATGGAGACCCAGACCCGACCCACCCCAGTCTATAGTGCCACCTTAAGTTTGCAAAGTTTCTGTTCGGACACAGAAGAATTCATTTGTGCAATCCTAGCGCCATCAAGCATCAACGTCAGTGAGTATCTTCAGTCTACACAGAATTTAAATCTTCAAGTCAGGTTGCAGTAGGACTAAAACAGGAAAGGAAAGGAAATTATGGAATATCCAGTGGATCCTTTTGAAGTTTATACAGGCAGACCTTAAAACTTTTAACAAAATATGGAGCACAAAAGATCCTTAATACACATCCCAGACATTCAGTTCATAATTAAAGGGATACCCTTAGAACTTATGCCTCTAATGATATTCGATATGATATCATATTTTGGTGAAAGTAAATGGATCAAAGCGTTTTTTAACAAAAGGATTTAAGTTTGAGGTCTTCTTACATGTTTTGAATAACAATTAAAGTGTCCGCGCTCTTAGATAATAAAAGTCTAGTAACATTCGTTAATTTGGAACGTTATTCTAGATTCTACTTAAAAATTTTTTTATACTAAAGCCTTCAGCCCAATGAATCCGTTGCATCCGTCACATCGAAGTACACAACAGACAACTGAGTTAAATATACACGTTCTTATGGGAAGCGGCCCACAGAAGAGCTTTGTGACGTACGTCGCTCATAAGAACGTGTTCATTTCATTGAGTTGCCAGTTGTGTACTTCGACGTAGCGGATGCAACGAATTCATTGGGCTAAAGGCTTAAGTCAAAGCGATATAAAATCGTTTGACGCCTTTAAATTCTATTTTATCTCTCAAATTATAGAAACTGAAGTAATTTTTGAAATTTCACGCAATCGCGACAATTATTGTCCGCTAAGATACACAATCAATTTGATTTATTGACTCACAGCTTTTTCAATACTACGCTACGCAAGTGTTTGAGGCTATGAGTAGGTATTTACGTTTTGTTTACATCCGCTGTGAAATTACGTAAGCGGCAAATTTTGTTGTTTTGCGCCGTGGTTATTTTTTTTTAGGCAACAAAAGGTGGATACCCCCTGTAGCGAGACCAAATTAATTTTTATACTTCTTTTAATCGTCGGCTCGGTCATTTACATGATAGAAGCGCCTAAAAAATTGATTTTAGTCCAAAAATTACGTCCTTCTTGTCCAAATCGTATCCTTTAAAATATATGTACTTAAGGTTAACGCAGAGCAGAGAGAGAGTCGCCAAAATGGTGAGCATATCTTTGTGGGCAGCTCAAAATCCGGTATCCAAATCAAATTGATAGTGAATAAATAATTCGGTGTACCTGCATTCGACGCGGTATAATTGTGAATAGTGTAGAAAGAAAGGCCGCACTCCAAGTGCGTTCCAGCAACAATGGATATTTTGGAGTGAACGGCGTTAACATAATCTTTAATCTGCTTTAACAATGACTTTTGATTTATTAACTTTTTAATTGATGTGAAACATAGACTTTGTATGGAGATGGCTTTCAAACAGAGGTGGGCATGCGGTCGTCGGGCAGTCGATAAAAAAGAGTTTCTTATTTTTGGGCTCTACAGCGATATGTGATGATATTAAACATCCGAGTGCAATAACGTATTTAAGACATGAAATTCTGAATGGTTGTTACCTACTTGATCAGTGTTCTAAAGGTTCTAGCTGGCTTAACACGCATAAAGACAGGATTCTATCTTGTTGACCGAACAAAAAATTATTTTCGTTGTGAATATACTTTAAGTCTTCTGAACTTTTGCTAAATAGAGTGCTAAACACGCCGAAGTACAGATCCGAGAACAATCACAAATAGAAAGCAAAATTAGCTTCAAACAGACAAAACCTCCGAAAGTAACTATTCCGAAAAGATTCTCAAAGTGCGATTCAGAAAATATTTTTAGGTCTCTCTGTACATATGTTAAGAAAGCAATGTAAAAAAAAATATGTAGTTGGAAACGCTGGCCCTACCTCAAGGTCCTCAAGTAAGAAGGACCTCTTCTTGTATGAGACGGTACTACGTTATCCGCCTGTCCGTCCGTTCGCACCTGTAACTCCTGAACGGTGAGTCGTAGAAAAATGGAATTTAATACACTTATGTATTAAGTCCGCAAAAAAAGGGATATGAGAACGCATATCCCACCGATGGGACTTAGTTAATTTTTTTGTTGGGAATTAGTTCATTTCTTTTTGGGACTTAGTTCCAAAAAAAAAAAAATGGGAGTTGGTTCGTATGAACTAAATAATGAATTGGTAATTTATTCATTTGGGAGTTAGTTCGTTGCGCCAAAACAGCCCGACGATCTAACTCCCAAATGACCTAGCTCCCACCAGCTCCAAAAAAATGTCCCATTTTTGTTGGGAGTTAGTTCACTAGGAGGTAGTTCATTTGGGAATTAGTTCGTAGGGCTACGAACGTCCTATGAACTAACTCCCAAGTTACCTAACTAAAACTAGCTAAAATGAACTAACTCCCACCCAATTTCGTGGTGGGAGTTAGTTCATAAAATTGGGAGTTAGTCCATATGAAGTTGGGAGTTAGTTCATTGGGAGTTAAGTCATTTGGGAGTTAGTTCATAGGGCCGATAGGAGGTATATTACGTTTGTCACATAGTTTGTAACACGGTGAAATAATGTAACCCCAAGACCTTAAGGGCATATGATCGAGACCGAATTCTGAATCAAATGAGCCATGTCCGTCCGTCCGTCTTTATATCACATGTTTTTAGGCCTTAAATTTTGAACTAGGGTGCTGAAACTTCGTACTTAAGGTCCACGTCATGCGAAGCAGTACAAGTGTAAAAAGACCACCCAAAGACACCCCCACAATCGGTCTTAATGTGCAACTACCTTCAGAGTTAGACGTTCTAAAAGCTGAAATTTGACACTTCCTAATATCTAGGAACTTCCTAATTCCTAGCATCTCCTAATAAATGTAAGACACAAAAAAGACAAATTTAGTTGGCAAACCTCCTCTAGTGGGCGTGGCATCTATTTTAGGGGAAAATTTTCAAATGCAGTTTACTCAATATGAGGGCAAAAGAAGAATGAAAAACTGCGACATCTACTACGGCGACTGCTACCGGCATCAAAGACAGCGCCTATTTGGATGTGGTTTCGTTGTTGGAGGCAGACTTAGGCAAAAAGTCTTGAGCTTCAACCCTGTAAGCGAGCGCCTCGCGACGATCCGCATCAAGGCTAAATTCGCCAACATTAGCCTGATATGCGCACATGCCCCCACAGAGGAGAAAGATGACGAGACCAAAGATATGTTCTACGAGCTCCTGGACAAAACTTATGAGCAGTGCCCTAGCTACGACATTAAAATTGTCCTAGGCGATTTTAATGCCAAGCTAGGAAGGGAGGGCATCTTTGGTCGTACTGTCGGAAAGTATAGCCTGCACGACACGACCTCCGATAACGGATTCAGGCTGATCGACTTTGCTGCGGGGCGACACGTTGTGGTAGCTAGTACACAGTTCCCGCATCTCAATATCCACAAAGGGACATGGAGATCTCCCGATCAATCAACCGTCAACCAGATTGACCATATTGCGATCGACGCAAGGCACTCCTCCAGTATCATGGATGTCCGAACTTTCCGAGGGGCCAACATTGACTCGGATCACTACCTTGTTGTAGCCAAGGTACGGCTGCGGATATCCCGACCAGCGCCAAGTAATGGAAATACTGTGAGGAAGTTTGACGTCGACCGACTACAATCGCAAGAGATCGCCAGGTCCTTCTCCAACCGAGTCTCTCAAAACCTTCTACGAAGTCCTATGCAACCAGCATCAAGTATTGATAGCCAGTGGCAACATTGCCAAAATGCCATCAGAGACGCCGCCTCTGAAGTGCTGGGTTTCACACGGCGACCACAACGAAACCCCTGGTTTGACGATGAATGCCGGCAAGCACATGCAGCTAAACAGGAAGCATACAAAGCGGCGCTGCACAGAAGGACTCGCGAGCTCTATGAGCAGAGGAGGAGAGAGGAGCACCGGCTTCTCCGAAGGAAAAAGAGAGAGCACGAGAAGCGCGCGGTTGAAGAGATAGAGAGATGTTACAACAGGAATGAGGTTAGAAAGTTTTACCAAAGGATCAAAAGGTCCTGCCAAGGGTATAAACTTCGAACTGAAGCCTGTAAGGACCATCAAGGGAACATCGTTGTAGAATCGCAGTCGGTGCTGAGGATTTGGAAAGACCACTTCTGCAGACTGTATACCGGCGAGGAAGAACCAAATACCGCTGTCAGGCAGAATGAACCATTCAACCCGGGCGAAGACGTTACCAACGAAGCATAGGAACGATACCGCCCACCCGACCTGGAGGAGGTGAAAGTAGCTGTGTCTAAGCTCAAGTGCAACAAAGCAGACGGCCTAGCTGCCGAACTTTTTAAATCCGCTGGCGATGAGCTGGTTAGGAGCATGCACCAGCTCATCTGCAAGATATGGTCGGAAGAAAGCATGCCCGACGAATGGAACCTCAGCATTGTTTGCCCGATCCTGAAGAAAGGAGACCCTCTGAGTTGTGCCAACTACAGAGGCATAAGTCTTCTTAACATCGCATACAAGATCTTTTCTGCTGTACTGTGTGAACGCCTGAAGCCGTTTGTCAACAATCTGATAGGCACATATCAGTGTGGCTTTAGGCCAGGAAAGTCCACCATCGATCAAATATTCACACTGCGGCAGATCTTGGAGAAAACCCAGGAATTCCAAATCGATACACACCACCTCTTCATCGATTTCAAGGCCGCGTATGACAGCATCTATAGAGACGAGCTATATAGCGCAATGTCTAGTTTTGGCATCCCTGCCAAACTCGTCAGTCTGTGCAGGATGACGATGGAAAACTCACGCTGTTCCGTCAAGGTCGGCAAAGACCTCACCGACCCCTTTGATGTCAAAAAAGGATTTAGACAAGGCGACGCGCTGTCATGCGACTTCTTTAACATCATACTTGAGAGAATTGTGCAGAACTCTCGCGCCAACACCAGAGGTTCAATCTTTCAAAAGTCCGTTCAACTACTTGCATACGCAGACGACATTGACATAATCGGTAGAACAAAGCGTGATGTCAGTGAAGCCTTCGTGAGTATTGGGACGGAAGCGGCGAATATGGGTTTAGCAGTCAATGAGGGCAAAACCAAGTATATGCTGTCATCAAGAAAAGACACCCAACACCGACGTCTTGGACAAAACATCACCATCGACAGCTATAACTTTGAGGTAGTTAGGGACTTTGTCTACCTGGGTTCCGCTATCAATTCAGACAATGACACCAGCGCTGAAATCAAACGAAGGATAACTCTTGCCAATCGCTGTTTCTTTGGGCTAAGAAGGCAATTGAGTAACAAAGCCCTCTCTCGAGCAACTAAAGTGTCCATGTATAAGACCCTCATCATCCCAGTCCTGCTGTACGGTGCAGAAGCATGGACCCTGTCAAAGGCGGATGAAAACACTTTAGGCTGCTTCGAGAGGAAAATTCTTCGGACGATTTACGGTCCCGTCTGCATAGACGGAGAGTGGAGGAGGAGATATAACATCGAACTGTACGGGCTGTACAGCGATACCGACCTAGCCAAAAGAGTCAAAACACAACGTCTACGATGGCTGGGTCATCTAGAGCGGATGGACACCAACGCCCCGGCCCGGAAAATCTTCGAATCCACACCGCAGGGACGACGCGGTAGAGGAGCACCGAGACTCAGGTGGCGCATGCAAGTGGAAGGGGACCTCAGCCAACTTCGCGTGCGAAACTGGAGACGGCTAGCTAGAGACAGAGCTGGCTGGCGAAGCTTGTTGGCTGAGGCCCAGGTCCACCCCGGACTGTAGCGCCACCTTAAGTAAGTAAGTAAGTAAGTTTATTCAATATTTTTGCTCGAAATTGAAAAAAAATTGCTTAATTACAAAGACTTACAAGACTTTGGGCCACGCCCACATTTAAAGGCAGAATTGAAGAAAAACCTAAAATTTTCCAGAAAAACTTAATTTCGACTGGCCTTGAGCCTAATTTACGCAAGCAAGAAACAAAAAAAGTAGCAGGTTAGGTAAACGAGACTTCAGTCCAGATTTCGTTTATATACATTTTTTAGCCACGCCCCCTTTTAGGGGTCGATTTTTCAAAAATATTGAATTTGAACCGAAAAATTGCATTTTTACGTACATTTAAGTGTAACTTGGAAATATCTGTGGAAATATCTTATAATTAATAGTTTGTAATTAGGGACGGTTGGACCACGCACCTTTTTGAAGTTTGCAGTACTTATAAAATGTCAAAAAATAACTATGCCATCAGCATTTTACAATGTGGGATAGGATGGGGTATTCAACGGTCCGTTTTACGGACTGTCACTTCTGCGTACACACTGTAGCACTTACTCACTGTTTTTTTAACTAAGTCCCAACACGAAATAAAATAACTCCCAGCAAAAAAATTAACTAAGTCCCAACAGTGGGACATAGTTCATATGAACTAAGTCCCAATGAACTAACTCCCATCACAAAATTTGGTGGGAGTTTTAGCTAGTGTGGGTTATTTTAGCTAGTGGGGCTTAGGTCATTTGTGAGTTAGTTCGTAGGGCCAAAACGGCCCTACTAACTGACCCCCAAATATATTAACTCCCAATGAACTAACTCCCAAAAAAAATGGGACTTAGTTTATATCAAACAACTCCCATTTTTTTGGAACTAACTCCCAACTTGAAATGAACTAACTCAAAAAAAAAAAATTAATTAAGTCCCAACAGTGTCTCTTAGTTCATATGAACTTAGTCACAATGAACTAACTCCCATCACGAAATTCGGTGGGAGTTTAGTCATTTGGGAGTAAGTTCGTAGGCCCGAGTCGTCCTTATGTTTCGACTTTTGAGTTTTCATTGCAGCACCCTCTCATTTGAAAATATAGGTCCAAATATGAAGCACATTTTTTTTTAATTTTTGGGTACGATTTAGAGGCCGCTACCAGCTGTCAAACATTAAAAAAAAAACATTGTTTGGCCGCTTACCTACGGGTCTCACTATTCATTCATTTAACTGCTAAGTTTAAGTTTTTAAGTTTTAAGTTAATATTAAGTTTGATTCATAGTTTGTAACATAGAGAAATAATCACCGTATCCAAGACCTTAAGGGCTATGATCTAGACTGAATCGTAAGTCGAATGAGCCATGTCCGTCCGTCTGTCGGTAGTTTTTAGGCCTTAAATTTTGAGCTAGGTCCCGAAGCAGTACAAATGTAAAATCGTTTGAAATCCGCCTGCTGACACGCCCACTTCAGTTAATAGCATGAAAAATCAAAGTTATCGCAGGAAGCTAAAATGTGGTATGCGATATCCTCGCTTGAATGTATTGTGATTGGCATTTAAGAAAAAGGGAAAACCGCTCCCTTGTAGGCGTGGTCATATTTAATATGCATTCTAATAAACGGTTTTTCTTTGATATATTTGCTTTAAATCCAAAAAAACTTGTACTAAAAAATGTTCAGATATGTGCGAAACTCAAATGAATAAATTTTTGCCACGCCCACCTTTGGAGGCGTTTTTAAGTAAAAACTCAAATTTTTAATATAAAATTGCGATCAACACGTGTATACCACATCTGATAAGAAATATGAAAAAAAAAATTATTTAATTGAAAAGGAATTGGTACCACACCCCTTTTCTAAGACAGAAGATACTGGCGCATTTTGGAGCTTGACAGTGGTCAATTAGGATGGGGTATCCAACGATTCCCCTAGGCGGATTGTAACCCTCCCACTAGTTTTTTCTAGCTAAAATACTGCAAGTGAAACATGCATAGATTCGCATAGAAAACCCTTCCCTGCCTTCTTTCTCCTCGACCGCTCTCTTTACCTTACTCGCCGAGATTTGGCCAGCCCAAAGTTCAAATTAACGAGAGCGCACGCATTTTGTTTCAAAAGCCAAAAAAGTGTTTTGTACCATCGTGTGTTCAAAGAATGATTTGTGACGTCGAGTTTTCAGGGGAGCTGAGTTGTCAACTAATCACCACTTAGTGCTGTGTAAATTGTTATTCAGTCGCAGTATTCCTTTGTCACCCAGGCGAAAACCAAGACTGGTGACCCGCATACGGTGGGAAAGGTTGCAGGATGCTGACTCTGATTTCAGAGAGCGTTTTGCACAGCATGTTTCGGAGAAGTTTGAACAAATTCCAACTGACCTTTTAAATGTAGAGGAGGAATGGCAGCTGTTTTTATCGACAGTCATTGCCTCTGCAGGAAATGTTTGTGGAGTGAAGCGGCTTGGGGTAGCGGCTGGTGGTGAGAAAAGAACTATAAATAAATAAATAGAGTGGCGCAACAGCTCGAGGTGAACCAGGGCCAACTTCTCAACAATGTATGCTGGTGTGTTAATTTCTTTACATACAAAGGGACCTACAATTTTTTGCCGAATCCGAACGGCACTTTGAGAAGTTTTTCAAGACAATTGATACTCTCGGAGGGCTTGTCAGACCCTCGCGGAGGTGAGAAAAGAACTGCTTGGTTTAAAACGCCTGGAGTTCAAGAAGCCATCAGAGAGAAGAAGAGAGCCTACATTGCGTGGATCCAATGTAGAAACTCAGCTTTTCGAGCCCGGTACAATGAGGCGCGAAGGACTTCCAATCTGGCAGTCAGAACAGCCAAGGAACAGTCATGGAAAAAGTTCGGCGAGAAGTTGGAGCACGATTTGGCAGACCATTCGCCGGCTCAGAGGAAGGACGTTGAATATCATTCAAGGAGTTAAGTCCAAGGACGGTACAATTCTCTAAATGAGAGCGATGTCTTGCGCAGATGGAGAGAGCACTTTTCGGAGTTGCTCAACCCCCAACAGGGCACTGAAGATGGCATTACCACTGCTGACTAGATAAGGGCGGAGAATAGTCCCACAGTAGACGAAGTCACTAAAGCGATTAAATCGCTAAAAGTTGGCAAGTCTGCTGGAGTTGATGAAATCCGGCCAGAAATGCTCAAGGCAATGGGTGAAAATGGCTAGCACGTGTCATTAAGGTGGCCTGGGATAGCGGGAAGGCACCTAGCGATTGGCAAACGGGAGTTATAGTGCCCATTTTCAAAAAAGGGAACAGGAGAGATTGCGCCAACTATAGGGGCATATCTCTCTTGAGTCTTCCGGGAAAAGTATTCGCAAAGGTGTTGGAAACGCGTTCCAGAGCTGTAATCGAGCCTTTGTTACGGGAAGAACAGTGCGGCTTTCGGCCTGGCAGAGGCATATCCGACCAGCTTTTTACTCTGAAGGCTATTCTTGAGAAGGCCTGGGAATATGCCAAACCCGTCTATGCGTGTTTTGTAGATCTAGAAAAGGCGTATGACCGAGTCCCTCGGGATACACTGTGGAGAGTTTTGCAGGACTATGCGCTGAGTGGGCCTCTTCTGAGAACCATCCAGTCTTTGTATGGAAACTGCAGAAGCTGTGTACGGATAAATGGCGTCAAATCCCGTCCTTTTGATGTGCGCGTTGGACTTCGCCAGGGCTGTGTTCTGTCGCCGCTCCTTTTCATAGCATATATGGACTGGATGGTGAAGCGCAGTCTTGGCGAGCAATGTTTCGAATTGGCTGGCATCAGGATGAGCCATCTGTGTGATGCTGGGATGAAAGTAAACGTGAACAAATCGGAAGTGATGGTTGTTTCCCGGACTCCTGTGCAATGTACCCTGCACATAAAAGGAGTGCCATTAAAACAGGTGAAGAAGTTTAAGTATCTCGGGGTCTTTTTCACGAAAGATGGGAGGAGTGGTACTGAGTTGTCCTGTAGAATTGGCTAAGCTGGAGCAATAGTAAAGGAACTGCACCGGCCGGTCATCAGGAAAGCTGAGCTTGGAGTGAAAGCAAAGATCTCAGTTTTCAATTTCATCTATGGTCATGAAATTTCGGTAATGACCGAAAGAATTAGATCGCGGGTACAAGCTGCCGAAATGTGATTCTTGAGGTGCGTTGCTGGTGTTACTCTAAGGTCTAAGGGATAGAGTGAGAAACGTCAGTATTCGTGGGAATCTTAATGTTGAGCAGCCACTTCTCCGAGTGGAGCGATCGATTCGTCGATGGTTTGGAAACGTTGTTCGCATGCCCCCTGACAGACTTCCTACACAGGTTATGCTAGCCGAGATGCGAGCGCGTCGCCCCCCTGGTAGGCCAAGGAACAGGTGGTGGGATCAGGTAAAGAACCTCTCTGAGTCCCGCCTGGGGATTGCGCCGGAGTCTCTTGAGTTGGTGGCGGAGGATCGAGAAAGATGGAAGGACCATTTAGCCACCCTCGCTCCGCGACCCTTTTAAAGGATAAGCCGCATCCGAAGATGATGATGATGATGAATAAAGTGTTTTTGCAATGGCGTCAAACTAGCGTCACAAGTAGCGGACACAGCAAAGCCAAATTATATAAAACCAACATATGGTTAATCGGTCAATCACTGTCTAAATTAAACCAACCAAGGTTGCCATCCATAGGTGAAGAGCTACCTCTATTATACCCCATCCCATAGGATAGGAGGTATATTAAGTTTGTCACTTAGTTTATAACACGGTGAAATAATATGGTAGACCCCCAAGACCTTAAGGGCATATGATCGAGACCGAATTCTGAATTGAATAAGCCATGTCCGTCCGTCTGTCTATATGTCATATGTTTTTAGACTTTAAATTTTGAGCTAGGATTCTAAAGTTTCGTACCTAAGCTCCACGTCGTGATAAGCAGTACCAGTGTAAAAATGTTTGTAAACCGCCTAACGACACGCCTACAATCGGTCTAAATGTGCAACTACCTCCAAAGCTTTCAAAGCTGTAAGACGTTTTTAAAGGCTGCAATTTGGCATTTAGCATCTCCTAATGAATGTAAGACACACAAAATTTAATTGATAAACCTCCTCCAGTAGGCGTGGCATCTATTTTAAGGGTAAATTTTCAAATGCATTTTACTCAACATTTTTTTTTCCAAATTGAAAAAAATATTGCTTAATATTTTATGTAGAAAACATTTATTTCCTTATTTTGTTTATACACGACTTTAGGCCACGCCTACATTTGGAGGCAGAATTGAAGAAAAACCTAAAATTTTCCAGGAAAAAAAAAAATCCCGATTAGGGTTACATAAACAAGATTTCATTCCAGAATTTGTTTATACAAAATTTTTAGCCACGCCCCCTTTCAGAGGTCGATTTTTCAAAAATATTTAATTTGAACCAAAAAAATGCATATTATGTGCATTTAAGCGTAACTTGGAAGTATCTGTTTATATTGATAATTCGTAATAAGGGCCGGTTGGACCACGCCCCTTTTCGAAGTTTGCACTACTTATAAAATGTCAAAAAAATAATAACATCAGCATTTTACAATGTGGGATAGGATGGGGTATTCAACGGTCCGTTTTACGGACTGTTTTTTTTTGCTACTAATGTGAAGAAAAGAAAACCATTCGCGAATCTTCAACTTTGGCTGCATCCATGCAAATAATTTGTGGGAAAAGGTTATTAAACCACCTAGATTCAAAGAGTTCTAAAAAAAAACATGTTTGGAAGCATTAAGGAAAAAAGAACGAAATTAGCTAAAGAAATTGGAAGAATTGTTTGATATTGCTCATTGTGATGTTTTAAATGATGTGATGTGATGTTGATGGGACAAACAATTTTTAAATAAGAGTGGTAAAAGTTGGTAAAAGACTGTAGAGAGCGGTACCCGAACACCAACAAATTAACCCTGGTTTTATAAAAAATAACTAACTTACATATAGGTAAGGTTATAATTAATAAAAAATAACAAATAATATTAAAAAATTAAGAATAAGAACAAAAATTAAGAATAAAAAATACTTAAAAATGTGTAGATTTTGAGTCTTTATTCAAAATTCAACCCTTGGTAGCGACCCCTAAATGTTATTTAAAAAAAAAAAAAAAACAAAACAAATTGAAATAGTTTCTTAAGGTATAAATTCAAAATATGGGGTGCCACGTGAGATTTGAGATTTTTTTTTTTTTTTTGCTTAAGAATAAGGACCACCCTACTACCCAGGGTATATTAAGTTTGTTGTATAGTTTGCAACGTAGTTAAGACCTTTTAGAGATATGAATTAGACCGACAGGAGAATCGTAGAGCTATGTCCGTCCGTTCGGATGAAAACAACTTTTAGGCCTTAAATTTTAAGCTAGAAAACTGAAAGTTAGTGAATTGGCTGGAGGTCCAGTCCTTCAGATCAAGTTTGAAAATTAGCTGAATCCGCCCACAGACACGCCCACTACGGACCTAGTGTAAGTGCGACCATATCTAATTGTAAAAAATACCTTTTTTTGAAATTTTAGCTATGTTGCGTTGGTGATAGCGCACTAATTTTTGGCACGTAACATTGCCTTGTCTTTGTGTCTAACATTGTCTTTGAGGCAGCAGAAAAAGGTTGACCTTTTCATTGACCACGCCCACTTTTTTTAAGGGTTTGTAGTTTAAAATGACTGTTTTTCAATAAGTATATATGAAATTTGACTAAAAATTGTATGACAAAAGTTGTAGATATTTACATTTTATAACTTTTTTGTATATAGTATAGTAATAGCCTCCGCCCACTTTGATGAGCGTGGCGTTAAAAGAAGGATTTTTTTGAGCTAAAAAGGCGAAGTTTTTTTCAACCACCTCGGTTGAAAGCATTCAACAGTAATATTTTTAGATCCCGCCCACTTTTTGGAGGCGTGGAAATTTCCTTTTTTGGTATTTTGCTATCCGTCGCAGACGGACAGAAGTTTTTACATACGCACTGTTGCACTTTCCCACTTGTTTTTAACTAAATTTGTAGTAAAACTCTACCTTTTTCCATGTCACTTTTAGTCCCGTGTGACTTCTATAAGATCCAATGTAATTTGGACGTACGTTAAGCCTCGACAAGGATAAAACCATCGCTCACGGAAAGCTATTACTCCGGAGGTTATAAAAACATTGAAAGCCTTTTAAGCGCTGTTTATGTTGGAAAAGATAAAGGAAATCCTATTTTACCAGAAAAATTTTCTTGTGGTTTCTCTGGATCAAACAAATTTTTACGAAAATTGTTCAAATGGTCCATTGCAAGTCTTATTCAAGACACTTTCTTAGGAGACGCACGAAAGCCTCTCAGGCTTTTGCAGTCATTAAGGTTGCCTATGATCAACGTCTTAGCAATCATCCCTTTTCCCCACCTTTCAGTGTGTGTCAGTGATCTTGGAGCTACTTGAACTATCGGACTATATTCGGCGGAAAATCTGTAGACCATGAATAGTGGGGGACGCATATTCACTTCACAGTGACATCAAAATTGTAGGCAAGCGGACAAAATTGGGGCAACTATCTTTTGGCATTCGCTGTCGCGGTTGTTGTCTTCTTATAATTAATGACCCCCAGTAAGAGCAATCTTGTCTGCGCAGTGAAGACGCTTTCTGATGAATCAAATCAATTGAAAGTCCATAAAAGAAAATTAACATTTTTTTTGTTATTATAGGATGTGTGCGCTGCACATTGTACATATGTATTCCATAAAAAAAAAGATTGTATATTCGAAACAAAACGAAGGAAGAGAAAATTATCGGAGTTGTTTGTTTAGGACCACTGCCGCAACACACCCAGCCGAGAGCAGTCAAATATCAGACGGACATGCTAAGATTTTTGCCTTCAAAGTGCTAAATTGTATGAGTGCCCGCGCACTGTGACCGGCTCTATAACGCGTCGATATTTTGTTTATTTTCAAAGGAACACTCTTTTGGGATGAGGCATATTATATACAAAAAGGAGATGCGCGAAGAGCCAAAGAACAACGACGAGATGCACACAAAAGGCTCTAAAAAGAGTTTCACGACATGACTGCCTGCCAACATATGGCGTTGCTCTGGCAAAGTGTTAAGGATAGCCATGGATATGGGATACCAGTAATTTAGCTGCAGATGGAATGAGTTTTTTTTTCTACATTTTTGAAGTTCAAGCACAGAGGATTTTGAAACGAATGGTAACTATAGATACGTAAACATAGCTTGCGAGGGAGGTCAAGAGTGTTTTCTAAGGTTCTTGTTTTACCAAACATACCAGCTAACGTAAGCTCTATTTTTGTATAGATTCGCTAATTAATCTATTTATTTCTGCTGAATTTGTCATCGCCACATTAGTTAACATATCACACTGAATGGTTTTTTTGATATTGTGGCCAGAACCACATACAAGTCAGGCCAGGCCTGCGAATTAGCATAAATGAATAATTTAATTTGCACTATTGACGAGTTTGTTTTTTCTGTCTAACATGATGACCATAATTTTATTGCTGATATTTAAAAGAATTGAATTCATACCGGAATAACAGGAATGAATGGACAAACTAATCCTGAATGCGAGTAGTTTGTGATTGGTTTCGATCATGGCTTTTTTTGGGAACGCTTATGAAACAGGATGTGCTTAGTGCGTTGCAAAAGGTTCTATACCGCCTTTAGATTGAGGAAGCCGGATATTCTGATGTAAACATGCCTATCGTTGGTCTTTACCAAAGCTCACACTCCGTGTGGCGAGCGAAACAATGTTTGGTTTAGGTTTTCTGGTCTGGTCTAGGGAATTAGAGAATACTCCTTTAAGGATCAAAGGCAAAGATTAATCTCCACTTCCTAGATATAGGAACTATATGAAAGAAAATTCGCTTAATTAAGACACGGCGAAAAATACTTCGTCTTAAAAGAAGACAACGAGTTCTGCGCCGAACTATATGATATTTAGGGCCTGTATTCTTGCAAGGAAACGTCTTATTATTTTTCTTAAAAATTATTGGGGTTTGTGTCTTTTTGATTACCTTATGAAAACTAACAGAGTGTTTCCACCGCACATAATACAGTAATTGACGAAGGAAGATTAAAAGTTAATCCCAATGTGTTTCCATCAAAATAGAGGAGATTAACTTGACGTATGCTTTCGGTTTTGACATTTTTCAATGACCACATAATCTGCGCATCTCCTCGTAAACATGATTTTTTGGTCTCTCGGGCAACTCAGATTCAGAGATAATCAAATTCATTTTTAGTTGCCCTTCGATTTTTTTAATCTACGCAACGAAAAAACCCAAAAAAAGACAAACAAAACGTCAAATATGTTGTTATACCCGACCCAGGGTATATTAAGTTTGATGTATAGTTTGTAACGCAGTGAAATAATCACCGTAGACCCCTAAGACCTTTTAGAGATATGAATGGGACCGACAGGAGAATCGATAATGCCATGTCCGTCCGTATTTAAACAACTTTTAGGCCTTACATTTTAAGGCAGAGAGCTGAAATTTTGTGGGTTGGTTGGAAGTCCAGTCCTTCAGATCAAGTTTGAAAATAAGCTGAATCCGCCCACAGACACGCCCACTACAGGCCTGTATGTGCGACCACCTATAATTTAAAAAAATACATTTTTTAGGCGGAGTTTTAGGCCGAGTTATATTTTTATATCCCGCCCACTTTTTGGAGGCGTGGCAGTTTTCTTTTTGGTATGGTCGGGTGTTTTGCAACCCCTCGTAGATGGATTGAAGCTTTTGCATACCCACTGTTACACTTTCCCACTTGTTGGGATCTAAGTTCACAAAGTCGATAGTGGACCAACTTGATCAACATCAAACAGCAGTATCAACATCCATCATTATTTTGCAGTGTGCACACTTTATTGCATTTAACTTTTTTGACAGCAACAACCACATCCATGTCAACATTACCATCAGGCAATTTTGCGCATCATTCAAGGTGACAGTTTCATCCCATGACGTCAGATTTACAGTTAGGTCTGTCAAACAAAGGTCATAACAAACGCGTGTCGTAATCTTTATATTATTTCGTTCATGATGCCCAGCTGTCAATAAGAGGTATGTTTGTTTTGTTTCGTCAGAAAACGCACGGAACGCGTCGAATTCTGTACAGTTTCATTTTAGAATTCTTGCATGGAAGAGATTAAATACGCGATTAATGTTTAATCTCCTCGTGAAGAGATTAATATTCCTGTGGTAATTCTCGTGACTCAAAGGGGATTTAAGGATAATTTGTCTTAAACGCGGATTTGTGTCCGGTGGAAACATCCTATAACCTCATTGTTTGTAATAACAGACTGGAAGTCATTGACTATTCTCTGGTTCCGGACTCTAACAAGTTGTTGCTATGCTTCTAAAAATAGTGAAGAATCAAGAGATGTGTCATTCGTCGAGCATCGTATATGTAATACAATTCGGCATTGTCTTTAAAAGTTCGCCAAAGGTGGATCTTCAAGAAACCTACAAGAATAGACTGCGGCTGCTAGAACACAAACAAAAGTCATCTTGCGCCAACTCAGCCACAATAACCATCGGAATTAGACCAGGTGGTGAAGTGGCTAGCTCTTTGTAAAGCCTGTCCAATCATCAATGGAGACAAGCGTATTTCTCCTATTTAAATAAGCCGGCTTCAACAGGAGAGCAAGAAGGTGTTTACTAGCACAATAATCCAGGGACCTTATCTGGCCGCGAGCACTACGGAGGAACGCTATGAAAAGGAAGTTATTGTCAACATATAGACTTTACGCGCGATCAGCAACTTTCGATCCATTTCCAGTTATAGCCGGAATAGATTTAATCGAAATACTTGCCGACTGAAGGAATGGGGGCCAGCGTCGCTGACTATGTGGCAAGCCCGGTGGGCTTGAATCAAGAAAACGAAAGGAAATCGAACATGCAAGCTTGTATCAAGAATAGCTACTTGTAACTATTAACTTACACAGTTCCTAACAGGTCATGATGGCTATCGAAAATATTGGAGCCGGTTCGACACAATAGCTCCCCTTTCTCCCAGGAAAGTGCCCTAATTTGGAGGGTGACGCAGACAATGCAGTTTTCTACTGCATTCGCTTTGCGGAATGGTAAAACAATCTTTAAGTCCTTGCAGCATTATTGATGAAATGCTGGGCTTAGAAGAAGGTTGGAACGCAATAACGAGATTCGTAAGAAGGGTCAAAATCGAGCTGATCAGAGTAAAGCAAATAAGGCGGCCAGAGATAGTCAAAACAGGGTGCACAGCGAAAATTGGTAACCAGCCTTCAAAGTAATACTTAGCTGCAGTGCCGCGGGAAAGCGGTTTAATGATAACGGGGATCGATTAGTGCCTACTTATTCGCATCCCGACATCGATTACTTCGGGTTCTTAGCCCGGGCTAACGGTATTTATGAAGATAGCCACCTCAAAAAATGTGGCCGCATCCAAAAATAAGGAACCATAGTTGGTTGGGTTTTGGACCTTCAGAAGTGCTGTACAAAGGAACTTTAGGTTAGGTTGAAGTGGCAGTCACCTAAGGAGTATTTTTCAGGCAAGATTGAGAGAGAAGTTCTAAGCTTGGCGAGTTCGTCAGCTTTGCAGTTATCCCGGAAAGTCGCTATGCCCAGTCACCCAGCACAGGTGAATTTTGAACTGTTCTGTCATCTCCCTTAGAGATGATAGGCAGTCTAGGGCTACTTAAGAGTTTATAGAGACTGATTCCAGGCACTTAATGGCTGCCCGACTGTCAAAAGTATGTCCATGGAATGGAAGATATAACCTTATTCTTAAGCTAGGACAATACTCCCTTTATCGAGATAATTTGAGCTTGAAAACACTGCAATGATCCGGAAGTGGGTAAGGGAGACTAATAGCGTATTCTTTTTGAAAAAATTGTTCTTTTCTCGTACACCTGAACGGAATCGTGCTCATGTAAATGTTCTTTTGAACTCGAAATTACGCCACCTCCGTATTTGACGGTGAAGGCTGGGTGTAGCTTTGATTGTGTATGTGAAGTGACGTTTCGACTCAATTTTCATTCGTAATTAAGCGACTGAAATTGTATGAAATCGTTAAGAACTCAAATTTAGAGCTTTCAAAATTCATTTTCAGTAAAAAGTGCAAAAAACTGACGCCAACAAAATCACGCTACGAAATGAAAAAAAATACCGTCAAGTATGAAGACATACGCGGAGCGGTCCGTCGGCTTTTGTTGAAGGTTATACTCGTCTATATTGCGCAGTTTGTATAACATTCTATTTATTTATTAAAATTATTATTGGATATATTTTACAGTCTGTAATATATTTTTTTCGTAGTGCTGTCTACTGTTCTTATATTGGGTGATTTTATATTGGGTTTCGTTACTGCAAAAAGCTTTACCGTTACGAAAATAGAGGGAAGGACATACTGCTTTTTAGGATTTTTATAATTTAAAACCCATAAAATAGCAATTTCGATTATTTTTAATTACCGTTAGACTTTTTGCTTAATTTTACAACCACCTATGCTAGCATTTGCCACTTTTCTCAAGTTCTGTGGACATCGATTTCTGAGAAAACGGTAAAAATATGCTGTTTTTTATTTCGCTTGTTTGCATGGGCTTAAAAACTTAGGGTCGAAAACTGCAATTTTGAAACGTTTTTGATCCAGTTCGCTTGCCTTTTAAACATTACATACTTCAGCCAAAATTAAACAAGGTGGTCATAACCGTTAAGGAGCTAGACGTCTTTAAAAAATAGTTTTCAAAAATGTTTTCACGTTTTTCAGTTAAATCTTCGAAGTTTTTGAATATTCGAAGTCTGCTATAGTTTTGTATAAAATTTAAGAAGATGGACTGTGCCCCGTGCTAGTTTAAAAATTATACTTTATACCGTTTGGGAGATAGAGGGCGAGACATGCGTTCTTTTGACCTTTTTTTATAATTTTTTGAAATTCAAATCAATAATACAAATATTTTGAACAACAAGTTTCTTTTAAATTCCTTTTTCTAAATAGACTTCTAAAAACTTAGGTCAAAAACGGAAATTTGAAAATATTTTAACGCAACCTTCCTTCCTTTTCCAAGCTTTGTACTTTAACCGAATCTGAAAAAGATCGCCTATACTGTTAAGCTACTAGAAGACTTAAAAAAATTGTTTTTGAAAATGTTTTTATGTTTTTGAGTTAAATCTCAGAAGATTTTTAAATTTCAAAATCCGCTATAATTTTCCTTAAAATTTTGAATTATTGCTGAAACGTGTGATTTTTTTCATAGAATTCCACCAAACAGCACCGGAGATTAGGGGGGGGCACACGTTTCTTCATGCATTTTTGCGATTTATTTTCGAAAATGCGTCAAAATTGCAGTATTCAAACTGTTTTTGAAAAATATGGCCTAAGCACTTGGTTTACTTTGAGTTGCTATATACGTGTGTTCAATATTGATTTTGAGCGATAAGCCGTTCAAAAGTTATGGCCTCCAACACTTTGAAAAACGTCATGCATTTTCAACTCTTCATTTCTCAAAAACGTTTTGATATTTTCGAAAAGTTTTATTTTTTAATAAAAGCTTAGTATTTCTTTAACCTAAGTTTCGTTTTTCTAGTTCTTGCCTACTAAACTTCTTGAAAAAAACACGAAAAAAATAAGTCAATTTTCACATGGAATTCGAAACTGTAATTAAACCGTTATTTGTGCTTACAAAAAATAGTCCTCTTTAGATTCTATGACTATTTCCGCAGTTTATACGCTCACCAATTTTTGTCTTTCTACGACTAACCGTTCAGAAGCTATAAAGCGATAGGACGGACGGACGCACGGACGGACGGACAACGTAGCGATACCATAAGAGGTCCTTTTTCCATGTTTGGACGGACCACTAAAAAAAGTAAACAAAGTGAAGTCAAAGCAATTCGTCACTTTGTCGTTCTGTACACAATAAAACCGAGTGTACACCACGCTGGAATTGTCGCACACACCGAGTATTATTTGACAGCTCGGTGTGGCAGTTCGGTGTTCAAAAAAATACGCCATAACCCTAATCCTTTCTTAGAAGACACCCCCACCTATCCCATCATTTGCCCTTGATCGTTTCACATTCCAGAGGAGCATCCTCATCGTTTCGGAGCATTTCTCATCCCAAGAGGGCCTAGGGGGGATGGTCGTCTGGAAGTTCTTGTCAAACTGTAGTTGAGGTATGGTGAAGTCTTTGTTTCTAGAAGGGAGCCTGAAAGCGTTCAGAATAGCAGTTTTCTGCCTCGCTATCGGTTCACTGAGAGGTTGCTTTGAGGCAAGTAGCCGTGATTGCAGTTGTTTTTCTGCTGAAGAGTTCTCTGCCTATAAATAAGCAGGCTGATCTTTGAATTTTACCCAGCTTTTCATGATTTACCGCTTTTTTAAGGCGATCCACCAAACAACCGTTGCATACGCCAGTAACGGTCTAACGACCGAGGTATATAGGCAGTAGGTGATTCTGGGTTGAAGTCCCCACTTATTTCTAAGCGTTTTTTTGCAGGAAAAGAGTGCTACCGTAGATTTACGAAAACTTTCCTGTATATTAGATTTCCAGCTAAGCTTTTTGTCTAAGATGAGCCCCAGATATTTAGTATCATCAGAAAAGATTAAACTAGGGCCCTTGATTGAGGGATGGTCGATACGTGGCATTTTGTATTTCCTGGTGAAGAGGACGAGTTCAGTTTTGTGGGTGTTGACACCTAGACAACAGCTGTCAAAAAAAGTTGTCAATGAACAATGGAACCTTAGTAAGCTCCTTGAAACAACCGGAAGTCTACTTAGGTATGCAAAATTTTGATTTGTTACTTCCTGAAGACACGAACAAATATTTCACGCATCCACTTCCTAATGCAAAATATATTATTTCTTTTGTTTCTACCAATTGAAACGGAACCTAAACATTATTCAACTTATTTGTTTAATTTATTGGAACAAAAACAGAATTGAAAAAAAAACAACAACACATTTTTAAGTCAAATAGTCTGAATTTTTTTTTTAAATTTGCACAACAGTCAATTGTACTTAAAATTTCTTTCAAAACCGTGCTAAGCTGCAAACACTTTATGGTGTTGACTTATTAAGACAATGCATTTAAGCACGAAGGTTTTTTTTCCAGATACCACCACCTCCAGATACTCGCGTTGTTATATCATTTTTAACGCAACGACCAACGTTCAGGCACGTAACTTCACACAGCGAGGCGAGTCATCGAACCTTTTATTAATAGGAAAGACAAATAAAATTATAAACAAATAACTATGCCGTGCATCGCACTTGCGTATACACCTCGAAGCGTGGAGGGAGTCATACATAAAGTGTGTAGATAGCAGTTCCGTGGATTTTCCACTCGGGCTACTGTATTGGTTTTTCTTCAATAATTTTGAAATTGTTTTCCAAAGTGATACGCGCTGTCATTGCCACGTGAGACGTAACGCAATTTCTCTCCGTGTTGTTAATTGTTGCGCATGAAATGTGGGTTACATGTGGTTTAACGCATACATGAGATGACACCCTGTGTGTACTAGGGTTGCTATGGAATTTGGCAAGAAGTGCAGTTAGGGGTCTCCGTTTATAGAACCCTTCTTTTCCATAAGACCAACTTCCGATACCACTTAAGCAATTGACAAACCTTTGTTTCGAATTCCAATTCTACTCATGCAGATAAACATCAGTTTTGAAGGATCGGAAATACGATTTCACGGATATGCTCAAGTATGAAGGTAAAATGCACACAGGTACCTACGCTCGACTCTCAAGATCCTTTGTAGGAGAGTCGGTTCCTGCACTTTTCTCGAAAAGCAGAAAACAAACAAAAGCAGTGCAATTATTATTTTTAACACAACACAACACAAACAATATTCTCTAGTGAGTTCTCGATTCTCGTTCGAATACCACACGTGTTTGTAACAACCACATGCAAACGTGACACATTGTTCAAAGACTCTGGAAACGTCTTGTTTTCGTCATATCGTTTGTGTCACAATTATTATTATAGAAGCCATTATGCAAAGAATCAAGAAAAGACAAACGAATATGTGCATGTTAATTACTTCATTTAAACTTAAGTGGAAATGTGAAAAACTAATCGAAAAGCTGCGAGTTACAGTGGCGACGAGAATTATTGTGGCAGGGAGATTTTTTATACCCGACCCAGGGTATATTAAGTTTGCTGTATAGTTTGTAACGCAGTGAAATAATCACCGTAGACCCCTAAGACCTTTTAGAGATATGAATGTGACCGACAGGAAAATCGATTAAGCCATGTCCGTCCGTCCGTCCATATGTAAACAACTTTTAGGCCTTAAATTTTAAGGTAGAGAGCTGAAATTTGGTGGGTTGGCTGGAAGTCCAGTCAAGTTTAAAAATTAGCTGAATCCGCCCACAGACACGCTCACTACAGGCCTGTATGTGCGACCATCTCTAATTTAAAAAATACTTTTCCAAATTTTAGCTATGATACAATGGCGCTAGCGCATTCATTTATGGTATATGACATTGCCTTGCAATTTGCTTTGAAGTAGCCAAAAAAATTAAGACTTTTCATTGACCACGCCCACTTTTTAGGAATTTTAGCTTAAAATGACTGTTTTTCAATAAATATATATGAAATTTGACTAAAAATTATATGACAAAAGTTGTAGATATTAGCATTTTCTAACTTTTGTGTTTGTTATATGTGCCTCCGCCCACTTTTGTGGGCGTAGCGTTAGAGAAGTGATTTTTTTTTTAGTTTAAAATGCAGAGTTTTAGGCCAAAATGTATGCAACCACCTAGTATAAAGCATTCAGCAGTTATATTTTTATATCCCGCCTACTTCTTGGAGGCGTGGCAATTTTTTTTGATATGGTCGGGTATTTTGCAATCCGTCGTAGATGGACTGAAGCTTTTGCATACGCCCTGTTAGACTTTCCCACTTGTTTTATTAACAATTTAACAGCAAAACTTTATATATTTACTTACTTTTTCTTTTAGTAAGTAAAAGTTACAATACGTAAGGATAAAAAGTGGTAGAGAAACAGGAGAGTTACTGGAGAGCTTTCGTTTAAAAGTTTTAAAAAGCTTGAGGCAAAAACCGCTGGTGGAAGCCAGTTTCACTACAGTTGTGCTTGAAAATCTTCCAAGGAAAATAAAATCTTCAAATGAGGATATGTTACGGCTCACCTAGACCAGCAGTTGGGTCCATTGTGTTCATTTGGGGAGCCTTCTTAACACCTGTTAGAAGCTCGGAGTGCCGCCCTCTTGGGCCCATCCGCATTCGTATACAAATCTTAGGAGGTCCTTTCGATCTACATTATTAAGAACTTCGAGCTCGTTGAAGAACTAACTGCCGAAGGTACTACGCTTGATGCTGTTTAGGGCTGGGCATTCGCAAAGCAGGTGAAGAACAGATTCAATTACTTCAACACCTGCAGCTTTTGCAGTAATCGTTCTACGGCATGCCTAACCGCTCAGCGTGAAGACTCCAGCGCAGTGCCCCGTGAGTACTCAGATATCCGCGCGGGCTAATCCGATCAAAAATAGTGATCAATTTTAATTTACCGCTGGCCATATCACCCTTGTGTGTCTGCACGTATCAAATTCTGACCAACGTAGGTTAGTTCTACTCGAGGATTCAGTTTCTATCCTGCCTGCTTTCGAACTCAGCAGAATTCTTTTAGATTTGAGGGCTAAAGATGCATTCAGCCCTGACCCATGCTTCGCAAGCTTGTCCGCTTCTTCGTTTCCCGGGATATCGGTATGACGCGGCACCCCACACAGAGTTACAGTGTTGCCAAGTGATAGCTCGCCCAGTATTTCCCTGCATAGGTTCACAGCCCTTGACTTCACCACACCTGATTTCATGACTTTAATGCCCGCTTGGCTGTCAGAGTTAACAGTGATGGTCCTGTTTACGAGGCTGTTTCTTCAGCTCAGTGGCAGCTTGGATTATTGCTGCCAGCTACGCCTGAAAAATGCTGCAGTCGTCATTGATCCGAAAAGATTTGCTTAGTCCCAGAGCTTTACAGTAGATGGCCGCGCCATTATCTTAGAGCCGTCAATATATACGGCGATCTTGTCATCTCCTGCGATGGTATTTTCTTCCCATTCACATCTTTTAGGTATTCTGGTAGCGAATATCCTGTTGAAAGTGAATGTCATAGGAAGGTAATCCGTGACTGGGGTATCTATGGAGGCAGCCCATTGAGTTTCCACAGAGGCGTGTCCATAATGTCTTGAGAACCACAAGCGGATAAAGATGTTTGATCGGATTTCCTTAAGCGGACAGCTGTTTTAGTTACCTTGCTTCTGCGGAATTGGTATTGCCCTTTTCCTGGTAAACAGCCATACTTAGAAGGATTAAATCCCAGTTCTCGACCCTCAACCCAGTTTCCATTCCAACAATAAGGAGTGCATAGCTGAGTCGGTCGCTGAAGACTGATGGTAATTCGCCTGGGATCAGGATTGTCACATCGTCTGCGTATATGCTCACTATGAAGCCTTCCCTCTCCAGGGCTTTTAGCAATTCGTCCATTACCAGGGTCCATATAAGCGGAGAGAAGACACCTCCTTGCGGTGTTTCTCTGCTGACGTTCCGTCTGGTGCATACTTTGCCCAGGTAACTGTTGAACTTTCGTGGGCTTAACATGAGCCCGATCCAGTCGCATAGACTGCTATCTAGGTGGGCGTTTCTCAAGCTGCGCAGTATCGAGTCTGCATCAATGTTATTAAACGCCCCCTCTATGTCTAGAAAGGCACCCAAGGTGTACTCCTTGTGTTCCAAGGATTTTTCTACCACAGTTACTACTGTGCAGTGTCAACCGATCTGCTTCTCTGGAACGCATGCTGTGATTTTGATTAATAGTCATCACCAATCAGGTATCTCACATACACGTCAATAAGCCGCTCCATCGCCTTGAGCATGAATGAAGACGGCCTTATGGGTCGATAGTCCTTTTTGCCGTAGTGTGATTAGCCCTTCCCGCCTTGGGGATGAATATCACTCGGACTTCTCTTCAAGCCCTGGGAATATAGTACAGCCTTGAGCAGGACTTGTCAACGATACTCAGCCATGGAATGATAGTTTACCCTGCTTTTTGAAGCATTATTGGTCGGATGTTATCCGTAACTGGTGCTTTAAAGGGATCCAAGGAGTTGATCGCCCAGGCTAGCCTTTTTACATCGGTTGCAGCCCTGATCTTTTCTTCCCCCATCCTTCTCCGAGAGTTTTGTGTTACTGTATCGTAATCTTCATGGGTGTCGGTGCATCCTAGGAAGTGAGTTTCCGTCAGCGAATCCAGCGTTTTCTTGTGTGTCGAGGTCCAATCGCCATCTGTCTTCCTGAGTGAAGATAACGGTATTGGCGCTTTGGATAGAACTTTCCTAAGTCGGGACGCTTCGGCTGTGGTATCGATCGATTCGCACAAATTCTTCCATGAATTCTTCTTGTCGAATCTGATCTCCTTTTTTAGAATTCTTACGCTTTCCTTATGAGTTATTCAATCGATTAACCCCTCTTATGCAAGGTTCCATCTAGATTTTGAGCTCTTGATGAGCTCCACGATCTTGGAGTTCCACCAGCGAGGGCGTTGCGTTCCTCCTTTTCTGCTGTTTGGGCAGTCTTCAAATAAAAAAAAATTAATAAGTGAACATAACTTACTAAAAACTGACAATCGTTAAAAATAGATGACGTAATGATAGAGAAGAAATATTGTAGGATAAAGAAGGTACGCGATGCAACGCAAACGTCGAACGACAAGGCCGGAACAATAAAACCTTGCGGAGAAACATAAAAGACTCCTCCCGTAAGTGTTATGCGTTCAGGGGCAAAATCAACTTTATTTCAACTACTGCCGAACTTATCGGAGGGCATTATTAGTTCTTTATATCGCTAAATTTTGGGAGTGAAATCTTCATTGAGGGGGAAATGTTCGGAGCTAACATTTAAAATTGGCACCAGAATGTGGTTATTCTTGACCCTAGTTACGGTAGAGCCAAGTAAACGCCAGGTTTAAGTACTTTATTATGAGCCACATGATATCAACACCTTTTTACCGCACAAAGACGTTCACAAATACACATGGTACAAGCACATTTCACTGATTGATTTCTTTGTTGTACCACCGTGTGTTCAAAGAATGATTTGTAATGTTCGAGTTTTCAGGGGAGCTGTCAGCCCTGAGCTGTCAACTGATCACCACTTTGTGCTGTGTTAATTGCTTTTCAGCGACAACATTCCTTTACCACCCAAGCGAAAACCAAACTTGATGACCCTCATACGGTGGAAAAGGCTGCAGGATGCTGACTCTGACTACAGAGAGCGCTTTGCACAGCATGTTCCAAATTCCAACTGACCTTTTGAATGTTTGGAGGAATGGCAGCTTTTTCTCTATCGGTAGCCATTGCCACTGCAGGAAATGTTTGTGGTGTGAAGCGGCTTGGGGTAGCGGCTGGTGATAAGAAAAGAACTGCGTGGTTTAAAATGCAAGAAATCATCAAAGAGGAGAAGGGAGCCTATATTGTGGGGATCCCATGTAGAAACTCAACTTCTCGAGCCCGATACAATGAGGCGCTTTTATCATCAGCACGATCAGCACGATTATAGATCTGCAAACAAGACATTTTGGCAGACTATTCGCCGGAACAGAGGAAGGAAGTTGAATATCGTTCAAGGGGTTAAATCCAAGGACGGTACAGTTCTTTCGAATGAGAGCGATGGCTTGCGCAGATGAGTCTTGGCGCTCAATGTTTCTAATTGACTGGCATCAGAACGAGCCATCTGCTTTTCACAGATGATTTGGCCATCCTTGCATCATCCAATGAGGAACTTCAACGAGCACTCGATAGGTTTACAGCCGTCTTAGGTGATGCTGGGATGAAGTCTAACGTGAACAAAACGTAAGTCATGGCTGTTTCCCGAACTCCGAATAAATGGAGTTCCATTGAAACAGGTGGAGAAGTTTAAGTATCTCGGGGTCTCTTTCACGAAAGATGGAAGGAGTGATACTAAGTTATCCTGTATGATTGGCCAAGCTGGAGCAATAGTAAAGGAACTGCGCCGGCCGGTAATCAGGAAAGCTGAGCTTGGAGTGAAAGCAAAGATCTCAGTTTATAATTCAGTGTTCGTTCCAACCCTCATCTATGGTCATGAACTTTGGGTAAAGACCGAAAGAATTAGATCGCGGGTACAAGCTGCCGAAAGGAGATTCCTGAGGTGCGTTGCTGGTGTTACTCTTAGGGGTAGAGTGAGAAACGTCAGTATTCGTGGGAGTTTTAATGTTGAGCAACTACTTCTTCGAGTGGAACGATCAATTCTTTGATGGTTTGGGCACGTTATTCGCATGCCCCCTGACAGACTTCGTAGACAGGTCATGTTTGCCGAGATGCGAGCGCGTCGCCTGCCTAGTAGGCCAAGAAATAGGTGGTGGGATCAGATAAAGAACATCTCCGAAACCCGTCGTGGTGGCGGAGGATGGGGAACGATGGAAGCACCATTAAGCCCCCCTCGACCCTTCTAAGAATAAGCGGTCACCGAAAATGATGATGACGATGATGGAAAAGTTGTTTGCATTTGGTGCAAGTTCACTCGGTGGCCAGATGTACCCATTGTGATTATCCTTGTATGATAGACAAACATGGTTGGGCATATGCCTACTACTGAGTCAACCAGATCTTTTGATAAATCTTTTTTGGTCTAGTAGTGATTTTCCTGCCAGGTCGGTCAGACTGTCAAAGAACCTGACTCCTAAAAAGGTTAGTCGTCATTCTTGGAGAGTTAGACAGTAGCAGAGAAAGTGTTCTATAGACTCTACTTCTTCTTTATGTCTAAAGCTTCTACAGAAGTCGTACGCAAAGATTCCCATTCGTAATAGCTATGACACCAATGGGCAGTGTCCTGTGATTACACCAACGAGTGTTCTCATGAAGTTTTTATTGAAAGATAGAAGATCGTTGTTTTTTTTTAGGTCAGGTTAAGCACTGGCCATAAGCAGTGAGTTATGATACAATCCTTAGATTGTTGTTGCCATCGTTCACCGGCTAGTTTGACCGTGTCTTGCTCTGTGAAACTTTTGGTTGTGTTCGAGGAAATACCCGTCAGTCAGCCAACGTGATGTCCATATCTCAGAACCTCTCCTGGCCAGTGCCCAGGAACACAGCAGAGCAGAACTGTGTGAAGGCTTATTACTCTTCATGCCAAGAGGCAGTCATTGACGCACTTGGAATACACGCATAAATCTCAGCTTGAAAAACACTGCAGTAGTCATTTAGTCTATATGACTGCTTGATGTGAAGTGTTTCCGAGAAGACTCCTGAACCATTCCATATTACGATTTCGATCCATCGGTATAGGTAGCGATACCTTTGATAACATCCTTTGTTTCTACCCAGTCTTGTCTACTTGGTATGATGACTATGAGTCTCTTATCGAAGAAAGACGGACGGATATCCAGCGAATTTAACGTATAACAGTAACTCATTTAATGACCCTGCCGTGATTTGTAATTTCTTCGCTCACAACTTTTCTAAATCGTTCAGAGATGGTCCGTATCCTGTCGACACGGAATATCAGGTGGTATCAGGCGGTATCAGGTGTTCCCCGAGGGAGCCATCTTGGTCCTCTTCTCTTTATACTCTCAATTAATGATTTCCCGTTAAGTGTGAAACATAGTGATATTCTTGCATATGCCGATGATATGAAAATATCAAAAACAATAAAGTCAGTGTCGGACCATAGTTTTTTGCAGTCAGACATCGACAGTTTCACCATCTGGTGTGATAAAAATGGACTCACACTTAACCCAAATAAGTGTCAGGTTATGAAGTTCTCAAAAAAACGTACGCCGACGGAGTTCTCATATACAATAAACAACCACATCCTTGGTCGTGTCTTTCGATTTAGTGATCTTGGTGTTTTTTTAGCTCCAATCTTACTTTTTCCGAACACATTAATCATGTCGTTAATAAGTCTAACTGTATGCTGGGGTTTATTAAAAGATGGGCTAATTAATTTAATAATCCTTATGCAACTCTTTCGCTGTACAATAGTTTCGTTAGGCCACACCTCGAATATGCTTCACAGGTTTGGAAGATCCATTTCACCTTCCACCTTATTCCCAGAGGCTAAAATTACTTAATCTGCAGAGCCTGTCTAAAAGACGTATTAACGCCGATCTCGTTTTTATTCAGCAAATATTGTTAGGTCACATTGACGCACCTGACCTCTTGTCCTCTTTCAAATTTAAATTTCGTGGTGGCTCTTATAACCTACGTAATATCAATCTGTTAAACGTTCCGAATCATAGATCGAATTACGGCATGCATGAGCCTATTACACGCATGAGTACCCTGTACAATTTATATAGAAGTGTTCTAAATTTCAATATTGACAAAGCGACACTGAAAAAGCTGCTTAAGCAATTGTAATTTTCTTTCTTTATGTGTATCTATTTTATTAATTTTTTCCTATTTTATTAATTGTTGTGTATGTGTTAAGTGATCGTTACATTAACCACTAACACCTGCACTAGTTGATGAGCCTGTGTAAGCAATATTTTGCTTGGCAATTTTCTGCTTGTTGTTGCTGCTTGCTTTAAGCACCCTACATCACAGATCTGAGATCAGTGCATCAAGCTGAAGTTTCTTGTAATCTGTTCGGCTTCTTACAAGCCCATTTTAACTAAACAGGTTCATTATGTTCAAATGTCTTAGACTTTGTGGCTTCCAGAGGTTGTTCTCTCTTAGTCTGAGTGCTGTCTTTGCCACCAAATTTCTGGTGAAGAGCTCCAGAGGTTGGAGGTGCAGCATTGTTTCCAGACCTGCAATGGCTTGTTTACATATGTGTAATGAGCAATGAGACCTTTCTTCATTCTCTTCTCAGTGTTCCGTTTCCAATTTAGTTTAGAGTCCAACTAAACGCCAAGATATTTGGCTTCCAGGGAGAGTTTAAGATTGATTTAATTTAGGAGTTGCCAACCCATGCAATTTGCGTTTCCTTGTAAATAGGACCATCTCGGTCTCATACGGATTGACTTTTTGGGAAGGATTACTTATTTGCATTATTTCCTTGAAATTTGTTTAATAGTAAGATCGTTAGGAAGGTTACCATAAATATAATAAGCTTTACACAAAGGTTTGAAGCTTTTTTGCCTGATATAAAGTCTCACAAAAAGGGCAATTTGTTTTACAAAAAATTCTTAGTCAGCAAAATAAGTGATAAGGCCTCGTTTCCTAGCTTTAAAAAATAGATAAGCTATTCCTATTCTTTACCGGCTTATAGGCAAATATTCAAGAAGCTAACAGACCTCTTCGGAAAATCTAAACATGGACTGACTCAATTGACTAAGTTTTAACTTAGCCAATTGCCTCTGAGGTCCTGTGATAAAAATAATTTGATCTAAGGGCAGAGTTTTGAAATCGTAGACGTATGTATGGCGTACATATTTGATATATCAGAAGGAGTGGTAGTGAGCTAATTATGTCATGTCATTTTCTGTGACCGCTTATCCTTGGGAGGGGCTTAATGGTCCTTCCATCATTTCCGCTCCTCCGCCGGCAACTCAAGAGACACGGGCACGATCCCCAGACCCCTCTCCGAGCCAATTATTGGATTTGAATAATATTGATTAGCCTTTGCAAGGTTAGGTAAGGTTGGGTGGCTGCCCCCGCTAGGCAAGGACACACTTAGACCAAAGGGGGTCCATTGTAATACCACTTGTAGGACCGGAGTTACCAGACTTCAATGATAACTACCCGCTTGGGTAATCTCCACAAAAACCTAGTTTTTGCAAAGGTTTGACTTAAGCAATCAAAAAACTTTTAAGGGCAGCCTCAAATCAGAACAGTGCACCCGACCCATTTGACTCATAAAATGTAGTCAGCCTATAGCTTTGGTTTTAATCAGTTGGGGAAAAAGTGTAGAGTTTGAGAGACAAGATCATTTTTTTTTTCAAAACTTGTGTCAAACTTCTCCCAACCACTGTGTACCTTGATTATTTTTTTTTTGCATCTCCCCTTACGCTGTTTATGCGAAGCCTTTACGTATGTATAGTGCATAAGCACGAAAATATATATAAAACGTCATGTGTAAAACCCAAACTCGCTGGAGTATAATTATCCATTCAATCTTTGCATGTGGCATTTGGAAACATGTTTTTTTTTCAGTGTCTCACTCGTTCTCTTCCATTCCCTTTTCATTCTATACAAAACACATGGTTTGGTTATTTTAAGTGTTAAACAAAAACAAAAAAGTAAAAATGCTGTTTCGCGAGAAGCGAATATGCGAGCTGGAAATCCTACACAGTGTCTGGTCTCTGTGGTGTGTTTGACTTTTTTGTTTGCCAACAAGCCGGGACCTATACTTCGTAATTCGTAGGAACCTTCTACAAATGCTACGCATCGTGCCTAATCGGCCTGTACGACACCAGCCACAGTTTCTACACTCATCGAACTAACATTAGACATTTCATTACTTTTGGCTTTATTGACTCAGGGGGGGGGGGGGGGGATAAATAGACGTTTATTGCACAATTTTTCAGAACTGCTAATCACTATTGTCTTTCGGTGTTGTGGGGCCCACGTTACTGTGGTTGTCATTGAGAAACGACGAGAAAACCTGTTGCTGTGTCATGAGATTATACGTTCGAGATACCAATTTGTGCTCCAATGTATCGGATGGGTTTTTTTTTTAAATTGAAATCTTTGATTCATGATTGATCACATCCAAGGGAAGGTCTCCCGAGCCCATGGAACTGATGATACACAACAAGCAAACGAGTTGGATATTTCCAAATTCAATCTGCGTCCATCAAGAAGCGGCTTAGCGGTTGACAGGCCAAGACATTAGACCCTGGGTTATGGTTTGTTGGATGTGACCTGACCTGGGTCGTTGTAATGCTACACGCACTTGAAAGGGGGAAAAAAGGTCCCTCGCTGCAGTTGCCCTTGCCGATCGTCCAATTGTAAGGTGATTCAAAATCAAGAAGAAATATCGTAAGAACTCAAAAGAATGGAGGAGGGAAACGCATGCACTGCGCACCCGTGTTCCATTATTTCGGTTGAATGGCGATCTTTTTTTTGTTGTTGAAAAGTCTGTGCAACAGTGAGCCTGTTGCCTGTTTAATATCTTATCGTCTGGTTGGGTATAGTACCTACACGTTTGAAAAATAAAAAAGCCATGCAGATGCAATGTGCAACGGATCGTCCTTTCTCGAATGTGCGTGGGAATTTCGACATGTGTGCGGTGGAAAACTCTCGTAGGGGCATTTTCATCTTTTACTTTTTTGGATTTTGATTTGTCCTGAAAATAAAAGGAGAGAAAAAAATACACTTTCCATGTGTTTCCTTTTTCGGGGTTGGCCGTGCAAGTGCCTCGATGAGGAGATTCCTTTAAATCACTGAATCGGTGATGCGTTGCATTTTTACCCTTGAGGCATATACCTAAATTCATTTTAGTTTCATTTGAAAATACGTTTTGTATTCGTTAGATTAATTGCAGTTGGCAAGATGTCAGGAAAAGAATTTGACTTCTGGGTTGGAATGCACCAGCGTTTGTAAACCAATTAGCGGGAGCAATAGCAGACCAAGTAGCAAGTTCATGTAGTTCTTCTTGCTGCTAGTTATTTTTAGGAAGGAGGTAACTACTACTTATATCAATTGGGAAACAGCCGAGAAAGGTTTCACATTAGATTCAGACTTGCAACATTTGAAGGAAGAAGATAATGAGCACGAGTGTGTTTAAAATCCTTTGAGACAGCGTACAATCGCTACGAAAACTTTGAGTGTGTGGTCTGCTGTGCCCGCAACTTAGTCTTGCTCTTCTAGTCGGTTGCTTTAATAGAGATCCCCTCCCAGTTCTTAAGCTCATTATCTAGTCCAGTGTCATGCGGAAATCTGGTTCATGGTGGTCAACCGTCTGTACGATACGTTCCCTTTGCTTTGGCTTTTATGAGCTTTTAGAGCCAGTTAGAAATAAGAAATCCTGCAAGAATACGTAAGTTGATTTTTGCTGCGAAAAATGCAAGCATCAAATATCTCACGGTGAGCTTGCCTCAAGCTTTAAAGGCTCTCCTAGTCCTAGGTATAAGATCGATTTAGCTTCTCCCCATTTCTGAAGTTTATCCTAGGGATGTGCTTCCCTATACCGCAGAAGGGTTAAGGTATTGTAAAGAGTACTGCTATCCCTTCTCTGGTCAGAAGATCACATATCGGAAGTCCTGGAAAATTTGAGAAAATCTGAAGGGACAGATTTTTAGTCCGTTGTAACAGAACATATTCTTTTATATGACGAACAGAAGGGACTCCATACTGCGTCTTCAAAATCGAACGGAGTCTTCAATGGTATATTCAAAGAAAAGCGTTCCAGTTCGTGTTTTGAGTCGTTCAATCAATCACTTTCTGTTGCCTCGTATCCTTTGAAACGGTCGCAGAGCGAGGGCGGTTAAGTAGTTCTTCCATCGTTTCTTATCCTCTGCCACCAAATCAAGAGTCACAGGAGCGATACCCAGACGGATCTCGGAGAAGTTCTTTGCCTGATCCCATCACCTGTTTCTTGGCCTACCAAGAGGGCGACGCGCTCGTATCTCGGCTAACATGACCTGTCTCGGAAGTCTGTCGGGGGGCATGCAAACAACTTTTCCAAACCATCGAAGAATTGATCGTTCCAAAGCTGACGTTTCTCACACTATTCCACTAGCAACAGATCTCCGAAATCTCATTTCGGCGGCTTGTACCCGTGATCTAATTCTTTCGGTCATTACCCAAATTTCATGGCCATAGATGAGGGTTGAAACGAACACTAAACTAAAAACTGAGATCTTTGCTGTCACTCCAAGCTCAGCTAACCTGATGACCGGCCGGCGCAGGTAACTTACTATTGCTCCAGCTTGGCCAATCCTACAGGATAACTCAGTATCACTCCTTTCATCTTTCGTGATAGAGACCCCGAGGTACTTAAACTTCTCCACCTGTTTCAATGAGACTCTATTTATGTGCAGGGTACACTGCACAGGAGTTCGAGAAACAGCCTCACTTCCGTTTAGCTCACGTTAACCTTCATCCCAGCATCACCCCAGATGGCTTCAAGCCTATCCAGTGCTCTCTGAAGTTCCTCTTTGGATGATGCAAGGATGGCCAAATCATCTGTGAAAAGCAGATGGCTCATCCTGATGCCAGCTAATTCGAAGCATTGCTCGCCAAGACTGCGTTTCCCCATCCAGTCCATATATGCTATGAAAAGGAGAGGCGATAGAACACAGCCCTGACGAAGTCCAATGCACAGCACACATCAAAAGGACGGGATTTGCCGCCATTAATCCAAACACAGCTTCTGCAGTTTCCATACAAAGACTGAATGGCTCTTAGAAGAGGGAAAAACTTTCGAGAGTTTTTCCCGAGGAACCCGATCATAGGCTTTTAAATCTACAAAACACGTGTAGACCGGTTTGACATATTCCCAGGCCTTCTCAAGAATAACCTTCAGAGTAAAAAGCTGGTCGGTTGTACTTCTGCCAGGCCGAAAGCCTCATTGCTCTTCCGGCAGCAAAGGCTCGACTTTTCTCGAAAGACTTAAGAGAGATATGCCCCTATAGTTAGAGCAACCTCTCTTTTCCCCTTTTTTTAAAAAAAAAGGGGGACTACAACTTTTGTTTGCCAATCGCTAGGTGCTTTCAAAGGCCACCTTAATGACACGTGTTAGCAATTTAATACCTTCTTCACCCATTGCCTTGAGCATTTCTGGCCGGATTTCATCAACTCCAGCAGACTTACCCACTTGTAGCGATTTAATCGCCGCAGTGACATCATCTACTGTAGGACTATTCTCCGCCCTAATCTCGTCTGCAGTGGGATTGTCATCTTTAGTGTTCTGGTGGGGATTGAGCAGTTCCGCAAGGTGCTCGCTCCATCTGCGTAAGGCCTTCAGCCCAATGAATCCGTTGCATCCGTTACGTCGAAGTACGCAGCTGACAACTCAGTGAAATACACACGTTCTTATGGAAAGAGACGTACGCCACGAAGTTTTTCTATGGGCCGCTTCCCATGAGAACGTGCATATTTAACTCAGTTGTCAGTTGTGTACTTCAACGTGACGGGCGCAACGGATTCATTGGGCTGAAGGCTTAACACGTCGTTCTAATTTGAAAGAAGTGTACAGTCTTTGGATTTAGCCCCTTGTACGATATTTAACTTCTTCCTCTGAGACGGCGAATAGTCCGCCAAAACATCTTGTTTGCAGATCTGTAATCGTATTCTAATATCTCGCCGAACTTTTTCCAAGCCTGTTCTGACCGCCCTCCATATTGGAAGTCCTTCGCGCCTCAATGTACCGGGCTCGAGAAATAGAGTTCCTTGAACTACAGGCGCCGATGAAAACAGCTGGTATTCTTCCTCTGCATTTAAAAGGTCAGTTGGAATTTGTTCAAACTTCTCCGAAACGTGCCGTGGAAATCGGCTCCCGGTAATCAGATTCAGTATCTTGCAACCTGCAACCTTTCCACCGTATGCGGGTCACCAGTCTTGGTTTTCGCCTGGGTGGGAAAGGAATACTGTCGCTAAGCCTAATTTGCAAAAGTCTCTGGTTTCATTACTTTTCCACTGAGTTGAGGATATGCCAGAAGCATCGAGCTGATACTTTTTAGCCTCCTCAACCAGTTGAAGTTTTCTTCTCCATTAGCGATGAGACTAAGTTGGTGCCATTTTATTCCTTTCTAAGTTCTCTGGTTAATTTTTTGAGGTTCAAACTGAAGCCTGCTCCATTTGCCAAACATAAATTGATTAATTTTAGTCTGATCCTCAAGAGGTATTGCCTTGTCGGTCCAACGACTGGCGACCCACTTTTGCACGCTTCCTTTCGTGTTTCAATAGTTTTTGGACGTTAAAGACTTGGATTCCGACCTTAAATATTTACCATGAGTGATTCTCGCCGCGATTGCAGCTCTACGGCTCGGATCCTGAAAAATTTTATGGGTGGTTTCCCTGACAACTAGCGTTGTAAATTACTAGGACTGGTCTTTTCCACTCTTTTGAGAGGCGTTTAATGGCGCATTTCACGCAAAGAGTTTTTTTTAAGCAGTACGAACTTGTGGGCCCGAATTCTTGGCATCGTTTACAATGTGATATAAGTCTTTTAGCCTTGCGCATGGGTTCAATTCCCTGAAGTTAAACATCATTTTCATTTTATAAGTTTGAATCTTTTCGAGATTTTACTTCATCTTTAGCCTTGTTTGATCCAGAGGGCTGGTTTCGGAAGAGGAATCCACCATCGTATTCTTGCTAGACCTGCTCTTTAAAGCTGGATTGATCTCATGTGCAATTTCGTCCTCGTCCGTACAGTATTCACTTGCTGGTCAGTTGGAAGTTACACAATCTTTTGTTACACGAGTATTTCTAACGTCCTCATTTTCCTTTCGCAGACAGTCGACATCCATTTTAAGATCATGGAAGAGTCGCTCGATTTCAGCAAGCTTAGCGCAGACTTAACTTTTTCTGAGATGTTAATTTTCGCTAAGCCGGAGCTTTTTTTTCCGAAGATGCTAGATCTAGTTGGTGGTGATTGGTTAAATTTTGTCCTCCTCTCAAAAGGAACAAAGTTCAACCGGAACAAAATTTCCGAAAAGGGAAGTTAATCAGAAATAAAAGGTTCTCTCTAGAAACCGTAGTGGGGATTTTCTAGCACAGCTGAGTTTCACTTTCTTATACCCGACCCAGGGTATATTAATTTCAAAGCATAGTTTGTAACACAGTGAATTAATCACCGTAGACCCCTAAGACCTTTTAGAGATATAATCGAGACCGATATGTGAATCGATTAAGCCATGTCCCTCCGCCCTTCTGCGCGTATGTGTGAAGTTTTTAGGTCTTTAAAATTGAGCTAGGACGCTCAAGCTTGAAGTGTATCTTGGTTTTTATTTTGTACAAAGTATGAAAATTGGAAAACGCCCACTACTGGCTTTAATGTAAGGCAAGCTTTATTTCAAATTTTCTTTCAAAATGCCTTATGGTCAAGTTAAACAAGTCGTAGGAACCCAAATTTTGGTATAGAGCAATAATGGCCCAAAACCTTTAAGGAGGCAAAAATTGGACCGCCCACAATGTCAGATTTTAAAAAACCCGATGTCTCGGAAAGTTCACTGCAAATCGAAAAAAAAAAAAAATTATATGACAAATATTGAGATATTACTAAAGGGTGATTTTTTAGCTGGTTTGGTTTTGGCAACACTGGTTTTGACAGCTGACGTGTGTTTAGTACCTTGTGTCACTGTCAAACAGCTTCAGTTTGGTTTGCAATTTAGCCATGGATCGTCTTACAAATGAACAACGCTTGCAAATTATTGAATTTTACTATCAAAATTTTTGGTGAATGGGCTCTTGGAAAACTGGCCGAGGATTTGCTTTTTTATCGAAAAATTGTGTTCAGCGATGAGGCTCATTTTTGGTTGAATGGGTACGTAAATAAGCAAAATTGACGCATTTGGAGTGAAGATCAGCCAGAAGCATTGCAACAGCTACCAATGCATCCCGAAAAAGCCACTGTTTGGTACGGTTTATGGGCCGGCGGCATTATTGGGCCATATTTCTTCAAAGAAGATGCGAATCGCAGCGTTACTGTCAATGGTGAACGCTACCAAGCGATGATAACAAACTTTTTTTTGCCCGAAATGGAAGTTCTTGACTTGCATGATATGTGGTTTCAACAAGACGGTGCCACATGCCACACAGCACGCGAAACAATGAGAAGTTCTTTGCCTGATCCCATCACCTGTTTCTTGGCCTACCAAGAGGGCGACGCGCTCGTATCTCGGCTAACATGACCTGTCTCGGAAGTCTGTCGGGGGGCATGCAAACAACTTTTCCAAACCATCGAAGAATTGATCGTTCCAAAGCTGACGTTTCTCACACTATTCCACTAGCAACAGATCTCCGAAATCTCATTTCGGCGGCTTGTACCCGTGATCTAATTCTTTCGGTCATTACCCAAATTTCATGGCCATAGATGAGGGTTGAAACGAACACTAAACTAAAAACTGAGATCTTTGCTGTCACTCCAAGCTCAGCTAACCTGATGACCGGCCGGCGCAGGTAACTTACTATTGCTCCAGCTTGGCCAATCCTACAGGATAACTCAGTATCACTCCTTTCATCTTTCGTGATAGAGACCCCGAGGTACTTAAACTTCTCCACCTGTTTCAATGAGACTCTATTTATGTGCAGGGTACACTGCACAGGAGTTCGAGAAACAGCCTCACTTCCGTTTAGCTCACGTTAACCTTCATCCCAGCATCACCCCAGATGGCTTCAAGCCTATCCAGTGCTCTCTGAAGTTCCTCTTTGGATGATGCAAGGATGGCCAAATCATCTGTGAAAAGCAGATGGCTCATCCTGATGCCAGCTAATTCGAAGCATTGCTCGCCAAGACTGCGTTTCCCCATCCAGTCCATATATGCTATGAAAAGGAGAGGCGATAGAACACAGCCCTGACGAAGTCCAATGCACAGCACACATCAAAAGGACGGGATTTGCCGCCATTAATCCAAACACAGCTTCTGCAGTTTCCATACAAAGACTGAATGGCTCTTAGAAGAGGGAAAAACTTTCGAGAGTTTTTCCCGAGGAACCCGATCATAGGCTTTTAAATCTACAAAACACGTGTAGACCGGTTTGACATATTCCCAGGCCTTCTCAAGAATAACCTTCAGAGTAAAAAGCTGGTCGGTTGTACTTCTGCCAGGCCGAAAGCCTCATTGCTCTTCCGGCAGCAAAGGCTCGACTTTTCTCGAAAGACTTAAGAGAGATATGCCCCTATAGTTAGAGCAACCTCTCTTTTCCCCTTTTTTTAAAAAAAAAAGGGGGACTACAACTTTTGTTTGCCAATCGCTAGGTGCTTTCAAAGGCCACCTTAATGACACGTGTTAGCAATTTAATACCTTCTTCACCCATTGCCTTGAGCATTTCTGGCCGGATTTCATCAACTCCAGCAGACTTACCCACTTGTAGCGATTTAATCGCCGCAGTGACATCATCTACTGTAGGACTATTCTCCGCCCTAATCTCGTCTGCAGTGGGATTGTCATCTTTAGTGTTCTGGTGGGGATTGAGCAGTTCCGCAAGGTGCTCGCTCCATCTGCGTAAGGCCTTCAGCCCAATGAATCCGTTGCATCCGTTACGTCGAAGTACGCAGCTGACAACTCAGTGAAATACACACGTTCTTATGGAAAGAGACGTACGCCACGAAGTTTTTCTATGGGCCGCTTCCCATGAGAACGTGCATATTTAACTCAGTTGTCAGTTGTGTACTTCAACGTGACGGGCGCAACGGATTCATTGGGCTGAAGGCTTAACACGTCGTTCTAATTTGAAAGAAGTGTACAGTCTTTGGATTTAGCCCCTTGTACGATATTTAACTTCTTCCTCTGAGACGGCGAATAGTCCGCCAAAACATCTTGTTTGCAGATCTGTAATCGTATTCTAATATCTCGCCGAACTTTTTCCAAGCCTGTTCTGACCGCCCTCCATATTGGAAGTCCTTCGCGCCTCAATGTACCGGGCTCGAGAAATAGAGTTCCTTGAACTACAGGCGCCGATGAAAACAGCTGGTATTCTTCCTCTGCATTTAAAAGGTCAGTTGGAATTTGTTCAAACTTCTCCGAAACGTGCCGTGGAAATCGGCTCCCGGTAATCAGATTCAGTATCTTGCAACCTGCAACCTTTCCACCGTATGCGGGTCACCAGTCTTGGTTTTCGCCTGGGTGGGAAAGGAATACTGTCGCTAAGCCTAATTTGCAAAAGTCTCTGGTTTCATTACTTTTCCACTGAGTTGAGGATATGCCAGAAGCATCGAGCTGATACTTTTTAGCCTCCTCAACCAGTTGAAGTTTTCTTCTCCATTAGCGATGAGACTAAGTTGGTGCCATTTTATTCCTTTCTAAGTTCTCTGGTTAATTTTTTGAGGTTCAAACTGAAGCCTGCTCCATTTGCCAAACATAAATTGATTAATTTTAGTCTGATCCTCAAGAGGTATTGCCTTGTCGGTCCAACGACTGGCGACCCACTTTTGCACGCTTCCTTTCGTGTTTCAATAGTTTTTGGACGTTAAAGACTTGGATTCCGACCTTAAATATTTACCATGAGTGATTCTCGCCGCGATTGCAGCTCTACGGCTCGGATCCTGAAAAATTTTATGGGTGGTTTCCCTGACAACTAGCGTTGTAAATTACTAGGACTGGTCTTTTCCACTCTTTTGAGAGGCGTTTAATGGCGCATTTCACGCAAAGAGTTTTTTTTAAGCAGTACGAACTTGTGGGCCCGAATTCTTGGCATCGTTTACAATGTGATATAAGTCTTTTAGCCTTGCGCATGGGTTCAATTCCCTGAAGTTAAACATCATTTTCATTTTATAAGTTTGAATCTTTTCGAGATTTTACTTCATCTTTAGCCTTGTTTGATCCAGAGGGCTGGTTTCGGAAGAGGAATCCACCATCGTATTCTTGCTAGACCTGCTCTTTAAAGCTGGATTGATCTCATGTGCAATTTCGTCCTCGTCCGTACAGTATTCACTTGCTGGTCAGTTGGAAGTTACACAATCTTTTGTTACACGAGTATTTCTAACGTCCTCATTTTCCTTTCGCAGACAGTCGACATCCATTTTAAGATCATGGAAGAGTCGCTCGATTTCAGCAAGCTTAGCGCAGACTTAACTTTTTCTGAGATGTTAATTTTCGCTAAGCCGGAGCTTTTTTTTCCGAAGATGTTAGATCTAGTTGGTGGTGATTGGTTAAATTTTGTCCTCCTCTCAAAAGGAACAAAGTTCAACCGGAACAAAATTTCCGAAAAGGGAAGTTAATCAGAAATAAAAGGTTCTCTCTAGAAACCGTAGTGGGGATTTTCTAGCACAGCTGAGTTTCACTTTCTTATACCCGACCCAGGGTATATTAATTTCAAAGCATAGTTTGTAACACAGTGAATTAATCACCGTAGACCCCTAAGACCTTTTAGAGATATAATCGAGACCGATATGTGAATCGATTAAGCCATGTCCCTCCGCCCTTCTGCGCGTATGTGTGAAGTTTTTAGGTCTTTAAAATTGAGCTAGGACGCTCAAGCTTGAAGTGTATCTTGGTTTTTATTTTGTACAAAGTATGAAAATTGGAAAACGCCCACTACTGGCTTTAATGTAAGGCAAGCTTTATTTCAAATTTTCTTTCAAAATGCCTTATGGTCAAGTTAAACAAGTCGTAGGAACCCAAATTTTGGTATAGAGCAATAATGGCCCAAAACCTTTAAGGAGGCAAAAATTGGACCGCCCACAATGTCAGATTTTAAAAAACCCGATGTCTCGGAAAGTTCACTGCAAATCGAAAAAAAAAAAAAATTATATGACAAATATTGAGATATTACTAAAGGGTGATTTTTTAGCTGGTTTGGTTTTGGCAACACTGGTTTTGACAGCTGACGTGTGTTTAGTACCTTGTGTCACTGTCAAACAGCTTCAGTTTGGTTTGCAATTTAGCCATGGATCGTCTTACAAATGAACAACGCTTGCAAATTATTGAATTTTACTATCAAAATTTTTGGTGAATGGGCTCTTGGAAAACTGGCCGAGGATTTGCTTTTTTATCGAAAAATTGTGTTCAGCGATGAGGCTCATTTTTGGTTGAATGGGTACGTAAATAAGCAAAATTGACGCATTTGGAGTGAAGATCAGCCAGAAGCATTGCAACAGCTACCAATGCATCCCGAAAAAGCCACTGTTTGGTACGGTTTATGGGCCGGCGGCATTATTGGGCCATATTTCTTCAAAGAAGATGCGAATCGCAGCGTTACTGTCAATGGTGAACGCTACCAAGCGATGATAACAAACTTTTTTTTGCCCGAAATGGAAGTTCTTGACTTGCATGATATGTGGTTTCAACAAGACGGTGCCACATGCCACACAGCACGCGAAACAATGGCGCAATTGCGAGGCGAGTTTGGTGAACAGTTAATTTCACGTTTCGGGCCGGTCAATTGGCCGCCTAGATCGTGCGATTTGACACCATTAGATTATTTTTTGTGGGGGTATGTCAAGGCTAATGTCTATAGGGACAAGCCCGCTTCGATTGACGCACTGGAAGCCAACATCCATGTATTCATTCGTGAGATACCGGCCGATATGTGTGAAAGAGTATGCCGAAATTGGACTCAGCGGATGGGCTACCTGAGACGCAGCCGCGGTCAACATTTGCATGAAATTTTCTTGAAACATTAAATTGCAAGGTTCATCAAACTATCGATTCAAATAAATATTTCATTAATTTTTTCGAACTTTTTGTGTTTTTTTTTAAAAAAAGTTCTCAACCTCTTAAAAAATCACCCGTTATTTGCTAAGTTTGCTCTTTACAAAGTTGCTCCATACGAGTTAAGCTCCGCCCACTTTTAGGGGTCGTTTTTACGAAAAAACTGTTTTTTCCCCAAATAATTCTCGGTTTTAGTGCATTTTGTCATGATTCTAACGAAATTACCATTAATTGATTTTAGTTTTTTGCCTTCGTCCATTTTTGGGGGCGTGGCCAATACAAATAATATATGAATTAGGGCCAAAAAAAACTTTTTGATTTGATGTTACAGGGTATATAGCGTCGTGTTTATAGAAGTGTGTTACAGACAAACTCTTGCACTTACTCACTCGTTTTAACTTTCTTGGAAAACAGTTTAGTAACTTAAGTTGAAAGTCAGCCGTCCCTCTGGAGACGGATGCCGACCAGTGATCAATGTGTGGCAAACGCTTCTGGCTTTTCTTAAGACGTTTAGACTCATCTATCAGTTTAAATTTAGGCCTTGCAGCCAAGGGTTGCTTCGAAAGGACCACGCGTAGCCGACAGCATCGTAGAACTTCTTGTGGCGGATTTAGCCGGCTCTTAAGACCGGCACATCTTACCTTAAGGCGTTTCTTACTTTGCAGGAGAATAGACAGGGTTTCACTGTCAAAAACTTAAGAATCACACACACAACCCTTGAGAGACTATCTCAACACTTAATAGTTGCTTCTTGAGTCGGGGATGAGCCACCAATGTTAAACAAAAGCTCTGGAAGGGCCTTTTTAACCTGCGCAAATTCAACTCAAGTCATGTCTATCATGTTAAGTACACACATTCTTATGCGATGCGGCCCATAGAAGAAATGCGTGACGTATGTGCGTCGCTTCCCATTAGAACGTATGTACGTATTTCACTGAAGTGTCAGTTGTGTATTTCGAAGTGACAGACGCAACAGATTTCATTGGGCTGAAGGCTTAAGAGTCTCGAAGTTCGGTATGATAACAAAGGCGGTACATATTGAGGTTGTCGAAGACTTAACAGCGAAGGCTTTCTTGAACGCATTTACTAGATCAGCAGGAGGGGACAACTTACGAACTTGTACAGTGACAGCGTTTGTTGGAGCCAATCGCTTAGTAAGAGGAACAGGCGATCTGGCACTGTAAAACAATCTACAGGCCTTGGCTAATGTTGGAACGCAGTGGCATTTCATCGCGACTAGTGCGCAACTAGGAGGCTGCCGTAAAATTGGCCAAGTATTGTTTAGTGCGACTAGGTACCTTGACGCATTAAAGCATGCTTCAACTCTACATCGTTCATTCAGCTTCATAATGATCCTGGCGACAAGTTCTTTTTCACTGTGTTTTAACACAAGCAACAGAGAAACTCTATTGCAGACAGTTAAACGGCTTGATAAAGACAAGTTGCCATTAACATCCGGTGAATTCCAGATCAGAGAACCACTTCCCCACTTAGCTAAACTTAACTGCCCAATGTCTAAGACATCCCGATCAATTTTGCCAAACGCGAAGTTATGGCAGAAGCGATATCCGAATATCAAGGTTAAAGTTATCATTGTCGTTCGGCAGGAAAGTGTACCCGTAACACTAAATTGAGATCGGGACGAGTGATCAAAGTTTATCCGGGCAGCGATGGTTTCGCTCGGAGCGTCACTCTAAAAACAGGGCCATTCCTTTGCATCTGGGTAGTTCAGACTTCAGAAGCTAGGTGGTTGGTGGTTCGACCGGACAGTTGACAGTGGTATTCGGTCGTCCTCGCCGTTATACAATCTGCAGAAATGATTTTGGCGGTACCGACTGCCCTTCCGCTACCATTTTCCCTTGATCGCGCTTCTCCAGCTCCGTCGTTTTCTTTCCGAGAAGCCGGTATTCCTCTCTGGTATATTCCTCCGGTATTCTTCTCTCCTTCTCTACTCGTAGAGGTCGCGACCGGGACGCTTCATGTGCTTCCCGTTTCGCTGTTGTGCTTGTCGGCGTAGTGGCAGTGTTAAATCCAGCACAACAGAGGCGGCATCTCGGATGTAATTTTGGCAAGTTGCCACTTGACGCAAGTGTTTCGAAAGACTCGATTGGAGAAGATCTTTGCCATCTTTTGTGATTGTATCCTCCCAACGTCAAACATCCTCACAGTATTTCATTTCTTGGCGTTGATAGCGATATATCCGCAGTGGTCAACGGCTACAGCGATGGTGATCTGAGTTAATTTTGACGACTCGGAAGGCTCGGACGTCTGTTATACTGGGTGAGTGGATCGCAACATCGTCAATCAGGTTGATGGTTGGATTGATTGGGGAATCTCCATGTGCTTTGGAGGACGTTGAGATGCGAGACTACTACAACGTGTCGCCCGCAGTAAAGTCGACCAGCTGAGTCTAAATCCATTATCGGCAATCGTGGTAAATTGATGCAGAGAAAAGGGTGCAAGACTATTCAAAGTTTTTTTCTCTTACATGAGCCTTTAGGGGAGCCAACTAGCCACTGTACTTCTTCACTTATAATCTAGCCACGGGTCTAGTTCAATATTGATTTAGACATAATCCCAACGATATGCGCTATAAAACCGACACCAACAGCTATTTATGATTATCATGCTTGGGTTCATAGTGAAATAAAAACTATATAGCCTAGACGCAGCCAAAAGTGGCTCCGTTAAGTCATAAAAGATAACACAATTGACAATGCAATCGCGTTTGACCTTTTTCTTTCCTTTCCAGCCTTCTTGAAAGTTCTTATCACACAAAAAGTCTTAACCCCTTGGCTCGTTAAAGAGGAAAACCATTATATTTAGTAACCAATGCAAGATTCAATATTCGAAAAAAAAGTACCTACTTCGAAAACGACAACGGTTAATGTGCATTCATGTGTCTGTAACTGCCATAAAAATCAAATGACCTAAAGTGATTATCTCTGTAAAAGGTCTCCGTTGGGAGCCGTCGACAACGACGGCAACGCCGAGGACAACGAATCCCCCGACCGAATGCATGAACGACTTGTAGTTCTCCGGCATAGACACATGGTTTCGACGAGACACCGACAACGATACAATTCTGTGCGTTCCATAGGGTAACCTCATACGGAGGAAGAACAGATTTTGTTTGGTTTACCAACGCACGGGAATTTATTATAAATTTTATTTCACTACCCCGCCAGTAATTTAAAGGCAAAAGATAAACGAACGTCACTATCGCAACAAAAAGTGTCTTCTTGGGTTAAATTGACGGATACCATTAATCTAGATGTATGATAGTTTCAGATAAGCGAGCGTAATTCATTTCTTTTCACCAAAAAAATAAACGAAAACCAATATCCGACTTGAGAACACCCTACCCTATATGCACGTTCGTGTTGTTCCTACACTTCGTGGTGATCTTATTTTTGTTTGAGCTGATAAGGCTCTGTGTTTGTGAAGATAGAGTAGGTTGGGTTTTTTTTTTCTTGTTGGCTCTTCCTTCTACGGTCATGTTAAGACTTCTGATCCCTGATGAAACGACTGATTAGGAGCGATGTGTGTACGATGAACACAAGACGAGGGCTTCTCTAATCATAATATTTACAGATTGGCTTAAAAATAAAAGTTCAAATACTAGCGGGCGGGCAAATATGAAAGTAAGAATTGCCTTCGGAATCGTCTTGACGTAAACTCCCAGATTAACATGTGACTAGACTACGGGGCAGAACAGTTAGACACCAGTCGTGCTTATTTGCTGGATTTCAGGCGACTTGAAAATCTAAGTCATTAAACAAGTTGGGGTGAGCGCTTGATTGCTTTTTGGCTTATGGGGTCTTTGGTTCGAAGAATCATTAAGTCTTCAGCTTAGCACAAGGTTGAAAAGGGAGGGCCCAGTTTAAGCCAATGCTAACGACCTGGAGACAATCTTTTTTAAGTCAAGTCTGGCTAGGTCGAGAAGATTCGCGAAGAAGTCGCTAGGTTCTTCCTATTCAAAAGATAAACCATGTTTTCAACCTCTTTCCCCTCTGCAACTTCTGCAGAAATCTTTAAAGCGAGCACCGACAACCGAGTCTTTTTTTTAAATAAATAGAATGGCGCAACAGCTCGAGGTGAACCAGGGCCAACTTCTCAACAATGTATGCTGGTGTGTTAATTTCTTTACATACAAGGGGACCTACAATTTTTTGCCGAATCCGAACGGGACTTTGAGAAGTTTTTTCAAGACAAATGATACTCTCGGAGGCCTTGTCAGACCCTCGCGGAGGTGGGGACCGTGAAAAAAAAAAAACAAGTTTTTTTTTTCAGGTGACGAAAATTAGGGAAGGCTCCTTTTAAAAGATCGGAGTGCCAGAGCCCCAGGAAGACTCTCCCGACAAACTAATCTAATTTGCTATAGGTGGCGCTACACGCTAACGTATAGGATGGACCTGAACCACCAGCAGCCTTCGCCAGCCAGCTCTGTATCAAGCAAGCCGGCTCCAGTTTTGCACGCCAAGATTCACTAAAGTTCCTTTACAATTGCGTGCGCCATTCGAGTCCTCTTCCTCTGTTGCGCTCTCTACGACGCGACGTTAATTCGAATATTCTCCGGGTCGGAGCGTTGGGCTCCATCCGCTCTAGACGATACCCCTCTGCAACTTCTGCAGAAATCTTTAAAGCGAGCACCGACAACCGAGTCTTTTCACAAGTCTTGCTAAGGAGCAATCCTAGCATGCAACTTAAATTAAATAGATAGAATGGCGCAACAGCTCGAGGTGAACCAGGGCCAACTTCTCAACACTGTATGCTGGTGTGTTAATTTCTTTTACATACAAAGGGACCTACAATTTTTTGCCGAATCCGAACGGCACTTTGAGAAGTTTTTCAAGACGAATGATACTCTCGGAGGGCTTGTCAGACCCTCGCGGAGGTGGGGACCGTGAAAAAGAACAAGTCTTTTTTTTCAGGTGACGATGGCAGGATTCGAACCCAGGCCTCCGGCGTAGTAAGCACACATACTAACCACTACGCCACGGCACCCCCTAGCATGCAACTACCTTTCTAAAATTCAATCTGCTTAAGTAAATTAGTATCCTTTCTTCCCTGAAATTTAGCTTTGGCTGGGTATATTTGAAGAGAGACACGAAGGGATGTAGGCCGCTTATTTTTTTTTTGCTACTGTGATGGCTTCGGTTTTCCCGGTCCATCAGAATTGCGACAACTACAGAGGCAACGCGGTCTTTTCTGACCTCTGTGAGTGCCTTAACCATTATTCAACAGCCTTAAAGATCCATTTCAATGGGCGTTTTTCTTTTCGCGCTCAGAGCACTCTGTTCTGGTTTTGTAACGCAATTGAGCACATTTTTTGGTCAGAGTGCAAAATTAAAGAAAAGAAAATTGAACAAAATCTAAAAAATAAAAATAATTTCACCTAATAATAATGCATCGACTGCCTTACTTTCGTTTGTAAAAACTTCGTCCGCCACTATCCATTTAAAAATTTTTTTCAACACTCATTTGTGATTTCGCTGCGCTCAGTAATTAGCTCAGAATGCTCGGTCAAATTATTCCGAGCACATTGAGCGCGCTCTGAGCGAAAAAAAGAAATACAAATTTCGGGTTCTGATTACTCTGAGGAGCACAAAGAGAAATCATTTTTTTTGTCAGTTCGAGCTCTGTTCTGAACTGAAAAGGAAAAACGCCAAATGTAGCTTTAGGCCAGAAAAATGCACCATCGATCCAAAATGCACACTTTGGCAGATCTAAAAGAAAACTCAGTATCAGCAATTCGTATAGGATCTCCCAGAACAACGATCTCTTAAAAGTCCGTTTAATTACTTGCATGCGCAGACGACATTGACATAATCGGAAGAACACAGCGTGATGCCAGTGAAGCCATTGTGAGTATTGAGACGAAAGCGATGTTTATGGGTTTAGTGGTAAATGACAGCAAAACCAAGTATGTACAAGAAGTGACACAGAACACCGACACTTCTTAGACGAATTGTCACCACAGATAGCTAAAGCTTTGAGGAAGTTATGGACTTTGTCTTCCTTGGCTCCGCTATAAATCCAGAAAATAACAGCAGTGCGTGGGGTGCCGTGGCGTAGTGGTTAGTGTGTGTGCTTACTACGCCGGAGGTCTGGGTTCGATTCCTGCCATCGTCACCTGAAAACATTTTTCACGGTCCCCACCTCCGGGAGGGTTTGACAAGCCCTCCAGGAGTATTAATTGTCTTGAAAAACTTCAAGAAGTTTTTGAGAAGTTCTTGAACGCCAAGAAATCAATTGAGTAGCAAAGACCTCTATCGAGCAACCAAAGTGCCCATTTTAGCCTCATCAACCAAGTCCTGATTTACGGAGCAGAAGCATGGACCCTGTCAGAGGTGGATGAAAACGCTTTTGGCTGCTTCGAGAGGAAGATCCTTTCGGTGATTTTTGGTCCCGTCTGAATTTACGGAGATTGGAGCAGATGATGTAACACCAAACTGTATTTGATGGGCTGAGTAGCGATACCAACTCAAACAAGTAAGTGGAAGAGTTGGCTCGTGACAAACTTCTATATACCCGATGTTAAAAGTGGGCATGGTCAATGGTGTTGGCAGTCTAAATTTTATCTTGTTAAAGGTATCTGGCCAATATTGATCTGTACCAAAATTTAAGTTCCTACGCCTTGTCTAACTGTCTAACTTGGCCAAAAGGCATTTTGAAAGAAAACGTGAAATAGAGGTTGTCTCACATTGAAGCCAGTAGTGGGCGTGGCCGTTGGCGGATTTGACCAATTTTCACACTTTGTGCAACAAAATAACCAAGCCATGTCCTAAGTTGGGAGTTGTTAAGTTCCCTAGCTTGATTTTGAATACCTAAAACCGTCACACATACTGAGGGACGGACAGACGGACATGGCTTAATCAATTCACCTGTCAATCTCCATCATAGCTCTAAGAGTCTATGGTGATTATTTCACTGTGCTACAAACTATGCCCTACAATTAATATACTCTGGGTCAGGTATAAAAATGCAGCGACACCAACGAGAATCAGAATAGAACGGTTTCTATTCTATGGCTGGATCGTCTAGAGCGGATGGACCCCAACGCTCCGACCCGGAGAATATTCGAATTTACGTCGCGTCGTAGAGAGCGCAACAGAGGAAGAGGACTCGAATGGCGCACGCAATTGTAAAGGAACTTGTCATCGCATACATTGTTGAGAAGTTGGCCCTGGTTCACCTCGAGCTGTTGCGCCACTCTATTTTTTTTTCTTCCCTAATGAAATCCTCGAGCCATCTTTTTACTCCGGAGGCAGTCAGGAAGACAAGGATTTTCTCTTGAGGAATATGAGCTACGTTTGCCGAAGGGATAGTTTCTTCGCCGAGGATATGTTTCCTCGGACGCAAGGGGACCGGGAGTTCCATGATTGTCTGTATAGAGGATTCATCGCTCTCTAGACAAAGTCTACCTGTGGCGTCCGGTGAAGACCGATGCTATAGAGATGTTTTTTCAGTTTGGAATGGCCGCTGAAGGTCAGCGTGTTAGACCTCCTCTGGGAATTTTTTTTTTAAGAACAGTGCTGTCCAGGTGTGTTAAGCCAGACCTCGTTGGATTCAGCTCTTGAAGAATCCTGAAGTTATTGAAGAGTCTTTTACTGACGCCACAGAATGGTTCAGGCGGAGCAAGTCTGCTAATTGGTAATCTGCTAATTGGTAATCCAGTGACGGATGATTATGTTGTTTTTGTTAGTTTTCTGATGGCGATTTCTATATCTGATCTGATTTCTAAAACAAGCTTTGATTTGATAACGTGTGAGTCAAGCGCCTTGAGAGCTGCTTGGCTGTCCGAGAAGATGAATATTGTTATTACTCTTGTGTTGGAACTGCGATTTTTCTAACACAGCAGTTGATGGCAAGGACTTTCGCCTGAAAAATGGATAAGCTTTTGCCAAGGCTAACTGAATAGTCCGCCTGAGGCATTTCTTCATGAATGCCAGAGCCGGACCCTGTCTCCATTGTAGAGCCGTCTATATACCAGACGAGGTCATACCGAGAAGGATTTGGCTTGAATTTTTCCCATTCAACCCTTGGAGGGATCACTACGAAGAACTTTTTCTGGAAGCTATATTCTGCAAGCATATCGTCGAGAGACACGCTGAATGGGCTTTCGGATCCTTAGTCATTAAGCAGAGCTAAGTGGCCGCCTTTTTAAGAGTGGTAATCTATGTTATTCGCATGGAGCAGACGATGAACTCTCAGCCTTGCTTCCATTCGGATATGTGTTCGAATAGGTGTTAGACCCAGGATGACGTTAATCGCCATGCTCGGAGTGGAGCCAAGACATCCTGTCATGCAAATTCCGGCTAGACGTTGTATTCATTTAACCTTTTTCAACGCAGTGATTTCGTGCATCTTTATCCATCAGACCGCGGCATTGACCATGGCCGGCCTAACAATGGGCGTGTATAGCAAGTATATCAGACGCAGAACCCCAAGGATCTGGAGCCTCTGTTTACGCTGCGTTCTATCTGTGGGTTTCATGATAGCTTGCCATCAAGACTATTCCAAGGTACTTTGCTTCCCTTGAGAAGTCGATAGTTTAACGATACAGAGTTGTTCGTCGGAGAGAATCGAATTTCCTACGTTTTGTAAAAGGGACAATAGTCGTCTTTTTACGATTTACAGAGGCCTTCTTGCACCATCTCTGGATTGTTTGCACCATCTCCGAACTACAGGGAGTGCAAATTTTATTAATTCTGAAACGGTGCTTTTGAATTTGCCACTGACAATGATTGCTACATATCATCCTTCCTTCGAGCATTGACATAATCCATCTTCCTATCATTGGGGAAAGATTCATGTTATTGAGAGCCATGTTGGTTGACTCAAAACATGTATTGTTGAAGGCTTCTTCAATGTCTAGGAAAGCTACAAGACAGATTTCCTAGCAATTGATGGAGTCTTCAATTTTGGTTACTAAGTCAACGAGCTCCGGATCTGCGCGTGGAATGTTAGGTCCCTTAACAGACCTCGTGCAGCCGAGCAACTAGCGGAGGCCCTTAACGACTGCAAGGCAGACGGGCCGGGCAAAAGAAGGATGAAAAACTGCGACATCTACTACGGCAACTGCTATCGTCATCAAAGACTTGGATGTGGTTTCGTTGTTGGAGGCAGACTTAGGCAAAAAGTCTTGAGCTTCAACCCTGTAAGCGAGCGCCTCGCGACGATCCGCATCAAGGCTAAATTCGCCAACATTAGCCTGATATGCGCACATGCCCCCACAGAGGAGAAAGATGACGAGACCAAAGATATGTTCTACGAGCTCCTGGACAAACATATGAGCAGTGCCCTAGCTACGACATTAAGATTGTCCTAGGCGATTTTAATGCCAAGCTAGGAAGGGAGGGCATCTTTGTCAGCCAGGCTGATCGACTTTGCTGCGGGGCTGCTAGTACACAGTTCCCGCATCTCAATCTCCACAAAGGGACATGGAGATCTCCCGATCAATCAACCGTCAACCAGATTGACCATATTGCGATCGACGTAAGGCACTCCTCCAGTATCATGGATATCCGAACTTTCCGAGGGGCCAACATTGACCCGGATCACTACCTTGTTGTAGCCAAGGTACGGCTGCGGATATCCCGACCAGCGTCAAGTAATGGAAATACTGTGAGGAAGTTTGACGTCGGCCGACTACAATCGCAAGAGATCGCCAGGTCCTTCTCCAACCGAGTCTCTCAAAACCTTCTACGAAGTCCTATGCAACCAGCATCAAGTATTGATAGCCAGTGGCAACATTGCCAAAATGCCATCAGAGACGCCGCCTCTGAAGTGCTGGGTTTCACACGGCGACCACAACGAAACCCCTGGTTTGACAATGAATGCCGGCAAGCACATGCAGCTTAACAGGAAGCATACAAAGCGGCGCTGCACAGAAGAACTAGAGCTGCTCGCGAGCTCTACGAGCAGAGGAGGAGAGAGGAACACCGGCTTCTCCGAAGGAAAAAGAGAGAGCACTAGAAGCGCGCGGTTGAAGAGATAGAGAGATGTTACAACAGGAATGAGGTTAGAAAATTTTACCAAAGGATCAAAAGGTCCTGCCAAGGGTATAAACTTCGAACTGAAGCATGTAAGGACCATCAAGGGAACATCGTTGTAGAATCGCAGTCGGTGCCGAGGATTTGGAAAGACCACTTCTGTAGACTGTATAACGGCGAGGACAAACCAAATACCGCTGTCAGGCAGAACGAACCATTCAACCCGGGCGAAGACGTTACCGACGAAGCATACGAACGATACCGCCCACCCGACCTGGAGGAGGTGAAAGCAGCTGTGTCTAAGCTCAAGTGCAACAAAGCAGCCGGAGCAGACGGCCTAGCTGCCGAACTTTTTAGATCCGCTGGCGATGAGCTGGTTAGGAGCATGCACCAGCTCATCTGCAAGATATGGTCGGAAGAAAGCATGCCCGACGAATGGAACCTCAGCATTGTTTGCCCGATCCCGAAGAAAGGAGACCCTCTGAGTTGTGCCAACTACAGGGGTATAAGTCTTCTAAACATCGCATACAAGATCTTTTCTGCTGTACTGTGTGAACGCCTGAAGCCGTTTGTCAACAATCTGTTAGGCACATATCAGTGTTACTTTAGGCCAGGAAAGTCCACCATCGATCAAATATTCACACTGCGGCAGATCTTGGAGAGAACCCAGGAATTCCAAATCGATACACACCACCTCTTTATCGATTTCAAGGCCACGTATGACCGCATCTATAGAGACGAGCTATATAGCGCAATGTCTAGTTTTGGCATCCCTGCCAAACTCGTCAGTCTGTGCAGGATGACGATGGAAAACTCACGCTGTTCCGTCAAGGTCGGCAAAGACCTCACCGACCCCTTTGATGTCAAAAAAGGATTTAGACAAGGCGACGCGCTGTCATGTGACTTCTTTAAGATCATACTTGAGAGAATTGTGCAGAACTCTCGCGCCAACACCAGAGGTACAATCTTTCAAAAGTCCGTTCAACTACTCGCATACGCAGACGACATTGACATCGGTAGAACAAAGCGTGATGTCAGTGAAGCCTTCGTGAGTATTGGGACGGAAGCGGCGAATATGGGTTAAGCAGTCAATGAGGGCGAAACCAAGTATATGCTGTCATCAAGAAAAGACACCCAACACCGACGTCTTGGACAAAACATCACCATCGACAGCTATAACTTTGAGGTAGTTAGGAACTTTACCTGGGTTCCGCTATCAATTCAGACAATGACATCAGCGCTGAAATCAAACGACGGACAACTCTTGCCAATCGCTGTTTCCTTGGGCTAAGAAGGCAATTGAGTAGCAAAGCACTCTCTCGAGCAACTAAAGTGTCCATGTATAAGACCCTCATCATCCCAGTCCTGCTTTACGGTGCAGAAGCATGAACCCTGTCAAAGGTGGATGAAAACACTTTAGGCTGCTTCGAGAGGAAAATTCTTCGGACGATCTACGGTCCCATCTGCATAGACGGAGAGTGGAGGAGGAGATATAACATCGAACTGTACGGGCTGTACAGCGATACCGACCTAGCCAAAGAGTCAAAACACAACGTCTACGATGGCTGGGTCATCTAGAGCGGATGGACACCAACGCCCCAGCCCGGAAAATCTTCGAATCCACACCGCAGGGACGGCGCGGAAGAGGAGCACCGAGACTCAGGTGGCGCACGCAAGTGGAAGGGGACCTCAGCCAACTTCGCGTGCTAAACTGGAGACGGCTAGCTAGAGACAGAGCTGGCTGGCGAAGCTTGTTGGCTGAGGCCCAGGTCCACCCCGGACTGTAGCGCCACCTTAAGTAAGTAAGTAAGTCGCTGAGGGCTGACTCAGTAGATTTACCTGGTTGATAGGCATGTTGAGATTTGCTTAAGGGAGAGCTCCTCAGTGTTGTGTCCCGTATGTGTCTAACAATTAGTCTTTCCCTGCTTATTAGAATAAAGGACATGAGGCCCATCGGGTGATAGGATTTCGGACTTGAATTTTAAACTTTTCCTTCCTTTGGTAGGTATTTAACTGTTAACCCTTACACCTAAAGTAAGTTGGGCTTCGTAATATAAGTAAAACCATCGAATTTATCGGTGATTGAATTCCACTACATTCAATTGGGAGGATTCGCATTGGTATCTGTGGCCTGAAATCCAGCAGAGGGATATGTCAAGAGATCCACGGACTTGCATTTCCAACTCGGATCGTAATTTAGGCGATTTGAGGGCTTTAATCTTGGCTGTCTATTAAGAAAACAATCGCGCTATTATTTTCCGAGCTAATTCAGAACGGGCTTCTGGAGCAGTTGCGACTTCAGGTTCAACTAAAAAAGTCAGCAATCAATGAGCCAGCAATCGTTTGAAGATTCTTGAGTCAAGGACACTAGAAAAGACCCCTGCTCCGATTCCAAATATTTTTTTTTGATTCGTTTGTGTAGATTTTTATTGCATAGGTATTCGTTTAAGACCTTACAGGACTCCCAACCTGAAATATTGATCCTGCATTAAAGTTAAGGGGAGAACAGGGGTCTCATTACTAAGAATAGTAAGTTTTCCTTTTAAGATGCTTACGTAGCCCATATAATCACCCTTTTATGCTTTTTCTGCCGCAGTTTTCCAAAGAAATCAACGCGAAGAAGGTAAAGCATTGTTTTTAGTGCAGCCGCATGAGATGGTCTAAGGGTAACGGTGATACAAGCGTAAGATGTTGCTTGAACTTTTTTCATTGTAGCAGAATTACTACACATTAAGAGTTCCATTGACTAGACTATTACTCTTTACATAAGGAAACGATAAGTCTAATGATTGCCGGTTCAGGTCCACAGTTTGGGCCAAACAAAGCCTTCCTGACTTAGTTTCCAACTGAGTATGTTGCCTATAAAATTTGTATTTGTCCCCTCCTTCGCACACATATTACTAGTTAAATCTTTGACAGATTGAGTCCGAGATATCCCGAAAATATCCTAAGAGCAAAGTGTATAAAGTCCCTGATTGTAGATGGGAGGGAGCACACTTATCTCCCTCCTCTCTACAATCATGTAGCATCTGTAGGCTTTGAGTTAGTGGGAACCTATCTTTAAAAACAGCAGGAGAGTAAACAGGAAGTTGTGACGCTAATATTCCACCCTAGGGGATATACCCTGCACACAGACCTGCTGGTTAGACAATCATTCGGCTCTTGATGAAAGATTTGGGTTAGATCTGTCTGATGTAGAATGAATCACTCGTCTTTTCTATTTTTTACGGAAGAGATGCAAAGAGGGTCGTTGTTTTCCATGCTTCTAACTTAAGCTTCCTGGTACGACTCTTTTAAATGTTTTAATCATAAGGGTCCCTTGAACGTTTTGCTAGATTAAGGAGCCTCCTCCTCTCCTGTCGAAGCCTGCTTAGTTCTCAATCAGCCTTTCACCATGGAGGCTCATCTCCATTCTTGTGTCTGAAGATTGGGCACACTTTACTATAATTTAGATTCATTGCCCTTTGTGAGCCAATTCACCATCTGACCTAACTCCGATGGGTGATTGCGAGCGAGTTGAAGCAATATTGTCAAGATGACCCTTTAAATTTGTGTTGTAGGAACCCCAGTCTGTTCTTGTCTTGGTTGTTGTCTTCTATGATAAGGTTAAGGGGCGGGCAAGCCGATTCTTTGGCTTAACCGGAAACCGACTAACCGCCCTTTTATAAACCTTCATGTGAGGGGTCTGCAGCCCATAGAATATCTTGAAGCCATTTACAGCGACGCAATTAAACTTTTCGATGGAAAGTCGGGATTCTGTACTCCTATGAACGATGGGTTTAACATTTTTTTTAGGTCGCTGGGACTCGGGCGGGAGTCCAGACTTAGTCTTTCGTCTTTCCTGGAATATCGGCTTCCTGCATCGCCTTTAACTTTGCCAACTCAGCGCCGACCTTTGACACTGCCGACTTGAAATAGTCAGCTAAAGTCTAGTTGCCGGAAATCAAAAGCTTGGCACTCGATGAAAGTCCCGAGTCCAGCTCAACCCCTGTCCATGAAAGTCGGCGGCGCTGGGGTTGGGTGGTTAGAACCATCCTCGTTACCCTGGTCTATGCTACCAAAGGTCAAATGTCCCTTCGCCACCTCAAAAGACACCGTTGATGTTGTCTTGGCTTTGCTTAAAAGTGTTGACAGGCCATCCTCTGATCAGTCCTCTGCCTCGTTCTATTTGAAAGTCTGTCCGCATCAAGCTGACTTTTCGGACTTGCCGTGCCTCCTATTAGCAGGTGGTATACGCCTTAAGTTTTTCTCTGCAGGCTTATTTTCTGAGCTTTCATCGGAGTTTCCTCCCGAAGCAAGTTGTCAACTCTTTACGAGTGTTTTCTCAAGATTGCCAGACTAACGAGTTAACAAAGTCCGTAGAGCGTTTTGTCTGAGTAAAGAGTTTCATGCTTTCCCGTCAAAGCCTGATTTTTTAAGCGTTCGACCAGGGGGCTTACTCCCCTTCGAACGATATTTTTTTATCTGTTAATTGGCAAAGCTAGGCCTCATTGCGTTCTTGAACTTATTTACCATTTCGTCGAACTCCGATTGTGATTGCGACAATTTTGCAAACTTCTGGTTTGCAGGCGGAACAAAACTTCCTACTTAGCTCCTCAAAAAAGAGACTTCATTCTTACAAGGTGTTTCCTCCGGAAGAGATTAACGAAGGAAGATTAAAAGTTAATCCCAAAGTGTTCCCACTGGAATAGAGGAGATTAACTTGACGTATGCTTTCGTTTTTGACATTTCTCAATGACATCACGTCATCTGCGCATCTTCTAATAAACGTGAATTTTTTTCTTTCTTGCGACTCAGATTCAGAAATAATTCGAATCATTTTTAATTGTTAAAGATTTTTTTTATCTACACAACGAAAAAACTCAAATACAGAAAAACAAAACGTCAAAAACGTCAAACAGATTTGACGTTTTGTTTCCCGTCAAATCTATTGATTGGGATTTCGGTTCACAAAATTGATAGTAGACCTGACAAGTTGGTTGGACATAACCAGTAGTATCAACATTTACATCCGCCATTATTTTGCAGTATGTACATCGTATTGCATTTAACTTTGATTTTTGACGAGAACAACCACATCCACATTAACATCAGCCTTGAGGAGTCATCTCACCACTTCTATGGGTACTGGTAGTCAATGAGATACTTATAAGACTGCGCGTGGGAGGGATTCACGTGGTGGCTTATGCCGATGACCTTGTTTTAATGGTCAAAGGAAAATTCCTACCCACCATCAGCGAACTATTAGAGAAGGTTCTAGAGAAAATTAGCTCGTGGGCAAAGCAGTGCGGTTTGGGTGTTAACCAACAAAAAACCGTCCTCGTGCTGTTCACAAACAAAAGAAATATACCGCGATTCCCTCTACCGACGATTGAGGGAACCTGTCTTCAACTCTCCGATAGAGCATGCTACTTAGAGGTGATTCTTGACAGGAAACTAAGCTGGAAACTCAATGTTGAGGAAAGAGTAAGGAAAGCCTCAACCGCATTCTATACTTGCAGTCGCATTTTCGGGAAAAATTGGGGTCCCAGACCCAAAATTGTCCTTTGGATGTACACTGCAATTGTTAGACCTATTTTGACGTATGGGTGTTTAGTCTGGTGGCAAACTGCTGGAAAAAAACACGAACCTACGCTACATGACAATAATACAGAGAGCTGCATGTATTGGCACGACATCAGCTATGAGAACGACAACAACCTCAGGGCTGGAGGCAATTCTCAATATGCTACCCCTCGACCTCTATATGCAAGAATCTGCTGCCAAAAGCGCCTTGAGGCTCAGTCAGTCACCTGAATGGATCCCAAGCTCATTTGGTCATGCGCAGATTCTTCACAGCGTTATACGAACCGACACCTCCTCCGACTACCTTACCCCCTACCTTGACTTCGAAAAGCCTTTTACATGTATGTTTCCTAGCAGGGATGAGTGGGAATCGGATGAACCGTTAAGAAATTTATCGATAGCCATATACACAGATGGGTCAAAAATGAGCATAGGCACGGGTTCAGGTCTCTACTCAACCACAGATGGGTCAAAAATGAGCATAGGCACGGGTTCAGGTCTCTACTTTCTATAAGAGAACCCACTTATAGAAAAATCAATAAAATTGCCCGATTCTTGCAGCGTCTTCCAAGCGGAGGTCCTTGCAGTCAAGGAAGCAGCCAGCCAACTGTCAATAAGGGCAATGCCACAGGATGATATTACCATATTTATAGACAGCCAGGCAGCCATAAAGGCAATAGCTGCGACTGAAATCAAATCCGAACTTGTTAAGTGCTGTCGCAAAGAGCTAAAGGTTCTTGGCTCACAGCACAATGTAAGACTCCGCTGGGTTCCTGGCCACAGGAACTTTCGTGGCAATGAAAAAGCCGATGAGCTTGCACGACATGGATCAACATTGGATCCTCATCAAGCCCTTCAATGGATCAAACCTCCATTGAACCTGGACCTAAGAAGGCGGATGGAAAACAAGATTCGGATGAAAGCAAATTCAAGATGGACATCCTTGTCCGCCTGTGAAATCTCAAGACAAATGTGGCCTAAATATGATAAGTTCCGAACAAACGCGCTCATCAAGAGCAACAGGAAGACTCTGTCGTTACTAGTAGGTATACTTACTGGCCACAATCTTTTGAGACACCATGCTATGAAACTAAATCTCGACAATGACGACATCTGCAGAGGATGTGGCGATACGGATTGCTGCGAGGACACACCTCACTTTTTGTGCCACTGTCCCAGTCTAAGTCAGTTGAGGAAAAGAACTTTAGGAAGCTACTTCTGCCACGACATCTCAGAACTTTCAAACGCACCACTAACATCTCTTTCCAGGTATGTTAAATCAACAAGGTGGCTCCAGGATTTCAACACGGCGTAAGAAGGAAGCGGAACATCCACACAACTAGGATTATCCCCCATTGGGTATCACAATGGGTCTAAATAGACCTAAGTGCGATGAGGCGCAGGTCACCTCGCTCCATCAGCCCAACAACCTAACCAAACCTTATATCAGCCTTTCTGCGCACCCCTTTACACCACCCCTTACTGCTGAGTTGATGATACCCAGCTGTCAATAAAAGGTGTGTTTGCTTTGTCAGAAAATGCACAGAACACGTAGAATTCTGTTCGGTTTGACTTAAGAATTCTTGCTTGGAAGAGATTACGATAATTACGCGATTAATTTTTAATCTTGTCGTGAAAAGATTAATATTCGTATGGTAAATCTCGTGATTAAGAGGGGATTTAAGGATGATTTGTCTTAATCGCGGATAAGTGTCCGGTGGAAACACGCTATCAGGTGCAAAAATCCATTTTTCCATTCCATATCCATTTTTAATTTTTTTTACCATGTGTCAGCTCTAGGCCCTTATGAGGCAAGGTCATAGACGACTTTTAACTTTATCTTACCCTATCAGGGCTGGTTTCGACGACAACCTGCACTGTGTTTGGTCTAGTGGTTTGAAATTTTGAATACAAAAAGCTTACCGAGACAAAATTTAGAAGCAGGTGTAAAGTGTCAAAGCTGTATCGTGATATTAGTCTATCGCTTTTCGTGGTTTGGACTCAGATCAGCGACAGCTCCACCCTGATCGAAACACAAAAACACTTTTCAAACGATGGATAGACGTATTTCTGACAAGTGTAGTTCCATCGATGAAATTCATCGCTTATCATCTTACATGAAATATAATAAACAAAGTAAACAATTTTTTTTATCAAGAAAGAAACCAGAGAACAAGACGTCGTTGAAGTGTCAAAAAGGAAACAAAATACAGCTCGATGCAGATAGTGGCGTAAATGCCAACTGTGCTCTTTAAACTTTTTGATAAGGCTCCTTGGTTGGCTGGTGTTGGTTGGTTGGCCGGTTGATCGAAGTCTTGTTATTTAGATTTCCTTGCACAATTTTTTTTTTGTTGTATTTACACATGTCATGTATACTTATTTCGAGTTGTAAAAGCGAGAGGTTTTGCATGCGATAGGAGAATCGATTGATGAAACAGAGGGAAAATATAGAAAATAAAAGTATCTGTACGCGTCGGTCGAACGTACACAAACAACATGTACATACGTCAAGCATATTTGCGCCAGACAAAACACGGAATTCAAATAAAATTTAAATGAGGTCTGAGAACGTTTGATAGCCTAATCAACTTTCGATACAGCACAGCAAATTTGAGGGGGAATTTAAGTAAAGTGTTGATTTGTTATTCATCAAAGGTGACACGAAGAAATAAAAATACCAGGAAGTGGCTGGGGTTTGAATGGAAAACTCCTTTTTTACTGACAATCTATAAGAACAAAAACATTCTTTCTTGTTTAAAAGGCGCTTAAATTCGAGGTTAACTGGAGTCTGAGGCTAAACCAATTTGCATTTCCATTTTCGGCTACCCGATTTGAAACTTACCCTGGACGACGGAACCCTGTTAGATTAAACACTCTGTGAAGTGGCAACTTCTGACCTATGTTCAACCTATATTGGACCGAAGGCCTTACTTTCCCAAGACTTTTATTGCAGAATCCGGGTTAATTAACTCTTAGGAACATGGGGCATAATTAAATTCAAAATCTATTAACATTGATCAACGAGTATCTCAAGCTCATACATTTGAAAAACATGCGCTTTTTGGTCGAATAAACTCAGCCAGAGGAGTCTGTTTCAAGCCCAGTCAGAAGCAAAGATTCAATCCTCTACCAACCGTGAGCAATATTCTTCTGTGTGAGACAGCCATCCGTTGGCATCTCCAATATCGACGCCAGAGGATTTTTCCCGAGGAACTCAGCAGGAACTCAGCAAGGAGCTCAGCAGGGACCAAGTACTACACCAGCAGCAAAGAGGGGCATTTGCTCTATACCATCTCCTACAAGGTCGTAAATGTTAAGAGGACACAATTCGGAAAGACCCAAGACGAGATCTGAAAGAAAGCACTTTCAAGATTGGGACAAGCTGAGCTGGCCGCAAACTTGGCTCCAGCTGGTAGAAACTATTGTCTGTGAGATTAGGTCAAATTTCACTTAAGCGGTGCTAACTGCAATCTGACCCTTGCAACGGGTACACCTTGACGACCGAGGGTACACCGGTGTGAGGGCTTAAACCAGCACATCTTACCTACTGGATGGATGAGCGTTACCAGTGACTGGCGCAAGGTTGGTCCTGACGAAAGGACGATGAGAATGGTAAACTAAGCTAATCCAGGTTATCATGCCTACCGTGCCTATTAGATGGCTTGTAGCAAGGGGTGTGCCAGCTGTAATTAAACTGAGCCTCTATGATGCCGAGCAGCCTCGGAGAGTATTTTTGACCTTATCACGCTAATGCGAGGGTCTGGCGTGGCTGTCTTTCCTGTGCTTCTCGTTAGAATAAAAACCACTCAGAAAAAACAAGAGATCATCTGGATCGAATGGTGGGAAAGGCCGGGCACAAACCGAATCTCCCCGTCCTATGCTAAGCATTCATCTAAGAAACGGGTGTGCCCCAAAATCCCCTTGGAAATCAGGACCGAAGGCCGACCCCCATAGAAGGGGACCTAGTGGTAATCCGGTAAGAAATCCAAGAAAGACAAACTGGGAAACTTATAAAGAAACCTTAGGAAGCAATCTGGAGCACATAGATGTAAAACAAGCTCCAGCCCATCGTGTAGGCTTAGGAAACGGAGTTAAGAGCCATCACAAACGCGTATAAAACCAGCTGTGCTCTTAGTACGAATATGAGAGGCAAAGAAGTGCCATGGTGGAGTAACAACCGGTCAAAACAGAGATCCGAGACGCGTAAGCTGTTCAACACAGCGAAGCGTAACGGATTAGGAAAGCTAAAAGAAGTAGCTTCAGAAATTTTTGTGTGAAAGTAACAAGCACCCCCGTGCAGTACGGCTTCACAAGGCTCTTGCGAAATCAGATGGGGTGCCTATGTCTCTCCAAGTTATGTTTCTTAGGTGAAGACACTTCGGGATTAATTTTTAATCATCTCCCGTCTAATCAAAGTTTTATGGCCGGTGGAAACAATATAAACCGGAATGATATTTACATTTGTATTTGACTTGTCTTGAAGTAAGAATCAGAACCCGATCCAAGATTCTAGCTAATCCTTTTATATTTTTCCTACGAATTTTTTATGATGAAACCAACAGACTGTCATCTAAGCTCAAATACATGGTGTAATTTTCTGTTCTCCTTTCTCCATTAGGCTTATCGCACACATGACATTTTAAGTCATGCAACGGTTTGATTGCCCTTTTGAGTCCAATGGGCTTGTATAGGCCCGCGCAGTTTGAGGCAACTCTTAAATCTGTGTTTGATTTTTTAGATGATCTCAAATTCCTGCCCCAAAAAAGTTTTTGGGAGAAATTTGTGACGTAGGAAAATTTTCTATTCTCTCATCAGTTGACGATATCTCCGAACAACAAGTTTTTGGTGGTGACTTTTTTTAGGCACTGCCAAATTCGAGCCAATTAGATTGCGACATTTTTTTCATAGTTTCTGCGAGGTCTTTTATAGGGTGTTTCCACCGGACACTAATCCGCGATTAAATAATCCTCAAATTCCCTCTAAATCACGAGATTTACCACACGGATATTAATCTCTTCACGCGGAGATTAAAAATTAATCGCGTAATTAACTGTTTTATTTTGTGGAAGAGATACTTCCACGCAATAACTCTTAAATCAAACCTTGCAGAATTCTGTGTGTTCTGTGCGTTTTCTGACGAAACAAAACAAACAAACAATCCTTTTATTAATAGCTGGGTATCATCAACTCAGCAGTGTTGCTTGTGTGGTGTAAAGGGATGCGCAGAATGGCTAATGTTGCTGTTGATGTGGTTGTTTCTGTCAAAAAAGTTAAATTCAATTAGGTGTACACACAGCAAAATAATGATGGATGCTACTGTTGATACTGCTGCTTGATGTTGATCCAGTTGGTCTACTATCGACTTTATGGACCGAAATCCCAACAATATATTTTGGACGTTGTTTTCCTATTTTTTTGTTTTTTCGTTTCGTAATTTTAAAAAAACGGTGGAAATCAAAAATGAGTTCAATTGTTTCTGAATCTGAGTTGCCCAAGAGATAAATAAAAACTTCACATTTACAAGATGTCCAGATGACGTGATGTCATTGAGAAATGTCAAAAAAGAAAGCATACGTCAAGTTAATCGCCTCTATATTCCAGTGGAAACACTTTGGTATTAACTTTTACTCTTTCTAAGTTAATATCTGAATTGTGTGCGGTGGAAACGCCTTATTATAGAATTCTACGTGTTCTGAGCGTTTTCGGAAGAAACGAAACAAACACACCTTTTACTGACAGCTGGGTATCATTAGTCCAGCATGTTTCTTGTGTGGTGTAAAAAGATGCGCAGAACGGCTGATGTTGCTGTTGATGTGGATGTGGTTTTTCTGTCAAAAAAGTTGAATGCAATATGGTTTCAATAAGTTGAATGCAAAATCATGATGGATGCTTATGTTTATGCTGTTAGTTGATGTTGATTAAGTTGGTTTACTATCGACTTCATTTTTGGGTTATTTCGTTTCGTGGATTTAAAAAATCGGTTGCAATTTAAAATGAGTTCAATTATTTCCCGAGATTAAAAATAATCGCATTTTCAAGTAGATGCGCAGATGACGCGTCAATAACAAGAAATGTCAAAAAACAAAGCATAACTTTTAAACTTCCTACGTTAATCTCTATATTATGTGCGGTGGAAACACCCTATTAGTCAAAATTTGTTGTTTTGGGATGTAAACGAACAAATCTATTATTTATGAAATGCATGCACTAATTTTTACTCACTTTAGTGTTTATTCATTTCACTTTCTTTCTTTTTTATTGAAGTTCTAATCAATTTCTGAAAAATATTCTTTAACTTTCTTCGTTTTGTTGTCGCCGTCTTTTATTCGTTGTCTATGTTTGTCACTCTCACTCATTGAATAAAGAGACAAGGAATAGCTCTTTTTCACATATACAGTGCGTGTGAGTGAAGCATTTATTTTGACATTAGTCGCCTGATATCGGGTATCGACTTGTGAGTGAATGTATCGAAAGCATCGCGAATCGAGGTACAAATGTCACCTTAACTCAGGAATGTTAAAAAAAAAGTAGAACCAGCTCTCAGAAACGTATGAACCTTGGGCCGTCTCTCATGACAAGCCTGTTTGAACACATAAGTAGTCCGCACTCACACAACTTCTTTGATGTGAGTGCTTTTTTCATGAAGCTGATGCTTCACTTTTCCCCCAAAACACCACTTGCTTGTCTCTTTATTCAATGCTCTCACCCTATTTTTTGTTTACACCCTGTGAATAAAGTCCAACTACCAACACGAACACATCCCCGATATCCGCACTGCCTTACCGATTGTTTTGACATAAATGTCTTACACAAAATAACGTCATACGAACAACGACAGAGATTTTTTTCCATCTTGCAAATACGAAATAGTTTCCAATTATTTTCCGCGTTTATTGAACAAAATATAAAAATTTATCAAGTGCCTGCTGTTCAGCAGAAAAGTGCATTTATCAACAAAAACAAAGAAATGGGTGATAGAATAATTAAAATACTGATAATTGGCGAAAGTGGCGTTGGCAAATCTAGGTGCGTATACAACACAGTGTTGGGGTAATGTTTATTTATAAATTCCAAAACTATTTGTCCATCAGACACTCAAATATTGTGGTACATAGTTGACAAATAAGGTGTTTCAATAACCACAGCGACTAGAACTTTGAATTCGATCTTGATCGAGCGAAATAGGCAAATACGCAGTTCCGTGCCTAAACAGTAGACACCGAAAGTGCTTGAAATTTATGCAGAACAATTTAAGACAAAAGTGAAAAATTATTGGTATACGGAGATGTTGTTTTTTTTTACTCCCCCTCGTGCGTGATTGGAATAGATTAATGTTGACGAAAGGGAAGGTACACAGTGATTCATTGGCACTGGAGAATATGATGGAACACCAAAGCCGTTGAAAGCAGTGAAGAAATTACAATGTCCACTGACTAATTATAAATCAGAATAAAATCCAATTAAAAAAGTGCAAAGGGCTCGTGGTTAGTCAAATCAAAATAGTACAAAGACAGGAATCTATTTTTGGAAACAGAATGTGTTCTAGGAACATAGGGTGTCTTGCAACTTGAGTTCTATAAACTGACATCGTGTATACTGGGAAATATGTACATAATATTATCATGGATGGCTTACCAGCAAGACCATCAAAAATGCTGGGTAAAAAATTTTAGCCACGAGCCCAGCTATTCAACTATTTCATCAAATGAAGCCTCGTTCTTAATGACACATGTTGCTTCTGCAGAAGATGTTTGTGGCGTTAAGATGCTTGGTGTTGTAGTTTTTAGGGAGAAAAAACTGCTTGGCTGAGGATAGGTAGGTAGGGGTGCCCACAGACAGAGCCTTATCATGCATACGCCTACGCAGGCTCTTAGTGATCCTATACAAAGACAACCTGTAGGGATTATGATTTAAGGAGATGTGATTTTTATTATGCTGTTGCGTGTTGAGCTTAAAAGACACTTTAACCAGCCGGAGTTCTAGCAACGCTAAACTTCGGCCCCGCCAGGCTCGGTGAAAACCGAGTCTGCTCTACTTGAACACTGGCAGAAGCGCTATTGTACTTACTACGAGAGTATTTTGTGTCTTAGGCCTTCTACTGTAAAAATCCTGTAATCACACCGTAAGCAATCGAGTTTTTTTTTACCGCGGGAACATAGCGGTTTTCGGCAGAGCAAAAGTTAAACTGACCAGTTTTCCACTTTATCCTTTAAAGAGCCTTGGTGTTAACTGGTCTTCTCGTGTTTTTCTACATTTGGGAGTCTTTTGACTTGATCCTGATCCAAAAAAACCTGCAGGTCTTTGCAGAAGCATGGCTTTAGTAGTCCTCTTTGAGGAGAAATTTCCTGCTGTGTCCGTTCATCATCATCATTAGCGTTACAGCTCGACGTGAGCTTTATCTGCATCAACCATTCTTCTCCACTCTACTTTGTTCTTTGCCGTCTACATCCAGTTCCTGATTCCCAGCTTCCTTACGTCGGCAATAACGTCGTCAAGCCATCTTAGGAGTGGTCTCCCTGTAGCTTTAGTTATGCACGGAGTGTAGGTGAATATAGCTTTTTGCGGCCTGCTTTCGGACATGCGGATTACATGCCCGGCCCATCTGAGCCGCTGTGCCTTTGCGAATTCGACCACAACTTGCCGTCGCATATTTGTAGAAGTTCCTCTTTAGTGCGCCATCTGAGCTCTTCGTTAGCCAAGTGTATAGGCCCATAAATTTTCCGCAATATTTTCCGCTCAAAGACTCTAAGCTGGTGGTTCTCTTCTGTAGATGATAGAGTCCATGTCTCAGCTCCATAACATACCACGGGTCTTATAATCGCTTTGTATACGCCTAGCTTCGCTCTTCGGGACACGATGTTGGATTTGAAAATATCCGTAGAAACAGATATTCGTATGGTTTCTTTTCTGTTCATCCCTTCCTATCTTCATGTATTTTGTTTTCTCTTCGTTGACCACCAGTCCCATTATTTCCGCACGCTGCTTCAGCTCCACGAAGGTGTCTTCTATCCCTTTTTTTGATCTGCTTATGAATGTCGTCTGCATAGGTAATTATGATGACTGGTTGGTAGTGCAGTACCAAATTAAAAATGGTGGTTGAAAGGGGATCACCTTGCTTCACACCGCTACTGATTTTAAAAACGCCTGACAAGCAGTTTTGCACAAGCACTCTTCCACACGTGTCCTTTAACGTCACCATAACTAGCCTAATAATTTTTGGATATATTTCAAGGGCTTGTAGTGCTTCGCTGATTTTTCGCCTTTTAATACTGTCAAATGCTTGCTTGAAGCCTCCTTGGTATTCACCCAAAATACTTTCTGCTGCCTCTCGAAGCATCTTGTTCAGAATGGATGCGAAAACTTTGTAACAAACGCTGAGCAGTGTAATGCCTCTGTAGTTTCCACAGTTCAGCTTGTCGTTTTTTTTGTGCAAAGGTACAATCACACCTGTGAGCCACGCTTTTGGAAGAACCTCTTGAGCCCACACGCGTTTTATGAGAACGTGAACTTCCCTGGTTGCTGTTTCTCCGCAATATTTGATCATTTTGGCCGTTATCCCATCTTCTCCCGGGGCTTTATTATCCTTCATCTGTTTAATGGCCTCTTTCACTTCCTCTAAGGGTGGCTCATCTGTAATATTTTCTTCCGGGCTGTTGGTTTGCTCACTGTGCTGCCTGTCATTCCTTCTTCTGTGTTGACATTATAGAGTTCCTTGAAGTATTCTTGCCATCTTTCAATGATGGCCTCTTTTTCGATTAGCGTCGTCCATCGCAGCCTTTGCACATATTCACTCTTGGCTGAAAACCTTTTGTTTGCTTTTTTAGATGGTTAAAGAAACTCCTCACGTCATAGTTGGCGAAATCGGTGTTTAGTTGCAAAATTTCTTTATACATTGCCTCCTTCTTTTTCTTCCTGCATATCCTATTGGCTTTTTTTCTTTTTAAGTGGTATTCTCTTTTATTTTCCGGCGTGTTGGCTCTTAACAGCTGATTCCTTGCCACGTTTTTAGCTTCGACTGCTTCTTCGCACTCGCTATCGTACCATTTCGCACGTCCCCTTGTTGGCTCTATACCAATTACCTCTTGCGCCGCTTTAGTCATTGACAGTGCTAAGTTCTCCCATTGTTGGTCAATTCCCTGTACCATGGGTTCCAAAAGCTCCACTACGCGTTGTTGGTATGTTTGGGCCACTCCACAGTTTTTAAGCTTGTTTACATCCCACTTCTTCTTCCTAATGCCGTGTGTGTTTTGGTTGGCTGACAGTCTCCCCCTGAATTTCACTTTGACTAGAGAGTGGTCGCTGTCTACATTTGCACCTCTGCAGCTATGCACGTCGAGAATCAAGTTTCGCTATGTCCGTTAATTGAGTTAAGTCTCAAGATCTTGCGATTATGCGACAGTCAGTCTGTTGTTAATGGTTATGAATCAAACCTCTTTTGACTTTTATTATCATCCTTAAGGGAACATTGACTTTTTGACTGTATTTTGCTGTGTTTTGCGATACTACATATAAGAAAACTTTGGAAGTCCGTCCATAAAGAAGCCTAGAGTACACTCGGCGCCAAAAAGAAAAATCAACGGCGAATGGGTCAAAGGCGACAAAGACAAAGCAGATCAACGATCTCAATCCCTGTAAAATTAAAACCGTGTCACTGTCTGAAGTTCGTTAAACGATACGAAATTTAAAGAATAACAAAGTGTCAGGCTATGGCTTAATTACTGGGAAAACTTCAAATTAGCTGCCGAAGAAAGCGTTTGTCAAGCTTCTCTACATCATAAATGCCTCAATGAGAATTTTATACGCTCAAAGGCAAAGGAAAGTGGCCAATGTAATAAGGGTTCCGCGACTGAGAAAATGGCCGAACGTCAAAAAATCATGTAGAACTGTTTCACTTTTAAATAGGTCATAACATAATATCGAAGCTCTTCGAGAACCTTGAGCAAAATATGCTACTGTACGGAGAGGTGGCGAGTCGATCTTAACGAGGCTAAGTTAACGACTAAGTCTCGTTAAGGACGAGTAAGACTAAGTCAACGCAACAACAACCTCTATTTATCAATGCAGTACAAAGTCCGTACACAAACGAAACGAAATATCTAGAAATGACTCTGGATGCAAAAGTTAAATGGAAACCAACCGTTAAAAAGAAACAAACAAATGGAGATGGGATCTCTTCAATGTTTTTACAAATGTGTGCGAAAGCTGTCGCTTTTCCATTAAATATTATTTTTAAACATTCACTAGTAACTGGAGAGTTTTTTTCTTCTGGTTTCGCTTCTGGAACAACTATTTCCAAGTCAGGTAGCAAAGAAGAAATCTCAACTCATACCGTCCGATTTGTACAATTTCTACCATTCCTAGGTATGATAAACTAGCTCCCTCTCCTAACTTACCAACATGGTTTCGTAACTGAAAGATCTACTGCATCTAACCTTAGTACATTTTCTTACATTTTCGAGTGCATTTAAAACTTAGTACAGTTTTAAATGCACTCGAAAAGGGCTTTAAATATGACGTTGTCGGAAATTTCTAAAGCAATTGACCGAGTTAACCACGATGCCTTAAAGAATGTCCCAATTCTACGATCACCCGCGGTCTTCTTGAACTATTTTTGGTGTTTTCGGGCCGAACTAAATAACTCTCAAATTATTCAAAGTTGGCTATAGTTTTTCCAAGGTCGGGCTTGGAGAACGACCGGCTCAGTTGGTATTGCCATGTTCAAAGGAAAGATCCTGCGAAGACAAACCCTGTCGAAAAGGCAATGTCAATCATTATTCCAGCGCAATCGCTGAAAGAAAAAAAAGTCCCAAACATTCATGGATCACACGAATGCAACGACAACAGCATTTATTTGACCTCAGTAACGAAGACATCCAAACCGGGTGGCTTGCCGGCATAATCTGAGGTCAAATCGGCGTACCCCACAAGCAGACCATTAGGAATGCAGTAGAGTGGGAAGGTTATGATCCATACTTCCGATCATAACCTCGCGCCTAAAAGAAAAGAAGAAGGCTATAGTTTTCCCAAATATTTCGGATAATTTGTGATACGTGTGTTTTTTTTTATAATATCCGAGATGTCAAAGAAACATTTTTTTTTCAAAATTTTACAATGAAATTTGACTTAAGTCTGAAAGTTAAAGTGATCCCAATTAACCTTAAAAATTTCTACGCCCTGGAGGTCTGGGCTCCAATCCTACCATCGTTACCTGAAAAAAAAGACTCGTTCTTTTTCACGGTCCCCACCTCCGCGAGGGTCTGACAAGCCCTACGAGGCAATCATTTGTCTTCAAAAACTTCTCAAAATGCCGTTCGGATTCAGTAAAAACTTGAAGGTCCCCTTGTTTGTGAAGAAATTAACACACAAAGCATACATTGCCGAGAAGTTGGCGCTGGTTTACCTCGAGCTGTTGCGCCACTCTATTTATTTGATTATTACTAGCTGTTTCCCGCGACGTTGTCCGCGCTGAATTGATAAAAAAAAAACATCAATGTCGTGCTTCTGGGATTTTCGACTACATTTTAGATAATAGGTTCATTCGATGAAAGCCCTAGTGCGACCTTTTTTTCCTGTTCTGCGTTCGATGAAGCTAAGACAACAACCCAGTCCACTTTGCAATTTATTCGAAGACAGCACTGTGGCAGCACTATTATAGTGCCCTGAGGATTTTATAGGGGCAGAAAGTTCAGTGCTTTGAAAATTTGACATTTTAGTTGTTTGTCAGCTTGTAGTGAAATAAAACAATTTCTGCGACGACAATTACAGGTTTTATTTGGCTTTTTTCAAAATTCTATAGTTTTAGGTGCATTTTTACAATAGAAAAAATAACCATCTTGGATGCTGCGAATGGAGTGTCAATTAGTTTTACGAAAGACAGAATCCGGCGTGCACTTTTGCGTTTGAAGGACAGTGCCCTTTTCAGGTTTGCACTGAATTTTTGTCAACCAACCAATTTTGATCGCACTGAAAAGTGCGAGTATATTTTCAGCGCGCACTGGGGCTTGTTTCATCGAATGAACCTATTATTAGAATTAAAAAAGACTTTGGTTATGTCGTAAGCGGAAAAGTAGTATGAATCTACAAGGAACTTTCGTGAAAACAATGGTAGGTGTGATTTTGTGAGAGTTAACACATTGGTTTGACATCCCGTCACGTTGAGGTACACAACTGATAACTCAGTTCACGTTGGAAAGTGAAAAAAACGTGCGTATTTCACAGATGGCCTTTTCGATTGGCGATCCCAGGTCAGGACGTTTTTCTTTCGGATCAGGGATGTGTATCCGAACAGAAAAACACGTTTTTCGATTTGACGTTTGTCTGGCGATGTATTTGCAAAGCACAAGTAATTCTACAGGGGACAATAGACATTTATCTTTTGACACACGCGTTGTATGATTGTGTGAGAAATTTGCTTCTGGTTTTGAATTCAGAAATAAAACCAGAAGCAATTTCTCTTCCATTCAGAAGAGGAACTGTCAAATGAGTTCAAGAAAACAGTTTCAGGAGAGTCCATAATGCTCCCGGACGACTAACCGAAAAGGCCATGAGTCGTCAGTTCTGTACTCTGACGTGAAGGACGTGACGGAGCACTGGAGCACACCTTGTTCTTGTTCCCATGGAAAAGCTGAGTAATCGAGTGGAAAAAAAGTCGAATCACGACCAGCGTCAGTCTGCGCGCACACTGAGTTGGACACTCGAGTAGGTTTGAAATGTTCAACTGACAGATGAGTATACTATCAACAACAACGCTTTTACCTGCTTCAAACACGCAGAAGGTACGGACGCAACGCAACATCTTTCACTCACTGAACTCGAGTTTCCATGTCGAGCCGACTTAAACCCGGTGCAAGCTTGTTCCTACTCTGCATTGGAACGTGATATCTACTGGTGGGTATTTGCGTACGTTCGTTTAAACATTCCAGTGAACGTGTAGGGACTTTTCTATGAAACACGTAAAAATGTTAAGTTTTAACTATCTATTTTAAGTAAGAGAGAAAAAAGGAGCCTATTCGAGAGCCGTTTATGTCTTTCTTTAGTAATTACAATTTTTTTTTCTTGTACCACTAGTATTTTTTGAGCCTATTCCGGACAAAGAAGCACACAAAAATTAAATTAGGATTTAGTTACTCTTTCATTATTTTTTCTGAAAGTTGAAAAGACATCACAATTAATTGTGTTGCAATGTTGCAGATTGTAGGCCTTAATGTCCCTCATAAATGTGTGCAAAATCAAGAGAATGTGATCATTAGTTTATTAGATTTTGCTATTCGAAGCCAAGCGGATTATTCCTGCTTTTGTCAAACGGAGCTAGTCCAATTTTATTTATATGATTATGATTATAATAAGCGTAAAAATAGCAAGTACTGAAAGTTAAAGTCTTTCGACTGAATGTGGCTGGGATTGCAACGTTGTTTGTAAGTCTGACAGAACTTCATCATCACCTTTCGGTCCGGTTTTTCAGTGCTAAGTTAAGCCCAGGTTAAGCCAAGATCTGTTAATCCCAGAACAAAACGAATCTAGAGTTAACCCAGCGAACAGTCTTTTAGTGCAAAGTTAACTCTTAACAACTCAGCAAAGTTGTCAAAATCTTAAACTCGCGAAATTATTGACTCTCCCAGCTCTCTCAGAGAAACACACAGGAAAAGAAGTACATGCGAGTCATTTTCAGAATTCGTCTGAAGTACAGGCAATGCATTAGATTCAATGGCAATGAAAATACATTCAAAGAAGACTGTTCAACAGAGTTTATCTGGGATTCTCCAAATTTGGCGAATTTAGCCGGAATTCATCCCGGATCACTATTCAATAAAAAGTTTCTCAGTTTAAATCGGGAACTTGGATGTTTTCACACGGAAAAATTGGCCCTTAATGATTTACTTACTGAAATCAATGTTATCTGTCAACCAACACTTCGTTTGTCGTAATCATACTCAGATACAGGCGAGCAAAATTTCGTGAATTAAATTTGAACGTGGGCAAACAAGGCATAAGTGACCAAAGTTATTTTGGCCTGAATGAAGTCGAGTGGATCTTTTTGGCTCTTAATTTAATTAAATTCTTTATTTCTTAAAAAAAAATAAAAACACAAAATTCAAAAAAAACATTCTTCCATATTTTCTTGGCTTAAAATTAATTTTGAAAATTACATGCTACAAGGCTATATTAATTGCACCGTTAGGTGCCTGTATAGAAAAAAAAATTCTTAAGGCATACTTAAGCATACTTAGGTGCCAACTATAATAGTCGTAAGCAAACAAAAGCTTACGTCCAAACCGCACGAAAATTTTGCTGCAGTTGCTTAAAATGAACAAGTCGCCCATAATATATGTCGCCCATATAATATGTACTTGTCAAATATCGAACGCACATCAGTTACCCACATTTGGAGCGCAATTATAACGAATGCCGATTATTGTGTCGCGATTAGCGTTCATAAAATATTACCTTACATCTAATCACAGCGAGAGTGAAGCAGATCTTCTTCTTTAAAGAAGAATCCGCTTAGAAACGTAACTACTTTCACGATCTTCCTACGATCTATGTCGCCAATATGATGTTCTAACAAACATTTTCCTTGAACTTTCAGTTTGATTCGCCGTTTCGTAGACGACCAGTTCGATGATAATCACGACGTAACAATTGGCGTGGACTTCAAAACAAAAGTGATGAACATTGATGGTGTTGACTTCAAACTTGCCATATGGGACACTGCAGGTGCTGAACGGTTTCGCAGCCTTACACCAAGTTTTTATCGAAATGCCAAATGCGCAATACTAGTCTACGATATAACAAGTCGAGAATCTCTGCAAAAACTGGAATCTTGGCTGCTGGAATTGGAGAACTATAGCAACAACCGGGAAGTACCGACAATGGTGGTGGGCAATAAAATCGACATGGAACGAGCGATAACTAGAGAAGAGGGCCTTAAATTCGCCAGAAAACACAGATCACTGTTCCTGGAGACGTCTGCCAAAAACAATGTTTCAGTCGCTGATGTGTTCGAAGAAATCGTGCGAAAGGTTTGCCAAAAAAGATAAATCTCTTGCTGTCCCCAAATAGCCTAAGAACCCAATTTCTCTTTCCAGACAATAAACTCAGACGGCTTTGATATGGTTACACCAGACGGTATTAATGTGGCGCAAGGGGAGGAAGCCGTCGAATCGTCGTGCAGATGTTAATATCATCAGAACCAGTGAACTCTGTTAATAGGTTAGCTCTTATAAGTAAGCATCAATTGGATTTATTTGTTATTTTTGATATTTCATTGTGACATGATTGTTATGTTGGTGATTCTTCTAGTGTATGTCTGTGCTAATCATACGTAACTATACGCACGCCAAGGTAATTAAAAAAAAAAAAACATGTAAAAAATAAAAGTATTCTCTACAACTCTCAGTTTGTATATACAAAATGTTGATTCACTTTTGATAAACATAACGGCTTTCTTAGGATTCTATTTAAATAAAAATTATCGTATTATAAAATTAAGTTTCTTTTTTTCAACAAAACTTCTCTGTTAATCATAAGATCATTAAGTTCTTCAGCTTCAGTTTTTTGACCAGTGTGTTTCGCAAAATAATATTTGCTCATCAGTGCGAAAACAATGTTATTCACCCATACACACATTTTTCGACTAACATCGACGGTAACTTTTTTAAAGCTTTGCTGTAAAAATACAGCGCGAATTATGTTTATACCAAACACGGACGTTCAGTTCGAACATATTTGTCCGTGAATGGATATCTAAAAGGGAAAAAATTTTGAAAAATGCACACGCAACAGCTATTTCTAGCTTCGTAAGAGGCGACTAAAATCCACCCTCCGTATGCCGAGCGCGTAGCGCATACAAAATATGCAATGGACAAAACAAAAGATATTAATACTTCTGGTTGCAATCCTGGCAAATCCACCCCCTTCGGAGGTAGGCTCTACGGATTCTGGGGAGAGCCATTTATTGCTTATAAATCCCTTTTTGAAAAGATCAAGGGTACCTCGATCTCCACCAGCTGCGTCGAACGTCTCCGGGAAAGGAAGTCCGCCGGTTAATCAGGACTCAGCGAAAATTAAATGCTTTGAAGCGGAAAACAATGAACTCCGCGCTAAGCTTAATGAAATGGAACGTCTCTACCAACTTAAAAGTGATGTAGATTTGTTACGTAAAGAAAACGAAGCTTTGAGGAATCCCCGTACTATAGAATGTGTAGAAACACCGAAACGCCAATTCGAATACCAGACGGACGAGGAAGAGCTTGCACGCGAAACGAATCCGGTCTTTAATAAAAGGCTTACCAAGAAGCGAAAAGCTGGTTCTTCACCTGAAGTAGAAACCGTGGAGCAGAAAGAAGAAACACCAGTCGTGCCAAAAAAAGCGACAGCAAAAACCCAAGAAAAAAAACCGTCGACCACCTGCAATAAATGTCGTTGGGGTCGCGGACTACGGAAAGTTACGATACATCCTTAAAAATACTCTTGGGACGAAATATAAATTAACATCGCTTCGGAACAATGTATGGAAAGTTCACGTCGATGACTTTGACGCCTATCAGTCGCTGTCACAAAAGTTAAATACAGAGAAAATTCAATGGTTTACGTATGAAAATCACCTCGAGAAGCCGCTGCGGGCTATCGCGAGGGGACTTCACCCATCCAGGATGGGCCATCCTGCACTAAGGAACAAGTTATAGAAGATGTTCATCAATATAAATGAATTATTACAGAAGAGAAACAGATCACCAGAGGAAGAGCATAGTGACATAAAAAAGATTAGAGCTGGCACATCAAATAAAGCTATGACCGATGACAAACAAAAACGTTCTAGCAGTGTCGGTAGAAAAAAAGGCTACACGCAGGCATCCCCTATAACACCGAAGATTTTTTAAATGAAACACAACTGGCAAACGTAAAAAGGACACAGCAAAACTACAAAACTTAAAATTATCAATATAAAGTGAAACTTAGTTGGAAAAGATATCGAAACAAAGCATGCAAGGAGAGGAAGGCAACGGGAAACCACCTCTCTTAAAAAAAAAAACTCTTATCCCTAGTACAATCATCATGAAAATACAAACAAAACAAATGGCCCTCAGTCCCCGGCAGACCTTAAGTGGTCAGAGGGCGCTAAGAATCCCCGGTGGGTATTTTAATATTGGAACATGTAACGTTCGAAGTTTATATCAAGCAGGAAAGCTTGATAATGTAATACAAGAAGCTAAAAGATTAAAAACAGACATTCTAAGAATTGCTGATTTGCAATGGAAGGGGAATGGCGAGATAGAGAAAAATGATCATAAACTATACTTTTCTTGTGCTGATAGGAATAGAAACAGATACGGTGTGGCAATTCTTATTACAGAGAAGATAAGAAAGTCAGTTATAGGAGTGTTCTGCATATCAGAGAGAGTTATGATCATGAAACTTAAAGCCAAAGATTCAGACATGAATATTATTCAGGTCTATGCACCAACAGCGGAAGCTGAGGAGCCGGAACTCGAAGAATTTTACGGTCATCTGGAAAACGCTATCAAACTCACAAAGAAAAAAGATATTGCACTCATATTAGGAGATTTTAACGCTAAGGTAGGAGAAGCTAGGATAGAGAATATAGTAGGCGACTGTGGCTTAGGACAAATTAATGAAAGAGGACAGAGATTAGTGGAATTCTGCCAACTACACGATCTAACTGTCATGAATACATGGTTCGAGCTTCCACCTAGAAGACTCTATACTTGGTCATCCACAAGACACACAACAAGTACAATAATAAGAAACCAAATAGATTTTGTCATCATAAATCAAAGATTCCGAAATGTAGTTAAATCAGCAAAAACATACCCAGGCGCAGATGTAGGGTCTGATCACAACCCTATTGTTGCTAAAATCGAAATACAAATGAAAAAAAAAATAGTAAAAAAAAATGAATAAGAAGAATATGAATATTAATTTACTAAAAAGTCAAAGTCTCCAAAACCGCATGAAGTCAGAAATAAACAATAAGCTCCTGCAATTAGATACAAATGAAATAAGCGAAGATTCCATCAACTCTAAATGGAAAGAGATAAAAAATATTTTTGTGAAAACGGGTGAAAAATATCTGATTCCTGAACAGCAAGCGAGACGTGAATGGATGACAAATGAAATATTGTCATTAAAGGAACAAAGAAGACAAAATAAATTAAACTTAAGTAGATACAAAGAACTGAATAGATTAATAAGACTTAAAATACGCGAAGCCAAAAACCTACATTTAGCAACGCAATGTGAAGAACTAGAGAGTCTAAACAGAAATCACGATAATTTTGGTCTTCATAAAAAAGTAAAAGAAATCTCGGGCGTAAAAAAGAAAAAACAGTTTGCCACTCTTAAAGACAACGAAGAACGTGATCTCTTTTGCACCGAAGAAAAATTAAAAAAGTGGAAAGACTACATCGAAGAACTTTTCATGGATGAAAGAGAGGAATCAGATCCGTATGACGGACCAGAAGGCCCAAACATTCTAAACGAAGAAGTCGAAAAGGCGTTAACAGAAGCAAAAAAATATAAAGCCACAGGTCCAGACGGAGTACCAAATGAACTACTTAAACTAATTGAGGGTGAGAACGTACCAAAGCTGGTCAACTTATTTAACGCTATTTATAAATATGGAAAAATTCCAGATGACTGACTAAAATCTACCTTTATAACTCTTCCAAAGTAAAACAAACCAAAACAATGCTCCGATTATAGAACCATAAGTTTGATGAGCCACGCACTAAAGATCTTTTTAAAAATAATACACAAACGGATATACAATAGATTAGAAGAGGACATCAGAATTGACTCCACTCAATTCAGAAGCGGTTTCGGCACTCGCGAGGCTCTCTTTGCCTTTAACCTGTTAATTCAAAGAAGCTTAGAAATGAACAGAACAGTTTTTACGTGCTTTGTGGACTTTGAAAAAGCTTTTCATAAAGTTAACCACAAGAAAATGATGGAAATCAAACGACACAAGAACATAGATAAAAACGATCAAAAAATAATTGAAAACTTATACTGGGGTCAAAAAGCGAAAAATTCTATTGAAGGCGAAGAATCTGAGGAAGTAGAGATGAGACGAAGAGGTGTAAGGCAAGGTTGCATTCTTTCTCCTCTACTCTTCAATATGTACCCAGAGCAAATCTTTAAGAATGCAATAACTGAGACCGACGGTGAAATCAAAGTTAATGGTGTTCAATTTAACAACATCAGATATGCTGATGATTCAGTTATAATAGCCAGTGACATCAATGAGTTAAATACCATAATGAACAGGCTAAACTCTATATTCTCTAAACTCTATTGGTCTGTTCTCTTATATGGTGCAGAAACCTTCAAAGAAGCTTTTGAAATGTGGTTATACAGACGAATACTCCGCATCTCCTGGATTGACAGAGTAACAAACGAGGAAGTGCTTAGGCGCCTAAATATGAAGAAAGAGCTTGTGGCTACCATTAAAAAAAGAAAGTTGGAATACCTGGGGCATGTCCTAAGAAACGAAAAGTACAACTTATTACAAGTCATCTTACAGGGCAGGATAGAAGGAAGAAGAGGCATTGGGAGACAAAGACTATCTTGGATCTCAAACCTTCGGGAGTGGCTCAATCTTTCGATAGCACAAATATATAGAGGAGTAAGAAACAAACAAACACTTACCATGATGATTACCAACCTCCGTAAAGAAGAGGAACCCTAAGAAGAAGAAGATAGAAGATGTTCAAGCCCAAGGCTTTAAAATTCTTGACGCCGTGAACATAATAAAGAAAGACAAGCAACGTACGAACGATGGTAAAGATTCTGCTGTTGTCAGGCGCGGTCTGCCAATTTTCATGCTATCTTTTGATAGAACTGAGAACATAAGCGAGATTTACAAAATAAAAGCAATCCTTAACATTAAGGTCAAAATCGAGCCCAAGCGGAAGGGCAAAAGACTAGTACCTCAATGCAAACGATGCAAAGGTTTCCGATACACGCAAGCATACTGCCAAAAAGAACCGCGTTGCGTTAAATGCGCCGGTGAATCTTTCGACAGATTGCAATGTCAGCAGTCAGGCTCCAGCGGTCTGCGCCAATTGTAGCGGAAGTCACCCAGCGAGCTACCGAAGATGCGAAATCGCCATAGAGTTACAAAAAAGTATTGAACAAAAGGGTCCAAGCCTAAAACCTACTAAAGCCCACAAACCAAAAACCCCTAAGTCGACCAAGGGTACGGGATTGGTTAAAGAAAAGGTTCAAACAGCACAAGAAAACGTCGCTGGTCCAAGTTCAACCGGAAAATCCACACTTGGTGGTCCAAGATCGTACGCTCAAGTCGCTTCAGATGAAAGTAAGTAACAATCGGCCGCACCAGATTCGGTCTTTCAAATTCTACTTATGATCTTAGAAAAGCTTGAGCAACAAACGAAAGTAAATCAAGTAATATTTAACAAATTAAGCGAGCTCGAGTTTAAGCCTCGAAAAACATATAACAAAAAATCATGAATATGGGAAAGTCAATCAAAATTATTGCATGGAATGCAAACAGCATTTTGCAAAAATTGACGAGCTAGAAGTATTCACCTTTATCACCGGTTAGACTTTAACGCGAAAAATACTTTTTGGGGCTCACGGTGCAATTCAACAACAGGCAGAGTCCTCTTTAAAGCAAGTACGAAACGCGGCGTGGTCTTCTTATCGACGGGAAAGCCAACATATTGGCCAACCGATAGAAATAAAATACCTGACCTTGTTGACTTCTTCATCGCCAAGGGGGTACCTCGTTACCTTACAAACGTAGAAGAACACTTTGTCTCTTTTCAGATCACTCGGCAGTTCTTTTGAAAATCGGCGGAAGCCTAGTGAAAAAGGAAAGAGCGCCTAGATTAAGTAACAATAATACCGACTGGGACGGCTTTAGAAAATACTGTAAAGAAAACATGGCTTTGAATGTACCACTCAAAACGCCACTTGAAATAGAAGACGAGATAGAAAAACTCGTGAGAGTTATTCAGAGCGCTGCGTGGAATAACATTTCTTTTCGGAGGTCCGAATTATCGAACAGCGGAACAATATATCCGCGAGAAATAGAAGAGCTAATATGCGAAAAGAGGAGAGCGCGCAAGAGATGGCAACGTTCGCGAGCACCCCCGGATAAGACTATCTTGAACCACCTTTCTAACAAATTGAAGCGCGAACTTCAAGATATAAAAAGTCGCGAGATAACTGCTTACCTCAAAAGTTTGACTGCCGATAAAGGTTCGAACTACTCTCTTTGGAAAGCAGTCAAGTCCGTTAAGAAGCCTATAGCACACTCTGCGCCATTAAGAAAAGCCAACGGCGAATTGGCAAGAGAAGACAAAGAAAAAGCGGATTTATTTGCAGATTACCTAGAAGAAACATTCAAACCGTTTGACGGGGAACCGTTGGTCGAGGAGCTCAATCCTTATGCGGTACAAGATAATTATAGAATAAAAACCGTGTCATTGGCTGAACTTCGTCAAACGATAAATAATCTGAAGAACAACAAAGCCCCTGGCTACGACTTAATTACTAGCGAAATTCTAAAGGAGCTACCGAAAAAAGCTTTGGTCAAGCTACTCTATATCATTAACGGTTCCACGAGAGTTTTATACGTTCCAAGGCAATGGAAAGTGGCCGAGGTCATAATGGTTTCGAAACCAGGAAAATGTCCAAACGACAAAAAGTCAAACAGACCTATTTCTAATTCTGTATGACTTTTTGTCATTCTATTTTCGCTACTGCCGATAATATCTAAGGCATTCGAGAAACTGTTGCTTAAAAGGTTGCAACCAATCATTGCAGAAGGACGATTGATTCCGGATCACCAATTCGGGTTAGAAAAAAAGCATTCAACAATCGACCAGGTCTATCGAATAACAAACGAAATCGAAAAAGCTCTGGAAGCGAAAAAGATATGTACTAGCGCTTTTCTCGACGTATCGCAAGCCTTCGACAAGGTGCAGCACGAAGGCCTGAAGTACAAGTTAAGGCTTAGCTTACCAGAAAAACTCTACAGAACCTTAGAGTCTTACCTTGAAGACAGAATCTTTCGCGTAAGGTACGAAAGTGAGTACTCGGAATTCAAAGAGATAAATGCCGGTGTCCTGCAAGGAAGCGTTCTCGGCCCAATATTATTTTTGCTTTATACAAGAGACATACCCCACGATGAGGGAAAAATTTTAGCTACGTTCGCAGACGACACTGCTATTCTCGCTATTGATACGACAGTTGAATTATCAACAGGGAAACTCCAGCGCGCTTTAGATTAAATACGCGACTGGACGAAGAGCTGGCGAGTCGTCCTTAACGAGACTAAGTCAACGCATGTTAACTTTACTTATAAAAAGATAAACAACAAACCTTTATTCATTAACTCCGTACAAATCCCGTACTCAAATGAAGCGAAATATCTAGGAATGACTCTAGACGCAAAACTTAAATAGAAGCCGCACGTAAAAAAGAAACGCGACGAGCTCGAAATCAAGTTAAGAAACTGCTTTTGTATAAGCAAGTGCTAAATCCATTTTGGACGTACGGTATACAACTGTGGGGTTGTACTAAACCAAGCAATATATCTATTTTAGAAACTTTTCAAAATAAGACACTCAGAGCAATCGTTAATGCTCCATGGTACATAAGAAATAGCGATCTACACGAGATTGAGGAATCGCAACCGTGACTGACGAGACTTCGCGGACATTGCAACAGTGAAATTATCCGAACTTTGGATCAGACAAATCTTACAACGAAGGCTACAACGAATGAGACCGTTAGATCTAGCAGCATAAGATGAAACCGCATAACTTGACGGTATTGAAGGTGCTTTCGTTGGAAGGCAGCCTGCCACACGCGCTTACTACAGAAGCTTGAACTACTTGTTAAGGAAACTTAGTTGTAGTCTAACGGAAAATGGGAGGTTTTTTAGTGAGTTAGAATCTCACACTACTATGAGCACGCGCGGCCGGTCCTCGTAGTGACTATGAAAGTTTTTCCTACCCACGAAAAAAAAAAAAATGTTTCAATTGATTTTGACCTTAAGACGTAGCTTTGACTAGGTTTAAAGTGAATTAGGCTACGTTTCGAATGAAACGAAAACTCAAAAAGACACGATAAAGCCTGTGTCAAAATATCTAATTACAATCCTCGCCCGGGAGGTTTCACAATTTTCAAATGAAACCAGTGAGTAAGAGCTACAGTGTGTTCGCAGAAGTTACAGTCCGTAAAACGGACCGTTGAATACCCCATCCTATCCCACATTGTAAAATGCTGATGGCAAAGTTATTTTTTGAGATTTTATAAGTAATGCAAACTTCGAAAAGGGACGTGGTCCAACCGCCCCTAATTACAAACTATTAATTATAAGATATTTCCACAGATATTTCCAAGTTACACTTAAATGTACGTAAAAATGCAATTTTTTGGTTCAAATTCAATATTTTTGAAAAATCGAATTCCTAAAAGGGGGCGTGGCTAAAAACTTTATATGAACGAAATCTGGACGGAAGTATTGTTTACCTAACCTGCTACTTTTTTTGTTTCGTGCTTTCCTAAATTTGAAAAATTTTAAAAATTCCTTTGCAAAATTTTAGGTTTTTCTTCAATTCTGCCTCCAAATGTGGGCGTGGCCCAAAGTCTTGTATTAACAAAATGTGGAACTAAGCGTTTTCTAAATAAAATATTAAGCAAATTTTTTTCAATTTCGAGCAAAAATATTGAGTAAACTGCATTTGAAAATTTACCCTCAAAATAGATGCCACGTCCACTAGAGGAGGTTTACCAATTAAATTTGTTTTTTTTGTGTCTTACATTCATTAGGAGATGCTAAATGTCAAATTTCAGCCTTATGGAACGTCTTACAGTTTTGAAAAATCTGGAGGTAGTTGCATATTTAGACCGATTGTGGGCGTGTCCTTGGGCGGATTTCAAAAACTTGTACTGCTTCGCATGACGTGCACCTGACGTACGAAGTTTCAGCAGCCTAGCTCAAAATTTAAGACCTAAAAACATGTGACATACAGACGGACGGACGGACGGTCATGGCTCATTCAGAATTCGGTCTCGATCATATGCTCTTAAGGTCTTGGGGGTCTACTATTATTATTTCATCGTGTTACAAACTATGTGACAAACTTAATATGCCTCCTATCCTATGGGATGGGGTATAAAAAAGACTGTCAAGTATGAAGACATAAACAGAGCGGTGCATCGGCTTTTGTTGGTGTTTAAGCTCATCTTTATTTTTCCGTTTTTCGTAAAATTCTATAATTTTATAAGCCTTTTGCTAATTTTGCCTTTTGCCATTTGCCTAATATATTTCACATTCTATTGTATACTTTTTTCGTAGTTTGAAGTCTACGCGGTATTGGATGATTGTCAAGTTTCATTACTCTAAAAACAGATGGCAAAATCTCTCTATTTACATTTTACTTTTTCTATGTAAGTCTTAAAAAATGGTATAATTTTATTGTTATTGTTTTTTAAAGAATTATGTGCTTGCTTAACGTCATCAAGCACATCTCGGAAACCGTTTACTATTTCAAAACTGATACAGCTTTTATTTTAACTCTGAAAAGATGGACTACTCCTGTTGGTTCCCAACAATCCACCATCACCACCCACACGAATAGCACGAAGGCAACAAACACGAAATCGCGACACCCTGTAGCCCGGCACGTGAGAATTGATGGAAAAGGTGTTTGAACATTAATCTAGTGATTGGAATAGGATATTTTGACTTCAATTAAAGTCACGCTATTCTCAATAACTAGATAAAATGCACATAACACAAAAAAGCACCACAAATTAAACAACACAAAAATAAATCTTTAACACCGAAGAAGACCGAACCGCACCGACCGACAAGAAGAAGAAACTAAAGACGACAAAATCAAGGTTGTCAAATATGGGTGTAGGAAGCATTGGCGGCCTCTTCCCGCAAACACAAATCTCAGCCGAAAACAAAGGGTGACATATCCTGCCTTTCGCTAAACTGAAATGCAGATGACGCTGTCTCTTTCTAATGCATTGATCTACATTTTAATTGGTATAAATCCTAATGTGTTAGTTAGAATTACTTGTAACATTACATGAATATTGAAAGCCACTCAAACTAATACTAATTAAAAGATATTTCACGGTCAATGTCAACGACCATATGCGCTACAGCTATCATGTAATAAAATATATAAGTACAGGAAGAATACCGAGGTTACAAAAGAACTCGGAGATGCATTTTTGGCGCATTCTTATTTGAACAGCGAATAAAGAATTATATTTTTTATAACGTTTAACGAAAATCTTCTCGTGTTTTTACTACTTGCTTTCTTTAAGTGAATCAACTATTCACTAGTGCTCAGACGCCTTCTGCAGCAAAATTTCTTTACGTCGCCTACGTAAAGAACATGGTCCTTCGCAGCCTTTAAAGGTTAAATAATTTTAACAGTGTTAAAATCGGAAAAGTGTTAAATTCAGTGAAATTTAAAAGACAATTTTAAGTGTACTGTGGATTTGTGCATAGATCAAAAGATCTAAAATTGCAGCCCGATCATCGACGGACAGTCTATCGGCCACAGTACCCAACGATACAGTTGTGCAGGGATTTGCAAGCGGTTCAACGAGCAGCAACACAGCAAGGAACTGTGCAACAAGAAGCCTTCTGCAACTGTGACTGACAGTCGATACTAAGGTTGCAGTTGCATAAGCACATTAAGCTTGCACATTCTATTACGAGTGCACAAATTCTCCTGCGGATTGTCTGTGTCATAGCGGTCAACAGACAGTACACCAGCTGGGTGAAAGCGGTAACAATCCTGAAAAACGGAAACACATCTTCCAAACGGAACAAAGTGCCGAAACCTGCAAACGGAACAAAGGCAACGGTCAACAGCACAGTTTCGAACTGTTCAACACAACAATAAGCAACAAATCAGCAATCACAGCAAGGAACTGTGCAACGCAAAGCCTTCTGCAACTGTAACTAGTAATAGGATACTAAAGTTGCAGTTGCAAAAGCAAATTAAGGTAGGAATATTTTTCCTTTTATACACCTTTTTGCACAACATAAAAACATTCATACAATAAAGCACATTCAAAATAAAAACCCTTTATCATGCCACTCACGCCACAATAAACCATAAGAAATAATAGTAGACCCATCAAGTTTTCTTACAAAAAAATCATAAGTTTTAATTAAGTTCAAATTATTGAACAATAAAATCATTGTCTAGATTAATGCCCATATCTAGTGAAGTGAAAATGGCGAACGCGAAACTGTCTAAACTTATTGAACGTCAAGAGCTTACGTTAAAAGAGCTTGAAACTGATTTTAATGATTTTAAGAAGGAAACCGAGGCGCAAAAATCAAGAGGTTATGTGAACGCTTGCATAACAGATAGTGAAGAATGCTTCAAACGTTCGAAAAAGGATCACGAGTCCATTCTTAATGCTTCGAGTGACCCTCTTAAAGACGCCTATTTTGAAGCAGAAACATTTGCGAAAATAAAACGTGTTTTCTTTTCATTCACGGGAATGTTGACCGATCATTTTGATAAATTCGCACAAGCAAATAATGCAAATTTAGAGGTTTCACGCCTAAATACGACGAAAACTTCGGTGTGTGACATTCGGTTGCCACCAATCCACATCAAAAAAATTTCAGGCTTGCTGGAAGAATGGCATGAATTCCACAATTTATTTGAGAACATGGTTGATCAAAACGTAGATTTATGTGATGTACAGAAACTGCAATTTCTCAAAACACATGTAACAGATAACGCGGCACTTTTGATTCAACATTTGGTGGTGGAAGCTGACGGAAAAAACTATGCAGCGGCTTGGGAAATACTTAACGAGCGTTACCAGAACAAACGAAAATTGGTAAACAAGCAGTTAAGGATTTTCATGGAGCAGGAAAAACTTACCCATGAATCGGCAGATTCGCTAAAATCTCTTCATGATACAAGTGTTAACTGTATTCATGCACTTTCAAATCTCGGGATCGCTACCGAAACATGGGATACAATTTTAATATACGTGATTTATCACAAGCTTCCCCTGCAAACCCAAAAGGATTGGGAAGAAAAGCTCGGTAGCTCCAAAGTACTTCCTGAGTGGAAAGTATTTGCAAAATTTATTGAGTCGAGATTCAGCTCCCTTGAAAACATGATGGAGTCGTATGAATCTATAAGACCTTCAGGTACGACAAGCACAAACAAAAAGGTCGCGTCGGCAAGTGATCATACAAAGTATTCGTATGATACAAAAAAGTTTCTCTGTCGTCTGTGCAAAGCGTCGCATGGAATACGGCAATGCAAGCAATTTCAAAGAATGGAAGTAAGGGCTCGAATCGAAGTTGCAAAAAGAAATTCTGTTTGCTCAAATTGCTTAGGGTATGATCACAATTCATTTAATTGTACGAGCGATAATCGCTGTCAAAAATGTGGTTAAAAGCATCACACACTCTTACACTTTGAAAACCAGAACACGCCTAATCGCAACAATAACGTGTATTACCCTCATGCATCGTCTTCAAGAGGGCAGAATCACACTGAGTATAACACTCACCTTGTTCAAAACTCGAACCAATATTCTCACCCAGATGTATGGAATGATGCACAAAATGGCAGTCAACCCGTAGAGTGCACGTACTCTAACCAAAGTCCACATCCATACCAACCAATGTCATCACCTCAGTGGAGCAATGGACAAAACGGTGCTTCAGTCCCTTCATGTTCTAACCAACCTCACCCCAACCATCATCAAAATTCAAATCAAGGTGTGATCCAAAATTCCAAAAACCATGAAGGATATAATACACCACAATCGCTCAATAACGTTAACCTATACCTCAACCAGATGCGAACCAAGGTTTTGTTGGCAACAGCATTAGTGAAGGTCTTAGGGGCAAATGGAGTTCAACATGTCATTAGGGCGTTAATAGACCCTGGGTCAGAAGCTACATTCGTGACCGAAAATGTGGCACAGCTACTAAACTTGAGGAAACAAAAGGCATTTGCCGATGTCAAGGGTTTGGGACAAATGTCAACAGGAACGTCAAAATCCATGGTCAACATGACAATATTTTCGTTCACAAATCCATCCTTTCGGCCAGACGTAAAGGCGTTTGTCTTCTCTCAACTTACTTCTACGTTGCCAGCGCAGCAGCTGTGTACGTCTTCGTGGGGCCATCTAGCGAACCTACCATTGGCAGATCCATCTTACTTTCAGCCTGGAAAAATTGATATGTTGCTAGGTGCTGATGTTTATGCGGCAATCATTCGGGAAGGGCTGATTCCTGGACAAAACGGATCCCCGGTCGCTCAAAGAACAGAGCTGGGATGGATCTTAACCGGAGGAATGAACAGCAATTCATCAAGGACCTCAGTGACAGTAAGGAGCCACCACGCAACACTTGATGCAGAACTGAGGAAATTCTGGGAAATCGAAGAGGACATGGATGTGCGTAAATTGACGGTTGAAGAAGAGAAGTGCCAAAAACACTATGAAGCAACTACGAGACGGAAGTACGATGGCAGATATGAAGTCCAATTACCATTCAAAGGGGATGCACGACCCAATCTTGGCAACTCAAAGAAGGCAGCACTGGCAAGATTTTTCCAAATTGAAAAACGCCTAAACTCCAACAAAAAACTTAAAGATGCATATACGGCTTGCATCACCGAATACGCCACACTTGGGCATATGAAGGAAATTAAAACAGACCTCGATATAGAAAATGGAAGGCATTATTTGCTCCCGCACCACGCTGTATTCAAGGAATCGAGCTCGACCACGAAGCTGCGAGTAGTTTTTGATGCTTCATGCATTACATCAAGAGGAGTGTCATTGAATGATCATCTTATGATCGGTCCACGGCTTCAGGCGGACATAATTGACCTCGTTACGCAGTGGAGAAAATTCAAGGTGGCATTCGCAGCAGACATCAGCATGATGTACCGACAGATATGGATGGCACGAGATGATACGGCATATCAGCTCATCTTGTGGAGAACCAAATCTGACGAACCAATTAAGACGTATGCACTGAACACGGTCACGTTCGGAACTGCATCAGCACCATATCTTGCAGTGCGAACATTGCAGCAAGTAGCGATTGATGTCGAAGACACCCAACCACATGTTACGAAGGCAATCACAAAGGGGTTCTACGTTGATGATTTTCTATATGGCGCTGACAACTAAGGAGAAGCCATCAAAGTACAATCCGATGTGGCATCAACACTTAAGTCAGCTGGATTTCTGTTGCGCAAATGGGCAAGCAACTCAACAAAGGTCTTAGGAAGGGTACCTAAAGAAGAAAGAGAGGGGAATCTTCCCTTAAGGTGTGAGTGTCAAGACAAAATTAAAATGCTGGGCATCCAATGGAGTCCCGCAAGAGATATATTCACATACAAAATAAACATACCTGAAGTTAAAAGGCAAACAATGTGGCATTTCAACCCGCCTTCAACTCCACACTTTGGAGGTCTGTGGGAGGCAGGTGTGAAATCAATTAAACATCATCTTAAAAGAACTATAGGAACTGCAAGGTTGACGTTCGAAGAATACGCAACAGTATTGACACAGATCGAGGCATGTCTCAATTCTCGACCACTTCAACCCATGACGGCAGATCCCGACGATTTGACTGTGTTAACACCCGGACACTTCCTCATCGGTTCACCACTACGATTGCTACCAGACAGAAACTTGGCAGAAAAGAGCATCAACAACATGGATAGATGGAGGCATTTGCAGCGACTAACACAGGAGTTTTGGAAGCAGTGGAGTACTTCGTATCTACACCTTCTTCAGCAACGACCGAAATGGTTGCAACAGCAACCCGAGATCAACGTTGGAGACATAGTTCTCGTCAAGGAGGACAATCTTCCCCCCGCCGAATGGCTTCTCGCGCGCGTAATAGAAAAACACCCTGGATCTGATGGTTTAACGCGGGTGGTAACGATCAAAACAAAAAACTCGGTACTTAAGCGTCCCATCGCGAAAATATCACCCCTGCCGATATCAAAGTGAACGCGCCTCCCCTCCCCCTCTTTCATTTAACTCATGAACAATATATATAAAAAAACTCATCCCTAAAGAAACTTCACACACATCCCCTATTGCCACATCTGTAACCTTAAATGCATAAAAAAAAAAAAAAAAAAAAACACTTTAACAAAAAACTCACCCTTAAGACACTCAAATAGGGTCACTCTTAAATTCTGCACTTTTTTTATTTTTTTTATCAAACACTGCATTTTTCTTAAACACTAATGCTTGGTTTTCTTTTTTTACATGGTACGCATGAGTACAACATATATGCAGATTGTATGCACTTAACCTCAAAATTTCCATGAGGCAATGTGGCTGAAGTGGACAAGACACAGCACAACAACAACAACACAGAAGCGGAACACTTGAGCACTAGGAAATCAAGACTCCACCGACCAAAATTTCACCTGGAGGCCGGGAGCATGTTGGTTCCCAACAATCCACCATCACCACCCACACGAATAGCACGAAGGCAACAAACACGAAATCGCGACACCCTGTAGCCCGGCACGTGAGAATTGATGGAAAAGGTGTTTGAACATTAATCTAGTGATTGGAATAGGATATTTTGACTTCAATTAAAGTCACGCTATTCTCAATAACTAGATAAAATGCACATAACACAAAAAAGCACCACAAATTAAACAACACAAAAATAAAACTTTAACACCGAAGAAGACCGAACCGCACCGACCGACAAGAAGAAGAAACTAAAGACGACAAAATCAAGGTTGTCAAATATGGGTGTAGGTTATTTATGTCAATTTTTTACCTATTATCGTTGGACTGCCTCATGGCATTAAAGGAAATGAGCCTCCACACAGTTCCACTTTGCTGGGTTCCTGGGCACGCTGGCGTGGCCGGAAATGAAATGGCCGACGAACTGGCCAGGAAAGGTTCTGATATGGACATAACGATGGCTGACCGACGGGTTCATCTTCCTTTCAACACAACCAAAAGTCATAAATACACGGTCAAACTAGCTGGTGAACGTGGGCAACAGTCAAAAGATTGTATCATAGCTCACTGCTTATGGCCAGCACTGGACCTAAAAAGAACAACGACCCTTCTATCTCTTTGTGGAAATTTCATAAGAACACTCGTTGGTGTTGTCACGGGACACTGCACCATTGGTGTCATGGCTACACGAATGGGAATCTTCGTGAACGACTTCTGCAGAAGCTGTAGGGATGAAGAAGAAATAGAATCTATAGAACACTTTCTCTGCCACTGTGCAGCTCTCCAAGAACGACGACTAACCTTTTTAGGAGTCAGGTTCTTTGATAGCCTGGACGACCTGGCAGGAATATCACTACTAGACCTAAAAAGATTTACTCAAAGATCAGGCTGGTGCAGTTAACAAGACATGTGTCCACCCATGTTTGTCTACCTTACAAGGGTAATCACAATGGGCCAATCTGGCCACCGAGTGAACTTGCACTAATGCAAACAACCCTTCCAACCTAACCTATCCTACATATTATCGTTGAGGGGCACAGAAACGTCTTCTTGGCCTTTTTTACCATTTTCAAAATTTCAAATCTACAGAACAGCGATTTCGAAAATTTTTTTAACTACCGTTAGACTTTTTTTCAATATAACAACCATTTTCGTTCGTATTTGCTACTTTTCTTAAATTCTGCGAACAGGGACTTCTGAGAAAACGGTATAGCTTTACGTTTTGTATTTCGTTTAAAAAAATTTGGGTTGGAAACGGCAATTTTGAAACGTTTTTAATGGAGTTAGCTTGCCTTGTAAACGTTGTAAACGTTACATACTTTAACCAAATTTAAGCAATATCTTTTAAAAAATCGTTTTCTAAAGTGCTTTAGGGTTTTGAGTCAAATCTTTAAGGTTTTAAAATATTCCAAATTTTGCTACACTTTTGTAAAAAATTTCAGAAGTATGACTTTGGCTGTTATTTATTTCAAAATTATACTTTATGCCGTTTGCGAGATAGAGGGGGGACATACGTTCTTCTGACCATTTTTAGCATTTTTTAAATCACACGTTTTTCCATGACTATTTGCGTTTGTTTTAAATGCGTTAAAATGGCGGTGTTACATCTTTTCCTGAAAAATATGACTTGAGCATTTGGTTTACTTTGTGTTGCTTTGTGTTGCAAAAGTTATAGCCTCAAACACTTTGAAAGATGTCACCCATTTTCAACTCTTCATTTCGCAAAATCTCTTCAATATTTTCAAAAAATTTAATTTTTTCATTAAAGTTTGGCATCTACCTACCATAAGTTTCGCTTTTCTTGTTCTTGCCTGCCTTTCTTACAAAAAGGATTGAAAAACATTTGGACCATTATCCCATGAAATTTTAAACTGTATTTAAACCGTTTTTTTTTCCGTTTTGAAAAATTTGCCCTCGTTGGATTCTCTGACTAATTCCGCAGCTTAAAAGCACCCAAGTTCTGCATTTGAACGACTTACCGTTCAGAAGTTGTTACACGATTGGACGGACGGACGGAAAACGTAGCGATACCATAAGAGGTCCTTTTTTCATTTTTGGATGGACCGCTAAAAAGACCCATCTGTCATCGTCACCTGAAAAAAAAGACTTGTTCTTTTTCACGGCCCCCACCTCCGCGAGGGTCTGACAAGCCCTCCGAGAGTATCATTTGTCTTGAAAAACTTCTCAAAGTGCGGTTCGGATTCTGCAAAAAATTGTAGGTCCCCTTGTATGTAAAGAAATTAACACACCAGCATACATTGTTGAGAAGTTGGCCCTGGTTCACCTCGAGCTGTTGCGCCACTCTATTTATTTTTATTTATTTTAGATGTGCATGAAAATCAACATGATCACAGATTTTATTTAATTCATTTAAACAACGTGTAATAGGTTAATTTAGGCCATAATTTACTCTATGTGTTGGTTCGTAAAAGGTATTTTTTTAACCCATCATTTTGTTCGCGTTGGCAAATACAATGAAATCGAAATGCCTCTTAAAATTAAGCTTGAAGGCAAAAATAACCCCAAGATCTTACTTTTTTGCAACTTTAAGAAGAGGCGTGTTTCGAATTGGGCAACAAAGTTTTGTTGGCAAGCACTTTCTAGTAAGAGAAACAAACTGACATTTACTAATACTAACGAATAACTGATTCGGAGAGCACCATTCTTGTAAAAATGCAATGTTCCTTTGAAGCTGGAGGCAATCCGCTTGGTTTTTGATGCACTTGAGAATTCTTACATCGTCTGCAGGCATTAAACAAATGGAGTTAGAGATGAAATCCGGAATGTCGTTTACTCACAGAAAAAATAACAAAGGTCCCAAATGACTTCCCTGGGGTACGCCTGAAGTGACATAAATGGGTTCAGATAGAATATCATTGATTTTAACAATTAAGTAGGACTCCCACCAAATTAAAAAGCTTGAGTGAAACCCTAATGACTCGAGCTTATTCAGTAGAACTAAAAAGTTAACCCTATCCAAGGCTTTGGAAAAGTCCGTGTATACAACGTCACATTGAAAACCATCTTCGAGAAATTTAGAGGCATTGTTAGTCATCGTTTTGGAATAGAAAACAACTTGCTTATTGGGTGATAGTTTAAAACATCCTGGTTAGGTTCAGACTAATGAATGGGGATGACATACGAAACTTTCCAAACGCTGAGAAAAATACGCTATAAGCATTAAATACTAAAGTAAATGGAGCAAAAGCACAATTTTTCACCTTCATACAACATCAAAATTCCTTCAATACAAGGAGTCGATATTGACCGAATTGATCGATGGGATTGCACCGACTGAAAAAAATTAGGAAAGAAGTTTGAGATTGTAGAGAGACCGCTCGAAGTTGACTGGAAATATTGCATGCAGTTAGGAATACCATTTGAGCGATTGGTCCAAATCCACGCTTTAGGCATGCATTACACTTGTAATCAACACTTTGTAATCAAAAGGCTGTTTACTATTTTAATCCGATTACTCTGCAATCAGATTACATTGTAATTAAAATATTGATTAGTTTGTAACCATTTCCTGAAGAAAGGAGACCCTCTGAGTTGTGGCAACTACAGAGGCATCAGTCTTCTTAACATCGCATACAAGATCTTTTCTGCTGTATTGTGTGAACGCCTGAAGCCGTTTGTCAACAATCTGTTAGGCACATATCAGTGTTACTTGAGGCCAGGAAAGTCCACCATCGATCAAATATTCACACTGCGGCAGATCTTGGAGAAAACCCAGGAATTCCAAATCGATACACACCACCTCTTCATCGATTTCAAGGGCGCGTATGACCGCATCTATAGAGACGAGCTATATAGCGCAATGTCTAGTTTTGGCATCCCTGCCAAGCTCATTAGTCTGTGCTGGATGATGATGGAAAACTAACGCTGTTCCATCAAGGTCGGCAAAGACCTCACCGACCCCTTTGATGTCAAAAAAGGATTTAGACAGCGACGCGCTGTCATGCGACTTCTTTAACATCATACTTGAGAGAATTGTGCAGAACTCTCGCGCCAACACCAGAGGTACAATCTTTCAAAAGTCCGTTCAACTACTCGCATACGCAGACGACATTGACATAATCGGTAGAACAAAGCGTGATGTCAGTGAAGCCTTCGTGAGTATTGGGACGGAAGCGGCGAATATGGGTTTAGCAGTCAATTAGGGCAAAACCAAGTATATGCTGTCATCAAGAAAAGACACCCAACACCGACGTCTTGGACAAAACATCACAATCGACAGCTATAACTTTGAGGTAGTTAGGGACTTTGTCTAACTGGGTTCCGCTATCAATTCAGACAATGACACCAGCGCTGAAATCAAGCAAAGGATAACTCTTGCCAATCGCTGTTTCTTTGGGCTAAGAAGGCAATTGAGTAGCAAAGCCCTCTCTCGAGCAACTAAAGTGTCCATGTATAAGACCCTCATAATCCCAGTCCTGCTTTACGGTGCAGAAGCATGGACCCTGTCAAAGGCGGATGAAAACACTTTAGGCTGCTTCGAGAGGAAAATTCTTCGAACGATTTACGGTCCCGTCTGCATAGACGGAGAGTAGAGGAGGAGATATAACATCGAACTGTACGGGCTGTACAGCGATACCGACCTAGCCAAAAGAGTAAAAACACAACGTCTACGATGGCTGGGTCATCTAGAGCGGATGGACACCAACGCCCCGGCCCGGAAAATGTTCGAATCCACACCGCAGGGACGGCGCGGTAGAGGAGCACCGAGACTCAGGTAGCGCACGCAAGTGGAAGGGGACCTCAACCAACTTCGCGTGCGAAACTGGAGGCGGCTAGCTAGACACAGAGCTGGCTGGCGAAGTTTGTTGGCTGAGGCCCAGGTCCACCCCGGACTGTAGCGCCACCTTAAGTAAGTAAGTAAGTTTGTAACCATGATAATATTGAAATCAATGTTTTGATTAGAAGGTAATCGTGATGACTTTACTTACTTACTTACTTAAGGTGGCGCTACAGTCCGGGGTGGACCTGGTAATACTTGGTGATGACTTTAGTAATAGGATAACAATAATCAAAAGGGAATCGATTGTTTTGTAGTCAAAATTGCTCAATTCTGATACCTGGTCTCCGAAACATGATAAAAAGGTTCAGTCAGCTGGGAAAAAATGGAAACGTTGTTTTGGGATAACCAAGGCATAATTTTTGTCGCTTATTCCATAAGGGGAAAAATTATCACAGGAAGTTTCTGGATCTTTTACTATTGAATTGTCTAAGACAAAAGAGCTGCAAGGAATGTGGCAAATACAGTTCAATGTTCTTTTATGGAGAAGTGATCATTAAACTTTAGCAAATAGCTACAACATGGCATCGATAAGGTTGAAGTGTCTTGAAAGGAAAAATTTTTAAAGAACCAGATTTATCAATCTTAGGCCAGGGACACAAGGCGATAGAAAAACGAGCGACTTATTGCTGATAGTAGACAACACACGATTGCAGCTACGACAATTAGTCGCGAGACTCGATTTGTGACAAATTTCCGAATTGCGACTCAAGGCACACGGCATAAAATTTAATTTCTTTTTTTAACTATAAAAATTATTGTTTCCACCACAGTCTACAGGAATCACACGGAAACTGAATGTTTGTGTGCTGCTTTTAACAATGAAAATTTAATTGCAAGTGGTTCCTTTACGTTAGAGGTAATTTAAAAATTAACTGGACATTGATAGTTGTTTGGTGCGTTGTATGATGGATGAAGCAGTTAGTTACGTGTTTTATCTGAAGTTTTTTCCCTAATAATTGTGTACGTACTTGGAGGGATGATTCCGATTATTCAATGTGTTTTTTATAGCGTTTTAATAAGCCGAAATGATTGGTCCAATCATCAAAGCGTATCCTAAGTTCAAGCACTTGTTTTCCTTGCTGAAATAAAGAAATTCCAAGGGGCATCGAAAGTATAGCCCCAAAGCAGACATTTAAGACGCGCGTTCTTCTATGTATCGAACCGAGGAGTCATTTAAACGCTGATCCCAAGCAGGCATTCCGTGCCGGAATTTAGCATCAAGACTTTACGTGCAACAATAGTTTCGATTTATGCTTCTAGCTAATTTAACGCAGCTTACAACTTAGGTTAACTGGTTCAATCTTTATCGGCAACTCAATGTTCAACAGGATTGACAGATTTTGCGTTTTACGGTTTTTAAGACTGTTTACAAAGCCCCCGTGGGCGCCTTCCGCCTTAATTGCTAGTGAATTACAACATAACATAAATTTGACAAAATAGAGACATTCCTTTTAACAGTTGATCAGATCCTTCCTTAACAGTAATTAAGGACGTATTCCACTTTGTATTAAAGGAGATACGTGAATATAAAAACATTTTTTAATAACTTACCTCTTTATTTTTGCAGACGTCACCTGATCCAGGAAAAGAAACATGTTTTTTAAACAAAGGATGCATGAAACGGGCGAAGCATTGGCTTATCGTGCTCTTGAAATAGACGGTTCACGACCAAGTTCGTAGAAATCGCGCCCGCGAATCTTTTCCAACCAAGTTCGGAACAATGGACAGCAACCGTTATAAGAAATCGATTCGTTTGCAGGTGTGTGATGGGACAAATTTATCGAATTCTCATCAAACCGCACTGAAGTGTACAAAACTATTCAAATATAATATGTTATTTTAATATTAAGACATTCGGAACGTTGAACAATAATAGAAAACTGCGTCGGTTTTGAAAGTTATAATAAAAACAAATCTACATTTTTTTATGTTCGCTTTTTGCCTCGGACGACAACAACTTTGAATTTTCCAACGAGTACGAATACGAATGTAGGAACAAAACGGAAAATAACAAAAATGGAAGTCAGCAGAAGTTCGAGAATGCAGTCGCGCCACGTTGCTTTGAAAAATAACAATCGAAAGAGAGTTGCCATGTAACTAGTATTTTATTAACAGTCTGTTACGCTGGATATCTCTTTTCATGTCCTGAATATAACGGGTGATTTTTTAAGAGGTTGAGAACTTTTTAAAAAAAAAAAAACACAAAAAATTCGAAAAAATTAATGAAATATTTATTTGAATCGATAGTTTGAACCTTGCAATTTAATGTTTAAAGATAATTTCATGTAAATGTTGACCGCGGCTGCGTCTCAGGTAGCCCATCCGCTGAGTCCAATTTTGGCATACTCTTTCACACATATCGGCCGGTATCTCACGAATGAATGCATGGATGTTGGCTTCCAATCGACATTTCGCGGTCTTCTGTCACACTAGCTGATACGGCCGCAATATTTTCTTCACTATGCACAGTACGTAAACGTGTTGGTGGTTTAATGTCCAACAAAGTAAATTTGGTGCGAAATTTGGTCACAATCTTCCGAATAGACTGCTCAGAAGGTCGAGAATTGTAAGACGATCCATGGTTAAATTGCAAACCAAACTGAAGCTGTTTGACAGTGACACAAGGTACTAAACACACGTCAGCTGTCAAAACCAGTGTTGCCAAAACCAAACCAGCTAAAAAATCACCCTTTATAACATATTATGTCTGCACCTAATTTTGTGAAATTAGTGTAAAGACGCGTTGTCACAAGGAACAGGAACAGAAACAGAAACAGAATTTCATACATTAGCAACGTAAAAAGCATTCAGCGAATTCAGGTTTCAGTTGCTAACGTATGGGATTCTGTTTCTGTTCCTGTTTTACGTTGCTTGCGACAATGCGCTTTAAGTTGCTGTATGTTTTATTAGAGTTGGACTGGTCTTTGGACAAAAATCGGGAACTGAAAGACATTGACACAGAAAAATATAATTCTACAAATGCAAATTGACAACAATGACTAAACTGACATAAAGCGGTTAGTATTTTAGAAGAAAAGTGAAGCATAAATTACTCCTGGCATTCAATTTCGGAATATGTGAATACACATCAACGGCTAGCTGTTGTTATCATCCTATTGGTCAAACAAGTACGAAAATTAATATAAAAATAAGGGAACGATATTTTCCTTCTTATTTGCTTTTTGTAAAAGGGCAAACGATTTTATTAACAAACCATGTTGATAACTCACACGGAAAAACGCGAATTCATTCATCGACAGCAGGTCAACTTTGAAGTCTGTGTTGACAGCTATAGCTATAGGTCACATATTCCAAATTTGACCCACCAGGTATCGCATTCTGACTTTTCCAATCGTCAATTTGATCCTACCATCGTCACCTGAATAAAAGACTAGTTTTTTCACGATCCCCACCTCCGCAAGAGTCTGTAAAACCCTCCGAGAGTAACTGACGGAAAAGGCGACACTCTCTTGGTCTGATTCGTCGGGCGTACGCAGAATCGTAGACTATTTAAGACCGAAAAGGCTTCACTGGCGTTAGTAGAGTATACCACTGCTCCGCGCCGTTTTTTCTCTCTCATGGATTGCGTGTGTTAGTGCGCACGATATGTCAGCGCGTTTACCGTACCCAATCCTTACTGAATTCGCGGCTTTTTCCTATTGCTTGTGGGTCGGGTTTTCCATTCTTTCCCTTGATTCTGGTACGCAAAAGGAAGCCCCTTTGTTGTGCAAAAGCAAACAAAAATGTTTCATACATTTCAAACAAGTTTTATTTGTTCTTATTTTCTTAAATAAGTACCAACATACATTCTTTGACCAGTGTTGTTAGCTGTTGAAGGTATTGCTAATGAACAAAATATGCATTTTTTTGTTGCTCCTGTTAGATTAAGTAAATTCTATTTTGTTATACATTATATTACATACGGTAATTAAAATAAATACTTTCAGCTTTCAATGAATTTTTCCGCTCGAAGGACTTCCTTTCATTGCACCGCTACTTCATTTTAAGCTTCGAAAGCGAAACTATCGCGCGACCAGTGGATACAATTAAGTTCCCAAATACATCCATGCTCATTCGCATTCACTGTACTCTCTCTAGCAGATGGCTTGTACATCTAAAAAAAAAAAACTAAAAATGGCGAAAAAGGGAATGGATTCGGTTAGGAAATCTTCATTTGCTTGGGACATGACCCAGAATTCTTTGTTGGGTAGAGTTTTTTACAGTGGCCTAAGTTGATGTGATGTTTCTCTCTCTTTCAAGGTTTGATTGCACGATTGGCCCCTAAACGTGCTCAATATTTACTGAATTCGCGCACTTATCCCCCTTTTCTGCACCATCATATTGTAGTCGGGCGTCACCGCAAAGTGTTCTCTGTTGCATTCGACATCGTCCTTCCTTTTCTACTCTGCTGTCTATTTCTTTCAGTAACGACATGATTCTTCCACTCAAGGGTAGTACACGCCCAGAAAAATGAGTCACGGAAAGACGGATCCTTTCTCCTTCAAATTGTTGTAGAATTTTTAAGACGGAAAAGGCTGCACTGGCGTTAGTAGAGTGTAACATGTTCCTCACCGTTTTCACTCTCCCAAGGTTTGAGTGTGGGAGTGCTCACGATTTTTGAGTGATCAATCCTTACCAAATTTGCGACTTCAAGTCTTTACTAAAAAGTAGCAAAAACTAAAAAGAAGCGAAAAATCATATTATTTAAAATCAGTTTAAAAAATTGGCGCCGCGTCGTGATGCAATGTGTTAGGCTTTGTCATAATAAAACATGGACTGCAAGTTGGTGTCTCCGCTCATAAAAAACCTTCCACAAAAATAGTACCCTGATGTGTACCGCTGTTTAGAAGCGGTAGTGAGTTGCAGAAGAGTTTCCCATTGAAAGTGTTTCCAAATTGGAAAACGGGCACCAAACAGCGCGAGTTTCTACGTGTTTGAGTGGCCCCACTACGTTATAACGACGTTGGGCACTAGCAGTCCATATTTTTTCAATTGTTTCATGGCTGTTTCACATAAAGAGCGAGAGAGCGAGCGATGGTTTTGGGCCAGCTGTCAAATGAATGCATGGGGTAGTTCACAAAACCGGGGTGATCGCTGTCTCGCTCGCCGGGCTTTTCAAAATATTGAAAAACACTCGCCGAGGTCAACGATTATTCTGTCAATGGCTGTTGTGAGTTATGACACGCTGTTGAATGGAGTTTTTTTCGAAGCTTATAGGTACTTGTTGGGGTGCCGTGGCGTAGTGGTTAGTGTGTGTGCTTACTACGCCGGAGGCTTGGGTTCGAATCCTGCCATTGTCACCTAAAAAAAAACGACTTGTTCTTTTTCACGGTCCCCACCCCCGCGAGGGTTTGACACGCCCTCCGAGAGTATCAATTGTCTAGCAAAACTTCTCAAAGTGCCAAAAATTGTAGGTCCCCTTGCATGTGCAGAAATCAACACACACAGCATAAATTGTTGAGAAGTTGGCCCTGGTTCATTTTGAGCTGTTGCGCCACTCTATTTATTTATTTATTTAATAGGTACTTTTTGGGACATATGAACCAAACATTTGAAATAAATTCGACAAATTTAAGTAATTTGTTTAGTTTTATCACTGTGCAGTCAAAATAGTCGCCGCGGTGTCTCGCTTTCATTGTGTATTAACAAACGATTTCTCTGGTCTCTCGTTGTCGTTGCCGCTCTCATGCTAAATGTAAAACGGCCATCAGGATACTATGCACAAAAGCACGAGGCCTGGGTTTGAATCTCAACTAGGACAATAAAAGATTTTTTACAGGAGGAAACAGGAGGCATCTTTTTTTAGAATAAAGAGGAAGGATGGATTTGAACCCAGACTACCAGCGTAGTAAGCACACACACTGACCTTACTGGTCCCTTTGCTCTTGCACCCGCTAATACTTAATAACCTAACTTGCTTTCTTAAGGTCGGGGTAGACCTGGGCCGGGGTAGACCTGGGCCTCAGCCAACAAACTTCGCAAGCCAGCTCTGTCTCCAGCTAGTCGTCTCTTGTTTCACACGCGAAGTTGTTTGAGGTCCCATTCCACTTGCGTGCGCTACCTGAGTCTCGGCGGTGCTTTGCACCGTCTCTGCACGGTTGACTAGAAGATTTTCCGAGATAGGGCGTTGATGTCCATCCACTCTAGGTAATCGCCAGCAATCGCAGCCGTTGTGTTTTGACTGTTCTAATTATTCGGGACCTTAAATCGTCCCAAGAATTTTGTTCTTGAAGCAGCCTAAAGTGTTTTCATCCGCTCTTGACAGGGTCCATGTTTCTGCACCGTAAAGCAGAACTGGGATGATGGCGGTCTTATGAAGGGACACTTTAGTTTCTTGAGAGAGGAATTTGCTACTCAATTGCCTTCTCAGCCCAAACAAGCAGCGATTGGCAAAAGTTATCCATCGTTTCATTTCAGCGCTGGCGTAATTGTCTGAGTTGATAGCGGAGCCCAGGAAGACAAAGTCCCTAACTACCTCTAAGCTATAGCTGCCGATGGTGATGTTTTGTCCGAGACGTCGGTGTAGGGTGTCTTTTCTTGATGACAGCATAAACTTGGTTTTGCCCTCGATGACTGCTAAACCGATATCCGCCGGTTCCGTCCCAATACTCACGAAGGGTTCACTGACATCACGCTTTGTTCTTCCAATTATGTCAATGTAGTCTGCGTGCGTATGCGAGTAATTGAATGGACTTTTGAAAGATTTTGCCTCTGGTGTTGGCGCGGAAGTTTTGCTCAATTCTTTTAAGTATGATGTTAAAAAAGTCACATCACAGCACGTCGCCTTGTCTAAATCCTTTTTTGACATAAAAGGGCTCAGAAAGGTCTTTACCAACAGACTGACGAGTTTGGCAGGAACGCCAAAACTACACATTGCTCTATTTATAAAAATAATTAAATAGAGTGGCGCAACAGCTCGAGGTGAACCAGGTCCAACTTCTCAACAATGTATGCTATGTGTGTTAATTTCTTCACATAACTACAAGGGGACCTAAAATTTTTTGCCGAATCCGAACGGCACTTTGAGAAGTTTTTCAAGACAAATGATACTCTCGGAAAGCTTGCCAGACCCACGCGCAGGTGGGTACCGTGAAAATGAACAACATTGCGCTATTTAGCTCGTCTCTATAGATGCTGTCATATGCGTCCTTGAAATCTATGAAAAGGTGGTGAGTATCGATTTGGAATTCCTGGGTTTTCTCCTAGATCTGTCGCAGTGTGAATACTTGATCGATGCTGGTCTTTCCTGACTGACATCACACGTACCTATTATATTGTTGACAAACGGTTTCAGGCGTTCACACAGTACAGCAGCAAAGATCTTATATGCGATGTTAAGAAGACTGATTCCTCTGTAGTTGGAACATTTCCGAGGGTCTCCTTTCTTGAGGATCGGGCAAACAATGTTGAAATTTCATTTGTTGAATGGTTTGTTCTGCCTGACAGCGGTATTTGATAGAAATGGTTTTTACTAAATTCCCAAATAAGGTAGGTAAATAATAAATTATTTACTTGTGGTTAAAATAGAAGAATAAATGCTTTGGCGCAATTGTTCCAGTTGAGTACTCTCAACTTGAGCGCTCCCATGCATGAATTCGTTTTTTTTTTTACTACTATCCGATGGAGCACTCAGACACAACTACTGGTTCATTGTACTACCATGCAGACACCTTACATTAATGTATTTAGTTTACCCGTCTTTCGAAGAAAGATGAGAAGGAGCTTCAGTGATGAAGAGCTTAGGTGTTCGGCACTCACCAAGTCAGCCCCAAAGATCCGCCACCTGATGCGAGCAAAGGCGGGACAACTACAGGGAAAGTGTTCCGCTGTATCGTCGTCCTCTCGACAGGCAAGACAGGTGGTGGTTTCGCTTAAGCCTAACACATTCAAGTGTCTAGCAAAAGCTTGGTGGCCGGTAAGGACGCCTACAAGAAGTCTGCAATCGATTCTCCTAAGAATCGGTTCACAAGAGGTTTCCTCAGGACCCGAACCTGTCTGGCAAGCTCATCAGAGATCTCATTTCCCTGGATACCAGTGTGACCTGGAACCCAAACAAGATTCAATGCATTTAGCCTTCCGACTAAGTTCAACGAATTCTTGAGTTCGAGCACTATCTTGGACAAGGTAAGAGGGTTGAGCAACGCATTTAGAGCGGCTTGGCTGTCACTGCAAACGCATATGCTTCTTGCCCTCCACCTGTTAGTCACAATATAGCGCATAGCCATTAGGGGGTAGTGGAGTCTAATGTTCTCGCTTTCCACAAAGACTTCAGCACCAGACCCCTGTCCGGTTTTGGAGCCATCCATGAAAATACGATGGCATTCTTTCCCGGGCTCAGAGTCTGGCCGAAGCCATTCCATTACCTTAGGAAAGTTGACTTGGTAATTTTGTCGCAAAAGGATTTCTGGGGTCATTGCGTCAGAGGGCATGTCCATAAGACAGGGTCAAAGGACAATTCTCGAACAAGTTCTTCAAAATTCCAATGCGTGTGGTACCAAAAACCACCTCTCTTTAAGCGAAAGATGGTTTTCAGCGTACACCCCATGATAAATATATCAAGGGGGGGAGGTTCATCAAAACATCTAGAGCAGAGCCCGGCGTGCTAGGGAAGGCCCCTGTGCAGCCAAGACAAGCCGTTCTTTGGAGTTTGGCAAAAGAGGCAGTAACATGTTTCCGCAAAAGCCTGTTCCACCAAACAACCGATGCGTATGAGAGGAGTGGTCTAACCATGGCAGTATAGATCCAGAGGACCCTTTTCGGAGATAAGCCCCATGTCTTGCCAAAAGCGCCTCTGCACTGCCAGAAGGTGGACAATGATTTTTCGGTTTTGGATTCAACATGCTTGGACCATAGAAGTTTTCTATCAAGGATTACTCCCAGATGTTTGACTTCATCGGATATCGGGATAGTGACACCTTTAAGCACTAGTTGAGTCAGACCAGTGACCTTCCTCCTTCTCGTAAAGAGAACAACCGTAGTTTTAAGAGGATTCACTGAAAGCCCATTCCTAGTGCACCAATCATCGATCAAGTCCAGGGATCTCTGCGCCTGAGAGCACACAGTCCCTAAGTTTGAGCCGACAGAAAGAACGGCGACATCATCCGCGTAGGCTTGTGTGTAGGTTCCAGGAAGGTTGAGAGCCGATAGTAGAGAGTCTGCAACCATGCACCATAAAAGGGGAGACAGAACACCACCTTGCGGGCAGCCCTTGTTTACCCCAGTTATGACGCACTTGCCACAATCTGCTTCGGTTATCAGCGTCCTGTTCATTAGCATTGCCCTAATCCATTGAACTAATGTTTCATCTACACCATGTTGTCTGGCTGAGTTGCACATGCTATCAAACGTCGCGTTATCAAAAGCACCCTCAATATCAACGAAAACGCCCAGCACGTATTTCTTCTGGTCAAGAGCACATTCAATCCTACCAACAAGGTTTTGAAGCGCAGTTTCGAAGGATTTTCCGCGCTGATAAGCGTGTTGCATCTCAGAAAGAGGGTGCAAACGAAGAGCAAGCTTGCGCACGCGCAGCTCAACCAGTCTCTCTAAGCTTTTCAGCAGGAAGGAAGACAGACTTATGGGTCTGAAGCTTTTGGCTAGGCTATAGTCTGACTTACCAGGTTTTGGTATGAAAACGACTTTAACCATACGCCAAAGGGTGGGTATGTAAGCCAAGACAAGGCTCGCAGTGAAAATTCTTTTCAACGTGGTAGATTCCATCTGGACCAAGTGACTTAAAGCTCTCAAAAGATGCAATAGCATATTTGATAGCGTCATCAGTCACCACTCTAGATGCAATGTACCAGTTAAGCCGCGTTGTGTTCGCTGGTTCTGCAGTGGCCACCGTTGCCGGTACCACTGAAGAGCACGTGGTGACCTGATTTCCCGGGAAGTGAGTCTCAAGAAGAAGACTGTAGGTCTCCGCCTTGGTCTCAGTGTAGGTGCCATCAGGTTTGAGTATTGAAGCGAGTCTGCTTGGTCTGTTCCTCTGAAGAACTTTCACAAGCCTACTAGTTTCACTTAGAGATTCGATCTCGTCACAAAATTTTTTATAAGAGTAATTTTTTGACCTGCGAATAAGTCTCTTAAAATCCTTTTGCCTTGATCGACATAGATTCCAGTCTTCTACTAATTTGGTTTTTAAGGACTGATTCAGGAGCTTCCTGGTCTCCTTGCGAAGACGCTGCAGTTCGGCATTCCACCAAGGTACCGATTTTCTACGGAGGTTTTTCGTAACTGGGCACGCGAGTTCAAAACAACGGGTAAGGATGCTGTTCAGATTTTGAGCAGACATCTCTTCCCCTTGTCGTGAACTCAGTTTAAGTGGAACTTGAACAGAGTGGCCAAGCTCCTCTCTAAACTGTGGCCAATTCGTTTTTCTCGGATTTCTCCTCTCTTGCAAAGGTAGAACTTCGCAATTGATTTGAAATTCGATGTATCTGTGATCTGACAGGGTGCTATCTGGCGATACCCTCCATTTTGCGATAGTCCTTGAAAACTTGTTGGACAGGGTAAGGTCAATTACCTGCTGTCTCCTGGCGGTAACAAAAGTGGGTCTGTGACCCAAATTATTGATGGTAATGTCAGACGATAAGATGAATTCCAAAAGACGATCTCCTCTTGCGTTACATTTGCTGCTGCCCCAGACAGTATTCTGAGCATTAGCATCGCAGCACAAGACGAGACCCAATCTTTTGGATTCACAATAATCTAGAAGCTCAACAACTGCCTTTGGTGGAGGAGGAGTCAAAGAGTCATAGGGGAAGTAGGCCGAGGCAACGACAAAGGTTTCCCATTTGCCGTTTGCATGGCAGGGAATAGAGGCAGCAACCAGATCTTGGGCACAAAACCTTTCGATCGTGACGGCCTCTAAGGATTTGGATGCGATAAGACAAGTCCTAGGTCTTTCGGACTTCTTATCGTAAAGAATGTCGTGTGAAGCACTCAACCCACCAAGACCACAGATGTTACCTTTCTACACCCATGGTTCCTGGATGGATGTTATGCATGTTTTTGTACTACAGGCCGCAAGCCTGCTATTTAGAAGAGCAGTAGAGGCCTTGCCGTGCTGTAGGTTAATCTGAGTAAACATTATGGATGTAGACTCAGGGTTTCGTACACTATTAGCGCTGTTTGGCATTGAAACGGAATGGAAAGTGAATCCTACCAAAATGCAGATAGGGACGCATGTTGTATCTAGATTCAATGACCTTGGCAGAAGCCATGTCCATGCCCACGACCAAACAACTACCATCTTCATTAAGACGATTTTTTTTTTGGTCTGTGCGAACGGACAATCCAGGCTTTTGTGTCGAGGCCAGAATTCTGGGCTCGCAAACGCTTCAGCACATCCGCCGTTTTCCCCAGTTTCCCAGGGATCCAGCAGACGGCTCGCGTTAGCTTGGGTGGCTTGTAGACCTCAAAAGTTGAGGTCCCAAGGGGAGGGATTTTCGGCACCATACTGCATAGCCATTCAGAGGTTTGCTGCGATGAGGTCTTCACCCAAAAGGTTCCGTCCTTCAAACCACAGCTCTCCACCTGAATGCAAGCATTAGTTGCCTCAGCAAGTTCTACTAGTCGAGTTTTGCAGTGTTCGCACTCCGCAGCACTCAAACTGTTGTCATAACCTGCTTTCCCAATTTGAACTGCTAAGGAGGAGACAGCAGCATTCCGATAAGAACGCCTCTGATCCCCCACCTTAGCTGTCGTGCGTTCAAAAGGTTTTCCAGGTTCAGTGGCACACTGACCTTCAGCACCGCCCGCGTCGACACAGTTCTGTCCACTAGTGCTGCAGCCTGTTAAGGTCACATCACCAGCATCCATCACCAGTGCACGGGCAGCACTGACGGTTTGTGCGCTTCCTGGACTCATGCCCGTGGGAGTGCTCGCGACGTCCGGTTTCGATCCGCCAGCACTGCACCCTTCAATGGGAGAGGCACCAGCTTCACTCGGAGACCGGGCGCAAGCAGACACAAGGGCCTGAGGGGTTGCGTTACTCGTAATGAGCTTGGGTTTTTTCTTGCTTTTCGGTTTAGCAGAAGAGGAGGCGATGTCTGATGTAGAGGACTGATTTCCTTCAGTTGGTGAGACTTCCAGCGACCTGTCCCGCTTCATGGAAATCGCCGAAGAGCCGACCGGACTAGCAGCGCCTTCAGCCCGTAAAGCTTCTTTGCGTGACTTATCGATCTGCCGCTTCCTTTTCCTCTTCCGCCGACCCTTAGTTTGGCTCACCTCAGAGCCCGCCTCTTCTGAAACCCCTTCAACTACAAGGGTATTCCGAGTCGTCGCGTCAGTAGGAGTGCACTGGGTAGCAGCCTCACTCATGCTCAGATTTCCGAGCGAGTCGGATACCGAGCTACAAGAGTCGGAGGGTATATCAAAAATGAATGTTGGGGCCTCCAAAATCCGTGCCCCGACCGCAGTCGAAAAGACTGCGGGTGGATTTTGGCTATCGCCGATACCACCTGGAGTAGAAACATCCTTTAGGTTGTCCATTCATTATGATTTGTGAGTTTTTACTACTTCTCCTGTAGGTTAGAGTACACTAACAGTTGGATGGAGGGGGAAGGAAGAAAGGGATGAGAGGGATGCGTGGAAAGGGTTGATTCCGGGGTTTGGATTTGTCCCCGAAAAACAAACTAGGGTCCGCGGGGGTCGTCAAGCCCGTCACCTCACCTAAGCGAAGTGCCCTTGCGGGCACATCAAGGGATTGATTACACTTTTAATGTTTGACATCTCACGAGCGGAAAAGATTAAAGGAAGGGGAAAAGAAGGAGAGGTACCAGTGCACTCTTGATTTGAATAGTTGAGGGTTGTATTGCGCAGGAAAGACCGATCGTGGCAGGACATTCCACATTCGCGTAGTACGGCTTATAAAACAATCTCTAAACTTTACTGTACGTCCAAAAGTGGCCTAAAGGGTGAACTGATGTGCATTCGATCTCTGGCGACTATCACGGTTGAATATATTTAGGGGCGGAATGCAATTGGCTATTGGAATGCAGTGGAACACTGTTTTTAGAAAAAACGATAAAACAATGACAGGCAAGAGACATTGCGTCGATGTTCCAGTGAGTCAATAGACTGTACAATATTTCTGTCACCGATAAGTTTTATCGCACGTTTTTGTATCATATCTAGCAGGTGCAGTGCGGTTTTAGGAGCACCAGCCCAGACATGAGAATTATATTCCAATTTAATGGGAAATGCGCTGCAAGTAGATTTGCTTTGTCAAAAGAGGTGACAGCTGGAATGTCATTGTAAACGAGTGTGGGGATGGAAGCAGAGGCACATTTTTTCACATTTCTTACAAAAGACCAAAAGTTTTTGCTACCCTTGGGACAACGTAGAACTTTCTGGCTCAGCTTTTAATCGTAAAGGAACTTAACGCGGCGAATATGAGCATTGCAATCATTTCTGGTTTATTTAAACTTTTTCCGGTTTACCTGCGTTGGATTGGCCTTATAGGACCGAAAACATAACTTCTTCAACCTAATCGCCTCTTTACAGCTCGAGTCATACAACGACTTCTCCTTAGGTTTGATGCTCTTAAGCCTGTTAGGGATAAAAGATCTCATACCTAGGAGAATGGTGTTAGTTATCATATCAGCAGCATCATCCACGTTGTTATCAAGAAAGCACAGGGACCAGTTGAAACCTCCGAAGAAGCTATTGAGGCCGTCCCAATTGGCTTTTTCGTACCACCAGGCAATAAGAATTTGGCTGATATGATGCAGTGGTCTGACGAGCCTAAGGGGGATAGTACATTTACAGTGTACTTAGGGATGGGAAGCTAAAAACAAGACCAGAGTATTGGCGGAGTGCTTATCAATGTCTGGTACGCGTGTAGGCTCGTTTACAAGTTGCGTCAGATTATTTAACGCAGCAAAGATCTCGACCCACCTTGGGCTGACGACAAAATAAAATTAAACATTTAACTGCAAAAAAAAGCTAAATGTGGCCAGGAATGAAGCAATTGTCAAATAAAGGTTTTATTTCTCTACTGGCTTATCAGTTTTTCAAATCCATCTAGCATTTATTACAATTTTGATTGCAAGTCAAATTAAGCAATTATGTCTTCAGTTCTTTGACAGTACCAATTTTAGGAGATAATATCACTAGTATTAAAGCAAATTTATGGAAATATGTATCAACCCAAAGGTTAAAGCATTCCAACCTCATTTAAGAGACTTCTTGACAGTTCAGAAACCAGAGCAATTCAAAGATATTTTTTTTGAGAAACGGATTTTTTGTTCAAGATGAACGAGGTGCCCCATGGGACTGCAGTTTCGGTTTTGAAAATATTTATGTACTTTTTTGCATTCGCTCCGTTCACCAAAAAGCCGTATGTTTATCCTTTGTGGACAGCCATTTGGCTTGGTGTCCTGTCCGTATTTCTCTGGGTGGTCTTTAACTGGTACAATCATTTAAAAGACGATTCGCTTCGAATGCTTATGGAAGCAATACTTTTTGTGGACCAAATCGTAGCGAGTATGATTGTTGTGTCGGAGGCGTTCGCCAAGCGCAAGCACTTTGCGACCATGGAGTCAGTCTTTATCGGTATTGTCCTGGAAATCAAAAGAAATCTTCACCAAAATGTGCAATTTCTTGACATGTGGAAAAGGATTGATACGAAGCTAGTGTTAATATGCGGAGTAAGATGTACATGCCTCGCACTTTCATTGTGGATAGAATTGCATGACCCCAGTATTAGGCCACTATTCTGGTATTCAGTTCTAGCAAAGGAATCTTTAAGGTTGCGCTCGACGCAAGTCATTACTACCCTGATGGTTGCCAGTGAAAGATTGACAGTTCTGGAAGAAGCGCTCCAAGATGCGGCTCTTCAAAACCAAGACCAAATCAAACAAGCTTTGTGGATGTCAAGTACGGACGAGGAATGCCGAAATGTAGTTGTACTGAGGAGAACTTATGACAAGTTTTATGACTTGTCGATTCTGTTAAACAGGTGCTTTGGATGGTCCATTCTAACGATTTCGACTTCATTTTTCTTCGAGTTCGTTTGCAATGCGTACAGGATATTTATGGGGATACAGAGGGGTGATTCATTTGCTTCGTTCGCGTTTCATGGTTGCGCGATTATTTCGTTGGCGTTATTAATGTCGTCGATGTGCTGGTATGCTCATCAGTGCCTTGAAAAGGTAAGTACATACCGAAATAATGGATGTTGTTATGTTTGTGCCTATGGGGTTCGTCGAATAAAACTCAATTTATATAATCACACAACAAAACAATTTATTCATGAAACAAAACTCATTTAAATTCAAATCACACGTAATTGAACTTCGTTATCTCAAATTTTTTTTTTCCGTGGGTAGGAAAAACCTTCATAGTCACTACGAGGACCGACCGCGCGTGCTCATAGTAGTGTGACATTCTTACTCACTAAAAAACCTCCCATTTTCCGTCAGACTACGACTAAGTTTCCTTAACAAGTAGTTCAAGCTTGTAGTAATCGCGTGTGGCAGGCTGCCTTCCAACGAAGGCACCTACAATACCGTCAATTTATGCGGTTTCATCTTATGCTGCTAGATCTAACGGTCTCATTCGTTGTAGTCGGCGCGTAAGATTTGTCTGATCCGAAGTTCGGATAATTTCATTGCTGCAATGTCCGCGAAGTCGAGTACTTACTTTGCGAGCAAAGTTTGTCACCTCATCAGTCACGGTTGCGATTCCTAAATCTCGGTGTAGATCGCTATTTCTTATGTACCATGGAGCATTAACGATTGCTCTGAGTGTCTTATTTTGAAAAGTTTCCAAAATAGATATATTGCTTGGTTTAGTACAACCCCATAATTGTATACCGTACGTCCAAGATGGTTTTAGTACTTGCTTATACAAAAGCAGTTTGTTATATATGCTTAGTTTCGAAAATCTTCCGATAAGCCAAATTAAAAGCGCTGAAGTTTCCCTGTTGATAATTCAACTGTAGTATCAATAGCGAAGAATAGCAGTGTCGTCAGCGAACGTAGCTTAAATTCATCGTGGGGTATGTCTCTTGTATAAAGCAAAAATAATATTGGGCCGAGAACTCTTCCTTGCAGGACACCGGCATTTATCTCTTTGAATTCCGAGTACTCATTTTCGTACCTTACGCGAAAGATTCTGTCTTCAAGGTAAGACTCTAAGGTTCTATAGAGTTTTTCTGGTAAGTTTAGCCTTAACTTGTACTTCAGGCCTTCGTGCCATACCTTGTCGAAGGCTTGCGATACGTCGAGAAAAGCGCCAGTACATATCTTTTTCGCTTCCAAAGCTTTTTCGATTTCGTTTGTTATTCGATAGACCTGGTCGATTGTTGAATGCTTTTTTCTAAATCCGAATTGGTGATCCGGAATCAATCGTCTTTCTTCAATGATTGGTTGCAATCTTTTAAGCAACAGTTTCACGAATACCTTAGATATTATCGGCAGTAGCGAAATAGGTCTGTATGACTTTTTGTCGTTCGGACATTTTCCTGGTTTCGGGACCATTATCACCTCGGCCACTTTCCATTGCCTTGGAACGTATAAAATTCTCATGGAGGCGTTAATGTTATAGAGTAGCTTGACCAAAGCTTTTTTCGGTAGCTCCTTTAGAATTTCGCTAGTAATTAAGTCGTAGCCAGGGGCTTTGTTGTTCTTCAGATTATTTATCGTTTGACGAAGTTCATCCAATGAGCTCCTCGACCAACGGTTCCCCGTCAAACGGTTTGAATGTTTCTTCTAGGTAATCTGCAAATAAATCCGCTTTTTCTTTGTCTTCTCTTAACCATTCGCCGTTGGCTTTGCTCAATGGCGCAGAGTGTGCTGTAGGTTTTTTAACGGACTTGACTGCTTTCCAACGGGAGTAGTTCGAACCTATCGGCAGTCAAATTTTCGAGGTAAACAGTAGTCTCGCGACTTTAAAAATCTTGAAGTTCGTGCTTCAGTTTGTTAGAAAGGTGGTTCAAGATGGTCTTATCCGGGGGTTCTCGCGAACGTTGCCATCTCTTGCGCGCTCTCCTCTTTTCGCATATTAGCTCTTCTATTTCTTGTGGATATATTGTTCCGCTGTTGGATTGTTCGGATCTCCGAAAAGAAGTGTTATTCCACGCAGCGCTCTGAATAACTCTCACGAGTTTTTCTATCTCGTCTTCTATTTCAAGTGGCGTTTTGAGTGGTACATTCAAAGCTATGTTTTCTTTACAGTATTTTCTAAAGCCGTCCCAGTCGGTATTATTGTTACTTAATCTAGGCGCTCTTTCCTTTTTCACTAGGCTTCCGCCGATTTTCAAAAGAACTGCCGAGTGATCTGAAAAGAGACAAAGTGTTCTTCTACGTTTGTAAGGTAACGAGGTACCCCCTTGGCGATGAAGAAGTCAACAAGGTCAGGTATTTTATTTCTATCGGTTGGCCAATATGTTGGCTTTCCCGTCGATAAGAAGACCACGCCGCGTTTTGTACTTGCTTTAAAGAGGACTCTGCCTCTTGTTGAATTGCACCGTGAGCCCCAAAAAGTATTTTTCGCGTTAAAGTCTCCGCCGAAGATAAAGTTTGTCCCAAGTGAGTCAAAGAGGGAAGTAAGATCTTCATCAGCCAGGCGATACTGCGGAGGAAAATAGCTCGACGCGATGTTATAATCTAAGTGCCTCAATTTCACGGAGATTGAGCTTATTTGCATGGAATCCAGTTCTATTTCTGCGTTTTTGGAGTGCTTAATGCAGTCTTAGAGAGAGGATCCGCCTCTCGAATTTTCTGAAGGATGATGCGCGTGATAGTCGATGTAACCTTTTATTTTGGGTGCCGAACCTTTTTTAAAGTGGGTTTCCGAAATCAGGCATATGTCTACATTATTCTTCCGTAGGAATACTTCTAGTTCGTCAATTTTTTGCAAAAGGCCGTTTGCATTCCATGTAATAATTTTGATTGACTTTCCCATATTCATGATTGTTTGTTATATGTTTTTCGAGGCTTAAACTCGAGCTCGCTTAATTTGTTAAATATTACTTGATTTACTTTCGTTTGTTGCTCAAGCTTTTCTAAAATCATAAGTAGAATTTGAGAGACCGAATCTGGTGCGGCCGATTGTTACTTACTTTCATCTGAAGCGACTTGAGCGTACGATCTTGGACCACGAAGTGTGGATTTTCCGGCTGAACTTGGACCAGCGACGTTTTCTTGTGCTGTTTGAACCTTTTCTTTAACCAATCCCGTACCATTGGTCGACTTAGGTTTTAGTGGGCTTTAGTAGGTTTTAGGGTTGGACCCGTTAGGGTTGGCCGTTTTTGTAACTCTATGGCGATATCGCATTTTCGGTAGCTCGCTGGGTGACTTCCGCTACAATTGGCGCAAACCGCTGGAGCCTAACTGCTGACATTGCAATCTGTCGAAAGATGTTCACCGGCGCATTTAACGCATCGCGGTTCTTTTTGGCAGTATGCTTGCGTGTGTCGGAAGCCTTGGCATCGCTTGCATTGAGGTACTAGTCTGTTGCCCTTCCGCTTGGGCTCGATTTTGACCTTAATGTTAAGGATTGCTTTTGTTTTGTAAATCTCGCTTATGTTCTCAGTTCTATCAAAAGATAGCATGAAAATTGGCAGACCGCGCCTGACAACAGCAGAATCTTTACCATCGCCGGACGTTGCTTCTCTTTCTTTATTATGTTCACGGACCCCAACGACATTTTTTGCAGGTGGTCGACGGTTTTTTTCTTGGGTTTTTGCTGTCGTTTTTTTGGCACGACTGATGTTTCTTCTTTCTGCTCCACGGTTTCTACTTTAGGTGAAGAACCAGCTTTTCGCTTCTTGGTAAGCCTTTTCTTGAAGACCGGATTCGTTTCGCGTGCAAGCTCTTCCTCGTCCGTCTGGTATTCGAATTGGCGTTTCGGTGTATCCTCACATTCTGTAGTACGGGGATTCCTCAAAGCTTCGTTTTCTTTACGTAATGAATCTACTTCACTTTTAAGTTCATGGTAGGGACGTTCCATTTCATTAAGCTTAGCGCGGAGTTCATTGTTTTTCGCTTCAAAGCATTTAATTTTCGCTGAGTCCTGATTAACCGGCGGACTTCCTTTCCCGGAGACGTTCGATCCAGCTGGTGGAGATCGATTTACCCTTGATCTTTTCAAAAAGGGATTCATAAGCAATAAATGGCTCTCCCCAGTATCCGTAGAGCCTACCTCCGAGGAGGATGGATTTGCCAGTGAAACTGGATTGCCACCTGGGGTAATAATATCTTTTGTTTTGTCCATTGCATATTTTGTATGCGCTACGCGCTCGGCATACGGAGGGTGGCATGCCTCTTACGACAGGCATGCCTTACCTCGGGTATAACCCCTACCCGAAGGGGGCGGTTAGGGTTATCTCAAAATGCAACACTTTATTTCAATTCGATCACTTTTTACTTTACTATCTCGCCCAAGCCTGTCATTCGTGTTTTCATACAAAGTCACCGTGTTCTCGCCTTTTCCAATCTGGTAATTTCCCATTGGTACTTTTCCGCTGAATTCGATGGAAGGGAAAATTTTCGATATCGAAATTCGAACTTCGAATATCAGTGTTCTTAAAGTAAATCAATGGGTGCATTCAGCGACTCCTGCATGTCTTTTTATGTCTTGTCGCCACATTACAATATAAACAATTTTTTTTTAACTTGAATGAATTGACGAAAAAAAGACGCAAATAATTTATGTGTATTTTTGCGACACTACTTCTAATAAATGACCCAAACACTGACAAACCCAAAGGTCAAGAGATTTGGCAAATGTTAGCCTTTGTCAATGTCAATCCAATGTCCTGAACCAAAGGAGCTATGCTTTTTTATGGAAGGGAAACTCGGGAACGATTAGGAAGAAGAATTAATTCAACCTTCTATAAGAAGAACTCTGTAGAAACTCTGAACTACCAACTCTTCTCTAACAGAGGTATAGCAGTGTCATGGATACAAAGATTCGTTGGAATATTGGTTTCACCTTAAAAACCTTGCCAATGACACGGCTACCCTTGCTTGCCATGAGGTAGAAGGCACCTCTGGTGTTCTGCGGCATTCTTCTGTGATATTTTTCGTTAAAGAATTTACATGCAGCCTGACCCGCTAATATCTCCAGGCAAGTTTCCTCGCCAATCGTCGCGACGCATTACTGGTTCACTTGCAGTTTTAGGTGGCTTTTATAGGACAAAGCTTGAAAGCAACCAACTATAGAAGCAGTCCTACCATAGTAAACGGCAAAAATTTACTTTACCCCGCCATAACCGATTTGCTTCAAAATTTTGTAATCGGTGCAATGTAGTGCACTGAGTTCGAATCTGCCATTTAAAAATGTCAAGCATATTATAGAATCAATAAGACGCAGGTGTGGAATATTTCATGTCCAAAAATGTATTCAGGATTTTATCTTAGCTGAAAAAGGGAGAGGGAGTGACTTTAGCTCAAATAATTAATCAAGTGATTTGTCAATTTGATTGATTGATTGAGCGATTAAAAAAATACGTTGACTCTTTGAAATCCGGCAAACATTCAGTCAATCTTCAACCCCTGTTTATCGTGGTTCAAGACCTTTTTTTTTGGTCTATCAATATGATCATAGTGAACAAGCGCTTTGCTGATTTCATCATGTCTTTGTTGGACTTTTGGTTGCAGTTGTTTGCCTTGAAGCCTTTTACAACTGTTCGAATGCTCAATGAAATTTATATTGTCTCTTGGATAATTGTGTTAGCAACAATCCTTATCTTCATGTTTATTAACAACGAAATGCACGACGATTATACCATTGGTAGCCTTGTAAGTGGTGTTCTTCTAATAACACAGATCCTTGGTCACATAATTGGGCTGGGGGAATCCTACTTTACCAGAGACACTTTGAAAAAAGTCATCGAAGGATTCCAACATGTCGACCACATGTTCAAGAGCAAACTGCAGTATAGTCTCGGTAGTGGATTTGTTCGCAAGACACAGGCCCAAGAGCTACTCTGGGTTGGTACCATCCTGTTTGTAGACACTTTAGTGATGACATATACCCACGAGACTACCAAAAACATCACTGTCCTGTACTGGTATTCGTTTCTATCTAATCAAGCCCTAAGGCTTCGCTGCATCCAACTGATTCTTTTGATTATGAGCATTAATCTACGACTGCGATTAATTAAGAAAATAATTCAGGAGACGATTGAGAAGAGCTCCAACAGTTACCGGCTAAAGTGGACCAATATAATAGTGCTAGATAGTGACGCGAGTGTAAAACGGATAGCAGCTTTGAAATCTATCTACAACGAGTTGCATAAGTTGGTAAATTTGCTCAACAATTGCTTTGGATGGTCGTTGCTATCCATGTGTACTTCGTACTTCATTGACTTCATCACGAACTGTTATTGGATGTTTATGGCCAAAATCACGAATGGACCTTACCAAGTTTACGTTCTGAATGGGGGATTGGTGGTGTCCCTGGTATTACAATTGACAGTGATTTGCTGGCACAGCCAGAAATGTGAAAACTATGTAAAAAAAACTTAATTTATGCTATTGACTTCGAGCTTTTTAAGCAGTTCTTTTCTTTCTCTCTTATTTTCAGAGCAAGCATATTGGTAGTTCAATTTTCAAACTGGCCAAACCCTTGGGTAACAAACGTTATAACGACCTTGTAAGCGAGTTCTCCTTGCAGGCTCTTAATCAAAAGTTCGCAATATCAGCAAAGGAATTTTTCCAACTTAATTTGGACTTGTTGGGAAGTGTAATTATCGCAGTTATCGCAGATACAGATTCATATTATATCTTTTCTCTTTTAAGATGGTTGGAGCTATTGTTACATACTTAGTGATTCTTATTCAGTTTATGTTTACCGAAAGGAGTGGATCGAAAATTGGGGTACCAAATTCATCTTTATCAGGAGCAGTTGCAGAAGTTAAACTCTAGTTCCGCAAATATCTTAAAATGTAATTAAAATAAGAAAAAAATAGAACGAAGAAAATGTGTGTTGTGAATATGAAAACCGAAGCGGAAGCGGTTGGTGTCAATCCGCTCTAGATGACCCAGCCATCGTAGACGTTGTGTTTTGACTCTTTGGGCTAGGTCGGTATCGCTGTCCAGCCCGTACAGTTTGATGTTATATCTCCTCCTCCACTCTCCGTCTATGCAGACGGGACCGTAAATCGTCCGAAGAATTTTCCTCTCGAAGCAGCCTAAAGTGTTTTCATCCGCCTTGGACAGGGTCCATGCTTCTGCACCGTAAAGCAGGACTGGGATGATGAGGGTCTTATACATGGACACTTTAGTTGCTCGAGAGAGGGATTTGCTACTCAATGGCCTTCTTAGCCCAAAGAAACAGCGATTGGCAAGAGTTATCCTTCGTTTGATTTTAGCGCTGGTGTCATTGTCTGAATTTATAGCGGAACCCAGTTAGACAAAGTCCCTAACTACCTCAAAGTAATAGCTGTCGACTGTGATGTTTTGTCCAAGACGTCGGTGTTGGGTGTCTTTTCTTGATGACACCATATACTTGGTTTTGCCCTCATTGATTGCTAAGCCCATATTCGCCGCTTCCATCCCAATACTCACGAAGGCTTTACTGACATCACGCTTTGTTCTACAGATTATGTCAATGTCGTCTGCGTATGCGAGTAGTTGAACGGACTTTTGAAAGGTTGTACCTCTGGTGTTGACGCGAGAGTTCCGCACAATTCTCTCAAGTATGATGTTAAAGAAGTCGCATGACTAAATCCTTTTTTGACATCAAAGGGGTCGGTGAGGTCTTTGCCGACCTTGATGGAACAGCGTTAGTTTTCCATCATCATCCAGCACAGACTAATGAGCTTGGCAGGGATGCCAAAACTAGACATTGCGCTATATAGCTCGTCTCTATAGATGCGGTCATACGCGGCCTTGAAATCGATGAAGAGGTGGTGTGTATCGATTTGGAATTCCTGGGTTTTCTCCAAGATCTGCCGCAGTGTGAATATTTGATCGATGGTGGACTTTCCTGGCCTAAAGTAACACTGATATGTGCCTAACAGATTGTTGACAAACGGCTTCAGGCGTTCACACAGTACAGCAGAAAAGATCTTGTATGCGATGTTTAGAAGACTTATGCGCCTGTAGTTGGCACAACTCAGAGGGTCTCCTTTCTTCGGGATCGGGCAAACAATGCTGAGGTTCCATTCATCGGGCATGCTTTCTTCCGACCATATCTTGCAGATGAGCTGGTGCATGCTCCTAACCAGCTCATGGCCAGCGGATCTAAAAAGTTCGGCAGCTAGGCCGTCTGCTCCGGCTGCTTTGTTGCACTTGAGCTTAGACACAGCTACTTTCACCTCCTCCAGGTCGGGTGGGCGGTATCGTTCGTATGCTTCGTCGGTAACGTCTTCGCCCGGGTTGAATGGTTCGTTCTGCCTGACAGCGGTATTTGGTTCGTCCTCGCCGTTATACAGTCTGCAGAAGTGGTCTTTCCAAATCCTCAGCACCGACTGCGATTCTACAACGATGTTCCTTTGATGGTCCTTACAGGCTTCAGTTCGAAGTTTATACCCTTGGCAGGACCTTCTGATCCTTTGGTAAAACTTTCAAACCTCATTCCTGTTGTAACATCTCTCTATCTCTTCAACCGCGCGCTTCTCGTGCTCTCTCTTTTTCCTCCGGACAAGCCGGTGTTCCTCTCTCCTCCTCTGCTCGTAGAGCTCGCGAGCAGCCCTAGTCCTTCTGTGCAGCGCAGCTTTGTATGCTTTCTGTTTAGATGCATGTGCTTGCCGGCATTCATCGTCAAACTAGGGGTTTCGTTGTGGTGGCCGTGTGAAACCCAGCACTTCAGAGGCGGCGTCTCTGATGGCATTTTGGCAATGTTGCCACTGGCTATCAATACTTGATGCTGGCTGCATAGGACTTCGTAGAAGGTTTTGAGAGACTTGGTTGGAGAAGGACCTGGCCTTGAATTTAGCCTTGATGCGGATCGTAGCGGGGCGCTCGCTTACCGGGTTGAAGCTCAAGCTTTTTTGCCTAAGTCTGCCTCCAAAAACGAAACCACATCTGAACAGGCGCTGGCTTTGATGCCGATAGCAGTCGCCATAGTAGAAGTCGCAGTTTTTCATCCTTCTTTTGCCCGGCCCGTCCCACCGCATTTCTTGGATGGCAGTAATGTCTGCCTTGCAGTCGTTAAGGGCCTCCGCTAGTTGCTCGGCTGCACGTGGTCTGTTAAGGGACCTAACATTCCACGTCCAGATCCGGAGCTCGTTGTGCTTTTGTCGTTTGCATTGGTCTTCAACAGTAAATCCGTCCAAATCCGAGGCTTGTTTCTGCATCGTAACTGGTGTTTCTTTACGTGGCCGGGAAGTCACCCCGACGGCACGACCCCCAACCTGGAGGACCAGATCCTTTGTTTAGCTCTAAGGACGGAGAGCCGGATAGCCCGCTCCTTATAGGCCTGAGCTCCGAATACGTCGTAGTAGCCCATATAAGGTGTTTACTAAGTAGTTCGGCCTGACTGAACTATGGACGCCACCGTTGATTCCATCTGGGGAATTCCTCCGCTGCCGTCCGGATGCAAGGAGAAGTGCCTTAGTGGAAACACTCCTCCCCCCCTCTCTCGTCTGCTACCCCCAACAACCTTCCAAAGGGGTTGGAACCCAATCTCCAGTTGAGGTACTAGGCACCCGGTGTTCACCACAGGGAGGTGAGAGTAGGAGTTGATAGACAGAGGTTGGTCTAGAAAACCTGTGGATGCTTGTATCACATGTCTATCCTTTGACCACCTTTGTACACTATCTTTGTCTATCCTTTCTTCACCTATGTACACTCCACTGCATATGAAAATTGTACGTACACTAATGTTTAAGTTTTATTATTTTTTTAATGCTCACAAAAAAACCTTTAAGTTATATAATGTACTGTAATTTGTAATTTAATATACATTGTTAGTTAAATAAAAAATAAAAAAACAAAAGGAGAATAATACAGAAGCGCATGAAACCGTAGGATACCCTATCCCAATTGACCAATGTCAAGCTCCGAATTGCGTCATAAATCTTGGTTGTTAAATTTTAGTTTTTATTAATTTTAATTGTATAAGGAATTTATCAGTTAAGAATCTCCTTCCTTAAAAAAGTGACGTGGCATCAACCCCTTTTCAATGAAACCGTATTTTTTGTTCAAATTTTTGTCAGATGTGGTATACTTAAATATTCGTTTTATACTTAAAAACTCGCCCAAAGTGGGCGTGGCAAAAACTTATTCATTTAAGTTGAAGTTTTTTTTGGATATAAAGCAAATATATTGAATACGAACCGTTTATTTTCCGCGACCGCTTATCCTTAGAAGGCTCGGTTAAATTTATGACCAAAGATAAGGATTGGAACGAACACTGAATTAAAAACTGAGATCTTTGCCTTCAGTCCAAGCTCAGCTTTCCGGATGACCGGCTGGAAGGAGCACAGAAGTTCGGGAAACAACCATCACTTCGGATTTGCTCACGTTTACCTTCATCCCCCAGCTTCACCACATATGGCCGCAAACCCGCTGAAGTTCCTTCTCGGACGATGCCAGGATAGCTTAATCATCTGCGAAAAGCAGATAGCTTATCCTGACGCCAGACATTTCGAAAGATTCCTCACCAAGACTGCGGTTCACCATCCAGTGCATATATGCTATGACAAGGAGAGGCGATAGAACACAGTCCAGACGAAGTCCAACGCACAGATCAAAAGGTTGGGATTTGACGCCATTTATCCGAAAACAGATTCTGCAGTTCTCATACAAAGACTGAATGGCTCTCAAAAGAGGCCCACTCAGAGAATAGTCCTGCAAGGTGGGGGGGGGGTCAAAATAGCTTTGAGGTAAAGTATGCCCGTCGTTTAAGCCGACAAAAATCCACTGGAAGAAGTAGTCTCCAGCATGTTATAAGTGATGCTGTCAGGCATCTAAAACCTCGCATCTATGTATAAAATGAAACCCCCCCCCCCCTCAAAATGAAGAGAAAAAAGAAGAAGCCTTGGATATGTGGTGATCCTGGTAACCCAGGGCACCCTTTAGAGCTAGGCCTGGAGATGTCAGCACGTGAGCGCTTGGTGGTCGGATATCCCGCTCGGCATCCGACCGGGTTCAACCCGAAGAAGCTACGAGCAGCCCGGCAATGGTGCCGCTATCCATTACAGGGGGCGGAGGGGGCAGCGCTTAAATGAGGGTTTAGATGGTCAGTCTACAAATCGACAACGGCATCAACTTAAAATTATGGCAAAATTACGACATGTCTCATCGCTATCGGCGAAGCAACAAAGAAATGAAATATGACCACGCCCACATGGGGGCGGATTTCGCTTCTTTTTTTTAAATGCCAAACAAAATACCCTTAAGCTTCCTAGCACTTTGATTTTTAATTGGTCAAGTTAGGTTGTGGGGTTGATGAAGCGAGATAACCCGCGCCTCGTCTCACTTAGGTCTATTGTGACCCATTGTGATACCCAGTGGGGAATGAACCTTGTTGTTTGGATGTTTCCTTCTTACGTCGTTTTAAGTTCCTTCAGTCACCTTGTTGGTTTAGCATACCTGGAAAGGGACGTTAGTGATGCGTTTGTAAGTTCTGGACTAGTATCATGACTTATCATATCATGGACTTATCATATTTAGACCACAATTGCCATCTTGTATTTGCTTTCATCCGGACCTTGTTTTCCACCCGCCTTCTTAGGCCACAGAGTGGGGGTTTGATCCATTGAAGTGCAAGCTCATCGGCTTTTCGATGTCGAATAATCCTCGACTTCGGCGAGGGTTTTTAAATTTTTCGAAGAGCCTGGCGAGCGAGACAGCGATCCCGCTGATATTGTGAACCGCCCCATACATTGCCATTGATTGAAGTTCATTTGTAAGCTCACCCGAGACCCTCGCTCGCCTTCTCGCTCCTTATGTGAAACAGTCATTAAGATTGTTTAGCAAAAGCAAACTTTAAAAACGTAAAAGTACTTCCAAAAACGATTTTTTAACTGTTAAATTTGGCCAAAGCCTATGGGGCGAAAAAAGATTAACGGTAATTGAAAAAAAATCTAAATTACTGTTTTATGCATTATAAATTTTAAAAATGGTAAAAAGGGCCAAGAAAATATTATGTCCCTCCCTCTATTTTCGAAACGGTAAGGGGCAAAAATTTGAAATAAATACCGAACGTAGTTTTGAAATAGTTTATGATTTCTAGGTGCGCCTGAAAACAACTTAGTTGACTGACTAAAATGATGCTGCTAGCAAGTATGTACATCTATCGTAACCTCTGGCCCACTTATTTGATATCAATCAACACAGGAGCTTTGAAAAAAAAAACAATAAGCTTATAACAGTTATTTTTTACGAAAAATTAAAGGAAAAGTTTTATGCCGCTCTTTTTTTGGACAAATCTTAAAAATAACCCAAAATAAGAACAGTAGACTCCATTACGAAAAAGTGTACAACAGAATGTAAAATATTCCCAGAAATGGCTGTTTCTACAAGTAAGCTACAAGTAAACCTACAAAACTAGTATACACAATGAGAGCGAGAAACCGCGAGGACTATTTTGACTGCACAGTGACCAAATTACTGAATAACTAGATATTCAACTTGCGTCTCTCTTACCCTCCAACTCTCATTTGTTTACGTTTTTTATAGAGCCTTTAAAGCTGTAAATTCCCTTGTCGGTGAATACGTGTAAGAAGATACAACAACAATCTACCTTACGCGATCAGCTGATGTAAAAGCTGCAAAACGAAATTGCATGGAAATGACGAATTCATGAATTTACTCACATTTGTAAACAAATGTCGGCGAATGGATAAATTCATAAATTTCAGCTTGTGGGCAAAGCTTTTACACGCCCGAAGTTGAATATCTAGTTATTCAAACATAACATACAGTCGTCTCGAATTTTCCTCTAACTCGAACATTTTCGCGTTTTTTCGCATTCCCCTCAATTTTCCGTACAAAAATCATCCTCTAAGTCGAAATCCGGCAAGCACATGTAGCTTAACAGGAAGCATACAAAGCGGCGCTGCACAAAAGGACTAGGGCTGCTGGCGAGCTCTACGAGCAGAGAAGGAAAGAGGAACACCGGTTTCGAAGGAAAAAGAAAGAACACGAGAAGCGCGCGGTTGAAGAGATACAGAGATGTTACAACAAGAATGTGGTTAGAAAGTTTTACCAAAGGATCAAAAGGTCCTGCCAAGGGTATAAACTTCGAACTGAAGCCTGTAAGGACCATCAAGGGAACATCGTTGTAGAATCGCAGTCGGTGCTGAGGATTTGGAAAGACCACTTCTGCAGACTGTGTAACGGCGAGGACGAACCAAATACCGCTGTCAGGCAGAACGAACCATTCAACCCGGGCGAAGACGTTACCGACGAAACATACGAACGATACCGCCCACCCGACCTGGAGGAGGTGAAATTACCTGTGTCTAAGATCAAGTGCAACAAAGCAGCCGGAGCAGACGGCCTAGCTGCCGCACTTTTTAAATCCGCTGGCGATGAACTGGTTAGGAGCATGCACCAGCTCATCTGCAAGATATGGTCGGAAGAAAGCATGCCCGACGAATGGAACCTCAGCAATGTTTGCCAGATCCTGAAGAAAGGAGACCCTCTGAGTTGTGCCAACTACAGGGGCAAAAGTCTTCTAAACATCGCATACAAGATCTTTTCTGCTGTACTGTGTGAACGCCTGAAGCCGTTTGTCAACAATCTGTTAGGCACATATCAGTGTGGCTTTAGGCCAGGAAAGTCCACCATCGATCAAATATTCACACTGCGCCAGATCTTGGAGAAAACCCAGGAATTCCAAATCGATACACATCACCTCTTCATCGATTTCAAGGCCGCGTATGACCGCATCTATAGAGACGAGCTTTACAGCGCAATGTCTAGTTTTGGCATCCCTGCCAAACTCGTTAGTCAGTGCTGGATGACGATGGAAAACTCACGCTGTTCCGTCAAGGTCGGCAAAGACCTCACCAACCCCTTTGATGTCAAAAAAGGATTTAGACAAGGCGACGCGCTGTCATGTGACTTCTTTAACATCATACTTGAGAGAATTGTGCAGAACTCTCGCGCCAACACCATAGGTACAATTTTTCAATAGTCCGTTTTACTACTCGCATACGCAGACGACATTGACATAATCGGTAGAACAAAGCGTGATGTCAGTGAAGCCTTCGTGAGTATTGGGACGGAAGCGGCGAATATGGGTTTAGCAGTCAATGAGGGCAAAACCAAGTATATGCTGTCATCAAGAAAAGACACCCAACACCGACGTCTTGGACAAAACATCACCATCGACAGCTATAACTTTGAGGTAGTTAGGGACTTTATCTTGATATTGTTCCGCTATCAATTCAGACAATGACACCAGCGCTGAAATCAAGCAAAGGATAACTCTTGCCAATCGCTGTTTCTTTGGGCTAAGAAGGCAATTGAGTAGCAAAGCCCTCTCTCGAGCAACTAAAGTGTCCATGTATAAGACCCTCATCATCCCAGTCCTGCTTTACGGTGCAGAAGCATGGACCCTGTCAAAGGCGGATGAAAACACTTTAGGCTGCTTCGAGAGGAAAATTCTTCGGACGATTTACGGTCCCGTCTGCATAGACGGAGAGTGGAGGAGGAGATAACGGGTAATTTTTAAGAGGTTGAGAACTTTTTTTTAAAAAAAAAACACAAAAAATTCGAAAAAATTAATGAAATATTTATTTGAATCGATAGTTTGAACCTTGCAATTTAATGTTTAAAGATAATTTCATGTAAATGTTGACCGCGGCTGCGTCTAAGGTAGCCCATCCGCTGAGTTAAATTTTGGCATACTCTTTCACACATATCGGCCGGTATCTCACGAATGAATGCATGGATGTTGGCCTCCAGTGCGTCAATCGAAGCGGTCTTCTGTCACACTAGCTAATACGGCCGCAATATTTTCTTCACTACGCACAGTACGTAAACGTGTTGGTGGTTTAATGTCCAACAAAGTAAATTTGGTGCGAAATTTGGTCACAATCTTCCGAATAGACTGCTCAGAAAGTCGAGAATGCCGACCATAAAATGGAAGCAGCGCGCGATGAACATTTCGAACCGAGCACGAATTTTGATAGTAAAATTCAATAATTTGCAAGCGTTGTTCATTTGTAAGACGATCCATGGTTAAATTGCAAACCAAACTGAGGCTGTTTGACAGTGACACAAGGTACTAAACCCTTGATCCCCTTCGGGTAGGGGTTAGAATATACCCGAGGTAAGGCATGCCTGTCGTAAGAGGCGACTAAAATCCACCCTCCGTATGCCGAGCGCGTAGCGCATACAAACCATGCAATGGACAAAACGAACGGAAGTAATACCCCAGGTGGTAATCCAGCATCACTGGCAAATCCACCCTCTTCGGAGGTAGGCTCTACGGATTCTGGGGAGAGCCATTTATTGCTTTCAAATCCCTTTATGAAGAAACCAAGGGTACCTCGATCACCACCACCTAGATCGATCATCTCCGGGAAAGGAAGTCCGCCGGTTAATCGGGACTCAGCGAAAACTAAATGCTTTGAAGCGGAAAACGACGAACTCCGCGCTAAGCTTAAAGATATGGAACGTCTCTACCATGAGCTCAAAAATGAAGTAGATTCGTTACGAAAAGAAAACGAGGCTCTTAGGAATCCCCGTGATACTACAAAACGTGAGGACACGCCGAAGCGTCAAAGCGAATACGTGACAGACGAAGAAGAGCTTGCACGTGAAACTAATCCGGCTCTCAAGAAAAGATCTACCAAAAAACGAAAAATTGGGTCTTCGCCAGTAGTTGAGGCCGTATTTAAACACGATGAAACACCAACCGTGTCAAAAAAAGCGACAGCGAAAATTGAAGAAAAAATTCGCCGACCGCCTGCAATAAATGTCGTTGGGGTCGCAGACTACGGAAAGCTGCGAAATATCTTAAAAAATACTCTGGGGACGAAGTATAATTTAATTTCTCTTCGAAATAATGTATGGAAAGTCAATGTCGATGACTCTGATGCCTATCGCGCACTTTCGCAAAAATTAAATACCGAGAATGTACAATGGTATACTTACGAAAACAAATTCGAGAAGCCGCTTCGGGTTTTCGCTAGGGGACTTCACCCAACCTGCACGAAGGAAGAAATTGTTGAAGATGTTCAAGCCCAAGGCTTTAAAATTCTTGATGCCGTGAACATACTTAAGAAAGAAAAACAACGTACGGAAGGAGAAAAAGACACCGTGGTCAAGCGCGGTCTTCCTATTTTCATGCTGACGTTCGATAGGATTGAAAACATAAACGAAATATATAAAATAAAAACAATCCTAAATATCAGGGTAAAAATTGAGCCCAAGCGAAAGGGCAATAGACTAGTACCTCAATGTAAGCGATGCCAAGGCTTCCGACATACTCAAGCGTACTGCCAAAAAGAACCGCGATGTGTCAAATGCGCCGGTGGACATCTTTCAAAAGATTGCAACGTAAGCAGTCAGGCCCCAGCGACTTGCGCCAATTGTAATGGAAGTCACCCGGCGAGCTACCGAGGTTGCGAAATCGCAATAGAGCTACAAAAACGTCACGAAACTGTTAAGCAACATATTGTAGATAGGGCCACAACCCCAAAACGTTCTAGAGCTGACAAGCCGAAAACTCCCAAATCGGTCAGAAATACGAGATTGACGAGAAAAAATATACAAACTCCGCAAGAAAACGTCGCCGGTCCAAGTACAAAGGGAAAATCATCACTCATCGGCCCAAGATCGTACGCTGAAGTCGCGTCACACAAAAGCAAACCTCCAGAACCTACCACAACAGATTCGGTATCTCAAATATTATTTATGATATTGGAAAAGCTTGAGCAACAAACTAAAGTTAATCAAGTAATATTTGACAAACTGAGCGAGCTAGAGTTTAAACCTCGCAAAACCAATAACAAATCATGAATATGAAGCTCATTAACATACTTACATGGAATGCAAATGGTCTTTTAAAGAAAATCGACGAACTAGAAGTATTTCTACGGGAAAAAAATATTGACCTATGCCTGATTTCGGAAACACACTTTAAGAAGGGATCCGGACCCAAAATTAGAGGTTACATCGACTACCACGCGCATCATCCATCAGAAAATTCGAGAGGCGGATCCTCTCTCTACATCAAAGACTGCATTAAGCATTACAAAAACGAAGAAATTGAGCTTGACTCTATGCAAATAACTTCAGTATCGGTAAAAATAGGTCACCTAGATTATAATATTGCCTCGAGTTATTTTCCTCCACAGTATAGGCTAGCGGACGACGATCTTACTCCCCTCTTTGACTTACTTGGGTCGAATTTTATCATCGGCGGGGACTTTAATGCGAAAAACACCTTTTGGGGATCACGGTGCAATTCAACAAGAGGTAGAGTACTCTTCAAAGCTAGCATGAAACGTGGCGTGGTTTTCCTTTCGACGGGAAAGCCAACGTACTGGCCAACCGACAGAAACAAAGTACCTGACCTTGTCGACTTCTTTATCGCAAAAGGGGTTCCCCGCCACCTCACAAATGTAGAAGAAGGCTATGATCTCTGTTCGGATCACTCGGCAGTCGTTTTGAAAATCGGCGGAAGTCTAGCAAAAAATGAGAGAGCGCCTAGGCTAACGAATAACAACACCGACTGGGATGGCTTTAGGAAATACTGTAAAGAAAATGTATCTCTATATGTACCACTTACAACCCCTTTAGAAATAGAAGACGAAGTCGATAAGCTCGTTAGAACTATTCAAGACGCTGCTTGGAACAATACTTCTTTCCGAAAGACTGGAGTAAGGAAAAGCGGATCAATTTACCCGCGCGAAATTGAAGAGCTCATACGCGAAAAGAGAAAGGCTCGAAAGAGGTGGCATTTGTCTCGACCTCCTCCTGATAAAACCATTCTGAATGGGCTATCTAACAAATTAAAGCACTTACTTCAAGATTTTAAAAGTTGCGAGACTACCAACTACCTCGAAAACTTGACTACCGATAGAGGGTCAAACTATCCACTTAGGAAAGCCGTGAAGTCCATTAAAAAGCCCATAGTACACTCGGCGCCAATAAGAAAAGATAACGGTGAATGGGTAAAAGGCGACAAAGAGAAAGCAGATGTATTTGCAGAACATCTAGAAGAAACATTCAAACCGTTTGACGGGGAGCCGTTGGTTGACGATCTGTATCGCAATGCGGAATTAGACAATTATCGAATGAAAACCGTGACACTGTCTGAACTTCGTCAAACAATCCGAAATTTGAAAAATAACAAAGCTCCAGGCTATGACCTAATTACTGGGGAAATTTTGAAGGAGCTACCGAAAAGAGCGTTAGTCAAGCTTCTCTACATCATAAACGCATCAATGAGAATTTCATACGTTCCACGGCAATGGAAAGTCGCAGAGGTAATAATGGTTCCGAAACCAGGGAAATGCCCGAACGACAAAAAATCATATAGACCGATTTCGCTTCTGCCGATTATATCTAAAGTCTTCGAGAAACTTGTGCTCAAACGACTGCAACCAATAATTGAAGAAAGACGATTGATTCCGGATCACCAATTCGGCTTTAGGGTCAAACATTCAACACTTGACCAGGTCTATCGAATAACTAATGAAATTGAGAAAGCCTTAGAAGCGAAAATGATATGTTCTACCGCTTTTCTTGACGTATCCCAAGCCTTTGATAAAGTTTGGCACGAAGGCCTAAAATATAAGCTACGGAAAGTTTTGCCGGAAAAAATGTATGAACTCTTAGAGTCTTATCTTGACAACAGACTATTTCGAGTGAGATACGGGAGCGAATACTCAGAATTCAAAGAAATACAAGCCGGCGTTCCACAAGGTAGCGTCCTCGGTCCAACACTGTTTTTACTTTTTACAAGAGATGTACCTCAAGTAGAGACAACGACTATAGCCACGTTCGCTGACGACACGGCTATCCTCGCTACGGATAAGACAGTCGAACAATCAACGGGAAAACTCCAACGCGCTTTGAATAAAATATGCGAATGGACAAAGGCCTGGCGAATCCTCCTAAATGAGACAAAATCAACGCATGTAAATTTTACTTACAAGAGGGTAATCAACTTACCTCTATTTATAAACTCGGTACAAATTCCGTACGCAAACGAGGCGAAATATTTAGGCATGACCCTAGACGCAAAACTTAAGTGGAAGCCACACGTTAAAAAGAAACGCGATGAACTTGAAATCAAGCTACGAGAACTGAATTGGCTTATCGGACGTTATTCGAAACTAAGCGTATATAACAAACTGCTATTGTATAAGCAAGTGCTAAAACCATCTTGGACGTACGGTATACAACTTTGGGGTTGTACCAAACCAAGCAACATATCTATTTTAGAAACTTTTCAGAATAAGACACTAAGAGCAATCGTAAATGCTCCATGGTATATAAGAAATAGCGATTTACATCGAGATCTAGGCATCGCAACCGTGACCGACGAAGTAAGAAACTTTGCTCGCAAACTTCACACTCGCCTTCACGGCCATTGCAACCACGAAATAATCCGAACTCTGGATCAGACAAATCTTGCACGCCGACTACAACGAACAAGACCGTTGGATCTAGCGTCGTAAGAGGAAACCGCACATAATGACGGTATTGCAGGTGCTTTCGTTGGAAGGTAGCCTGCCAAACGCGATTACTATACAGAAGCATGAACTACTTGTTAAGGAAACTTAGTCGTAGTCTTACAAAGATTGGGAGGTTTTTTAGTGAGTAAGAATCTCACACTACTATGAGCACGCGCGTTCGATTCTCATAGTGCCTATGAAGGTTTTTACCTACCCACGGGAAAAAAAAAAAAAAAAAAAAAAAAAAACAAGGTACTAAACACACGTCAGCTGTCAAAACCAGTTTTGCCAAAACCAAACCAGCTAAAAAATCACCCGTTATAACATCGAACTGTACGGGCTGTACAGCGATTCCGACCTAGCCAAAAGAGTCAAAACACAACGTCTACGATGGCTGGGTCATCTAGAGCGGATGGACACCAACGCCCCGGCCCGGAAAATCTTCGAATCCACACCGCAGGGACGACGCGGTAGAGGAGCACCGAGACTCAGGTGGCGCACGCAAGTGGAAGGGGACCTCAGCCAACTTCGCGTGCGAAACTGGAGACGGCTAGCTAGAGACAGAGCTGGCTGGCGATGCTTGTTGGCTGAGGCCCAGGTCCACCCCGGACTGTAGCGCCACCTTAAGTAAGTGAGTTAGAGAAAGATGTAATACCTTATTCCAACATAGAACAAGCACTTAAATTCGCGGAAATTAAAATCGCTTCAGATTCAAAAACAATACTTTACATAGTTAATATTCCCAAGACAAAGAAGGAAATATATGAAAAAATTATGTTAATTCCCATTAAAAGATCAAATAACCTTGTACACAAAATTGAGCTAAGAAATATTTTAAGAAAAGATAAATCATTATATGGTATTGTATCTAGTTGTAAGTCAATTGAAAAACTATCATTATGCAAGCTTTCGAATGTAGTAGATACAAGAGAAGATAGGTGCATAGCTAGATTGTTAAATAATCAAAACGCATCATGCAAGGCCACTAAAAGTCATCACATCCCATCCGTCGAAGAGTTGGCACCAGGACTCATTGTGCTCAACCAGTTTAACGGAACCATAGCAATTAGTAACGAGACTCAGTCACCACAAGGAACGTTCGTCGTCAAATTTTTTAATGACAGCATAAACAACCAACGATACATCTCCGAGCAGGCCGTGCAAATCCAGGCCTTACCACCAATGTTAAACGTCACTAATAAAAATTCAAAAGTCGAAGAAATTCTCTCACTGGAACTTATGAAGGAGCTACACACAAGGAACACAAAGTATATAGAAAAGATGCAAACAGAGAAAAGGATACACCAGATGATGTAATGGACGGTGTTCACGATGGAAAGATGTTGGATTGGGATACCTACCCCATGGCAGTCAGGCCGGGCAGAACAGAAAAAGTGGGGATGGGATTAGGGAAAGGGATGAGTGGATTGTTATGGATGGTTATGGATGGGGAGTCAGGAAGGATATCTTGGGAATCGCGGAGCGGGTGCACATGCCTTGTAATCGCGGCCTTAGCTCACCAGAGGGTGGATTCTTACTCCCCGCTTCCCGAGGAAACATGCTGCTCTTAATAAGCTACTGAAATAACCGAGGGATTCTAAAAAATAGAAAAAAAACGAATGAAAAAAATCGCTGAAAAATAAAGGGATTGTCTAACATTGCTGTAAAGAAGTGGAGGAGCACGCGGTAGTCCTCCTAGCGGGTCTTTACCCTCCCTTCCTTGTGCCGGTAACCGCCTGCTATTACACTAAGACCGCATGACCTATACCTCTGACTTCGAAATGAAACTCACGAAATTCTTTAAGTGGACATTACCAATCTTTTTTTATTTCAGAGCAAGTTAATATTCTAAACATTTTTTTGTTTTGTTTTTTTTTTCGAATTAAAATTCTACCAAATTAGAGAACTTGTACTCTAAGCCAAAAAAAGAGCAAAGAAAAAAATTATCTTTAAATAACAAAGTGCAATAGAAAGCATATTTTACCAATTAAAAAAAAAAATAAGAAAACTTCTAGTGAAATAAAAAAACAAAAAAACAATATAATCGACAAAATGCAACTATAGATCTATAAATTCGTTCGGGGTAGAAAAAAAGAAATTCACGAAACCAATTTTCAAACTAACCCTTCAATATACTACGCGATCGCTAAAGATTATCTCTTTATGTATACAAATAATATATAGATAGGTACCCAATAAGTAATTTATTTTTTTTATAATGAAAATTCTTTATAACGAAACCAAAAAAAATAGTTCAGATGGCAACCCGGTTTCATTAGCACACAATAGTCCGTATCAATTTGATTAGCAGTATATCTTGCAAGCACTTGACCGAAATGTCAAAATTTAACCACATATCGTCGCCCTAGAATTGAAGTGCCGTATACGCCATTCTTACGATTTTGGGAAAACGCATTTAAAGATTTGGCCGTCTATAGCAGAAAAACCAACCGATGGAATTTTTTAGTTTTTTGACACATTATTCACTGGGATATTTTCTTTTAATCTGTGTTGTCAAAAATCCCTAAAGTCTCTTATTTTTGAAAATTTGAAGCTTTTTGTCCAAAATGCGTTTGCCGTATACGCCATCAAAATCAAAGGTTTATTTTCTTCTTGCACGTACGTCAAACAGTAAGCACATACGGCATTTCAATAATAAGAAAGCAAAATTTTTCGCTTGTAGGAAGCTTATTTATTAAATAAAAGTTATTTTGTTCTTAATAACAGACAAATTTTTTTTAACGAACATAAATTTTTATTTCATAAATCTTTAAAACTAGTTATTTTAATGTTTTCTTATAGAAAACAAAAGGCTTAACAAAAATTTCACAAAACTGTTTAGTCTTGTTAACATTAAATTCAGTTCGGGTATGTAATTCAGTTCAGTTTTGGTTATGGTACCAAAGCTATGGTACATTTTTTTCATACTTAAAATTATTACATAAGGCACAAAAAACAGTGACTAAAAAGAAAAACAATAACAAAATAAAAACAAAACTTAACGACTTCATAAATTTTGTACTCTTTGACAAAAAACATTGACTTGAAACAAAAAAATAAAAATAAACTTAACGACTTCAGAATTTGTACTTGTTTTGCAAGGCGCAAGTTAGACTTTAAATAAAAGAAAGTAATCATTTTCAAAAAACATTAATGACATCAAAAGATAAAGATTTCTATGAAGTCCTATTTCGTTTCCTGAAATAAAGCTTCATAGTATTCTTTATCTTCATCTGACATAAATGGAAACAAACTTCTTAAATCATTAATTTTTTCCTTTGAAATGGTTTTTATTCTCTTTTGTATTATATTTAGTGTTTGATCGTACAGGTTTTTTGGTGTCCCTAATATAGATTTGGTATATTTTTTTAAAATTGAGCTTACTTGGTATTCTAAATCACGGAAACTTTTTTTGAATGAGAGTTGAATTAAATCTTCCTTTTCGTATTTTAGGAATTTGATTTTGGAAAATGGAATGTATAATTTAATTGGCCGGCTTTGACAGAGTATGCTTTGAAATCTGTTGGTTGCATCTCTATTATTTTAAGAGTTACTTTTTGATAATTTATACTGTTAAGTTGCCTTAAAAGTGACAAAGGGCTGTGGATTTCAATATTTTTAAGGTGCTTGTCTATTGCACTATGAACAGAGTCTACTTCTTGAATTAACGAATGTCCTGGAACTTTTAAATTGGGTGAGTGATGTAAGAATATCATAAGTGCAGTTGACATTATTTTGTTCTTGTTTCGGGGAACACAAGAATCACTCCAAAGTGTCAAGATTTCAATCGCAGGATGGTAAGTCAAAATTTGTTCTAAGATTTTTATCAATGCGCTTGCGATGTCATCACCTGTTCTACCGCTATTAACCTCGCTCCATAAAGCACAATATGTAACTTTTGGAATCGTGGAAGAACAAACAGTAGCCGTCAAATTAAAGACACTTAGCTTTCTTTTATAATAAAAGGAGAAAGCGTTGCCTTTAGGGAGCGAGAAAACACTTTGGAGATCGAAACACACTATAAGATTTTCCGGGTCTAAGTTGTTTCTGTCCAGGTCCCTTTCTGCTCTCATTGATGTTTTGTCATCTCTGTGTGCATTGTATTCAGCAAGTTCATTATTTGTAGGATATTGTTTAGCTTTAAAAGTCAGACACCGATCGCACTGATCTTTTTTGGGTTTATAAAAAGATAGGTTGAACGAACTATTAAACCCTTCCGATATATATTCTCTTTAACCGGCTCGTCGGTACATTCCCTATACAGGTGATACATTTTCGTTATATTAAGGTGACTCTCTAAATACTTTCGGTCCGAACTTGCCCGACAATAATGCGACTCTACTTTTGGGAAACTATTGATATGGTCATGCACTATTTTAATTTTGTTTGGTGGAGTAACCGTTTTTACATTTTAGCCTTTTTTTGCCATTTTCATTTAAATTGTTAAAATAATGATAAAAACTTTTTTCGCTAATAGATAGAGTATTCAAAAAAAAAAGTTTTACAGACTTGATGAATTCTGTCATCATCTATTTGTAAATAAAAATGAAAAGTTTGTTTCTTTTTCTCCGAATCTTTTACCCGCCTACGCTTAATCGGAACTTGTTAACAAACTTACAATAAAAAGTAGACTTTTCATTGTCTGGTAGGCTCCAAAATGACTTATGGATCGTTTCTCTATTTTCCGGAGTGAAGTTTTTTGAACAAAAATAAAAACAAGTATGCTTACAAGCTGCTTATGCTTACGGTACACTTCTTTCAAGTGAGAGCGATGTCTTGCAGATGGAGAGAGCACTTTTCGGAGTTGCTCAACCCCCAACAGGGCACTGAAGATGGCATTCCCACTGCTGACGAGATAAGGGCGGAGATTAGTCCCACAGTAGATGAAGTCACTGAAGCGATTAAATCGCTAAAAGTTGGCAAGTCTGCTGGAGTTGATGAAATCCGGCCAGAAATGCTCAAGGCAATGGGTGAAGAGGGTGTTAAATGGCTAACACGTGTCATTAGGGTGGCCTGGGATAGCGGGAAGGCACCTAGCGATTGGCAAACGGGAGTTATAGTGCCCATTTTCAAAAAAGGGAACAGGAGAGATTGCGCCAACTATAGGGGCATATCTCTCTTGAGTCTTCCGGGAAAAGTATTCGCGAAGGTGTTGGAAACGCGTTCCAGAGCTGTAATCGAGCCTTTGTTACGGGAAGAACAGTGCGGCTTTCGGCCTGGCAGAGGCACAACCGACCAGCTTTTTACTCTGAAGGTTATTCTTGAGAAGGCCTGGGAATATGCCAAACCGGTCTATGCGTGTTTTGTAGATCTGGAAAAGGCGTATGACCGAGTCCCTCGGGATACACTGTGGAGAGTTTTGCAGGACTATGCGCTGAGTAAGCCTCTTCTGAGAGCCATTCAGTCTTTGTATGGAAACTGCAGAAGCTGTGTACGGATAAATGGCGTCAAATCCCGTCCTTTTGATGTGCGCGTTGGACTTCGCCAGGCTGTGTTCTGTCGCCGCTCCTTTTCATAGCATATATGGACTGGATGGTGAGGCGCAGTCTTGGCGAGCAATGTTTCGAATTGGCTGGCATCAGGATGAGCCATCTGCTTTTCACAGATGATTTGGCCATCCTTGCATCATCCAAAGAGGAACTTCAGAGAGCACTGGATAGGCTTGAAGCCATCTGGGGTGATGCTGGGATGAAGGTTAACGTGAGCAAAACGGAAGTGAGGCTGTTTCTCGAACTCCTGTGCAGTGTACCCTGCACATAAATAGAGTCTCATTGAAACAGGTGGAGAAGTTTAAGTACCTCGGGGTCTCTATCACGAAAGATGAAAGGAGTGATACTGAGTTATCCTGTAGGATTGGCCAAGCTGGAGCAATAGTAAGTTACCTGCGCCGGCCGGTCATCAGGTTAGCTGAGCTTGGAGTGACAGCAAAGATCTCAGTTTTTAGTTTAGTGTTCGTTTCAACCCTCATCTATGGCCATGAAATTTGGGTAATGACCGAAAGAATTAGATCGCGGGTACAAGCTGCCGAAATGAGATTCCTGAGGTGCGTTGCTGGTGTTACTCTAAGGGACAGAGTGAGAAACGTCAGTATTCGTAGGAATCTAAATGTTGAGCAGCTACTTCTCCGAGTGGAGCGATCGATTCTTCGATGGTTTGGACACGTTATTCGCATGCCCCCTGACAGACTTCCTAGGCAGGTCATGCTAGCCGAGATGCAAGCGTGTCGCCCCCCTGGTAGGCCAAGAAACAGGTGGTGGGATCAGGTAAAGAACCTCTCTGAGTCCCGCCTGGGGATTGCGCCGGAGTCTCTTGAGTTGGTGGCGGAGGATCGAGAAAGATGGAAGGACCATTTAGCCACCCTCGCTCTGCGACCCTTTTAAAGGATAGGCGGCATTCGAGAATGATGATGATGATGCTTACAAGCTTCCAGGACCTTCTTTTTTTCATTAGTTTTTCCCTGAAGGCTCGTGTACTCCTACCCAGATTCTCGCAATCGTTTCCGAATATGCCATTCCACATTTCTGGTCTGTTTTGTCGTTTTCGGGTTGAGACCTTTGGTGTCATTATATCACTTTCTATTGAGAATAATAAAGGGTTAGGATAGCAGGTACTTTCAATGTACAACGGAATGCTTCTTAAACTTGTCGACAAACGTTGTTGCAAACTTGACTCACCGTCAGGAACAACAAAATCAGGATCTTTCATAGAATCGTCGCTTCCTATAAAACCGGTTTTTAGAAAAACAACATTCGTGGCATTTAAAATTTTTTTGGCAAAGTCTGCTTCGCTTGAACCCGTGGAATAGCCACCAATATTTTCGTTTGCCCTAAACTCCTCTTCATTTGGGACTAACTCGTCCATTAACCTTAAATAAGAATAAAATCATTTCAAATACTTCGACGCATTTAAGTTACAAATTCTTACGAAAGAAGTTCTTGGTTTATTTCGGGTACTGGTGACTCCATTTTTTAATCAAGCGAATTACGTCCTCTCTACTCGAAGTTTGGCAGACCAGTAAAATATTATTTTGTTGGAGAGATATTCATACTCACACACTGACACTGCTGAACTTGCATGTACGTACGACAAATGAACGAAAGAATATTTTACGCGATTGTGGCGTACGTGCATAGGATCTTTACATGTTACACTTACATTTGTATGCACGTACGCCAAAACAATACTAAAAATGCGTTTTAAAGTTTATGGCTTACGTTCAACGCAATATGATATACGCCAATACAATCCTTAAAGGAATTTATCATAAATTTCCTTAGGAAATTTGGGGTAAACGCCAATATTTGGCGTTTGCGTCAAAACAATAATTGAAATTGATGATTTGGGTGGATATACGTCAAAGCTATTCTGAATATCTCAGCAATGGAAACAGATAAGTAAAAACTGATTACAGATTTGGAAAGAGCACCCCCGAAAACATAAAAGTGCATACCCAGCTCAAAAAATGTATTTTGGCGTATACGGCACTTCAATTCTAGGGCGACGATATGTTGGGATATTCAAATTAAAACGGTTTATAACAAAAAAAAAACATAGATAATAAAGTAATTCCCCATGGGCTTACCTGACATCCTCTGCAACAGGCCTGTAGAGCTGGATGGCTGGTGATGCTATATAGTATGGGGAGCACAAGAAAATTTAAAACAACCGATAGACTTGGGAGAGGATCGAATTCCTCCTACTCAGGCTACCGAAACGATTTTCCAGACCGCGTGCGATTAAATGATCGCAAAAAAAAGGAAAAAGATTAATTTTGGTTTTGCTTTCTACTTTCTGTTGTGTTCGGGTAAGGTTTTCGTTTTCTTTTCTGCTCCCTTCTCACGAGTGTATAGAACTTTTATTGTTATATATATATTGTTATATATTACTTTACATAAGCAATTTAAATTAAATTAGAATTTAAGACAGATAGGAATATGTGTATAAATTTTAAGGATATATTTCAAGTAAGTAGGTATAATTGATTTTGAGAAATTTATAAATAAGCTTAAGGAATAAAATTATCGTAACAGTTAGTGCAGGTGACTCCCATCTGATGGGGCGGTGGGGCACGGTAAGGGTGAACTGCATGGACATCGGCTTTGGTGAGCGCACTCAAAAGGGGTACTGGCTTATCACTATGTGGTCTATGCCTGGACTGGGCAGATTGATATGATCGGTAGCGAGTAGGCTTATTTTTTCTCTTCACAGTCTTTTACTTATGCGGACACTTTCACGGCAAATTTTCATATGGGATTCTTAGGTGGCAAAGGGAACTAGTCGGGTCCGACTTCAAGCAGGTGGCGAAACCACGTGCGATTAGAACAGAAGCGGGTTCACTGCTCTTAGACTACCCAGGTTTTTCTTATCAATGGGCTTGTTAGTGGACAGGATAAATGCTTTTCGATTGCCTCGTTTTTTTTTTAGTTTTTTTTTTTTTTTTGATTAAGTCTGCTGATTTTTCTTTTTAGGTGGAATAGTCACTTTCCCTATGCGGCGTCAAAGAATTTACGCGTAAAAAAAGAAAAAAAACCGACAATTTGAGCACGAAAATATAGCTCGCAGGACGAATATTGGTGACTCGTTTTTTTTTTTAAACTTTCGTGTTAAATTATTTTTAAGTAGCACGTTTTTGAGACTTATGTCCAGTCAAGTTTTTCTCTTCTTAAATTTAGGCAGTCGAGCACGCTCGCTGAAGACTATTCGGTGACTGACTAGCTTCGCTTTTCAGCTAGCTGGACAACCCAATCGGCCCATGTGTCTCTCCCGCCTTACCCAACTCTCAGCAAACGTATTGTGTGCCTTTTTTATGTCTCGTAACTGATCCTAGCGGCAGCTCGAGAAAAGTATAGGGGTATCCTATGCCTACTTATCTTAGCCTAACTCCCTCGCAACTCTTTGACGTGAGAAACCCTCTTCTAAATCTGTTTAGGTACCTATAGGTACGTAAATCAAGGAGAAGAAGAAGAATCAAGAAAATTGGCGCGAAAGAGTGCGGTTCTATCCATGCAGGTTGTACCGATGGGGAGGGTATAAGGCGGGTAAAGTGCGACAAGAAACAGTTTTGCCGGTATTGTCGGTGCACAAACGTAAGTACATAGGAAAAAAAAATCTTTAAATATAAGACCAAGAGATGCGACTTGGTCTGCAGGATCGACACTTGTCAGCTGAACTGAACTGAATACCGATCTCCATTACAATGACAGCCTATGGAAGTTTAGCAGTTTTCTCCCTGTTAATAGCAGCAATTGGATGCGCTATAAGAACGAAACAAGATCCTGTCAATCCAATAACAACACCACCTATCATTGCAATGACAGTACCAGCTGATCTCAGTCATCCACCACCTCCTCAAAGATAGCCTAGCATCTACGACATTCCGCTTATGTAAACCTTGCGAGGACGAATCAGTCTCAGAACGACACACAATATGATTTCTTAGCCACGCCAGTTGTGCTGCCGTGGGAACTCGCAAGAACATCGTTCCCGTGGACTCAAACCGTCGACTCAGCGTCTGGAGCTAAATGGAGATGTGCAACATAACACCCACATCATCGTCACGTACCTGCCCGATGGTCACGTACGCCTATAGTGAGCCGATGCCCTAGAGTAGGTTTAAGTTAGTCTTAAGTCTTAAGTCAACAGTGAACCAATAAAGATATTTTTTTAATCTTAAAACTATAAAAATTAATTAATTTATATCCACATGTAGTGCTGATGTGCTCTGCACACACGCTAAAATCAAATACACAACATAAAGGTTAGGTTAGGTTAGATTGATGGATGCCCTTTTGACAATAGTCACGGCTTCACTTAGACTAGCCGTTGGGTCCATTGTGTCCATTGGGAACCTTCTTAATACCTGGAACGAAAACAGAAATAGACCGCTGTTTGAAGTTCAGAGTTCCGCCCTCTTGGACCCATCCGGATTTGTATACAAATCTTAGGAGGTCCTTTAGATCTACATTATTTAGATCTTCAAGCTCGTTGAAGAAGTAGCTGCCGAGGATACAACGCCTGATGCTGTTTAGGGCTGGGCATTCGCAGAGCAGATGACGAACAGATTCAATTTCTTCAACGTCCCTGCAGCTTCTGAAGTAATCGTTATGCGGTATGCCTACCAGCTCAGCGTGTAGACCCACAGCGCAGTGCCCCGTGAGGATTTCCGTGAGTACTCGGATGTTGCTGCAGGCTAGTCCGATCAAAAATAGTGATCTCTTTTTGCTTACCGCTGGCCATAGCTCCCTTGTGTGTCTGCACGTATCAAGTTCTGTCCAACGGGGGGAAGGGGGGGGGGGGGGGGGGGTTGAGTAGTACCTCCAGTGCCGCGGTGGGTGTGGTCCTTAGGGACCCTGTTATACCCATGCAGGCTGCCCTTTAAACCTTTAAACCTTGGTGAGGCTAGAGAGATGACACTTTCTTTCCGTAGCCTTCCACCATACAACTGGCACCGTAAGTTAAGATGGGTCTTACAACCGCTATATACATCCAGTCTACCATGTTTGGTTGCAGTCCCCACATGCTTCCGAACGTTCTGCGGCAGGCGTATAGTGCCACGTATGCCCGCTTGACACGATCTTCTATATTATCCCTTCAGCTGAGTTTGGAGTCTAATATGATATAATTTGCCATCCTTGTTAAGTGGACAATTTACTTGAATTCAGGATGTAATCTATTTTATTCTTTGCGTTGCTCTCACATATATTTTTTGTAACAGTTTAGCCTGGCCACTTCTAAGTCGGCCATAATTACGCGTAATTAGAATAAGAATTTAAATTCTGTACATTTATCCCTACAATGTAAAAAAAAAGAAGAAAAATCTCAATAAAGTTACTACTACTACTACTACATATGTCAATGATGCCACTACTGCACTGCACCACGCCGTTCCCTCTCTTAATGTTTGAATATGTGAGTGTGAACGATCAGTTTGCAGCTTTAACGTGCCAAATCCTCTCTTAATACACCACTTTTTCAATCCGCTTAATTTAGATCGTTTTTTCCACTCCCGCCCTTTACTCAGCCACACAAACAAAAGAACAAGCTCTTTATTTTGCAAAGTTTCACATTTTTATTTTTATGTTTTAGAATAAGAATACACAATTTGTTTTTTTTTTCTTAAAAAAAAGGAATATACAAAACATTCATGGAGTCCCTGGCACGAGTGACATAACCTGAAAAAAGTGACACGCTTACCCTAACATACCGGCTGAAGAGCGCGTAAAAATACTTCAGGAGACACAAAATAAAACCAACAATTTAAAAACCATTCCTTATTTTACTTACGCCACAAGTATCATTCGTTAATTTTTAAAACAAAATGGGTACAATATAAAATTAAGACTAAGAATGGGACACTAAAATGCAATTTAAAGAAGACACCATTGGTTGGCTTAGCAGTAAACACAACTATTATTTTGAAATGCGCCTTTAATTGACATTATTTTATATAAATTATTAGCAAATATAAATATTAACTAGTAAAAAGGACAACCAGCTTGATTTTTATTTAAATTTAAATGTTATTGTTTGTTATAGAATTGTTTATATAAGACTATGAGTAATGAATTAATTGCCAAAATGGGATATACTTATTTTCTTAGATGTCAAATAAAAATATCAAGAGCACAATTATAGACTTTGATAAGCTTAAGTCGGCTTTCCGAAATGTCCCATTACACGTGATTTGTATGCCACGACCATAATAGCCTTATGCTGGGTTTCGTAAGGTTTTCGTTAAGAAGGGAATGTACCAAGAATTGTACTCTGACCACAAAAGTTTAAGCAGATTTGAGATCTGACAATCGGTTTCGGAGACATTAACATCCATAGTTGAAGAAAAACTGACATAATTTTCAAATTTGATTTTAAAGTTTCAAGGCAATGTAATACTCGAGACGTTCACAGTGAAATCTCAAAAGATTTTCAAATCGTTTGCTTATGCCTATTATGGGCAACACAATCTTTTGGCACAACTTGAGTGGGATTTTCGTTTTGTTTCGATATAAGATTAATCCCGCTCAAGTCTATTATGTTTGGGCCTTAAAAAAAGTCAAGCTGCAAGGAAATCAAATAAAAAATTATTTAATAAATACAAAACAGAATGCTATGATGTGTCACCTACTTTGAAAGAAAAAATGGTATACACGAAAGACTTAAAGAAATCAGAGCGACCTGATTGGCACCCACAACTATTTTCCGTTTTTTGGGGCACCATACCAAATCAATTTAAACATTTTCAATTTAAGAGATTTTAAGTACCATCAGGAACACTGTCAAATTTTCTTTGTTTTCCATACCCATTCCGTTTGCAATTCATAAATCATTAATTAAATAAAAATAATTGCATTTATTCTATAAAAGGTCTTTTAATTTATTTTATGAGATGGGCGTGGCATGGGTGCCGTGACATTGTGCCAAACGATATATTACCAAACGCCAAAATTTGGTATAATGACGCTTTTGACAGTGACACTAGGTTGAATATTAACATTTGGGCTAATGTCGTTTTACAATTCAAACAATGACACCAGCGCTGAATTCAAACGAAGGATAACTCTTGCCAATCGCTGTTTCTTTGGGCTTAGAAGGCAATTGAGTAGCAAAGCCCTCTCTCGAGCAACTAAAGTGTCCATGTATAAGACCCTCATCATCCCAGTCCTGCTTTACGGTGCAGAAGCGTGGACCCTGTCAAAGGCGGATGAAAACACTTTAGCCTGCTTCGAGAGGAAAATTCTTCGGACGATTTACGGTCCCGTCTGCATAGACGGAGAGTGGAGGAGGAGATATAACATCGAACTGTACGGGCTGTACAGCGATACCGACCTAGCACAAAGAGTCAAAACACAACGTCTACGATGGCTGGGTCATCTAGAGCGGATGGACACCAACGCCCCGGCCGGAAAATCTTCGAATCCACACCGCAGGGACGACGCGGTAGAGGAGCACCGAGACTCAGGTGGCGCACGCAAGTGGAAGGGGACCTCAGCCAACTTCGCGTGCGAAACTGGAGACGGCTAGCTAGAGACAGAGCTGGCTGGCGAAGCTTGTTGGCTGAGGCCCAGGTCCACCCCGGACTGTAGCGCCACCTTAAGTAAGTAAGTAAGCTAATGTCGTTTAGGTAATAAGGCCAATTTGGCACCATGTCTCTTTCGACTTTAGGACCCAAGTAAAGGTAAAAGAAGCATCTTGCAAGGAGGCAACAGTCCCCCCCCCCCATACATATTCTTCTTTTGTATGCATAACATTTGGTTAGTTGCGCATATGTCACTTTAAAAAGTGTCACAATGCCGACTGATAAAATTTAGTCTTGTGACACTTTCACAACGTGACTTTTGGCCAAATTTTGATATTTGGCATAATGTCGTTTGATGTCATGATCAGCCTCTATAAATAAAAATGAATATTAGAATAGAAATACTTAAGTTTGGTGGCTCGAAAGCAGCCAAAAATTTTGGCTCAAAGTCAATAGTTTTGTAAAATCGACCCTTAAAATGGGCGTGGTTAAACGTTTTGTATGAAAAGCATCTAGTCTTGTGTACCTAAACTGCTAAATGTGTTTTCCTTTTCTTCCCTGAATTAGGCTAAATAGCAGTTTCAAATCCATATTTTGCTGGCATTATTATTAGGTTTCTCTAAAATTCTGCCTTCAAATGTAGGCGTGGCCCTAAACCTCGTCAAAACTAAATGTGGAACAGTGAAGTGTTTTCTACATAAAATACTTAGGGCCAGTTTTTTAGTGCGAGATCATTCCAGTTTCGGATTAACCCCAAAAATGAGTTTTCCAATGAATATTGATCGGGGATTAGTCTCGCCTAAACTCGCCAAATATGGTGAGTTAACCTCGGATCAACTCTCGTTAACAGTATGAACTTCTTTGAATGTTTGTTTTTGTGTGGACTGATAGTGGCCCTGCGTGTTTCTGTGAAAAATGACACCTGAAAATGACGCGAACTTCTTTTTCTGTGTTTTTTATATGTCAAATGAGAGCTGCAAGCATCAATAATTTCGAGAGTAGAAGATTTTGACAAAATTACCTGACAGAGCTCAACTCTGCATTAAAAAACTGTTCACTGGGTTAACTCTTGATTCATTTCATTCCGGGATTAGCAGTTCTTGGTTTAAGCTGAAAAACGGCCCTTAGTGAATTAGTGAAACGGCCCGATTTTAAAAAAAATTATTGAATTAAATGCAATTAAAAAAAATCCTCTCCACATCGATGCCACGCCCACTAGTTTTTATCTTCGCCCCGCCTTTGTTTTTATCTTGTATGTCCTTCAATCAATGTTTAAAGATCCGACGTCTTATAATTTTGAATGTGCAGGAGGTAGTTGCACGCATATAGACCTATTGTGGGTGGACTTAAATTTTTTTTAACATTTCTTGTGTTGCCCAAAGATCATAGGTACGAAATCTCAGCTTGCAAGTTTAAAATTGATGGCCTAAAAATTGTTGACTCACGGGCGGCTGGACATGACTCAGTCGGACTCGATAATATGCCTTTCATGTCTTGGGGTACTATGGTCATAATATAAAAGAAGAATTAAGAATTATGGGTATAAAAGAAGAATTAAGCCAGGCTACGAGCTTTTATGTGAATTTCTTAGCTAGCCCAGCTCCACTCCGGACTCTAATTGTAGATATGAGGAGGTATACATACATAGTTTAACCGAAATCCAAGTCACTCTTTATTTCAAGGGAGGATAATAAGGACCCTGAGTCGGGGCGGAGTACTTATGAAAGTTATAAGGATAATTATCAGCATGTAAAGTCTCTGATTGAAGTAATGCCCTCCAAAGTAAGCCTTTCACATTCTTAAACTCTTTTTTGATCTCCTGACATTTCTGTGTTTTAAGGCTATCTCCTTCTTTTTCGCGCTCAAGATGTTGTCGACATTCCTCCAATGCCTCAAAGACAAAAAATACAATGTTCATCGCCTTAAGCTTTAAATTATGCTCCCAACTAAATGTGGGTGGATCAATTTTAAAAATCCTATTAAACAACATTGTTACATATTCTATCGGTTTGTATTTTCGATTAAAGAATAGTGATTTTTTATTGACATAATAATGAAAAAACTTTGAATTCAAATACTCACAAGCATAAATGTTCTTGATTCGCCCTTCTACGCAACACAACTCGTTGAAATAGGACGCCCTTGGTAAATCTTGTTTTTTCAGAAACATATTTAGCTCAGAATCGATGTGTAAGAATTCATCGTTCATTTTTTGATAATGAAGCCAAGCAAGCAACTTGAAAAAGTTTTCCGTAACTCGAATGCTCCTCCCTATAACGCACAAGGAGAAAGGAAACTGAGTACCAACGGTATATATATTCAAATTGATTTCATTGTGATCGTAAAGTCGTTGAAAATTGTCCACGTCTCTTTTAAGCTGGCGTTCATCTGCCAGAGAGATTTTTTTAATCTTTTTACACATTGATCTCTGCATAGTTTCGAGGACATGCAACAGTTTTAAATTAAATAACTGCGGAAACCTTCTACGAGAAAAATTACTGCATTGCCAAACGATTTTTAATTTGGCGCAACTAACCAATTTGACAAACTGGGTTAAGGAATCAATTTCATCTATTTCTTCTTCAAGGGAAAAGGATTCGATTTCATCTCTCTCAATCATAAAAATGCAACGGATTAGTTTCCAGGTAAAAATACACGCGCTATGCCACCTAGCTAGGTCACAAAAACGCTTATTCAATTCCTGAAAAAGATCACCATCATTTTCCTCTACCTTAACAGGCGAAGCCCACTCAAGGCCATAGCGTCTTTTGAAAACATTTAAAGCTCGTTCCAGCAAGCGCATGCATTTTTTAAACATGCCTGATCCTGTGGCATTTTCACACACACTACATAGAGCGTAGAGTGCCGCAAATACGATCTTGTGCCTGTAGCCACATTCTTTTATGCGGACTTCGGCGGATTCCTTTAAAAGCTCTCTCAATTTTGAATTATTTGTCGAATTGAAAACATTGAATGCGCGTCCTTTGAGCTCCTTTAATTCCTGCGGGCCTGTCAAAAACTTTACAAGTTCAACGTTAAGTTCGAATTGGTCCACTATATCGTCAAAGTCAATATATCCCCCTGAGGTAGATAAAGGTTCAATGAGGAAAACTTTCAATTTTAGCCCAACGAATACTTCTTTTAATTCCCTGAATATTTCATAACATTCAGCCTGGTTTTGGTTGGAACCCTCACAAGCCTTTACTTGGAATTCATGTGCCTTTTTGTATTTTCCCAGCAGCACGTATTTAAGGCTTAATGCTTCGTATGCTCTGATAACTTTAAAATATTCACCACCGTATCGGTGAGAGTAAATTTTCAAAGCTCTTTCTAAGAACTCGACATTTTTCACTGATTCAGTAGTGCCAATATCGAACAACAAATCAGCTGTTCTATCATCTTTGCGGCCATACTGTTCTTGAAACCTAGGCAAAAAGCGTCTAAGCAGATTTTCATATTTAGAGGGTCTGATCAATTTGAAGTACACTTGAGATTCAAAAAAGTAGTCTAACCTCGTAGCATTATCTTCGAATGGTTTGTCACGTAACCAACGACGCAATTCCTTATAAGCCTTCGTAATACGTTCTTCTATCTCTGTCAGCAACTCCTGGTGATAAGGTTCACAATTCTTCAGAATAATAAAAGCTTGAGTTTTTAACTTTAGAGATTTTTCCAAATAGCGCAAACGTTTAGAGTATTTGTCAAAAAAACTACTTAGAGCCATTAACCCAACTGCTACATCTTTGGGTGAATTATATTTTTTAAATAAATTTATGGACTCTTTGAGATATTTGTATTGGTCGCTTTGAAAATTTGTTATTTTACCCGCTTCTAGCATCACTGTTGCAACTCTAATATCGTTGTACATTCTATTAAGCCACTTTAACGCAAAAGCAGTTAACACATCGTCTCTCGTTTTTATTATATCGAAAGCAATACTCAAGAAGGAGTCATTCTCTTTGAGTTTTTAAAGCACACTGGGGTTGTTTTCTAGAAATTGTTCTAAGAAAATAATGAAATTTCTTAAATAAGTTAAGTAAGGAAAATCTTCACTGGAATTAACTAACTTTGCCAAAATCGATGTAGTCTCAGCAATAGTTCGATGTTCTTGAATTTTCCAGGCTGGATGCGAACGCACATAAAATTGTACTAATCTATGAACACTTATTGTAGCCGTGTTTTTCCTCCTAAAAAAGATGAAGTTTTCAAATGTCACGAGGGAATACTTTTTAAGTAAGTCTATTGCTCGTCCAACTCGAGATGTATCATTATCCAAATGAGTGAATATCTTTGTGGGTATCTCATCAGGATCTAAGTAGGCAGATATGTTCAAAATCTTTATCGCTAAGCTACCATAATCCTTGTCGGCTTCAATTTTGCCTACAGCCAATCCCCATGTCGTCAGAGTTGTCTTTGCGTACGCGTTACTGCTGTCGTCACTGAATTTGTAGTCAAGCAATTTTTCCGAATATTGTGACTCTTCGTGCAGTTCTAAATAGGCCTTAATAGTAAACTGCGATTCAACATTTTTCGCTTGCTTTTGTGCGCTCCTAATGTAGGCAGTAGCTTGTTTAAGTGCTAACGGAAAACACTGCAATTTCTGAATCAACTCAGTGATGTGCGGGTCATCTTCGATTTCCAATGCTTTTTTAACAAACTCGATTGCTTCGGCTTCTTTTAGCTCATGCAGTTTGATTTCTTGAAAATAAAAATCTCTCCATTTACAATTTTGAGACGTAATCAATATATGAACAGACATCGAAGTTTTAGGCAGAAACCTATTGAGTTCTTGATTGTCAGCATTTAGATTCAAAACGTTGTCAAAGATGAAGAGACAGTTTCGTTTTTCGAGAAATTCATAAACCTCTTCAAGGATTGACGAAATTTTCTTTTTTTTACCAACGGAATTGGTCAGGCTTATTTTTAACTCTTTTTCAGCAAGCCTACAAAAAGTCTCTTCGATTTTCGAAACTTCTTCAGCATCAAACCAGACAACCAAATCGTATTCCTTTTCATACTCGTGAGCAAACTTTCTTGCCAGTTCGGTTTTTCCGACGCCTCCCATTCCGCTTATAGTGCTAGTCTTAGCTTTTTGCAGAGCCTCATGGATTTCACCTAATTCGTGTATCCTACCTGTAAACGAATTTTGTACGGGACTCATATCAAAAACTATTCGAGCTGGTTTTATTGAGCCTATAATGCCCTTTGCCTCATCGAATGACAAAAAAGCCTTTTTCTTATCCTCATAAAAACCTGTGATTTCAGATTTCAAACGCAAGTACATGGCTTCGTTTCTCTCCAAACCTCGGTCAAAGTATGGCTTGATGTCATCTTGCATCATTTTGGAAAGCTCTTCAACGTCGGGCTGAACAACAGCGAATGTCAAACGATCAAGAAACTCTCTCAAAACATTATTTATGAAATTTTCAGATGTATCATTGCCCTCTCCGAATCCCACCGAAAACTCTAGGCCAGTGTCACTTTCGTTAAACTTATTGTTAACATTGACGTTTTCACGGTTTATAAGAAAGTTCGTCTCCCTCTCAATGCCTGTTAAAATTCGTTGCCCTAATTCGTCTTCATTACGCGCAGCTTTCAGAAGACTCTCCCTAAATTTTTTAGTTCTTATGTCAAAAACTTCTGTCGCTAAAAATACATGGTATATTTTGAAAATTCCCTTCTCGTGAGACATAAGTTTGTTCTTGAGGTAACTATCAATCACTTCCCTAATCAGTTTCCTAACCAATTTATCTTTCAGGTCTTTTAAGTCTTTCGTTTTCTCTAACAGTTGAATTAAGTCACCTTTTTCCGAACTAAACTTGTAGCAATTACCCTTCTTGTCGCCCATAAGTGAATCCCAAATGGCATTCGGACTTAAAACGATTACAATCTTCTTATATTCTAATTCTCTTGTGTCAAATTCGTAATTAGTTACTATAAAAAGGTCCTTATGATATCCGTTTTTATACAATTCGGATTCCAGCAACTCAATATAGGATAAAAAATATTTAACTAAACTAAAATCACCTCTATTTCCAACTAGTAGGTGTTCGAATTTTATCTGGGATCCCTTCTTTGTGGTGTGTTTGCAATGTAACATTAGACCTTGTTTGGCGCCATTTTTCACCTCTGTGCATTCAAAAATAAGGGAATCAAACGCTCCTGCCGCTATCGCTTTAGTACCCAGACGTACATAAGTATATTCTTTGTGTTCATGCTCCTGTTTATGTTCCTGTTTAACAATAGCCCAGAATACGACTTTCATAAGCCACTGTACCTGATAGTCCTTCCCAAGTTCAGAAGACACGTTATTTTTTTCCTGGTTCTGTTTTAATGCAGGCGCTTTATCGTTTTTCTTCTTGTTTCGATCGGCTGGCGATTTCTTTAGGCGTTTAGCATTCATTTCGTCCTGTTTGATTTTGCAAATTGCAGACTTACTAGTAGATGCTTCTTCCATTTTAGTAATAAGCTTTTTTTTCTCCCTAAAATAAAGAAACTAGAGTTTAATATCATTGTTTTATATTTTATAGTACATTTCAGCATTTAAGCTAAATTCAACATTTCACCCTAAATGCTCAGCGTTTCGCAATATATTTTTAAGGATAAATGCTGAATTTCGCCTGGGCAGGGCATTTGAAAGTTTGTCGAATTGAGCAAACCTCTCAAACTTTCGAATCTCTTATTTTTAAGAGAATTCAAGGCAGTTGACAGAAAATACTCAAACAAAACATGTGTAATTGAGGATTTTCTGTCTGTATTTGTATTTTCTGTCTGTAACTGTATTTTCTGAGAAAATTGCTCTGGAATGTATTTCAAAACAAAAAATAAGCAAGCAATAACGACAAATCCCGCTTGTTGGAGTACTTGATGATTCAGATTTTGGCCTCGACTATCATTTGAAACGCTGAAACTCCAGTATAAACGGCAAAATTGGATTTCGAAAGCATTAAACATAATAGCATTAATAATAGAATAGCATTAAACATAACGAACTTAAATTTATATTTTGAAGAAAAATTTACGCTTAAACTACAATAATCCATTAACTCACAGCAAACTGACGTCGAAATATCGATATTTCCCCTTCAATGAAAAAGTACCAGTGAAAAACTACCAGAAGGGAAATTTGGAGCACTTTCTGCATTTCTATAAAACGGCGGAAGTCAGGTTTTGACAGGACAAACGATTGTTATGCGTTGAATGGCGAACATTGAAAGCAACAATAAAAAAATGGTGCATTGGTAATAAGGTAAAAAATTTTGAACAATAAAGACTAGTCTTATTTGTGAATAAATAGTGAAGGGATAAGAATAGCCTTGAGGTAAGGCTTGCTTGTCGTAAGAGCCGACTAAAATCCCCTGGAAGGAGGTCTTCAGCATGTTATAAGTGATGCCGTCAAGAGTCTATGCTCCTGGTGGGGCCACCCTTGGCAGTAAAGTTTCAACTAAAAAATGAACCCGAAGGTTTAAATAAAATCCAGCAGAGTCTGATATGCGGCTTGTTGGTCAGTGTCTGATCTCAAAGGGGAGGCTGAACTTCAAATAACAGAAATCCCTGAGCGTCAACCAGTAAGGAACTTGAACTGCTTGAGGAGGCCAAAAAAGTATCAGCTCGATGCAACTGGCATCTCCTCAACTAAGTGGAAGGGTTGAGCAGGGCATCTCCTCAACTAAGCAAAGGGTTGTAACCAAAGACTTCGCTGATGGGTGGAAGCTCTACTGATCTGGCGTCCCAGATTACATGGCTGCACAAGTGAGTTTGGGGATACTCACAAGCCCCCGGTTGTCAGAAAATGTGCTCGATATCATTCCGCAAGATATAAACTCCAAGTTGAAGAGTAATTAAGCAATGATCATTAATCTGTAGATCGTAAATCCCCGTGTTAAAGGACAAATTATCGCTTCTATGCAGTTTACATAGAATACATATATGATCCAGGCACGAGGGATCCCTTGTAGGTTGATTCACTAAGGTAAGACCGACAAGAAATCATTAGTGCCGAATTCGAATTAAAAGAATTTGATTTTTGCGACGATGGGAATCAAGGAACGAAGAATCGAATTTATCCACAAAAGCATTTACTAAAACAATGCAATCTGTACAATCCTAAAAAACTTTACTGAGTACCAAACACATCAAAGTTTACACAAATTAAATCTGCACTCTTCACAGGTTTTAAGATATCGCACTTCTATCGTCACTTCTATAGAACACCGCACTTCACCAGCTACATATGATTCAATGCATTCAGTATCGAATTCATAATCTGGAATACTATAATTGAAAATTTCAGAATTATAGATCGAAATTTCAAAAAAAAAATTAAATCAGGTAAATGGTCAAGAGATGCGAGATGCACAAAAAAACATCAAAATTAGCACGTACACTCCGAATATACTGATGAATAACAGATAAGCCATATTTATGGCGTATTCTTTTGAATACCGAACTGCCACACCGAGCTGTCAAATATTACTCGGTGTTCGCGACAATTCCAGCGTGGTGTACACTCGGTTTCATTGTGTACAGAACGACAAAGTGACGAATTGCTTTGACTTCGTCACTTTTTTATTTATTTATTTAAAAGAACATTTACATGAGCACGATTCCGTTTAGGTGTACGAGAAAAGAACATTTTTTTTCTATCTTCCACACCAGTTTCACGATTCGGTGTTGAAGAGAATACACTATTAGATTTCTTACAAAATAATCAAAACAAAAGCAAAACAATAGCATCAGTATTTAGACAGAAGAACTCATATTAAGGACTAATCAAAACCATTTATTGCAAAATCCTCATAATTTCTTATTTTAATTATTTCTTCGCCTTACTCTCTTTTTATGCGTACCGATGACGATGAGTCCCTAATCCACAAAATTTGCATTTCTTCTGCAGTTTCAGCTGATTGGCATTCCTTCCGTAGAAGAGATCGTGTGTGTGCTATGCTGACTGTGAGACTGTCATTAACGTAAATACGGCCCTTGTTGTTGTTAGCGAATAGCTTGATTGTTTTCCCGCAATAGACGCATGATTTGAATTTTCCGCGAGAGAGAGAGGCAAACTTAAGTGCCTGTTTTCATTTGGTTTATCCTAACCTAACCCAAAATTTATTTCTCAAGAGAGAGAGGCAAACTTAAGTGCCTGTTTTCATTTGGTTTATCCTAACCTAACCCAAAATTTATTTCTCAAAATAAAACTGAGGTTGAACGGTGGCCACCACACTGGCGCTTCCCCTCACGTAGTAATTCTGACACATCAGGTTAGGATAAACCAAATGAAAGCAGGCACTAACGCATACGACTTTTCATTGCGCTTCAACTTGGGAAACTTTATAAAACATGATTCGATGTCATTTGGTTCTAAATTAACACCTATGTACGTTGAAGTGACCATTCGTCCCATATTACGAGGGACAGTTCCACATTTACGTCAAATGTCCCACATCAAAAATTGTCTCACAAATGTCCCACAAAACTAGAAGATGTCCGGCACTGTCCTACGAAATGGAACTTACATTTTTCGTTCACTTATTTTATAAATTACTCGTTGATCCGACGTTGTCCTGTCTAAGCTTTGAATATATAATTCGCACTAGAATAAATAACAAAAATATTTCAAAAACTTGATTTTGATTTCCCTAATGCTTTTTGATACCTAAGCAACACTAAAGTACTGATCTAGGCTTTCAGCCTCTGGGGCCAGTGTTGTTGCAAGATAGAAAACCATATCTGGAGTTTATGAAACTTCTATTTATATCAATCTTTTTAATACGCTATTCACATTGAATCATAAACTGAGTTTTTGGCAAAAAGTTTACACAAAATCGTTAGCAATTCACACTTTTGAACGGGAACACGGTTCTATTTTTGTTTGTCATTAGTAGGTGCATTCCCTCTAAGCACACGGTGTTAAAATTGACTCCACTCCATACATCATGTCAAATCGGTGTCAAATTTGAGTGCCCATTTTGAGTCAATTTGAAGTTAAGTGCTGTTCTTAGATTGAAAAATTGTTAACACCGTTTTTTGGTATCTATTTGGCTTCAAAAAGCTGACTCCATCTTGACACCATGTTTCGGTGTTAGTTTTGTTTCATTAATTTGACTCAATTTTGACACCGGTTTTTTGTGTTAGTTTGGTTTAAAAATTCTAACTCCGTTTAGACTTTGTTTTGTAAAAAACTCGCTTTTTTGAAGGTTGTTCTTAAATCTGCAATGACACTGCACATAACAAAAACATTGCGCAAGAAACATTATCAATTCTGTGGTACATGCGATTTAAAGTAAAACACTACTTTATTTTAAATCGCAAGACTAAACTCTGGGTTGATCATACAACGATTGAAAAGGACTGCAAAACAACCGATAATAAAACTCGAGGTAAAAACTAATGCGTAGATGTAGGACGACCGATGCCGATGAGTATTCGTGGCAGGATATGTGTGTGAGTGTGAGCATAATGAATATGAAACAAAAACACTTTTTGAGAGGCTAGAGTTAGAAACAAGTCCAATCGGTTTCAGATAAATGGACTTAGAATTTTGTTAAGAGAGAAGGTGTGTAAATGCACGATGAGAATTCGTGGTTGCGTAAACCTATTTGTGAAAATGTGGAACACGACGAAAAAAACTCGTTTGTGGAGAGTTAAATGAGTTAGAAACAAGTCAAAACGGTTTCAGAAAAATTGAATTAAAGTGCTTCAAAAGATTCTTGAAAGAAAGGAATATATTAAGAATCATACGGTGACCTCGAAAATGCAAGCAGTTTTCAGATTGAACATTTGGTTTCGTAGATATTTGTATCCAAAGTAAAATTCATTGCAAATTTAATTTCTAATTTTCAACGGCAACAAGATATTAGTTACGTTCATAGAGGTTTTGAGCAAAAACTACATAAACCGGGGGGTTACAGAAACAGAAAATTTATAATAATATATGGGAAAACTCATGCTTTCAGATCCGTCGTACAGGGGCAGTTTCAGTTTACTTTTTAGATTCCCAAACTTTTTACAAAGGCGCATTAAATAGGTTGATGAATAGCGAGAGTGGGATTAATGAGAGAATTTATTTTTAATCGCTTGTCCAGAGGATTTAAATTTGTATGGTAAATTTCGTAATTTGTAGAGGATTCAATGGAGATTTATATAATTCATGTAGATTAGAGCCCGGTGAAGACATGGTAATATGCGACTTTACGCAAAAACTTAGTTTATGATCCATATGACAAGGGTTGAACAAAATTGAAATTGTCCCACATAAAAAAATATACGAGTATGTGTACTTATATTATTTTCTGGTGAATTTCTTTACTTTGTCCCACATTTTGACATTTTTGATCTGGTCACTATTTTTGATCTGGTCACTTTAATGTACGTCGCGTCGTTAGCAATTTGATTAAACACTTTCTCTTAAGCATTAACAATATCTAAATCAGGTAGGTATTCCGACAATGTCGACTGCGTGCTTTAAACATTTTTGCTCCCATGAGTCTTGTTTTGACTCTAAAACAATTTATTTCACTCTTCAGGGCGTTATATTTTGATTTGCAGTAAAAGCAACCGCCAATTCATGCACGCCAGAAATTAGTTTTATGCCCGAAAATCTAAAACGCCAATTTTTTCAAATTAGAAAAAAAATATTAAAACTTAAATATTTGCTTCTTTGTTTATTCCAAATGATTGGAATATTCGGAATACGCTATTCGAGTTTCTTTATTTATCGGAATATTTCGGATAAACTATTTTTGTGTTTACCTATTTATTTCAAAATATTTGGAATGTATTCTTTTTATGCCTAGTGAAAAGGTGGAACGAGAAGAATGTTCTCAGGTTTGGTAAATACAAATGTTGCGCCGCATGAAACGATTTAAAGCATGTTATAATATGTACCGTAATAACCCGTTAATAAAGGAAACACTGTGATGACAAGTTAAAAGTTATGTTTTTGTTTTTATTAGTAAGCTTTCTTTCGATAGCTTAGTTTTGTTATTACTGAACAGGTAGGCAACCGGACAACAACTGTCCATTGCATTGATCTCCTAGGCTAGAGAGTCATGGCTGTTTCACATAAAAACCGAGAGAGCGAGCAAGGGTCTCGGGCGAGCTGTCAAATGATTTTCCATGTATGGGTGGTTCACAATACCCGCGTGATCGCTGTGTCGCTCGCCGGGCAAGCCGACGTTAAAACAATCGTCGCAATCATTGTGAAGTAACAAACGATATCTCTGGTGTCGTGTTGCCGCTCTGGTTTGACGCTCTCGCGCTGAATGCGAAACGGCCATCAGTGCACAGCGCACACTCCTGAATTCCTGATCGTCGAAACAAATCTGCAAGCAGAGAGCACGTCCCTATCTCCATGTCTGCTCACATCGACTCCATAGATCGCGAATGGTATTGCTATTATGTAGGGGAGACTGGGTACGGTTGAAACAATTTTGGTAATATCTTTTGTAATTTGAGATATGTCAAATGAAAAAGCGTCTTTTTACCCCCAAAAGCACTGCAGGCATTTAAAAAAAAGTCCAAATTGTTTCAACATTCCCCATAGCAGGAGCGGTTGAAACAGTAACTGGAGTCAGTTGGGACACATATGTTAATAATACAAAATATAATATATTTATGTGTCTTATAAATCAAAATAAGGAACATTATCAAATTAAGTTAAATATTGATATTAATAAAGAAAAAAGATACCCCAGGAGCGAACAGTGGTTGTTTCCATGTTCCTACTGATAAAGGAAGTCTTGCCCTGGCTTAGAACAACGTTATATCTGACAAGGATATGCGAATCTTTACCGACAGACAGGCGGCCATCGACAGTCTCTATAAACCCTAAGTAGCCCTTGGTTGCCGATCGTCTCTAAAGGAGATGTAGGAGAAGTTCAACATTATGTGTTGGGTGAGAGGGAATGGCGACGTTCCTTTTAAATGCAAGGCTGATGAACTCACCAAGCTTGGAACTACTGTCTCAATCTTGCCTGAAAAAGGCTTCTTAGGCATTCCAATTGCCGCAAGCAAACTCATTACTAAAACTGGATGCAATAAAAAAAATTTAATTCCAGATGGATGGCAGTACCTGTCTAGTGACGAAACAGATATGGCCCAAGCTGGGTCTTAGAAGCTCCAAAAGCTTGATCGCTCTTAACAGATTGCACATGTGTGCGAAAATTTGTCATAACAGGACCCTGTTTGATAGATAGGCATAAAACAAGGCTTGATGTCTATCCCAATGACTTCAGCAGGAGCTGCAAGTATGAGGAGGAAGAAGAGACCACTCTCCACCTTCTCTGAGCATGCCCCGCTCTCTATTAAAACCAAAATCTTCACCTTTCTTCTATGATCTTATCGATCTAAACACTACAGACTCAAAACGTCTCTCACGCTTCATTTATACCTCAAAATGGTTCAACGAGTAGGAGAGATTTCAAGATTCACGTGATATCTCAATGGACCTATATAGGTCTAATTGTTTCCGTTTCTTTGAACCCGATTGCCACTTCAACCTTACCAAACCTAAGCATGTTTCTCCGCCGCTACTCGCAACGAATCACCTGTTTTGACATCGTTGTAAGCGTCCGTATAAATTGACATGTCTACCTGCCCCCTCGAGGTCTTTTTTCACTAACTTTTGGCATCTAAAATCCCTACTCAGAAAAAGTTTTTCAACTGTCCTCAACCCCTCTTTTAGGCAAAAAAAAGACCGTCAAGTATGAAGTCATACACGGAGCGGTCCGTCGACTTTTTTTTTGAAAGCTTAGCGTAGAACGATTAATGCATATAAGTGCATATAATGCATATAAAATATTGTTTAGTATATTTTTAAAAGTTTAGTATATTTTCGACTTTGTTTTTTCTTTTCTTTTAATGACGATTTCGGACTTTACGACATTTTTCCAAGCGAATCTCCATAACTAATTTGTTTCGCTTACGTCTATAATTTTAAAGAAAATTTAGAGTTCAATTTTAAGAAGATATATGCACGAGATCTGTGTATATGAGTTATTAAACACTGCCATTGCAGTGTAGTAAGTAAAGAGGAGATTTTTGACTGTTTCCCCGGTATTCGGGTTTAAAATTCTTAAAATAGATATTTTTTTATTAATTTTACTCTAGGCACTGTTAATATTTTTTTTACAAGTCTACTGAAGGCACTTATCTTAGACAAACCTTAAGTTTAGGTATTCAAATTTTTATTGAGACGCAGAGTGACAAATAAATTTTCTTATGTTGTTTGTTAAAAAAAAAAAAAAAAAAACTAAAAAATATAACAAACGGGTTTTTTGCTTTCTACTCCAGCGTTTGTGTAAAATTAAGTTGATTAGATAGAAACATCTCAGAAGTTATAGGCATTTTTTAGCACTACAATTTTAGTAAATCAACTTAAACGATTTTAAACATATCCCGAAAGCCATGCAATATTTCAGCCCCTCTATATTTTTATATACTTTCGAACCTCAAAAAATTGTTGAGTTTTTTAATTTGTTTTTTAAACTTCAGAAAATTTTAAATTAGAAATGCCATTTTTGAAAGATCTTAAGAGTTTTAGAATTCGCTCATACGTTTTTATACACAAACCGACTTTCATTATAATTGGTATATTCTAAATATAAAATATTGTGAAAAAAATTTTAAATGTTTTTCAAGTCTAGGAGCCAAGTCTCAGAATCTGCTACGCGTTTGAAAACCTCTCTTGTTTTCCCGAAAAGGACAAATAATCCTTGATGTGTGTGATTTTTTTCAAATCATTAGTTTCAAATCATGTAGTTTTGGCATATTTTCAAAAAAAAAAAATCGTAAAAAAAAAATTGTGTCCCCACCACTATCTCCGATATAGCATGAGCCAGCTATATCGGAGATAGTGGTGGGGACACATTTTTTCACGATTTTTTTTAAGCTACGCCAAAACTACAGCTATGAAATCGTTTATTCAAAATATACTTACATAACCCAATATCGGCTTTTTAAATAAAGTGATGAAAATATTATGACGCTAAGAAAGTTTAAAATGGGTATCTATTTTTCTTTCCTTGTTTTCCATATAAAAAGGAACATTGTTTTGCATCCCACACTCGGAAATGCAAAAACCACGTATGACAGATCTGTCAGAATTACGATTTCTATTGGGATGTTAACAACGGAAATCTTTTTGCGCTCGTGCATAATTACATCGCCACTCTGTTTTGAGAGATAAAATGACAGAAAAAGAGTGCTCATGTCAAATTAATGCTTTATTTGTCTGGTGGAACCGCTTTGGGATTTATTTTTAATCGTCTCCCGGTCATCCTTGTACTATTGACGGTGGAAACATAGTATAATACTTATTTCGGCTCCAGTATATCACTAAATTTTTTAGACTAAACTTTTAGAACTTAATGCGATGTCTCCACCGGGTACTAATCGGCGATTAATATAAATCTTCATTAAATCCTCTACAACTTACGCAATGAACCATACAAATTTAAAACCTCTCGGCAAGTGATTAAAGATAAAGCCCCTCATAAATCTCATTCACCCTTTTCACGAACCACTTTAAACCCATTTTGAATTCCTTTTTAACAGTTTGAGAATCTTAAAAGGGTGAAACTGTCTGTAACGTATGACAGATCTGTCAGAATAACGATTTCTATTGGAATGTTTACAGCGAAAATCTTTTTTCCCTAATGGCAAAATATTACATCGGCATCGGCACTATCTTTTAAGAGCCAGAATGAAAGAAAAAGTGTACTCATGTCACATTAATCCTTTATTTGTCCGGTCAACCACTTTACTTATCAATCGTCTCCCGCTAATCCTCGTATTATTGCAGGTATCGTAAACTTTACCGGAAGCAAAACTTTCTCTTTCACGGTTCTCGCCAATATTCCTATTGTTTTACCTATTTTGTTACAACATGAATTATTACACCGAAATCTTAAAATAAGGTAAATCTTTCCAACGTATTTCAGCTATTGCAGCTGCACTATAATTGGCTTCAATAGGTACTTGATTAGTAGCTGATATCGAAAATTATATAAAATTGATCTTAGGGGCAAATTCATTGCTCCTGAAGTGTTTTGAGTTGAGAATCTGGTTCAATCTGGTGTTATCAACCCCCAAAGGCAAAGCTTAGCTTCCTTCTCGAGAGCGCTTAAAGTCAGCTTTTTGCTTTACTTGACGGACAGGCTCGGGCACTTCTATGCATAAAAACTTCGCAAGTTAAAGGGATTTCCCCCACTATTAGTGTCACTCCAAGAATGGACGTATTCCGTGTCTGTTTGCACTCAACTTGTCGATACAAATAACTTGTCGTTTAATTTGTATTTTAATCTTATTCACATACTGAAAGAAATTTTCTTAAAGCTAAACAATAAATGTAGGTACCCCAACATACCCCGGATAAATGTGCTCCTCCTGGCTGCTGGTTATTTGCTTAACGAATAGTTTAGCTACTGCGATCGCACAACTTACAGAACGTAGATAGTTTGGGTTTTGTTTCAATAACGATTAATAACGATTTAATCTGCTCTGCTTGATTGTAAGCAACTGCACTAAGATCATAGAACTCACGTTACCGATCCGAAAATGAGCTGTTACTAATGTACCGTCCACTCTTTATAACTAATCAGTGGCTAGCGACGATAAAAAATTGGATAGCAGTATACCCTAGATAGCGAAGCTAAATTATCGTGTTGTTTTTTTTTTTAGTTTTTTAGCGGTTCGTCTAAAAATTAATAAGGACTTCTTATGGTATCGCTACTTGTCGCACAGTGGATTAGATAGAGGTCTTAAGAGAAAGTCATACGTAACCCTTTTATTAATTTTATGGCTTATACTATGTCTCTAGTGGTCATAAAACTGCGATTAGCCAATGCCAATGTGGCTCCACCGGACAAATGCATGAATAATTTAACTTTTTGGCTGCAAAAAGAGAGTGATGAAATTTCCCAAAAGCAAAAAAAGATTTCCGTTGTAAAAACAAACAATAGAAAACGTATTTAGGACAGGTCTAGCATAGATTTTGCTTTTTTCTTTTCGGTTCTCAAATTTCTGTTACAAAAGTGTGCAAAAAGGGTAGAATGTGACATAAAAATCGTTTTTGAATAGAGTGAATGAGATTTATTTTAAATTTCGATTAAGTTTCACCCAGACACCGAAGCTATCACAATAGCAAACAACGGGTTTAATAACATCAACAGGGTGAATAATTTTTATCGCTTGCCGAGAGGATTTAAATTTGTAAGGTAAATCGCGTGGTTTGTGGAGGATCTAATTGAGTTTTGTATTTATCGCGGATTAGTGCCCGGTGGAGACATGGTTTAAGGGTCTTAAACATTTCAGAATTGAAAACTACTACGCGTGTTTCTAAAAATTAGGTTTGAGCAGTCTGGAAGTCAATTCGAACTTCTTTGCCTGTTTTTCCTATGAGAAGGTCTTCACTAGAAAACTCGCCCTTAAGCGTCTACAGTTACTTAATAATTTATTAACGCGTACAATTGACTTAATATACTCGCTGGAGTTTTCAAACATGTCTTAATAAAGATTTCCAAGTTGAAGTTGAGACAAAGAAATCATGAAGCTTCCTGACCATAAATTACTGAATAACTAAATATTCAACTTGCGTCCCTCTTACCCTCCAAGACCCATTTGTTTACTTTTTTTACAAAGCCATTAAAGCTTTTATAAAGCTATAAATTTCCGTGTCGATGAATACGTGAAAGAAGATACAACATTAATTTACCTTACGCGAGCAGCTGATAAACGAAAGCTCTAAAACGAAATTGCATGAAAATGACGAATTATTGAATTTACTCACATTTGTAAACAAATGTCGGCGGATGGGTAAATTCCTCAATTTCAGCTTGTGGGCAAAGCTTTTAGATGTCCGAAGTTAGTTAGTTTAGTTTAAAGGACTTTTATTGGATTTCAAAGTGATATGTATATAAAAACTGTAATAGGCAGGTAGGGCAACACAGGAGGAGTTTGGAGGTGAGAAGTGACAGGAGTGAGGATGTGGAGAAAAAAATCAAAAAAAAAAGGAATCTTCATATCCCCCCCTGTAAACTAAGTTCGCGATGACCTGCCTAAAAATGAGCTCACTTTTGGAGTGTGCTTCCCTTTTGGAAGACCTTATAAGCTGACGCACAGTATAAGCAAAATGAGCGAAATTATAAAACAGAACCCTTTCACAGAATAAAAAAACTAGCGAAAATCTAAAATTACTTTACTGAAAAATCAAGAAGAAACAAATGCAAAAAAGGTAAAAAGGTACTAACACTGATGGTACGTATTGTCTTTACAAAAAAAAAATTTATTACGAGAAACATATGAAGAAGTGTATCTCCCGCAAAAAAATTCCGATTACAAATCTGGTTCCTATCGATCAGAATCTAACAGTTGCACAAACTTCAGGAGGTTAGAAGGACGAAAACACCGCCTCATTGCTATTTTGTCGGCCCTTTTATGCGATGAGTGGCCTTCGCAATTACTCCGCCTTTAGCGAAGTGTGCCCGTGAGGGAATGTTTTTTTTTTTTTTTTTTAAATCTATTTTTTTATACGGCGATCACGGCCTTCCTTTTGGTTGATGACAAGTGGCGTGACCGCCGTTGATGTCCCTTTGGGCCTACACAGAAATACAAACAGAAAGGAAACATGAGCCCACACTGGTTTGCACTTTTTATACTTCTGTTCGAATTTACTACATTTTTTTTTTGTTAAAGATTCCTATACTATAAGCTTACTCTATCACTCACCAGTCGCGGCTTAATCACACCGCTTTTGACACTAGGTTTTATCTTTCTTTCAATTTCCATTGCCTTTTTGTTTTTCCTTTAAGGTCTTTTAAAGTTCTTTTTTTTCCTTTTTGTTTATTTGATTTCCCTTATTTCTTTTTTTTTTGAATCTTTACTTTTTCCACTTTAAAACTTTAAAATTTTAAATTTAAGGCGATTAGGTCCAGTCCAACGTGACCACTGATTGACACTACCCTCCAAGCAAAACAGCGAAGCGTTTTTTCTTTACGCAAACTTTACGCTTTCTTTGCGCTCAAATATTAGCACGACGTAGTAGAACTCAAAGATGATGGGGTGGTTTCAGTAAACAAATATAATCTCAAGTGTAAACGCATAAGTCTGCTGGCTGGTCTGATAGTGCGTGCTATTTTTTCGGTTTAAGCACAGGCGTTCTTCGATAAGTTAGGTAATTTTTTGTTTTCTTCTAAGTTGATGTACGTAAGTTTTAGAACAAGAAATTTAAGTTGCAGGAATGGACAAGAAAGATTATTACAATTTTCGAAGAGAAATAAATCTTTTTTGTGAAAGTGCAAAAAAAAAACATTAATTGCGTACCTACTGCCTTTTCACAATCTACATTTTATAATATTTTTAAAAGAAAATTATTTATTTTGTTCCAAGTTTTTTTTCAACTGCTATATTTTCTATGATATTGTGAAAAGACTCAAAAACATAAATTTTCTGTTTTTTGAATATATGTTAAAGCATATTATATGAGAATTACAAAAACGAATGAGTGTTGCGAGAAGATTCCGCACTGGCGTTAAGAAGATATTTCACTTTTGTGCTTCGAAAACATTTCGTTAAAACTTTACGCATTCTTTACGCTTTTACGATAAGGAAGCGCTCTGCTTTGGCGCAAAGAATTCGTTTCTCTTGAGCGTTAAGAATTCATTTCGCTTTGGCGTTGAGAAAGCGGCTCGCATTTGTGTTACGCTGGTGATTCTAATTTTCATATGGTGAAAGAAAGGAAAGCGTTGAGATTCTAATTCGACAAGCCGATACGTAAGCGAAGAGTTGTATGGGCAGATGAGTAATTTTTCGTTTCGCATTCGTTTCGCCTTGCCTTAAAGATATTATTACCCCAGGTGGCAATCCAGTTTCACTGGCAAATCCACCCTCTTCGGAGGTAGGCTCTACGGATTCTGGGGAGAGCCATTTATTGCTTATAAATTCCTTTTTGAAAAAAACAAGGGTGCTTCGATCTCCACCAGCTGGATCGAAGGTCTCCGGGAAAGGAAGTCCGCCGGTTAATCAGAACTCAGCGAAAATTAAATGCTTTGAAGCGGAAAACAACGAACTCCGTGCTAAGCTTAATGAAATGGAAATGTAAAGAAAATGAAGCCTTTAGGAACCCCCGTGGTACTATAGTGTAATATTTTCGGCCTGGGGTTCGTTGAATAAAACTCAACTTCACTTTTATGATTTCACAATGAAACACTTTATTTATCAAACAAAACTTATTTAAATTCAAATCACACTGTTATTCAACTTTACTACTTAGAATTCAACACTTTAATTCAATTCAATCACTTTTCACTTTATAACCGATTTTCACAAGTCAACGTTTAAAATATAACTGTTTCGTACGAGCCTGCCACCCGTGTATTTATACGAAATTAAGCACCTTCTAGTACGTTCCATACCCCCTTTGGTAATTTTCCACTGGTTCTCCTCCGCTGAATTCCAAGGAGGGGAAATCGAAATTCGAACTTCGAATATGACAGCTGCTGTCAGATGACTGGAATGACAGTTGGGTATGTTCGTTTAGTGAATCGAGCGGGTGCGTCTGTAGAGCGAATCGATGTGTGCATTCAGGGACTCCTGCGAGTTGTTTTATTTCTTGTCGCCACATAACATAGCCCCCCTCTTAGTTTTGTTCGTCCCGAACAAGTACGTCATCATTGCTTCCGTGGTAGCGATGTAGGCGATCAACATGGACAACTTTCATCTTCGCTCTTGGTCCTCTTTGGATTCGGAATACGACATCATTAATTCGCGTTACAACTTGGTAGGGACCTTCCCAATCCTTCTGAAGCTTTGGCGATCTTCCCTTTTTACGATGTGGTTTGTAGAGCCATACCAGATCTCCCTCGTTGAACTCGGGTGCCGTTGCTCGCGCATCGTATCTCGTCTTCATGCGGTCGCTTGCAACTTTTATATTGCTTCTGGTTCTCTGGTGAATGTCATTAATCCTTTCTCTAAGGTCAACCACGTAGTCCTCCTCGCATGTTGGGTCTTCAGTGGGAAATCCGAATTTAAGCTCACTGGGTAGCCTGGCAGTTCGTCCAAAAAAAACTTCAGATGGAGTGTACCCAGTTGTACTGTGAATAGCGTTTCGATAGGCCATGAGGAATAAAGGTATTCGCCGATCCCAATCCCGTTGATTCTCGTCCACTACTTTGGACAGATGTTCTTTTAGTGTCTTGTTGAAGCGTTCCACCATTCCATCTGATTGTGGATGAAGGGGTGTGGTCCGTGTCTTCTGTAGTCCGATTGCCGTGCATACTTCCTGGAATATCTTCGACTCGAAGTTTCTTCCTTGGTCGGAATGTAATTCCATTGGCACTCCGAACCTGCACACCCAGTGGTCCACTATCTGGTCGACAACGGTTTTCGCTTCTTGATTTGGGATCGCAAATGCCTCGGACCACTTGCTGAAGTAATCGGCAATAACAAGGATGTAACGATTACCGCTTTCAGTTTCCGGAAACGGTCCTGCGATGTCGACGGCGATCCTTTCAAAGGGGGCACCCACATTGTACTGGTGCATCTTACCCCTGGTTTTAACTTTGGGTCCCTTACTAGCAGCACAAGTAATACACTTTCGACACCAGCTCTCAACGTCGCTTCTTGCACTCAGCCAATAAAAACGTTCCCGTACCTTTTCCAGGGTTTTGTTGATGCCCAAGTGGCCACCAGATACTCCATCGTGCATTTCCCGCAAAATTTCCTGCACTTTGGACCGTGGAACCACAAGCTGCATTTTAAAGGATTTTCCATCCGGCATTTCCCATATTCTTCGCAGAACGCCATCTTGTACATGGAAAAAGTCCCACTGCGCCCAATATGCCTTTATCGTGGGACTTCTGTCGGATATATCCCTTGCGCTCGGTTTTTTCATAGATTCCTTCCATGCAAGGATTGGCTCAATGTCAGGGTCTTCTTGTTGTGCGTTGCGAAGTTCCTCAGTACTCCAGCCTTCTGCAGGTTCGGCTCTTATTCTCTGGATAGAAACTACTTCGTCCTTTTCCTCTTGTCGCACACAATGCTTACAATTGGGCTCACATGGTCTCCGGGATAATGCGTCCGCGTTGCAGTGCAGTCTTCCTTTGCGATGTTGTATCTCGAAGTCATAAGCCTGCAATCGCTCGATCCATCTTGCGACTTGGCCCTCAGGATTTTTAAACTGCAGTAACCATTTGAGCGTGGCGTGGTCGGTACGCAAGATGAACTTCTGGCCGCTCAGGTACTTCTGGAAATGTTTCGTCGCCAGTATTAAAGCAAGGAGTTCTCGCCTGGTAACACAATAATTTCTCTCTGGTCGGGTAAGCACTTTGCTGAAGTATGCTACGACTTTCTCCTGCCCATCGTGTAACTGCGACAATACTGCGCCAACACCCACATTGCTAGCGTCTGCGTCCACAATAAATGTCTTGCCGGGGATGGGGTAAGCTAGTACCGGTGCTTCGCAAAGTCGCTGCTTCAGATGCTGAAAGCTTCTTTCGCACTCACCTGACCATTTAACCCGTTGTACTAAGTGTGTTCGACCATAGTCTCCATCCTGTGAGGCAAATATATCAGCAAACTCGCCAATTAGATTTTCCGCTATGGTTTGCTGCTCCTGATTTAGCTCACAGTCTCCGAGTATAGTCTTACATACCTCGGCCAATTTTGATGGAGAGACAGGATTTGCAGGCTCACTCTCAGCTATTGTCGAAATGGCTGCAACGGGCACACATCTTCCGATCACCTCTCCTTTTCTGAGCTTAACGGTGCGCTTATTTGGGTTAATCAGTCTTACCGGCACCATGTTATCCCTGGGCTCTGCAAGAATTTTTCCCACGACGTAACTTTTAAATTCACTTTTGTTATCTGGCTCGATGAGATAGAATCGGTGGTTCCCAGGATCACCCTCCAAACGTGTCCAAAGAACTGTCTCTGAAGAGGGCCGCAGAACTTCATCGCCTCCCAGTATTGCTCGGAGATTCACCGCGTTGTCGTTTCCGTATACCATAGGGATCTCGACGGTTCGATACCTTAGCACCTGCATTCGAAGGTCAAGAATTACCTCGTGTGCCTTCATAAAGTCCACTCCAATGATGCATTCGTCGCATATGTCGGCCACCAAGAATGCATGTGAGAAGGTCAATCCCTCTAGTTGTATCTGTAGCTGCACCTCCCCGTATACTTTGGCCGCTTCTCCTGTAGCTGTCTTCAGACAGTAGCAGCTGGTGTTATGTAGCTAGGACGTCTGAACAAGGTCTCTTCGGATGATGGAACCGTGGCACCTGTGTCAATAGTGGCCACGCATTTTCTGTTGGCGATGATTGCCTCTACTGTCAGACTCTTGTTGCAGCGTTTTGTTTGCGAGACTTGGATGATGGTCCTGGGGGCGTCGATTCCATCAACCAACTTCTGCCCCGAAATCCTGCCAGATGCTTCTTCATTCTGTCTCCTTCTAGCGCAATGTGGGCAACCCGCTTGTCTAGCTGAGGCTCGGCACTGTCGCTGCAGGTGTCCCAGTTTGTTACAGTTCCAGCATCTCATTTGTCCCCGAGTGGTGTTCGTGTTTTGCCTTTCGATGTCGATGCGTTGACATGAGCACTCTAGACCAGCCATTTCCCTTATGCGATGGCAACCTTGCGAAGCTTGGTCTGCAGCTTCCATTGTCAGGGCGAATGCTAGTGCTTCAGCGAGAGTCTTCTTACCTGCCATTCTTACAGCCATTTGTAGCTTTCCATCCGCAATGGCATTGGTAAACGCATCGGTTGCCAACTCGTTTATTATCTCCCTGCTGGTGTTGGGATAAGACAAATTCGCTAATCGCTCGATGTCGGCTTGCAACTGTTGAAGCGTCTCACCCCTTGTCTGAACTCTTCGGCGCAACTGGACCCGGTAAACTTGTTGCATGTGGTCGTCGCCAAACCTAATCTCGATGGCCTTCACCATGGCATAAATAACGAATTTGTCTTCGAGAGCGTTCTTTTGTTCTTCGAGAGCGTTCTTTTGTTCTTCGAGAGCATTCTTTTGGCATCTTTTCGAATTTCTCCAGAAGCAACTTCATGAAAGCGGGCATTTCATCGGCAGTACTTACTGTGCTTTGTTGCTGTTCTTCTTGAACTTCGAACAGCATCGTGTCTGGATGTCCACCTTCCTCGGTAATAGCGTCCTGGAGTCGGAGCAACAATTCCCTTTTGAGCCCCGAAGTCTGGAGGTTTCTTTTACCCAATTCCGCTTTTAACTCAGCTGTTGTCAATTGTTCAATTTTTCGACCCATTTTGAATTGTCTTCACACAATTTTCACAACACAATCAGTTTATGTCTTATATCTGTTCCAGAAAATAAAATTCACTCGCGAATAAACAAATCACTGAAACCGTTTTTATAACTTAGTTAATTACAGCTTTATCGCACAATCAGCTTCAATGTATCCGGAATATTCCACAATCAAATTTGTATGAGTCACCGACACTGTTTACACACACGATATCTCTGGAAAATTCCACTGCACAAATAAATCGTTTTAGTCACCGACGCTATTTACGCGCACTTTTTCTAGAAATCTCCACTTAAAACTGTTTGACACACTAACACTGTTCCGGAAAATTCCACTGTAGAATTTACCCGCACAATTATGAGTTTTATCCCCAATTTCTGACACCAATGTAATATTTTCGGCCTGGGGTTCGTCGAATAAAACTCAACTTCACTTTTATGATTGCACAATGAAACACTTTATTTATCAAACAAAACTTATTTAAATTCAAATCACACTGTTATTCAACTTAACTACTTAGAATTCAACACTTTAATTCAATTCAATCACTTTTCACTTTATAACCGATTTTCACAAGTCAACGTTTAAAATATAACTGTTTCGTACGAGCCTGCCACCCGTGTATTTATACAAAATTAAGCACCTTCTAGTACGTTCCATACCCCCTTTGGTAATTTTCCACTGGTACTCCTCCGCTGAATTCCAAGGAGGGGAAATCGAAATTCGAACTTCGAATATGACAGCTGCTGTCAGATGACTGGAATGACAGTTGGGTATGTTCGTTTAGTGAATCGAGCGGGTGCGTCTGTAGAGCGAATCGATGTGTGCATTCAGGGACTCCTGCGAGTTGTTTTATTTCTTGTCGCCACATAACAATAGTATGCGAGGAAACGCCGAAACGTCAATGTGAATACCAGACGGACGAGGAAGAACTTGCACGCGAAACGAATCCGGTCTCTAGGAAAAGGCTTACCAAGAAACGAAAGGCCGGTTCTTCACCCGAAGCAGAAACCGTGCAGCAAAAAGAAGAAACACCAGTCGTATCAAACAAAGCGACAGGAATACCCCAAGAAAAAAACCGCCGACCACCTGCAATAAATGTCGTTGGGATCGCGGACTACGGAAAGTTGCGAAACATCCTTAAAAATACTCTTGGGACGAAATATAACTTAACATCACTTCGAAACAACGTATGGAAAGTTAAGGTCGATGACTCTGATGCCTATCGGTCACTGTCACAAAAGTTAAATTTAGAGAAAATCCAATGGTTTACTTATGAAAATCACCTCGAAAAGCCGCTGCGGGTTATAGCGAGGGGACTACACCCATCCTGTACCAAGGACGAAATAATATAAGACGTTCAAGCCCAAGGCTTTAAAATTCTTGACGCCGTGAACATAGTAAAGAAAGAGAAGCAACGTACGGACGAAGGCAAAGATTCCGCTGTTGTCCGACGCGGCCTGCAAATTTTTATGCTTTCTTTTGATAGAACTGAAAATATTAACGAAATCTACAAAATTAAATCAATCCTTAACATCAAGGTAAAAATCGAGCCCAAGTGGAAGGGCAACAGGCTAGTTCCCCAATGTAAGCGATGCCAAGGTTTCCGACATACGCAAGCGTACTGCCAGAAAAAGCCGCGATGCATAAAATGCGCCGGCGAACATCTCTCGAAGGATTGCGATGTCTGCAGTCAGGCCCCCGCGGTTTGCGCCAATTGCAGGGGAAGTCACCCAGCGAGCTACCGAGGTTGCGAAATTGCCATTGAGTTGCAAAAACGACATTAAGCTCCAAATAAAAATAGTGAAAATAAGGGCCCAAGCCTAAAACCTCCTAAAGTAGATAAGCCCAAAACCCCTAAGTCGACAAGGGGTAAGGGTTTGATTAAAGGCAAAATTCAAAATGCGCAAGAAAACGTCGCTGGTCCTAGTTCCCACCGGAGTCAAAAGGGAGAATACACACTTGTTGGTCCAAGATCGTACGCTCAAGTCGCGTCCCGTGAAAGTAAGCCTCAAATTTTACTTATGATCTTAGAAAAGCTTGAGCAACAAACGAAAGTAAATCAAGTAATATTTAACAAATTAAGCGAGCTTGAGTTTAAGCCTCGAAAAACATATAACAAAAAATCATGAATATGGGAAAGTCAATCAAAATTATTACATGGAATGCAAACGGCCTTTTGCAAAAAATTGACGAACTAGAAGTATTCCTACGGAAGAATAATGTAGACATATGCCTGATTTCGGAAACCCACTTTAAAAAGGGTTCAGCACTCAAAATAAAAGGTTACATTGACTATCACGCGCATCATCCTTCAGAAAATTCGAGAGGCGGATCCTCTCTCTACATCAAAGACTGCATTAAGCACTCCAAAAACGCAGAAATAGAACTGGATTCCATGCAAATAAGCTCAATCTCCGTGAAATTGAGGCACTTAGATTATAACATCGCGTCGAGCTATTTTCCTCCGCAGTATCGCCTGGCTGATGAAGATCTTACTTCCCTCTTTGACTCACTTGGGACAAACTTTATCTTCGGCGGAGACTTTAACGCGAAAAATACTTTTTGGGGCTCACGGTGCAATTCAACAAGAGGCAGAGTCCTCTTTAAAGCAAGTACAAAACGCGGCGTGGTCTTCTTATCGACGGGAAAGCCAACATATTGGCCAACCGATAGAAATAAAATACCTGACCTTGTTGACTTCTTCATCGCCAAGGGGGTACCTCGTTACCTTACAAACGTAGAAGAACACTTTGTCTCTTTTCAGATCACTCGGCAGTTCTTTTGAAAATCGGCGGAAGCCTAGTGAAAAAGGAAAGAGCGCCTAGATTAAGTAACAACAACACCGACTGGGACAGCTTTAGAAAATACTGCAAAGAAAACATAGCTTTAAATGCACCGCTCAAAACGCCACTTGAAATAGAAGACGAATTAGATAAACTCGTGAGAGTTATTCAGAGCGCTGCGTGGAATAACACTTCTTTGCGGAGGTCCGAATTATCGAACAGCGGAACAATATATCCGCGAGAAATAGAAGAGCTAATATGCGAAAAGAGGAGAGCGCGCAAGAGATGGCAACGTTCGCGAGCACCCCCGGATAAGACCATCTTGAACCACCTTTCTAACAAATTGAAGCGCGAACTTCAAGATATAAAAAGTCGCGATAAAGGTTCGAACTACTCTCTTTGGAAAACAGTCAAGTCGGTTAAGAAGCCTATAGCACACTCTGCGCCATTAAGAAAAGCCAACGGCGAATTGGCAAGAGAAGACAAAGAAAAAGCGGATTTATTTGCAGATTACCTAGAAGAAACATTCAAACCGTTTGACGGGGAACCGTTGGTCGAGGAGCTCAACCCTTATGCGGTACAAGATAATTATAGAATAAAAACCGTGTCATTGGCTGAACTTCGTCAAACGATAAATAATCTGAAAAACAACAAAGCCCCCGGCTACGACTTAATTACTAGTGAAATTCTAAAGGAGCTACCGAAAAAAGATTTGGTCAAGCTACTCTATATCATTAACGGTTCCACGAGAGTTTTATATGTTCCAAAGCAATGGAAAGTGGCCGAGGGCATAAGGGTTCCGAAACCAGGAAAATGTCCAAACGACAAAAAGTCATACAGACCTATTTCGCTACTGCCGATAATATCTAAGGCATTCGAGAAACTGTTGCTTAAAAGGTTGCAACCAATCATTGAAGAAAGACGATTGATTCCGGATCACCAATTCGGATTTAGGAAAAAGCATTAAACAATCGACCAGGTCTATCGAATAACAAACGAAATCGAAAAAGCTCTGGAAGCGAAAAAGATATGTACTAGCGATTTTCTCGACGTATCGCAAGCCTTCGACAAGGTGCAGCACGAAGGCCTGAAGTACAAGTTAAGGCTTAGCTTACCAGAAAAACTCTACAGAACCTTAGAGTCTTACCTTGAAGACAGAATCTTTCGCGTAAGGTACGAAAATGAGTACTCAGAATTCAAAGAGATAAATGCCGGTGTCCTGCAAGGAAGCGTTCTCGGCCCAATATTATTTTTGCTTTATACAAGAGACATACCCCACGATGAGGGAACAATTATAGCTACGTTCGCAGACGACACTGCTATTCTCGCTATTGATACGACAGTTGAATTATCAACAGGGAAACTCCAGCGCGCTTTAGACAAAATATGCGACTGGACGAAGAGCTGGCGAGTCGTCCTTAACGAGACTAAGTCAACGCATGTTAACTTTACTTATAAAAAGATAAACAACAAACCTTTATTCCTTAACTCGGTACAAATCCCGTACTCAAATGAAGCGAAATATCTAGGAATGACTCTAGACGCAAAACTTAAATAGAAGCCGCACGTAAAAAAGAAACGCGACGAGCTCGAAATCAAGTTAGGAGAAATGAATTTGCTTATCGGAAGATTTTCGAAACTAAGCATATATAACAAACTGCTTTTGTATAAGCAAGTGCTAAAACCATCTTGGACGTACGGTATACAACTCTGGGGTTGTACTAAACCAAGCAATATATCTTTTTTAGAAACTTTTCAAAATAAGACACTCAGAGCAATCGTTAATGCTCCATGGTGCATAAGAAATAGCGATCTACACCGAGATCTAGGAATCGCAACCGTGTCTGACGAGGTAACAAACTTTGCTCGCAAACTTAGTACTCGTCTTCGCGGACACTGCAACAATGAAATTATCCGAACTTTGGATCAGACAAATCTTACGCGCCGACTACAACGAATGAGACCGTTAGATCTAGCAGCATAAGATGATACCGCATAAATTGACGGTATTGTAGGTGCCTTCGTTGGAAGGCAGCCTGCCACACGCGATTACTACAGAAGCTTGAACTACTTGTTAAGGAAACTTAGTCGTAGTCTGACGGAAAATGGGAGGTTTTTTAGTGAGTAAGAATCTCACACTACTATGAGCACGCGCGGCCGGTCCTCGTAGTGCCTATGAAGGTTTTTCCTACCCACGAAAAAAAAGTCGCCATTAATGATACGTCTTCTGTAGCGTGATGCATTCACAGTATATTGTAGAGCATACTCTACAATATACTGTGAATGCATGTCCCAACCTTGGTCTTCGTTCAGAATTGCCAGCGTCTCATCCAGACCCAGTTGACCCGCTCCAAAAAACGATCTTCGCAGCTCGCTCAGAATGGGACACTTTCCCATGAAATGAAATACATCTTCGCGCTCTCTGAGGTTGCATAGAATGCACTGAATTGGAACATCATCTCGGTGTGGGATATAGTTTAGGTTCGTAAGTTCACCTCTGATTCTAAAGATTGTTTTGATTTTTTCTGTAGAGTTGTTATTAAGGTAGTAAGTTTTATCTTGCAAATTGTGGTTCAGCTTGAAGTAATACGCTCGGTACTGCGAAGACTGAGCATCGGTGACATACAAATCGTATAGGAGATTGCCTTGACTCTTCCGCTGTCAACCAAATCTAGGCTAAGTCATTGAATAAAGAGAGAAGGAAGTGGTGTTTTTGGGGAGAAGTGAAGCATCAGTTTTAGTTGTGTGAGTGCGGACTACTTATGTGTTGAACCAGGCATGACATGAGAGACGGCTCGAGATTCATACGTTTCTGGAGCTGGCTCTACTTTTGTTAAACATTCCTGAGTTAAGGTGGCATTTGTACCCCGATTCGTGATACATTCGATACATTCACTTACAAGTCGATACCCGACATCGGGCGACTAATGTCAAAATAAATGCTTCACTCACACACACTGTATATGTAAAAAAGAGCTATTCCTTGTCTCTTTATTAAATGGGCTAAGTCCACAGCTGCTCGCCAAAACGACCCGTTCTTGAACAAAGTTCCCTCTTGCGGAAAGTATATGAAACAGAACTATTCTTGCGGAAAGTTTATGAGACAGAACTATGTCCGAAGTTGAATATTTAGTTATTCAGTAATTTATGTCCCTGACATGGGTTGTAAGAACCTTTCATAGTTTTATACGGTGGCTCTAGGGTTGCATAGTAACTCTGCAGTTAAAAAATTTTATCTTGTACATTGAAAGTAGATCCAACCTTATTTAATGCCATGAGTTTGCAGTTTAGCGCTATAATCGTTGTTAAAATGTTTTAATTGAGAAAGTATCCTTTAGAAACTTTTGATTGACAGCACATAGTATGCGTCCAATTAGATCAGATTGCAAATCATCGAAGTAATTAATTTGTACATTCAAATTCATTTAACGACTGCTCACAGTCTTCTTGGAAAACTGATATGCCAGTTTCGAAATAGGAAGCTTGCAACATGGATAATAATCGGATACCATCATATTTTGTGATGTTTTTGCTAATGGGAATGTCAAGTTGTATCACCAACGCAAGATACAAAAGATTTTACTTTCTGTGCGCTGTTATCGTGCTAAGCATCGTGCTCATAGAATTGTGTGGAGTTATATACTCCGATCACGTTAACCGATTCAAAGAGCATTTCGGCGTCCAAATGTTCTTTTACTTCAAAACTGAACACATCTTTTTAAGTTTACAGGCACTTTTCAACCATAAGAAAGAGGAGAGTATATTCAGAGAGCTCGCCGACATCGATGATCTTATAACTTCGAAGCTGTTCCAATGGATTGATTTAAAAAAATCTAGACGTGAAATCGTTGTTAACACACTTCCTCTTTTAATTGCCAATGCAGCATGCCTGGTTGACCTTATGGTAATAATACAGCTTTCGCTTCCTGGATGTGAACTGGCTTCGGTATCCATATTATCAGCTGGGGCTATTTACGGCCAATATATACACTTTATATATGTAGTCTCTTTAGTGGGGCAAAAGCTTAAACTGCTTAGTAGTTTGACAATGTCGAACACATCACGCCCATTGAAACTTGAGCGTCTCTATGCAATGAGATGTGTTTTTCATAAGATTACAATAGTCAGAGACAAAATAGATGATATATTCGGTTGGTCATTGATTGTGATGGTAACAGGATCACTCTTACAATTAGCTACAGTATTGAGCTGGATTGTGTTGGGTTTGATAGCAGGGAAAGGCGAGCTTAATCTGTTGCTGACTGCTCCGATGATTTTAATCCCGGAAATCATAGCCCTAGGTACTACTTGCAAGGTTTGCCAAGACTGTGAAAGCACGGTAAGTATTAGACTTTTTGTTTTGTTAATTTCTTTCCTTCAAATTTTTTGTAAGCCGGGCTAAGTCCGCAGTCGGGTGTGAGTTTTTGGGACCTATGGGCGCCCGTTATTCCCTCTATTACCCCATAGAGGGTAATCCTACGTGTATGTAGGGTTTATTTTTTGATACTTGCATTTTTTTATTTCTTCAGGGACATGAGATTGAAGCAATCGTTTCAAGGACGAGATATCGGAATTTCTGCCTTGAGGATTTTACTCTTCAAATGATGCACGATCCAGTAAAATTTTCCTTAAAACACGTTTTTACTTTGAATCTCAAGAGCTTTTCAAAGGTTGGTGGTGTTCGTTTTTAACGCAAAATGAATTTGGTTAACAATAATTGTTACGGTTCAAAACTATTGTAATATTTTGGCATGGGTTTCGTCGAATAAAACTAAATTTCACTTTTATAACTACACAATGAAACACTTTATTTATCAAACGAAACTTATGTATATTCAAATAACACTCAATTCAACTTCACTACTTAGAATACAACACTTTATTTCAATTCAATCACTTTTTACTTTACTGTCGATTTTCACAAGTCAACCTGTAAAAATTTACCGTGTTCTCGATGCTTCCAATCTGGTAATTTTCCATTGGCACTTCCACTGAATTTCATGGAGGGCAAATTTTCGATTTTGAAATTAGAACTTCGAACATCAGTTTGCTGTCAGCTGACTGGAATGACAGTTGGGTGTGCTCGTTTATAGCGTTTTTCATTGAACGAAAGATTTGCTCTTTCTGTCAAAAGATTTGATCTTTTTCGATTTTGAATGATAATAAAAGAGCAATTCTAGATCAATTCTCAACACGAGAGATGCGATCTCCCGATCTTGGGAGATTTGATGTGAACTCACTTACACATGCAAATATTTCTGGTGTCATACGCCAAATCGAAGCAATTTTGTTTCCAAAAATTTACCATACGCATTAACCATTGCTAGTCAATGCGCATGTGTGTTTTTAGGGTTTATTGATATAAAATCAAGAAAAGATCGAATTTGGTCTTTACCCTAGTTATGAAACCACTATCTGTTTCACACACAATCTTGGTTTATGCTTATCATTTGTTTCGAATTAAAGTACGGACGTGTTTGTTGGTTGCCAGCCCGTGTGTGTTATATTTTGTCGGTAAACGAGGAAACATATTTTATTAAAACGAGCAGTTCTCGATTTTGAGAGCAACTCTTTCAAGTTTTAATGAAAAACGCTATTAGTGAATCGATAGGTGCATTCAGCGACTCCTGCATGTCTTTTTACTTTTTGTCGCCACATTACACTATTATTGTTATTGTTTATGTGTATGTATGTAGTTATGTTTTAATTCACAAAGCTTAAGGTTATATTTGATTCAGGATAAGGACATAAATATGTTTTTTGGGATTTAGAAACTAATAATAAAACTTAACAATTAAGCAATGAAAAAGTCCTAATACCGTTTACAAATCTTTTCTTTTCAGATGTGGGTAACGGTCTTAACACAAGTGTTTGTTATACTTCAATTTTTTGTCCATCCTCAGAAGTAATAAAGATTAAAAATTAAATTTTGTTAATTTACTGAGCTTCTTTTTTTTGTGTGTTGATTTCTTCACATATGAGGGCACCTACAATTTTTTGAGAAGTTTTTCAAGACGAATGTTACTTCCCGAGGGTTTTTCAGACCCTCGCGGAGGTGGGGAACGTAAAATAGAATGAGTCTTTTTTATATCAGGGGACGATGGTAAAATTTGAGCCCAGATTTCCGGCGTAGTATGCACGCAAACTAACCACTATGCCACGGCACCCCACAACACTTTTTATTCGCCCAGTATGAAAAGAGGTAGCAAGACCAAGTGAATTTTTTTTAGAGTTCAATAGATTGATCTATTAAGGGCCGGTTTTTCAGTGCGAGATCACCCGAGATTAACTCCAGAAATGGGTTTTTCATTTCAGCGATCTTATATTTGGGATTAATCTCGGCTTAACTCCCCAAGACGCTCGGAACTTTTATTGACGCGTGTCCAATAGCTTTTTAGAGATCCTATTCCGTTATCAGGGTGACCAGGGATAGTGGTCGCAAATCGCCATAAGCATTGCAAGTAAAAAACCGAGGCTAGAGAAGAAAGAAAAATATATTAGCAATAAAAGGCTATTAAACATAAAAGAAAACAAATTTCAATGGTTGCAAGGTGACAGACGGGGTTAAAGCGGGGCTTGAGCGGGATTAAAAAAAAGGTGATTCCTACTCGGTCTATCGTTGACGAGTTCAATTATACCATTTCAATATTTCTTCATACAATGTCGGTTTGACTTCAATGTCTTGTTTGACAATCGTAACGGAAAACGTAACGTTCCATCACGTGACTCCAGAGCGAAGCTCTAGTTCAAATGTACTGAACATTTGCTTCGTCTTACAGCTCAGCAGTTAAAAAAATCAAAATCTGTGATGTATGCGGCGAACTAAATATAATAATTTTTAGTAGTGGTACATAAAACATGACGAAGCTAGGGCTGGTCGGTCGTGCTTGATTCGATCCTTTAAACCCGTTCTTCTGAAAAGAATTACTGACTGAACTGTTGACTGAAAAGATCGCGGTCCGTTTTCAAATCATTCCTGAATCGATTTGATCAGGGAAAATTAACGATTGACACAGCCCCAGACGGAGCGAAGACGAAGCCAAAGACACTTTGTGGAACTGTCTTTACATTGGCACAGTTTGAGCTAGACAGAAGGAACGATAAGGCGAATTTTAATTTTTTTTGTTTTGTCAATGTGCACCAGACAACAGCCAAAGACTGCATGTCACGATAGACTCCTGGGAATAATAAAAATGATTGTAGAGATACGACGGAATCATACGAAGATCTAACATTAAATTCAGGATCGGTGCCAGATTCCAGATGGCCAATTACTACGTTCGAAGCGATAATTTAATATCGTATAATTTTGGTATTACTATATGCAATCGGTTCGCTTTTTTGCGATTGCGAGTATGCAATGCCAACCGAATTTGAAGTGTCACAGCGTAAGTCAATTGCAATAGGTTTTTTGGTGGCGGATTTAAAGCTAACACGATCGATTCCCTTGTAATGGAATAGTTTAGACTTATTTTACAAAAGCTCACCGAAACGCTGATATGTACTGATGCGTCGGAAGGCGACTTGGTTCGGATTGCATAGTAACCCAGTGCGAAAAAAACCGCACATGAAAAGATAGATGCGTTTCGCACATCGTAATCCCCAGAAGTCTAATTTTCCATAGACATCTGCGAGCATATGTATAGGTTAGGTGCGCTATTTTATTAAACAGTCTGCGCATTTCCCAGCATAGAAGCAGAGGCAGCTTTAGTCTTTGACATTGATTTGTTTGAAATTTTTATACTAGCTAACCCCTACGAACCCTCAATGCCGTGTCTTGATGACATCACTTGTGACAAATCACCATATTTGTATTCACCTTACGTCGCGCCTGACCCTAACTAGGTCTTCTTGGACTCTTTCAGGGACCAAGAAGACCTAGCCACCTGCTCTACATACCTGTGATATGAAAAACTTTGGTTTAATTCTGGTCCTTTCCCTTACTTGTTAAGGCAGGAGTTTTTTTTTTTCAATAATTTCAAAAGATTCTTACCTTGTTCATTGGCATCAATACTACTACTACCCCACTGTGTATGGTGGACGTTACTCTCGCAGTCGTTGACGAAGCTCTACTTGGCAGAGCATTTATCAGCAAGGAACTTACGTAAGGAAAACTTTGTTTTTAAAGGTAATACTACGCGAGTTTTATTTGGATCCGTTACAAATTGTATGCCGCCTCAAAGTCGCGGCTTCTTAATATCGTGAATTCTTCTTAAATGTCGCGATAGTGAATCGTGATTTCGGAAATAGCCTTTGCAAATGTCACATGGAATTTTGAGCACGGATACTTCTTCTGGTGCATGTGTCCTTTGATGCTGATACATGTGACGCTTTGTTGGGAATGTCTTATGACATATGACGCATTCATGTTTCTGCTCGCCATGCAGTAAGCGATGGGCGTTTAATCGATTGCCATACTTATAACTTACGCCGCATATTTCGCAGATGTATGGACGTTCATCGCTGTGCACGACAGCGTGTGACTTTAGTTCAGTGGAAGTCACAAAATCTTTTCCGCAAACTTTGCACAAGAAGTTCTTTACATTGATATGACGTCGTATGTGAATGGATAAATTACTTCGGTCATGAAATTTGGCTTTGCAAATTTGACAAGTGTGTGCTTTAGAAGATGATGGCAGATGGTCATTTAAATGCGTCGATAGTTTTTCTGAGTTGGCAAAAGTTTCTCGACAAATAGCACATGGATAGGAATTCTCATTTGCTGTGACATGTTCATTGAGATGAATTTCGACATGAGACTGAGATCTGAGGTCAATTCTTGGGCATTGTTCGCACTGGTAGACAGCGTCAATATGCTGATCTTTTATGTGTTCAAGGAGAAGATCATTTTCAAGGAATTTTGATTCACACATCTCGCACTTGTGTTCAGAATCGGGCAACACTTCTTGTGTTGGCGTAGAAACATTCCTCAGGAACATTAGTTTTTCATAAATTTTATTTCTGCTGTCTATGATTGGGCTTGAAGTCGTGTTCGAGGAATTTACATCCTCTGGTCTTTTGTCAGCACGAAGAAAGTAGACACGTAGATTTTGGATTGCTTTTTTCACCGAATCACTATTAGTTAGCTTGTTTGGGGCGATATTGTTGAATTTTTCAATTATGGTCTCGTAGGCTTTTGCTTTTAGTGAATGGTCGCTGTAAGCCACAGAATTCGTATTCCAAAGCGACTCTTGTTCGCGGTAAAGGTCGATGAACTGCAAGATATCAGCTTCACGCGTTTGAAGAGAAGATGCGGTGGTGTTCTGAAAAAGAAAAAAGAAACAACACATCAATATGTTGCGTAACCTTGTCAATTGCTCTTAATAAAGTTAAAAAGTTGCAATAATTTAGCTTACAACCTCTCTAACTTGA